>CM059223.1:4794873-6194637 GCA_030347435.1 Clarias fuscus | reverse complement strand
TGACCTGGCTCGGCTGAAGCTGTCCTGTCTAGATGTACTGTCTGAAAGCTTTTACAGTCTTAACCATCCCTTGTTCTCTAAAGTAATATATAGCCCGAGCGATGACCCGTAATGGTCAGCAGTTTGGACATGTCCACTTTCTCCTCTCTTCACTCGTCGAGCTGAGCGTGCATGCCGTCTGCCCAAGCAACCTCCAGAGACACACGGCAGCAACTCGCCATAGATTTCTGCCATCTCAGGTCTAGCGCTGTATTGACCGGCTACAATCTGTAACGCTGCCTCCAGAGGGACGAGCGGCTTTAAAAAAAAAAAAAAAAAAAAAAAAAGCCTTGATTTATGGTCAAATAAAAGCTCCGAACAGTTCGGATACGACCTCAGGTCTAATATCGGCATCACCGGGAAGTGGGAACTCATAAGGAAAGGTCGAGGAGGCTGTCAGCTCCAAGAATAACACCGTTTTTCCTTCACTCCTGACCGTTTCTTTTGTTCGGGAGGGCAAATAAAAAGAGAACATGATAGGTATTGACGTTTTATAGAAGTCCGGGCTTAGCAGGCATAAACACCGAGGCGGTTATTGGACTTTATTGAAATGTAAGCCGAGGCTATGTGCAAATGCGGCTTTAAACGCTTCACTTTGATTTATGGAGGCAAATTGGATCGATGTAAAAATGTCCATATGAAAATGCCCATACGAGCGCGTCCGGTGCTAACCATGAGCCGCCTTTCACCGTCTTGTTTCTGCAGGTCGAGTGGCTGAAGAACGAGGAGGTCATCGACCCTGCGGACGATCGGAACTTTTACATCACCATCGATCACAACCTGATCATCAAACAGGCCCGACTGTCCGATACCGCAAACTACACCTGCGTGGCCAAGAACATCGTGGCCAAGAGAAGGAGCACCACAGCCACCGTTATAGTCTACGGTAGTTTAAAAAACTCATTACTATTTTGATTTATTCATTTTTTTCCTTATATATATATTTTTTTTTTGTTTTGTTTAATGGTCTCACTTTCCCTCAAATGAAACCTTTAGTGTTGATATTTTGATGTTTTTAAGAACGTCCTTGGTCTCCTAAGCACCTTCGTCTTACAGTATAAGCCTCCTTTTTTTTTTTTTTTTTTTTACTTTTCCCTGAGTCTGATCTCGCCTTGCCGTTCCCCAGAGCTGGAAGATGTTTTCTTCTTTCATAAGGAGTGTTAGACGTGCTGACAAGCTGGAACTACCTCCTGCTGAAGTTCTCAGGCATTGCCTCGCAGGAAAACTCGAGGGAAGTTCGTCGCCGAACACGACCCCGCTGCCTTTTCCTCTGATGGGATGATGTGTTAGGAAGTCAGAACCATAGCTGTAAAAAACCAGAAAGACACACACACACACACACACACACACACTCTTAGTTTCTCTCTCTGTGGGGAAAAAAAAAAGAAGAAGATCTTCAGTAAGTCAGAGCTTCCCACCTGCTGCTATCATAGTTGGTTTTCCTTCACATCAAATTCCAGAATCCTGCAACCGGTAGTTTTCGCTCCCCCTAGTAGCAATAAATCACCTCCTTTTCCTCAGCTGGAGACTCGCTGGAATTGCTCCCGGGTCTAGCTTGAGGAATAAATGACCTCCTGTGTGAGAATAGGGGGAATGGCGGAGACTTGTGCTTTGGTAGCAGTGGCGAGGTGTTCAGGCTTTAAACGGAAAAGAGCAAGGGGATTACCTTTGAGCATTTGTGAGTGACATGAGTGACGATACAACTGGGACGTTAAGGCTTAAGGTACTTGCTCAAGGGCTGATCAGTGCTTGGATTTGAACTCACAACCTTCCAATTACTGAGAGACAGAAACATCTGAATAAACTCCCTCGCTTTGGTCAAAACAAGGGAGCGAGAGCGTTGCTGTTAGTCATCTACCCTCTCCTTTTGTAGTTTGTCCAAAAATGGAGATCCAAAAAATTCCTTCTCCCTCCCTCCGGATGCGCCTGTGGTTGTTGGTGGCTCTCAGCAGCCGCTGATGTCACCAGGGTCAAGTTTCACCTCGGTCTCTCACTTCTGACTTCCTGTCTGAAGTCACAACGGAGCTCTAAATCACAAGCGCAGCACTCAAAGCTCGGGGATTATCCCTGCTCCATTATTCTGCGTTTTTTTCCCCCTCTCCGTTTGCATTATACCTTTCTTTGTTATTGCTCTGAGAAATAAAGACATGGGAGGTTTCATCATGTGCGGCTCATGCAAATCCAAATGAAGCATTTGCAAACAAAAAAAAAAAAGGCTGTTTTCTGTGGATTTTCTTTCTGAGGCCAGAATATTCAGGCTTTTCTTTCTAGCCCAAAATGCAGACCACAAGGGCAGCATTTGAAGGGATTTGGTATCGGCTCATCCTTTCACAGAATGCAGCGCGATCGGCATTCCTGCAGCGCCCATGTCGTTTGGCACGACCGTGGCGTTTTCCGGGGAGACCAGGGCTCAATACGGGCGAGATAAGGACAGTAAAGACTCATCTTCTGATTAGACCAGGACCAGCAGGAGGGAAGATCAGACTCGCAGAAGTTCAAGCAGAAGAAGAAGCGTCTGAAGAAAAGAAAAAAGAAAAACAGAAAGCCAGGATTTAACAACAACAACAAAAAAAAAAAAAAATCTTCTTTGGCTTCTTGAAGTCTTTCATTCCAGTTTACCCGAAAGCACAATACTTCTCACACATCGTGAAGAAAAAGTCGAGTCATTAGAAGTCCAAAGCCGCAATGTGTTTCCCAGCCGCAGTCTCTTGGGCTGTGATGAGTGAGATGGATTTCGCCATTGTCTCGGGAGCCGTAGCAATCGTACATAAATAGCCACTGCAACAGAAAATCTTCTGGTTTTTTTTTTTCCCTCTCTGTTCTCACCAATAGGGAAAAAAAATGCGTAATGAATAGCAAATGCAAGCTCTTTTGATTCTGCCAAGCATTTAAAGTTTATCCAAATAAACTTTTGGTTCTTATTTTGCTGCGGTAGTGAACGGAGGATGGTCGACATGGACCGAGTGGTCGGTGTGTAACAGTCGGTGTGGCAAAGGCTTCCAGAAGAGGACGCGGAGCTGCACCAACCCAGCGCCCCTCAACGGGGGAGCCATATGTGAAGGCCAAGCCATCCAGAAACTGGCCTGCAACCCGTTATGTCCAGGTACCGATTTACAATCAATACAAATGATTTTTTGCTCAATTGGGATTGTTTTTTTTTTTTTTTGCTAGAGTGGAAATCTCCAGTTGAGATCTGCCTCCTTGTTGTTTTATAGAGCCTTAATGCACAACTGCACACATTAGACCTACACTTTAGGTATTGTCCTACAGTTACTGGTAGTTTATTTACACTTACTGTTTACTCTAGCTCGGTTAATTAGTTGTAGCTCATCTCCTACTAGGCACAAATTATTCCTATCTATAAGTTGACAGAAACTATTATCAGACCATTGATGACCAAATTTCATTTAAATAAATGCCCCATCACCAGCAAAGACTTGACAAATAAACCGTGATCAAAAGAATATAAAAAGCAACCTGTTGATTAACCTACACAGTACATATTTATTTCAATACTCAAATATTACTTTAATTAGTTATGTATCACTCACTCACTCATCGTCTATACCACTTTATGTAGGGTCACAGGGACCTGGAGCCTACTGTATCCCAGGAAGCTTAGGGCACGAGGCAGGTACACACTCTGGACAGGGTGCCATTCCATCACAGGGCACACACACATACACACTACGGGCAATTTGGGAACGCGAATTAACCTAATCTGCATGTCTTTGGACTGTGGGAGGAAACCGGAGGAAACCCAGTAAGCACCAATGGGACGGGAGAACATGCAAACCCCATGCACACAAAGATGGGACTCGAGCCCAGACCCTGAAGGTGCAAGGCGACAGTGCTGACCACTACACCACCGTGCCGCCAATTAGTTATACATGTACAATAATATTTTTGTCTATTTTTACAGATACTGTACAGACTTTTTTCGTCCTAATGTTTCCAACCACAGTACACATTAGTTCCAGGTTGCTATTATTTATTAAGATACACCACCAGTCAAAAGTTTGTACACCCTCTCTAATTCCATGGCCTTTCCTGATTTTTATTTTAACAGTCGATACCGAATAAGTGATTTCTGAGGCTGGTATGGTACAGTGACTCTAAATGAACTTCTCCTCTGCAGCAGAGCTGACTTTTGGTTTTGCTTTCCTGGGACGGTCGTCATGAGAGCCGGTTTCATCATGAATCAATACTGATCTTGCAAGAACGGGTCCAGAACAGCTTACTGGCACGTCTTAAAATACTGTTGTTGCTGCTGTTATTTAATAACCTGATGCCATATGTGTTATTTCATAGTTAAAAAAAAATATATATATATATATAAATAAATAATAAATAAATATATACATATAAAATTAAATAAATAAACATATTGTTCTAGAATGTAGAAAACAGATCCAAATGTGTCCAAACTTTTGACTGGTTCTGTGTGTTTTGGAGCTGATGTCTGGATTAAAACTTATTCACCTCAAGTGAGTGTTTAAAAAGGCGAATCAGTATTGTGCACGGGATGTTCAAGTAAAACCGGGACCTTTGATTGTCAAGAGTCACGTCTGAACCACCGGCCTCCCAGGAACTCCATTAATGGCCCAAAAATGGCTTGGAGCGATAAGAGGTCAGAACTGTAAGAGGGATTTGGCAATAACTCCCAGCCCTCCAAGTTATTTGTCGATTTTTAAGCATCAGACGTTCTACTCGCAGACTCTCCACTGGACTGACATTCCTGGCATACGGCCTACTTTAATTGCTTTCGCCACTTGAATGTGTTACTAAGAGTCTCATCACCGCACCGTGCTTCAGTCATTAAAAGTCCCAGTTTGACTTGAACGCCGCCTGTAATCGGATAATATATATTATATTTTTGAGTATAGTGAGTAGTAGGAGCGTGAAATGTTATGTTATGATCAAGTACTGTACCGCTGCCACTGCTGCCTTGGAATCACTTGGGAACAGACAGAGTTGTAGAACTGGCAGCCGGTTCAGCACCGCGTGTGCGTCTGGGCTCTGACATTTCTTCAGCCTCAGCTAAAGATCTATAAGAAATGTTTTTTTTTTTTTTTCTTTTCACACAATTTTTGAATGTACTGTAACTTTCTGCAGAGTAGAACAAAATGTAACCAGACAAACGACCCGACGCTGCTCCTATGGATGAGTGAATGAAAGCTCGACCTTAATGTTAATTAACATCGACTGGCGTGTTTCATACCTGATCATTCACTCGTGCCAGCCTGAAAGTTAATGTATCCTGCTTGTGCTCAGCCCCTAGTCTCGTCCATGCAATGAGAATCAGTTTAGAAGACATTTTCTATTAGTCTGTGTCTGTGCAACGTGTGGATAATTGATTGTATCTGTAGTGGAGAGTCGTTTCCACCACTGTGCACTGTAATGTGGCGTAGATTACAGTTTTTCAGAAACGCTGTTGCTTAACCAAAAACTCTAATATATCTGTATCTGTATGTTTCGGTGTGTGTGTGAAACCAAAAACCTTTTTCTATTTCTTCATTGCTGATTCAGTTCGTCGTTTTTGCCAGTCCTGGAGAAAAGATTCTGTGTAGAATCCTTGATGTTGAAAAAACATGAAGAACTTCTTTTATTTATTCATTGAACTTCACTAATTCATTGAGAAGTGCTAGTTACTAGAGCTCAGATTCTGACATCACGAGCTGAGCTGTGATTACTCTACAACGATTGCGTTTCCAGCTCCATCATCCTTACACATTCTGTCCCTGTCTTTCCAGTGGACGGTTTGTGGACAGAGTGGAGTAAGTGGTCAACATGTGGGACAGAGTGCACCCACTGGAGGAGAAGAGAGTGCAGCGCACCGGCCCCGAAGAACGGCGGCAAGGACTGCGAGGGCATGGTGCTTCAATCCAAGAACTGTACCGACGGCCTGTGCATGCAGAGTGAGTAACCACCTCACTTCCTCTCGCGTCTTCTTCTTCTTCTTCAGCTCACTTATTGTATTTGCAACTTCTTGTAAGTTTTTTTTTTTTTTTTTTTTTTTTTACACTATATGGCGATAACATTTTTCCCTATTAAAGGACTAACCGTACTTATATTTCAATTTTCTCTTTATAATGTCTTATTTCCTAATTCCCCCCTCGCCCCCCCCCCCCCCCCCCCCCCCCCCCCCCCCCCCCCCCCCCGCTACCGCTAACAATAAAGCAGATCTATAGATATTGGATGTGGGATAGAGATATGATCCGTAGCCAGAAAATGAAAAACAATCCGATCCTTTGTTTAGTCTAATCAAGCGTGGAGACTAAATATAGAACACAGGAGTGTTAAATCACAGCTCAGCCTACGCAGCAATGCAGAAAGTAATTACCCCCGTCACAGCCCCAGCTTTCAGGAGCTATATTTAAAACAGCGATAAGTGATTATACTGTACTTAGAGAGAAGTTTCGGAATCGCTAAGCATCTGTGATTACTATGATCCGGAGTCTAATTTAAAAAAACCACGGAATTCAGCGAGCGAGAAGGAAAGGAGACGGGGGACCGCGGAGAGAGAGAGAGAAGTCGCGCCAAAAGTCACACACTTGATTTTTTATTTGAGATTTATTTCCTTTTATGGTTCACAGGAGCCAATTACAAGTGTTGACAACATGTCAAGTTTTTTTTTTTTTTTTTTTTTTTAATCCTACCTCTGTTGCACACTTCACACACACACACACACACACACACACACACACACACACACACACACACACACACACAAAAAGTTTTTTAATAATTCAATTAATCTATAACATTTTGCTCTTTGGTTTGTGATGGAAATGGAATGCAATGAGAGCAGAAGCTTTTTACATTTAATTAAGGAAAAAAAAATCCTGCATGCATTAAAACTTTATGTAATATTGAAATGTTGGATTTTTTTTTTTTTTTTTTACATTCTTTGCTTTATGCACATTTTACGGGCCATTATTTCTGAACTGGCATTTTTACCCTAAGTACAGTCAGGCAATCAATCAATAAATAAATTAATAAATAAATAAATTAATAAAAACATTCTTAATAATAATAATAATAATAATAATATAATGTGATTAGAAAAACAGTGCCAGAAAACAGCAAAGTCACATTTTAAGATGTAGAAAGGGTTTCTTTTTATTATTATTATTATTATTCTGTTCATTATTAATTGCAGTTAATCATACAGTAAGCACATTATAACTTCACTTTGGCATCAGATCCGGGTTCTTTCCTCTGATCCTCGGATCGCGGGGGAAAAACATCCTGACCGGACCGCCGTTCCATCACCCGTTAATAGATCCTACAGTCTGGACGTCACACTGCCGTGTAATTTATCACGATACCGATATACCCTTTCGTCACACTTCCCGGCAGAACTCTGCGAGCGCGTCCTCTCGATGCGAATGAGTACTCGATATACGAGACGCCGATGACTTTGAAAGCACTTTTCTGATTCGCGTTATTTATCCAAGCTTTCCACGTTTGTGCTTGCGCTGTAATTATTACGGCCATCAAAAGCCGATTGATTAAAAGCACACGCCGAATTACACTAACGACGTTCAGAAATCCAATTAATGATGTCAGATTAATCCGCAAAAGCCCCTACATGCAAATGAGATAATATTAATGACGCTATCGATTAGGAGAATCTCGGCGGGTCGATAACTCTGTAATCATCTCCCAGGCAAATAAATAAATAAACAAAAAAATAAATAAATAAATGCAAAAAGAAGAAGAAAGCCGATTCAAAACGCTCGATTTATAGGCTGTGATCCTCTTTTTTCCCTTTTTTTTTTTTTTTTTGTACCTTCTAATTTTTTTTTCTTTCTTTTACGAAAGCATTAGTTCTGTGTCAGATTGATGACCAGTTTGTGGAGAATATAAAACCCATAACGATATAGATTTAGGCTCACTTCCCCTGATTGATTTTTTTTTTTCCGCTCTCCCGGAGTTAAAAGGGTGAAACCACTTATGTCCATGCTAATGACCGTTTCACTGTGCATTTAGGAGAAATCCACATTCTCTAAAAGCTCACATTATTGCAGATATCATTGCGAATAGGGTTTTCTGCGTGATACGTGAACTCGCGCTGCTCCAGACGGACCCTGATCTCACCCTCGGCACAAGCCGTCGGCATCCTCACTAATCGCTTCGGCGGAATTTTCAGACGTCCTCTTCCCGGAAAGCGCTTGTGCGGCGCACGCGGACTGGCCTCGCAAATGACATGCTGGAGAGATTTCCTGCTCCTGGATTGTTGTATTTATACGGAGTTAAATATCTGCTTTAGGTTTCCCGCTCAGACTGCTCTCTCTCTCTCTCTCTCTCTCTCTTTCTTTTGTGCTTCTTCAGCAGTCCGTGTTTGTTATGATGTTCCTGTTGAGGGCTTTGATTACTCAACCCACAGACAAATGACATTTTCTTGACATATCGATCTCGCAGAAAGGCCAAGACAGACACGAACACAAGGGCAAATACGAGCCTTTTCTCGAGGCACTGCATCCTCCCGTCTCTCAGTCTGCGTTTGCAGGGGTTTGTGTTTTCTATGCTGATGGTTTATCATCCTTAAAGCAAATCTGTAACGAAAAGCCGTCACCAGTCCCGGCATCAATGAGCACTTGCGTGGAGTGCCGTTAGAAGGAAATAATCAGCGTCAGGCTGGTGTCTTTTCCGTCACGCCTCTTCACTTGCCTTTTCACAGCCTCGCGTTCTCACTGGATGATTTAATACAGCGTGAAAGGGATGAGAAGTTCAGGACTGACATCTGTCTCAACCGTCATCAAAACTGAGACGACTGAAAGAATATCCCGCGGAAAAAAGTGTTCGTTTCTTTAAAAGACTCGACCCCGAGGTGCATCGAAGCTGTTTTTCAGGCATCTTATTAAAACGCTTTATATTGTTTGTTTTTTTATTTTATTTTATTTTATTTTTCTTCAATTTGTAGCAGAATTGATTTCAGTTTAGGAAGACGTGACCGCTGTAAAGCCTTCCTGATCTCGTGAGACTTTCCCGTCTGTCACACGACTCCCAGACCACATTTATACAGCTGTTTGGCCCAAAACGGGAAAAAAAAAAAAAAAAAAAACATTTGAAGATGATTCCTCCTCCTCACTGGAGTCTGACTTCACACAGCGTGTGAGACATATATATGTTCTGGCCATAAATCACATCACTCATTCCATATCTAACATCTAGAGCATCTCTGTTTCTTTCTGCTTCCTCATCACCTCGCTGAAGTCTTCCCCGTTCCCCAGTCCGTCATGTTGGATTACGTGGCATTAAATTCACCATCCGTCAAGTCGAGCCATCGATTCGTCTCTTCATCGATATATATATATATATACAGTATATCCACCTGCCTTTCTCTGCTCACTGCATTTGCACACAAGATTTTATTTTCCAATTCACTTTTCATTAGTCTTTAATAAAAGAAATAAAAAAAAAACAATAATTAATTTTATATATAAATACAAGCATCCCCAGTCATCTCTCTCTCTCTCTCTCTGTATGAGTGTATGTAGATGGCGGGCTTGTCAGGCCCCACCGCTCGCCTGTTCTAGTCAGTGCCGATTTGATTTAGCACCCTTTCCAGCATGCTACATTAGCGAGAGGCCCATGCGCTAATGGCGTCCATTTCTACACAGTGCGAGTAAGGAGAGGGGGTAAGAGAAAAAAAAAAAAAAAGCGAGCAGAGAGAGAGAGAGAGAGTGAGGAGCGATTTCTCAGGACCTCCTTGGCAGATGTTGGGCCCTAAGTGCCTTTGACTCATTGACTCACAGACTGTTTATCAGCTTAAGACAATCCATTGCGCGCGATCATTAGTCCTAATGAAGCACTAAAACGTGCCTGACGGATGGTGACATTGGCTCTCGCGCGCCCACCCGCTCGCCCCCCCCCCCCCCCCCGGCCCTCATCCGTCTGGAGAGCGGGAGCGGAGAAACGGCCCAAAGTGACACCAAATGGAGAAGGATGGCTGTTTTGCATTAGCATTACTCTTGCCTTTGTTTCCGTGTCTGAGCTTTGTTCAGTCAAAGTTGTGTTAAATTTGATTTTTTTTTTCCACCCCCCCCTATTCCCTTTTCTTTTCCTCCCTAAGGTTCCCTATATCAGAAGTCCTCTGAACCAAAAGGCAAGAGTGATGATTATGGATATCCATGTGAGTTTTTGATTTGATTTTTTTTTTCCTATTCACCTCTTCCTTCTATATTTACTCATATTTTTTATTTCTCTCAACGTTTTCACCCACTCTCCTTCATCTCACCTTTACTTTTGCATTTGTTTCATCCACTGAATGTGTTAAGAGTGATAGAATTCTCCAGCCTCCCTCTCTCCCTCTCTCTCTCTCTCTCACACACACACACACACACTGTCTGTAACTCTCTCTTGCCCGGGGGGGGGCAGCGGTTGCTGCACTGCGTGCCTCTTTCACACTCGGCTGCTGTGATCGCCGGCTGAGGAAGACGAGCACCGACTCTTTCACCATCCTCACTCACTCTTACACACTCAAGAGCCCACCGCTCAATAACCCTATTGTTTTTTTATTTATTTATTTCCAGACTCTATTATTTCTCTTTCTGTCTCTACCTGCGATCGCTCATGTTCAAAGAAATGTATTAATCTAAGTGATACATTCACGAGCCTCCTCCAAACCCCTGTCCCTCACCGTCTCTGCCCTCCTCTATCATCAGACGTGCACGTTCGCAGGCTGGAGATATAATTTACCACGTGCAGCAAGGCCGCATTCAGATCATAATCTCTGCGCTTTTATTGCTTCCTCTCTTTCTTTCTACTCGAGATCTGAGCTGCTTAATTTGTGTCTTTGTAAAGAGATGTTTTAAAGCGAAAACAAATTTAAAAATGCCTCGACGTTGTGAGAGGTGTAATGGCTACTGAATGACTGAAGGTTGTTAATGATACGAAGCATTTCAGGGTTTCAGAATGGAAACGTGTCAGATTTGCACATCTCAAAGATAGCTTCCCCTTAACCCGAACCTGCCTCCTGCTACATCGGATAATCTCCGCAGAAACTCTCAGACTGCTTAGGCTTAAAATCTGGCAGATAATCGACACCCCTCTCGCCACCTCCACCGGCTTACCGAGATCACAGGCCGATCGATGGGATCAGTTTCTCCCGCACCCGTGACCAAATCGGCAACCATGAGTCAGGAGCAGAAAACTCACAACTCACGGCTTTACCCGTGCCACCGTACAGCCTGCGTCCAGAGAGAAAAGATCGCCACGGGGGGTCGGCATACGATTAATCCAATCTATATCGGATTGAGTGCGTGACCATGTAAGGTCCAGAGTGTGAGCAGTGAGTAGTGGGTGCAGTGTTGCGTAGAGGTCGGAGCAGTCAGGTTTAGAGGGCAAGGCTCCCATTAGGAAAGATTCATTTGAAATGTCATGGTGATTAAGCCAAGCGAGGACCAGTGACGTGACGAGCTTCACATTGATTTTTATTTTATTTTATTTTTTTAGGCCCAATAATGTGATCTTTCACACACACACACACACACACACACATTATATATATAATGTGTGTGTGTATACACACACATACACAGCATCGTCCCTGTTTTTTTTCAATAGAACTGCAATTACTAGAAAATCCGAGCAGCCTTGACAGGAAAAACAAGGCCGGGAAGCGAGTGAGAGCTCTTGTCATTCACTCTACATGTTAACCGAAAGTGTTCCTCCTTCTCCTCCTCCACTCCACCCTCAAGTTTTCTATTAAATCTTCATCGCAATGCAACATTAAGCATTTGCAGGAAACATGGCTTACAGGGCAAAAAGCGTTTTTAAAATGTATAATAAAGATGTGCAACAGAACTGCATAAAGTCGACTTTTATGGTTGCTACCTCCACCTAGTGGTCATGTCTAGAACTACTACGAATGATACTGACTACAATATGTACCAGTTACTTTTACTTTTATTTCCCCGGCTAATTTATGCACTCCCACAATCCCGCGCTCCACTTCTGAGTTTGGTGAGGGTGCAAATAAAAGGATCGGGCGAACACAGATCCATTTAGCCTTCCCCTGCCACACGCGAAGGGTTGATTATGTCCCATTTAAGGTTGATGGAGGAATCAATAGCCCTTACCAGCTCGTTCATGTAGGCATCGGCGCCGCACCTCGTTCTGGTCGAAAGGGTTGTTCGTGTCGCCCCTGTGCCGTTCGAACACTTTGAAAGTCGACCCATTTCCCTCACTTGACAGGTGGCTTTGATGCCGATTTACATTCATCACAATTATCGCGAGGACGAAAGTGCCTCCTCGACGCAGACGCACGCCTGACGTTGGCCCTAATCACGGCTTGTCAGTAGGCGCATAGCTGCGGCCTGCGGTCCCGTATAATCAGTAATAGATTTTTGCAGCTGGAAAGAAACAATGGGGAGAGGGGAGGGAGGAGGGGGGGGAATAAAAGTGGGATGGAATATGAAACAGGAGGCTATTTTGAGATTTTATCAGCAAATTCAAAGTGAGGGAGAAATGCGGGTCTCTCTCCAGGCTGCTGATTCATTCTTTGTGTTTAGAGTCTAAACCTACACATAATATTTATACATATTTTAATGAATTTTCGGAAACTTAAACTGGTGGGATAGATTTTGATTCAAAGGGACACTAATTCTGTGAAGGGGATTGGACACGAATCATAAAAGGCATGTCTTCACTTCTAAAGAGCTATATAAAGTCATTGTTGATTGTTTATGTGAAATGTATCTAAGGAGTATCCAGTGCGAGTTCTTCGTACGTAGCAGTCGGCATCAAC
Organism: Clarias fuscus; assembly: GCA_030347435.1. Taxonomy (NCBI): domain Eukaryota; kingdom Metazoa; phylum Chordata; class Actinopteri; order Siluriformes; family Clariidae; genus Clarias; species Clarias fuscus. The sequence continues at coordinate 6,181,841 of CM059223.1, read as the reverse complement.
AAAGAGGAATTAGTGAAGGAACAGCTGCAGTAATGTAAACCATAACGTGAACTTACAGTTCTAGGTTCTAGAAAACGTTCCACAAAAGTGACGCACGAATGTGGTGTTTGTTGATAAACGAAAAATACCTGTGTTATTATAAGAAACGGGAAAAAAAACTTCTTTTTGGTTATATTTTCTCATAGCATGACACGCCTAGTCATCTCCATCATCATGGCGATCTTGAACCATTTTGCGTTTTATTACTTACATGATTCTTACTTACTTAACTGTTTGAAATTTCTGACAGTTCTTGGTTGTTCAACACTGACATCACATGCTCTAATCATCTATGAATTGACCACAAATTAGCTACAAAATTGTAATATGTACTTAGGAATGACCTACTCTGCCCTGAACCATGCTAAACTCATACTGAACTGGATAAGAACTGGCTAAGAACTGGCTAAGAACTGTTTAAAAACTGGCTAAGAACTGTCTAAGAACTGGCTAAGATCTGTCTAAGATCTGTCTAAGAACTGTCTAAGAACTGTTTAAAAACTGTCTAAGAACTGTCTAAGAACTGTCTAAGAACTGGCTAAGAACTGTTTAAAAACTGTCTAAGAACTGGCTAAGAACTGGCTAAGAACTGGCTAAGATCTGTCTAAGAATTGGCTAAGAACTGTTTAAAAACTGTCTAAGAATTGCCTAAGAACTGGCTAAGAACTGTTTAAAAACTGTCTAAGAACTGTCTAAGAACTGTCTAAGAACTGGCTAAGAACTGTCTAAGAACTGGCTAAGAACTGGCTAAGAACTGGCTAAGAACGCCTAAGAATTGGCTAAGAACTGGGTAAGAATTGTCAAGATCTACCTACAGTACCAACTGTTACAACATACCTACTACACCTTATAACTTGCTATGAATTGAACTGATAACAAAAACTGATATGATTTCTCAACTTATACCAGCAGCCTAATGAACTATGTTTTGTTTATTAGAGCATATTCTTTTATAGTTTAGTATGCAGAGTTAGGGTTGGGGATCTAGCCATTTTAGGACATTTGCTCCAGTTCCTGTATGAAAGGTTTAACGAAGCGATCCAGTACTGAGAGCTTAAAGCTGTCCACATCAGCACTAAATAAGGAATTCAGGATACTCTACGATCCATAATGATGAGTCTCAAACCATCTAGAATTCACTACATCCAATTAGATTAAGAAATGCTATACGAGTTCATTTAAAACCTACACCACTAATAAAATCTTTTTGGGCGGATTTGGATTTCTCCCGAAGCGCTTCTCAACATCCTGAACTCCTGACGACCTCCTATGATCTTAACATCGCACCGAATCACAATCAAGTTCAGGAACGTGAGAAAGGCCCCGTAGTGAGGCACATTCTCCACTCACAGTCTCTGAGAACCTTTCCCTTTAATATGATATGCTGGATTATATCTTTTAAATTAAATTTTTTTTTCCTTTAGAGGCGCAGGTTGTAATAGTGGAAGCAATGCGCAGGTGAAATAATGAATTTACGTTGTGGTAAATACAGTGTTGAAAGTGTCACCAGTAGCCTGTTAGGGGAAAATAAGCTGGATGGTTTGGTTTATGCTGGAGATTATTTCAAGGCCAGAAGAGAAATAAAAATGAAAACAAGATGATAATAATGATGTTAATATTTGAAATGTTTTTCTCGGTGAATTTATGATTATTTCAGTCTTAAAAACACCTCGAAAACTGATTTTGTTTAAGGCGCATATGCATATCCAATACACACACACACACACACACATATATATATATATATATATATATATATGACTGTTATTTATGGGCAAATTTATGGGCGACAGAAGCCATCTAGGTTTTCATTTCTCAATCCTTTCCACCTGCTGTATACACAACACCACACCTCATTCACTGATCCTAAATGAGTGCCTTTGGATTCCAGTCAGGGAGCGGCGTTCGCTCAGTAGAAGGTAATGAAGTCCTGCATTTATTAATATCCCGAGCTATCTGTGTGAGAAGGATATTGGCACCCAGACAGCATCTCCGTCCTAATTCGACACAGTTTTAATGAAAGTGCTATCAATCAGCGATGATTCTTTTTGTTTTGTTTTTTATCTCTACACCCTTGTGATTCAAAGCTTTCGAGACTTATCTTCTTCTTCTTCTTCTTCTTCTTCTTTCTATTTTTTGTTTCGTTCTATTTTCCACCCGCAGCCGCCCCAAGCACAGACGACGTGGCTCTCTATGTGGGCATCGTCATCGCCGTCATCATGTGCCTGGTCATCTCCGTCATCGTGGCGCTCTTCGTTTACCGCAAGAACCATCGCGACTTCGACTCGGACATCATCGACTCCTCGGCTCTCAACGGCGGCTTCCAGCCGGTCAGCATTAAAACCGCTCGCACAGGTGAGACGGATCGTTTCATTTTTATTTTTTTAAAGCTATATTATTTGCTATTGTATTAAGTTGCAAAACTATAAATGTAGCTTCTTCTTCTTCTTCTTCTTCTTCAAAAAAAAAACTTGATCCTGATGAGAATGTGACGGAGGTGACAGAGGAAGATTGAGAATTGATACGTGTCAGAAGCCTCACCCCGGAGCCGTGATGACACATTTCAATAATTCAAGCGTGACTCTTTTTTTCTCTTTCTGCTCCCACGGTGACGGGAGAGCACAAAAGAAAGAACGGCGCCGGGTGGAGGGAAAAAGGCATGTCGGCGACGTTTCTGCCGAGACACCATTAGAATGCTTGTCACTTTGATATGAAGGCAATCTGCGAGTTATCATGAAGCCATAATTAGCTCGGCTTGCAAGGCACGTTCAATGATAATTAGATATCATGCGCGCCGGGCCGACTGAAAGGTGTTGTGGAAACGAGGTAAACACCAAGGAATGTAGGCACACCGAGCTAAACGCGAGAGCTCAGCGGTCTCCTGACGCGCGTTCCGCCCACGCCGAGGCGTAAAAATCGATACGCGGCATCTGGAGAGAGTGACAAACGCACAGCGGATCGTATTTAGCAAACTTTACAGAGTCGATTTAGTATCAGAAGCAACCTGGTTAACAACACGGCGTCCGTCACAAGCCTGGAGGAGAGCACACTGTGCGATGGAAGTGCGATGTTGCCGAGTGTGTTCTCCACAAGACCGCGCTTAACACCTAGCGTAGCACCCATCGGGTTGCTGTAATTGTTGTCATGGTGGCACGAGAGCACGAATGAAACATGTGTGTGTGAGTGAGGAGAGGGCTGCGAGGAGGAAGAGCGCTCAGCATGGCCGCCACTCCCACTCAGCACGCCCACGCGGAGTCATCTGTGTACCTGCGAAGGGATTAACTCGTTAATAAGGATGCCATCTGCTGCCCGGAGAACGGCACCCGAAACTCTGACCACGAGCTCTAAAGACGCCTCTGAGGACCGCTTCTTCTGCTTCAGAGAACTGGAGGAGTGCGGAAGAGACCGTGTGTGTGTGTGTGTGTGTGTGTGTGTGGAGAGAAGCTTACATTAGGATACACTTTGTCTCTGTATCTTCTTACACCTTCTTACACTCCTTTTCCACTGCGTCAGCAACACTAACCAAATATTCACCAAGACTAGATATTCCAAATGTATTTGCCCCCCCCCCCCAACTCATAATTTTAAACTCCTCTCTTCCTCCCAGCCGATCTCCTGACCGCACCTCCGGACCTGACCTCGGCGGCGGCCATGTACCGCGGTCCGGTTTACGCCCTCCACGACGTGGCCGACAAAATCCCCATGACTAACTCCCCTCTGCTCGACCCCCTGCCCAACCTGAAGATCAAAGTGTACAACTCGTCGGGCACGGTGACGCCGCAGGACGAGCTTTCCGACTTCTCGTCCAAGCTCTCTCCCAAGCTGGCGCACTCGCTCATCGACAGCGACACCATGGGCCGGCGCACTCAGAGCCTGGTGCGCTCCCGAGACCCGTCCTGCACCGCCATCGGCTCCTTCAACTCCCTCGGAGGACACCTCATCGTGCCTAACTCAGGTGTGTGACAGCTAGATGTTTATAATTTTCCGATAACATCGTATTCTTAAGTGTTTTACCCCAGTAACATTTTATGTATTGCATCAAGTCAAATCCTGCTTGAGCCAGAACCTGGCATGCTGTGACATAAACAGGTCCTGCATTCGCACCTCTCAGTGTGAATGATTGCATTTAAGGTCAGACTCGAGGGCGACTCGTTCTCCTGGCGCACATCTTGAAGTGATCCAGTGGCGTGGAGTGTAGTGTACAGTATATGCGAGCGTCAGCACATGCAGTCTGGACGGAGGTAGCGCCGGTGCTGCCAGCCGCTGATTGATGCTAAACGGCTTAATGAAGAGCAGGCCGAGCAGTGGGTGGGGGGGGGGGGGGGGGGGGGGGGGGATGGGCGCTGCTGACGGAGAGACTCCGTACGACTTACAGCAGAGATTACAGCAATTTTACAAAACGTTTCCAGGGTCCGCAAAGGACATCAGGAGATCACGAACCGTCCGTCGCCGTGTCCGCTTCGAATAGAGCTGATCGATTTAAAAAGTCCTGTTCTGACACCCATATAGTCATGTGTAAAAAGAAATGAGCTGCTTTGTGTACACACGCTCTGCCTGAGGTGCTATTTATCAAGGTCTTACACCAGTCAAATACGAGACAGAGTGTGGAAGGGTGCCAGGGATCACTGTAAGCCTTATGCAAGGGTAATAATCCCGCGAACCCTGTCAGGCCTATCGGTTTTGAAAAGCATGTGCGAGTACAGCGTGACTCCTTCATCTTTTACTGTCTTTGTTTTCAAATGTTTATGTACAGTAGGCCAAACTAAACGCTCCTGCACTTTTGGAGAATAACATTCAGCCATTAAACAGATGATTAAACAGTGAAAAGGTGCCTCGTGAACCTGTCAATAAACACAGCTCATCCGGGAGAAAACCTTGTCTTATTGTGTAGGTTCCACCTGTGCCACCAGGGCTGCTCTGGCACCTCATGTTGTTTCTCAGATTGGGATCTGTGGAGTTTGGAGGCCGGGTCATGATGGCCAGTAATGACTTTCCCGAAGGATCGGACCAGACTGGGTGTCCTGCATAAATCTGCCTTGGATCATAAGCCACGATCTGGTTTCCGGGTGTATAATTGATAATCAGTGTTAAGGTGGTATCGTCATGGCTTATCGGTGTAGGACGTCATTACTTTTGTCTTAATCCCATGCGCAGTGGTAAAGCGCTCGCCCTATCATCCGGAGATCACGAGTTCGATTCCCGGGTGGTGCTGTAACTTCTCGCAGTCGGAGGTCTAGAGAGAGCTGATTGGCCGTGCTCTCTCAGAGGGGAGGGATGAGAGGTACTTAGTGCTCCAACATTAATCACGGCTCTACAGCCAATCAGAGGCGTCTGTGAGCTCGCGCAACGGAGGGAGCGGATAGCGCTGTCCTCCGAGTGTGTTACTCCGCCCCCAACGTGAGCGAGCAGTTCGAAAAGATGCGGTCGGCTGGCGTCACGTGGTTCAGAGGAAACATGTGATAATAGTAGTAGTAGCTTAATGTGGGAGCCCCCTAGTGACGGGGAGGAATTGGAGATAATAAAAAAAAAGCTTCGACATAAAACTCGTAGGATTTTATTTTTTATTTTATTATTTCTTTTTTTATTGCAGTTCGCCATTAAATGTATTCGTATCCAGCTTATTACGGTGCATATACAGTAAATAACAATAAATAAATATATGTGACCATGCAGTACAGTGCAGTATAATACAGTATGTCGGAATTCCAACATTGGAACTCATGACGTCTTCCTCGAGGTGGAGCTCAGCAAATCAACACGGCTGCTATAGTATATATTGTATACGCAAAATATTTCCTTTTGATCAATCACCATACTACACTAGCTTGTTAAAGCGTCCATATTTTTTCTTCTGTCTTCCTGCTTCCGAAGCGAATCGAATACAGCGCAGTTCTTCTCGTTTCCGTGATGAGAAGGCGTGTTCTGCGGGACACTCAGCCTCGTTATCTTATCTCCGTGCTCAGCTTGATGCCCCCTGGTCAATAGTTCTCTGCTGCGTGTCCGTCTAAAGGCTAACCGAGTCCTCCATTTCAAACTGTGGAAACTTGAGAGCAAGAGGACGACATTTAAAGTGACTAAATGCTGCATATGCGTGATATAACGGGATTAGCGCGCTTATCAGATCGAGGCCTTAAAGAGTGATCGTCCCCACGTCACTCAACACGTGAGCTCGATTATCCACGGACTCCAACAGGACCGGACCGCTGCTCTAAGCTCTTGGGTGAATTCGAAAAAAAGTGTGTAATGTAGCTTAAATCCAGATGTGCCAGGCGTCTCCCAGAGCATCACGCGCAGACTGCAAAGATCTCTTCCAAGGTCCCGTCGAGCACTAGGATGCGCGGATCGTTCCCGGCACGTGAAGCGCATGTGCAAGCAGGTGTTTGTAGGTCGAGAAAGTTTCGAGTTTTCTCCGAGGCGCCTCCTTTCATTTATACGCAGCATCCGTGTACGTTTCAGCAGATGAATATTTCAGGAGCGCCCGGCCTGGAGTGAACTGAAAAGCGTAACAAGTCCAACCTCGGTGCGAGTTTTCACTTCTGCTTCGGCACTTAAACCGGAAAGCGTGCGGTGAGAAATCTGCCGAAACGAACTGCGAGTTAAGGTCGGGTTTAATTCCATCACAGCGCCGAGTGTTGAAAAGCGTTTAAAAACATGAAAGTTGTCAAAACAGGAGTTTTCCTTTGTCGAGTTCAGTGGAAGGACAAGCGAAAGAAAAAAAAAATCAATGCTCTCTGTGTGAGAGCAGGAAGCAGGCAGCACTTTGCTGGAGAAAATCAACCCTCTCTACGGTGTCACATCCAAGCCTGAACAGGGAATTTCCAAAACAGGCTGGATGTGTGCTGTGTGGCCTAGTATGTGTGTGTATGTGTGTGTGTGTGTGTGTGTGTGTGAATGTAAATGACATTGACAGTGCTTTGCTCTTTGCACTTTGCCTGGCGCCGTAGTGAGCACTGGCAGATACAAGGCCTGGCAGAGGGCACCGCATGGCAGAGGTCACAGTTTGATGACAGTTGCTCTGTGTCTGTGTATGTGTCTCTGTGTGTGTGTCTGTGTATGTGTGTGTGTGTGTCGTCTACCCACAGGCGTGAGCTTGTTGGTGCCAGCGGGTGCTATCCCTCAGGGCCGGGTGTACGAGATGTACGTGACGGTGCACAGGAAGGAGACAATGAGGTAACGTCCCTCTCCAATCACGCCACAAGCACAGCACTCCTGTAGTCTCTGACATTCATCAGTGCAGCCGGACGGGATTGTGGGAAATCGTCTGGCCGATCAGAGCTCCCCTCCTCCCGACCTCCCCCGCCACGCTCCGCTCATTTTCCAATACCTCCTCCAGCTTGGCCCTGAATAAACAGCGTAATGAGAGCCGAGGTCCAAGTTACCGTTTCCAGTAGCCGAAAAGTGCGTCTGTCTCTCTCGCTCTCTCAGGACCGCCGAGGCTCGTTACGACCCCAGGATGACCTGAAAATAATCTCTGCTACAGAAAGATGACTTGAAAACACAATTTTTCATGTTTGTTAAACAAACCGAGCCAACGTATACAGTCGGGAAAAATGATTTTAGGATTTTAAGAAAAGAAATAAATCAAGACTCTCGGCTATCCGGGTTCGTTCCTGAACAAACCGCAGGAGAACGTGTCGTAGTGCAAGATCAGCGCGCGAGCCAATCAAAACACAGTGAACTAGTCTCTGGACTTTTTTTCTATTGTTTGCGCCGTTACCATGGAAACGAGAGCAGACAGAACTACAGAACTGACAGGGCCGCTTTGGAGAAGGTCAGCATTCGCAAAATGTCAGAGATCGCCCGTGCTAGGTTCGCATAAATCCGAGACGTAGGCATAAAACTGAATTTTGGAACTTTGATGGACGTGTGTATCGTGTACACTTTTTGTATGTGTGTGTATGTGTGTAGACCTTCTGTGGACGACACTCAGACTCTTCTGAGCCCGGTGGTGAGCTGTGGGCCTCCGGGAGCTCTCCTCACCCGGCCGGTCATCATCACCATGCACCACTGCGCCGAAGCCGACAACGAGGATTGGCTCATACAGCTGAAGAGCCAATCGCAGCACGGCCAATGGGAGGTGAGTACGTCTGACTCGGGGTATTTAAGCCTCGTTCGCGGATCCGTTTCATCCAGCCAGTGTTTACATCGTGGTCGTGTTCGAAGCTCGAGCGGCCGCGTTTTTTCCAGCTGTTGAGCCGTGAGAGTGTGTGCTGCTGCTAGATAGGCAACACCTGGTGGGTTTTGTACGGGAGCGATGCGGAGCAAGGAGAGAAATAAGCAAGCTGAAGAAGAGAGCCGGAGTTTGTTCGCACCATGCTGGGCGAGTCTCGGTAAACAGAACCCAGAGTTAATTAGATGGCAATGGAGAACAGTGTGTTATCAGGCAGACGGCGCACGCGCCTCCATGTGCCTCCGTGCGCCTCCCTGCGCCTCACACTCCAGGCTTCAGAGAGGACAAGATGGGCTTTTTACATTTTTTTTAGGCTTGAGGCTCGTGAGCTGCTGATAGCGCAGGCCACCCGCTAGCCTTGTCATTAACCGGAAAAGTTATCTCGAGTTATCTGAGAACGGGACCAGGGGCGTAGCTGCGAACAAAGCACCCGGGTACTGCCCTTTATAGTTATCACACGTGAACACAACACCAGCTCTCTAATTAGCCGTGCATGAAGCATGAATCAGCCTACACAAGAGCTTCCCTCAGAAACAAGCACTCCGCTCTCTCTCTCTCTCGCTCGCTCGCTCACTCACATACACACAAACTAGTGTGTAACGCTTTGCACTTTGAATTATAAATAAAATAATAAAGCGTCTCGGGACGTCGTGTTGTAGGAAAATAATCAACAACGGGTTGATGTGATGAAACACACGTGAATTATCGTATAATAAGAGGACACTATAGCATTTTGCAATGAAATATCATAATATCATTTTGAGCTTTTCTGGAATATATATATATATATATATATATATATATATCTGTTTGGTATTTTGGTCCATCCATGTTCCATTTGGCACATCTGGTGACGGACACTACCCACCCTGGGGATGCTGTATATCAGTCGTTTCTGTGGCAGTTTCTTAAGAGATCAGGCTTCCAAGCTTAACACCAGGTTGTCATTCACAGTCTCTGCCACTTAACCGAACCTGCATGTCTTCGGACTGTCGGAGGAAACTAGAGTACACTAAAGCAAACCCACCAAGCGCAGGGAGAACGTGCGAACCCCATGCCCACAGACGTGAGGCGGGATTCGAACCCGGACCCTGGAGGTGCAAGGCGACAGCGCTAATCACTACACCAGCGGTCGATATACGATGCCCTTTGATCGTGTTGTTGCTATAGAAACGATGACGTCCAGTATTGGAACGAGTCCGTTAACTATAACTGATGTACAGTAGAATTGACCACAGACTCGGGTACATTTCCACTAATTCATACATCGCCGCCGTACTCCATTCCCACACACTCGAAGCCGGAGCAAATCGCGCGCGTGACGTGACCGATCCCTTTCAGATCGCGGCGAGCAGCCATCAGATTCCCCGCTCCGGCTTGGATGCGCATCCGCAATTCATCTCCCTTCAGAGCCACAGCGCTTTCGAGCTGCTTAGCAGCAGTCTGTGACCTTGTCTCATCTTATCAAACATAAAACACTCTTGGGTGGTCAGAAGAAAGACAACAAAAAAACTAGCAAAGGCCTGGATGTTGAAATAAAATCTAAAAAGGGCACATAACCACAAAGGCACGGAGCTGTTTTCTCTTAAACGAGATGCGTTTAAGGATTAATGGAAAAGAAACACAGTTTTACAGCTACTCTTTTTCTTTTTTCTTTTTTTTTTCTTTCTTTCTTTTTTTAACAATGTGGGAAGACTTCCAGAGACCCTGTTGCTGAGAGACAGATGCACTTCTTATAGTTTCCCAACATAGTTAAAGATTTTTCAGAATGTGATACACAAACACACACACACACACACACACACACACACACACACACACACGCGCGCGCATTTGAGTTTTCAAGGCAGGACTGGAGGTGGATAGGGTCAGGGTTTTTTTTTTTTTTTTTTTTTTTAAGCAATAGAAATCACAATGAATTCTTAACTGAAGTATGGCTGGAAAAGTTGTTGATGAGGCAAATGAGGCTTTTGTCTAATTAAATATGCGCACATTTGCATACTTGATAAAGGCAAAATCTTGTTATTTTTTTTAAGGGTGAGCACAATCAGTGTAAAAATCAATTTCCCGGAAGAGCTCGCTGAAATTTAATTTATTCACTTCTATAAAAATAGCAAAAACATTATTATTGTTGTTGTTGTTGTTGTTGTTATTAGCAGGAATCGTAAAAGTAGTGTTCATTTTATTTAGTTAAATTTTAAACAAATTCTCCGGAATCAGAATCTTCTAAAAACAAGATAAGAATGTAAAGCGCTCGTGAGCAGATTTTCCTTTGCACGAAGCGAAGGAGGAACTGATTATGGGAAATGAACGTTCGACATTAACTCGAAGCAGCAGTTCTGCGAAAGGATGAGGCAAAAGGTCAGAGGTCAGACTGGTTTGAGCTGAAGGTTGCACTAGGTCACTACACTAAGTAAGGACTCTTTACAACCGTGGCGAGCAGAAAAGCATCGCAAAGCACGGCAAAAATATCAGACGTTAAGGCGGATTGGCTACAAAAGCTGAAGACCACATCGAGTTCCAAGAACAGGAAGCACGGGTTCGACCAAACTGACCAGATAAAGATGAGGGTCATAGACTCCAAAAGCTGAAAATTGTAAAGTCTGTATAGTTAAAAAAAAAAAAATTAAAAGAAATCCAAATGATTGATTAACATTGTGTTCTTTAATCCTATAAGAAAGAATTGACAAAATGGCGCGTAAGAGCGGCGATCAGAAATCGACATGAGGGACCGAGAGGACAAAGCGGGACAAGAGAGGAAGCTGTGGGATGAAGGAGAGGAGAGGAACGGAGGAGTCACTGGGGACAGAGTGATTAAGGGCAGAGCTCATATGGAGAAAGAAAGAGAGAGAGAGAGAGTGTGTGTGTGTGTGTGTGTGTGTGTGTGTGTGTGTGTGTGTGTGTGTGTGTGTGTGTAAGAGGGAGAGAAAGAGGGTTCAAGAGCTTGGTCTGTAGGGACTGCTGTTGCACTCGCTTGACTGAGCAGCAGATTACTCACTCCACAAAGTCCATTTCTCTCACAATGCCATAAATCCTCCGCGCGCTCCTCCGTTCCGAAGCTTGCCTGATTCTGCAGAACAGATCACTCTGACTGCAGCTGGAGAGAGAGAGAGAGAGAGAGAGACGCCTCGGCCGAGATGTGTCTTCCTCTTGTCTTTATTTAGTCTTTTGTTTGTTTGTGAATAAGGAGACATCATGGCAGCGTGACGTTGATGGATGCCGATGTTGTGGCACGAGCGCTAAAACCAAGCGTGCATTTCAACACTTTAAACAAAGCAACGGCAATCGATTAGATCTCACAGCGAGGGATCTCCGGCGGTGCCGAGTTGAGACGGAGTTCACGGCCGTGGTTTTACACTTAGTGCCGAGGACGGAAACGCAGCCGCGCGAGCGGGTAATAAATACCGCTTTCTCAGGTCGGCCGTGTCCGAATACACAAGGGGGCGTTCGGGTCAAACCGGGACTTTTGACTGTGCAGAATAACAGAACACAGTTATGGGAGTAAAACTCCTTTTATTTCTCTATATAGTCTCAATGCTACACTAATGCACTCATCCCAGAGGTTCACTAGTACTCGAGTACCGTTAAGGTAGAACGTTTTCTCTGTACACCAGAGCCATGATCAGACGGGCTGAAACACTGGCCTCCCAGGAACTCCTTTAACGGACCAAACATGTGGAAAAATGTTCGGTGGATAACGTGCGAGTGGTGATTGTGTACAGATTTCAGCGTCTCTTCCGCGAGTTATCCCTCACTGAGCGGTCACAGAATCGTTAAAACCTTTGCACCGCTCAGATGATTTACTGCGGCTAAGAGTGCTTCTCTACATGTCAAACCCTCACAAGTCCTGGTTTGACTCGAACACCTCTCATATGTGTGAATGAGAAATGCTAACGAGCATTTCCGCTTTTCTCCCATGATGCACCGCTGACTGCTTGACAGCAAATGTGTTTTTGTGCAAAGCTTTTTTTTTTAAATTACTACCACAATCATCTAGTAAATAATTAAAGATTAAAAAAGTACAGTTTCAACTCCATCTTTTTTTTTTCTTCTTTTTTTTTTGTAAAGAGCGTCGTGATGGATTGACTAAGGGCTTGTGTAAATAAATCAGTTCTGGAAGGCATTAGCCCAGTTTCCCTGTGCTGTTTCCTCATTATCTCGCTAACGCTGTGCAAGCCGCCGCTCCCACAGGACCTGTTACAGAGGCTAATGACCAGTCATAATGCTGCTGTTTAATGGCCAAGCCGACAATAAAGTATTTTAATTCCTTTTCTCTCTCTCTCGCTCATAATGGGATGAAATTAATGACAGCGCGAAGCCTGCGGAAGCGCCCGGTTTATAACTAATGTAGAGAGAAGAGGCTCAGGCTCGAGCTCCGGCGACTCGGTTGGCCGTTATGAAAGCGGGAGCGAGACGCGGAGACGAGCGTTATTAGAGGGGTTAACTGTGTGCGGTCCGAACTCTACAGCTGCTTTATAAATCAGGAACGTCTGAAGCGTGCGAAGTAAGAAAAAGTAAAGCATAAAACTCCATATCATGTTAAGTCGGCAGTCGCTCACCAGCCGCTAGCAAGAACAAGGAGAAGAAGAGTTGCCTGAAGTTCTGCTAAAAAAAAAAAACACACACACACACACACACAGAAAGGATAAAATGGCAAAGTGCTGGCGTTGCAATTTAAAAATATTTTAATCACCCAAAATGTATTTCTGCATACAGTAATGATCCAAGTTTTTTAAATCATATCTTTTTATGAAAACAGAGCTAACAAACGGGAAACAGGAAGATCTGAAGACTTTCTGGGTCAGCTCGGTTCTGGATCGCATTTGTTCCGTGAAGCAAGAATATATTATTATATCTTTAAACTAATTGGATTTTTTTTTTAATGGCAGGCTGAGAAAATATCATTTTTAAAATAGCATCTGTGTTGTGTTTTCCTACGAACCTACAGCAACAACACAACACAGAACATATTGTGTGTGGAGTCGCTAACATTTGCTAGCTAACAAACTTTCTGCGAATGTTCAGCACATCTTACTGTAGCAGCGACACACTTGCTTTACCAAACGCCGCTACTTTTTAGTTCTATATGATTTCAGTTACGGTAAAAATTCCAGCAGACATTTTTCAGTGCCAATAGTGAAATTGAATTAGCCATTGGGGCGTCGTTGGGATTAGGTTGTTTCTGATAGTTAGAAAGACTTTGATGTAATGATCTCACAACATTGTCAGAACAACATTGACTGCGTGATGATGGGATAGAGTTGAACAAACGCTTCTGACACAAATGATCAAAATGATGCACTAAACGATGAGTGAAATGAGATACACACTGTGTGCGAGAAAGCTGTTGTGTCTCACACTTCAGAATTCTAAATTCTAAATGGAACATGGATGTGCTCGGATTATTGCTAATCAGCATAAACACTCCTAATAAAGATATTGTAATGTCACTTTGTCGCTCTTGTTTATACATTTTTGTTTACACATTCGCACAAACTCACTTTATGTTGTCTCTTTTTTTTATAAAAACGTAGGTACTTCTCTGTTAACTCAAAATGTCAGTCTGTCTCGTCTCGGCTAGCCGGCTAATTAGGTCTCCAAGTTAGCTAGTTAGTTTTTTATTAATTTATGTTGCATGTATGTACAGTAGCACCTTGGTCCTGGATGAATGTTGTTTTGTTTCACTGTGTACTGAACTGTATATGGTTGAAGTGAAAATAAAAGCCGACTTGACGTTACAGAAACGTCGTTACAACTACATTACAACACTCACCTAATGTTAGAGTTCCTCCTGGCCTAGCAAAGATCCAGTCTAATTTAAAGGTCAAATCCATGATCAGAAATTCAACGTTTTCAGGATCAGAAGCAGGATGGAGTTTTATTCACCAAGTATGTTGACACACAGACAAGGAATTTATTTGACTCCGACTGTTTGTGGCTTTTAATGTACAGACCGACATAAAACACTGTATTTGTTATAGGCAAAACTTTAATACAGAGTAGGTACAGTACATACATACTGTATCAGATTTACATAAAGTGAGTGTGCAAGGAGGCGGCACGGTGGTGTAGGGGTTAGCACTGTCGCCTTGCACCTCCAGGGTTGGGGTTCGATTACCGTCTCTGTGTGCGTGGAGTTTGCATGTTCTCCCCGTGCTTGATGGGTTTCCTCCGGGTACTCCGGTTTCCTCCCACAGTCCAAAGACATGCAGATTAGGCTAATTGGCGTTCCCAAATTGCCCGTAGTGTGTGAATGAGCGTGTGTGCGTGTGTGCCCTGTGATGGAACGTCACCCTGTCCAGGGTGTACCCCGCCTCGTGCCCTAAGCCTCCTGGGACAGGCTTTCAGGCCCCCTGAATATAGGATAAAGCAGAATAGAAGATGAGTGAGCGAGTGTGCAAGTAGTGCAGTAGTGTGTATCACGTATACTGTAACGCGTAGTGCAAATAATAGCAAGCAGTAATGTGCAGTAGGATGTAGAGTAAGAAGTTTGTAGGAAGCATGTTGGCGTGTTTACACACTACTGTATATTAGTGCAAATAACAGTAACGTACAGTAGGGTGTAAGAATTGTTGGTGCTTATTTTATTTTATTTTATTTTTTTACAGCAGATTGTACATACTGTGGTCCAGTTCGACTGTTTTTAAAGGCAGATTGCCTGCAGAAAGAAACCGTCCCTGCGCCTGGCAGTTTTGGTTTGCGGAGCTCTGTAGCGTCTGTCAGAAGGCAGGATGTGAAAACGGTTGTTTCCTGGGTGTGAGGAGTCTGTGGAGATATTTCCTGCCCATTTCCTGGTTCTTGTAGAGTACGAGTCTGGTTCAAACTTTTCATTTTGGATAAAGTGTATCCTATAGATACTGTAGCTCTCACTTTATCTGTACAGATCCAGCAGCGCTTCATTCTCTTAATCAGTTCTCATTCTACACCATCGCGCTCGCCACCTGGTATTACGCTACAGTAGCTAGCCCTGGTGATTAGCGAGCTAGGGAATTACACCGCGTTATCTGATGTTTGTTATTCCTGTGACACGTCAGCGGTTACGTGATGCGTTCCCCCCTCCCCCGTGTGTCTGCAGGACGTGGTGGTGGTAGGGGAGGAGAACTTCACCACGCCCTGCTACATCCAGATGGACGAGGAGGCGTGTCACATCCTGACCGAGACGCTGGGGACGTACTGCTTAGTGGGTCAGTCGGTGAGCGCAGCCACCACCAAGAGGCTGAAGCTGGCCGTGTTCGGGCCCGTCACCTGCACCGCGCTCGAGTACAACATCCGCGTGTACTGCCTGGACGACACGCAGGACGCCCTCAAAGTGAGTCACGAGCACAAAACACACAGCTGTCAGGCGGCACAAACTCACACTGTTGTCATAAACTCGAGTGTATAGTGTATATTATTATTATTATTATTACCTCGTATTATTTTGAATTGTGTGTGTGTGTGTGTTTGTGCACATGTTTTATACATGTGTTCATGCTTATGTTTATGGCTGTTTCCCATATCTATGCATTTCTTCTCACGCTTATACATTTAGTGTGCGTGTGTGTGCGTGTGTGTGTGTGGGAGAGCACAGATGAGTGGTAGGAGGCTACAGGCGCGCATCCATGCCGCAGAGAGACGCATTTCATTTGAACAGAAAGTCCATCAGCCAACTGTTGTTCTCGCACACAGAGAACTCGGAGCTTGGGAAGATTTCATTCACGCCTTTTCTCGCTCTTTGGTCCGCTCAAGCCGGTCTAAAAATACCGGAACACGAGCACGGTGTTGGTTCTGAAGGTTCTGTGTGGCGGTGTGTCTGAAACGCGCTACCTGTTATCAAGAGTGTGTAATGTATGTGTGTGACCTGTAGGAGGTGCTGCAGATGGAGAAGCAGATGGGTGGGAAGCTCCTGGACGAACCAAAGACCCTGAACTTTAAGGACAGCACCCACAACCTGCGTCTGTCGCTGCACGACGTCCCGCACACGCAGTGGAAGAGCAAACTGCTGGCCAAGTACCAGGTACGAGCGCTAACCGGCGGATTCAGAAAGCGTTACGGCGGCCGCTCGGGAGCCCTGATTTCATTCCTGTAATATAAAACGCGTAATGAAATACCACTCTTTCGCAACAGGAGCTGGCGTTTCAGCAGGTATGGAGCGGCTCTCAGAGGAACCTGCACTGCACCTTCACTCTGGAGCGCTTCAGCGCGGTGACGGTGGAGCTGGCCTGTAAACTGTGTGTGCGCCAGGTGGAGGGCGAGGGGCAGATCTTCCAGCTCAACACCACGCTGTTGGAGGTCAGTGGCTCAGCCGTTCAGTCTAGAGCGTAATCCAAAGAAACAAGGAGCTCCTGCTCTTCTAGGTGACACCAGATGTGACGTCATTACGCTTTTACCCTGCTACATTAGTTCCCAAGCGAAATGGAGGAGAGGTTGATTATTGCGGTAGCCTAAATAGCCTAGGAGAGTTTGTAATTAAAATGTATGTTAATGTTATTTTAATTAAAGACAAAGTCTAGTAAGTGATTCTAATAATGTTATAATAAAAATAAATATAATATAATAAATAAAAAAAATTTGACTAGCAATTCACAAGGAGCAGAGGCCACACCATACAAATGGCTTATAATTTGTTTATTTCTACAATACAGTTCTTTCTATCAATCAATTTCTTGTTTTCTTCCACATTTTGGTCAGTCTCCACAGGATCAACAAGCTTGATTGCTTTGCGGCCCCTTTAAATACAAGAAAGGCGTTCGGTCTACGTCAGAGCGGCGTTGGTACCTTTTAGTGTTACGGTGTATTTAGTAACTGAACAAAGGATGTGGATTTTGGCCCTGATTACTTCCATTGTACTCGTGTTCAGTGTGACACAGTATAGTATAGTACAGTATAGGCGTCTCAATTGTTTTTGATATAAAGCAGACTTGACTTGAAAAAACCCAAACTGTCCCTTTGAGCTACAAGTAAAAGAAGAAGAGTAAGTGTGGAGGCATATAGTGTTTCATAAGCACAAAGATTTTTATTTTTTTTTCTCCAGTAAAGGAGCAGAGGTTGAGGAACTCTTAGTGCCAAGATACTCACAGATCTAGCTTTGTTTCTTTTTTGTTTTGTTTTTTTATTCTTCTCTTCAGTGTTGGCAGAAGGTGTAGTTTTAGGATTTCTACTTGGATTTGAAAGGTTTTTTTTTTTTTTTTTTAAGCCACATCCAGGCACCAATTCCCACTTGTTCGCATAGACACCTCAGAAAGACATGTGAAACTCCAGATGTTGAGAGAGGTGCTGCACAGCTGCCTCAGCACCATGACAGAGGGAAGAGATTACAGATGAATAATCTTCTTGAAAAATGAGTTGTTGGTCAGACAGGCGACTTTGGACACACAGTGAGACGCACCAGCGTTTTGTGTCGATTCCTTCGGCAAAAATTCGGAGAAGCTCCTTGTGAGAGGATGAAGGCTAATCAGCCTCCTGTTCTTGCAGCTGACATCTGCACGCGACTCAGAGGAGTGATGAAGGTGTGGACGGCTTCCTGCGCATCACTACGAAGCCGTCTGATTGCTCTCTCCATCGCCGTGTCTCCAGTAATGGCAGGCCATCTGATTTCTCTCTCTCTCTCTGCGTGTGCTCCCGAGAGGACCTCCATGAGTGACTGGGCACTCGGCTAATTGTCATTAAGTCCTGAGAGCTGTGAGATTGCACGTTTTTTTCGAGTGCTGTTGACTTTCGCTGCCTGGTTCCCGCAGGACCTCCCGCAGACTGCCGCTGCCAAAAGCAGCTGTTCGGGCGCGGTGTTCAACACGCCACGCCGCCACCGACCACTTCACAAACCATCAGAAATCTTCCGGGATAAACTGATTAATACATAACGCAATCTCTCCGGTTCTGTACACACGATTTCCACTTTAGTAAATATATCTGCAAATCTCTTCTGTCAGCTGTCTTATAGATTGTGAGGTGTGTTTTACTTGTCAGGTAGCTGGAGATACTTCAGTCATTAAGTTAGCTTACTGGAACTCTGTCTTATGGAGTATTTAGGCGTAATTAAACACACACACACACACACACACACTCAGACAGATGAACAGATTGTGAAGATAGACCGTGGTGTGGTGCAGTTACTGATAACATGCTGAAGTCAATTATTTTCCCATTAACACACGTCCTAATTGATCCAATCGGAGCAGAGAAATTTAATAAGAGCACTGAATTTAATATGTTGGATGTTTATTTAATTTAAAAAAAAATTCTCTCTAATTTAGTCGTGTCCAATTCCTCCCCGTCACTAGGGGGCTCCCACATTAAGGCTACTACTACCAATCAGCCGGGAGGGCCGAAGACTATCACGTGTTTCCTCTGAACCACGTGACGCCAGTCGACCGCATTTTTTCAAACCGCTCGCTCACGCACTGTTGGGGGCGGAGTAACACACTCGGAGGACAGCGCTATCCGCTCCTTCCGCTTGCGCGAGCTCACAGACGCCCCTGATTGGCTGTAGAGCCGCGATTAATGTGGGAGCACTAAGTACCTCTCATCCCTCCCCTCTGAGAGAACTCGGCCAATCAGCTCTCTCTTTAGGCCTCCGGCTGCGAGAGGTTACAGCACCACCCGGGAATCGAACTGGCGATCTCCAGATGATAGTTATCACATGATTTCAAAGCTTCACAGTGACCTCACTAGTTTAATCCAGTCAGTTCATTTTGTCTCAAAATGCTCATTTGTACTACATTATATCTGTTAGTCCTAATGTAAGATTCACACTAAGCATTGATTCAACCCTGCGAAGGTGCTGCCGCGCCTTAAACCTCTAACTGCGTCCGATTTGATTGACAGCCTGCGAAGACGTTGTTGCGGTTTAGCATTTCAGGACCTTTTGTGCCGGAATAACTAAATCTGAATGTGTGCGAGTATAAAACTTTTTTAAAAAAGCCGTAGCGCCGACCCCTGGAGTGAATCCAAAACCAAACAATGCATCGCTTCATCGTGCAGCTCTCCATAAATAACACTCACATGTGAAGGATAGAGTTCATAGTGGTGTCCTGAGCTATTATTATTATTATTATTATTATTATTATGATTTTTACTTGTTATTTATTTATTTATTCATTTTACTTCCTTCAAATGTTGTCTTTAAGTGGAAGGTTAAGAGTCACACACACTCTGTAAGATATCATTTTAGCTTTTTTGAGGAAATCCTGGAATACACCCGTACCATCAGGGAAGAAAAACACATTGTGAAACACCCAGCTTCATAAAGCTACTTAAGACTTAAAGTTGCTCCTAACGATGAAATTCTTAGAATTAGGGCATTTTCTTAGAATTTTCCCTTAAATTCAGGAATAAATCTTAGTAAAGATAAAAATAATATATTTTTAATAATAATAATAATAATAATAATAATAATAATAAATACATCTTAGACCTAAAAACAGCTCCTAAGATAAAAATTGTTAAGAGTAGAGAGGAGGACTTTTAAGAGGCTTAAGAGTTTCTACAGCAGAGGACAAAATGGCTTAAAGAATAAATATTCTCCAAACACTGAATGTAAAGCTAAAAGTAAACACTGCTCTTCTGTCTAATTTGGTTTTCTTGTTGTTTTACGTCCTTCCATCTCTCTTGGATTGTTTGCTACATACCATTCAGGGCCCGTATTCACAAAGCTTCTTAAGCCTCAAAGTCGCTCCTAATGACAAAATTCTTAGAATTATGATATTTTCTTAGAATTTCCCCCTAAATTTAGGACTAAATTTTTAGCAAAGATAAAAATGATTCACAAAACAACTCAGCTCTAAAAACAGCTCCTAATTTAGAAATTGTTAAGAGTAGAGAGGAGGACTTTTAAGAGGCTTAAGAGTTTCTATAGCAGAGGACAAAATGGTGGAAAGAAGAAATATTCTCCAAACACTGCAAAACATAAAGTAAACACTGCTCTTCTGTCTAATTTCAGAATTTCAGAAAGAACTTTAATATAGTAACTACTGCGTGGAAATTGGTTGCTTCAAAAGTGAACACATTTTCAACATTTTTAATTATCTTTAAGATATTTAGCCTATAAAAGAAACTTTGCATAAAGTAGCCTGCGTTTATGATTATACAATTTCTTTATATACATATAGATTCTGTTAAATTATCATATATTCTATTTTCACAATGAGGGCCATGTAAGACCTTTACAGATGTTTTATCAACCAATCACAGTTCTTGAATTGCTGCGTCATCCCTAGCAACAGGGTCGAGCACCTCCTCATTAAGATGAAGGTTTTTGTACTTTCCTTATTCAGATTTGCTCTGAGAAGTTTCCTAAATCACTTTTAGTCTAGGACTCCCAACTAGGACTATTTAGGCTAAGATAGGAGCTCTCTGAGAGAATTCTAAGACGCTTTGTGAATACGGGCCCTGATCATTCAGTACATTCAGGTCGTCAGCTGACTTCATTTATTAACGTTACTGAGTCTAGACCTGAGCGACTGAAGCAACTCCAGATCATAACTCTGTCTCCAGAGAGACTTGTACAGTGGACACTATCTATGACGGGGGCATCGATTTATTCTCTTCCCTTCTTACCCAATCCTGTGAGTTCTCATCACATTGTGTGTGTGTGTGTGTGTGTGTGTGTGTGGAAATGCTCTTACTTTCACTATTAAATGTAGCTCTGGTTTTTACTGTAAATGTTTTACCATACAACTTCACCAAGTGTTTAAGTGATCTCCAGTCATTTTTTTTCACCACATTTCATCTACAGAAAGATCTTAAACTCGACGCAATATCAGCTTTAATTTTTCGGTTTCAGTATAATTACATTTTCTTGTATTTTAATTATTCCTTTTTCATTTTAGTTGTATTTTTATTTCTAAATTATTTAGTTGTGTGTGTTATTTAATTTTCTGTTGAGCCCATTTCAGATGGAAATTCACCCGAACGTGTCTGCAGAATTTAAACACACTCGCTAATTAAAACCTCCAACTGCTAATGACTTGTGAAACATTTTTTTCAAATCGTTTTCCTTATTTTTAAGTCTATTATATTAGGTCTTAAATCACATTTAAATGGTGTTAAAACGTTTAATTTGAGGTCTCACATGCCCTCACACACGCACACACACACGCGCAGAGTATAGATGATTCTATTCAAACGAAAAAAAAAAAAAAAAAAAAAAGCACAGCACGAAAGTATTACAGCTGCTGAGGTGCTGCATCTCTGTCGCCCCCTGCAGGACTCGCAGTGTATCGACACGTCTCTGCTGGACCCGGCGAGTAACATCACCACGCTGGTGGGTCCCAACGCTTTCCGCATCCCTCCGTCCATCCGACAGAAGCTGTGCAGCAGCCTGGACGCCCCTCAGACCCGCGGCAACGACTGGAGGATGCTGGCACACAAACTCAACCTGGACAGGTCAGCCGCAGTGTGTGTGTGTGTGTGTGTGTGTGTGTGTGTGTGTGTGTGTGTGTGTGTTTGCTGATAGACAGGCAAAGGTGCTTACAAAAAAGTGCGGCTAAATTCCTGTGCTCTCCTGCAGCACCGCTCTCTCTCTCCCTCTCTCTCTCTCTCTCGCTCGCTCGCTCTCGCTCCTCTGACAGCTTGTGTGAGAAGTGCAAACTGTGTTTTCAGTTATTGAGTTCACATCTCAGCAGGAGGCGTCTTATCTTCAGCAGCAGCAGGAGCCTAGGCCAGTGGTGTGTGAGTGAGTGTGTGTGTGTATATGTGTGTGTATATGTGTGTGTGTGTGTGTGTGTGTGTGTGTGTCCATAATGCGTTGAAGCCCCCCCCCCCCCCCCCCCTCCTCCCGTTCTTGATTTTTCTGTTTCCTGTCTCCTGGTTCCCTCTTCATGGGGAAAATGAGTTGTGATGTCACTAAACGCTCAGAACGGCTTGGGACCAATCGGTGTCCGATATGCTAATTATATGCAAAAATAGTGTTAAGAGGATTTAGTTGGCAGTCATGATGATGGATTTGAAGATAATTTCTCTCTCTTGTTCTCTCTCTCTCTCTCTCTCTCTCTCTCTCTCTCTCTCGCTCTCTCTCGCTCTCTCAGGTACCTGAACTACTTCGCCACTAAGTCCAGCCCGACCGGTGTGATCTTGGATCTGTGGGAAGCTCAGCACTTCCCCGACGGCAACCTGAACCGATTGGCTGCCGTGCTGGAAGAGATGGGTCGCCATGAGAACATTGTACCCATGGCAACCGAGCACTGATGCCCAACAGCCACAGCGGATGATGGAAGGAGCGACGGGTGAATAACTAGTGGGGGGTGAGTGGGTGAAGGAGCGCAGAGGACTGGAACACTGCAGCAGGACACACGGACATGGACAAGGTGGCTTTTCCTGTCCCTCGCAGCCCAGCGCAGGGAGGGGTCGACCTGCGACTCACAAACGCTTTCGTTACCACGGCGATGTGTACAACTAACTGCAAAAGAAATTGAGGAAAAAAAAAAAAACTCGAGGATTGGAATGGAGAAAATTCAGGACATATTGTACTTTAAGCCCTGTCTGTACACTTCCTGGTACAGCCTGTTTCTTTTACCTTTTTCGGTTCCTGTTTAGTTTTTTTTTTTTTACTATTTGTCAAATCAGTTTCTTAGGAAACGCGTGACTTCTGCTGTCCAGATATTGGACCTTGTCCACTTTTTTCTCTGACATGTGGGATAATCAGTAATAGACAGTGAGCGCTGGGTGTGTGTGCACGCATGCGTGTGTGTGTGCGCGCATGTGTGTGTGTGTGTTTAGGCAAGGCCCCAGGAAAAAGGAATTAAAAGCATTGAAACCCCTCGAGTGCCATCAACCCGTGTCAGTCCTTAACGCCTTCCCATTAAAAATGATAGTTGATAAAAATGTTCCCTTTATGATGATGATGATGATATTTAACATTGCCTTTATTTATACTCATTTATTACTATTTTCCCTCATGCAGCGGCCCATTAATGTATTTTTCCCCTAATCATTTTTCTACTTTTTTTTCTTAAAGGAGACAAACCCTGTATTGTCTGTGTTTTTTTACAGTGCCACCCAGTGGGCGGTCACTGCAACTACAGTTTCTTATTTTTATTTTTCCTTCCAAAAAATATGCAGCTTGTAAATAAGCACTCAAGACCATTGTACATGTAAAGTTTAACAGTGTTATCGTTCTCTGGTTCTTATTTTTTCGGACGATTCGCATTTGTGCTCTGTATTTAATCGTAACTTTAATCGAGACACACAAAAAAAGAAAAATAGCAGCTAAAATTGCTGGCTATTTTTTTTTTTTTTTTTTTTTTTTAAACCAAGGTCATGCTGTTGGAGGTTTTGTAAACATTTCTCCACCGTTACTGTGCCTGCTTTCTCTGTTTTAGTCTGCTGGGAGAAATCTGACCTTGACAAAGGAAATCAGGAAAACAGGCACGCAGAGGAAAAAAGCCACAGATCAATTACTGATTTAGTTACAGGTTTTTTAATATATATAAAACCGCATACTAATGCACTAAAACCATATCAGAGAGAATTATTATTATTAATAATAATAATAATAATACAGATTGATGATTACAGTTTATCATAATAGATAATATTGTACACAGAAATAAAACACCGTGGCTACGTCCGGAATACCAGTTGTGGACGATATATAAAAATATTTTAAAAACTCTATATATATCAAAGCCATTTACATGATGCACAATAATTAAAGAAGAAAAAAGCTTCAAAAATGTGCTCAATTCGATAAAAATATAGTTGTTTAATGGTAATACATTCTGTAAATAAATAAAAAATAAATACAGAATTTTCAGAGTACATTAGCTGCTATCAATCTGTTTATAATGATTAAAAATATATATTTTCATTAACCCGTCAGATCTCAGTATTGTGATGTACTACACTTTCAGTATTATATCATGATATTGTTCAAAAGCTAAACACACTACCGGTAACTATAGCAACCTTACAACTGGTTCAGTTCATTATATTATTTAGTATTATATCATTTTATCCTTTTTGTCTTTTCCCACTTGGTATTAGAAAAAATTCGGACGTAGCCACGAGGTGACCCGACATGCTGTTGATGCTGTTTCTCGGTTTGCGGTTTAGGAGTGGCTCATGGTGACTCCGGTGCTGGGATTTTAGTTCGAGCCAGAGCTGCTAATAAGACGAGAGTGCATGACTCCCTCTAAACAGTGTATTTTACAGTCGCCACTGCCTTTTTCTTTGTTCTCACTCATTTTGGTTGTCGATTATTTCTAAAGCTGTCTATGCAACTTCTGCACCCTTTCTAAAAACAAACAAATAAACAAAAAACAAAACAAAAAAAAAACCTTACTAACTTGTACATGCATACAAAGCTGTCTAGCAGTTGCATTCCATAGTTCCCATAGCTCTGGATTATTATATTTATAGTGAGGATGTTACTTATTCTTTTATGGCACGTTCATGATGTAATTTGCAAAAACAAACAGAAAAAAGAGAAACAAAAAGCTTGCATCTCCTCTGTGAACTTTTCTGTACAAAATGTAAGAAAGAATTTTTAAACAAGTAATAAATTATATTTATATGCAACACTGAACTCAGGCCTCACTGTCTCTGGTTTGTTATGGAGAAATGTTTTTATTTGTCTTCTTCCTTCTCCGAGCGTCCTGATGCTGCCACACGATGCACAGTGATGCTGCTGATAGATTCCTGTAATACAAGCAACCATCTGACAGTTGTTCACACTACAAGGGGTAGTGTTTCTCACTGACTCTCTCTGTCTCTCTCACACACACACACACACACACACACACACACACACACACCAAAGCACCCATCAGCAAACTCATCTCTGGGTTTAAAATGCAGTGCTGCGTTCTGCTCAAATATGTGCCTTTTTAAAGTAAACATTTCATTAGTCTTCACAGTTCCAGATAACTTTCCCCCCTCAGTAATAAAGCAACTGTTCACACATTCTGTGAATATTGGCACTTTTCATTTTCTGAGCTCCGGGCTTTATGCTGTTATTTTAATATCCATGGACGACATTTGTCTTGCTCACTGCTTGGCTCAAAATAGCGCTTTTAATCTTTCTTGTTATTGCGGATTTTGCGGCACATTTCACAAGCTCTGGCTGCGTTTATTTACTCTGATTATAATTGGCCGTCCTGCTGAGGGGAAAAAATAAGCAGCCTAGAGTAGGGTTTTTTTTCCCCCTCCTTCAAGCAATACAACAGTATTTTTTTTTTTTGATCTGTAGAACTTTGATCTGGAAGCTTGTTGGTCGATTGAAGTTACAGGAAAGGACATGGCGCGTACGACTTTTAAGCCTTTTTATTAAAGGGGAATACGAATGTTAGCCTGATACACAGCTGTTAAATCACTCCGTTTACATACGTACTGATGCAACAGGAGAAACGCACCGATGTGTACTTTCACAGCAATCCTCAACAGACTTATACCTAATGAGACCCGGCTAGAAGGAAAAATCTCAATCAGGCAGGATAGAATACGTTTCCTGATGAGCGACTGCAGATGAACATCACCGGATCGGATATACCTTTTCACTCCGGAGAAAACAGTTGCTGTGTCTTCTTTCCCTCAGTGTACCGTTCTAACTTCACAATGTAATAAATGTACACGTTAAATAAGGCACAAACCAACAAAACAGAGTCGTTAACAGAAACACAAGAAAACAAACATCTTTTACTTATTCGATCCATAATTAACAATATCATTATTTACATTCATATTACATTTTGGGTACCGGTTATGTACAGGGCAAAAAACACAAATGGCCTGAAAGGTAACAACAATGCCTACAGTAGGTCTCGTCTGCATCTTTACTTTAATATTTCACAATCGAAGCGTAGGACTGGGCGATACAATGATCAATGCTGAAAAAAACTGCGTCACAATACACATTTACACTGAACTAGCGCACATGTGGTCGGTACCTTCACAACACTGACCAAATCAACAGCAGCTTAGTGTACAGTCTCAGAGCGTTTTAATCGCTTTTTTTTTTCTTGCAAACATATCCTTGCGTTTCAGTCATGGAATTTCTGGCCTGGCTTTGTAGACTGAGAACAGAACCAGAGATGAGATGAGGCTAGAGTTACCCGGTTGGTTTGGAGGTGTAGTCCGACAAGGCCAATAAAATAGACTGGCACTGATGAGAGTAAAATTAAACATACTTCATTAGGGCCCAAGCACTGTAACATCAATCCTATGTTGTCCTAGTGTGTGAGGGCTCTCTAGTCCTTGTAATGATTTAGTGGCTTTTTGGGGATCTTAACCTGCTCAAAAAGACATGAACATCAGCAGACGGGTTGGAATCTGCTGCCATGAGAGTTTGAGATGTTAACCCTCATTGAGCTGAACAACTTTCTCATTTCATGTCCTGGGCTCTACTCAACAGGAAGTCAGTTATTTTGGTTCGTTTGCAAATCACACCCAATAGATTTAGATATACTCCTGCTATGGGATTTATATGATCGCCAACAAACCGGGCCTATGTGATCTGAAGACACTGAGGAAAGTTTCTCAAAAAGTGCCTCAAAGAGTACACAGCCTTGAGCAAAGATTGCAGGAAGTAAGTGTGTTAGGATATTAAAACGATGCAGTCACCAGTTCTGTCCTCAAAATCACAGAGATTATACTTGACATGAAACACAAGGATATATTCAGCCAAAAAATACACTTCAAGAAAAAAAATAGTATGATGTATGTTATATTAATATATTATTAATAATATTATATTATTATCATAAAATTACTATATACTGTATATCAATATATAATGAAAAAAAAAATTATTCAACTTTTTAGAGTGTGTATAATTCTTTTGGCTGACTCTGTGTATATATACACACACATTTCATATATAAGATATATAATTAAGAATTAATACGAATTTCATCTTCAAGTAATTGTATATCTGCCGTAACCCTTTCTTCAACATCAGTGAAATAAAAAACAATGTAAAAAGTAAAAGAAATTTTACTTAATGCATTTGGATTTGTTTTTCAACCTTTTTTCATTGAAGCATATCTTACCTTTCTTTGAAAAAAAAAACAAAAAAAAAAACAGCTTTAAATAATAAACAAAAATAAAGGCCTACAGAACGGTAAGCAAAAAGTTGTGACATTAAATAAAAGGTGGTGAGTGACGGCGTGATGGCCGGTGGGTGCTCTCTGCCTCCTGTGTCCTGTATATCAGTGTGTGAGGAGGCGCTCTCTCTCTCTCTCTCTCTCTCTGGTGTGCGCCAGCAGGGGGCGCACTCTGTCCTGTGCTCTGCTGGCTGGGAGCTTTCATAGAAAGCAGGATTGGGTCGCTCTGCTTGGAGCGGGGAAGAGCGGGACGGCTGTCTGTCTCTGCCTCCACCACGTCTCTGTAAGTTTGTTGGAGCGGTCTGAGTGTCTCTCACAGTTTAATGTCCTGCGACTCGGACATTTTGGCCAGAGTTTTCTTTACCCTGAGGGCGGTGAGACGGGAGCCAGGGTTGTGCGCCCAGCATTCACTCATCAACTTGCCCATCTGCCTCAGGCACTAGACACAGATACATACACACACACACACACACACGAAACAAACTTTTCAATACTTAATTTTGACAGTTTAATAATTAATCTCTAATCTTGCACACCTGCTGTTTCGTGCACATCTGTGTAACAGAAGTATGCTAGTCTAGCCATGAGACCTCGAGGGACCTCATTTATAAAATATGGATATTAACATGAGGTACATATACATGTAAAATCAATTTCATTGCTCTTTTTTTGGCTGGTAAAAATGATACAAAAACAAACCTTAATTACCCTAAGCTTAAAAAAACAAAAACATTTTTAAGCCTCCTTGCCATGTTTGCGACTCATCTGTGGGCTTCATTCAAGCGCCGTGGATAATATGAAGCTTTAATTCGCTTAATTATGATTGTAATAAGGTATAATTGAGGATGGGAGAGGACAGAGACATTGCTTGTATAATAAGTACCTCATCACTGGTCCAGCGGTTGGCAAACGAGGGCCGCTGTCTCTTTATACACACGACGTCCCTCATATCCTCATAGGACGGATCTGTGGGTACCTGGTCATGGTAAGGTAACTGATACTCCTCCACGATTCCTGTACAAATTAAACAAACGTGTCCGTTTACCACTGAGGCAGGTGATCAAAATATGGCAATGATAATCGTCTGCAATATTTATTCTATACGATTACGTATCAAGGATTATAAAACAGTTAGACCAAGTAATCTGATTGGAAAGATGCATTCCATGAGCGCTGATATAGGGTACAACAGCACTGGGACGTTTAACCATATCATTATTCCGCTCATAATCGTAAGGTTGCCGGGTTAATGCTACCTTATAACTGAAAAGATGGACATTGCGGAATTACACTATATGGCCAAAAGTATTCGCTCGTCTGCCTTCACATGCGTATGAACTTCCAATGAGTCACATCCAATTATCAATCCATAGGGTTTAATATGATGTTGTCCCACCCCATTTGCAGCTATAACAACTTCAACTCTTCTGGGAAGGCTTTCACAAGCGCGGTTGTGAGGTCAGACACTGATGTTGGATGAGAAGGCCTGGCTCGCAGTGTCCGCTCTAATTTATCCCAAAGGTGTTCTATCGGACGTTTCTTCGTGCACTGGTGCGCAGTCATGTTGGCACATGAAGGGACCATTCCCAAACTGTTCCCACAAAGTTGGGAGCATGAAATTGTAGAAAATATCTTGGTATGCTGAAGCATTAAGAGTTCCTTTCACTGGAACTCCTGAAAAACAACCCCACACCAGTTCCGACACGATCCAACATGACACAAATGCACTCTTGGAAGAATGGGCAGAAATTCCCATAAACACACTTCTAAACCTGGTGGAAAGCCTTCCCAGAAGAGTTAAAGGGGCGGGCTAACATCATATTAAACCCAATGGAACTCTTAAGAATTGGATGTTACTCAAGTTCATATGCATAAGTTCATACTTTTGGCAATTTGTGTATTTGTGGGTGTAGAGCTATTAAATACACAAATCATAATCTGTTGATAATAAATGTCATATGAAGAACTTGAAGAATATGAAGTTGTATAAAAGCAGTATCAAACTCGTGGTTGTGCTGATGTACTGAATATCAGCATGGCTGTGATATCTGTTTGCGCCCTCATGCCTACAACCACATCACAGCGGTGCTGATACTGTTTTTGGTACAGCAGCATGACCTCGAGTGTTATATTATTTTTTATGTTTACGTTTGTTATGGGCTGTTTCTCACTGACCTCCTGACACACATCTCCTAGCGATCTCCCACAGGATCAGGCCGAAGCTGTACATGTCCGCCATGATGTAGGACTGAAAGTGGTTGCGGTTCAGGGTTTCATCCAGTACCTCCGGGGGCATATAGCGTTTGGTGCCCACTCGTGTATTAGGAGGAATGTCCACCTCATTGGTGTCACTGTGAAGACAAGTCAAGAGACATGTGTTAGAAGTATTTTATTCATTTATATGAATGACCTCATTTTTAAAACAAAGATTTTTGGGGGAAAAATAGCACATGAACAACATTTGCATAGCTTTCAGCAGTTTTTACATTTTTTTATAAAATCATCCCAACTACTAACTGCAGTAGACTGCAAAAAGTCATTCCTCTTGTACAAGGTGCTCTCCTTCATTACATCACAGCTTTTAGTGACACTGTATAATAGTTTCTTTAAAAAAAAAAAAAAAAGTCACACTGTGTCTTAACAATAAAGCTGAAGAACTAGTTGTACATTTTATCTCAAATTATTTTGATTTCATGCATTCAGGCTTAAAAACTTGCAGCATGTTTTAGTTAGTAAAATATTTGCCTACCAGTACTATGGCTGTGTAAAAAAAAAAATAAAAAAAAGACTAGAAGGACATTTAGATCATTCAGACATTTAAAGAGTTATGAAAATGAATCATGGAAATTAAAGCTGCGCTCCACTGCCACTGCCCTTGGTGTTTTTTTCTTTTTCTTTTACAAATTCCCTCATGGTGAAGTAATGTGTTTCCTCACAATCCCATCGACTCTAGCTCTGATTTTCCTTGAAGTCGTGTACCTGATGAACTTGACGGCTAGGCCGAGGTCAGCGATGCAGCACGTGCCGTTCTTCTTCACCAGAATGTTTTTACTCTTGAGGTCACGGTGGGCAATGGCCGGCTTGCCCTGTGTGCCGAAGATCTCGGTGTGCAGGTGGCAGAGCCCTGAGACAGCTGAGTACGCCAGACGCAGCAGTGCCCGTGTATCCAGCGTGGTGGATTTGAGGTAGTCGTAGAGAGAGCCGCTCTCGTGGTAGTCTGTGATCAGGTAGAGCTGCGTCCATGAGCCCGTTCCCTTTATGTCTGCAGCGATGAAGCCTGAGGGGAGAGAACAGGATTTAATGAGCTAGGATTGCGAACAAACAAAGCATCAACATGACGAGTATAATGAACTACTTTACCTAGTATATTCTCGTGCCTCATGAGGACGGTCTGGTAAATCTCAGTCTCTCTAAACCAGCTGGCCTCCTCGGTGGTGAAGAACACCTTGACGGCCACCCTCTCACCTCTCCAGCGGCCCATCCACACCTCCCCGTAGCGTCCCTTTCCGATCTGCTTCACCATCTGTATCTGCTTAGCGATGGTGCGCTGCACCTGCAGAGCCGAGAACAGGCAGTCTTACAGAGTCTTACAGCTGAATGGTGAATTAAACTCAATTAGCAGCTATGATCTTAAGCAACATGGCACAGATTTTATTCCTCGGCACACTGCGACATGATAAACACACGGTATGATAATCACACAACTATGGAATATTGCAGTCTTTAGAATAATTGAAGAAAAATTGCAAGAATTACTTTATCTGGCGTTACATAGTTCCAAACTGCTATATAAATTGCTTTCAGATTTTGTTTTGTGATCTCATCAAAGTGAATATTTCATATTTCTAAAGAAGACATCTCGACTACTGTTATATTGTGTTGTACTGTTGTGACTACTGGTATACTGTTCAAGGCATGTTATTAAGACAAGGCAAGTGGAAAAGACAGGCCAACTGGCAGACTACACAACAACTGCATTGAGATGCAGTTCATGTGTCTCACCAGCAGGGGGAGTCCTGAGCCACTGCCCGAACTCTGTGACTGCTCGATCAGATCTTTCAAAGACTCTCCAGGAGGGATGTATGTCTCATCCCGCTCCAGACCAATAGTATACCGGGGCCTCAGCTCCTGACGCTTGTACCTAGAATACAGAACACAAACATACAAACGTTTTCCTTGATGTTTCATGTCTGCATTACTTACATTTTATAAGCAATCATCAAATATTAATGACTGTTTAAATACATACTGTTTTATTGATCTGATTATCGTCATATTTTCATATGATATTTTTATAAATGTGCTGTTATAAAAAAAAAAATGCCGAAATAAACTTAAAAAAAAAAAAAAAAAACCTTTTGGTTAAAAATAAAATAATAAAAGTAATCACTGTATATACTTTAAAATGGATATGAGATAGGATGATAGAAATGCTTGACTGATTACTCTAATTACACACTTAACAGCAGATAATATCTTATCACTTTAACAGAGAACACATTTAGAGCTCAATTAAGACTGGTTTAAAGTTTAGTCTCAGGTTTATATAGTTTTAGATATATATATATATATATAAACAAAAATAAAAAACGAGACTCTTGGATGTGAAAAAAAAGTCATAGATGGTTATAAAAGTTATAAATGGTAGTTTAAACCCTAAATATGCTCCCAAAACACTTTAATTTAATTTCAAACTCAGCTTAGTAAACCCTCATCCCCCCAAAAAAATGAAGGGTAAATTTAAAGGTAAAGCCGTTTACTGTACAGTACTGTACTGCTGTGTCTTCCACAGTGCTAGAAATACTAATGTCACCCCTATATGTACTGTAATTCATTCACGTGCGTTTTCTTTGGTATGCAATGTCGTTTTCTTTGGTATCAGCACTGTAGGGTGAAAAAAGTAATAATTCACAATCCAAAGCCATGTTTTTGCACTACGGTTGCTTGTGCTCTCTACAGTACAAAAAATTTTAGCCAGTATTGTATTTTATATGGAAATTTAGCTTTATGTTAATATTTGCGTTCTAAAATTAGTAAATTATATTGTTCTTAATAGTTTTGCATTAAAATGCATGAAAAATTATATATTGCCACGAAAAAGACGAGCTAAATGATTGGAAATGAGAAGTTTTTTTTATTTTTTTTTTAAGTTTGTATAAACAAAATACAGGGTGTCTAAGAGTTTAAAAACTTTACAAACTGGCAGTGTATTCTAAATAAATTGTGATGTGACCTAAATAATTTCTTCTTATAATAATAATAATTACTATTATTGATTCTTATATGTGATCTGAACAAGTTATTAAGAACAAGTCCTTAATAACATCCGTATAATCACTATAGATGGAAATTTACCAGAAGTAACACAACACAAAGAAAATGATGAGGAGAAAGCTGCACACTCCTACAGAGATGAACAGAGCCCTCTTGTGGATGCTGTTGTCCTCGTCGTCTGCGGAGGAGAGAAAAGGGGAGAGAAAAGCTTTTTAGTCATGATAGACATCATGCAGACTTCATTATTCTATTCTATTCTATTCTTATACAAGAGCTCGTGTGTGTGTGTGTGTGTGTGTGTGTGTGTGTGTGTGTGTGTGTGTGTGTGTGTGTGTGTGTGTGTGTGTGTGTGTGTGTGGAGAACAACACGGGCATTGGAAACTGAGTCGTGATCGATCACATCCCCTTCCTGCAGCAGTGTGATCAGGTTTCTACCTGACGACACCAGTGAAGCCCCGAGGCTCTGCTCTCTGGGACTCTAGCTTTACTGCCAAGCTCCTGGCTGTCATGGGTGCAAGCGGACCCCATCCTCACACACACACACACACACACACACACACACACACACACACACACATACAAAAATACCCACTCTCTCGCCTCATACACAAACACAAAGCTAACTGACGCAGACCTCTCTGCTGCTTTTTCATGTTGTGCTTCATCTCAGGAAGAATGTTGTCCTTCTAACTCTGATTAATTTGTCTCCAGTGTCACCGTTACAGAAATAGTGCAGCCTTGTTCTCACATACACACACACACACAATCACCCACCCACCTGCTCATCTCCACCCCTCCGCACGCAGTCAGAATGTGAGAGCCGGGATGTCTCGCAGTGTGATAGATGGACAGATAGCTGCTTGGTGCTGAGGTTGGAAACCCAAGCGCTCCCTGGAGCCCGGCTGTCCTTTTCATTACGGAGTGAAAGAACAAGCAAAGACGAACGACTCTGGTTCATCTGTCACCCCCCACCCCCCCTTCCCCATCACGCGCTCCACTCATCGCGGGCCTAAAATGTGTGGTTTGTAACGGTTTAACCTGTCACAAACCATCAGCCAGGAGCAGGACATCAGAGTCGCTCAGAGTCAGTGAGACACAGGAACCGGAGCGCGTTTCAACGTCTCTGTCTGGAGTGATTGTGTGTGTGGAAACATAATAGTGTAGATATTTCTGTTGCTCTGATATGGTTTTTATTCTTCAATACAATTTAAAATCACATACGTAACGAGAGACGTACAGCTTCTGATGAACTTGGCAAGATGTTATCTTAAATGTTGTGCTTATCTTTATCCCAAATGGCCCACTTGCGGTCCATATTTGCCCGTGCCTCTGAGATCCACGAGGCCATAGGGTGTCCTGTTTCTTACTGTGAGGCTCAAAACGGTGCTTGAGATGTCCTCTAAATGACCTCGACGAGCTTTTCGCATTCCCAGCATTGCTCTTTGATAATAATTATTAGCTAGGACCAATACGGCAGATACAGGACGGCAAATACGGTAAGTCTCCAACATACGAGGTGGAATGATGGTAAGCTTTCAGTCCCGTCCCAAACTGACAGTTATTATTATTCCCAAACTTTTTAGTTGATAAATTGTAATTGTCAAACAACCTCATAAATAGATCATTTGTTCAGTTATCATTTAATGGTTAAATATCGAAGTTTAAACCACAATCACAATAATCGCTGTGTGATTTTTTTTTATTTTTTTTATCAAATCGCGCAGCCCTAGTATTACACCATTTAATGGACTCTTACTAGGCATCTTAATTGGAGGCAGGGTTGGGTGAAGGTCTCGATTGCAGTAGTCACGGTCGTTACAGCACTCCATCGCTCTCCTCATATTTGGGCTCCCCGTATCCTGAAAAGCAAATTGATTTTGACGTTAAAAACAGAAATAAAAACAAAGCATCAGAATAAAATTTCCTAAACACCTTCCTCACCCTGCACTGAAATTCAGAGCCCGCCAATCCCAAACAGCCTGACGTGATCACTGAGGGGTTCCCATCTTTCTCCTCCACCATGGTGAAGCAGTAGCCATCGGTTCTGCAAACGTCAGCACAGTAAACAACGTTTAAACTCTCATCACCATCAGCACCGGTACGAAAGCACCACTGATGCAGGAACTGAATAAAATTTGCCTTATGCAGAATGTATACATGAACGCAGACAAGTTCTTATTTGTCAAACATACATTTTACATTACATTAAGTCATCGACGTATGAACGAGTTTCAGGAGCATGTTTGTGAGTCAGATTTGTTCATAAGTCTGACAAAGTGAGGGTTATAAACCTTTGACACGAATATACAACGTAAAGCAAGAAAAAAAAAACACAGATTTGGTGTCTTGGCACTTAAAAAAGTGCATTATAAAAAAACACAGTGAGTACAGTGGGATGTGGCTCTAACCTGACACCTGGAGGTTGGCACAGTAACTACAAAGATGCGGTTCTAACCTGCAGATGTCGTTGTCATCTGGACATTGGTGGTAACATTGGCACCACAGCGTCCTCTCAGGAATCACCGGCGCCGAGCTCCTGCTGTCCTCCTTTCGGCTATCCAGCGTCACCTTTCCAGAATTCCTCAACATTGCGTCTAGCACGTTCGCTGCTCGGAGGAAAAAAGAAAGGCAGAGAGACGTTTGTGTTTTATCCAAACTCTAGCTAAATGGATAAATCAAATCAGGGTGCGTCGTTAAGCGCGTTGCGTTCACACTGTGTGTGTCTGTCATGGCAGGAACCCGGACAGTGCTGCTGTGTTTGTAGAAGTCGGACCTGTGTGCTCTGTGTACGGTACCTGCCCCGAATCAGAGCACACAATCATGAAGAAAGGCCTTTTTGTGCTCCACATAAACAGTGTGTGAGTGTGTGTGTGTGTGTGTGTCTTTGTACACTGTGCTTCTTTTCTAAAGTGCTACTTTATATAGCACCTCTACGCTGCACGATTCCGGACAATTTGTTCAATAGACGGCTTCGATGGTTAGTCATTTTTATAACCGTGGCTTCGGGGAATACAAATGATCAGTAAGGCTTTTTAAATGGGGTTGCCTGAGTGCTACCTGGAGTCTAATGGAGTTTGGCTGTGCTAGAATAACAGACAGCTGAAGTGACCACAGAGGAAAGCGAAAGCTCTGCCTCGTATATATTACACTCTGAAAATTCGACGGCTATCTTGTACTGCATGGTTTTCAAAGGCTTTCTAACACACCATAAAAAAAGAAAAAGAAAAAAAAAAAAAAAAAAGGAAAAGACGGTTATCTTTGTAACAAGCTGTCCGAGAATGCTGCGTGTGTTAATTTCTAATCACAGCTTTTATTTATTTATTTATTTAAATTTTTTATTAATATTTTGGATCAAATCTATCACAAAACAACGTTGTTGTCATTTTCAAAGCTAAATATTTGTGAGCGCGTCAGGGTGTTAAACAGCATGAAAGATAATCCAGGCTGCGATAATGATGTCTAGTTCGTCTGAGCAGACATAACAATGCCGAAATAGATTTTCTAATCCTGTACGTATTAGCCTGTACGCTGGTGTGAGGGATCTCTTCGGTGAGTTTGATGATAGAAGTTGCGTATAAATAGACTCGGCGAGCGGCCCGACACCCTCTCGGAGGACCCTGGTTCGATGACAGCGTAGTAAAAGATTGATCGAAAGATCGACTGCACGAGTCTGTGTGTGTGTGTGTGTGTGTGTGTGTGTGTGTGTGTGTGAGAGAGCAGTCATTGCAGGCACCACGGGCCTACCACCCCCAGCCTGCTATTCACACTCACTTATTGTAGGACATAAATCAGACGGCGTGGCTGAAACTAAGCCAACATTGATCCGCTGCCTCTCTCAGTAACTCTAAGGCACACAGAAATGCCGCTAAACGCACGCACACACACAATAGTGTCAAGTGAATGACCAGCAGCAAAAAAGCAAACAAACTAAAAAAAAAACTAAAAAGATTTTTTTATAAAAAGACAAAAAAAATTACTCAAAAGTAAACCTCATCCTAACTCCTGTAAAATGAATAAAGAAAGCAAAACATATAATCTTTCCAGATAAACAACTTGTTATTTACTATTAATATTTACTTTCCAAGTGCAAAATTATTCAAAAGCATTGAAAAATATAATAATTAAAAAAAAGTTCAAAAAGATACTGATACTGTTTTAGGGTTACTTCTTCAAAGAGGTTATATACAGAATTGGGTGCATATACATGTTTTAAAACACAATGAGACAGGCTTCTAAATCCACACAAACTCCTGTGAGAATACAAACGCTACTGAGAAGAGTGCTCTCCGGCTGCACAAGTTATAAGAATATAAACGACTTATATAACTTCAAATCATCTTTGTGAAATGACTAAATGAAACTAAATTACAGTAGTGCCAATATTTTAGAAACCACTACATGCTCTATACCGCTTATTTGAAACCAATTTTTAATGTATACATCAACGCAGCCCAGAAGCCCTCATGAACATGGATGAAACCTACCAGCTAGACTGAATTTTACAAGATGCAGGACAGGACACTCGAAACACACATTTTTACTATCAAGAGAAAATTCAGCGCAGTGTTCATCTGTCCGTCCAACATTTTTTATTTGACTGTAATACTTTTACTCCAGTGAGGAAGGTGTTTTATTCTGTTGAAAAAGTTTTTAAACTAGAAATTTAGTTTTGAAGTTATCGTCTTGAAAATTAATCTTAAACATCTTATCTAGTTTTATACTTAATACCACAAAAATCCCTCTCGCCATGGATATAGCCCTAGAGGCTGGCATGGCGTTGAAAAAGATAGAAAGAAAGAAACCGCTACATGTAGGACAAAAACCTTTCTTTATACATGCACTTTTTTCAAAATATCACAACTGCTTTTATACGTCCATAATTCCCCAGTTATTTGATTTGACTCTCAGCTGTGCGCACAAGTCTACTGCAGGTCTCTGAACGGCAGAGAGCGTCCAGGTAAACAGCCATCGCATGGCGGATCTCAAACACCTTCATCGCACTTTTGAAAATCTCCCCACACTAATATCAACAGTTGCACTGCGCAGAGCGTGCATTAGGCAGAACAGCTTGTTGGTGTTGAGAGTGGGCGAGTAATTTGTAAATGAGTCAGGCGCTGGCACCACATGGCTGGTGTGTATCTTTAAAGGGAACACTCCGTGTCGTGCTGACATGGGAGGCGGCGTGGCGATACACGGCCAGATGGCGTCGATCTTGACTGAAAGTCCCCGCATCTTTTGCGAGACTCGACGCTGCCGCGAGGACCGTGGAGAACTTTTTCGGTGCCGGGTTTAAATGAAAAGATTAAGTTAAGAGATTAAAATTTACGCAAGTCCCTGATAAAACATAAAATGTGACAAGAGGAAGAAGAAAATGATAAGGTGAATAAATATCCATCTTTAACATGATGTTTATTCTTCCTTTTTTTTTTTCCTCCTCCATTAAGAACTCACACACTTATCCTTCACACATTGTGTAAACCCACCTCTCTATATTTACTCAGCTTGTGATAGATGGCTGCTGGTGTTTTGGATTAGACGGGAGACGGGGTTAGGTGCTGATCTCTGGCCTGGTTCCCTATTCAGAGGACGGGAAAGGGAAAAATGGAAGGGCCATAACGAGGGGTGTGGTTAGATTTCTAGCCCTACAGGCAGTCCTGCCCGGAACTGAGCTGAGAGAGAGTAGACATTAATAACACCCGCACTGTCAGGAAGGCCTTTTAAAGACCTACGAAGATGTAAACACAGCAGGGGCCTCACAAAGGCTGAGGCTCCGCCGTTTTTACTCCAGCACCTTCAACTGAGGGCCCCTCCCTCGCTCTCTTTCCTTCCCTCAATTACTCACTCAGGATCATTTGTCATAAATAAAATCGAGTGCTTCGTGTTTTCATTTTTTTTATTTTATTAAATTAGATTGCCTAAATTCATGCCAAAATAATTGATAACACACTCTGACATAGTGTTGGATCTGCAAATTTTTTCAAAATTAGATAAAAATATGACCTCATAGTCTCCGCTGCTATTGAGTTATTTTATAATCCTTGGAAATCAACTGAACCATCCTTCATGTTTTTTTTTTTTTTTTTTTAAAGTTTCTCTTACTGAAAGAAAGAGAGCAAATGAGAGACAGTAAGAGAGGCAGAGGAGGAGAGAGGTCATGATTTACGCACACACACACGCACACACGATCCGCTCAGGGCTGGAGGATGATCTGTACCATTAGTCTTGTGGTTAATCAACGTATCAAGGCAACGCCACTTCCACCACAAAACAACTTTGTGTACACTGCTGAGCTTTTTAAGTGGGTAAAGCACTTCACTCTGTCTTTGAACGGGGGTCTTCACGGGGACTTAAAGGGTCCCTAGTGGATCGCTGGAGTCAAAAAAAAAAAAAAAAAGGTTTTTTAAAAAAAAGATGATGATCCGAGAGCCGTTGTTTAAAACAAAACGTTTGCCTGTGAACGCTAGGTATTATGACTATACTACAGAAGAATGTTTATAGTAATTAGATTACGTTAAGGCTCGTTTTGCCTTGAGGTGAAAAAAATCATTAAAAGAAACATGTCTAGTCAGTGTCTGTGTGAAGTAACTCTTCCTTTCACTCATTTTAACTCCTATGTCGCTTAGATCGCTATTAAAATATAGATATATAAATGTAAAGTATAACGTGAAGGTTAATAGGTTAATCCACCACATACATAGCATGAAAGAGAAAAAGAAATTCAAACAAAAGACAAAAACCTGAGGAAAAAAATGCCAGGAATCTAGGATCAAGGAAAAGCCACTGATTAGCAACAGAACACAATGAATAAGCAGACGGGTTGCACCCAAGGCCGAGGTTTCATATTCAGAGCACCGAAGCACTTTGGATCTGTCCGTCAGCTCGTTGTTGTCTCGTACACACACACAACTAAAAGAACCTGCTGAGATCAGCGATGACATCCAGGCAAGGTTGGACAGAAACCTGACTCACAAAAGGGACACACACACAAAAGAAAAACACACACACACACAACTCGGCGCTACATCAACGAAACATGGGTATGAATCTTTCCGACATCATGTGGCAGATCATATCACTGTGAAGTGCTTCGAACTAAAACTGCACACACACTGACACTACTGACATATATCTGATGAGATTCAAGATTTGAAAAACACTTAAAATTTTTTTATAAAGGTATTGTGTGAAGAAGTGACTATGGAGGACAGATTTTCCAGGTGCTCAGAGTAAGTCTCATTCTCCTGACCCGTAGGGTTTCACCCCCTGGATCACACGTCTATCCATCACCCGTCCGTCGTCCATCCCCCCGCTCGCTCCCTTTAACCCCGCTATTCACTTCAAAGCATTTGCTGTGCCGCCGACAAACAGGGGCTAAATCGTGAGATGCCGTGACAAACCAGAAGAAAGCTCTTATCCATCTTCCCTGTCTGCTCCAACCTCAGGCCGCTCGCTGTCCTGCTCTCACTACTCACGGCTATCTCCTTTTCACAGAGCTTGGGTATGATGGAGAGAGAGAGAGAGAGAGAGAGAGAGAGAGAGAGAGACTAATCTGTTCCGCTGTTCTATTCGCTTACGTTTGCCTGACTCGGCCGTGTTCGTGGCCAGACCGGATCCCCCAGTGGCCGTGACCAATGGCTGAAGGATTTGTGGGGGTTTCACATCAAGGGAGAGTTTAAGATGCATGCAGAAATGCATCAATCTTTTATTAGTCTATCTGGTCCTGTGGGACACCAAGACTTTCCTCACTCAAGCAACTCAAGAAAGACATGATTACTGTGTAGGGAGTAGAGAGATGTGGCCACGCGTGTGTTCAAACTATTTTTTCATTGTCAAATGAGACAAATACATTACGAGCTTTGGTATAGCTCACAGAAGAAGAAAAAACATTTTGGCTTAAATGACTTGTCCAGAACAACATGTGGTTATTTTCAATCATTTAGAATTCTCTGTAAAGTACCCCCCTCCCCCCGCCTCACCTAGATAGCATTTGCTGCCAGTGATAAACTCCTTATGCGTTAGATGTTTACACAGATGTTTCAAGGTTCTTTCTTAATAATTTCTCTGAGGACACTTTGTCCTGACTGGCGTCAATCGTCTTAAAATACGTTCCGTATCATTTTTACGCTGTCTGATTATTAGCAGTACGTCACGTGATATCATGATCACAGTGGTATAGAATAATCTGACAGAAGTTGCAAAACAAAACCCTTAGAGCAGTGGTTTGCAACCTTTTTTGCAGTTTTACACCAGTTTTATACAAGACCTTAAAGTTCTGTATGTGCTCGAAACAAAGCATAATAAATTGCATAACACAGAATCCGTGTGAGCTCTGATCATGTTTCCCTGTGACTAAACGTTGCCATCTAGGAGTGATGGGGGACAGAGACACCTGAAGTGTAATCCTCATGTCTGGTCTGCTGGGGAATTTAATTTTTGTTGCTGTCACTG
This sequence comes from Clarias fuscus, assembly GCA_030347435.1. Lineage (NCBI taxonomy): Eukaryota > Metazoa > Chordata > Actinopteri > Siluriformes > Clariidae > Clarias > Clarias fuscus. The sequence goes on along the minus strand of CM059223.1, from coordinate 6,140,894 downwards.
CAGACGATCCCGTCTAACAAAGATAGCTTCTTGGAAATGGAAGCAGAATGGAATGGAAATGGATTTTTATTGCTTTTGTGGCGATTTCAGGATATCCCGCCTTGATTTTAATCCAGAACGTCAGAAGAGTTGAAGTTGCTTGCAGAAGAGCGGGCAGAAGAGCGGGCTTGGAGCGTGTGACTCACATGTTGCGATGTGCAGACGGGGGATGATCTGATCGTTTTTTCAAAACAAAACACTCTGCAGACACTGACAGTCAATAAAATCAAATATAATTTTTTTTATTCTTTCAGTTCGGCCCAGTACCAAATCATCCACAGCTCGGTGGCTGGGACTAACTTCTGCTAGCTAACTTCTGCTCTTGTAAATATCTTCTGAGCCACCAGGAGGATATGTAGAGCCTCCAATCCCTCACAGCATTGAACTATGAAAATGTTTCCTAAACTATTACAATATACTCTAATTAATGAAGCATTTCAGTTTTTGTAACCAACCTCCAAATACATGGGATCTTAAGTAAATTCTGCGGTTTACTGATGCACACTTTTGCTTTTGCGATCCGTGAAAAAAAAAATCTAACTCTAGTTTGATCTTTTAACCATCTGGTTATAAACAAATTGTTCATCTTCTTAAATACGGTCCTTAAGTCTACAGACACCTACAGTAGCACTGCAGTATTTCCGGCATTCGACTAAAATGAATTGTGCTGCTTGTATGGAAGGTAGTCTCTGACACTTGAACAAGTCAGCGTAGACCTGTAGTGAATGTGGTGAGACAAAATCCCAGCGCGCTTTGCATTTCAGAAAAATAATCTGCAGGACACGCTTTCATTTCCCATTCAGGACGAAACCGTACGAGCGGGAGCGTGTTATCGAGAGGAGCAGCTGGAACCGGAGGGGAGGACTCGGCTTGGGTCATCACTCCCCCGCCGGGTTGTTAAGCTCATTTACCAGGGAAAAAAAAACAAAAAAACAAAAAAAAAACACCTGTGCCATCTAATTGCACTTCAAAGGCATTTGTAAAAGTCTATCTGATAAAGTGCGGTCTTTCTAATTTAGAGCAGAGCTGGATAAAAGAAGCGGCCCGTAATCCCTCCTCAAAAGGTCACAAGCTGAGCAGGTGTCTTATTTTTTCGTTGATGCAAACTGATAAAAACTCTTGAGCCTCGGGTTCCGCCGCTCACGGGATCGTTTCCTGCCCATTACTTGCTGCTTGTACCGTTTGAACGTCTTCCAGCTGCCAGGGTGGTCAAGATGATGAGAAAAGGTTTTGGGGTAGAACCAGGCTGGACCCCGAGATGAGGCAAAGGAAGTTTTCGTGTGAAGAAAATCTTTAACATAGCTAGAAGTTACAGCTCTAAATTCAAACAACATGTACATTATTGCGCTTAATCAAGTATGTCATTGTTTCTGCATTAACAATTCAATCCAATTAACAATCAGTAACCTCGCTCCATCTACGTTTAATGAGGTTAATGATGTTGATATCTCTGTGAAATGGTTAGACTTGCTATAATAAGATGTTTATTTAACATTAATAGGAGTCTCCAGTGTCAGAGTTTTCTAACAGAGAATAATTTCTAACAGCACATTTACGGCATTTGCCAGACGCCTTTAACCTCTATTGCACAACTGCCAACTTTTTAATGGTGGGGTTTGAACCTGGGCCCTTCAGATCCATAGACCACTGAGCTGAGCTCCTAAATATTTACACTGACATCCTTCCATTTTTATGTCATTATACATCTGAGCAGTTGAGGGTTAAGGGCCTTGCTCAGGGGCCCGACAGCGGCAACTTGGTGGTTGTAGGGTTTGACCTTCCAAACTGTAGTACAAAGCCTTAACCACTTTTGACACAATTTAACTTCAAGAGGGAGAAAAACACCTGCTGTGATAAACTTGTTGTTATATCTTGTCTCATAGACACGCTGTAACGGTAAATTAAACTACAAACAGATAAAAAATTAATTAATAAAAAGAATAGAAAGCTTTGAGCCTTGGTGTTATTTCGTGTAGTTAGAAACATTTACTCTGCTTTCTATGCAGCGCATCTTGTGTTTGATTATTTAATTGTTTGTGCTCCCAACATTCCTATTTTGACACGTTTAGCTTTACAAATCAGCAGTACGACTAAGAACTGAGTGGAGCTATAGGGGAGAAAATGCCAAAATATCCAGTATAGTACTTTTCCATACCTGTACTTGTGCTGTGCAATGTACAGGTATGGAAAAACCACAGAACAGAATAAAAATTTATAGAGATAAAAATATATAGAGAATAAAAATTTTAGAGATTCGATATATACATCAGAAACAAGTGTTTCAAGATTTTCTGAATTTATCTGCGATAAACCCGAGCTACACACATATTCGGCTCAATATAATAATAATAATAACAATAATTGTCCTCCGGTTATAGCGGACTGGGACAGGAGCATGTGATGATGGCAGCTGATGCGTGACTCCTCCCTGTCCTCGCGTTGTCTTCCACACCATGTTTAGACACGGGACGAGACCACGGTGGACGCTTCTCTCTCGCTCGCTCTTTCCATTGATATTTCTCTCTCACGCACAAACACACAATGCCGCAGGGATCCCGGATAAAGCCTCTCGTTTCATGAAGTGCCAGAGTAGGCGTCCACCTGTTCCTCGTCCGTCATGTGTCCGAGTGTGAGACGGAGTATTGTGCAAGAAAAGCTTGATGAGCTCAAATGACTAAGTTTTTAGAAGCAAATAGTTTTTTTCCCCCTTTATGGTGTGTTCACATGTACTCCTGTACAAATGTTTATATACTTCGCAGTTTACACTGTTTTGCCATTTGTTACCACCTGGTGCTAATTAAGCCTACTTGTTTTTTGTTTTTTTTTCCTCAACAGGTTCAACAAACAAATCAAACCAAACAAATGTGTCCCGACCACCTACTTTGTTCTCCTCCGTTCGTACGCTACAGGCCACTTGTTGCCTTCTTTAATTATCTGACGGCTGTGTATAATAAGGAAGGAGTTCACCCTCGTTCCTTTTGTCCCTTCCCGGGCCTCCTGCTGGATTTACATGTTCCTGTCTAGGCACAGGTGCAGGAGACCCACCGCTGGACAAAAAAAAAAAAACAAACATCTGAGCGGAGGATCGGGTTCTGTCTGGGGAAACCCGATCCACATCCTGTCAGGAAGTTGTCCGGCATAGCAGGACCACGGCTGCTGCTGCTTCGCTTCTGTTGGATTCTTTTATCACCTCCTCCCTCCCTACAGCTTGTTCATTTAGTAACACCTTATAAACTCATCAGCTTTCTTCACATACAAAAAAAAATATATAAAATTAGTAGAAAGTAGAAAGCACGTCTACTTTCTTTTAAAAATAAATTCAGGCTTTTCTGAAGTGAATGACACACACACACACACACACACACACACACACAGACGCACAGGCTTAGCATGTTGGCAGAGAAGCCTTAGCCTTGAAAACATCTGCGAAGTTAAGAAGGAGGGTGACGTCTTTCTCAAGAATACTCCCAAAAGATAACTGTTCGTGCTAGCGCCTTGTGTAAAAGAGTTAACTTGTTAAAGAAAGAAGAAAGACTTGTTTCCATGGTGTTGCCACTTTGCACAACAACAGAGCGCCCTGGAAAAATCAGTAAAATATCTCAATCAAGCTAAATTTATTATATATATATTAAAAAAAAACTTTGAAGCATGAACTTCACTGGAGAGGAGCTGTCAAGAATTGAATTTCATACCGGATTTACATCTAGTTTATTTATTTCTTCCGTACGCCCACAGGCAATTTGATTGAATTACAGAAGAATTAAAAAAAGTTGTTTCAATTTTACTCGAACTCTAATTAAGGATGATTTCTGCAAAGAGAAGATTTTAATGGTTTTTGTTATTATAAAGTGAAGCGGTGATGAAGTAACAGAATAATGTGCTGAAATAGTTCGTTTGGTTTATTTTTTTGGTCCTAAAATTTAGTCTGTGGGTGTTGGAATTGATTTCCACACAGCATCCACAAAAATCAGTGTTTAAATGTACAGAGAGTAAAAGAAATCGGTATAGATTTTGGAGGGAAAATTACTATCCCAATCCACTTACATTACAGATCTTCTTTTAGTTACAGAGTAGCATTTTATTTGTACAGAATACGGATACTAAAGTTGGACAAACTGAGATCTAATGCTAGCTAGCTCGATACGCAGTCAGCATGTTTTCATTTCATTAATGTCAATGAGCAAAGTTACCCGAGGTCCTTAACTTCTTGTCAGGGATGCAACAAGACGATGCTTCGGGACAGGACGGCGGTTACGGCTAACATGCAGGCATTCGAGTACATGTTTTTAAAAAATATATTTGGATGGAATTGGGTTCAGTATAAAAAATATATTCATTCTCATCCTATGGACTTAAAAATAAATTGCAACTGGGCAAGACAATCCTGGTGACCCAACTTCTCAACTTGTCAACGATATCACTCGGGTCTATCGCTTTCGTCTATTTGTCACTTCCCCTCTCTATTTATCTCGCTTCTCGGATTGCTTTTCGACACATGTTGTACTATTTGCCGCGTGTAAACTTTTCTCCCTGATAACTGCGTGTCATTATGTGATTTTGTGATTATGTGACCTTCGGTTTAAGAATATTATTCCTATTATTATCTCAACTCTCTCTCGCTCTCAGTGACTCACACATGCCCACACACATACTTAAAACTCACACGTAACTCCTTAAACTTCCTCAACCTGTCAGCAGGTCCGGAACGGGCATTCCCGGCACTCGTTATTACATACCTTTCCTATTAGTTTCACTGGATTTACTAAGAAATTCATTGTAGGTACTTACTTAAGGTGAATAACTGGAAATGCTGAGACTTTAAGGGGCTTAAACAACCTCTCTCTCACACACACACCAAAAGAAAGAGTGTCTGATCTCCTGAAGGAGTTCTGAGTAAATTCCCATAATGAAGGACAGGGTGAGATAAGAGCGGGCTAAGTTGACCTCGCTCACACTGCAGAGTCTATACTGCGATAAAAGATGCTTCTGGTGTCTGATACGTTTCCCAGTGGCTTTGTGGCAAGATAGAGAGCGTGTCATACAGTAAGCATGTCTGAACATTTACATAAATATATTTAAGCTCATGTGGAAGAAGCTGCTCCAAGCTCTAGTTTCTAGTTGCTGTTATTGTCTGTCTTTCACAATGAAAGCAACCTTCATTAACGGTGGTCTTCGAATGAAATGTATTTAAATAGCACATGGTATAGTAGAAGAAAACCCTAACATTTGTGATAAACCCTGATATTTATATTAAACAATAAACAATTGTTATGATTATTGATGCAAGCATGTACATAAGATAGGTGAGTCAGTAACTCTCTGTCTCTCTCTCTCTGGTCTCTCTCTGAGCCCAGAGCAAACCCAGAAACCCAAACAAGACTAGAGAGTAATTACTCAGGGAACAGGTGAGGAATGTATTAAAGAGCTGTCACTGTCACTGTGTTTGCTAAAGTCATTAACTCGAGCTCTTCAGCACAGATGTGTGTTCGCTGTTTTGCTTTTCATTTCCCCGTTTTATCATAAAATCGCTCGCACACGTGATCAACTGTCTGCGTACGCTATTAACCTTCGGCGTGTAGGATTTTGTGATTTTGTCAACAACCATAAAAGTCTGTCTTGCTTGTTTATTTTTAAATGAGTATTAAATACTTTACAGATCAGAACAACAAGTACTACCAAGTACTGATATGAAGGAAAAGTAGTAACAGGTGATGTCATTAAAAAAAATAATAATAAAAAAATAATCGACTCTTCACAAGTTTTATACTTTAATCTAATTACAACTGCATTCACCTAAAAGGCCACATCAGTAGTGTGAGCAGCTGAAAAGTTCAAGCCTGAATAAAAAAAAAAACTCCACCAGCTGCAGGATATTTCTGATAGAGTCACATTTGAGTGCCAATTATTTTACATGTTTTAAATCGTGCATGTGTTCGTTGTGTGTTCAACTGTGTTGGCCGGACAGAGGAGACAGATATACTGTATATATATATATATATATATATATATATATATATATATATATATATATATATTTTTTTTTTTTTTTTTTTCACAGCTTGACACCCAACTGTGTGTTTAACAAGTGTCTGACAGCTGATCGGTTTTCAAAGAGTTCGCCAAATGCCACATGGGCACGTCAAAAGACGGAACCGATAACACATAACACATAACGTACCGTGTAACTGTGCGATCATGGCTGCAGTTTTGACGATCGATTTTTGATTTTCGATCAGTAATACAACTTTCTCACATTAAATATTGTGCAGATGCAAAGAAAATGCTTAAAGCGATACAACTTCTACAAGATTTTAGCATCATGCACCCACGATGCTTTGCTGCTACTCACCATGAGTGAAGTTAGAGCTGAATGCCAGAAGAAGAAGATAAAGAAGCGTCAGAGGCCGGGCCATCAAAGAGCCTTCAGTAAGCGGCTCCTCCAACAACCGAAGCATGAGTGTGTGAGTCTCCGGCCAAAACTCTGTCCTCCACACACACACCTCTGCACTGCACTGTCTCCTCTGCTACTCCACACTGATGGCCTGGCTGGAGAGAAACGAGAGAAAGAGAGAAGAGGAGGGAGGGTGTTACTGTTACTGAGCTGCTGCTCACACACACACACACACACACACACACAAACATACCGTCACACACACACGAGCAGTGTCGCCCCTGTAGGTTTGGACCATCCCACTCTGCCTGCACACCTCTCGCTGGGGTGCAGACCTGGGGAGGGCTAAACAAAAAAAAAAGAAAAAGAAAAAAAAAAGGAGGCCAGGGGAGGAGGTCGAAATTCTGACCCTTAAAGACAGAGAGAGAAAGAGAATGCTAAGCTCTCATGTATGTGAATGCAACTCCCACTGACAGCTTCAAGGATGATGATTAGGTATTAAAGAGCTCGATTAATTGCAAATGCAAAAAAAAAAAAAAAAAGTTTGTGTTGTAATTAATAAATTTCCATCCAATACACTCACTGTATGTATTTAAGAGGAAGAGAACATAACAAGCCAAGTGAGGTCCTGCATGCCACAGAGCCTTATAGAGAGGTTTCCTTTTTTTTTTTTTTTTTTATACATTCAGTTAGGTATTTCCTCCCCGGCTTTTCACCTCGCTGTCGTTTGAGTGACACGTTATTATGGTGCACAAAAGCAGTCAGTGAAAACACACGACGTGCATAACAAAAGGCATTCACACGTCAGGTGATTATAAGCTTCACCTCCAGGCCATGTCACTACACCCCTCCTCCTTTTTTTCCGCCCCCCCACTGCTGCTAATTCCCCAGCTGGAAACTCCCCCCCTCGACACCCCCTCCCGCTCCCCGGATACAGCGGTGAAAAATTTTTCTGGGAGTTACAAGTTAAGCCGATTAAGTGCGCTATTACCGAGATTACATCAAGTCAGCCGTAGCAGTTATATAGCATGGAGCCATAATTGGGCTGACGCTTTCCGCGGTGTGGCCAAAGTGAGGCCGGCGAACGCCACACCCGTGCTTCATGGGTTCATAAGTGATATAAATTTGAAGTTTTTTTTTAAATCACTGCCTCCTTTTGTCTAAGTCCATAACGCATAGAAGCGTACACACACACACACACACACACACACACTACTGTAGGAAAATGTTATGGCGTTCAAGTCGATTTGACGTGTATCCCATTTATCGTTATGCTTTATCGCTGGTTTGTGTGTGCTGCTCACGCATCTATCTCCCACTTCGAGAGAATCGAGAGCCATTGATCATCTCCATTCAGAGACCTCCACACGGAGATGAATCGCTTGGCTTTATCCCCTTTCCGGCCTGCTGGGTGCCCTACGGCCCCCTCGTCGCCTGCCATTCTCTCTCTTCTTTGGCCATGGTGCTCTGTGGAGCCTCTGTGGAGGCGGATGACTGAGATATGTGTATGTGTGTGAGCGGAATAGAGAAAGCGAGAGAAAAGAAAAAGTCGGCTATGGGGGTGTGGTGGTGGTGGTGGTGGTGGTGAATGTTGTTGTTGTGTGGAATTCATGTGAACAGTTGATGTGTTCTGTGGTCTTATTCAGGTACTGTGACCATCACTGAGACCTCTTTGGAACACAGCTCACGTGGTGCGTTTTGCGAGAGACCAGTGTGAGATCAGCTTGCCCTGCTGAATCGTCCAAACCGGTCACTTGGGCTTCAAGGAACTTCCATAAACACTCCTCTCCTTGCTTATACTCCCTAATGATCTTTCCTTACTCCAAACAGCAAATGGGCCAGTCAGTCCCTAAATGGCCATTTTTACAGCCTTCACACGGCTACATTTGGCTGGACGTATGTTAAGCAGAAGCAAAAACCTACACAGCGGAAAAACAATAAGCCAAGTGGAACAGGGCAAAGAAAAGAGAACATGTTTGTTTTCATGATCTGTTCAGCACAGCAATGTCACCGTCAGCGGTTCTATTACTGATGCAAATAATCTATGAAACGTGGGCCAAGACACACACACACACACGGGCCTATTAAAGAAATATCTCTACTGCATCTGTTGTATGTGTGTATGTGAACAAAAACTGGCAGATTTCCATGTAGTACATAAAAAAAAATCCAACTGGAATTTTTGTTGCTACATGTTTGTTTAAAAACACACACACACACACACATATACACACACACACACGCACATACACACACACACACAATTTCAACGTTTTTTGCTCTCACCAATCCAGAAAACTGTACAGACAACAATTACAGTAACAGCAAATTCTATTAAGCACATTCTTTTTATATGCCTTTGACACAAATATTCAATGTAAAGCATTAAAAAAAAACACACACACACAGGTTTGGCTGACTCATTTCTCCCACACCCTCACAGGCACTCACTCATACATACAACATATCGAACTTTAGACATTTTATATTTACTTACACACTAAAATATTCTATATAATTGTAAATATTGGTATCTGGTGCACTGCAGTTTCCATTTCTGCTGTGATTTATTCCCATCTAACGAATGATCATAGTACCGCGGTCCGTTCACATCTGCAGAAATTCTCAACTCAAAACTCAAATGTTTCCTAAGTCGGGGACTTACTGTACAAACTCTTTTCTATGAAAAGTTGTCCTGGATTAATTGAAATGGCACCTGTCTGTAGCCTTGCACTATAACTGAGTTGGGAGTAAAAAAAGGTTTCTGTTCTTTTTAACATCGTATGATATATAAGATAACATGGAGTTAGTAATGATGCAGTGCCAGGCTATTAAGACAGCCAGCAGCATATGCTTTCTTAACTCTGATCACGCTCGTACTAGGAGAAAATCGGCTTGACAAGCACAGAATTCGGCACTCAACCGAAGAGCAAAGATCAACCCAGAAAAAGCCATGAAGGCACAGATTCTTAAGTTACAATGGCCGGCGAAGGAATGCAAGCTAGTAGCGATGTTCTGCTTCATGCCAGAATTAACCCCTAAGACTGTGAATTTTTTCACTGGGGCAGATTTTGGGTGGGGATATTGGTGGTGGGGGGGTGGGGGGTAGTGTGTCAAACTATGCACTTCCTTGAGCCCAACAGCTGCACAAAGCTGGGAAACACGATCAGGTTCCTGCCACCCAGAGGCCTGACATCATCGGTGGCTTTCCTCTGGCTCTGTCCCCTGCACTCATCACCTCTGGCCCTGCTGAAAGACACCTCACTCACACTCACACACACACCGTTTTACACATGTGCCCTCTAAAGCATTCAGGCCCCAGACAACAACTCATGATCACATTATCAGGCAAGAGGGATGGAGAGACTTTGAGGACAGAAACAATGTCTATAAAACAAGCTAGATGAGGTGAGGTAATTACGCATCAGCAGAAGCTCCACACACATACACACACACACACACACACACACACACACACACACACACACACACACACACACACACACACACACACAGCCTGTCAGCTTTACTGGAAATAAATCAGGCTTTGAATAAAACTTTGGAAAACACCCTTACCTGTAAAAAAAAATTACTGAGTGCTCGTTATTTCACTTTTCACCACCAATATGAAGATATTTTGCTGCTAAGAACATTATTTGCTTAATAATGAATTTGGGGAAGTTTGAGCAACGTTTCTACCTAACAAGAAAGAAACACAGTTGCTATGACGCAACTTTCAGATAACATCACTTGAGATGACCGAGATTTTTCACAGACAGTTTTAACAGTATACTGTATACAGAAACCACAATATTAAGTAGACGTTATTAGCCATTTTTGTAACGTAATTGAAATGAAAACATCCAACACCTAAAAAGAGCTTTTCAGAGATTAGTCATTTCCCCCGTGACCCCATGTACACACGCCCAGCAGCACACAGGTTCTCGCGACAGCTTGGCTCTACTGTTCCGCTTTCAATCTCTCTGCTCTCCAGCCGTGAGAGAGAGAGTAAGAGAGAGAGAGAGAGAGAGAGAGAGAGAGAGAGAGAGAAAGAGAAAGAAAGAAAGAGAGAGCCTTCATGAATATGCAAAGCCAGCACAATGGGAAGCTGAAACGCATTCTCAGAGCGACGGAGGCTTTGAAGTCAGAAAAAAAAGAAAAAGAATGCCAGGTTTAAAAAAATAAAGAAAGAAACTCCCAATGAAAAATAAGAAATTGTCACAGCAAGAATGGCTGTGAAAAGAAGAGGAAGACAACGAAAAAAGTAGACAGCGCAAAGAGGCTTTTCTCCCCCTCTCTGTCTCCCTCTCACTGTCTCTCTCTCTCGATCTTTCTGGAGAAAGAGGTGTTGTCTAGAGTGTGTAGTTTAATGAGGGAAAAGTGTCATCTTGCCTCGCCTTGGGAAACGCAGCATAATAAAACAGACTTTGAAACCCCACACTGAGAATTACATCATCATTAAAACGGCAAGAGCAGAACTTTCTATCCCTGCATGATTATGTTTTTCATTTATTCGAATTGCGAGCTAATTTGAAGTGATTTTTAACAGGTGGAAATCCCAAATTCAGTAAATGTCCATGCTTTTGTCTGAACCACATCGTAATGCACCTTTATCCAACAGGCTGCCTGCAAATCAAAAACATCTGAGCTTGAGCACACGCCAACAAAGAAAAAAAAAGAAAAAAAGAAGCATCTTCATATTTCAGTTCATGACAGTTTCAGTTGCATAAAGATTCACAACTAATAATTATATGTGTGTGAGGGATAGCTACAGGCCCACACAGTTCCCGTGTGGCCATGCCAACTGAGGCAAGCATAAATGCCATCGCATTTGTGACGCTTGTAAACATCTCACCTGCAGGCTGCTCAGGTCATTAGCATGCTCGCTCACAGACAGTAAACACCGCCGTTACCAAAGCAAACACGGCTCGAGGCAAACTTGCTGATTAGCGGCAAATAAAATAAAATAGAGTTGATTGTTTTTTGGCACGTGCTTTAGCGCTTCCTGAGATTCCTGACACTTAAGGAAAACGTAACTGTCAATCTGACCCTTTAGCTGTGACGTGGTCATGCCTGGGCCTGAGCTGCTGCTGTCAGCGTTTAGAAAGGACTCGGACGGAAGTCGAGAAAACAACTGAATTGTGAACTGAACTGTCAGACTGAATCACATACACATCGATGTCTCGGTGAAACCCGGGGGATGGAGGATGGAGGATGGAGGATGGGGGGGTTTGGGGGCAATGCCTGTGGTTGTAAAAATGTGAAAAATCACCTCTAAGGCTTCTCAGGCATGGATAAAGTTATGACTTGTCTGGTGTGGTGGTCATTTTTACTACATAAAACCTTTTTTTTTTCATTAAACTCTGCTTAAAGCTAGACCTCAGACTGTTTACGTTCATGCAAGAAGGATATGGATACTGCTCGGTCTGAAGGATAAATGGATGAAGCTCCATAAAACTGCTTCCTGTTAAAAAAAAATAATAAAGAGTGTATTCTTTGTTTTGTTTTATAATAGCTGAGCAAGAAAAAAGCAGAATCAAAAATCCCGAATTTGAGGATTCTGAAGACGACCTCTAATGAGGTTTCCGGAAGTCTGATAAAGGAAGGTCTGGAACAACGCTGAATGGAGAAGCAGCTGTCAGAGTTTTGGGTGTCTGGGGTTGGTACTCAGCGCTGAGGAGCTTTACAGACTGCAGCGTTCCCACTGAAATCTGATGCGGAGTCAACTCAGAATTTCTGGATCTTGTCGTTTTTCGGCTCACCCCACAAATCCAGTCGAACATTCAGCCTCTATCATTCATGGTGAAGTAAAAGCAGCTTTTTGCAATGCTTAAAGATTCTTTAGAATAGTTTGGGCAACATAAATAGATATTTAAAATAAAATTGTAGGACTGTGATTAATAGAGCAGGGAATAAGCTAAACTGTGATCAAGCCAAACATCAATATTTTACGACAAAGGCGTAAAAGAAGTTCATGGATAAGGTTTTCAAGATATCATTCTGGCAAACCTGTAGGTTCAATCAATTACTTATACTTAAATCAGGGCTGAATGTTACATAAAATCACATATTCCATGATACATAACTACATGTAGTAGAACACTGACTTACAAACGCTGAGTTACGAATTTCCATGATTCTACTTCCAGTTCAATAACAGAAGTAGCTTTTTTGTATTGTACAGTGCACCAGATACCAATATTTACAATTATACACAATATTTTCAGTGTGTAAGTGAACATATAAAATGTATAAAGCCTGTATATTGTATGTGTGTGTGTGTGTGTGTGCAGATAGAGATACACAGTAAAAGAGTCAATTTAACACTATTTACTCTAAAGGGCCAAGCCTGACCTAAAGCTGTTTGTTTGTTGCGCCATTAACTGTGAAAAAAATGTGCTTTGTCCCAGGAGGGGGCATAAGACAAAGAGGGAATTCTTTCAAATGTGTCGTGCTGAAAAATGCCAGATTCCATCCATTTCACAAGTGCAGACTTGGGGCATCGCAGTGGAACCTTTAGAGAATCTCCATTTCTCAAATAAACCATACTGCCTGTGGCAGGACTCCAGGCTGTCAGACCCAATATACTACTCGAGCACAGAGAAAACGGCCTTCGAGCTGAAGTCGGCATTGTCAAAGTAAACGTGGCGGAAGACAGGGTGCCATATTAATGTGATTATGTTCGACTTTATGTACAGTTAAAACAAAATGGAGGAGTTTTTGCGATGCTCAAAACCCCAGTTATTTTACAGCGTCTAGGAAAAGTCACGGACTCTGGACTTGCACTATGAGAGAAGTCTTGAGAAAGTTTCATGAGTCGTCTCATGTCTGTGTCCCATGATTTTAGCATCGTTCATTCATGGCGGTGGTATTCTCAGTATTTTTAAGAGAATATTTTGTGCGAAGTGGGAATATTGGAGTGAAATCATTCCCCCTACTGGCATTTTTTATGGGACCCAAAGTACCTGTTTGTGGACAACGGGAGAATGTGAATCAACAGCATACTTGTGAAAACTCAGGATTAGAATCTACTTTGAGATGGCAACCCTATGCTGACCCCTGAGCCATTCAACCTATACTTACATTAAATTATACCTTACATCATATAGATTAGATATACAGTATGCACAGCAAGTCTGTAATCACATGTTCAAAGCAAATCATTAATTCACCTGCTGCTCTTGATGACGCAATGGACCAGTGGAATATATATATATATAAAACCTTCACAATCACTCACTTTTGTGACAGAAGTGCCTCATCCAGAAAAGGAAAGGAAGAGGGAGAGAGCTGTACTTTTCCATATAGCTATGGCAAGATGAGCTAGAAGCCAAGAACAGCACTGGTGTTCCTCCACGTCCCTTCTGCACCACACTAAGCCTCTCTCACTCGCTAAACACTAATGAGAGGAACACCTTGTTTGTGTCGAGCCTAGCTGCCAAATCACCACAGCTCGCCTTCCTCACTCTGGAACACGGTGTTGGATTAACTCAAAGGAAAAAAGGCAGCCCGAGTCCGAGGTACCACCAAGCTGTTTCATTTGGAGATATGCACAGAGTTGTTGTGCTTATTTCAAGAAAAACGCTACTACATACACTACTTTCTATTAAACCCTTAAAACCCAAGTGGAACAGACACAACACAACACAACATAGGTCAATAATGATTTAAGAAGTCTTATATTGATAAGTTCTTGTGTGTTAACGGAGAGGCGTCAGACTTCAAACTGTGTATTTGGGTTTTCGCATCTGTCAGGTAGAACAAAAGTCATCATTACTTTTATAAAGGGTAAACTTTACCGCTACTGGAATATGTGAATGAAGTCGGAAAAATTTAGAGCTCTCAAAATGAGCATTTTATTATTGCAGTATTTTTGGTCATGGAAACAACCGAAAAGAACCATGAAAACTTGTAATTATGTGTAATCTGTGCTATTTCTTTGCCTATGTAACAAAATAGAAAGTTGCTTAAAATGAACTAAAATTCTGTTCATCATATTGACTATTTTGTGCTGAAAAAAAGAATCCACTCTATATTGCACAATCCTGCACCCTATATGTTTCTTACCAAAAAAAAAAAAAAAATACAACACAATAAATAATGGCTAAAATGCTCTGAGATTTAAGAGCTACAATTTGGAAAGTTAAAGAAGAGGTATTTCCTCAAGGGTAATAGTTCCAGAATCCACAACCCCCATGCTAGAGTATCTACAGAGTCATGCTGGTTAAATTAATTAATCTGGCAGAAGGTATTGTCTAAACACTGCTGAAAAGCAAGGCAGTTGACGGTTGGTAGGGCAGACTGACATAAATAACAAGGTAACCTCGAACTCAAATATTTTCATAGGCTTTCATGATTGCTTTATGCTACAGACTAGTACCTTGTGATTTTTTTAGAGTAACCCCATAATAGACAGAAAACATACAGTCTAGCATTACAGACCACAGTTTATACAGAGTGGTTTTAGACCTCCTTTTGATGCACAGTGTTTGAGGTAATACTATTAACTAGGGATGACACTTTTCAGTTCAATTTCCATCCCTAAAAAATTAGAAATCAGCCCAAGAAATTAGCATCCTTTTTTTCTTTTTCTTTTTTCTGACGCATGGATACTATCCACCTCATAATCCGCCTTTCCATTCCACTCTGTAGATCATGAATACACTCCCTGGACGGACACTTTGGCACTTTGTCTCAGATTCTTTGCTATAAAACCATACGACAACTGCTATAAGACAATCCTGTCATTACCTCTTCTGTCTGCCGCTGCTCCCCAAAGCATGGAGTATATATTTAACACAGTGTATATTTACTACCAAGTGCAATGCTCACTTTATGGAAGCTAAGTGAGGCGCTGAACATCGACGTAACATTGCTTTATATTTGTGACGAAAAAGACATTTTAAAAATCACTGGCCGTTCAAAAGAGGTAATTAGTATTTCATTAGTAGTAATTTCATTAGTAGAAATTAGTGATGGGAACAATTTGGAGAAGCTGAACTTAAGCAAACACGTACATGGAGATTTGTCTTTAATTTGTGTTCCTTTTTGTTTAAAGGTCATGAATTAACGAAAAAACATAGACCTATGGAACTTTGAAACTTTGTAGCCCAATACAAGCAGAAAAGCCTGAGTGTAACAGAAGTACAGACAGGGCAAATAAAGGTCTGTGTGGTGTAGTGAGTGAATCACAAGACCACCCGGCAACTCATGAAGAAAATAACAAGTCTGACACCGCGACTATGGCAGAGCATTAGTAAGCAGTCATGGAGCATTAATACTTCTACTCTTTTACTCCCACACTAAGTGTAAAAGAGGGAGAGAGAGAGTGAAAGAGAGAGAGAGAGAGAGAGAGAGAGAGAGAGAGAGAGAGAGAGAGAGTGCGCACTGAATAATTATCTGCTGTGAATGCGAAATATCAAAAAGTTACGAAGGGGGTTGGATAAGAGACCCCTGCTGCTAATAGTGCAGCACTAGCCCATGCCATGCTTGGCTTTCGGATCACGCCAGGCTTTTCACATGAAGGAACTGAGAAACAGACAGGCTCCTGTTTCAGATGGTTGTAAAACAATATTGCAAAAAAAAAAAAAGAATCATTACAGAACTTGAGGAATCAACACTCCCTCACACACACATACACACACACACACACACACACAACCTGCCTATGAGGGCTTGGATGGTGTGCCAAGAGAACACAAGACAAGCGGAGCAGGAAAATAGGGAGGATTTGCACACTTTAGACAAAGCCCCATTTTTGATCCTGTGTAATTAACCGAACAGTTCATAGCCCATAGGAAGGATAAATCTTTACGCTACTCCTACAGCGACAGGTGTGTTCGGCTAAAATAAAAAGAGGACAGTAGGAGGGGAAATCTCTCTTAAAAAAAAAAAAACTCAACAGTTGTGCCAAATGCACATTAGCTTTTAAATAAATGAATCAGGAAGGGTGTAGATTGTACTCAGATGTATTGACTAAATGTGACAAATAGCAGCATGGACACCAGGAGTGACTGCTTTGACCCACTAACCCTTACTGACCCTCGTAGCTGTCTGGCTAGATTAGATAAAGATGTGTGTCCACGTGACTCTGACATCTGCACTCCAACGTCCCGTTTGGTTCCATAAATTGCCACATTGAACACAGTTACACAGCGATCCAATGCTTAATTTCCTTAAATGATGTTGGTCCATCACTAAAAATAAATCCCCTCACAAAAGTGTTTCAGCTCCTTTCGAGCTTTTTACATTTTCCAAATGAACCTGACAACACCAGAGAGGAAAAGGAGGGGCGTAGCGTTTAGAGTTTGTTGTGGTCTCGACCCCTTGACACTTCTTATAATAACAGGGGCAGGCAGGGAGGGAGATCAGCACGGGTGAGTGGCACTGCACTGCAGGCCTGGCGTCACAAGTTCATGCCCTCGCTTCTATGTTCACACTGCAAAAACAAAAGGATTACACAGAGACCGCACTAACGAGGTCCCTGCACAACCGGGGGCGCCACCTGTCTACCCTCGCCAATTAGAGAAACAGGGACAAAACGGCCTGAGCTGCGAACGACCCACAGAAAGGTGAAACGTCCCGGGTATGGGAAAACGGGACAAACAGGAACGAGGATTTAAAGAGGGAGAGAGATTTTGAGAAAGGTGTGACGTTCTGGTTGCAGAAATGTGAGGAAAATACAGCACTGAACAGTGGGCTAGATTTATTTATTTTTTCTAATTAAACAACTCAATATTCTCTCCAGTTACCCTGACAGAAAGAAAGAAATGCCCCATATCCATATGATGAATGTTTCCTTTCTTACTGTACCAGCTTACTTATAATACATAATGCCATAAAGCTTGACAGTTTTGGGGAATGTCATGTAAGCAGAGTTAAATATCACAGGCCCTTGTAGAGACACAATTCTCCACACTGTTGGGTGGTATAAAGATGAGCAATCAACAACTGAGGCTTCTTAGAGGAGCGGTGGTGGGTCTGGAAAGAACGCATCCTCCAGGGTTAACAGAAGCTGTAATTATAGGGGGGAAAAACTGGGATGGGTTGGTGTGTTTACAATATCACACTTTTTCTAACAAGCGGTAATTGCGTGTGTGTGTGTGCAGAGTGCGCGTGCAGGAATGTCTGAATGTGGCCAGGCTACAGGAGGAGAGTTCATACAAGACAGAAGTTTATTCAACTGACAATATGTTTTATGTCAAATTAGCGAGAGAGAAAAAAAGCTCTGATGTATGCTTGGCTTTTTTTCTCTCTCTTTCCCGAAGTCTCAGTTTTAGCTTTCTAACAAACATTAATCTGACAAACACTTGTAAAAAAAAAAAAAAAGAAAAAAAAGAATTAGGGTTAGGTTTAGGATCGTATAGTCTTTGTGTTGTAGTACAGCAAACGACAGACAGAGAGGAGAGAGCTGTCCTGTGTGTCCTGAACAGAGAAAGCCCGCTGTGCAGACGTGACAAGACAACAGGGGCATTGTCTGCATTTTTCAACTAATCCTCTGTCGTTTTGATTCTAATTTTAATTAATTTTGTCTGTGTGTGAGCGCAAGCATGCTTGTGTGCGTGTGTGTGTGTGTGTGTGTGTGTGTGCTTCTGTCAGAACAGGAACATAGTGAGGCTACACAATTCCTGTCCCACAGCAGGTGTGTAGGGATCATCAAGCACGCTTGGCTTCCCAAATATAGTCAAGCACTGTTTGCCTTACACACACACACACACACACACACACACACACAATTATTTGTAGCAACTAGAGTTTGTCTATTACATTGTTATGTTGAAATTATATTGAAATGCCGAAGATCGGTCCAACAGTCTATAAGACAGCCACAGCAACTGAGAGTCAGATTGAATTGGAAAGTAAAATAGATGAAGTGACACTTGTAAGTCATATGTAATGTACAGAGAGAGAGTGAGAGAGAGAGAGCAATATAACACCCTGTGAAAAATGTAAACACAGTAGGTGGGAGCACGTTCGTAAGTCGGATTCGTTTGTAAGTCTGACAAAGTGAGTCTTACACCCCTATCTCACCCACGTGGAGTCAGTAAAGTTTTCGCATGGAGGCGGTAAGTATCGCGATTCACAGCAAGTTTTTTGCAGGTTTGGCATAGTGATTATGTTTCCAATCTTTCCATTTTGCCAGTCCTCGCGAATGTTTTTATGGGCACACTTTGGGCCCTTTAGTACCACCTGAGCATTGTTTAAATTCTGCATTGTTTAAAGTATCGTTGCTGATCACTTCATGAACACAGGATAACGAACCATGTCACAAGGCTAAAATCGTATCCAGTTGTTTTCTTGAACATGACACTGGACACAAATCGCCTCCACAGTAGGTCTCAATCCAGATCTCAGAGGACCTTGGGGATGTGGTGGTGCAAGAGATTCGCACCATGGACGTGCAGACAACAAATCTGCAACATTTGCGTGATGTGGTCGTGTCGATATTGCCTGAAATCTCTTAGGAATGCTTCCAGCAGGTTGATAAATCTATGCCATAAACGGTTAGGCAAACGTTGGTCCAACCCAGTACTTCATGTATAACAACAATGACTATTACTGTTGTATCTTAACAGCTTTAACATGAAATTAATTCAATCACATCAGCACCACTTTTCTTCTACAAAACAAAGTGATCCTTATTTTTTTTACACTAATTTATATCATTACATTCGCCAATTTTGTGCAGCAAAGCATATTTTTTATGTAAACATTTTTATTTCTCACGTTGTGTTGCGCCTGTGAATCTCATATCGAGGATCAGCAGCTCTGCAGGAAACCATAAAGAAGCAAAGCCAAAAGAAAAAAAAAAGATGATTGCTTTAAGAGTGCAGAGAGATGAGTGCTATGTGTGTGTGCGTGTATGTGTGTTTCAGTGAGTGAGTGAATGAGACGAGGATGTGGGACCCTGAGGTACTCTGAGATGCATTTTGCAGGTCAAAGGATTCCATCACCTACACACACGCACACACACACACACACACACACACACACACACACACACACACACACACACACATATATATAGAAACTCACATATACACTAGAAGCTAAGAAAGCTTTGTGGAGAGCTCTCTCGGGTTTCTAGAAACCAGACGGGCCCTTGATGGATAGTTCCGAAGCGGAGGGAAACACGAAGCAGGGAGACCCCCGACTGGGTCAGTTTAAGTTGAAGTGTATTAGAGAGAGAGAGGGAGAGAGAGAGAGGGAGAGAGGAAGCGCAGGAGAAACCGAGCGGGAGGAAGGCTGCTTTGGACAGCAGCGGAAGAAATCAAGATCAAGAGCATGAATTACAGCTAACCTTTCTTTGACTGACTAAGTGCAAAGCTCACCGCCCGGAGGAATGCTGAGCATCTCCGCCACTCACTCACCTGTGTGTGTGTGTGTGTGTGTGTGTGTGTGTGTGTGTGTGTGCGTGTGTGTGTGTGTGTGTGTGTGTGTGTGTGTGCGCGTGCGCATGTGTTTGTCACCTCAGGCTTTACCGTTCTGCCCGAAACCTGACTTTTAAATCCTTAGATTCAGTCTACAGAGTCAGCTAAAAAAATGTACAGGTAGTCCCCGACTTACTAACATTCGAGTTGCAAATTTCCACAGATACGAACGGACCGCGGTTCTACAAATATTCATAGATGAGATGACGTAGCTCATGTGTACTAAACAAAAAAATAGACACTGCAGTACAGCAGATACCAATATTTACAATTATATGGTTTCAATGAATGAAGTCCTGGAGCACAATGATGGAAAATGTCTGTCCTGTAAAGCTGTCCTGATGGTGAATAATCCATTTCGGAAAATCGTCAACAAGACAGAGTTCACAGTCCAAAACTGCTCTTAGGCAAAAAGTGGCACAGGCCACGCCTCTTTCTCTGTGAGAAACTTGAGCACGAAAAGAGCACGTTTTTAGAACGAAAAAATTCTAAAAATGTTTCCAAATAAAAACCTCCTCAGGTCCTCTTCAGGCCTCAGTGTGATTCTCACAATCGACTGGACTCCCTACACACTCTGAACCCACACCTGTCTCCTGACCTTTATTTTATCACCAAGTCTGAGAATCTTCCTTCCGCAACAATAATAAATAATGCATTGTAGATAAGCCTGTCTCTTCCAAATGAACCTGGCAGCTCTTGAGAAAGCAGATGTGTACACTACAGAGGCACTATCTTTTTAAATGCACCGTGTATGTGTATGTGCGTGTGTGTGTTTCTTTATTTGTATCTCCCCTCTCCCACAAACTTCAGCCAGATTGTGTTAGCAGAGCAGAACGTTCCGGAGATGTGTGTGCTACTTTACGGCCCCTGTGGCACATCTGATACTGCTCGCAAACCTCTCGTCTGGCCGCTTTGTTCTTCAGAACTCCATGAGAAACGCTCCCTAGGTGTTTTTTACAAAAACATACATGTCGCTTCTAACCAAACAGTACCAGTAATGTCTGAGCATTTTTAAAAAAAAATTTTGTTATGGTTTATAAAGTGAGACAGACACTTGGACGTGCCTTTTATTTTCTACATTCTAGAACAATACTGTGGATTTCAAACCTATGAAATAATATATGGCATTAGGTAATTAAGTAACAACAACAACATTCACGGCGATGGCGCAGGTGCTTGGGCCGATCATCGTCGCTTGGCGATGATGTCATAGTGAGATCGTCTAAAAAACGATAAAAACCGCAGGAAACTCAGGGGCACAAGATGCAGTGCACTCTGGATGGGGGGACCACCACATCACAGTACATAAGCACACATATTCGCACGCTACAGGCAATCTAGATGCGCCAGTCATCCTACACTGTGTGTCTTTGGACTAGTAAAGGAAAACCAAGTACCCGGAGTACCCATACTGTTGCATGCCCAGAGTGAAGCATGAGGGTGAATCAGTGATGGTTTGAGCTGCAATATGATGGCATTCCCTAGGCCACTTGTCCTAGATGGGCGCGTCACTGCCAAGAACTACCGAACCTTTCTGGAGGACCATGTGCACCCAATGATAATGCACCAATACACACAGCAAGAATGGTGACAGAGTGGTTTGATGAACATGAAAATGAAGTTAAACATCTCCCATGGCCTGCACAGTCACCAGATCTAAATATTATTGAGCCACTTTGAAATGTTTTGGAGGAGCGTTTTCCTCCACCAGCATCACGTAGTGACCTGGCCACTATTCTGCAAGAAGAATGGTTCAAAATCCCTTTGGCCGCTGTGCAGGACTTGTCTCTGTCATTCCCAAGACGAACTGATGCTGCACTGGCCGCAAAAGGAGATTGGCCTAATGATTGGCCTACTGAATTACTGTGGTCTAAAACCAGGCGTTACAGTTTCATTGTCTAACCCCTGTAGTTGCTTATCAGAAAAAAGAAAAGCTGACTAAATCTGCCGAATCTGAGGCGTTCATGGGAGATAATAAACGATATGCAGCATTTACATGAAATCAATAAAGAATGCAGTGGGTAAGGCAGAACATGTGTATGCTTCTGCCAAGACACATAATACAGGCAGGCAGGCGGGTGGGATCCCCATATACAAAGGACCTGATGGAAACGGCCAGCTTTAACGTATATTATGTGAATTTGTGACATGAGGTCACGGGTTTATAGAGGAATTCAACGATGATTAACTATAAAGGATGGAAATGGAAATTAAATTAAATCTTGAAAAGACCTGCATTTAAATTCAACCTCATGCAATTCACAGGAAATTACTGAAAATATTATCCTACGGTACTTTAACCCTGTGTTCTACTGTTTATTTTCTACGCACGTACACAACACAGAGCCATGATGTAAGGATTTCCCATGTTCCCTCTGTGTGACTATCGTGTGGGGTTCGATAGGGGAAAAG
The DNA here is from genome assembly GCA_030347435.1 of Clarias fuscus. Classification (NCBI taxonomy): domain Eukaryota; kingdom Metazoa; phylum Chordata; class Actinopteri; order Siluriformes; family Clariidae; genus Clarias; species Clarias fuscus. The sequence goes on along the minus strand of CM059223.1, from coordinate 6,118,622 downwards.
CCCTGCGCTCTCACTTCCTCACATCTGCATCGAATCACAGAGGCACTGCGTTCTACATCATTGAAGTGCAATGGGGTGGAAATAACGTGACTGTGTTCATTACTGATGTCACATGGACTCTCTCTGAACTGAAAATCAGCTTCTACATAGTTCTTGCATCCAATTAACTTTGAATTGGAAAATGTAATTCGCTAACATTTGGAACATTAGACTGAGGTGTGGCAAAACAAACAAACAAACAAATAAATAAATAATGTGACCAAACAATGTGTCAGAAAAGTCAGACGCAAGTGACGATCTGATGATAGGATAATGATATTTACTATTTATATAAGATTAATAAAAACACTACCGCTCAAAAGTTTGGGATCACTTGCAAATTTCATTGTTTTTGTTCAGTGATTTATTTTCTACATTCTACAATACTGGGGATTTCAAAACTATGAAATAACACATATGTAATTAGGCAGTTATGTAACAACAACAAAAACACTGAGCTGTTATTTTAAGACACAAAGGTAAGCTGTTCTGCAAAATCGGGAAAATAAAAAAAAAAAATTTTAAAAAAGAAAGTGATCCCAAACTTTTAAACGGTAGATTATATATAACATACTGTATATATACCACAGGTCACACAAATATATCATTGATATGGTTCATGTATTTAGTCTTTTTTATTTAAATAATTTCAAATGTAAATTTCAAATTAAGGTGGCTGATTTAAAATTAACAGAAGCTTGCTTTTTGTGACATCTTTACTAAAACCATTAGTAGGAGCCAATATCGAGACCCAAAACTATTTCACCTTCCAAATTGTCACAGGATGTGATACCTGCTTTGTTTTCTCTGACATCTGATCCATTGCTACTGATACTGTAGTTTTGTTCTCTATTTATGTGATTTTGTTTATGTGTACATGTACATGTATTTCACTATGAATATCGTACAGTGCTAAACTGTGAATAGTGATAGTGATAATAAATAGTTTTGCAGGCTGAAGGTGTTTTCTGATTCAAGCCGTGCACATTCACAGGAAGAAAAATTAAAACGTGTCTCAGGCTGCGATGATATTGAGGCAGAATGCAAGACGGAAGAGGTTTTCTTTGTATCTAATGACGAGAGTAATTGCCTAAATTGAAAACATCCTGAGTTTGCAATGTGACATCTGCCAACCTGATCATTTAGACAGATCGGTTTCCATTTTTCTTTCAGCCTTTCACAAGTCTGAGCACTGATGAGCTTGTCTTACAAAGGGGGAAAAATGTCAATAAATTAGCAAAGTGCTTTGACTTGCACATCATGTTGACATCGGGCGTCGGAAAAAAACAGTGCATCAGCAAACCTCGCGTTTGTCCTCTTCTGCAGTTCTCTCTGTCTGCAGCGCTTTAATATGATATGGCATCAGGCTGTAATGTGTAGCCTCTAACACCTGGAATGATTAGACTATAAAAGGCACTGATGATCAGACTATAAAACCCAATTATGTGTGTTTTGCGCTGCTGTTGTGCCCGGTTCTGAAAACACAGGAAGTGGGTTCAAGAGAGTGGCAGGTCGAGGGGGCGATCGATAAGTCTGGCTGTCTGTGGAGCGTGATGCTTTCCTCTCCTCTTCCTCTCGTCAAGGCTGTGCTTTTTTTTTTTGGCTTGCTAATGTATCTCTATATCCCTGCCATCTGAAGCTTTCTCTCGGCAGTCAATAAACACTGGAAACGCTATCCATCTCTAAAAGATCTCTCCCGCACTTACTGTAAAGCTTGGGGCTCAGCTTCCCCACGACATGACGGGGGATAATGAGATGAACGCAAAATGCTAAAAAAAGAACTTTATATATATATATATATATATATATATATATATATATATATATATATATATATACTTTATATATATAAATCAAAAGTTTGGGATCAAATTGCAATTTTCTTAGTTTTTGTTTAGTGATTTATTTCCTACATTCTACAACAATACTAGGGATTTCAAAACTGTGAAATAAAACATAAGAAATTAGGTAATTATGTAACAACAACAACAACAACAACAGCAGTCAGTTGTTATTTTAAGACGTGAAGGTCAGATCAAGAACAGTATTCTCAAGTGCGTTTGCAAAACCCATCAAGCACTATGACGATACGGTCTCTCATGAAGACCTTCCCTCAGCATTGTTTTATAATGGAGAGAGAAATAAAAATCAGGAAAGACCATGGAGTTATAAAATTATCCCAAACTTTTGAGCGGTAGTTGATACTCTCATGGCATTAGGTAATTAAGTAACAACAACAACAGTCAGTTGCTGTTCTGGGACAGTTCTTGCATCATTGTCTATTGCATCTGCCAACCAGGAAAGCAGATGCCAAGATGCCATGATCCCTAGGTGGCAGTTCAATCTGTATTGCGATTCTGTATCACGATTTTATAAATGTCCGGATAAATTTTTTATTTTATTTTATTTTCACTGCCTGCCAATGTGTTGAACAGTTTAGCACCTCCAACCAATGAATTTATTACCTCAAATGCACAAAAATATAAATTTTAAATTAATTTGAAAGAAATCGATTTTTGAGTTGAATTTCAACACAAAAGAATCGAGATACAGTAAAACCTTGGATCGGGAGTAACTTGGTCTGCATGTGTAGACGAGCAAAACTTTTTAATACATTTTAACTTGATAAACGAGGTTTTGCACTACGAGCAGTACGTATATGCTTTGTCTGCTGAGTGTCACGTGATCACAACCCCCTCCCAATCCTCTCTATCATCTCACTCACACCAGCTATGATTCTTTACAAAGGTAAAGTGCAGGATCATTTGTTTTTATTTTTACTTTATATTCTGTATTAATCATTTTTATATGAATTTTTTTTTTGTGGAACAAAACATCTGAGTTTCCATTGTTTCTTATGGGGATTCATTTTGATATACAAGTGCTTTGGATTACAAGAACACTTCTAAAACAAATTATGCTCTCAAACCAAGGTTTAACTGTACTTTATTGTATTGTTTTTTCAACCTCTCTAATATATACATATACACATGTGTGTGCTCAGAAATTATTTTTAGCATGCTTCACAGGGCTAGCTGTCTGCAAAGTACATACTCAGCTTGACAAATGATTTCCACCCACACATTAATCACAGGAGTGTGACAGGCTTGCCGATGGAGTGTTAGCAACCTGAAAGCAGAACGTCACAGCGATAAACGAATACACACTTAATCCTTTTGGATTTATGAATGGCTCAGAAAACCCCAGTGTAAAAAAGAGGACTTTCTATTAAATGTGCACATACTACCACACACACAAACACACACACTACCCCTTGACCCTTCTGACCTGTTCTCGGAGACCAGGCTGGCTAAATTAGCAGCACCTGATGCATGACGGTGTCAGTTAGAGGCCCTCTCTTTCCCCGCTGCTTCGCAATCACATGTCTGTCATTAAGGAGCTACGTGCTCCAAGCTGCTCATTTCCTCCAAAAACACAACAGATGACTAAAATACCATGATCGAAATTTTCGGATGTTTCTGAAAGCGCCACATGGTAATTGTTTATTCCGAAAGAGTGAACTCTTTGAGAAGGATGTTTTCCTGAGCAACTGATCCTGAAAACAAATTAAAAAGTTAGAGGTCGTTAAAACCTTTAGTTTGTATCTCTACTAATTCATATTACTCTCAGAGCTAATTAAAGGTAGTCCTTTATGCGCCATAAGTCATGTTTGACCCAAAGACATAAATAACACCCAAAATAACCTCAAAACAGAACAGACCATGACAAAATAGTCATGTTTGTAAAACATGATTATAAACTCGTCATGACGAAGACATTAGGAGTCAGGCTGTAACACTGCTCCGGCAGCCTCGTGTCTCATAAAAGAAAAAAAAAAAACTCCAGACAGTAAGGTCGTAAATCGCCTGGGCTTCTTATCAGATTACTGGAGAATATCAGCTAGCTCGGTAGACACAATACGCGGGCCTGGCGTGTCCAAGCGGTGCGTCTAATGCCGTGAAGTTATCTTTTCTCTGCTGATCTCTGCATGGCCTGATGCCACGCTGTGCCCTTGAGCTTGTTCTAACAGAAAGGTGATACATCATATTTTGTTTTGTACTGCAAAGAGAGTGCCAGTGTATGCTTTCCCAGGAAACCACATTAATCAGAAGATGAATGCTCGTTAAAGAGGTGACAAAGCAAACAAAAGCTTATGACGCACTGGGAGAAAAGGAAAAAGAAAAAATTAAAAAATCCCTGATTACACAATGATAAGTAAGACACACTGGTGTTAAAATCTCCTCAATGTAACACCTCAACAGTCAGGCTTAAACAGCTTAAAAAACACTTTTGCACACAGAGTACCATGTCAAGTCAAAATAAAGCTAGAGGGCAATGGATTGTGTTATCATAGCTATTCCTGTGTAATTTGTTTCTTATCATTTCAGGTGTGCATTCATCGTGTTGGACAAATCATGAATTCATTAGCTCGCCCAGTGGGACGGTAAAAAGCTCCAATGTGCTGCCCAGAAACTTAGGCTACGAATGTTGCTAACATAATGCTAGTCTGTGGAAAATGGAGGAGTATACACCAAGCAGACGTAAACAATTAAAAACACTGACAGGTGAATTGAACAATATTGATTATATTCTTGCAACGGCACCTGTCGGGGAGTGGAATATCTTAATCAGCAAGCTAACAGTCAGAAACTGACTGAAACTGAAACTGACCTATTGAAATCTACTGAAATGTAAGGATATGAGCGACTTTGACAAGAGCCAAACTGTAATGCCTAGACGACTGGGCCAGGGCATCTCCAAAACAGCAGTGGGTGAAAGTCATTTCGAGGAAGGACAAGCAGTGAACCTGCGATCGGATCATGGGCGCATTGATGCACGTGAGGCGAGAAGGCTAGCCGGTTTGGGCTGATACGTGAAAGCTCGGTTATGTTAAAAAGGTGTCAGAACACACTGTACCTCACAGATTGCTGTTGATGTGGCTACACAGCTGCATGGAATTCGTTTAAGCGCAAAGTGGCTGCATATAGGAAGTAAACAAGTTCTAAAACATAACTGCGCGTCAGAGCCGATGGGTGTGGAGCAGCAGACTGTGCGGAACAAGAAGTGCTAGAGTTAACGCTTCGAGGTTTGTCACATCACTCTAAAGCACTTCATGCTTAAACACAGCTACAAAAACTTGTCATCCAAAAGGAATTAGGTTCTTCTTTTTATCATGGTTGTCAAACTTACTTGCCATCACAAATAATAATAATAAAAAATATATATATAATAGCTTGTTTGTCCACATATGGGTGCAGCTTTGTTTGTCTTTTCAAGACATTACTAACCATTTGAAGATGAGGGAGAATTGTCATAGCTGATCTCCCTTCTATGACACGATTGCTCTAGGCTGGTGAAATGGATGTGCAGAATCAAAGCTCCACTTACCACGACTATATGCGGGCCCAACAGCCTGTAATTATGCAATCTGGCAGGATTAGAGAGACACGAGAGTGAGGAGTCTGCAGAGGCTTGATCACTGACAGGCAATGAGCAGCACAAAGGGAGAAGACACCACTATCATCACACAAATATCGGCCCCTTTCTAAAGCCCTAAAGCTCTAATCCTCAAGAACACACCGATTGTTTCTGGCTGCCATCACGTAATGCATGTATGATATTATACTCGACTTAAACGTTTTTTTAAGCCAAAAACCTACTAGTCCACCTGATACCAATATTTACAATTATATGCAATGTTCTCAGTGTGTGAGTGAATATATAAAATGTGCAAAATCCGATATATTGTACGTGTGTGTGCATGTGTGGGTGCGGGAGAAATGAGTCAGCCTCATAGGTTTCAATGGATCAGTCCAGAAGCACGATGATAGAAAATGTCTACAACAAAACAGAGTTCGCAGTCCAATACTGTGGCAAACCGCTCTGAGACAAAATGACATCCAGGATTCCCCTCGCAATTTAAAGGTGCAGAGCCAACACTATTAAATTTGACATGTATGAGATTCTTTTCCTTTGGGGCGGTTATGTTTTTTGGCCACGTGACGGCAGTTTGGGGAAAGGGGAAAGAGATTTAGTCAAGTGAATTAGAATGCTTTACATTGTATATTCACGTCAAAGACGTCAAAGTCTCACTTTGTCCGACTTAAAAACAAATCTGACTTACGAACGTGCTCCCGGAGCACAACTCATTCGTAGAAAGTAGATAGCATTTTCCTGTGAAAGATGCTTAGGTTGGCTTTATGCTGTCTTGGACACTTTGTGTTTGCGCATCACCCTGTCTGGCTCTCAGGTTGGAATCATCGATGAATCATAGCGATGCTATGAATTAGACAACACAATTCGATTATTAAGAAGTTTTTAGAGGTTATAGAGTTTTAGCAGAATATGTTTTAGCAGTAAAAAACAATGCTTTGCTCATAATTTAGTGTAACGTTCTAGAAAGAGGCAAGAAATCAGTAGCCTGAGTGTGCAAGCTTGCTGGCTGAACATTGTCCCCTAGGGGCCACTAAAACTCTGCGGATATACTGTGAGAAACTACAGATACGCTGCAAGCAATTAAATTACAATGTGTGACTGAACTCAGGAGTCGACATCAGAATAAATGAAATAATGCTGCATTGTTGCAAGCCTGAAAAGCATTCCACACAATGAGCATTTTTTCCATACACACATACACAAACAAACATTTTCCAAAAAGGCTGCTAATTAACAGTCTGATTCCTACAAGGACAAAGAAAACATATATTTCTTTTTCCCTTATGCTATTTATAGACAGTAGACACTATTAAGCTTTTGTATGAAAGATAATAGCTGATAGCACAGAATGCTATATAAAGTAGCATTTAAAGATCACAGGGGCCTATTAAAGGTTACTGGCTAACAATTGAATTTGTGCAATGCACCGAGATAAAAGGAAGGGTCACTTTTCACACGCAGAGAGCCGTCTGAGCAGCTGTCTGCTCCGAGAGTGGAGCTCTATTCTCGGCGTGTGCTTGTAGAGAAGCAGCCAGGCCGTGTAAGAGGAGAACGGGGAGAATGAGGAGGAACTGCACAGCTGTTCAGAGTTTGTCCTGCATCTGCAGCAACTGTCATGCCGCCAAAAAAAGAAAAAAGAAGGACAAATGTAATCAAAGCGTCGGCCCCCGATACACTCCTGTCTCCACCTTTTTTTTTTTTTTGAGGGTGCTAGTTTGTATCTCTATTGGTCTTATCTCCCTGCACGCTAATGCGCTTAGAAATTACAGCAGCGCACTCCTACAGGCAGGGTGCTGTGACTAAACCGCTCTCTTCACAAATCATGTAACGGTATCAGGCATCGCTCTAAGTGGATACTCGGGAGAGAGAGATAACGTGCTCTGCAAAACAGCTCAGGACACAAACCGGATGACTAATCCCGGCCTGTGGATCAACAATGAAAAAGCGATGATGGAATTGCTGAAAACTTCTTTTGACAGCCCACCTGAGCAAGGCTTGGCCCTGCTTTACTTCACAAGGAGGTGTGACGGGCTGTGGTTCTATGTGTAACAAGACACCGCCGGATCTCAAACAAAACACTGCAACAAGGACATTGCTAGCTGAGCTACTCTGGCATCATCGACCTAAACTGGGTTCAGTTCAGGTACTGGAAACTGATTAAAGATACGCATTTGAACAAATACAGAATATAAATGTAAAAACATAGAGGGGAAAAAAACAACATTACAGATGCTTTCATGTGCCTTGTGGTTTTAAGGATGCTTAAGTTTGTTTTCACATCACACCTAATTAAACAAATGTTCAGGACTGAATACAAACTAATACAAATATTAAATGTGTTGGTCGGAAACACATCAGCATAAAAAGTAAAACAAATCTGTGTGGATAACATAAAAAAAAAAGTCTCCTGAGTCAGTGCTAGATAAGATACACAGTCAGTTATTATTTAAAGCAAACATATTATGTAGAATTCACTTTCCATCAAATTATTTAGATTTCCCCTATTATGACCTCATACAAGAAGATTTCTCAGCTCTGCGGTTCTCCGGTGGAGTATGTCTCAACAGCAGCTCTTTTTACATAGACATTGAAATGGCATGATGAAAGAGAAATTAAATGAAGGGAAGTTGAGATATGAAAAAATATGGGCCCTTTAAATGTAAATAACTAGTTTAAAAGAGATGGGATGGTGGCGCAGTGGTTAGGTGTTGTGGCCTCGCACTTCCAGGGCCGAGGGTTTGATTCACGTCCGGGAGTTTGCAAGTTCTCCCCATGCTTGGCGAGTTTCCTCAGGGTAATCCGTTTTCCTCCTACACAAAGTGAGTAGTTTAAAAGATTTTGCATATCCAATTAAAATTAGATTTTTGGTTTTGACTTGATATACTTCCTGTATTTTGGCTGATTGAGAGTCAAATCACTTAATCGAATCAGTGCCTTCGACATTTACTTAGAACTTGACCACCTCGCTCAGACATTCTCAGAGTGGATATTTGCTTCCCACCTGAATTTGTTTCCTGTGTATTCACCTGATTAAAAAACTACGCAAAGAGAAAAGGACTCAGGATTCAATCTAGTACATGTGTGAATCCTTAAGTGCTTTTTAAGCTCTACATGTAACACAGAAAACAAAATCATAGAACGAATGTAGATGAGATGCTCTTCTTTTCTGTTGATATACCAACCACTAGAGCTGCTAACAGAGTTGTTTTTAGGGTTAAATCTATTGCTGTGGAATTGTCATGAAAGATTAGAAAAAAAAAATTTAGATGAAATTCGTTCAAATTACAAAAGTCAGTTTCTCGTCCATCTCTTCTTCACTTAGATTGTTACTTGTCATTAGCAGCCAAACTGATTTTTAAAGATGAAGTTCGGGAAGTAAAAGTTTGGAAAGTTCCAAGCTTAATGAGCTGCTTAAATTTAAATCTCAATGACTTTAAATAATGTATAAATTATTTCAACCTGAATCTTAATACCATTTTAATGAAAACGCCTTAATGGTGTTTTTATTTTAAATAAAATGTACAAAATCTATATTTCCCCCTGGTGTTCTGTGAATTAAATATTCAGCCATTTAAAAAAAACTCCATGTTTTCAATAAATACACATAATGGTAAATATTTAACTACTTTTGTCTCGATCCATAAGAGGTCTGGATTTTTTTTTTATACTGAATTCAATCCCTGTCTTTTGAAAGTTCAAGAACTTACGCTTCAAAGACCGAGCTTTAAGTGGCTATGTTAATAAATTTCTTGAACAGTTGCATGCAGCAGTACCATAATTATTATTTGACAGATCATTTACTTCCCTCCTACCAAAGAACGTATTTAATGTTTTGGTGCCGTCTGTAGGAAATGAGTGTGGGTAATTAGAGGACATTAGTGAAGGGAAGTGGATTTTGGATTATTCTGAAAGATTTTAAAGCTTTTAAGTGCAATTTTATCCATAGCTTTCCTTTTTTCCTTTTGAGTGACATGTCAAAAGCAATGGTTTTCTCTATTTGTATTTATTAGGGCTGTCAAAAACATGTTTTTCTTAATATTTACAAAAGGAGCCACCTAACGTCCATAAAAACAAGAATTTAAGCAGACTTTTATATTGCTAATCAGATAAAACAACAACCAAAAGTATTTCTAAATATATTCTTTTTTTAATGTAATACCAAAATGCGAACAATATGAAACCTGGTATTACAGTCGTGGCCAAAAGTTTTGAGAATGACACAAATATTAGTTTTCACAAAGTTTGCTGCTAAACTGCTTTTAGATCTTTGTTTCAGTTGTTTCTGTGATGTACTGAAATATAATTACAAGCACTTCATACGTTTCAAAGGCTTTTATCGACAATTACATGACATTTATGCAAAGAGTCAGTATTTGCAGTGTTGGCGCTTCTTTTTCAGGACCTCTGCAATTCGACTGGGCTGCTCTCAATCAACTTCTGGGCCAAATCCTGACTGATAGCAACCCATTCTTTCATAATCACTTCTTGGAGTTTGTCAGAATTAGTGGGTTTTTGTTTGTCCACCCACCTCTTGAGGATTGACCACAAGTTCTCAATGGGATTAAGATCTGGGGAGTTTCCAGGCCATGGACCCAAAATTTCAACGTTTTGGTCCCCGAGACACTTAGTTCTCACTTTTGCCTTATGGCACGGTGCTCCATCGTGCTGGAAAATGCATTGTTCTTCACCAAACTGTTGTTGGATTGTTGGAAGAAGTTGCTGTTGGAGGGTGTTTTGGTACCATTCTTTATTCATGGCTGTGTTTTTGGGCAAAATTGTGAGTGAGCCCACTCCCTTGGATGGATGCTTTACTCTTGGCATGACACAGGACTGATGGTAGCGCTCACCTTTTCTTCTCCGGACAAGCCTTTTTCCAGACACCAGGCCATCTTCCAAAAGTCTTGGCCTCACTGTGCGTGCAGATGCGCTCACACCTGCCTGCTGCCATTCCTGAGCAAGCTCTGCACTGGTGGCACTCCGATCCCGCAGCTGAATCCTCTTTAGGAGACGATCCTGGCGCTTGCTGGACTTTCTTGGACGCCCTGAAGCCTTCTTAACAAGAATTGAACCTCTTTCCTTGAAGTTCTTGATGATCCTATAAATTGTTGATTTAGGTGCAATCTTAGTAGCCACAATATCCTTGCCTGTGGAGCCATTTTTATGCAACGCAATGATGGCTGCACGCATTGCTTTGCAGGTCACCATGGTTAACAATGAAAGAACAATGATTTCAAGCATCACCTTCCTTTTAACATGTCAAGTCTGCCATTCTAACCCAATCAGCCTGACATAATGATCTCCAGCCTTGTGCTCGTCAACATTCTCACCTGAGTTAACAAGACGATTACTGAAATGATCTCAGCAGGTCCTTTAATGACAGCAATGAAATGCAGTGGAATGTTTTTTTTCGAGATTAAGTTAAATTTCATGGCAAAGAAGGACTATGCAATTCATCTGATCACTCTTCATAACATTCTGGAGTATATGCAAATTGCTATTATAAAAACTTAAGCAGCAACTTTTCCAATTTCCAATATTTATGTAATTCTCAAAACCTTTGGCCATGACTGTACATAGAAAATGATTAATACTGGACAACTACCGTAGCCACTCTCCTTTATGGTTTAGTCTTAAATGGCCTTTGATTAGGCAAAAAAAAAAAATCACTACATTTTATACATGAAGACAAATAAAGACACTAAACAGCAATCCAACATCCCTGCCATCCACTTGCACGAAGCTGTATTAGTCTGTCAGTGAGTTTAATGACGTCGGAGGCTGTGAACCTGCAGGGGTGGGTGTGAACGCCTAGATCTCCACACACGCTCCCACAGAGAGTCTGTTTGTAAGCGTGTATGTGTGTGTGTGTGTGTGTGTGTGTGTGTGTGTGTGTGTGTGTGTGTGTGTGTATGTATGTATAACTCACTCTTCACCCACAGTATGTTCCTTCTCTCTCTCTTTCTTTCTCTCTTTCTTTTTCGCACTCGCCCTCTCTCCCCCTCCCACATTCCGACTGCACGAACACACGACCCATCTCATAAACACGGTTAGCAGGGGCTACTCGGCGGCTCATGTTACCACCTGACGGCAGGATTAATCTCGCAGCTCTGCTCTCCCTCGGCACCCTTTTAAGGCTAGTGACCACTGCAAGGACGCTTTGCTCCATTCCAAGCTTCTTCACTTAGGTCAAAAATCTAAATACCAACACAGCATGTATACTATTCGGTCTTACGACATACTGTGTTACGTGTCACGGCTGAAGCTGTGGTGAAAGGTTTTGGGTTTCTCCTCGTACTAGCTCTTGATTGCAACATCGGAACCCAATCCGCCTCGGCTGACACGCAGACAGAGAGATTAGCCTTGCTATTGTGTGTCGTGCAGTATGAGGAAAGGCCGTGTAATTGTTTAAATACTGTGACATAACAGCTTATTGTGCATACTCTTGTCTCAGGTGGACACACTGAAACGTTAGCTGCCTGCAGCAGAAGTCTCGAGCAGGCATGACACGTCAACTGGTAGGAGAATTACAGGTAAATCCCTCCTTTCAACGTGCTGCTGATTTAACAAGAGAAGAGGTGTCAGTGCTGGCAGGTAGCTGGAGTCGCGCCAAACAAAGTAAACAGGAACTATACGCCAGAGGGACTCGGCTTGTACCAACCCAGTGAGCCGTCACAAAGTTTGTGCTCGTGATGTTTTTGCTTTTTCTGACCACTATCTTCCAACAAGTATAGCTAGCAAAGTCAAGTTTCAGCAAAACAATGTTTAATTTGTGAGCTCCAGTAACTCCATGCTAATACACATTAACGGTAGAGACAATGTCCCTGGAGGGTCCTCTTTCCACTGTGCCAAACATTAACAGCTCTCACATTAAGACAATATCTATTTGGAGTACGGCAAAGTGGATTGTAAGTGCTTTTTAATGTTTGGTAAATGTTTGATAAATCAGATGCGTACAGAAGGCAAGTGTTTGTGTCATACAGTGTGACTGTCTTGGCTAATGAGATCTGGTTACCGGTGCGAGAGATTAAAGCGAACGAATTTAAAAAATGGCTTGACGGTTGAACTTTCGCACTGCTGTTATAGGAATCAAAGGTGCTGTGTTCAAAGATGTGTCACTTTTCTAACAAACTGCCTGTCTCTTTTGCCAGATGGTATCTGTCAAGGGGGAAGGACGAAAGGGAGTTTGGATAAAGCCTGGGCACAAAGGAACTTAAAATAGAAGATGAGAGTATCTGTGTCTGGCCACCTGGTGTAACCCTAAAAATGATGTTATTAGAAAAAAGAAGGTAAAAAAAATAATAATTCACTGGAGTGAATTTCTCTTTCAGCGGGTGAGGAGAGAAGCTGACCTTTTCAGAGGTTCACAGACACTCTTTCTATAGCAAGAGGTGGATTTTCTGGACATGGCCTCCCACTAGGCGGGTGCCAAAATAATTAGGGGGCACGACTCCCTCTCAGACTCTCTCTCCGGGTGAAGCCCAGGTCACAGACGGTTGGTTCCACAACACTAATTAAAGACCTTCTCACCTAACACAACTTTGAGGTGGAGAACAACAAGGCCCACTGTCTTCACGTCTCTGCCTAACGTCTAACAATTTTTTTTTCTGGGTGTTAAAGACATAAAGCATGGCGTATTCTCACCCTGCTAAAAAGAAGATTTTGAGATTGAAATAACCCACAGCGCAATCAGAGATACACCAGTTAAACCCATGAAACCAAAAATACCCCATGACTGCTGAAGGTTTTCTCCAATTAAACACCACGATGACAAAACAGTCCAGGTTTTCGGGCACAGTTTCACCACCTGCCAAATGTCTGTAAGAAAGCAAAAAAAAAAGGGAATGATGATGTAATCATGTTCCCACCCTGGGAGCTGAGGCCTCATGTGACTAAGTGAGAACAGAATAACAGCCAGAGACAATATGTGCATTCTGATGGCAATCCAACAGGCAATGAGCGCAAACACACAGCGTTTATACGAATACGCACAAACTTTGTGCAAGTACACACAACTGAAACATAAAAAATCAATGTGTTTCTCCCGGATCCGAAACAAAAAGTGCTGATGGTTGATATCTGAAAAAACGGTGTGGGTGTGTTCCTTTCTTGCATTCTCCGCATGGCTACCTCTCCTCCTGGCTTGACACTCTAGGGAAATTAAGCAGCACAAAACCACTGATGTCATGGAAGGAGAGTTCAGGCTACCGGTACACAACGAACCCAAAATCAACACTGCTCAATTAAGGTGGGGGTGAGCTGTATTTACAGAAAGGAGGTTTATTTGGAATAGGTTTGGTCTCCTTTGATTAAAAAAAAAGCTGCTGTAGCTCTGAGGCGACCCAGTGCTGTGCTAGAGCATGCTCGTTTCATTTTTGTATCCATTCAAGTTCACTTCGTTTCTGTCTAATTTAGTGTTACAGTCAAATCCATTCTGTTCCTTTTCCATATCTCTGCCTTTCAATGTGTTCCTAAGCACAAAGGTCACTTACCTTCAGGTATTAGCTTACTACAAACACAGATAAGGCACTTGATTAACGTCAGTGCAAGAAAGACTTTCTGTAATGGAGAACGCTCGACACAGTAAGAGCGGACTAGCCTTCAGAGAAAAGTGTGAGGACTGCATCCTAATCCCTGATCTCTTGGGTTCTATCCAGAGCGTGAGAAAGTAAGAGAGAGAGAGAGAGAGAGAGAGAGAGAGAGAGAAGCTCACTAAAGAATCCCTGATGAATCGTCACACGCATTGCCCCACTCTGTAAAGCTTCATAGAAGAGGCCGAAGAGCAACTGAGGATTCCCATGCAGAAGCAGACCTGTCACTAACTGACATGGTCACGCTAGGTCAGGCTATATGATGCATTTCTATTCCACACTGTAATAAATGATTAATTTGCTAAACAACTTATGGCTTAAGAGCAATCAGAAAAACATCTCACTAGGCCGTTCAACTGCTCCCTATGTTATCATGATCTTCCTGTATTTCTTTATTTTATTTGTATTCCACTACTAATTAGAAGCTCTAAAATTAAAAAAGGGTAAGATTTAAGACATGTGCAGAAGGAAAACAAAAAGTTCTCTTTACGACCTCTCTGGCACCCAACGCCGCTGCTGCTGCTTCTCGCCCATACTTTCCTACTCGGGAGCCCCTTTATCCCCCCTCTCTCTCTCCCCGGACCATTTTTCATTTATACACCATGAGACGACTTTCAGGCACTGGGGAGAATGTGAAACTGATTTGTTTGGAAACGTTTGGAAACAAAGCTTAATTCGGAGTGCAGGGGAGAGGGAAAGACTGACATTGTGTCTCAGACCTGGGAAAGTTACAGAGCTGAATACATGGTTCATGCATGGGTCACTTTTTTTAAGTGAGGTATATATTTTTTTTAAATTAAACATTAAACTTTGTTACGGTTTAGCATTCAACCTGTTATAGGAAGTACAGTACAGGTAAGCCATGAACTAGCTGAGGAGCCGTTTGATTTTTAACCCTTAAAACCAAAGTGGCACAGATACGTGCCGACAACACAGCATAGGTTAATGACGATATGTGTGCTTAAATAGAAACCTTACCGTTGTGTGTTAACAGGGACGCTTCAGACTTCAAACAGTGTATTTGAGTTTTCGGAAATGTCAGGTAGAACAAAAATCATCATTACTTTTATAAAGGGTACTTTTATTATTTTTGGTCATGGAAACAACTGAAAAACATCTTTGGAAACATGTGATTATGTGTCATCTGTGATAGTTCTTTGCCTATGTGTTTAAAATTTTTTGCTCAGTCATGTTTGGGGGAAGTTGCTTAAATGGAAATTCATCATATTGCCTATTTTGTGCTGAAAAAAAAAAGGATATATCAATCTATACTGCACAATCTTGAGCCCTTGGCTAAAATGCTCTGAGTTTTAATACAGAGTCTGTTCTGTAGTCAGTAAGAACTGCCTGTGTATTAATATAGAGATAATGCTTAGGATAATGTTAATAAAGGGGCATCCTTGGTAACCATCGACTGTAATGTAAGGTGATTTGTCATGTACTATTCTCACACAAGAGCATTTTTCCTTGATCACTATTTTCCAATTCTTATCCCCCACTCACTAAGTGGCCCCAATCCCCCAGCCTGAACATGAACTCAGTGAAATCCTCATCGAATTCCATTTCATGGAACTGCTCATCGAAAAAAGACAGGGGTTCAAAGACTCTCCCCCCCCCCCCCCCCCCCCCCCACCCCACCACCACCACCACCAAAATCCTCTCTGATTACCCCTTGGGTCGAATGGCAATATTTAAAATGGGTGAAGGTTAACAGCACGGTCCGTAAAACAAAACACATGACAGCTTCCCGATGCCAAGACACGAGCACGGGCAGACTATTCAGGACAGCCAGGGACAGCTGTTCTGCCTTTTTATTTCTGAGAGGGTGGGAATGCATCATTCTGTCCACAGTCCATGTGATGAGCGAGTGAGTGAATGAGCCTGTGCTAACGAAAGACTCCATAAATGACCGGTGGTTTTGAGAGATATTACCCAGAGTATAGATGAGATAATGTAATACAGTAGCCCTAACCACTACTGATGGTTGCATGCTGCAGGGAGGAATGTTAATCTTGCAGACACACACACACACACACACACACACACACACACACACACACACACACACACAGAGGAGCTGGTCTCCATTCCTGGTCTGTTTGCACAGACAGGCTTCGCTTTCTGCAAAGGATTAAAGAAGAGGTTTTGAGTAGATCTCAGTTTTACCAGATGAGAAAAGTCCCATTGCATGGAACCACATGAGGTTCCTTCGCCAAACTGTGTGCTGCCTCACAAGCTCTCCTGCCTAATAACTTAAGAAAAGCTAAAATAGAGGCCATTTAGAGGTGGTTGCTGGTAGCGGGCGAACAGCCCAATTTTGACCTACAGCAGTGGCCCCGGCTGAGAGCCAGCTTTCGTGTTGCTGGAAAAAAAAGCCTCTCTGTTCTTCTCATGTCCACTGTGTTCCAAAACCACCCAAGCAAACATCATGACACTGAAACACTAGCACCATTAACTTTTTCCTCGAAACCTCAGTCCAGAATAATACCGGTGCTAAAATGAGGGTGCTTCTTCCCTAAACCCTACACGGCTTGACTACCACGACTGATGAATTACCTCCTTTTTACTTAACGCAGCAAATTTCTGAAGCCAACATGCATTAGGCGCTGAAGAAAGTAAGGCGCACAGGGTTTCTCAACGTGCCTAATATTATTGTTATTATTGCTCCCAAAAGGCAGAGAGAGAGAGAGAGAGAGAGAGAGAGAGAGAGAGAGAGAGCAGCACAGCTGCGTTTGGACCTTGGGGTGAGGTGCACATGAGGCACAGGGGGATTTTCCATGCTATAAGTTGTCCAGGTATGTGTAATTAAATCTTGGATTGTGTTTTGAAAGGGCTGGGACTCATTCTTGCTTTCGTTTAGACTTCTGTGCACAGCCTTTAGTAAAATTATTGCAAAAGCCTAAAACATATGCGCAGAATTTTAGCCACGATTGTCACTGTACGAGTCGGAAAAATAATAATGAGAGTTGAGTATTGAAACTATGGAACAAAAGCAATCCAATTTCCTGACAAACTCCAATGCTTAGCAGCAAAGCCCTTGTTAATTATGGCCGATCTCTTATAAAATATACAAAGAGGTCCACTGTACAAGGCAGGTGGAAAGCAAGAAAAACAGCTGTTCACTCAAAAACTCAAAACCCGATTCAAAATAAGTGCAAAGGGAGAAAGGAAATTTCCTCCCCTTAGCAACAGCATGTTATACACTCAAACATACGGCTTTTTGCCCAGAATTTGTAGCTCTGTGATTGCTAAGCGATTTGTTTTACCACTAAACGCAGAACCGCGGCTGACAGAAGAGGTTTGGGACAAATTTTAGCTTGGAGAGCGGAGTCATCTGTGAGGAAGTGGTAACGTGAGGTGTAAGAAACTTGAACGTTTTCATCCATCCTTACACATGTACCCTGCCAACTTATACACAAGGCTATAAGCATGCATTAACTTAAACAGAACTGATGGCACGTGCACAAAACCAACATGAAACATTCACGTGTGTGGTTCGAGGAATAAATAGCATATAGTTATGTCTATATTATGGCTGCTCTGTCCAAATATTGGAGAACGTTTCCATTTGAGTACTGCTTCGGTTCCTGAATACACGTTACTGCAGGTCCCTAGATGAAAGGGTTAATTAATAAACCATCACACGGTATCAGATGTTCCACCTGCTCAGCGGACTCGGATCTCTACATAGGGGGTCATTCTCTATTCACAGCTATGTAATCCACTCCAGGACGATTTAGTCAACATGCTTAATGTTCTGGTCCTCTGAACAGATAAGGCGATGAAACATTATCAAAATAAATACAAAACCAAAATGCGATATTGCGACAGAATTGGCCGATTGGCAGCCAGGAGAGAGGAAGAGAGATGCACGCAGAGGTCGTAAGGAAAGAGCCGTGTGTCTCTATGTTTGTGCCTGGGCCTGAACTTGTCTTCCAGGAAAACGATGTGGAATTATAGCACCGTTATCCCCTGTTATTGTTATAAATATCTCTAGGGCTTAAAGCTCCCCTCTGTCCAACTGAGAGAAGTAAGGAACTAAAAAACAAAGGCCTTAAATAGACATGCAGAGAAGACAAAATAACAAAGCCAAAAAAGAGCGCGTCTCTCACTTCGGGTTGAGTGTGAGAAAATGAAAGGTAACAGCCAGTAGTGATCCCATGCCATAAAATCTGTAGCTGATTGATAAGAGAGGTACACAGACTCAGACTGTGCTCCGCACTGCAGTAGACGCAAAAACAGGACCTGTAAAATAACCCAATATATACAACCGTATGTTATGATGCTCCTGCTGCAGCATTAATCCCGTGCTTGTGGTTTGGCAATCCACTCTCGCACAAAAATTTATATGGATTTCGACAAGCAAGCGCAACGTCACGAAAACAACTATTGCTGTTACCCACGCTCGTCACTCTAACCTTAACCATATGTTTTGGCTTGTGAGAATTCTTACAACTTTGTGATCTTTGGATTGTGTTAAATCTGGATGCTAGTGATATGAATCCATCTGAAGAACAGCGAGCCTCAGGGTGAAAGAAGTCTTCTAGATCTTTTGTACATTGTACTTGCATGAGGCATGAAAAAAAAAAAAATTTATATCACACCTGCCAACCACTGCAAGGTGCAAACCTAGAGATGTCGAACACACAAGCTTACAGACCTCGAACACACAAGCCACCAGCACCACATGCCATGAATCCTGGTGAGGGGAAAAGTCCATTTTATTTGGCTTAAAAGCTTGAAACTGAGTAGCTCCTTCTTAGTCTAGTATTCACTTGCAGTGCAGCTGCACCAGTACACAGTGCTGCCAAGATCTACAAACCAAACAGCAAACTGCAAACTAAAAAGCCTCAGACAAGCGATACTGAGTGTCAGCCGAAGCCAAATAAAGCCTCTAATCAATGATAGGAGAAGAAAAATCAGCTTGTCAATCGTGGATGTTGTGCTCACGAGGCTTAATTTATTTTGCCTGACTTTCTAATCTGTGCGATATGCGCTAAAACCTGCCAGGCACTGCAGTGGTGCTCAGCCTGTGCGCAAACTCCTGAGTGTCTGTCTGCTATTAATACTGAGAGTGATCGAAGGAGAACCTGCCCAGCTGCCCATTTTCCATCAGCGCCTCCCGAAATAGAGTTTGGTCAGAACTGAACAGGACTCATTGTTGAAGGAGTCCAAAGAAATGCTCTTATTTCCAAGCCATACACCTCACCTGGGGCTTTAATTCTTTCAGTTTTTGATCTATATCTGTAAATCTGTGATCTGACGTTCTATCAGATACTAATTCGTTGCTGGTTCAGAAAGTACTCAGGCACCTTCTTCTTTTTTTTTGTATTGTGTTCTGAATGTGATTTAAAATAAAATTACTTTTTGTCAATCATGTTTTTATTGCTGCTCTGATAAGACTTTGAACCTTTTGTGCCCAACCTCATGTAATACATCTGACAAACACCAGGCGTTGTTCATGGTGAAGCATCTTAACCCACGGTTGTATCTCAGCAGCAGGGATGAGACAAGTGGTCAAAAACTGAGCTAGGATGAATGCAGCCAAAAGACATCCTTAAAGAAAACTGGAATTCCTTTCAGCACCTTTCAGCATACCCAAAGCATGGAGCAAAAATAACACTACATGGCGCTTAATGTCTGTGAGTGAACCAGCTGAAGCATAACCTTGATGGAACTTCTGTAAAGAGACCTGACGATGGCAGTTTACACAGACACTCCCCATCCCAAATGTGACTGAACTATAGAGGATTGGCCAGGACGAAATTGGACAAATCTACATAAGTAAATCTTGTAGCAACCATGCCAAGAAGAATCAAGGTGCTCTAACAAAATAAAGGGTGTGAACACTACTCTTAATGAGAGTTGAGAAAAAAAAATGCAGGATGCCGCAGATTTTCCAAATGGTCAAAAACATGCCAATAAATGACTATTATTATAGTTTAAACCCTAAATATGCTCCCAAAACACTCTAATTTCATTTCAAACTCAGCTTTATACATTATCCTTAAAAAAACAAAGGATGTAAAGGTAAACCCGTGTACTGTACAGTACTGTACTGCTGTGACTTCCGTGTTGCTAGAATGTAAAATACAGATGATACAGTACCACTATATGTCATTCATGCAAGTGCATTTTCTTCGGCATGCACTGTAGTTTTCTTGGGTAAAAGTACTTTAAGGTAAATAAAGTAATAATTCACCGTCCAAAGTCACATTTTCTTCTACGGTTGCTTTGTATTCTCTCTACATTGCTAAAACATGTATACATTAGCTGAATAAATTTGTTAAATTAGCTGAATGTATGTTAATACTTATGTTACAAAATTAGTAAATTATATTGTTTTTAATAGTTTAGCGTTAAAACTTATAAAAAATTACATATTGCCACAAAAAGGCATAAAAAATATTGCAGAGGATATTTGCAATTTCGGTGGAATTGCAGAGGTTTCCGCAAACAATTATTAGTTAGGTTCTAAGGAAAGTCTGCGTACACTGAATCGCAGAGATCGACTGTATATAAAACACCCGGCTTCTTACAAACATCACCTGTGTGATCTCATCTGCATTATGCAAATAAAAAAGAATTAATAATCACCACCAGGTCATGAAGGGGCAAACAAATCTGAGTCCATGCAAAGTTCCTGTGTCCATGTGGAAACATAGGTACGGCCATGAGTGCTTCTTTCTGCATGTGGAAAACATTCGGCACATGTGAAACACATTTGAAATCCATCAGAAAAAAACAGGGCTGGAACAGACGGGCGGAGTGGGTGCGAAGGAATCAGGGCTCATCTGTTTTTCCTTTTTGACCCCCCCCCCCCCCCCCCCCCCCACTTTCCCTGCTCAGAATGGCACTCACTGTCAGAAGCGTTTAAAGGAAGTGTGCAGGCTTGTGTTACAAACGCATCCAGAATGGAAGCTTTGGAACAGAGAACAAAGGCGGCTAAAAAAGTCTTGTCCGATCCTCTGAAGATACGTGACAAAAAAAAAAAAAAGATACGCCATACTCGTGTGACTGAGAGGTGTTTTTAACAGTGCAAACTAATCCGGCTCATGCTGGAACACAGAGTGTGAGCCTTGGGCCTAGAGTTTGGGCAGATCTGCTCTTCTGACAGCTTCTGTAAACACACACTGCATCTGGGTCTCTCTAAGCTTCCACCATTATCACCCATTGTTCTACACAAATAGGAGGATTCTTTAAAGCTCTTCACACTCTGCCACGCTCGGTAGTCCTGTCACTGCACACCTGCAGTGACTTTGCAGCAACAACAGACAGAAAATGTATGGATATGGATGTGGAGATTAAATACGATATGTGGTTTGTCAACGATTGTTCCCAGTAGTGAAAAGGAAGTTGTGTTTTTGGAAATGAGTCTCTCAACGGAGGAAAAAGTATTCGTAGTTGAGTATTATTTCCGCTCATACGGAAGCGGTTGTGAACGGGGACCGAGTTTGAAAAAGGTGGCAGAACAATTCCTTCCCGTACCCGTCCCATTCCCCCATTCTTAAACCACCTGATGCCTACTTGGGGGGAATGTTAAAGGAGCGTGTGTTCAACTGTGAAGATCTGCCTAGAACTGTACCTGCATTATGGGAGCAAATCATCTCCTTTTACAGGAGTCTGCGGTGACCTTTGTTCCAGAATATGTTTGACATTAATCTGCAAGAACGATATGAACACTCATCTACAGCAAGGCAGTGCACACACACTTAGAACACTTACATACTTACATACTGTGGTAAATCAGCATTCTTATAGTGTGTATGTTAGTTTCTTTTAGGAGAAATAAACTCTCAGATGACAATGAGGTAATATTATTAGCCTTTTATTTCAGTACTGTATATTTTGGCGCATACTGTACCTGCAATGACTTAATTTTATGCGCAATTCGAGTATCAATTATTCTATGGGGATGAACGCACACACACAGACACGCCCACATCCAAACCCACACAGAGCTGTTTTCCTAAAAATTATTTGCAGATCGAGTTATAATAACCTTCCAGACTACCCTTAAGGAAACAACAGATTGCATCTCATACACTTAGATTTCTCACAATAACTGATTTCTATCCTATTCGTGGATCATGCAGAGTCAAGCTTGCTGCTCAGGAATGCTAATTAAATCTGCAACATGGTCAGGAGTCACATATTCAAAGATTACGACAAAGCTCCGTAGTGTTTTCCTCTTACACTGTGCACCATAATTCCGTCTCTCTTTGCTTTCCTGAGACCTGCTGAGCTTTCACTGAGATATCTAAATTGGAACAACTGAGAGGATTTCCCACTCCATTATAGTGCTCCTTCCGCGATATCCTGAGTGATCCCCAGCCTGCTCTGGCACAGAAACCTTGTTTAACTTTGCTTGTCTTTCTATGAAAGGTCTGATATAACCCAGGCCAACAGTTTGTCTTTGTCTGGAGACACATCTGACAGGCTGACGGCAAGAGCATGGAGCTTCATTCAACCCACCTTTCGGTCGCCAAAAGAAGAAATATTGCAGAAAATGCGGCAGAAATATGACACGAAAAAAAAAATTAACCCTGCATATGATTGCTTGAGTTTTTCAATTGATCCAGGGCCTTGTTATATTTTTTTAGGTATAATCTACAAAGAATCATTAATAATAAAAGTGAAAAGAGGCAAACAAAAAACATTACTAACCTTTAACGTGTTCACTGTTAAGAATTCTCGCTTTTGTAAGGAAGTTAAACCGTGTCGTACACTGATCCTTCAGCCTTATAATTATCATCACTAATGAGGACAGCTGGTTGTTTTTAAAGCTCGAGCAGTGGCAACCCCAGAGTATATGAAACACAAATTAAATTACATTATAAGGCTTATGAGCCAACATTATAGCTTTGAATATTAAAAGACACATGCAAATATCATAAATTTCTATCATTCCAGTGGGTGCTTTAGCTTTATTGACTGGCTTTATTCAGATCAATGTAAAAAAATAAATAAATAAATCTGACCAGCCAAAGAAGAATGAAAATATATCAATAATGTAGAGGGACCTGGTCTGTAAATGGATCGAAGTACGAATCAATAGGTTTCAGTCTCTGGACACGGCTCTGTTTTATCTGCCCTCTATCTGTTCTCATTACTCTCTGTACACAAGCAAATTGCATTTCTTTGGCAATGTAACAAGCTGCAATGTAACAGCATGAAAACATATTCACGCCATCATCAGCAACATGCCCTGAGGCTCCCAAGTTGACAGGTACAGAAAATTTTTCTGAACAAACTGGAAATTATAACACTGCTATTTTGTCCCTTGTTGTCCTTACAGCAATTGACATTATGCACGCCTAAAAACCCAACACGATTTTTAATGTTTTTCTCGTCTATATGTGTTTCCTTCTAGTCTGCACGTGAAATATGGAACTCCAGCATCAGGCCAATCTGATTAGTCATCCCAGAGCTCACAAAAATTAGATTCCAGACCATCTCTGCTCTCTGCTCTTCCTCCATTATTCTACTCACCACTCCCTCGCTCCCTTCCTTCGTACCTCTAATAGCAGGAAGCGAATGCTCCTCGGCTCTCTGCGAGTGTGAGACCTTCCAGGCGAACATCACATCGGCCTGGCAGCTTGAAGTAATTCATCCTCACTTGCTTTCTCTGCCTGGCCTGCTCTCATCAGACTAAAGACAGTGGATATCCTGTCCCTTGGCTGCAGCCGGATTAATTGCAATTATCAAAGAGAAGAGAGAGCCCTGAAGGAGAGGCTAAACAAAAGTGGAACAAGATGACCCCCTTCTCCACCCCCCCACCCCCCATGAAAAGTACAGCTCTGCATGAATCTTTTTGCCCCTATATACAGTATCTTGCAGGAACTGATGGTCAGTTGTCTTAAAGTGACGTTACATCGGTCATTTATCTTCATCAATCTTCTACTGAAAGAAACAGGAGAACATGGCCCATAAGAACAGAGGGAGAACATGAAGAAGGTCATACATACAGAAATGCAAGACTGGACCAGGCAACCTGAAGTCATCCATGTTACATCTTCCCAAGTCAGTTTAACTTTAAAGGGACAATCTGATCATTTTGATTCATACACTTTTTTTTATATTTGCATATTTTTCTTTTGATTCGCCTCCGAGTGGCGCAGTGGTTAAAGTGCTCGCCCTATCATCCGGAGATCGCTAGTTCGAATCCCGGGTGGTGCTGTAACCTCTCACAGCCGGAGGTCTAGAGAGAGCTGATTGGCCGAGCTCTCTCAGAGGGGAGGGATGAGAGGTACTTAGTGCTCCCACATTAATCACGGCTTTACAGCCAGTCAGGGGCGTCTGTGAGCTCGCGCAACGGAGGGAGCGGATAGCGCTGTCCTCCGAGTGTGTTACTCCGCCCCCAACGGTGCGCGAGCAAGCAGTTCGAAAAGATGCGGTCGGCTGGCGTCACGTGGTTCGGAGGAAACACGTGATAGTCTTCGGCCCTCCCGGCTGAGTGGTAGTAGTAGCCTTAATGTGGGAGCCCCCTAGTGACGGGGAGGAATTGGACACGACTAAATTAGGGAGAAAATCGGGGAAAAATCCAAAAAAAAAAAAAAACAAACAAAAAAAATTTTCTTTTGATTCTGTAAAGTGCTGTACAAAGTGCTATACAAATAAAATTGAATTGAACTGAATTTAATTTTACTCTATTCGGTGCCCCAAAAACAAGGTTTAATGCAACACAAAACTGGGATTCTCTACAACATACTTGTGTACAAACTCAAATTAGAGCTAAAGTACTGTTCGCCCTGAATAATATTTTCTGTGAAGCAACATTGCCAGAAGATGTCTGGAGTAGTTGTAATTGGGATTAGTGATCTCTGGACAAACCAAACTGTTCAATGTGTATACATGACCATCACAATACAAACTTTAATACAGACTTACTGTTTGGCACAAGTTGTGCTTGGTCAAGCTCATGATCATAACATGCACAGTATGTAGCTGAAACCCCAGGTGTGTTCACACAGAATGTAGTGAAATAATGTAATCTTTACCACCATTGAAAATACATGGGGTACATGTACAGTATATACAACAACTGGGGAAGAACAGGGAATATGTGCTTGAGCAAATTTAGGAACACATATTACATACTAGATGTGCATGGAATTTAATTTCACACTCATAAGCAACTTTTTAAAAATGTACAACGCCGTTTGTTGAATTTTAGAATGAACTTCAAATTTTTACAAGTTACCATGAAGTGTGCAGAATGAAGGATCATATTTACTTTTTTTTAGCATATTTTCTCTTAAAACAAAACCTTTTTGTTACCTCAAGCTCTGCCAAATACACCTGTGAAAACCCCATTAGTAGTTTTTACATGATGCATGCACAAACAAATATTCCAAAAAACATCTTGATATGTTCTATTACTCATCCTACATCCCCCCAAATTATTTTTTTGCAAATATCTTCAATTCATGGACACAACAATTTAAAAGTTTTATTATATGAACAGAATACATAGTTTACATGAAAATGTTTTTTGTCACAAAGTTACTCATCAAAACATAATTTTCTTGCTTCTACTAAATTTAATTTGAACAAACAACCTATTTTTGTTTAAACTATTATGACTAATCCAACCAAAATGTGGGTTGACTTCGGAGTACTGGAGCAGAACTTGATTTTATTAAGGGCTTTAAAAATACATGATCAAAATCAGGCTAGAGTTGTACAAAAAGTGTTAAATTGTGTTTGTGTAGGTTATTAATTTACTTGGAACTGACGCACATCTGAATTAAGTAAAGTCAATAGCTTCGTTTACATGGACAAGATGATTCAAACTGATTGACATCGTTTACACTGACGCTGATCTGATAAGATGTGTGTTTTTCATGATCAAAGCATTTTAATCAAAATATAACTTGTTTGACAGTGTAGTTCTGCTCACTGTGAAGCATTTAATCTGCCAAAGATATAACCGAAAAAAACTCTGAGGTTTGGGTCATCTTCTCATTTTGTCCGATAATTTCCACCTACTGTGTTATGATTGGTTACAAGAATTCATTCTTATCCATGATTGGTTAGATGCTTTGTAACATATGAAACAAGGAAGTAATCTGTGCTAATTCCTTAGTCAGAGACACAATAGAGGTAGTGGAAGAGAGGCCGATTAGGAATGGAAGCAAAATTTCCTTCCTGGAAACTCATCACGTCACGTAATGTCTGTCAAACGTGCAGAAAAAATATATTTATTCTTATTTCACAAGTGAAAGTTACTTACTGAACAGAATATCAAAGGTTTATTATCACCTCACTCTCATTCCGATTGGAAATAAATTCTGATTAGTCTGGACCAGGTCAGTGTTCCAACTGAGGTTTTTACATGATGCAGTTTTATTCTGATTGGGCTATTATTCCAGTTGTTAGTGGAATATGAAGGTCCTTGTAAACACACGTAATGAGATTTATTTCAGTTTCCTTGTAGAGAGTTAAAGTACTGAAATTGGGGTTAATAACTGTATTATTACTTACATTACTTCTGTTATATTACACCTAGAGTTGGGTATCTTTTGGGTTTTTTCGATACCGGTGCCAAATCAATACTTTTAAACTGGTACCGGTGCCAAAACGGTGCCTGAAATGATACTTTGCAAAAGCCACAAAATGATGTTGGATGACTCAAGAATACATTTTTATTGAACAAAAAATTAAATGCTTAAAATTGAACAATATATTAAATGTTTAAGTACTAGCTGGAAAGCCATAATTATAAACAGAATCCATGTTACATTAGTATTTTACAAATCATTTGACCATTTGCTAGCCTGAATGCAAGATTTGCATTTTGCAATTAACATTACATTAGCCTACTACTAGAATGCGAAAAGGCTGCTGACGTCATTATAATCCTTTTTGCTACGTTTGGTATGACTGGGGCTTGGCTCATCCACACCGACAGTGCCAGCTGTTGTCCGCAAGCTGTCAAACACGGCGCATCCCTCTGCTTTAAGTTTATTCCGTGCACCCTCAAATGTTTCATTAGATTTGACGTGTTTCCCCCTTTACAAGCAACTGCTATAAAACATTTACTGCACGTTGCGGTGTCGAAATCCTTTCTTGTGAAATATAGCCACACTTTCGACCGTTTAGTTTTAGGCATTTTAACGAAAGTTAAATTAGCAAGTTAAGATAGCGGTAGACCACCTGCTGCCGTCAGAGCGAGTGTAATGCAAGATGCATCTCGGATGGTCTCATTTCCCGATGATTTGTGCTTTTAATTTTTTTATCTAATCTAATAAACGTTTAATCTACAAAAATAAAATGGACAGTAGCATTACTGCAACAATGTTTTGGATTTGTATTATCAAAGCTTTCCAAAGTCCTCAAGATTTTTCTAATTATGGAAATAATTTATTTTTCCGATCACTTCTGACACCCCATGTATTTACATTTTAATAGCGATCATGTGTGTTGATGAATCTAATGCTTACTACGACTGTGCCATCATAGCCCCAGAGAACAAATATATTAATCGACAAGTGGCACCGAAATTCGCGTTCTGTTTCGGTCCGGTACATACCGGTTATATAGGTACCGGTGCTGTATTGGCACCGGTTTTCGGTACATAACCCTAATTACAACGTCTGTCTCATTAGCGCTTTCCATTCAAGACCTCTGTTTCCCCAGTCACTGCTGTGCAGGTGTTAACGTGTTACATCAGTTCATTTGTAACTAAGGTGAGGGCAAAAATAGATGCCCCACTTGTGATTTGCACAAAACAAGAGCAGAAATTAGATTTTTGTGGTCTGATGTGCACAGTATGGAGAAAGTCTTTGGACATCTAAAAGCAAAATTTGGACCAATACTTTCTTAAAGAGAATCATTACTGGTGACGAGACATGGATTTATCACTACGAGCCTGAGGGTTAAGGGCAGTGTATTGAACAGAAACATCCTCATCGCCAACTGAGTTGAAAAGTCAACCACCCGACGGAAAATTCGCTTACAATTGGAACATTATCAGGAAAAATGTTCAACAATCAACAGTGCTCATTACAGTGAGCGCTTATTGAGGCGCTGAAGCCAAACTCAAAGGACTGATATCCAAGGGCAGTGTGATCTTGCATGACAATGTACAGTAAATCAGCACGCTTCTGCCCACAGACTTTAAGACTTTCACCTGATTGGTTCTCTGAAAGCAGCACTATGAGGACGAAGATTCACTTGTGATGAAGAAATGAAGATACATGGCTCTCAGCTCATCCTAAAACTTTTTTTTCAGAGAGAATACGAAAGCTTGAAAAGTACTGAAAAGCAAGAAGACTATTTAGAAAAACTATGTATTTGTCGATAATTAAAATAAATTCTACAGCCAGAGTGCGGATAATTTTTGGCTCAGTCTCATATATGAAGTAATATAGGTAATTATTTTATGAAGATAAAAACATCAGACCACAGAAGAAGAATATAATAATACATGATGGAAACTGCTTTCAATAAAAAGAATAAAATAAAAAAGAACCAACACAGTATTAAAAGACTATTTGATGGAGGTAAGCGAAGCATCTGGAAATACCGCCCTAAGTAGTAAACAGAGACTCCGTGCATTACTCTCAGTGCAGCTTCTTGTCTACATGTCCATCAGAAATTCTCTTCAAAGAGTCTTGTGACACCATTAATCAGTCTGTGGTGAATTCACTGCAACCATTATCCATTAAAACCTCCGAAACACACATTTTCCACCAGAACTTATTTTAAGCATGCTTACAATCAACAATTTGCAAATGACCAACAGTTGTCAGTGGGAGGGAGAGTGCTGATCCTTTCTAAGCCAACACCTTTTTCTCGTCTAGGAGCTGGGCATAAACGTTAAACTATTTAAAACTCGGGCCTCACAATCTCTCCTTTTTTTACAAATGGTTCCAGATGACAAAGTCTTCTGTCTGTCATTAAGAAAACAATGAAGCCGTTTGCACAATCCTACATGGGGGGAATGGTGAGCTATCAGAAGGTTTTTGGGTAAAATATTGCAGCTGTGGTGTCTGATGCTGACGTTGTCTGCTTGCGTTTCTATGACGAATGCACAACACAACAGAAAAAAAAGAGTGTATTTCCAAAGATAGGTATTCACTCTTTTTTTATATACATTTTGTTTAGATTTCCCTTCTTTAATAAAATCAGTACTGGTTAATTATCTTAGCCTCCTTTATCAACTATGCATGAGTTCATTAAAAACACCCTTAGGGCCAGAACTGTAAATCTCCACTTAATGAGCACATGTATTGCTGCTAATTACACCGGAGATGCCCTTCACAAATCTCCTGCTAAATTTCAAGGAACAAGTGGCAAAACCGCCCGAGCGTGGCGAAATGAAATTTCTGACATAAGCGAATTAATATGACGTGCCGTGTCTCTGCGAGGCAGAAAAATAAATAAATCCTTATTCGCAAAAAAACATTCTGTAAAAACGAAGCGCTTGAGGACCCGGCCAAGTCATTCGAGTGTGTGTATATTCGGAGAAATGAGAGAGCCTCAGGGCAGCTTATCCAAATAAATACGTTTCGGCATCGTGAACTGACAGGATTCATAATTTCTGAGCCCACGAGAAAGCTCCCTCGTCTGAAAGAATGAGGACCCAGATTTTTTTTTTTTAATGCGAGCTGAGGTCCGGGTGACAAACTTTTCGAGAGGATGACCGCATACGAGCTGCCGTGGGCCTCTGGGTGTGTGACGGGCCGTGCGAGTGAACGCGTAGGTGTTCGGGAGCAATGGTTATTGGGAGCAGCTTAAGTGAGGGGTGATGGATGGAGGGAATGTGGAGTGTGGCCTCACACTCTAGTCACGAGTGGAACAGAAGGAGAAAGAAAGAGAGAGCGAGAGATTGTGTAATTTTACAAAAAGAAAATATGAATCATTTCAAAATTGCATGTATCCATATACAGCACATCTAATTTATAAAACGGACACACGCTAACTTACACAGGTGGTGTGTTAGTGAGCCAACACATGGAGAAGTGAAAGGAATAACAAAAAAAGGAGAATATTTTTCTCCTCCCAGTGTAGCTGCAGATAGAGTCCTGGTTGTCATTACAAATTTCATATTGACACTAAACTACGTCTCCTGCATTATATTTTTAGTATAATGTTCTAAATGTGTGTGCAATTACGGTTATTCGATTTAATTTATAGTCCTACCATTTTACTAATGACACTCGCTATAATTATTGATGGTAATGATTTTGAATGAAGCAGCTTTGTGTAAACAAGCATCACCCAGATGTGAGTTTGATCACAGTGACACGCCAAAGATGAAATGAATGTGTAAGGATTTATATAATTTGTATACGCTCATTCTGCAATTACATTTACCCATAAGCGCTGCTGATGAATAAGGGCTATTGTGTGTTAGATGAACATTCCTAAGAGGAGCTTCATCAAATGAGCTCAAGGCAAAAACACCCATTTATTAAGAGACTTAAACAAACACTTGCATGACGTATTTTAAAAATCTGTTTTTGTCAGCGTTTATCACGTTTAGCACATATCAATTTAACTTACTCAACCAGTCAGTCACTAAGCGTCGGTTAATTTTCATGATTAATGACGATGATTAAACCAGACTGCAAACTGTGCTCTGAAATAAATAGCAGGTCAAGTCGCTACAGCACCTTGCGTAGTTTTTATACGTCATAATTGGACATACATTGTCGAAGTCGAAATGTTAAGTAATTTTGGAAAAAAAATTGGAATCCATGCGTTTTTTTCATAATTATGGCACAGTGTTTCCTTAGGGGGGGGCGGTTACAAGCTCACAGGTAGTCGCTCGAGTTATAAATGGTGTCGCAAGAGAAACTCTGCTTTTGTTTTATTTGTTTATTTAGAATACAGATGACGAATTACATGGTCTGATATTCTGAAATGTGTCTGAGACTCACATTCAGACGAGCCACATTTGAGTCTTTTATAACTATCCTTACAATCTATACTAGTATACTTAAAAAAAAAAAAAAAAATCAGAGAGAGAAACACTTAAGTACTGCCCTGGACTTATATTTTGTATGTTTCAATTGTAAAATTCTCTCATGTAAACTTTAACCCTACCAAATTATTGGTAGTAAACAGTTTTGAATGTAAGGATTTCGTTTTTTTTTTTTTTTTTCAGACGTACAGTAGCTCATGTAAACAATCACACCAACAGTAGAAAAGCTTTAGGGAAACAGAGTCTACTAGTGTTTTTATGTGTTTAAGGAACATGGATGTTTTGGATCTGATGTCAAATGTTGCCTTTATATCTTCTAAGTAAATACGTGTGTGTAATCCATGCTGTTTCTGGGTAATTTGGGAAGCCCTGTGATATTAGTCCTAAAAACAGAAAGAAAAAAAGAAAAGATCTTGTAAAGCAAAGTTAAGTTGGTAAAACCACATTCTGTTATACCTGCCTTGCGCTGCCTCTTTATCCCGACAATATAATGTTGTGGTTGAGAATGTGCGTTTTATTTAGACCCGGTTTCGTATCCTAGAGAACATCATCACGCCGTATCTGAACAAAGTAATCTACTAATACATCATGGTGCAAAAATAAAGAATTTATACTTCATGCCTCATTTGATATTCCTCTAATGGAGATTTCAACCACTACGACTTCCAGCAGCTAAAGTGCTCTGCCTGTTCCTGGCACAGAGTAAGAGACATTGAGTTAATCCTTCATGCAGCACCCTCAGAAATTAGTTCATAAAAAGTAGGAAAAAAATGTGTGCGCGCACACGCAAATAGCGGCGATGGAGATGAAACGCCGGATGGGTTCAGGGAGCACACTTACACTTCATGCTCAATTGTTTCCCTATGCGAGGGCGGCCGTGCCAGATATCAAAGGCCGACGTGCCATAAATCTCTTATGCTTCGGCGTCCGCATGGCAGGAGGCAGACACGTTTAGTCTGCGGCATGTGACACATTCGGGAGATAAGTCATCTGGGGAAGGGTGAGAGAAACCCAGCTCAGACTTACTCTCTTTCTTCGTTTTTTGCAGATGCGCTGATCACACATTTTCACTTAAGGGGACTTTCCTTAAAAATGGCATCGCTGTTGGGCGCAAACACACAACGCTCGGTGCCATATGCCCCATAAACAGTTTCACAGCGTTGTTACTCACTCTGCCACTCTCGTGATGACTTTGGCTGGGATTCGATACTTTTAAACATGTCTCGCTTACTTAGTATGCCGTTTACCACAAACTGCAAAGTTCTTTTATTGCATGTGCTATTTAAAGAAACATTTGGTTTAAAAAAAAAACACTCCCTAATTCATTGTTTGTCCTCCATTCATCAAACATATGGCTTTAACGAGCCATCGTAACAACCCCAGTTTGGGAACAGGTATAACCTTTCAGGGTTACCCCCCTTCCCTCCCACCTAAGGTCCAGACAACATGGTCACCGATGGACTTTAATAACACTGGCACCTCTGTGCTCATTAATGCGAGGCAGGGATCTTCTCTCATTGGGTCGGCTCACTTCCTGCAATTACGAGTGCGGAAGCCAGAGGTGAAGGGTCAGCTAATGCAGCTAAGCTTAGACCTCCCCCAATACACACATATACATAAATACACACACAGAAACACACACACACACGCATAAACCCCCCGGACAGACTCCAAATGTGTGGAGGAGGGCCGCGACTGCAGCTGCTGACCTCGAAGCCAGAACAAAATCTTTCCACAGGCTGTTTGGGTTTGAAGGGTTCCTCACAAACAGCTAGCAAAAAGGCAAAAGAGAGAGAGAGAGAGTGAGAGAGTGAAATAGAGAGAATGACCTAGAACAACAGTCCTGTTGGGAAAGTTAAAAAGCCGTTGGGAAACGTGAGTGTTTTTTAATCCATCAGTGCTTGGAATTTCATCAAACAAAAGTAACTCTGTAAAGAGTAAAAAAAAAACCTGCACTAAAATTAGAGCTTCATCGGCAAACCTTGTCCCTGAGGATACTGAGCTCTTTATGTCTACTATGGGTGCAGCTGGAGCTTAAGATGGCAATGCGAAGCGGGCCTCTGCCTCCTTGTTATTCCTGCTTTACACTCTGACCTCTGCGGCTCTCTGGCAGGATGCTCTAGGCTCGGCTTCTACCTCGACAAAAGGAATTCCGAACGGCTCCCCCTGCTCCAGCGACATCAGAAGCTTGTTAAACTCTCCCGGCAGCCCTTGGGGTATGCAGATTTCAAGAGTCGAGGGACGGGGCAATGGTAGATCCTTTTACTTTCGAGCACAAAACAAAAGGAACACTGTTAGGGGGCCCACAATACCTACATTAATCTCTAAACTGTTGTGTTGAAACAAGTGTGAAGGATGATAGATTGCTTCCAGGACTGTTAAAGATAAGGAACTCGCAAATGAAATCGACATCGAAATCGATTTTTAGCCTCGGTTAAAACAAACTGACTGAAGTTTAACGCTAATCAAGTCCACAGCTTTATATTTTATATAACTTTCTATAAAACAGTAGTCTTGACTTGTGGTCTGTGTGGTCAAACTAGACCCGAAATCTGCTGTAAGAAGATCTTATATGGTCAAGCAACGCTCTGCATAAGGCAAAGAACAGAGCATGGCATTGTGTCACTCTCCTTCTCCATGTTTTTGCTACAATGAAATATAAGTGGTAAAACAGTGCTTTAATAAGCCGTGCGACTCGGCTTAAATCAAACAAGACTCAGAGCCAGACCACACAGATCTGCTGGAGACGCATTTCTCACACGAGAGCTGCCAGAAGGCTGCCCAAGACACACAGACACGGCCGCGTAATGCCACTCTCTTGTTAGCGAGCGCTATAATGATGTGAGCTGCTATAGTTGCTGACGCATACCGCATCAACAACAGCCTGCACTAAAACTCTGCACTGGAACTGCTGATCAGTTACAAAACTAAGTAACAGCAGCAGTTTTAATGAACTGTGCCGGTGCATTTGACTTGCCAACATTAAACATTCATGTACATTAGTGCAATTACTGCTGAGAGTTTTAGCTATATATTCATAAACATAAAGAGCATCTGCCAAATGAGTCAAAGTAATCAAGTTGATCAACAGTTCTGCCCTTTTTGTGCAATTACAGCACCACTTGTGTTCTTTTTGTGTTTGACTCAAATACAGTTAGATATTTTAGTTTTACATTCATTCATGGCTATAAATGAAACAATTTGAAGTGTTTACGGCTTATTTTGTAGTGGCTCTTCTGACCGGCTTCATGAACAGATGAGATACATCGATTTTGAACTTGACAATAAACGTGTACGTGTACTGTCCAAACATCTTCAAGGATTGCTTCAGTTGTTGGTATTTCTTAAACAAGACACGTCAGCAGTTTGAAGTCAGACCAGAGTAAATATTATGAAAAATCCAACAAGATCTAAAAGAACCTTTTAGATCTTGGTTTCTGACCTTTCTGATCTGTCTCTTGTCTGAAGAGCTGCCTTTAGATAAATATTTTACATAAACACATGTAATTCGAATAAACCGCAACACAAGATCTACTATAGTACAGAAGCTGAACTGGTTCATGAGTCTCTCAACAAGTTTTTTTTACACATATTTATTGGCTCTGAAATTTCTTTTTTTTTCCCACATACAGCACGCAGTTCACCCTGCCAATTGACAACTCCTGGTCTATTCTGTCTAGACAGCCTCCTCCCATCAGGAGCACAGCGCACAGCCTAGGCAGTATCCACAATAACAGTCCTGTGCATGCTATACAGTACTATATATATTGTAAAAAAAAAAAAAGAAAAGCTAAACAGCACAGCTTTATTAATCGCTAAGGGTTGTCAATTAATTGTATTTTAATTTTGATCACAATTGAATTGTTTTTACTTTATCAGCATAATTAGCTATCTTTATCAGTGAGGTTTTATAAAATCAATCAGTCTGACACGTTTCAATAATAAGGTTCTCATTCATATACACACGTGGACAAAATTGTTGGTACCCTTCGGTCAATGAAAGAAAAACCCACAATGGTCACAGAAATAACTTTAATCTGACAAAAGTAATAATAAATAAGAACTCTATGAATGTTAACCAATGAAAGTCAGACATTGCTTTTCAACCATGCTTCAATGGAATTATATATTTAAAAAATGAACTCATGGAACAGGTTTGGACAAAAATGATGGTACCCCTAACTTAATAGTTTGTTGCACAGCCTTTTGAGGCAATCACTGCAATCAAATGATTCCTGTAACTGTCAATGAGACTTCTGCACCTCTCTGCAGGTATTTTGGCCCACTCCTCATGAGCAAGCTGCTCCAGTTGTTTCCGGTTTGAAGGGTGCCTTTTCCAGACGGCATGTTTCAGCTCCTTCCAAAGATGCTCAATAGGATTGAGGTCAGGGCTCACAGAAGGCCACTTTAGAATAGTCCAATGTTTTCCTCTTAGCCATTCTTGGGTGTTTTTAGCTGTGTGTTTTGGGTCATTGTCCTGTTGCAAGACCCATGACCTGCGACTGAGACCCAGCTTGCTGACACTGGCCAGCACATTTCTCTCTAGAATCCCTTGATAGTCTTGAGATTTCATTGTACCCTGCACAGATTCAAGACACCCTGTGCCAGATGCCTCAAAGCAGCCCCAGAACATAACAGAGCCTCCTCCATGTTTCACAGTAGGAACAGTGTTCTTTTCTTGATCTGCTTAATTTTTCCATCTGTGAACATAGAGCTGATGTGCCTTGGCAAAAAGTTCCATTTTTGTCTCATCTGTCCATAGGACATTCTCCCAGAAGCTTTGTGGCTTGTCAACATGTAGTTTGGCATATTCCAGTCTGGCTTTTTTATGATTTGTTTTCAACAATGGTGTCCTCCTTGGTCGTCTCCCATGCAGTCCACTTTGGCTCAAACAACGACGGATGATCTGACACTGATGTTCCTTGAGCATGAAGTTCACCTTGGATATCTTTAGAAGTCTTTCTGGGCTCTTTTGTTACCATTCGAATAATCCGTCTCTTTGATTTGTCATCAATTTTCCTCCCGCGGCCACGTCCAGGGAGGTTGGCTACAGTCCCATGGATCTTAAATTTCTGAATAATACGTGCAACTGTAGTCACAGGAACATCTAGCTGCTTGGAAATGGTCTTATAGCCTTTACCTTTAACATGCTTGTCTATAATTTTCTTTCGAATCTCCTGAGACAACTCTTTCCTTCGCTTCCTCTGGTCCATGTTGAGTGTGGTACATACCATGTCACCAAACAACACAGTGACGACCTGGAGCCCTATATATAGGCCCACTGACTGATTACAAGATTGTAGACACCTGTGATGCTAATTAGTGGACACACCTTGAATTAACATGTCCCTTTGGTCACATTATTTTCAGTATTTTCTAGGGGTACCATCATTTTTGTCCAGGCCTGTTCCATGAGTTTATTTTTTTAAATAATTCTGTTGAAGCATGGTTGAAAAGCAATGTCTGACTTTCATTGGTTAACATTCATAGAATTTTTTTTAATTATTACTTTTGTCAGATTAAAGTTATTTATGTGACCATTGTGAGTTTTTCTTTCATTGACCGAAGGGTACCAACAATTTTGTCCACGTGTGCTGTGGTGATTTATGATTTTACTTATACATTAATGTAACGTATGTGTCTACATTAAAAAATTTACTAATTTACTTCAATGCTCATGGTGCAAAAATGGCCTGCCATTTCATTACTCATTTAATGAATAAATATAAAATTAAACCTGACCAGACAAGTTTCTTTCCTACTCTCTTGGACTGTTCTTTCTTTTCTTAGAATTTCCCTGGACATTCAAAGGTAGCTTAATGCGTTCCTAGTATTGGCTCGATATCACATAATCTGCCTAAATTAGGGCGTGTTTCGTGTAAAATAGATGTAAATATCATGATGTTAAATTGAGGTGTGTCCTATTCATATAAGATGCAAATGAGGGGACTGGTGGATGGTAGGGTGCATTCACACTGCTGAAGCTGTCTAAATATCTTCTCTCAAACCAACATTTTGCTGTCCTATGCCAGGTTTGTGAAATCAGACACAATCATCTCATGAACTCAAGTTTGTCTTTGTTTCTATTCAAATGTAAAGAGCAAGAGCCAGTGGGAGTTGCAGATTTATAGATCTATAGGTTTGCAGTATTTTTTTTTAAAAAAGGGCAGATTCTACATTCATGTTGATGTGCTTATTGCATAGGATGTCATATGAATACTGCAGGGCAAATTACAATACTGACAGCACCCACACAGTAGTTGATTTGGATTAACCCAACAGCCAATATTTGGGAATCACTGTGCAAAATTATAAAGCAAAGCGCTTTTACACAAGTATCAGATTTGCCTGATGACCTAAAACAAATGAAAAAGAAATAAAACAAAAACTGTCATCAAATAAATCTTCCCCAACACACAAGAGCAAGGAAGAATAATCCTTAAGATTTAGCACCAGTTCATCAAATAAATCCCGCTACAGAACTATAACATTCCAATCACTTTCACTGACCTTAGCTCGTGATGCAATCCCCAGAATATAACATGGAACTAGTGTAAAGTTACATAGCACATGAAACCTCTCAGCGACGCTGTCTCATATAAATATCCGCTCATAACAAAATGCTTACATGCAGCTGGTTCTGGTTATTGTACTAAGAGGGAGGCTGAGAAGGTCTGAGGCTAGTTCGCTTGTTTTGTTCTGAACCGAGATGGACAGTATGGAGCTCGTTTGAAAAAAAAAAAAAAGTGAACACCAGACGGTCCAGAGGGACTGCGAACAGCTGGATGAACTGCCCTCCCATTTCCACAGACAGCAAGAAGAGGGAGTGAAGAACAGCAGCAAAGTGAGTAGTTGCATGGCAGGAAGGAAGGTGAGGCAGCTGGGGGGAGGGGGGAGCTTAGGGGGTGTTATAATAGTTTCGCAAGACAACAACTACTGATGAGTCTGGTAGGTTTTTTCAGTACTCTTGGATGTTAAGCCGTTTGAATGACACTGCATACGACC
The DNA here is from genome assembly GCA_030347435.1 of Clarias fuscus. Classification (NCBI taxonomy): domain Eukaryota; kingdom Metazoa; phylum Chordata; class Actinopteri; order Siluriformes; family Clariidae; genus Clarias; species Clarias fuscus. The sequence goes on along the minus strand of CM059223.1, from coordinate 6,080,621 downwards.
CAACCAGATTTCACCATTTAAGCAGACGTGTGTATGTATCTTCCCTCTAACGGCTTCAAACAAAATGTCCCAGTTCTTTTTTATCCTTTTGTGAAAAAAAATGCAGCCGACAAGATCCTGACCATAGCACAAACTCTAACATCATCCGGCGTTGTCACTTAGTTGTGATTAGGTTGTGACTTTGGCACCCAAAACATCAGACCAACGATGGTATTATTATTTATTTAATTATTATTATTATTATATTTATTTATTTATTTTTATAATAATGTTAAATGAATAGTCCCAACACAATGCCGCAAACCCAACTGCAAAATAAGAGAATATAAACGTATGTTTGTAGCTTTTATTCAACTAAAATACATCCTTGACAGACTTGTATTGCTGATGCAATTGTTTTTTTCTTTAAGCTATTTCCTGATTTAGTGGTTTGGCAAATTGCAGTTTGCCACATGCCTAGCATCATGCCGAATCTACATGAGCAGGCACACCGTTTAACAATGCTACAACTTAAAGCATGACACACACTATGAAAAGTGCATGAGCTTGAACATTATTAAGCAAAAGCTCCCAAGTTATTTAAAAGTGATTTAAAAAGCTAAATAAATGAGTGCTTGTTACGTTTGGCTAAATTAACAATTTGTAAATTAATAATTTAGCATTTACGTTTACCAATTATAAGTAACCTAGAGATGATCCACAGATTTTGGTACTGTATGTGTGGAAAGACAGACAGAACCAATCTCTGTTCTAGTTGAGAAATATAAATAAACGTTGATCTGAAGTTGTTTTTGCAGCATTGTGCTGAGGTTATTCATGTTCAAAGTTATCCCAATGTCGTTAAGTCATCTTTGGTCCAACGTCATTTGATCAAAGTAATTCTATCTCCCAATTATAACTAGAAATGCACTGACTGCAATTTTCTTGGCCAATACGGACATTTTTTTCAAACGTCTGACCTGCTGATACCAATTCTAGCCAATTACGGTTTTCTTTTTTTTCTAAGAAGTAGAAACGACAGCATAAACAAACATTTTTCTAAATAAAATCCAACTGAATACAAACATTTTTACCAGAGACACAAAGGCATTCAGATACTTCTTCTGAGACACATGACGGCAGCTTTTTGTGACACATGACGCCACTGATTGGGTGGTATTTTAGAAAACAACTGGACAAATAATCTTACAGTCTCTTACTTCTGCCAGAACGGAGCAACGCTTGCAACTATCACGTTTCCGATCTCCAGATGATAGTGCATACAGTTTTCTGTTGCGCCACTCACAAGGTTGTGCACAACTGGGACAGAATTGGTTAGACCTGAGGCTGATTGCCTGATCACCAGTCGATCACTGTCTGATCGGTCAGCATATCAATAATGTTGCCACATCAATGTGACAACCAAAACTCTGAGTTGGGACGCTTGAAACTAGCGACATTGTACACTGTATGTGATTAACATCTCAATCTGAAACAAGTTACGCTTCAACAAGGTCTGGGCCCCCAAAACATGAAATCCAAGTTAGACTAATCATCGTTGCACAATAAAGCACAAACCAAAATCCAGCACAAGGATCACTTTAGGTGGTGTTGTTTATCAGGCACATGAAAAAGATACTTTGATCATCCTATAACGAAGAAAGAAATAGATATTTGCTTTGTATTTAATAGAGTAATATTGTATTTCACCTTAGACAAACAAACAGCACACTTTTTTTCCAAACCAGTCAATGAGGCGCTTTCTTAAGCAAATATTCTCACGCTCGATTTGAGTTTTTTAAGGATTATATTATTTGGCTCAGTCTAAAAAGCCTAGTTGAATTCTATAACAAACTGTAGTATATTACATGGGTTTAGGGTACACAATGAAGCTATGCAAACAATATACCTGTGAATAAAGAAAATGACAAAGAATTAAATTTTTCTGTCCACTAGTATGCTTCATTTATGTCTTGCGATCACAACCACTGAATTTGTAACGTCATCCAACACCATCCTCAAATTTCTGACTAGCAGTACTCAGCTTATTTTTGTTTGCAAACATATTACTTCTATTTTAACTGTCTAAAAATGCAAAAGAAAAAGTGTCAGCATGACAGAGGCTGCAGAAAGAGGCAGATTGAGGAGGAGCAGCAGTGATGCACAGCCAGCACAGAGAGAGTTTAATCTACTCTCCCAGACACTCTCTAAAGATCCTTTCACAACCGCATCTTTCTATCCGATTTCAACCCTTTCTAACGTCTTCACATTTTTAAATACCACAAACAAAAACAATATAAATGTACAAGCTAGGATGCTTTGTTCAGAAATGTGTTCTGATTATGTCATTATGTCACTAAAGCACACTTTAAATAAATAAACAAATAAATTAATTAAATAAAAAAAAGGGGCACTTGAATAAATTTTGTACCCCCTGATGGATTAATGCACTATCAAGTGGGTTCGTTCCCTAGAGTTGCACAGAGAATAATCAGGGCCCTTGAAATCACGCCACTGAAGAAAGGTGGTGTGATAATTTAGCTAACAAAAACGCAGCAGAAAACGTTCTGAACTTTATCCGGTGTAGCGAGATGTTCTATATGTATATGTGATGTAAAACATCAAGGCATCCCAGAGTGCTGTGATAACATGAGGATTTTAACAAAACGCACTTTAAAGGAAATATGCGAGGTATCTGCATGCTTTTTCACGTGAGACGAATGCTCTCTGGCGTGCATTATGCTCTGAAGTCAGACTACGCTGCGCATTTGTGTCTGCAACAAAGTCTTAATTGTCACAAATTGCAGTAAACATCTGTGGTGATGTAAAGCTGTATAATTTGATTTATCTCCTGAGGCGGAGAGCAGGAGGAGCGTACCTTAGTCCACACAATGGCACATCTGAGGGCAAAGCCAAGCACCTGATTGAATTATGGAAGCCTCGGCCGGGGCAACAAGCTGCAGGACATCTGAAGGAGCAAGCACAATAACACTTTAGTTCAGGTTGGACTCAGGATACATTAGGAACCATAAAATATGTATAATAAAAGTCTTGGTGGGGGGAGACAGTGATACTGTGTTCCTAACATATTGGAATTCAGACAGACAGACAGAAAGACAGATAGGTAGGCAGATAGATAGACATGTATATAGACAGGCAGATAGACAGACAGATATAGATACTGTAGATAGATAGATAGATAGATAGATAGATAGAATACAGTAAAATCTGTAATATCTTATTACAGTAAGGAATAGCAGTTTATTTCTGTATATCTACGTCTACCTATTTAATGGCGATATACCATATTTTAGTACAATTATATATATAAAAAAAATCTAACGTACGTTTACGATGCTTCTACAGTTCTTTGTTCACTCATTTCTTTTTCGCAGGAAAAAAAAAATCTCGTTCAAAACCGAATCAAACTTTCGGTTATTCTCCGAATGTTCTGGAAGGAACTCCTGAGGTAAGTTAAATTAGCTTAGCATAACCTGAGATAAATTAACACGGCATAACCTTTAGTTATTTATCGATGTTTCCGAGTCCTCAGAAAACTTTCGGCGATTTTTGTTTTATCTTGTGGCGATAAACGTTCGACTAGTTTAACAAATACCACACATTTATTGGGAGTATAAGGGAATAAACGCGAAGGTTAGACTGAAAAGGAAAAATATTTGTTAATTGCTGTAAGTCGGAATCCGCGCGCGCGCCTGTCATATTTAAATTTCAGCGAGAAAGAAGAGAGAGAGAGAGAGAGAGAGAGAGAGAAGCGCGCTCACCTCAGCACGCGCCTGTCTCAACGGACTTTCCTCTGTCTCGGTCCGTCCGGTCGCAGCATGAGACACACGGCGGGACACGGCGTTCACGGGACACCGAGCTGAACCAAACGTACTGGGACCCGACTTCAGCTGTTCTTCACTTCCAAAGTCAGACAGCCTTCTCTCCGCCGTGCTTTCGCTCAACTGTGGGTCTCGCGCGATGAGCGGAAAGGGCTCCGTCCACCGACGTTCGCGAGAAATACACCTCAGCGCTCCATCCCAAACACAACAACATCTGGTCCATGTACCAAAGTGCACCGCGGTAAACTACAGTGCATACCATAATACACCATAGGATCACTGTGGTACCTCAGACATTAACATAATAAGCACCGTAGGACTTTATAGAGCAGCAGGGTAGGTAATATGGCTCTTCAGTGGGTACAGTGGTAGTTCTATGGTATGTACCACTGTACTTTAATGAATCCCATTGCCAGTACCCTCTCTGCGCGTCAACGGGTACCATGGTAGTACTATGGTGTCTACCACCAACCACCATACGTTCATAAATCCCAGGGTCTGTACGCTCTGGCACTTTAGTGGGTACTGTGGTAGTACTATGGTATGTACCCCCGTACTCTGGCTGTTCATTGGGTAGTACTATGGTATGTACCCCCATACTCTGGCTGTTCATTGGGTAGTACTATGGTATGTACCCCCATACTCTGGCTGTTCATTGGGTAGTACTATGGTATGTACCCCCATACTCTGGCTGTTCATTGGGTAGTACTATGGTATGTACCCCCATACTTCTGTGAATTCTATGGTCAGTACTCTGGCACTAATGGTTACCGTGTTAGTACTATGGTATGTACCACTGTACTTTGGTGAAACCCATGGTTGGTACTCTGGCACTTCAGTGGGTACCGTGGTAGTACTAAGGTGTGTACCACCGTACTTTGGTGAATCCCATGGTTGGTACTCACTCTGGCATTTCAGTGGGTACTATGGTGTGTACCGCCATACTTTTATAAATCCCATGGTCGGTACTGGCACTTCAGTGAGTACCATAGAAGTACTATGGTACAGTATGTACCACCGTAATATTGTGACTTCCATCGACAGTGCTCTCTTTGGCACTTTAGTCCGTATGTACATAGCTATGGTATCTACCACTGTACCCTTGTGAATCCCATGTTTGGTACTCTCTCTGGCACTTCAGTAAGTACCATGGTAGTACGGTGCCACCGTACTTTGGTGAATCGCATGGTACACGAGTATCCGAGATTCAAATGGGTACTACCCTGTCTATTAAAGTTCAGCAGGTATCTAATATCGTTTGTTTGTACACACTGTACCATATTAGATATGTTAGTGCATAATACTTGTATAGTATAGGCAGTACGATATTATATATCTGCTGATCTTTGGTAGCTGCTGTAGTACCACAGTATTAAACAAAGTATTGTGTATTACCTTTAGAGGGTACCATAAGAGGTAAAATGTCACTGCAGAGGTTACTATATAAATTTTATCATTGTGGTACATAGTCATGTATAATATATTTTTGACAGTACAACGGTACAGTATGGTAGAACTATTGTACATGTAGTGTTTTAGCAATTTATGTCCCATGGTTTTGTACCATATCAGCAAATATCAAATAATAAGTACCATGGTACTGTCAAAAATACCACAGTACTACCATGGTACCTACTGTATACCATAGTGAATTGTTTTACAGACACTAAATTTCCCCTAAAAAACTTTATTATAACGCTCAGAACTAAGCAATATTACAATACGAATGCTTTCATAATAGTAAAATAATAGTTCAGGGAATAATAATGTCTATACAGACTTTATACCAGTCTCTGATAACAATGATAAAATAAAAATTTCTTATCTTATTCTGTTCATTCATATCATGAGGGCTGAATGATTTGACAAACATACTGTATTGCAATACTGCGCTCAAAGCAAAGCTATGTTTAATAGTGAAAGTAAGCGCATTTACACACACACACACACACACACACACACACAGACAATATGATGAATACTCATAGGATAGGGACTAAACAGTTGTGTTTAAAACCACTTGTTAATGACACTCATCAGGAAAAAATGCTCCATTGTGCTAGGGAGCATAAATATTGCACTTTGGGGCGATGGAAAAGGGTCATGTGGTCGGCTGAATCCAGATTGATCCTATTCCAGAGTGACGTGTGTGTCAGGGTAAGAAGGGAGTACATGAAGCGAGTCCATGATCTGCGGTTACTTCAGTTGGTCAGGTCTAGATTCAGCAACTTTATGTGACAATATAATGAAGTCAGCTGAATGAATTGAATGACCAAGTTATTACATTTATGGAGTGTTTTTTTTGTTCTGATAGTAAGGGTGTATTCCACAACTCTTTCAGGATTGTGAAAGAGTGGTTGTGGGAGCATGAGGAATAATTTTCACACATGAATTGGACCCCACACTGGCATTAGTATGTGTGACTGTTTTTTGGCCAGCTATGTGTAACATGTAAACTCACAGGCAAACTCACAGGCAAAAAGAGTGCTGCATTAAAACTAAGCAATTATGAGCTGTTACACTGAGTTTGTTTGTTTTTTTAAACTAAATTTAACAAAAATGAGTTTAAACCAAATAAACAAACAAACAAAAACAAACACCCCACACCACCACCACCACTCCCCCATCAAATTTCATTAAGTTTACCTGCATACAATATATACAGTGTGGTCCAAAATTGTTTTTTTGTGTGTGTTTTTTTCCTTATATGAAATTTTAGATCTAACTAGGTGACTGGACTTTTTTTTTCAGGGTCACTCAGCCCAGATCAGTCACTGCGCTAAAGAAGGACATCATCTTTGCATGTAACAGCTGTCATCACACAATAAAGAACGCTCAGCCGTCTTGTGTTCATCATATACACGAGTGGCTGTCGATATTCGATATGAGCATCCTATGTATTCAGACATTTAGGCCACCCTGTGCATATACTGTATAGGAACGAAAAAAGTCAGAGACCACACTGGAAATCTGAGATTGTTTTATTTCAAACTTTTGAAAGAACAGTTTTAGGACTTCACTATTAATAAATCGTTTTTAAAAAATCACTAGTAATAAAAAAAAAATGAACTAATCAGCTACTCAGTATTTATGATGTTGCTAGGTTACTATTTAAATTAAAGGGAATTTTGATATGGACCATGTCATCATCTTTGCAAAAAAGGTCATATACAGTAGTTTGCTGTATTAATCTATTTCTTCACATTGATGCAAACACGTGTTCGGACAATAAATTGTTGGATTTGTCCCACCATGAATAATCAGGTTTTACACAAGTTTGTGACAGATTAAAGTAAATGCACATCGTGAATAAAGCAAAATGAGGATCTAGTAAATACTGAAAAATTCTAAATTCATGTAAATATTTCCAAGATTCTAATTTCCATTCAGGTTGTTAATGATAACATCATTTGTAATGAGAACCTTTGTGTTATTATTGAAAAAGAATGTCAACCCAGCATGTTTACTAGTAGTACTAGACTTTTGGACGCCCCGTATAATATAATCAAGCCCTAACTCAAATGTACACACTCCTAATAAAGACTTTGACATTGTGCAATTTAGAAATCGTATATGGTCATTTGAATTCCAGACGATATTATAAATTTGAGGCGCATTGTGAATATTACTTTTCCATCACACTCAGTTGCAAACTCACTCACTCACTGTCTATAACGCTTTATCCTGTATTCAGGGTCACGGGAAGCTTGGAGCCTATCCCAGGAGACTTGGCGGGGCACACCCTGGACAGGGTGCCGATCCATTGCAGGACACAAACACACACACACACTACGGCCAATTCGGGAACACCAATTAGCCTAATCTGCATGTCAAGGACTCATTTTTACATGTGATTTAGTGACCATACTGCGTGCCATGATCTAAGCTGAAGGCAGTCGAATGAAGGATGAGAGAGTGAGAGTTTTTAATGCCAGGTGGTGTTTAAAATGTAAAAAAAAATAATAATAATAAAATAAAATTGACAAGCCTCTGTGCTGACGCTGTTAGAAAATCATCTGCTTTAGAGCGATTTCAGTAACTCTGCTTTGTGTTGGACCACAGCACACTATAGTATTGTTGATTAGTTGCCTATAACAACATGACCAGTAGTGTTAGTTTTTTTAAACCAGGGGACCATTGAACACAGCAGTGAATAGTTTAAGGATACTGTAATGCAAAAGCAAATCAGTACAAATTCACAAATAATAGTGAAGACACTAATAAGTGTTTCCATAGTTTCAAGAAGTAAAAATTCAGCATTGTAGGTCAGGTCCCATAACGGTGTGTGATGCCTAGCTACTGTATGCATTAGTTCTAGTAAGCAGTCATTCATTTATTCATTGTCCTGCTTATCCTGTGTAGGGTTGCAAGGGTGCTGGATGCCAGGGAACTGAGGGCACAAGGTGGGGTACACCATGCATCGGGTGCCCACACATCACAGGGTATAGACACACACACACACACACTTTAAGAGAAAATGTAAACGCCATACACACACAGACCAGAGGTGTGATTCAAACCCCCCCAAATGAGGTGCATTTCAACCGTGCCACTAAACAATGCTAAATTATTTGAAAAAGATGACCAACACAGAAAAGAACCATTTTTGGTTTTATCTTTTTTTTTTTTAACACCATTCATTATAACAGGATTGATTTAAATCTTTACTACTGCTTGAGGCAGAGAGCTTAATAAGGACAGTGTTTATTTCCCCATTTTATAGCATAACAGATGGAAGGGAGGGGGAAAAAAGATCATTTAATAACACCAGAGTGCACACTAGAGCTTATAAAAATGAAATGTTTCATCTTAAGAAACCTTCCGTGCTCGTTGTAGCTGATGTGATACACTGACGAGCGGCCGTGCGCCGGACTTAACACACAGCTCTAAAACGCACCTTATATACTGTAAAACATGGCGGTTAACCGTTAAAGCAATTTTCCTCCTGACACTCTGTGAAAGTATGTGAGATATGTGCGGAGCCATCAGGAACCCGGGTAAATAAATATAGAGTGGAAACGTTCCAGAGCACGGAGTAGCACAAGAGAGAGAGAGAGAGAGATTAGTCAAACAAGGAGCCCTGAATAAACACCTACAGCATGCTAAGAGCTGATCAGGGGGGAAAAATAAAAATAAAAAATTACTGAAGCCTGTGAGAAAAGGTCCGGGACATGTGAATAAACTTCTTTGCAATTTAGTTTCAGTGAAGTTCAGATTTCTTAACAAAAAAACAACAAAAAACAAAACAATCTGACTTCACTCTGCCACATTGACTGTGTGTGTGTGTGTATATATATATATATATATATATATATATATATATATAATTTATTTAATAAACATATCATTATAAGAAAAGTATTAAAAATAGAAAACTATAAGGAAACCCCATGAGGACAGACACGAACACACATTAAAAAAAAACAAAAAAAAAAAACAGCCCTCGTCAGTATGTCGACTGAACAGGACAGATAATATACAAAGACTGTACTGAAAGTAATGCAAAAATGGGGTGCCTCTTTTGCGTTTGTTTTAATGGATTGAGCATACAACATTGAGCAAAAGTCGAATAAATGTAAGTATGCCTTAAAAATCTTTATTTTTTAAATTCTTTATATAAAAAACAGTAATGAATGAAGTCAGTATTTGGCATGAAGATGCTTTGAGGACTCAGCAACAATTTGTGCAGTTTTATAGAGAAATTAGTTGCAGTACTAAGTTTTACTGAGTGTCCTGCAGGACCACATACAGTTCTTCTGAGAATTGACTTTTACACCTTTTTCTTTTTTTTTTCCGGCAGCTTCCATTTTGTTTTCGTCTGAAAAGTGGTCGCTAATATAATATATATAATATAATGTGCTGCGTTTCTTTTCTTTTCAGGCATATAAATATATAATGCTTTAATACTGAGGTTTGGAAATCTAAATAATTTTTGTACTAAAGCAATAAAAAAGAAAAAACTTTGAAAGTTTGTACTAAAACCCCAGGGTGTGTAAAACTTTTGCACAGTACTGTAAGGGGCTCAAATCGCACTAAATTCTACACAAAGGTGCTACTCAGCATCACAAGACATGCATTTGCACCAGTGTTGGACCCAGCTCTCTGTTTATCACAGTTGATGGACTCCCACTGTGTGGTTTGTCTTCGATACTGGTTTCCCCTTCTTTAAACTTCATCATCTGTGCACATCACTCTTGTCAGTGGTCTCGTCTCTGTAAACTAGTCTGTAGGGAGATGGGAGACCGTCAACGGCAACAAACGGGATTCAGGAGTTGGGTTCGAGATTGGCGCAAATGCATGGAGACTTTGTTGAGTCATACTTTCGTACACGGGACGAGTAACATGGTCAATATAATAACTACCAACATGGGCACTTTGGACAACCTACTGTACCGTCAGGTAATAAAAAAGTTTACCACCGACTTTTGCAGTACTTTCAATCCCGGCCTCGTACATACTGTAGCAAATAGCAAATGATATATTACTGTCTTCGGAAGCAACATGATTCTCATCAATACTTTATTTCATAACGTTCCACAAGGGCAAACATACAAAACAGAAAGATAAGCGGCATACGGTAGGTTTCCCCAACCATCAGCGTATCAGAGAACTAACCACTTTTCCCAGTAACGTCTTTATCAATACCTTAAAATCACTCTCATATAATAAACACTAAAAGCTGATTTTTATTTTAGTTATTTTCTTTTATAATTCAACCCATAGTCCACTTTTCTTGCCGATCACATCATCACATTGTGCGCATGCTTCTTGCACAGGGGCTTGTCCTTTTTGGAGAAGAAAGTCTGACCCTCTAGACTGGTGCTGCACACCTGGAGGACAAAAGAACAAAAGAAAAGGTTACACGCTGGAAACAACATTAAAAAGAGAATAAAGAAAGAATAAAACTCTTCGGTGTCTCAGAATAATCGTCACTTGTCATCAGTGTGTTCTGCATCATCTCTCTCATCGTCTTACCGAACACACGAAGCAAGTATCGTGCCAGGTGAAGCCCAGGGCCTCGAGGAATTTGTCTCCTGCCTCGATGGGGAAGTCACAGCCGTGGCAGCTCGTCCCGAAAAGATTGTAATAGTCTGGCGGGAAAGAGGAAGACACGTAAACAAGACGCGGTGTAATTTACAGTCACCTCACGATCCGATGTCGACCGTAAATAGCAATAGTAATCAGAGCGCCATTAAAGGGCTATAAACCTCCTATGACTTTTAATGGCTCTCCAATAACCTGTAAAGGTCACTGACTGTTTAATGACTGTTTAACGAGCGCAGATTACTCAATTACTGGGCTGTAACTAACGCCAGTTGTGCGGGCCGGGCCTGTCTGGGTGTGCCCGTGAAGATGGGAAGGGTGTAACGGTGTGTTTTTGCGTGCGTGCGTGTGTGTGTGTGGGGTCTATGGACTCTCACCGCTCTCGCAGTACGGCTGTCCGTCCTCGAGGTGGAAGGTGTTGTTGCGAATGGGCTGCTGGCAAGAGCTGCACAGGAAGCAATACACATGCCAGGTTTGCTTCAGGGCATTGATGACTTCCTGTAACGGAAAAAAAACAAGTAAAACAGGACAAATGAGTTTTTATTTTTTTACTTATTTTTTTACCACCATCATGTTCTCTACTTAACCTGCATGGGTAATACATTTGTTATTACTCGTTAAGCAATGATCAATTCAACCCCACGTGTAATACAGTATACACTAAAGCTATACAACCCAGTAATCTGATTGGAGAAGCATTCTATGAATGCTGATAAAGAGCATAACAGCACTCGAACACTGAACTTTGGATGTCACCATGATAATTTCTGCATCATAATCCAATAATCGTTAATCAACCCAGCATGGGTGTAAGTAGGTCTGTAAAGTCTTTAGGACTTCTAGGAAAGAGTGGTGAGCGCAGCTGCCTGCCAAAACCCACATTTGAGACACTGAGATCTGATAACATTATGCCATCTTAAACAACACTTTCAGTAATCGCTTCTAAATCGCTCCGATTTGAATCTGAATCTCCCGCGTTGTTCTGTTCACCGCTACAAACGGAGTGGAATAAAGTTGAAATATAAAAAGTAAATCTCAAAATTTCTCGGGACCGTCCACCACCTCCACGGGTTATTCCTCTCGCTTTTGGGTTAATTAGAATTTAAAACTACTTTCACTAACTCTCAGTCGCGGTGAGTTAGTTCCGCCAGTTGCGGGAAGATGCGTATTGGTGGAGCAACAAACGAAAAAAAAAAAAGGTGTTTGTGGAACTGGCGTCACTCCCTCATTCATCTTAGGACACAAGGCGGGGTACACCCTGGACAGGGTGCCAATCCATCGCAGGGTACACACTCATTCACACACTACAGGAAATTTGGGAACACCAATCCGGAGAAAACCAGATTACCTGGAGGAAACCCACCAAGCACGGGGAGAGCATGCAAACTCCATGCACACAGAGACGGGAATCATCTGGCCGGGAATTGAACCCAGACCCTGGCAGTACAAGGTGACGGTGCTAAACCCTACGCCACCCGGTGTATAATAGCAATATCACATTCAAAGTCGTGCTTGTAGTGTTCAATATCAGCACGGCTGGGAAACCTTCAGTACTCTGTAGGCTGCATCACTGTTCCTACAACCGCATCAAAGCCATGCTGATATCCAGTACAACAGCACTCCCTCTCGTGGGATACTGCTTAATTGCATTTGAGGCTTTTCTACAATACTGAGATTTAAGTAATTTTAGCAATGTTACTAAAGCATAGAACAATTATGCAACTTGTATAAGTTCATCTCTAGCTACTAGTTCTGCTGTGCCTCATCATCAGAGGTTTAAACATATCCATGCATAAAAATACATAATTTCCTATCTTAATTATGTCTAGCTCACAAGACCAGAAGACACTCAAATGTTTTGATACAAGGAGGAATTAAGCAGGAAAAAAAAAAGTCTAGGAGATCAATATGAAGGAAATCATCATGGCAACCAAGAAAAAACAAAATCACACCATCCCTTCGAAAGGACCTTGAGACACTCTGAACAACTAAACAGGATCTCAAGCTGAGCCGTAAACAAGACGGTGCCTTCATGTCCCAGACGAGCCCTAGCCTAGCCGCTCATTAGCAAAGCGACAACCTCCACCACCACCACCACACCCCCACCCCTTCCGCTTCATCGCCTCTCTTCCGTGGCACTGACCTCCCCAGCGCCGCCGCTGCCCGTTTGATGCCTCAGAGCCACGACCGGCGCTAATTGTCACACATCGGAGATGCGACTGCCAGCCCGCCCTCCTTTGACCTCGCAAGCCCTTATGATCTTGATTAAAGCGCTTTTTTTCCCCACTGGGAACACCAGACCAACAGAGAATCATGAAACGATGCCAAGTCCGAGTTCAAACACTTTGCTATCTCCTTTAGGTTAGACCTGCTCCCTTGTGAGATCCGGTAATAGACAGATTTCCTGAAATACAGGCAGTCGAGCTGGGTTTTTAGCTTTCGGTCGAGTCCCTTACCCCGAGGATCTTCTGCTGGCAACGGCAGCACGTGGGGGCCAAAAACTGCTCGTAGCAATGCTCGCAGTACACAGAGCCGCGCTCCTCAACGAAGCCAACCTCGGCCAGAGAGCTACGGCAGTGGGCGCAGTTAAACTCCTCCGGGTGCCACGACTTCCCCATAGCCACCAGGAACGGACCCCTAACACAGAGAGAGAGAGAGAGAGAGAGAGAGAGAGAGAGAGATCACAGAGAACAGAGAGAGAGAGAGAGAAATTATTATAGTAGTCACATCTTTTTGTAATGTGGGTGCAGAATCAGCATGTCAAATGATCGCAGGTTCATCTGAGTATAATCCAAGCTAAAACACATTCATATCATACAGTGTGTATATATATATATATATGTATATATGAAATAAATAAATATCCTAAACAGTCTTATGCAAAAGTTTGGACACCCCTTGATAAATAACAGATTTTGGTGATTTTTTTTTAATTGAAAAAATGTTAACACAGTTTCTGTCTCTTCAATTTAACATTGATCTTAAATGCATACATAAAACCATATGCAAACATATATACACATTTAAAATAAATTTTCTAAATTGATTTTAGTCATGATACATAACTCAATCTATTTCTGTCTCCATCTCTAATAAATAATTAATAAATCAATCAATACCACCATTAAACGCTTGATTTTGATCGATCAGAACTGTTTTATTAGCGCTGATCTACAGTAGTACTTATCTAGTGGATGATCCACATAAACTTATATTAGTAATAATGATTCAAATGAAGCTCATTTAAACGTGTTGCTATTTAACAACAAGAAAGAAAAACAGCAATAACTGAAAAGGCGAGGCTTTATACAAGGTGAGATTTATTTAACAAATATGGAAGGAGTCTCCAGCGTCAGCACTTTATAACAGTAAGTACTGTACATCTTCTACTTTCATAATGAATTAATAAATAATAAATAGTGAATCTGTTGGAAAAATCGCTAAGAGGACTAAAAACACATTTGGACGTGCTGTTTGAGTTATTGTACTAAGGATGATCAAAGTAATTACACTTGCACCGAGACACATCACACCCCGTCATTACGGATTATTTTCCTACTGTATAACCGCACACCACTAAGAGCTCTGTTCCTTACATTGTGTGCTGTAATAATTGCAGCAATGGATAAATAATGGAGAACATGAATGTCAATAAAATGATATTCATTGTATTTATTTATTTGTCCATAAGGCCTGATGGTTGATTCGGTGGTTGTTCCTGTGTAGTTATTCTGAGCTGCTTCTCTGAATTATTTACAATAAAATATACAGTATAAGGAAAGCGATAAGAGATCAGGGTTTTGTTCCTGATGCAGCGTGTACAATATGCGAAAGCACAAGTCCTGTTGTTGTCTGTTCATATAGAACTTGAGCTAGGATTACTGACACTAGTATTGATTAGTCATGACTGTGGTTTAGTTGATGCAGTCCACACACTGGTATCGACGGATGCTGCTGACAGAATTGAGTAGCGGCATTGCGTTGCTTCAGCAGAGAATACATCACTAATGAAATAAGGAAAAACTAAAAACATTGCATTTTAATTATTCCCTTTTTATTTTTCACGATGACTTCACGACTTACTTTTGATTATTTATTCCTTATAATTATTTCAGATTTTATTATTATTTCAAAAATTATGGTTCGTACAAACCGTACTGTATCTATGAGCAAACTGTGAAGACAGACATCTACGGACCTCGAGGCACGGTGTCGGTATGTGTTGAAACAAGGCAAGGAGCAACTTTCAACTCTGTCAGCGGGGAAGCGAGTTACAAATCAGATGATTAGCTGAGAGGGAAAACAAAGGGCTCGGAGCGTATCGAATGCCGAAAACAGAGCCCTCGAGCTTGGATGTCACGGCCACTTTTTGCCAGGAGTCTGCGAGTCTATCCCCGGGTCGCGGCGGTGTAACGTAAACCAGCTCCTGGGCTTTGCGGCGCTTTCCTCCGAACTACTGAACGATAACAAGCCTAGCGTGAGTGCAGTGAAGTCTCATCCTGCTCCGATACACCTCGATCTGCCCTGACTGACTCTGGCTCTGGCCGTCACGCCATATTAATCCGCAATTACTTTCTTGCGTAGATTGAAGCTCGGACCACATGTTCCAGTCACACCGGGTCCGGCTTGGCCTTGTCGTAGCGTTACACCACACTTCTTTCATTTAGCGTAATGGGTCAACAGACCGCACCATGGACAAGTCGTTAGCAGCGCAAACATTCTGCCAGGGAACGGGAAGATATCACGGGTGTAGCTGTACGGTACTGTACACTATGACATGATTCATCGAGGTGCCAAAATGTGACTATGTGCATCGCGGAAAAATGTGACGCACATGACGGAACCTGGTGTACTGTTTGAACATCAGGGGTCTAAATCTGTGCAGCCAATAAGATTGATGATTATCCGGGGAGTATCCACTGCTCACATTATACTGTACGATCACACACACACACCCACATCATAAAGGTTAAAAAGAGCTCTTCAAGAACACTAAAGAAAATGCCACATTTTAGCCAACTTTGGAGCTCATCATGTAGTATTTTGTTTATTCAAATCTTTATTTTAAAGGTCCCATATCTTCTAATTTTTTAAATAAATTAACACAGGTCTCAAGGGTCCCCAAAAGTATGTCTGATATTGTAGTAAATAAGAGTTACAGTACGGTGAAGCCACAACAGCAGACTAGCTGGAGACAGCAGAGCTGAGCAACAAGCTGGGGAAGGATATAATCTTATATGAGGTCACAATAGGGGGGAAAAAATCTAATACAAAAAATGGGGAAAAGGTTAAAAAGCAGGCAATGTTTTTTTTTCACCCTCTCACTTTTGGTTTGGTACACGCGCTGAAGATCCACTGTAAAAAGTCAATTTTGCAGAATCGGGTCCCAGTTAAGACATGGTGGACCTGTACAGCATTAACTACCTGTCTGTAGCAAATGTTAATTTTTTCAGTCTAAGAGTGCAACAAGCATTCAACATAGTCGACTAAAATCAATGACCAAAATAAAAATACAGCGGTACCTCGGCATACCGTACGGACACCACGACCTCGTTAATTCTCACCTTAAGCATTAAAATACTGGCAGAAATTTACCTTGGCATGCGGAGGATTTTCGGCATACAAGCGACCGTTTCAGATGAGTTTAGGTTTTAAATCAGCCGGTGCCAGGAGGATTAATAAATTAAGGTTAAATGAAGTTTAGTGTCTATTTATTATATATTTTTACTTCATTCACATGTCTTTTCAAATGTTTGGATTGTTTTTAGATGGAAAAAATATGATTATAGTGTTGGAAGCTAATATTTTTGGATGGCTGGAACAGATTATCTGCATTTGCATTATTTCCTATGGGAAAATCCGTTTCGCAATACAAATTTCACCTTAAGAACTCTCCGGAGTTCCACCTTCACAACCACAAACCTCGGAGGGGGTGTGGTCGACCGTCACCGTAAGGGACGAGAAGGGGGATCAGGCAAGTGGGAAAGAAAGCAAGCAGTCACACACACACACACACACACACACACACACACACACACACACACACACACACACACATACACACTCTCCTCTTTCCCCCACCCGGCTCATACTAACACACAGATTAGCTACATTCTCCTTGTGTGGTTGCGTTCTTTCCCACCTGATTCTCGCGTGCAATGCTTGAACACGCGCCCTCCACCAACAAACCTCGTCTTTAGTTTACCCAACTCAACAGCCGTATGCCGTCTTTAAACTTGGTTAAACAACCGTTTTATTTTATTGCTGCTACTTTGTTTGTTTGTTTCTTCTATTTTTTGTCTTTTTGGATTAAAAATAATAATAATAATAATAATAAAAAGATCCCTTCAGACACGTCTCCACTATGTTTAACATTTCATAAAAGATAACACATTGCCAAATGTAACACTCTGGCGTTTAAACCGCCAAATACATGTTTTTCTACACTTTAATAAAAAAATGTATTAATAAATAGTTGTCGCTATACAAATATAGCACCACACATGCTACTATATCACGTCAGTGTCACTGCTTAGTGATGGTCCGGTTTTCCCAGCTTATATTAAAAACATATACACCTTTTTTTTTTCTTACACCACTGCCTGTCAAGCTTCAGAGATGCGAGGAGATTTATGCGGCTCTGAAGGAATTTCAAGGCAACAAATGTGTTAAAACAACACGACTCTGCCAAAAAGGAAATGCTGACCTGATGACCATGTTGCAGTGACCACACATGGGAGTGCGGGTTCCAGCAGGGATGTGTTCTGCTCTCTGCACGAGTGAGTCCTGGTCTTTGGGGTGAGCCTGGGGCGCGGGGCGGTCGGGACCCTTTGGAACTCCGCCAGTCACCCGTCCTGTATGCATCGCTGGCACACCTGCTTTAGGAAGTCCTAATCAAAGAAAAGAAAAGAGAGAGAGAGAGAGAGACAAGATTGTAATCTGGCTGACCATGATGTGAACCTGACCCACAACAGTGTCTAAATTACTGCGCACAAAGCTGCGTGGCAGTGCCACGGACGAGGTAATAAGATCGGGTAATATTGTGCATGGCTGTGCAGCGTGACCGAGCCCCCTCGTTAAGATAAATCTTCGGTCCCTGCTTCTTCAGCGGGTTCATCGGAGGGCCTCGGACGACAGGGGCCATCTGTGTCCGGGACATCCACACCGCCCGGGTCCAAAACAAAGGATCGGTTTACCCAAATTCAGGGGAAAGGGAGGGAAAAAAAAAAAAAAAACAACATTCCCAGAGTTAGAGGAGACACCTGGCAAAATAATCGCCCTGTTCAGAGAGGAGAAGGACAATCCTCTCCTTCTCTCAGACCATGGCAGGGGGAGGTCAGAGGTCGCCACGCCGCTGAGGGAGGCACAGAGGCAGCCTTTCAGTCCGGCGCAGGAATCAAAGCCCTGGGATTTCCTCCTGGCCGAGAGAACGGACCGTCAACAGAGCGCTGTGTACTCGCGGGGTTGTGAGACGAGCCCAAAGAGCGGATCTCACTCAAACGGAAAATGGGAACAAATCGCAACAAAACGCGGCGTGTCAGTCATCCTGGTGCTAAAGTAACACCTGCACCAGTGGCGCCGTCGAGGCAGCAAGGCAAGAGAGGAGAATCACAGTCTCGGGGTCTTCATCTGCAGCTGATAGACATCTCCCTGATGTGTCCACAGATCTCATCTGACGAGGACGAGAGACGTCCGGCTAAGGACGCAGCTCACACTGACTAGCACAGGCTAAAATTTCCATCCTGACGCTCTACGGGTTCCGTCTTACGTTCCAAGAGATACAAATGAAATGTGTGAAATGTGTCGTCTCTCACAGGCTTTGCTGCGATCCTCAGAGCATTGAGTGTCTCTCGAATACCAAAGTAAATAAAATCCATCCTGCAGCTGCAGAGAACATACTGCTTAGCATAAACTATTAGCTCATAGTAGTTTTACTATTAGCTAAAAAATTTGGCAAAGTTAAGCTAAGATTTTTTTTTTTCATAAAAATCTGACTGTGGTCATTTTCACTTCAAGCATCTGTTTAGGATTTGAGTTGATGTTTGTTAACACGGCAGAGATTCAGTATGCAGCCAACAAGAATTAGAGCAGAAACTATTTATTTGTGACTAGATGTGCCCGCTACTTTGTTCCTGTGAAATTTAATCGCACACTCAAACACGTTTTACAAAAATATACAGCGCCATCTGCTGAATTTTAGATCCAACTAAAATCTTTTGCGTGTTGCCATGAAGTGCGCGGAATGAAGGTGTGAGATCGTGTTTATGAAGTAGATTTCAGCCGCACACTCGTACACAAGTGTGTATTAAAAAAATGTACAGCGCCATCTGTTGAATTTTAAGATGAAGTAATGATTTTTTTCAAGGGTGTTTTTCATTTAAATTTCAAACTTTCAAAAAGTCTTCTTTTCCCGTAGGCCGATTGCGATGAAACTAAGCCTGCAGGATATGTTACCTCAAGTTCGACCAAGTGCACCTGTGAAAACCCCATTAAAATTCCGTCAGTAGTTTTGACGTGATTGCTGCACAAACAGACAAATAAAAATTCCAAAAACCATCTTGATCTGTTGTCTTACGCCACCACAAATTATTTTTTCACAAATATCTTTTCAATGTAGAGACACGCCAACTTTCCAGTTTTATTATATGTATAAACACACCTTTTTACCAACACATCCGAGGTAAATGTTTTTTTTTTTTTTTAATATACCCGTTTCTCCAGTCACTGTCCCTTTACGTTGTCCATATAATATAAGACGCAACGCTACAAGCTACAACCCTACTATCATCTTGATATGAATACTTCCTTTACTACTTTCTGAAGAGTGAGTGACGACGACTGTGACTTAATAAAATCAGTCCGAACGCTCAGTACAGATTTGAATAAGACAACTTGGCATGGGTGAATCGGAAACTTTGAAAAAGTCCCTTTCTACACTAGACGCACCACTCTACACCTTCCAGTTATCAGTCTGGACGTGGGAACATACTGCAGTGGAAGCGCGGTCCAAGGACGAACCCCTGGTTACGCATAATGCAGTTCTTCCACTTCCTCTGGTGAATGCCTTGCAACATCCTGCTCCTCCTAATTGCTCCGTCCTCAAAACACGAGACACGGCTATACTGTACGTGTACTATTTTGACATCGTGTGCCATATGACTCATGAAGCGATCTTCCTGGAGTGGAACTTTTGTGCTGTTTCGCATGCTGTACAGTACACGCTAGAGCCCGCTTCATCTCCATCAGACCTCCCTGCTGGTCTAACGGCAGTGGAAACCCGTGAGCAGAACACGGCTGCTTGAACGCTGATGTCACACGTGCTCACAGGTCGCCTAGAGAAAAGAAATGAGGTCCAGATGCTTTTTTTTCTTTCTTTTCTTTTCAGACTACCGGACTCTTCCTGCTCCACCGTCTTGCGTGCTGAACGTTACTAATCTCCCAGCTGGTGGACGGTTCATCCTGATTGCCCGCAGTCTGGAATCACTCAGTCTGATTGGAGGGATCTTCTCCATCAACCCCCCTCTTGTCCTATCTTTGGAATCTCAGTCTAACTGATGACCTTCTGCACCACATACTGTACAGTAATTATACCTCACTGTCTATACTAGCAGCTACCCTCGCAATGCACCTAATCAGAATTTCACCACTTGGATGCTCCAGACTGGACTAGACGAATGGGAACCTTAATGTCCTCAGCCACCCAGCGAAGACGCACACGCAAAGACAAAGACGACGCCACGAGCTCCAACCAGGCCCTGAGTGTTTGTTTTAGAGACAGGCGATATGCGGACATGTATATTTTCACAGAGCGGGAGACCTGTTCTTCTAGGATCCACATCAGCATCTCGGTCTAGATTTAAAAAAAAAATTTTTAAACTTGGTACAGTTCCCACCCCCCACCCACCGAAACTGCTGGGTTGTAGGTACGCTGTGGAACGCAGTGAACACGATAATAAGATCATCCAGTCCCCCGAGTAAATATTTAGCCGCTGGCACAGGGCCTCGGGCACTCTGGGTCGAGATACGAACCCGAAAAACGTCTTTGTTGAGCAGGCGCTCGTTCACGTAGCAAAAAAAGATGCAGTTTCAATTTCACACCCGATTTGACAGCGTGACCGTTAACGCGTATCATTTGAGCTCATTTAGGGAAATATCACTCTGTTTTTATTGGCACTGTGAACTCGGAGCTCTAAAAAAAAAAAAAAAAACCCGAGAGCATAGCAAGTGTTCTGTGGTGATAAACGCTGCTGATGCGTACCGTACGTTCAGAAGCACGAGGTTGCCACCTACAGGGCATAAAAGGGAAATTGTGATACATTTAGATTTCCTACTTTAGAAACGTGACCAGGTTGTTTCACAAAAAAAAAAAAAAAAAAAAAGGGGAGAGATCAAAGGACTGACTCTACATAAACCTTTCCTTGACACACCCAACACTTATTATAATTAACGATTAATTTCATTGTGCCGAATACTCACTGCTCCGACAATTATTTAATTGCGCAAGGATTATGTCCGTAATTATGGTATATTTATCTGATACAATAGCCGTTGCGTCATAACTCGGATTCTGCCTCTAACTCACCTGAGGTGTTTCCGGCCTGCCAGCTCTTTGCGGGCCCAGTGGCAGGTGGAGGGACTCCGTTCCCAGTGCGTGACCCTTTGGTCATGGTTTTAACCATGGATGTGGCATGAGTGTTCGCATGGAAATCCTCTACAGCATCACTGTGGAAAGAGAGAGAGCGAGCGAGAGAGAGAGAGAGAGAGCGCAGTCATTAGCTGGACTTTCACCACAGATAGAACTCAATCAGAAACGTTTCATGTTAGCGACCGAGTTATTAGTTTCAAAGGCCTCGGACTCTACATCGGCTTTAGGGAGGATTAAAGCGCGATCGCAGGCTGCACACGTCGACCGATCAGCTGCTGCATGAGATACTGGGAAGGGTTTGTTATGGTAACCATAAGCAGGAACACACGCGGAGGTTTAAACATAAGCCAGGACAGCTGTCCTTTTACTGACCACAGTGACACACACACACACACACACTTGCTCTGTATACTGTATTCTTTTGAACCCTGATCATGTTTCAACACTTTACTAGATGTGTGCATGTGACATGTTTATATTACAACAATTAAACCCATTGTTGTATCATGACGTTTTATATTATCATTATGTAACCTAAAAAAGAATAAAACCCTGGATTAACTGTAAATTAAAGGTCCCATATCTTACGTTATTAAGTTAACACCAGTCTCAGAGCTGCCACAATATTTGTCTGTTTGAGCTCCAGCTGAAATATAAAGTTCTATGCAAAAGTCTTAAGCACCCTGTGTTCTTTTTTACTTTGTTATACATGTTTATTTTATGACATCATTATTAATTAAAAAAACATCTGATTTCCAAACATTAGTATTCCAGCAAAAAGATTGTTAATCTTACACTACAATATCTGCAGGACAGAAATGAAAGCAGTATATTATGTAAAAGACCACTGCAGGCAAAAAAGAAGTAAAAAGGAAGAAAAAAGAAATAAAGCTTCTGGGTTTTGCTGCAGGAAAAAAACAAGCAGGCAAAATGCGACACAATGCTGAGAAGGACTGCGGCGGCTTCGGCAAAACTAAGCAGCTAATTTCCTTATATAACTAAAGCTAATATATAATTATATTTCTTATGATTCTTATAAGACTGTTTTACGCAAAGCACCAACTATTGGCTTTGTTTCATTAATTATTATTGACTGCTTTTTATAATTTTTTTCTCCCTATATATATTAAACAGTTCCTTGCTCTACAGTAGTTATTTGCATGCGTGAAGACTCTTGCACGGTACTGTACGCATCGCTCAATGCATTTTTTGTGCCTCAAACTCGCTCTGTTTCACGCCTCCTCCAAATGTCATGCATCAGCGTTTAGGTAAATGAGCTACTGCTGAGCCACGCCCCTCCGGAAGACAATAGAGCGGAGTAACAAGCTGGGGGAGGGTTTCCCCTAATATGAGGTCACATGAGGGGGAAATCTAATTGGCTTGTTCAAGCTGTGAGTTGAATACACTCATCATTCACTCAGTCACTTACTTACTACACTCACTCCACTCACTACCTCACCCCCTCCACTCAGTCACTCATTCACTATCTCACTCCCTCCACTCACTAGCTCACACCACCCTCTGTCTCACACCACCCTCTCTCACTCACTCACACCACCCTCTCTCACTCACTCACTCCACCCACTCACTCACTCACTCACTCCACCCACTCCACCCACCCACTCACTCACTCACTCACTCACTCACTCCACCCACTCACTCACTCACTCACTCACTCACTCCACCCACTCACTCACTCACTCACTCACCCACCCACTCACTCACTCACTCCACCCACTCCACCCACCCACTCACTCACTCACTCACTCACTCACTCCACCCACTCACTCACTCACTCACTCACTCACTCCACCCACTCACTCACTCACTCACTCACCCACCCACTCACTCACTCACTCCACCCACTCACCCACCCACTCACTCACTCCACCCACTCACTCACTCCACCCACTCACTCCACCCACCCACTCACTCACTCCACCCACTCACTCACTCACTCCACCCACTCACTCCACCCACTCACTCACTCACTCCACCCACTCACTCAATCCACCCACTCCACCCACTCATCCACTCACTCATCCTCTCACTACACTCCACCCTCTCACTCACTCACTCCACCCTCTCACTACACTCTATGAAAAAAGAAGTAAACTCACACTTTAAACCGGTCTGTATGTTTGATGAAAAAAAGTTAATAACAGGATCCCTTGTATATTTGCGTTACTTGTATAACTGCCCTTTTGCAACTTGAAATCTGCAAATATATGATGTTCTTATTTAATCCACCCATCCATCTAATACATCTTAATCCATTAGGCAGAACTTCATAATGTTTAGCAAAAAAAGTTAAAATTTCTGTGATGAAAATAAATCAATAACACCGTTTTTACAAGATATACTCAGGTACTTCTTCAACACAGTCTATTACTAATGCTGGAATAAGAAATAGATTTGAAAAGTCAAATAATTATTCATTCATTTCTCGTTCAACGTAATGAAATGGCACCGTGAGGACATGCGAGGTGAACTGCATTTGGGGGTTTTCGTAATTGAAGAGTAACAGATGACGACTGTCTGCGCCGATACAGGAACAGATTAAGTACTTACTTATAGGAGACCATAAAGCAATTACCTATGACGGGAATCTACATCAACCCTGGACTTTAAGAACCTAATTAGGAGACGGTCTCCACGCAAGCAATTAATACCAATCTAGCCAATTACAGGGGATGTGTTTTGGATTAAGCCCATTCAGGAATCTAAGCATGACCAGATTGATCAAATGAAGCTGGCCAATAGGCGCAGCAGTCCCAGATGGTTTGTTAATGAAGAAAATGGGTGCCAACAAAAAAATGGCTGGCACCGCCTTCGCTCCAGCCGTACAGTGCCCCAGTTTCTTGCCCCCCCTCCCCGATGACGCAGTCCCACCCCCTGCCTTGCAAAATCTATTCTGCAATGCTGCAATCCTTACAACCTTTTATCATCTATGTAATAAAATAAGAATTTAAGCGATAGCCTGATTTAGATCAGAGCGCCAATCCAGTAGACATTATGTGAAATCTACAGCTCTGATTAAACAGATGGGAGTAGGAAAGGAAATAAATAAATAAATAAATAAATAAATACATTTCAGCACGCCCAACGCCAGCAGGGGAATCCATATCTGAGAAATCAAGCCGAGTTTAAGGAAGGGCCTGGTCGTGTAGTGCCCATATGTAGGGGCAAGCTGGTTACGTGAGGTGCTGCCATCACCAGAGGGTTCACGTGGACTTTCATTAGGAGAATTCATCAAAGAATCCACACATCCACTCTGAGTGGGAAATGAAATGGTTTTCATCACATTTTCCAAGGTTAACGTTCTAATGTGAAAGACAAAAAAACAAACAAAACAACAAAAAAAAAGGTGGACATAATGAGAAATTGCTCGTATCTTCTTGTCCTTGAGTCGTAAAACCTTCCCCTGAAACTACAGGAGTTTTCCAGGATAAAGCGCACACTTTTTTTTTTTCCGATTACAGAACCCAAGGACCTGGGAGAATTTCCCAAGAACAAAATGATAAATTATGACTTCATTTCGAAACCAACACGATGGACAACAGTTCGGCGTGTCTGTCCCTGGATGAGATCATGTATTGCAGAACGTCAAGACAAATTGGGGTTCCCACTTTTTTTTTTTTTTTTGCAAGTTGTCGTTAACAGTTCATTTCTGAACTGAGTGCAAACCACTGGAGCATTTATATACTCGAGTCCGGATTAAGACTGGATTTTAATACACTCCAATATACCAAATGTTTAGTAGACAATGTTAAGGACGGCTTTAAGTAGGAAAATTCATTCCATGGTCCCCACACGCCAATAATATCTTGTCCCAGTGATAAGACTTATTTTTGAGTTATGTCTAGAAAAGCACATTATATGTGTCTTTTTTTGATCCAGCTTCTTCTGTTTTTGAGTTCCACGCTTCGAAAAGCTGATTTTCTAGACCAGGGAAAGACCAAGCTTTTTACCACACTGCCATCTGGAGGACATTTACATACTGCACATCCATATCCTAGAACATCCACCCTCGGACACCCTGTGGCTTGTCGGAGAAAAACTGCATTAAAGAGAATGGAGTATTAATATATAATGCGCCCTCCAGTTCTGTTCCACCTCTGCCCAAACCAATACGTTATGTATTGCTTTGCTTGTCTCCATTTTTTTTTCTTTTTTTTGCTCCTGCACTGCATGTTCCATTTTGTTCTTTATGTTCCTTACGCCCCGGGTACGGAACGAGGAGAGAATAAAGGCGAGAGAGACGAGCATAAAGAGGTAGAGCTAGGAGCGGTTCAGCCCAAAGGAGAAAGCTCATCTATTATTCAGCCATGACAATAAATAAATGTTGTATATCTTCAGTGGGTTTTTTTTTTCCCATCAGAGAGCAGACAAGAGCTGGCAGGTCTTCATGTGATGAGCTATGTGTGTGTGTGTGTGTGTGTGTGTGTGTGTGTGTGTGTGTGTGTGTGTGTGTGTGTGCGAGAAAGAGAGAGAGAGAGAAAGATGCCTCAGTATGCGACGAGCGATTTCCTGGATTCCAGAAACCAGCGTCCATATTTAATCAAACATGAAATCAAAAATATAACCCAATTACAGGCGCCGTTTACATATTCAAGACTCGTCCATCGTCGTAGTGGGACGCAAGTAAGTTTACCACTGTGCAGACCTTCCTCTAAGGACTTTGACCTTAATGATGCAATGATTTAGTCAGAGGTTGCAAAAGCGCTGAAGGCAGAAAGAAATAAAGAAAGAACAGTACAGAAACTGCGGGAAAAAAAGTGTGAGAGAGAAAGAGAGGACAGGTGACTCAGGAGGACAGACAAAAGAAGAAACTTTATTGAGACATTTAAAAGGCACTGGTACTCTTTTAAATCAGATACAGCTTTATAATAGAGTGTAAAGCAGAAGAGATCAGGGAGGAAAATGAAAAACAGAAAACTTTTAGAAAAAAAAAACCTAAGCCCTGAAAAAAAAGAAGAAAAAAAACAAACAAGAAATAGCAGTTTAAGATGACGTCATGACAAGATCTATTAATCAGCTTTTTGTTTTCTGTTTCTTTCTCGTAAGAACAAGACATACTGCATCCCTTTTTCCAAACACATACTTCAACCTGATTCCCTTTCACACATAAATTACGCGACAAGTCACCAAAACAAACTTGAAACCGCCTCGTCGGACTAACGTGCGTCTACGGAGGAGAGGGGAGGCGGCGAGTGCGTCACACAGCACAGCAGGATCGGGGGTGAGGGACGGGACGGGGACAGGGGGGGACGGGGACAGGATTACTGGACGTTCAGCACCCGAGCCGAGACGCCGTGATGCCAGTCCCGCAGCTTGTTGTACTTGGGCCGCACGACCTCGGGGTCGACTTTGGTCACCCTGATGTGAAAGACGCAAGACAGAAAGACGGAGAGAAAAAGAAATACATGTTATTCTTTTCATCAACGCAATCAATTTTTTTTTTTTTTTTTCCGCATGCTGCAAAACAAGGGCAAGCAAATTTAACCTATTGCTATATATGGCATGCGTGTGCATGTGTGTGCTTCTCCGTGCCCTCCCAGCACCTATAATTCTTCATAGCGGCAATTAAAGTCAGAACGAGCAGCCGAGACACTAGCCAGCGTTGTTTACAAGACTCTGGCCCTCAGACTCACTGACTCATGATGGTTTCCATTTCCATGCATTTTTCTGGACAGCTCCCTGATTACCTACAATCCTAATTATTTACCCACGATGCCTCTCGAGGGGGTGGGGGTGGGGCCGGGGTGGGGGTGTGGGGGGGGGGGGGGGGGGGGGGGTTATTCCAGTGTGGTTTGCATTCCACTCTGGTCAGTGGAGAAATTAAGATGATTAGTCAGGATGCAGATTCCAGGCCTGTCGACAGCAGACTCGCTCGTCTTGGCTGACGTTACACCTCTGTGTTCACACTAACAAAAGACGAGCGTCGTTTAAACAGACATTTTCCTCAGTTCTATCCAAGATCTAGGGCAGATAATTGATTAGTTTTTTTTTTTTTTTACTCTGGGGGGTTTTGGGTGGACACTTCTTCATGGAACTTTGGTTTCCATGTGAAATTTTTTGCTTCAATGCACAAAAAAGGGAGAAAAATGTAGGACTGCGGTTTAAAAACATGACTTTTTAAATTTTTTTTTAAAAGAGACCTGATAGAAAAATAAGACTTAAAAGGAAGAAGCAGAGATTGTCTGTGCCTCTAGTGAGTGTACTGAACTAGCTAGCTTCACTAATCTACTAATGAAGACGAGGTACGAGGACTTGCACATACAGTACCATTTAAACTAGTGCTGTCAATAGATTAAACATTTCAATCTAGTTGATCACAGTTATAGACCGAGATTAATCACAATTAAATCAAAATTGATTAATCAGAAAAAACAATGAGATTTTATAAAATTTCAAACATTAACATTTAACAAATGTTAAAATAAAATCTCTCCAATGGGAGCGGCCTTGCATGCAGTGGCTGGATAGTATGGGGGTGTGGCAAACACACAGGGGGCGGGGTTGAACCCGGATTTAAACATCATCAGCCTAGAGCCTTCGCCGCCTGAGCCACCAGTCTGACGTCTTACTTTTAAAAGATGTTTCCTCAGTCACCTTTTTATCGCCGTTACACTTACATTATCACACACAGCCGGGTAACCGCACTGCCATTATGGAAAGCCATTAGGGCCAAACTTGGTCGCCTCAATATGCGATGAGAGATTTCCTGGATTCCAGACTACACTTTGTGACGGAGCGGCCATATCGTAATCGGACGTGACGTTAAAAATATGAACTTTTGCAGTTAGCATTAAATGTTGAAGCATGACACTCTCGAAGGTTCTCAGCATCGCTGTTGTCCTGAGTTGTCCATTGTCCACATTGTTCCACTGTGCAGACCTGGCTCTAAGGGTTTTGACTGCAATGTGATTTATTTGTGTAAAAGAGTAAAGCGTTAAAACTTCTAGATTAATCACATGCATTAGCATGTTAATATTGACACCCCTAATTTAAACAAAATCTAGATGGTTTTTAAACGTAAGGAGGAGAACAACCGACTACAAGAGACACGAGCGAGTTGTTGTTGTTCACTAGTGTGCAGCAAACCACATGCTTAACCTCAACAAACCAGGAGACGCTTACTTCTTTCCAGGACTGCTCTCATGGGCTTGTTCTGCACGAAAAAGAAAAGAGAAACTCAATGAGCAACACTACAGACTCAAATACAGAAAAATCTAATAAACGGGAAGGCAATCTGTTTTTTTTTTGTTTTGTTTTTTTTAAGTAATTTTTAGTAAATTCTTCTGTTCTACACATACAGTATATCTATAGGAAATGATCCAAATGCTTAAGCATGTAAAAGTCTCAGGGGGCTCTGGGTCAGCTTTATATGATAAAATTTACATTTAGGACAGACTCGGAAAACCCGAACTATCCCTTTAAGACGGGGTTATGAGTTGACCCTGACACTGACCTTTCTCTGTGCCCGTGATCTGTGCCAGGATGCGGAAGGAGCGGGACTGAGAGGTCCCGGTGCGTGGACGCCAGTCCTCCGTATCCTCGATCAGACGCTTTTTACTGGCGTCGCTCACGTGAGAGGCGTGGTTCACTACCAGCTCCGTGTCTGTGACGGGCTTCCTGGGAACTCTGCAGGAGAAGGAAGAAAAAGAAAAAAAAAACCCGGGGGAGAAGTTCGGCATGTGATTCTTCAATTAAAAGAAATAATAATTTATATACAATGGAGTGAAAAAGTATTTGATCTGATTATTTATTTATTTATTTGCATGCATATTTGTCACACTTGATTCATGAGCTCATCAAACAAATGTGAAAAAGTAAATCGCCCCTAACTGAATAACTGGTTGTGCCACCCTTGGCAGCAAAAACTGCAATCAAGTGTTCGTGAAACTGCCAATGAGTCTTTCACATCACTGTGGAGGAATTTTGGCCCGATATTCTTTGCAGAATTAGCCATTTAAATCAGCCATATTGGAGGGTTTTCAAGCACTAATGACCTGTTTAAACATCTCAATCGGATTTAAATCCGGATTTTCACTAGGCCACTCCAAACTACAACCTTCATTTTTTTTGTGTGTGTGTTAAATGTGACAAATATGCAAAAAAGAAATATATATTTTTAAAAGTGTGTGTGTGTGTGTGTGGGGGGGGGGGGGGGGGGGGTATGCCATTGTATGTAATAAAAATAATATTCAATAAAAAGATTATAAATCACTTCCGTAATATCTTCTAACTGCCCTGTTTTATTCACTCACACACACACACACACACACACACACACACACACACACACACACACACACACACACACACACACACACACACACAGTACATCACTGTTACCTGGGTGGAGTCTTTCTGTGAGATGGCATTTAAGAGGAAAGAAGGAAATGAGAAAAGTCAGAAATCAGAGCGTCTATTAAAAAGTGTTCTTTTTTTTTTTATTCTGTACCACAAGCTGCAGCTACTTACTTAAGAATACTGAAAGGCCCACTATAGAAGTAAAAGGATGGATATAACAACAGTCAGTTCATCAAAATACCCTACAGTATTTATTTCTGTTTTCTGAGCTCAAAGCAAACATCAAGCAGCAGTCCGGGGAAGCAGAAATGCATTCGGTGTTGGATGATTCATCTGTTAGTTTTGTGCTAAAGTTATAAAGCCATAAACGCTCTCAGTGTGGAGCATGCAATGCAAATTTATGATGCACTTTAGGAGGTGATTTAGGACACTTCCACTTCCTGTCTGTGAACTTCACTGTGAAGCATTATCTTCAACAAAGACCAAGAGAGTTCTTGAGCTGTTTTTGTAACCAGGGACCCTTTTAACTGTAAAATAAATCCCACAGACTCCCTCCGTACAGATTCATTTAAAAAATGTTATGAAAATGTGAGCAATAATGTTTAGTCGATTTATTAGTGCTGTAAAGATTTTTATTTTTTTTTTTAATTCATGAGCTTTCCAACAACAGAACCCTTTAGGATCAAGCTGACTTTAATTACAGACATGGATTAGAGTTATTACTGAGCTTTAAAAGGTTTTATTCAAACGAGCACTCAAACAAGCTAATAACTACTAATAATGAAACGGCTTCACTGTAATGATGGGGTTTCATTTCTACTTAACCTTAAAACAATTGTGCAACCTCCTATTTTTTTTTAATTATTACTATTTTTTTTTAACAGACCCTGTGATAAGCTCCATCCCCTGTTATTTATTTATTTAGTAAACAAACACTATGATAAGCTCTGCCCAATTGTATTCATTTGTTTTTAAACAGTCCCTGTGATAAGCCCCACCCCTCTATTTTTATTTATTTATTTATTTATTTTAATTCATTAATTTTTAAACAGACCATGTGATAAGCTCCACCCCATAATTTTATGAATTTTTTCTTTTTACTGACCCTATCATATTCTCCACCCCCCTGTTTTTTAATGATTAAAAATTGTAAACAGAACCTGACAAGCTCCACCCCTTATTTTTTATGTATTTATTTATTTATATTTATTTATTTATTTATTTATTAACGGACCATGTGATAAGCTCCACCACTATTTAATTTTTATTTATTTACATTCTTTGTTTGTTTTTAACAGACCCTGTGATAAACTCCACCCCCTATTATTTATTTATTTATTTTGTAAACAAACCCTGTGATAAGCCCCACCTCTATTTTTATTTATTTATTTTAATTTATACATTTTTAAACAGACCCTGTGATAAGCTCCACCCCATAATTTTATGATTTTTTTTTTTACAGACCTTGTGATAATCCTCACTCACCCCCCACCCCATTTTTTGCAGACCCTATGATATTCTCCACCCCCCCTATTTTTTAATTATTAAAAAATGTAAACAGAACCTGACAAGCTCCACCCCTTATTTTATTTATTTATTTATTTATTTATTTATTAACAGACCCTGTGATAAACTCCACCCCCCCTATTTTTTGTTTGTTTATTTATTTTAACAACAGGCCCTGAGATAAGCTCCACTCCTATTCTATTTTATTTTAAACAGACCCTGTGATAGGCTGCACCCCCCCCCCCCCCCCCCCCCCCCCCCACCCTGGCTTGCACTTAAAGGTGGAATTATGCCAGGAACCACAAGGGGGCAGTATGGCATGCAGTTTTGCCTGTTGTCTCTCTCCTGCGGCGCTCCATTCTATCTTTCACACGCTGCTCACATGCAGTGAGAAATGTCAGAGTGCTCAACAGCTCCGCTATTAATACCCGTGATAACACATTGTGTACTATAATAAATAGCAAGCCTTGAATAAACAGACACACACACGGGACAAGGGAGAGGGATTGACGTGAGCACATGTTGAGCTAAAATCTAAAAGCGATGACCTCACGGGAAGCAAATGAGATGATGGAAGGAATGGTGGAGAGAAATAATTTCTGTTGGGAACAGCGCTGAAGACAAGACAAGTACAATCATGCTTAGAGGGTTAACTGGGGTGAAGCGGTTGATGATGTCACAAATCTCACACACACACACACACAGGCACAAACAGATACCAGTATAGCCATAACACTGACTTTGTTACTGGCTCCTCCTGTAAGGGGGGGAAAGAGCAGAAAGAAGAAGACATACATGTGAACAAGATGTATGATGTTGGAAGAGAATGCACAAACTGAGTTAATACACTCACTCACACACTCACACACACACACACACACATGCTTTTACTTCACGTAACCGAGCGTACAGGATGTTCCCAGATCGCACAAAGGAACAGAAAGATGTTCCATTAATCCTTTTAACTCGAATCTGTTTTTCATGTGAGAGCGTTAAAAAAAATAAATAAAAAAAGCACATTGTTTGAACCGGGAACAAGGAAGCAAAAACAGCAACAAGGCCTTCTGGAGCACCGTGCTGCCCCCCCCCCCTAATTGGCCGACTTAGTAAACGCAGCTGGAAGCTCTTGGAAGGAGACGTTAACATGCGTTCCTGGAAAGCGCCGTGCGACGATGAGACGACAAGGTGCATACATCATATAACCAGGTCTCTGAGGAACCGCGAGACATGAGAGACAGGGTGCGGTTTAAAAAAACAGAAGAAAAAAAAAAACACATTGTCAATTATCAATAGGACAAATTGAGGTGCTGGAGATCATCACATCCATCTCTTTTGTTCGTCTCGCCGCACCTCGCCATGCCGCGCCATTAGCATCCACATATGAACAACAGATGTCCTCGTACACCCTGTCGTACATGTTTGTCTACGCTGAGTAAAGAGGAAAGTGTCAGAGGGGCCACTAGAAAAAAAAAATGCCCATGTTTCCCAGCTGTTTTTACACCATAGTGGAAACGGGACAAAATGAGGTCCCTCAGGAAAACCTACAGTACATGGGTGTCGCCTCGTCCAAACCTCACCCTGATGTTTTTTATATACACACACACACAGATGGACGTCTGTTTTTCTTTAAACACACCGGCGCTGTGTCACACGTGTTTACTTGATCTGCTGCTGCTTCTCCCTTGTTACGCACGTTATCGCCGTTCTTACACGACTCGGCGCTTAATCGTCAGCCACAAAAAAGATCTGACAGATTCCGTTCATCGCCGAGGTTCTTGACTAATTACAGCCAAGTGTATGCACTCAAAAAACAAACAAAAAGAAAACAGGACACGGAAGACTCAGACCGTCAATTAGACGAAGGCAAGCATTAGCAAGCCTCGGGCGCTCGACTGGGTTTCGCACCCACTCCTGGAGATTGAGACAAGATGTACAGCCTGGCTGCAGACAAACAAAGACAGACAGACAGACAGACAATCCGACAGACAGGTCGGTTCAGCTCGCTGCTGGATAATCAATCCGAGAGCGCAGCCTCTCATGTCTACAGTCATAAAGGGGCATCGACCCGCTTCCCTTTTCCTGTTGAACTTCAAAAGCCTCCAGAGCAAGAATGAGGCAGGATTGTTCCACACAGTTTAAAGGTTTAATGAATTATCCAGCAGAAAATTTCGTAAAATATTTTCCACCCATTGGAAGTTGATTATAATAATAATAATAATTATTATTATTATTATTATTTATTCCAAAGCAAAAACCTTTTCTAACCTAAAAAAAAATTTTAAAAAAGGATTCGTTTTTTTATTTTCATCTTCAATGATTTCAACTCGCAGCTCAAAGCAAATAAAGAAAAAAATATTTTCTTTAGTCAGTCTAATGACTTGTAAGAGCTTGTGTGTGGTCTATAAATTTTTTAAAAAAAAGGACTTTAAATACACGCAAATTCAGACTTGTTCGGTGCCACCCAGGCATTTCTGACCTCCGTGGCTCAGGAACAAAACACTCAATTGTCTATAATTAAGATAATATTTGCTTCTGGATGGCACTGATCCTTAGGTTGCGTAGAAAATTGCAGCCGAGTCGATTTTATCGAAGCAGTCGAGGGTTAACGGGTCTTGCCTTGTTTTGGACGTATTTTTTCGTCTATTTGAAAGCACGAGAATCTCTGATCAGAAGCAGAACAAGGTTGAAGAAATACGAAAGGAAGGAAGAAAGAAAGAAAGAAAGAGTGACGGAGATGATTCAGGACTTGCGGCGATGGCCTCCACGTACCCGTTCTGATTCTCCACTGCACCTTGTTGCTCCAGCAGGCCGCGCCTCTGACCCATCGCCACCTCGCAGGCGTTCTCATTGGAGTACAGGTTGATCGGCGTGTTATAGACCGAAGACTGTGGGACGGCAGGGGCGGATGAGGGGGCGGGACCAGTCACTCTGGCTGGCGAGGACGAGCCAGAGGACGAAGAAGAGGACGAGTGAGAGAAGGGGGAGTAAGCGGAGCTGGGTTTAAGAGAGGAGGCCGAGCGGGAGGAGGTGGAGGAGCTGCTGGCCAGCGGGATGGGAGGCTGAGGGCCCTGTGCGGGTTGTGGCGGAGGCTGCTGGGACGGAGCGGCGGGGGTGAAAGCTGACGAGGCGGAGGGGATGGAGGCTTTGGGTGCCGCGGGAGCGGAGGACGGGCTGACGGCTCGGAAATTAGACGACGCTCCAAACGGGCGGGCGGTCTTATTGTAGGCGCTACTTGCTGGGGGGTTCGTGGGGCTGGCACTAGGGGCAGGAGCAGGCGGGTGGCTGATGGGCACGGGTTTCACGATCTCAAGTGGTTCGTCCTGTTGGAGGTGGAAAACACACACACACACACACACACACACACACACACACACACACACACACACACACACACACACACACACACACACACACACACACACACACACACACACACACACACACACACACAACACATGCAGAACAAGCAAACACCACGGCAAACTCGTGCATGATAAAGCAGCACTCCTATCACTGGCATACAGCATTTATTTCCTGAACAAAAACAATGAAACGATTTAATAAGATGGAGCAAAACAAGTGCTGTATACTAGAACGACAGGTGCTACGTGCGTCACAGCTCTGTAGAGCCGTTCAACACAACTGCAAAGTGCGCCATCTACTGTACAGGAGGATCTGAACGTCAGAGTCTACTGGAGTTTATCAGGAACGTAAAAAACAGTTTCACACTCTAAATGCTAATTTAGCGGCACTACCAATGGCTGTAGTTCATCCACTCTGCGTGCAAACTGTCCGCCGCCCTCTACCCACTTCTGACCAGGTATTATTTATGTGGAGGTGTGTTTCCGCACATGTCGCTGCACGTGAAGGAGTATTTAAGCCGGACTGTTTGATGACAGGGTAGTGTGTCGTGCTGGCGCTGGTTAAATCCTTCTCGTCACCGAGGGAAGCAGCGCTGACATTGCTAACAGCAACAGGACAATTAACACCCTTTGCATGGAAAAAAAAGATCCTTCCTAGAAGACTGACTAAACCCTGTGTGTGTGTGTGTGTGTGTGTGTGTGTGTGTGTGTGTGTGTGTTCTATTATTATCCTGTATAAACATTTTCTGCATCTCTCCTTTGTATATTCACTAGGTGTGTTAACACGGACCTGAACATTCCACTAACAGTCGGGATAAGCATGTAAACACCTGAGGACATAAATATTAGTCGTGTAAACAGCTGATACCATCAAATCTCTCTTCAGAATAAATATATAGTGGAACCTCGGATTCGTAACTCGGGTAACGAAGATTTTTAATAAATTTTGACTTGAAAAACGAGCATGCCTTGGTTTACGAGTGCTGAGTTTTTTGACACCGACACACGCACACCGACTCACACTCTCGCCTTTACACCCCCCCTCCCCGGCTTCACACAGACACACACACTCTGCTCTACACAGAAACTCTGCTCTGTCGCGATTCTTTTCAAAGGTGCTGGTTCATTTGTTTTGTTTTTACTTTACAGCAGTGATTCACACACACACACACACACACACACACACATATACACACACACATACACACACACACACATACACGGCGCCTGCGCGCACAAACGGAAACACTCATCTGTTGGGATTTATTTTAACTTTTTTTTTAAAGGTAAAGTGCAGGTTAATTTGTTTTATCTTTACTTTATATATTGTATTAATTATTTTTCTGTATTTATTTTTTTGGGCTGTGGAACGAGTTAGAGTTTTCACGAGTTCTTATGGGAAGATCCGATTTGGTTTATGAGTGTTTTGGAATACAAGCCCGCTTCCTGAACAAATTATGCTCATAATCCAAGGTTCCACTGTATCCCCTTTCTGAACATGTTTGTCCCAAGTGAGGGTACCATCATGTGACGTGACGCGCTTCCTGGAGGAAAATGTATGCTAGCGTTTTGTTCCTGAAAAAAACATCCATCTTACTCATTTCATTTACTGAGGAAGGGGCTCTGATTGGCTCGCACATGTTTCATACAGGATGTTGTAAAGCATCGAACCAATCAGAGACGGAGTTCTTGTAACCAACTGTAATGCAGAAGGTGGGATTTATCG
Organism: Clarias fuscus; assembly: GCA_030347435.1. Lineage (NCBI taxonomy): Eukaryota > Metazoa > Chordata > Actinopteri > Siluriformes > Clariidae > Clarias > Clarias fuscus. Next base: position 6,044,198 of record CM059223.1, on the reverse strand, counting down.
AAGAAGACTAGACGACTAAATTAAAACAGAGTTGGAGAAGAACAAATGGCTTGTTATTATTTTTAGCAGATTAAACTTTTCACAGCAAGCAGAACCTCTTTGCTCAGAAACTCTCTGATCACTTAAGTGTTAAGTTGGAATCTCTAACTATAACTATTTCAATTTAAGAAAGTGTAGTTAATCTGAGCATTCTGACCATTTTAATGGTTTAAGACTGGTACTAGTTTGATGTTTGCGTCCTTGCAATCCCACATAGAAAGCGCCACACGGGCCTACAGAGATCATGATAATGTACATATCGTCACCCATGAAGATGTATTTGAGTTCTGATGTTTTTTTCTTCTCAGAATTGTGACTTTCATCTCAAAATGAAAAAAAGTCAGGATTATGAGATTAAGGTCAGAATTGAGAGGGAAAAAAAGTAAAGAAAACTTTTTTTTTTTTTTTTAAATTAGAAAATGATTTGCCCTGACCACACAGAATGCATGCTGTCTTGTGTAGATAATTTAGAGCACACCACAAACAAGATTCTAGAGAAACGATTGTACGGTGGCCAAGAAGTGCAAAGCAAAATAACAAAACTGAAAACATTATAACAAATCAGAAAAACACGACGACACATCTGGAAACAAAATAACAAATGAAAAAACAGAACGAGAATTCAGTCAAACCGTTTGCGAATGAAATTCTCATCACTGATTGGAAGAGACATCCGTCACTCAAGAATTACTGCAGCTGTATGTTTTGAGTGACAGACGTCTTGTCTGATAAGCAGTAAGTATTAACAAACCGAAAAAAGTAGGTGTGGTTTGCAAATGAAATTCATGGCGTCGACCTCGAGTGGCAGATGTCTCGTCCAATCAGCAGTAAGAATTCAGTTCACAAACTATAGCTACGTCTTCCGGTTTGACTGAATTGTCGTTGTTTTTTCATTTGATATTGTGTTTCCGGATGTCGTCGTGTTTCCTCTTATGATCATTTGTTTTCGGTCATGTTGTTTTAACGACAACATTTCACCACAACACGACATTTAAATGAAGTCAAATTTATTTTTAAAAATCTAATTTGGTTTTTCGAAATCGCTTTTTAATTTCGAATGATTTGCAGCACAAAATCATCATGATAAATAACCGAATGGATTTCCCACCTAATAACCAGTGCTGGTGAAAACTGATTAAATAAATCCAGTAGTTGAAGACGAACTCAAACCTCCAGACCCTACTGTAGACTACTGTGTGTACTGAAGCAGTCATGCTCCATCACAATCACATCAATCAATCAAGTTTTAGTGTGAACGTTATACACTATAAACTTTGCATTTTGCTTACCTTGGGAGCGTTGCCTTTGGGAATACTGGACGCTCTGTAAACACACAAAAACAAAACATACAATGAATCGATTTACTTTTTCCAGGCGTTTCATCAGGTTACCAGGAAAACACAACAACAATACAAAACTGGATGTGACGGGCATCGATCTACATGCCCGCTCGCTTTAAGGCAAACATTCTAATGAGCTGTGTATACAACGCCACACTGTTTGCGAGCTAGTAATCTATTCATTCCTGCCTGGCTTTGAAAAAAAAAAAAAAAAAAAAAACATCAACTGCAGCTTGAACTCACTCGGGCCTTCCTGCATGGCATATTACACACGCTGTAAATAAGAGCACGGCAAAACATCCATTCCAAGTCCGAGCATTTATCGTTCTCTACCGACAACAGCTGAGGATTTTGGAGTGAGACCGGTTCTGTATTTGCCAGGGTACCAGACACCGAGCGCCTGGAGAGGGGAATCGGAGTAACGTTACAAACTGATTTAAGCCCTGATCGTGGCGGCATCCAGCAGGAGCGCTGGATATATAAAGGAAAAAGTGGAAACTCGCAAAGGCTGAGTGAGATCAGTGATCAAAGTCAGGTGAACTGAAGAGATCTGACATTTCCTGCTAAGTGTTGAGGGAAAACTGAGACAGACCAGGACCGTGTCAGACGACTGAAGGACTGTCTGAACTTCTGCAGTTTGCCTACAGACCTCCTCCGAGTCAATACACACGGCGCTTTGATTTAAGCTCGGCTTATGAGGAACACTAATGCTGTCGTGTATCGTCTGTTTGTGGCTTTTATCTTTTTAGCACAGCGGGGTGTTTGCTATTAAACAGCGCCACAGTTGTAAAAGCAACGCAGAACAAACAAGCTGTAGTGAAAATGCCTTCGTCTCACAGCACACCATAATAGATGTTTGTTAGACGCCCACAGACGTTTTTTTTTTTTGGCGCTGTTTTTTATTGCTTTAACCCTTTCTCCGCAGTATGCACTCATTGTTGAACTGCCTCGTTCATCAGAATATAAAATTAAAACCCCTTAACTTGACTTTTTGATTTTAAACAGATCCGGCTGTCTGGTCACGAAGACGCAGTAGTCGAGGTTGCGTTCTTCATAGCGTTCTTCATAGCTCGATTCCTCTCACGGTTTCTTCACCCTGACCTCAGAGCGCGATCGGATTCCTTACGAAGCTGCTCTGAGACAACGCCTACTGATAAAAACCCTCTGTACGAAATAAAATCCCACGCCTATCTTTTAGCTTTCTTCCTGGCAACAGCAGCGTTCTCTTGTCCTCACACCACTTAGCAAAAACGTTGCTTGGAAACATGGGGATATGTTCCTGTCTCACCCGCAGACTCTTCCATATTAGGAAAGGAAAACGAGGGGAGTTTTTACAGGGCTGGCGCTAGGTCACTAAACAGTCCTCTTTTTTATAACCAGACTTCACCTCATTATAAGGACAAGAGGAAAAAGCCACAATGAAAACTCTAAAGCTGTCTGTTGGGAAAAGGAAGTCAGCCAAGCGCTGTACAAAGAGCGCCGTACAAACAGCGCCATACTGCTGCGCTTAAACAGGCCTGGCCTGAAGAAACGGAAGGCAGCGTAACAAAAGACGACAGCCGAACGAGGCTGAATCTCAGGTGAGCGCTCATTCACACTCTTCCCACACTCCCTGCGGTCCGGTCATGGTGGTCCTGAGGAACATCTGCTCCGATCTGGGTTCTGATGTTTTCCCGACAGCCTGTTTTGACAGCGCGCTCAGAAGTGAGACTGTTCTGTCTGTGTGTGAGAGAAAGAGTGTGTATGTGTGTGTGTGTTTGCATAACAGACAGCTGCTTGCTGAGCGCAGAGTATCCGAGTGCATGCTCACATGCTGTGTATCCAGGACTCCAATCAACCCCAACATCCAAACAGTTTTTTGGATCCAACGATTTCTGTGGGATTTTTTAACATCAAAGGGAAAATTACTTGTGTGTATGTAGGACAAGACCATCAATAGCTGTAATGTTTCCCCACACATAGAATATACCTGGACGAGCTGTCCAAATATAATGACACCCCCAGATGCTGTACATTTGCCCACCCATTAAAAAAAATCTGCCCTGGATCGACAGTTCCCTCTCGTGCTACCGCTCCTGTACCTGTTTATTCTGCTACCGCGAGAGCGGTGTACTGATAGGCAGTAAATGCAACGCATACCAGTCGTCGTAAAAAGGAATAAGAAGGCCGTACTGATACGATCTGCAGAGAAACACAGTGTTGCACGGTGAACGAGCGAAGATTAACTAATAAATCTCAAGCGCCATGGATCTGCACCGGCAGCACAACACCGATCAGCGACCAATTATAAAAACAACTGCTTTTATACAAAAGTGCTGCTAATATATGTTTCGACGAGGGAGGCTTCAGCCATCCAACTGTGCATTCGAGTCGCCGGATACGTCATGCAGAAAGGGTACTGTTACTGTCTCTTGTATAAACTACCGCTCAAAAGTTTGGGAACACTTATAAATTCGATTGTTTTTAAAGGAAACACAGACGAAATGAGTCTGAATAGAAAATATAGCCAAAGAACAAGACGTTCTGAGATTGTCAGAGTTAGAAATAATGATTTTGATGGAAATGATGATTGTTGTTCCTCAAACTTTGCCTTCAATCAAATTACAGCAATTACAGCCTGGCAGACGTTCTACTGTATCTGTCAATTTCAAGATAATCTGATGAGATTTCACCGCGTGCTTCCTGGAGTGTCTCCAACAAGATGGATCGGCTTGATGATGGAGTCTTCCTCCGTCCCACACGGTCAAGCGGCTCCCACAACAGCTCCGTAGGGTTCAGATCCGGAGACCGTGCTGACCGCTTCATTATTACAGTCAGAATTCCGGCTAACTTCAATTGTTTGTGAAACGGATGAGATTGTTTAAATGTGTTTTCTTTTGGGGAAATCCAAGAAATTTGCACGTGATCCCAAACGTCTTAGTGGTAGTGTACAATCCTGTCCCCTTTACTACATATATAGTAAAGTGGACAGGATTGTATACTATATAAATATATATATTTTTAAATTTGCTTAAAAAATGCTCGGGTTTTTAACGGCTACATGTGTTGACAAAACAATGCCATCTTTGTACACCAAAGAGCGTTTAGTTCTTTTTTTTTTTTTGCCTTATCTCACCCTTCACATACAGAATAAGGGTAGATGGAGGGGAGGGTTAGTAGTTTAGTTACATCTCTGAAATGTGAAATTAATAGAAGTATCAAATAAATCAATATATGGTGTTAAAGTTCATACATATTTGTTGTTTGAGTGTATATAGTTTGATTGTTGTTTGTATGTAGTAGACCACTTTCGTTGTAATGACGGCTACTGTACCACCGCAAGTACAGTACAGACCAAAAGTTTGGACACACCTTCTCATTCAAAGAGGTTGAATTTGTATTATGGCAAGAAAAAAAACAGCTAAGTAAAGAAAAACGAGTGAAGAAATGAAATGAAGAAGAAATGAAGGTCAGTCAGTCCGAAAAATTGGGAAAACTTTGAAAGTGTCCCCAAGTGCAGTCACAAAAACCATCAAGCCCTACAAAGAAGCTGGCTCTATGCGGACCGCCCCAGGAAAGGAAGACCAGGAGTCACCTCTGCTGCGGAGGATAAGTTCATCCGAGTCACCAGCCTCAGAAATCGCAGGTTAACAGCAGCTCAGATCAGAGAGCAGGTCAATGCCACACAGAGTTCTAGCAGCAGACACATCTCTAGAACAACTGTTAAGAGGAGACTGTGTGAATCAGGCCTTCATGGTAGAATATCTGCTAGGAAACCACTGCTAAGGACAGGCAACAAGCAGAAGAGACGCGTTTGGGCTAAAGAACACAATAAAGAAAACTCTTTGAAGGAGAAGGTGTCTCCAAACTTTCGGTCTGTACTGTATGTTCCAGAACTGGAGAAGAAACCTGTAATGCGGACTTGTTCCTCATTTATCAACCTTTACCTACACCTGAGACACTTTCTGTATGTACTGTACAGTTAAGATTCAGACTCCTACGAAGTAAATTTACACAAACAACATTTTTCTAAGCGTTGTATACAACATACAGGGATGTTGTTGCATGCTCCTGCTAACAATTTACTAATACATTCATTGATGAAGGAGTTTGTGTAATTCTCAGATCATCTACGATCTAAGAAGCTTCAAAAAACGAGTGCACCCAGATCGAGTCATTTCACCGCCTCATACATATGAGATCTATTCCAGTGAGGAATTCCTTCTTGGTAGTACTTTAGGAGTGCAAGGTTTCAGGCCAGACATTATTTGGCCCGCAGTCAATACGAGTTGAAGCCATATACAGCACACGTGTGCCAAAGCTCTGTTGTGAAATATGTCTTCTGATCCGGATCCTCGGCACTGTGAACATGCGCTGTAAAGAGGAAAATCAGCACAAGATAAATCAAGAAGTGCGACGGCATTTCCATCGGGATCCTGCTTTTCCCAGACACACAACGGGGAATCGTCCCATGTGCCTGCGGGTGTGAGAAACCGAGAGGGGGATCGCTGGAATGTAGGAGCGGCATCGACGTTTCCACACAGCCTGAGCCAAGAGCAACATGGCACGAGTCTGAGTGGTAGCATCAACCCACACTCCTATCACTCAGCACCGAGTGCCCAGTAATTCTCCATCCTAGCACACACACACACACATACACACATACACACATACACACATAGGCACTTAAGAGATGGGCGAAGGGTTACTCGGTCTGGAAAGTGATGCTCTTCTCCTTCCGTTCAGACAGAATTTAAAAACCAGCTAGACGATAGTTCGTCCGTGCTTTGGCTCGAACGTTCAGTCACAACCTGTCAGGAGGGACACACTTGCAGTCTGGATCGGAGTTTAAGGGAGCAGCGAAGCTCAGCAGCTCAAAAAGCTTCGAGTCGAAGACACGAGACACTCCTCACAGCGCTTCTAGGAAAAAGCAGACGAGCGTGACACAAACCAGAGGGAGACTGATGGGACGAGGATCTGGTTTCTTTGGTAACAGATCTGCAGCCAGGCCTCCGGTCAAAATCACAGGACTGCCACAGTAGCGTGGAGTGCGGTCAGACTGTGTACACTCTCGCACACGCTCTTACTCAGTGACTCCGGCTCTGTCCTCTGTCTTTCTCTCAGTATGGTAAGCCAGAGACAGGCCTGTAAAAGGTCAGCACTGACACATGAACTGGAGTGATCACATAAGCCACTAATACAATTGAATTTGAAGAAAGAAAGTGCTAAAACCACAACGACGCGCGCACACACAAGCTAGGGTCTCGAAATATATGATTCAGAGTCATGTCACACAGTCATTATTAAATGGATACACGTGCCTTGGGCGGAGTAAACAGAGCGTGGATTATGAGTTTGCTAATCCTAGCAAAGGTGGAGTGGCCTCAGGGTTTATTTGTCCCAGTGACAGAAGGTGTAGTCCCTGTGCCTGCCAGTCTAAGTCAAGGATGTGTGGCCTCTTTGCTTGCCAATTAGAATAAACAAGGTATGGCCCAAGTGCCTGTAAGTCTGTCACCTTTAAGTAGGTATGGTCTCTCTGCCTGTAGAGCCAAGTTGTGATGTTTATGCCTGTCAGACTGTATAAAGAAGACATGGCTCATGTGCCTGTAAGTTTACGCTGTGGCCTTTAAAGTTATGGTGCATGTGTCCAAGTCTACCCTGTGGCTTTTATAACTGCCAATCTGTGTAAAGAAGACATCGGCTTCATGCCTATAAGTCTAAGCTGTGTAAAGTAGATATGCTTTCTCTGCCTGTAAGTCTACTTTATAGGCTTTGGGTGTGCCAGTTTGAGTTAAGTAGCTATAGTATGGTCCTTGTGTCCAAATCTACGCTGTGGCCTGTCTAAATAATGTAGGTATGGTCTTTCTGCTATAAGTTATGGTCCATATGTCTACCCTGTAGCTTTTATGCCTGCCAGTCTGTGTAAAGTAGGTATGTTCTTTCTGCATGTACGTAAGTCTAGTTTGTGGCCTTTACGCCTGCCAGTCTTCATAAAGAAGTTATGGTCCATGTGTCCAATTCTACTCTGTGGCTTTTATAATCTTATATGAACATTGGCTCTGTGCCTATACGTCTAAGCTGTGGCCTTTATGCCTTCCAGTCTGTGTAAAGTATATATGCCTGTAAGTCAAGTTTGTTGCCTTTGGGTGTGCCAGTTTGAGTTAAGTAGCCAGGTCCATGTATCCAAGTCCATGATGTGGCCTTTATGCCTGACACTTTGAGTAAAGTAGGTATGGTGTCTCCTGTACGTCTAATTTGTGGCATTTATGCCTAACTCTAGGTAAAGGAGTTATGGTCCATTTGTCTACGTCTACCCTGAGGATTTTATACCTGCCAGTCTGAGTAAAGAGGACATCGGCTGTGCGCCTACAAGTCTAAGCTATGCCAGTCTGTGTAAAATTGGGAATGCTGTCTCTGCCTGTAAGTCGAGTTTGTAGCCTTGGGGTGTGCCAGTTTGAGTTAAGTAGCTACTGTTTGGTCCTTGTGTCCAAGTCTACGCTATGGCCCTAATGCCTGCCAGTCTAAATAATGTAGGTATGTGTCTGTAAGTCTAAGCTGTGATCTTTTATACCTGCCGGTCTATGTAAAGGAGGCATGGCCTATGTGTCTAAATCTAAGCTGTGGCCTTTAAGCCTGCCAGTCTGAGTAAAGAAATTACGATCACTGTGCCTGCTAGACTGAATAAAGCATGAGTCACCTCATAGCCCGTCAGTCTGAGGCCTGTTCTCTTTTCCAAAAAAAAAAAAGGTACGGTCTGATCCGTTCAGTGTAGATATAGGTATAGTAGTTTGTTGGTCCCACTGAAGTAGGCATGCCTCAGTGCCAGTCAGTGAAAGAAGAGGCGTGTCTGTGCCTGCTGGTAGCAGTAAAAGAGGTGTGACCCATGTGGTTGCCAAGCTCAGTAAGGGAGGAATGACTCGGGCCTGTCAGTACCAGTTGATAAGGCGTGGTGTCTCTGAGTCCTAGACGCAGCAAAGGAGGCATAATCCAGACGCCTCAGTCCGAGTGAAGATCACCAGTTTAGCAATGCCAGAAACTTGCAGTTTTTAATATAAATACATCTCTTACTGATATCAGAATGCTAAAATTAGAAAGCCTGATTCCTAGGCCGTGCCTGTCAGTCTCAGCGATTGCACAAAATCTGTTTGCACAATCAAACTCAATCATGTGACACAGCATCATACTGAAACAACAGTAAACTCTACGACGTTTCACTTGTACTGTAATGGCTTTAAATCTTCTACGCGTGTACTACAGTTATGTTGTGTATTGTATCGAGTCATCTCACACAGCTCCACACACACACACACACACACACAAAATCAGGCTCCCGGTTAACCTCAGAGTAGCGGCGTATTGTTTGCGTTCTGGGCCGTCTACTCCTGCGGGCAGATCCTTGCGAAATGTTTGTTCAGCTCCCGCCATCTTTGACATTGATATCCCACCCCAAGGTTATCGGTTCAGCGCTGCAGAAATCTGATTAGAAGCACGCTGCCAGTGATTCCAGTCAGCTTGTTTCCTTCCACACGCCCCCACATCTCTCTCATACACACACACACACACACACACACACACACACACACACACACACACACACACACACACACACATTCAAAGACTAGCAGATGTTTTGTAATGGCTCTCCCAGATCTCACGAGCTCGCCTTTAAACATCAGGGCTAAGGAGCCGTAAAGCTGGAGGAGATATTCAGAGACATCAGCTTGGAACCGTTACCTTTTATGCAGCCTATAAAGAAGTGTTTTAAGTTCCAGCTCTACTGTAAATTATATATATTTCCCGCCACTAAAAGGTTGGAAAGCTTACAGATTTAAATGAGAGGGGGGAAAAAACAAGCAGAAAGGCTTGATGAAATTGGCAAGACTGAACTTCAGCTTGTATTCAAAGATAAATCACAGTGGGTTGCATAAGTATTTGCCCCTGTTGAGTTACTCAACATTTTGCTGTGTCGAAACCTGGTACTGGAAGGGACGTACTGTAACTATTTTATGAAATACGCAATTACACTGAACTATGAAGAAAAATTTTGAAAATGGTCATTGCAATAATGAAATGCGCGCCTGTTCCCGTAAATCAACACTGGTGCATTCAGCTCCGATAAGAAGGAGCCATGACGACCCCATGAGTGGCGCAGTGTAAAGTAAAGTCCTTGCTCTATAATCCTCTAAATCGCTAGTTCGATTCCCGGGTGATGCTGTAGCCTCTCATTATGGGGGCCTAGAGAGAGCTGATTGGCCGAGCTCTCTCAGCAGAGAGCGATGGGAAGCTTATTTAGCGCTCTCACTTCAATCACGGCTCTAAAGCCAATCATGGGCATCTGTGAGGTGGGAAGGGAAGGGAAGTGAAGGGTGGGACAGTGCTGTCCTCCGAGTGCGTTACGCCAGCAAACAGTGCATCAACAGTGCGCAGGGGTAGCTCTGTGGTTAAGGCACTGGACTTTGGTTCGGGAGATCCCAGGTTCAAATCACACAATCACCAAGTTGCCCTTGAGCAAGGCCCTTAACCCGTCAACCGCTCAGAAGTATAAGGAGATAACATTGTAAGTTGCTCTGGATAAGGACGTCCGCCAAATGCCTAGATGTATAGTAGATGAAGATGTGCATGAGCGTCATGCTTCGGCCCTCCCTGACTGGTGGTGGCCTTGGTGTGGGAGCTTTCTGGGGACAGATGGAGTTGGATACTAAATGATTGTTTATTGTTTATTCTAAATGATTAGTATTGGATACTAATGAGTTCTGGAGTTTCGAAGGGGTTTGAAAAATGAAATTGTGTTCTCAGGGCGATGAGCAGTGCTGCATTTCTTACAAACCCCTCACGCGTCACTCTTGGGATGTCCGTGGTTCCTCTGTCCGACTTATCGATCTCTTAAACTCCTTCAGAGTTACTGTTCAAGCAGGAGAAGAGTTTTCTATCCTGATCACAAACAGATTTCAATCCACCGGGTCCATGTGGTTTGTGTTATTTTCCTCGGGAGATATCATCATGTGTACACGCAGCCCTGAGATCAATAACGCGCGCGCACACAAATAACAGTGAAAAAAAAAAGTAAAAGTAAAAATCGGTGCCATCACTGGTACAGATTCCTCCGTGCTCACCTTCAGCCTTAGATTCCATAAAACACGATCAATTGATTACCAATAACCTCCTAGATAAAGAAATCAATTTGAATGCACGGTCTTTTTTTAATGCAGCTCCAGTCTGCAGAAAGTTGGAACAGAAAATCTTGTGTGACGTGTGCCAAGGACACAGATGCTAGTTTTTGTGCTTGCTGAGTATTTCAGGCATGCTGGAGCGAGTTTGGAAAGTCTATCAAATAAACTCTGAATGTGGGCTGCTTGTCAATTATAATCAATAACTTCAATCTGATTGGATTTTTTTTCCCCCCATGTCACGATCTCAAAGTTTCAGGACCAGTAACAGTTTTCCTGTGTGCTTTGCAACAAGCTACATGTTTGTTAATGTGTGCTCTCTGGTGCACAGTTTTCATAAGTACACCAAATATCCTTCAGAAAGTATGTGAAGCACAGCCTTGTAACTGTATAATAACCTCCAGAGAAGAAAAACTGTTCCATGTCATTTTATTCTAATGGATGGTTATGCCTCTCCTCGATGTCCAGGATTTTGCAGATGAATTATATCGTCCCGTCAGGCTCGTCAGACAATCCCACAGAAATTTGCTGGAGCCTCATCCGTCAACGGGCTACAGGGATCATCCATGAACGCTGATGTGTCGGTTTTTTCTTCTGCGTGTACATGATGTACAACAAAACAACCCTATAAGCAACAACTGATAATCCAGGTTTAAGTTTTATCCAGGAGACTTTATATTGATAAGATATAGGACAAGGACTGTTTAGAAAAATTCAAGTGCATGATTGCTATGCAGAAAGCAAAATGCTGATTCAATGCAACACTACAGACTCATTTAGACTCAAAGGCCTGTTGGGACCTGACGAGTGTGTAGAACACAATCGCTCTTCTGCAGGATTCTGCTTTTAAATAATCAGAGTTGTCCTGCAAAGAAAGAGTCCGAGGGAAAATGTAAATTTAGCATTTAAGAGCATTTGTTAGTCTTTGTCGATGTTTAGAGTGAAAAGAGCAGAACTAGAGACGGCGATGAAAGCTGCCTGTTTAAAGAGAAAAATGTGAGGAAATCGAATATGATTTTTTTTTTAACATTTCGTCTTTTACGGTTTAACCGCTTTTGATGGAAGTCGCTTGCAATTTGTCTCCTCGAGCGATTCGTGAGAAGTCAAAATCCCAGTATTTAGAGTTGAAGGAATTTTGAACGTCTTGAAATGATGATTTGGTAAAACAGGGGATCTATGAAAAAGACTTGGCCACGTTTGCCCTATAGAATATTAGACGAGTCTCCAAGTTTCCAATTCCATTTGACAAATAATAATGTGTTTGTTGATCCTGAAAAGTGCCATTTTTCCCATTGCGTACGACAGAACCCGACTGGCAGCACTCTTTCTGGCTTTTAGGAACGACATATACGATTACTCACTTGCTACAAACGTCTGCAAAGTTGTCTTGGCAGGCAGGCAATTTGCTAACTTTTTTTTTTTCCATAAAGCTCTACTCTGTAAACTACCATGTTAATGATTTCTACTTCTGGCCTGAGCTGTACATGTGAGGACTGAGTTGCTAAACGTATCGATGGATGATTTACTTCATTATGTCAACAAGAGAGGATGAATTTTTAGACCTCGATTTGGAAACACAAAAGCCGGCCAAATGAGGACTGTTTCTTGGATACCGAACCGCTATCACATCATAAACTCTGCTTATTAATACAAGACTTTGGCCTCCATGGTTACAGGTCTTGGTGGCCTCGTGGAACGGTCCAGTGTGGCTCACATTTATATCCCCGGGGGCAATGGAGCACCGAGGGCTCGTTAGCGGTTGCTGGGTTTAAAATGCGATTCCTGCGCTTTCCTGCTTACTTTTGAAGTTTAAAAATACTAAGTAGACAAGCATGACCTGACAAAATGGCCCGAGTTGGACGTGCTGACCTTTCAGTGACTCCAAGAGCAGAGTATGTACATCAATCCCAGAAAAACAAACAGGTCTTCCAGCTCATTTAATAGACGCACGCTGTGTAGCTCATCCAGCCATGGAGAAAAGCAAACAAAGAGGCTCAGAGCAAGAACAGGAGCAGGAACAGGAGCAGGAGCAGGAACAGGAGCAGGAACAGGAGCAGGAACACGAGCAGGAGCAGGAACAGGAGCAGGAACACGAGCAGGAGCAGGAACACGAGCAGGAACAGGAGCAGGAACACGAGCAGGAGCAGGAACAGGAGCAGGAGCAGGAGCAGGAGCAGGAGCACGAGCAGGAACACGAGCAGGAACACGAGCAGGAACAGGAACACGAGCAGGAACAGGAGCAGGAACACGAGCAGGAACAGGAGCAGGAACACGAGCAGGAGCAGGAACAGGAGCAGGAGCAGGAGCAGGAGCACGAGCAGGAACACGAGCAGGAACACGAGCAGGAACACGAGCAGGAACAGGAACACGAGCAGGAACACGAGCAGGAACACGAGCAGGAGCAGGAACAGGAGCAGGAGCAGGAACACGAGCAGGAGCAGGAACAGGAGCAGGAGCAGGAACACGAGCAGGAGCAGGAACACGAGCAGGAGCAGGAACACGAGCAGGAGCAGGAACAGGAACAGGAGCAGGAGCAGGAGCAGGAGCAGGAACAGGAGCAGGAACACGAGCAGGAGCAGGAACACGAGCAGGAACAGGAACACGAGCAGGAACAGGAGCAGGAACAGAAACACGAGCAGGAACACGAGCAAGAGCAGGAACACGAGCAGGAGCAGGAACACGAGCAGGAGCAGGAACACGAGCAGGAGCAGGAACACGAGCAGGAGCAGGAACACGAGCAGGAGCAGGAACAGGAGCAGGAACACGAGCAGGAACACGAGCAGGAACACGAGCAGGAGCAGGAACACGAGCAGGAACACGAGCAGGAACACGAGCAGGAACAGGAACAGGAGCAGGAACAGGAACACGAGCAGGAGCAGGAGCAGGAGCGCAGCCCGGGGCCAGAAGAGGGAGCGAGTTCATGTACAGAAACGAGCTCGAGCTCCAGAGCGATGTGGTCACGCTGGTTTTCCTCTACGTCGTAAAAAGGCCCGAAATGCTCACTTTGGACTGCTTTGTTCTTTCTCCTAAAACCTACACGTCAGGATTTTTTAAAAATGTAGCGAGGAGATGCGGCTGGTCTTTTAAATGAAAAATCCGCCCCGAATGACTTGAATAACTAATTTTATTACTGATATCTGGAAAGGCCTTTAAAAACCCAAGTCACCTTTTTTTTTCTCGGTTTATTTTCATTAGTTTACACACAGTGCTGTTGCAAACCCAAATCAACATGAGAGCATAAATATTAAAGAAGTGCTTCTTTTCCCCTGAACGAGTTGCACACTACACTCCAGCATTCCCTCAAGCTCTGACGGCCAAACATACTTCTGGCAAATTCTCTAGTTATATGTGTGAAGAGTGAAGATAAGAAAATGTACATCAGTCTTCACTGTCAGCTTGTAAAATCCTTGCTAATACAAGATGAACATGGAGATATAGGGAAATGCATGACATCTAAAATTATTGGCATAGTTTCGACTTCTGAGTTAATCCTTGTTTCATGTCTAACCGAAAAGAGCGATGCGGCGGCGCTTCAGTGCTTCCTTCCAGTTTAAATTCACACACGTCCCTGCTTCATGCTCGTCTCTGCTATACATCGTACACGGCAAGGCGTTTGGCTCCTGACGAAGATCAGCACACTGAGAAATCCCACCACCCGAAGACGTGAATGTGGAGCTGACAGAAGGACCGTAAATCCAGATCATAAACAGGAAGAGCCTTGCGGCTAGCAACATAGCACCAAACAAACCTCGATTGGTAAACCTGGGAATATTGAGTCGGGAGAAAGAAAAAAATTATTAAAAAAATAAATAAAAAAAAACAAGAAAGTGAAGCGCTTGTGGTCTGAACCAGTGGAAGAATTCGTTTGTGATCCTGCGGCATTGCTGAGTCGACAAAAACAGGTACAAATTTTGGTTTTTCAGAGGTGGGAGACGAACTCCAGAGACGGACGGGAATCTGTTTAACTCATTTCACACAATCGAGACGACGCATTAATATTGCTTCAACGCGATGCGATGGTTTTAACGGCTCAGCTCTCAGCAATGAATTCGAGGAGATTTTGACCGTATGTTTGCATTAGAACCCACGACCATAAGAACTCCTCTGATGGTTAGTTTGTCCGGCTGACCAAAGTAAGCAAGGCAAAAGCCTCAATGTGGCTAATTTTACTGCTTATTTTACATCCTGGAGATTACAAGCATCTGAAGTTCTACGCTCCGCTCTGTGAAATAAAATGCCACTTTTCCTTCTTTAAAAAAAAAAACTCCCATTAAATGAAGATTTACGGTGCTTGGCTTAACAAGGCCTCGGTACCAGATGACAGATTTGTATCTATTCACTTCCTAAGCACTGACGCATGCGAAGAAAAGCGCAGGGACATGATTTATACTGGGGTTTACACTATTTGTATCGTATGCCGCATTACACCGCTCGTACAGTACTACCGACTCACAAATCCTCCGCGCTATAGAGAGGCTACGGCACGTCTCGGCGCACACGAGCACCCGACAGCCAGTCAGTAGTCAGACTGTTTATTAAGGACTTATGAATAATCGGGTCGATGGCCCCCGAGCAGCTGTGTTCTGGACGATTTCTAATGCTTTCCTAACGCCACTGAAAGCAGCTCTCAGGGACCCGTGAGCAAGCTCCACGCTCTTCTAAACGCAATGTTATTTTAATAATAAACCCGCGACGTGTTGGAAGGCCGAGCTGATATTCGGTCGATAGTGCGGCAGGATTGATGGTTTTCGCAGATTGTTTGACAAATGCTCGACAGCTATGAAAACGCATTAAGAGCATTTAATGAGACATTCCAGAGTTATTGCGCCACATTCCTCTTTGTCTCAATTTCCTTTCCAAAAGCCCATAACTCCAGAATATGAGCCTCTGCGTTTTTCTGAACCCACTTGTCTTCTGTATCAGGGCCAAGGTTTTACTTTTCTTTTTTTTTTTAAGTAGAGATGGGGAAAAAATGACTCAGTGATCTATCATGATCGTTTTGTGCGACAATTCACTGACTACAAAATCAAAACATTGAGATTTTTCCAAACTTTTTTTGTTTTTTTATTATTATTAGATATTTTCGCATTTAAGTGGGTGTTGCAGTTCCTCTATGCTCCTGCAGGTGGTGTCTTCTTAGCTATTCATACTGGCAGACAGCACAGCATCCTGTGTTATTATTCGCCAAATTTGTTTAGAAATAAATAGAAAGAATATAAAAATATATTCTATTCTATATGTATATAATAAAAAGATAAATATCTTGATTTTAAATATATATAAAATTTGAATATTTATAAAATCGTAACAGAGGATCACAATATTAATCTTTATATATATATATATATATATATATATATATATATATATATATATACACAGTGGAACCTCGGATCGTGAGTAACGTGGTTTACGAGTGTTCCGCAAACCGAGCAAAGATTTTTAATAATTTTTTAATCGGAAACCGAGCAAGTATTAGTTTACGAGCGCCGAGTATCATGTATCACGTATGCGACTCTTATTTTGACACCAAGCGTCACCCCCCCCCCCCCCCCCCCCCCACACACACACACACACACACACACACACACACACACACGGCCCACAGAAACTCTGCTCGTCTCTTATGCGTGTGCGCGCGTAATTTGACACCAACACACACAGACACACACACACACACACACGGCGCCTGCGCGCACAAACGGAAACACTTATCTGTCAGGATTTATTTGTACTTTTTTTTTAAGGTAAAGTGCAGATAATTTTTTTTATTTTCATTTTATAGATTGTATTAATAATTTTTTTGTATTTATTTTTTGGGGCTGTGGAACGAATAATTTGAGTTTTCATTATTTCTTATGGGGAATTATCATTTGGTTTACGAGTGTTTTGGAACACGAGCCCACTTCCGGAACAAATTATGCTCGTAATCCAAGGTTCCACTGTATATATTTTGTTACGATTCTAAACAAACTTTCTGTAATAATTATTCACTAATAATTCGCTCCTACCACACAGGATGCTGCGCTGCCTGCCAGTGTGTGAATAGCTAAGAGCATAAACCACCTACAGGATTATAGAGCAACTGCAACGTTTCACCTGCTCTAATGCGAACCTTTAAAAGAAAAAAAAAAAAAGAAAAAAATAAAAAAAAAACACTGTGGAGTCAGTGTGGCGATACATGATTTACCACGTCTCTCATCATGATTTTCACATCTCTCGCCTTCATGTTCATCCGGATCAACCTGGCTTCTTGGCCTTCTCATGAACAATAGGATCCCGCCAGCTGAACCACCATTTACTGGATATATTTATTTTGGTTTGTTTTCACTTCTTTTCCATTTCGACTCCAAAAAAGTAGTTATCACGTAAACCTGACTAGTCGTTTTAAAAAGCGCTTGAGCTGTATCTGTATTTGATTGCATTTAATGTGCTGCCGCATGATCGTCTGACTGGATAACGAGCGACTGATCTGTATTGCAAAAGAAAAAAGAAAAAAGAAAAAAAGAAAGTCATATCATCTCACAGCACCTGACTTGGTGAAGCCAGCAGCTTTAATGAGCACTTCTAAAAGAATAAGACCGGGATGAAACGAGAGAAAGAGAGAGAAAGAGAGAGAGAGAGAGAGAGAGAGAGAGAGAGAGAGAGAGCGCTGAAATCCAAACATCATGATTGCATTACATCCTGCATGCCCGGGAAAGAGGCCCTCCGAGGGAGAGGCACGGCGGAGACCGCTCTGTTAACTAAACAACTCTTTCCACCGCCTGCTGCACAGCCATCATATTCCCACAATTACTGATCTTATCTTCATTATAAGGAATATTCCTGACATGAGCGTCCTGAAATAAACGCAGGGTCGGGCCGGGGCGATGCGACAAAAACGTCGTAGCAAGATAAATTCACGGTATTTAGGCTCATCTAAGCAATATTTTAAAATAATTACCGCAAACATTTTTTTATTATTATTTTTTTTTTTTTTATTAAATCAATTGATTTTAGGTTAAAAAAAAATTTCTTGAACCACAGGAAACATTCAGCATGTGCGTTTGTGTGTACTGTATGCACTGTGTCAGATCAGGAATTATTGGCACCCGTAGTAAAGATGGGTCAAAAAGGCTGTTATGAAAAATTCTTTAGAGTTAAAGGGTTTTATCTCACACACACACAAAAAAAAAAAAAAAAAAACATGATGAAACGCTAACCTTTCCCTGAAGTAAATTTATTATAAGGGGAAAAAAAAATTCATGTCGGTCTCTAAGGGAGTGCTCTCGTGGGTCCACCATGATGAATCTGAACACTGAAGAACGAACCCTGATAATTCTCCTCAAAAACGCTTGGGAGAGGAAAAAAAAGGTGAACATATTAAACAAATTACATTAAAAAAAAAAGAATAATAGCATAAAAAAAAAATTTTTCATTTACCTTATCATGACGGACTCTTTGGGACACACCCTATAATAATGCTTGTTAAGCCAGAAGCGGATATTTAACTCCAGACTGACAGACTGATTCTGTAATCATTGGTTGTTTTTGCTTTGTTTGTGCATTTAGATAAAAAAGTGTTTTAACTTCAAAGAGTTTTTATGAAATGTTATAAACCCAGCTTTACCAAGAGGCGCCAATACTTTTGACTGTATATACTGTTACTCATGCGTGCTTGTACTGTACCTCTGCAGGGTGAGGCTCAAGTTGCCCGTGCAGGCTTTGATCTTGTTCTGAGCCTCCAGGTGAGTCATGGTGTCTGTGGCGATGCCGTCGATGGACAGCACCACGTCTCCCACGCTGATCTTCGCTTTGGCTGCTTTTCCTCCATCCGTCAACTGCGGGGGGGAAAAAAAAAAAAGAGAGAGATGAGAGACGAACAGCGACGTCGTTGCGTTAACCCCCCACCACCATACTGCTCGCTGAAAGGTCACGCGGACGTGGACGTGTGTTCATGTGTTCATGCTGCAGAGTGAATCAGACGAGCCATTTGAGCTGAACGAGCACACGGCTTT
This sequence comes from Clarias fuscus, assembly GCA_030347435.1. Taxonomy (NCBI): domain Eukaryota; kingdom Metazoa; phylum Chordata; class Actinopteri; order Siluriformes; family Clariidae; genus Clarias; species Clarias fuscus. The sequence continues at coordinate 6,025,676 of CM059223.1, read as the reverse complement.
CAATAGAAGGCACTTGTGTTGTTTTTTTTGTTTTGTTTTTTTACTTCCATCACTCAACGGTTAGCTTAAAAATAGCTCAGAACAACACAGCAGGAGCCGTTTCCATTTGGAAGCCACAATAGTGGTCTCTGAGATAAGAACAAAAACATGTAATAGATAGTTAATAATTACACGCTTGCTGTGATGGAAAAAAAAAAAAAAAAAAAAAAAAAACAACCCCACACACTGCTTACAAATTCCAATGACCACTTGCGCCGTGATGATTGTGTGTGTGCGTGTGTGTGTCGAGATGATATACTACCAGGAAGAAGAGAAGAGTTACAGCTGGAATTTATTAGGGTGTAAATGTTAATGTTCAGGGCTTCAGTGTGCTACAGAGCTGGTGTCTTTATCAGACGAGACCCCACACCTAATTATACTCCACTGGAGATGATGATGATGCTTTGCCTCGTTAGCTACAGTATAGGCGAACTCTTGCCACTGGTCACTAGCGGGGCGAAGTTATTGTACTTAACGCGCCATGCACTATGTAACTCCAAAGTCTAAAGACTCCTAAGATTCCTGTCGAAAAACCTGTACACTCAAAAAAAAAAAAAAAAAAAAAGGTTCACAAATGCCTTAGAAATGGCTTTCCAGATGGATACATGTCAATTACGCTCTTTCCCATCTGTTCTTAAATCTCTTTAGGTCCTACTTAAGCGTGGCAGTAAATCAGGCCTGGGTGTGGCAAGTGAAATTGAATTACTTATCAATTAATTAATTAATTAGATCATCGTTTAAAAACTGCATTTTGTATTTACTCAGCTTATCTTTTGTGTAACATTAAAATTAGTTTGAATATCTCATTTACTATAAGTGTGACGAATATGCGAAAAAAATTGAATCAAGAGGCAAACAGCACCGTATGTAAGTCGAGTCAAGTCAACTTTTTTCTAGTTTGAAACTTCACCCAGGTAGCATCGTCTTGATTAGGGAGCCGCGATACTAGACATCCTCCATTAACCTGAACAGGCTCACCATGGACGATGGAGAAGCTGAGGGCCCCTAATCAACCCTTCTTGACTTAGAAGAAGCTACTGGATGAGTAGTGACACTTCAAACCAACAAATAAAGTCCAGGTGACGGATGACTCAACTTCCAGACGACTTCACCTGGATGACTGAGAATCTGCGCCAACGAATGCGCGTATACAGTAGTTACGCAATCTACAGCACTGTGTGTTTTTCGTCATATTTTGCTTCCAAGAGGCTAGAATTTATTTTATTAAAGTGTTTTTTTTTAGTGTCGTCTTGAGTAATAGTTCTCCAGGCTTCCTGAAAGACTGGGTTTTTTTTTTTTTTGGCTCTGATTTTCAGTCCAGTCCCAGTACCTGAGCAGATTCAAAGGAATGTTTTTTTAAGCCACACAGTGACCTATGAATCATTCAAGTGTAAAAAAAAAAAAAAAAAGAAATTTTTACATAATAAAAAAAAAAACTTCTAACTAAAGGCATGAACCAGTGAGGAACAGGTGCAGATGATGACAGATGATCAGGCGTGTGATTAGTGTACCGGTGATGCTGAATGGTTGGAACAGACGAGAGGGGAAATGTTCCTTTTTGTTCCAGTTTCTTTAATGAAATTTTATTTAATATAAAGAAATTAGGGGGGCTGAAGATTTTTGCACAGTACTGTACTCAAAAGTCACCATCCCGCCACAGACCATGTTGTAATCATCAAATCACTTTGATATAAATTAGTTAGCCATAAGGAGAGCTTCCACCATTTTAAATAATAATAATAATAGTAATAATAATAATAATAATAATAATAATAATAATAATAAAAGACCATTTCCTTCATGGTGAAATGAATGATTGATAATCTTGGTCATTTATTGATAATTGATCATTATTAGTAGTAACTGATAACTTTTGATCAGCAGTTCATTTTTCCCCTTCATTTGCTGACTGCCGGTAAACAGACTACACATTGTAAAAGTTGGCTGGCCCACATCCTTTCAAAAAAAAAAAAAAAAAGAAAGAAAGAAAAAAAAAAAAGACTGGCTTGTAGAAACGAGAGAGCTTTTGCGACTTGTCTGAACAGCAGCACTGTTGCTGGTAATTATTTCAAAGAATGGCACTTCAATTATTTGTATACTCTGGATCACAGCCATAAAAGAAAAAAAAAAAAACAAATGGTGGAATAAAACATTTTCCACTGAGATGCCTTCCGTACCGTAGATTAACTTAATCCAGGGTCAAAAAAAAAAAAAAACTGCATAAACACACCTGTATCTTGGGAGCTGATTCCAAGAAGAAGGCCTTAAAAAAAATAAAGTAAAAAAAAAAAAGATAAAAAAGACTTTCTGCTTGTCTGCATGTTGTGCAATGAAGCTCAACTGAGCAAGGATAACTACTGTCCTAAGCAAAGTCCTGTAATGGAAAGAATAAAAAAATGTGAAGCATTAAAATAAACAACGAGGCCGTGATGTGATATCTTTATCTACAGTAGTGCCGGGCGGTATGGCATGTTCTCAGACAGTGGCTCTAGTGTCCCTGCGTCATGATCCCACTATAAAACAGCCTGACCGCATCGCTCTGGCTTGATCGGTACGCGACTTCCCACACGTTCCCTGTGAAACGCAGATCTGGGAGTCTGCGACGCTACACTGGATCCTGGACAGGAAGAGCGCTTTTGAAACCACGACACCAGGTTGACTCAGCCGGGTCAAAGCCAGGTGCTCGCTCGAGGCTTTGCGCAAGCATCCGTACGTCTTGTAAACCGATGCCTGTTCCTGTTCACTCATATCCTCTAGAGTGACTGTTCTCTCTCTCTCTCTCCGTCTCCCTTGACATCCTCACGTCCTGACTTGCAGCTATTAAACCAACAGATACAGATGAAGAAACGTGTAGCTCTTAGGACGGTCCCATAGGTGTAATGTATTCCAGTCAAAACAAACGTTAGGCTTTTTAATCCAAATGCAAAAACAATAATAATAATAATTCATGCCGTACGGCGCCGTAGTAAAAATAATCTTTTATTTATTTTAGTTTTATTTTTATTAGGGCTCACTTTACTTAATGACAAAGTCGATTAAAAACAAACCTTTGACTCCCAAGCAGAAGGACCTAAAGGGAATAAAGGACGTACTAAAGGGTAGGCTCGATCACAATGACCTCTTTTCAACTACAGAGGAAAAAAGTGAAAAAGGAAGTAGACAGGAGAGCGAGAGACAGAGTTATTGTTCCAGGGCTTCTGCAAAAGTGCTTCCACTTTGTTTGTTCCATTTTCATGTGGTTTGTAAAGACCCGATTACATTCAGGCAGTAAGAAACACAATGCAGTCATCATTAACGAGAGATGAGGAGGCGGAGCCACTGGTAAAGGTAGACGAGATGATCCTTAGTGGTGCCACTGGACAGGACAGCTTTATTTATAGCACGTTGGTTATCAGGGTCGGTTCACCGGCCAGGAACGTATCACAGCTTGCTCTGTGGGACGTGGGTCAACAGCAGGGTCAACAGGAGGAGGGTAAAGTTCAGAGGAAGACACTCGGCAGGAAAGACCAGCTCCAGCATGTGAAATATGCCTTGTCGTTTTTACAATTTTTTTTTATTTATTTTTTTACATCGTTTCCCTCTAGACGGCTTTGAGTCAAGGCTTGGACACTTTGAAGAAGCTCCCGTGACGCTGCAGTTATTCATTAAACTTTTGCCCAGAAGCTGTGAGTCACAGGTTTAACTCTGACAACATGACTACAAGGGTGGAGCAGGTGCGAACAGCCCCCGGGGACCCTACGTCAAAAAAAAGGTCTATTCACAAGGTCAGGGGAAATAGCTGAACCCCCCTGCAGATGGAAAAAACACACATGCACACGCATGCATGCAGCCGGTCGGGATTCCCGAGAGTCCTGTTTTTAGATCACATCATATAAACCTCCATGCATTTTACATCATTCTAAAAATCCGAAGCCCTCCGAAACTAGACTGATCCATAGATTTTCCAAGGAAATATTTTCCATATATAACGTTCATTTAATTCCAAGCAAACAAATTTTCCATTTTAGGATCCGAACTTTCAAGTCTTTTCCTGCCTCATTTGGTGTGTAAATACTTTTTACGGCACTGTGGTCCCCCTCAAAGGAAAGCGAGGACACAAACATGCAGTTTCACTCAGTATAAAAGCCACCAAACGCTTCTTATTACATGTGTTTGGCAGCAGGGAAACGGCCGAGTGGATGAGATCCTTGCCCCTTTTTTCCACTCGGTAGACGCTGACCGCAGTGCATAAACCATGCCGGCGGAGAGGCGTGCCCTAGCGTGTTACTTTTGTGCGGTGCAGTAAATGTTAATGGAGGGTTGTTCCACTAGTAAGGCACCTCAGTTTTCTTCTCCTTTTATAGTTGTCTGAGAATGTTTCGTGCCACATCACCCACACCTCTAATCACGAAACGAGACTGCATCACGCGCCGCTTCTTAGCACTGAGAGAGTACGCTCTAGCGAATCCTTATCGTCCATCAGGACACCCAGGACCAAAACAAACCGAGTTAATCGGTGACGCAGATCAGAACGTGTCCTCTTAAAACGCGGGACACACTTTTCCTAAACAACGCGGCTATTCTTTAAGGAAAGGGAGAAAACTTTTAAAAACTCTTCTACACTTTCTACATAACTTTTTCCCCTGCCATATAAGCTTATGATGATGAAGAAAAAGAAAACAACACACATGAAATAAGTGTTATTGCACAAATAAAAAAAAATTACAGCAGCCAAATTAAGTTCTCTTTTTCACCCAATCCAAAGTGGCGTCAAACTCGCTTTAAATCAAGCTGTGTTTGGTTTCTTTCTCAACAAATTAGAGCAAGAATAAAAAAAGCTAAGCTAAACTCTGAGCCACTCTACTCTGCTTATGGACCACGGGGTGTTTGATGTCTTGTTGAAATAACAATTTAAAAATAACACCTTTTCTACCGTTTTTCCAGATGTTTAAAACTGATTTAAACTGGACGGTTTGTCCAGTACATCAGTTTAAATATTATTAGTATACGAATTCTTTGTCAGCGGCATGGTGGTGTAGTGGTTAGCACTGTCGCCTTGCACCGCCAGGGTCCGGGTTCGAGTCTCTGCGTGCATGGAGTTTGCATGTTCTCCCCGTGCTTGGTGGGTTTCCTCTGGATACTCCGGGTTCCTCCCACAGTCCAAAGACATGCAGATTAGGCTATTCCCAAATTGCCCATAGTGTGTGAGTGTGAGTGTATGTGTGTGTGTGCCCTGCGATGGATTGGCACCCTGTCCAGGATGTACCCTGCCATGTGTCCTAAGTCTCCTGAGATAGGCTTCAGGCCCCCCCACGACCCTGAATACAGGATAAAGTGGTATAGATGATAGATCTCTTGAGATGCTTCTCCAGGTCTTTACTGCAGCTGCCTTCAGTCGCCGCACGTTTGTGGGTCTTCATGCCTTCAGTTTTGTCTTGAGGACAAAATAAAGCAGCTCAATTAGGTGGACTAATGTCAAGACAAGTCAGGTCAATTTTATTTATATAGCGCTTTTAACAATTGGCATTGTCGCAAAGCAGCTTTACACAATAAAGGTGTCAGGTGTCGGTCTCAGCCCTTTAACACCATTCCATTGCCGAGCCTTAAGAAGATTTTGCTTTGCTTTTGTGGCATGTTTTGTGTCGTTACTCACCTGTATTTTGAAGCCCTGTCCTGTCAGTATTGCGAAATCTAATTGAGCAGTATCCGAGCACAAAGTAGATCTGTACATGCCCATGTCAGAGCACCGCCTCCACCACGTCTAACAGATGAAGTGGTACGCTTCGGATCATGAGCCCTTCCCATCCTTCTCCATGTTCATGTCATCCCTTCAGATCTGGACAATTCTTCATTCTTCCAGAACTTTGCTGGAATTTTCTCCTGTTCTTAGGCGCTACCAGTAGTTTACATCTTAACGTAAACCCTCTGGATTGACATTCATAAAGGAATTTCCTGGTTGGAGACACACAGAACGATACACCTACTGAACTGTACAATCTCCAGAGTGTTCCTGACTTTGCTCGATTCCATTTTTTTTTTTAATCAGATGGGATTTGCATGTCATGACGGTTCACATTCATAAATACAAGGGATTTTTGTCTGACCCTGACATGGATGCGTCTGTCCTCTGATACGTCTTTGCTTGCGCCATCTGGGTTAAAACGTGTCGTATTTGTGCGACCACTTCAGTTCAAATAATGGATGTGGTTTTTGCAAAAATATGCTTGGGGTTTCGCTTGGAGGAAGGAGAGCAGTTAGTCGGCTGTACTGTATTTGTTGAGGCCCAGAAGAAGGAAGAAAGCCAGATGACTCCTTGTAGCTGTTTACGCTGTTTAAATCCCCACTCAGACACAAAACATTGTGTGGATTCCGATCAGACGGAAACTTTCATTCAAGTTACATGACCACATATCGGATGCATGTCTGATCTTGGACCACATACGTAATGGAGTCTGATCTGTTGACATAAATCATATGTAGAACAAACAAACAAACAAACAAACAAACAAACAAAAAAGCAAGCGCTGTCTTAGCTGCTTTTCTTTTTGGTCTTGCGGTGCATTTTTTCTCAAATTGTTGATTTGGCATTCATAAAATTTCTGCTACCTCTCCAACAGGTCAGTTTTGTGGGTGGTTTTTCTCTGCCTCCTTCAATCGTCCCAACCGCATAATACTGAACGGAGATCGAGAGTTCCAATGAGTCCCGATTCACACGCAAACTTAACATCTAAAATCAATGCCAGACCTTTTATTGTTTTGATTTGTCATAAATTATGGCAAAACAATGTCCATATGAAAATGCCTACCCAATGGCTTCAGTCTGTGAAAACGGAGGGAGGGTTAATATACGTAACACAATATTGCTGTCTCTCTGTGAGTCTCATATTTCGAGGTCTCACTGTCCAAATACTTATGCACCACGCTGTATGTGAAAGAAGGCAGGTTGGTACATTTCTCCAAGCTTGTTACGCTGCTTTGTGACTTGAACCTGAGTAACAGTTCATGAAAGATGTATTCGACTGGATTCACACATTTCAGAGGAAGCGGGTGTTAGCTGGTGTATAAGACGACTGTTGGGTCAGGATTAGCCATGACAGGAGGGAAAAAAAAAAAAAAAAAAAAAACAGTTTTCCTTTTCCATGCTTCTTGGCTGTGTTTGATGAACAAAAAACAAACAAAAAAAGAAATAAGGACCAAATCATGTTTGGATTGAAGTCCTAATTAATTAGTCACTTCCCGCAGTCGGGTCAAATCAGAGCTAAATCGCGTCCTCGTGGCAGACAAAACACGTTAGTGCCGGCTTGGACGAGGCCCAAGACCACCTCTAACAAGCAGTCTCAGACCAGCCGGTTTGGTCCGTACCCAAGGGCTCAGGTCAAACCAAGTAAAACAGTCTCCTGTGTAAAAAGAAAAAAATCCAGAGAGAGATAATTGGCACTAAATCAGACGACCCAAAACTACACCGGGTTTCTGTTCCAGCGGCGCCGAGTTTCTTTCTGCTCTTTTATGTACCGTATTCACGACAGACTAGCGATCAAGGCGTAAAAAACAAAATCAAATGTAACTTCTTTAAAAAAAAAAATAAAAAAAAAAGTGTGAAAAACCTAAGTGGGTCGTCGAGTGTGTGGTTTAAAAAAGAAACTAAACACATTCATGCAAAATAAACGCGTTATCATGTACAGCACTTCCTGTACGATCCAGAAGTCTCGTGTGCAGCGTAACCACTGTTTATTATGTACACAGAGAGAGAGAGAGAGAGAGAGATGTGAGAGAGAGAGATGTGAGCTCTCTCCCAACACCAGAAAAAAAATGAACTCTTCAGATCTTGAGACAGGTTTAAAAGTGTGTGTGTGTGTGTGTGTGTGTGTGTGGGAACCGTTTTTAAATCCCGCTCACACTCGTTACTAATACGACACCGTCTAATCTCCTTGTTACTCCAAAGCACCTTTATTTGTTAGATGTGATTGGACCCCGGCCCGGACTCGCACCTAATCCTCTAGCGAGTGTAATTGCTGCCTGCGTCTGTGAGGTTTAATAATCGTCAATATCTGACTAAGTGAAGTAGAAAAATACAGGAAAAAAAAAAGACAAAAACGTCTGCTTCCCGTTTTATAAAACCACAAGACAGACGAGCGCATAGTGGCTGAAATATTGCAACTGACTTTTGCCACACACTTTATGTAGCTCGGCGATCTTGAAGGATTTGGCCGGGGAATAGGAATGCGCTCGTCATGCGCGAGAGGAACGGATGCGACAGAGGTTTTCCCATGAGGCCGTTCTATCATGATATGTGGGACCACGACCGAGAGGAGGCCGATTTCTGGAATCACGTTTTTATAGTGTCCAGGCAACAGAAGGCGATTGTGAAAGTGCTCTGGCGTGTGTGTTAAAGAGGCTCCTGGGATTCCTTATATGGAGCGAAGCGAGCATCCGAAGCCAGTTGTCTCCCTGAGAGAGATAGTGAGAGAGAGAGAGAGAGAGAGAGAGAGAGAGAGAGAGAGACGTTGTGTGTCATCTTGGCCTGAATGCTGAAGCGTGCATGGTGGTGCTGATATACTCGTCAACGGATCTGCAACTAATAGAATTTATTTATTTTTTTTAAATGATACGTCATTTTAGGTATAACACTTTTATGCAATTCAAACCTTTTATTTTTAAAATAAATAAATTAGAGTAAAGGCACATTCTAGGTCACATGAACCAGCTGTGGTCCAGCTGCAACAAATCCGTCCACGATGTACAAACCGCAGCACAGTCGGTGTTGTTTTTGTGAACAGAAACACCTTAGTAAGAAGAGCACGCTCCAGCCAAAGCATTTCTCCACGCTGGTCCTTTGGCATTTCTCCTACGCGCCTTCCTTCAGACAAACCCGTTGGAACACACACACACACACACACACACACACACACACACACACACACACACATAGAAACTTTAAAGAAAAGAAGCGTTTAAGTCAGCCTCCATGGCAACGCAAACAAAACAGAGCATTCCACGGTCTGAAGAGAGCCAGCTCACAGAGCACGCCCGCTGGAGGCAAACCCGTCGCTGCCCTCGGAGGCGCTGAGGTCAAACAGACACCTGATCGCCATGTGGTACCACGATGAAGCGAAACCACTAAACACCGCTGCGACTGATTGGGTGTACATACTGTACATAGGACGCTGTAAAAAATCGTGTGTGTGTGTGTGTGTGTGTGTGTGTGTGTGTGTGAGAGAGAGTCAGTCTTTCAATGTGCTACTTCATAGCAGATGTCAGTCGGCCCCTCCTAACATGGAAACTAGCCATTTTCCGGTTTTCGACAGGACGCATGCGTGCTCGTTAATGAGCGAGACCGGAATGTGAATACCTACTGAGAGAAGCACATCTCTAAAATTCCTCCAAGTAAGGCAACAAAACGAAAAGAAAATATATTTTTCCCTCTTTATTCTCTCATTACTTTCCTAATCAGGGACAAGAGACCCGACCCGGAACGCTTTCACCAAAACAACGTGGAATATTTTCCAATTAAAGCGTATCCTTTTTCCTTTCAGTCTGAAATTGCACATCACACTTACACTACACTAGAGCTAAAAAATAAAAATAAAAAGTTTGGGATCACTTGCAAATTTCTTTATTATACCCCTATCTCACCTATGCGGTTTGACTCGCGGTGAAATGCCGTGTTAGGCACTGTGAGCCACCGCGATTGCCCGCCGACGTTCCGCAAGGTCCGCAAGTAAAACAAATAAAACATACGGAATTAGGTAATTATGTATCAACAACAAAAACAGTCAGTTGTTATTTTAAGACATGAAGGTCAGCTGTTCTGGATCAGTTCTTGCAAGAAAGGTATTGTCAATTATATCTTCAAAACCCATCAAGCACCAAGCATGAGAGATGAAGACCTTCACAGGAAAGCAAGAGCAAAACGTACCTCTGCTGCAGAGGAGAAGTTCATTTAGAGTCACCAGCCTCAGAAATCACCAATTAACCTCAAAGAGCACCTCAGATTAGAGCCGATATGAAGCTTTACAGAGCAGATACATCTCAATATCAACTGTTTAAAGGAGATTATTGGGCATTCTGTATTAACGTATTGTGAACAGTACATTTATGATGTAAAAAAACGAGCGAGGTCATGGTGTTGTGTACATTATACTGTAGCAGCCATGAACATTTTTGAAACCAAAAGGTTCAAACTTCTCCATCATGAAGACTTTCTCTTGGAGAACACCTACAGTACTTACTGGTACTGGAGACTCCTTCCAAAAATCTTTAATAATACCACATGTGCACATTTTACGTTTTTTTGTATTACTATAGAAATTGAAGTATACTGAACAATCATGATTGTGGTGTGCACTGATGTTGAGTACCTTCAGGGGTAACCTGGTCATTCAGTACAATGCAACTTCACCAAGTGTTTAAGTGATCTCCATTCATGAATGTTTTTTTTTTTTTTTTTTTCAACCGCATTTTTTCGGCAAAGTTGATGACTCCAACACTTTCACTAACGCATTGAACAGTTCTTTACCCAGTTCCAGGCATTTCAGTTCTCCTTACTTGTTCTCTTTGCTGGTTGCAGGCCAAATTTTTCGGCGCTTCTGAAGCAACATCCTTCCCTTTTTTCTTTCCTCCGGGCAGCGTATACTGTACACGTGCGAATCGAATTACAGCCGAAAAAAACCTGTCAGAGCTGCTGTTATAGAAAACTCATCGACACCCTCTGAGCAACCAGAGCTGACAGTTTGAAAGCACTTACACAATCATTTATCAATTTGTCACTGATGTGAGGACGTGAACGTTGTTCTGATCTCGCTCTGAACATCTGTTCTTGACCCGACCGACAGATGGATTCCAGAGCTCTTTGGTACACGCCGAAATTCTGTCGTCGACATCCCGACATCGCGGCCTTTTTAACATAGTGTCGTTTGTCAAACAAACCAACAGAAAGAAAAAAAAAGTAAGTAAGAAAGTAGTCGACGTGGTAAATGGAATACGTCAAAAACAAGAATAGCGAGGCACTGAGGAGTGATGGATGGGCTCGGACTTGGCACCCTTGCCACACTGCGGATTAAAACCAGATGAACGCCGTGCTGAAGAGTTTTTGCTGGGAATTCGAGGACCTGCGCTGGAGTTCAGCGAGGTTTGACTTTTTTTGTAGCCGAAATAAATGAAAAAGAACGCCACGTTGCCCCGAGCTGCAATTTTATTACCAGACTGGTACCATATTTATCGCCATCCATATTGGTGCAAATCAACTTCGAACCTTTCTCGCCAACATTCCTCTTCCAGGCTGGAGAACACCGGATTGCTCTGGGACACTTTTCTGGCCACGAGCTTCAGAATCCTGCGAACTGCTCTCCGCATTTCCGTGTACTGTAATTCCACTCTTGCTTCTATGCAAGAATTAAACTAAGGATTTTTTTTTGTTTTAACAGCAAGATCTTCATCTATATTCTTAAAGATTTGTACGTTGCGCTGAGAAAACGAGGTGCCGTTGACGAGGCTACGGTGAAAAATACGTCGCGGGTCACGCCAAAAAGAAAAAGTTTTCCCTGGAAACTAAACAGAAAGGGTGTGAATGTGTTACTACGGTATGTGTGTGTGTGTGTGTGTGTGTGTGTGTGTGTGTGTGTGTGTGTGTGAGTAAATGTAAAACAGACACAAAGTGATATTGTACAGCCTGGTGACTCTTGTGACTCTAGGATGCTGCTCCAGACTCCCACTACTATATCCCATTAATGGCTGCCTGTAATAACCACACGCACGCACACGCACACACACGCACACACACACACACACACACACACGCACACACACACACACACACACACACACACACAAAAAAAAAACACTCCCACAACCACAATCCTTTAAATCAGGCATCTAATCAACACGGACGTTTTTACGGTCGACCCGACTGCGCTGCCCGCGGTAATAAATCACTGCTTTGTCCGTTTGGCATATCGGAAGTGCAAACAGCCTGAGTCTTATCACCAGAACAGCTCTGACCGTGGCCTCATGAAAAAATGTACTGTAGGTCTGAATCTTTCTTCACGTCTAGAATAAACAGACCGCATGGACAGGGTTCTCCTGAGAGAAAGCACAGCATCTGAGAGCGGTTTGAGAAATCCACTTACGGTCTATTCATCATCAGCGGCGCTGTCCGGGACAACCACTTCAGCTTCAATGCTAGCCTTGACGATCAGCATCGTTTTTATTTTTGTATTAGAGCGATTTTAAAAAGCATACAGCTACTTGCCAAAGAGAAGAAAAAGCATTCTCCTCAATTCGGATGCGACTGAAATAAAGTTCCCTTGACAGTTTTTGCGGGAAGTCGAACCTTCCAATTTCGTCGGAAGAACACATCTTTCATGCTTTCCACAGGATTACAGTTAAACGGATGCAGTCTGCGCACGTACAGTACAAAGCACTTAATAGGCCCGTGTTCTTCTAAATATTCACCTCAGTTCTATAAATAAACGTGACGGGGCATAATGTAGATGTTTAGAGTCGCATTAGTCTCGTAAATAGTTGGTCAGTAGGAGCTGCCTTACAATCCAGCGGGAGTTCCAGGCGGTCGGGGCTAATGCAGAGTTGGAAAAATAGCTGGTGCGGTTTCTCTGCATGTCAGCCTAATGATCAACCCCGAGAATATTTCACTCTCCAAAAAGGCAGTTAGGAACCGTCTCGAAAACATCTGTGCGCTTTAACTCCAGAACCGCAGCGCCCTTTGGCAATGTGGTACGAGACGTGCCTGGCTGTAGGGCACGAATGCGCTGCTTGTATAGACATCACGACCCATACTTTTTTAAAGTAAATTTCTCAACCAGTACTATGGTTAAAAAAAAATACAATTTAATAATTATTATTAAGGATTTGAGATTTTGACAGTGCTGTGATATGAACCTTGGTTTCACCAAGTTAGCTGAATATTTAAGACTGAGATAACTAGAGACAAGAATCACCAGGAACCAGCCGATACTGTATCATCACGATACCCAGGTGCCGATTCGATTTGTATTGCGATTCTATAAGTATCATGATTTTATAAATATTGTGATTCGATATTACATTTTCTTTAGATTTTGTTACAATTCTAAACAAATCTAGCAAATTATTAGCTCCGACCTCACAGGACACTGCGCTGCCTGTGTGTATAGTTTGGAGAGCACCGTCTGCAGGATGACCGAGGAACTGCAACATTTGACCACCTTAATATTAATTTTAAAAATATGGTTGCAAGCAACGGTGAGCGGGCCCAGGAACCCTGCGCCATCACCACCCGGGTGCACCAGAACGACAGTGCACACACTGGGTACATGCATTTAAAGTGGGACATACTGATACCATTATGACATACTTGAAATAGTATAGTAAAGGGGAATTTTATGTTTAGATCTCCAAAAAGCCCCAGAGGCTGGAAAAAGCATCATACTATGATGTCACTCAGTGTGATGTCCCACAGAAAGCTATTAACCACTTTTTGGCATAAGTTTAAGGCGTGTTCACGGTTGACCTGTTTGAGAAATCAAAAAACCCTCCACAATTTCGCATCTTCAAGGTTTTGAGATCACATTGGTCCAGTTTGGTGGCGATCGTATAAATCCCCTAGGAGGAGTACATCTAAATCCATCGGGTGTGTTTTGCAAATGACTCAAAATAACAGACTTCCTGTTGAGTTGAGCCCATGACATGCAATGAAAAACTGTTCAGCTCACTGAGCTGTAAATGTGTACAGGGTTTCGAGTGCATACGTACAAGTGTGTATGAGCTATGCAGCAAAATTGTGTGTGAGGGCCTCGTGCCACGCCCGGGGCCAAAACTCTCAGGCATCCTTTCATGACTTCTTGAGCATGGTAAGCTCAAAAAAAAAAATCCTTAGAAGAACAAGAGGGCCCTCACACACTATGATGACATACAGTAAGGCAGATGACATAGTGCCTGGACCCTAAAAACTGACTCGCCACACAAGGGAATCTCGATACGTATCAGAATCAATTTAATCTAGAGATAACCCAGATCCCTGTATAAACCATTCATCACCAAGGTCACATTAACATGGTTTTATTATTACTATTATTAGCATCATTAATTGATTTGTTTATACACAAACACCTCTAGTCACTTCATGTGTGTACGCTCTGATCTCGTGGACAAGGTATAAAAGCATTCCTGCCATTCAACAGAGACCAGAATAAGAAGTGATTGGGGGGGGGTTGTTAGTATGGGGCACTGTTTAGGGAATACAGGGTCGAGCTAAAATTAGCACATATTTGTTCAGCATGGGTTTCAAAAATCCAGCTGAGACAAAGCTAGAGAAATAAGAGGCTATAAAAAGGGGGCGTGGTTGTAGGACTTATAGATCGTTGAACCACAATAGCTCCTCCGCCTTCCCTGACTTTGGGCTGACTCAAAAATAAAAACTCAGGGAAACTCTATCCAAGCATGTGTAAGAAGTGGCTTTTTATCTACAGCTATAATTAAAGATCCTCACAATGGGGCCGGGAGCGGGGCTGGGGGAGATAGCGGTATCGAGTGTTCTTGAAAAGCTGTGATTGTGATTAATGTGATGGAGGGAGACGACGCAAGACACCCGTTTCCTTCCTCCGCTAATCGCCACCGACGCGTAGCTGTCGAGCGGCGTAAGAAAGCAGCGTCATCCTGCCAAAACCGAGCTTCGATATCCAGAGCACAGTGTCATCTGATTTGGCAGGTTTGTGTGGACAAAAAAAAAAAAAAATGCGAGTCCTGACCAGAGACAAGAGACAAGTTAAAGACGTGGTAGAATATTCACACGTATTATCACACCATACCAAACCCTCATTACAGTAACCATGTCAAGGAAATTAATGTTATTAACCTATTGTGTATTTGTAGCTTGGGGCAATACTGAGGAATAATAAAAATTTTTTTAAAAAGCAGGGGGGACGGTGGAATTTGGGATGTTTAACATTTAGCCTTGCTGTGACTGACGCATAATTACGTACATTCTGAACAAGGAACGAGCTCTGAAGAGAAATTCTACACCGCCTTGCTAGGAGGTTCCTAGTCTATTATCTCCAAAGAAAACACCGTCACCCACAGGAGATTAAACAACAAAAGACTCATCAGGGAAAGGTCAGTGGACATCCTGTAGCTCTGCAAACGCGGCGTCATCCTGCGGGAGCCTTGACAAACGCCCTGCGCACAAGAGTAGCGCATTCGAAACATTCTTCAGCTTCCAAACAGCGTTTGTCGATGGAAAGACATAAATCCCGTCCTAATAGATCTTAATGGAACTTAAATGAATGTGGAACTAGTTACGTTGAGTGAAGCAACGACCGCTGGATCATGCGCACGCATTAATAAATAAATCAGCCACAAGTAATTAAACAATTCCGAATTCCCAGAAGACGGAATTCTTTCCTCTTTTTCTCCGCAGATCGTCCCCATCCTGTGAACTCTCGCAGCCGAAACATCATTTCCAGACGTTCGTTCTAGTCATAGCACCTGGCTGTCTTTTTTCCTCATAAAGCTGTCAGGAAGTCTGAGTCTCGGCTCTCGTCCTCTCCCTAGTCAGGACACGTCGACTGCGGCCTCTCCGTCAGAGACGTCCAGCAACCTGCCTCCGTCAGTTACTTTATAAGCTAAACAGCGCTTTTGGGATCCAGGCCTGGCTTCGAGAGCTTGGGAACAAAGAGAGCACTGTGGAGACTGAGCTCGTGGACGCAACAGTGTTTTGCCGCGGCTCCAAGAGAAACAGAGGCAGCTGTCTCGGTCGGTCCGCTCGCCCCAGACCGCGCGGCTCCCGGTCGGGGTGGGAAAAGAAGGAGATGAAGTAGCGTGGAAGAATACGGATCAAAGCTTTGTGTGGGCTTTCAAATGAAGCGTGATCTTGCATTTCGGTGCCGTTTCCTCCATCCTTATTAAATGCTACGATTCACTTACCCGCGTCAAGGTGGGCCGAACCCCAAACGGCTCCCACGTCCACCGTCTGCGCGTCCTACTTACAGTATAGCAGAACATTACGATTTCTTTTTATTAGGAGAGCTGATATGAACACTGCATACAGGTTAATAATATGTGATGCAGAAAATGTATTGAAACCGTAAAGAATAAAGTATTGGCCCCCTTGGCATTGTGTGGGTTGCGTGCTACTGTACCATGGGAACATCGTAGGGGTAGAGGTAGCTCAGTGGTTAAGGTGTCGGACTGCTGACTGGAAAGCCCCAGGTTTAAACTCCACCCAGCACCACCCATCTGAGCAAGGCCCTTAATCTGCAACTTCTCAGATGTAAAATGAGGTAAACATATAAGTCGCTCTGGATAAGGGCGCCTGGCAAATTCCTTAAATGTAAAGGGAACAAGAACGCCTTTCCTAAACATGAACATTTTCGCTTCGTAACTCACCCAGCTCAATCTACACTACACGGCCAAACGTATGTAGACACCCGATCTTTGACCATGCTTTTTCCAAAACCTGAAACAGGATTGGGGAAATTAGACTCTTTATGCCAGTTTGAATTAGATACTGGGATTCTACAGCATACCAAGACACTCACTCACTCATCATCTATACCGCTTAATCCTGTATTCAGGGTCACGGGCTCACACACTCATTCACACACTACGTACAATTTGGGAACGCCAATTAACCTAACCTACAGGTCTTTGGACTGTGGGAGGAAACCGGAGTACCTAGAGGAAACCCACCAAGAATGGGGAGAACATGCAAACTCCATGCACACAGAGATGGGAATCGAACCCGGACCCTGGAGGTGCAAGGCGACAGTGCTAACCCCTACACCACCGTGCCGTTCATACCAAGACAAGTTGTTGGAAGTCAATTTTCTGCTTCCAACAATGTGGCAAAGGTTTTGGGTGGGAAAAAAACAAAACCATATACTGCATGCTTGTTAAAGTTGGGTGTCCAAATACGATGTGATATGATCAGACACTCTGATCAGCATAACAGTAACACCATCACAAGGTGAACTGAACAACGATGACCGTCAATTATATACCAGTGAACTGGTTACAGGATCACGGACATCAAAGACTCATCCAGGCCTGCAGGGACTAAAAACAAGCAAACAAAAAAAAACTGGCAAATTTTTTGGGCCAAACCACCAAAAAATGTAACCCTGGCCACAAAAGAAAGGCATTAGAACACCCTGTGCACCACGGCCTGCAGCGCATGAGTTTTACAGTACAAGGCTCTGGACCCGACCTTTACTAACTCCCCCAGATCCCAATCCAAATGAGCATCCATGAAGACAAACAAGTCCCATCCACAGAGACCCCACCCTGCAGCCCCCAACGCCGCAAACATCCTGCTGCCAGACACCACTGCACGCCCGCCGCAGGCCCCGCGGCGCCTTGCCTGCCTGAGGGTCGAGATCCACCCTGGTGGTGTAAGGGACTCAAAAAAGAAAAACCTACATGGCTTTAATGTTAATGGTTTTAAAATGATGTCTGATTGTTGTGTATACTGTCTTTCAGCCTCATTGAGCGACATGTGCAGTGCTGTGGTGAGGAAAAAAACGAGCCTAAGAAGCAGACATGAGGCAGCCATGCACACTGCTAAATGAGATCTATCTGTTTTCACTCAATGAGGCTTTTTTTTTTCGTTGTTGTTGAAAAATTATTCATGTCTATCACTAAGCATCTTCAAACCACCCCCGGGGGAACTCCTCCTCCTCCTCCTCCTCCTCCTTCTGTAACCTGCAGTGTATTATACGCTGGGAAACAGACAGATACGCTTACTCAGCTGTGTTTACGTCATGCTGCTTGTTAAGAAAATACAAAGTCTGCAGATTAGGAAGAAAAAGGAAGGTAGTGAAGATTGTGGTGACACACAATGACTCGACTGATCACACAATGAAGTAAACAGAGCGCGTCTAGAGGCTCTTGTTGACTCGGGTGTATGTTTCATACTCGAACACGCCCGGGGGAAATGCATGGGTTCACACAGCTCGCTGATTCTACAACCTCGATTCTTTGAAGATCACAGCGGCGTGCGAGTCATATTGCGACAGGATGGCAGTAATCGATCCGTGCTGCTTCGCAACTGCATGAGAGGTTTCGTTCTGCCGTCTCAATCCTCGTCACGTCGGTTCAACCGGGAAATAAATCAAACACATTATCTCTCTGAAACTTATACTGCCCTTATGAAGGCAGGAAGCCAAAGCCACAGACCGTTGAGTTAAGTCAGATCTAACGTCTCATCATCATCATCATCATCATCTCGTGTTTTTCCAACATCTGCGAAAATCATATCGTCTCAAGAACAATCTCTGTACTCACGCCGTTATTTATCTTGGTGCCGAGATCGACTCGCATCGTGCGAAATACAAATTGGACAAAGACGCTAAACGTCACGGGCATACGCTAAATGTCTCGTGCGCTCACAAAGAAGAGACGGAAAAGGTGGTTCTGGCTTGGCACGGTTTCATGCGTAGCTGTTTTATGAGTGTGAAACTCAGGCATGTGCTTCAGGCCGTAACACATTCAGGGTGTGGTCTCACGCAGCCCTCGCCCTGGGAACACGGGATCTTCAAATGCTGACACAATTTAGCTCAGTGGGTGCTGCATAATGGAGCGGAGAAAAGGCACAAATGGGTTGTGCAAGGTTGCTTCTTTTATTTTATTTTTTTTACTCAACCGGAGTTAAATCACTTCTTCTAAGCCAAGCGGACACTGTATTAAAGACTCAAGAGAAGAACTGAAAAATTATAATTTTTTTATATTTATTTATTTATTTATTTATTTATTTTTAATTCTTTTCCACAATCCACCAGATTCTTTCCAGTTCAACCCACTTGTGCCTGTCTGGAGAGTATAAATAACTTCCTCTGACAGGAAGAGCCATTATCTTCCATAGAGCTTGGTTCTTGTGCGTCACAATCCTGCTTTCATGGCTCTGTGTGTCCTGGTGCACTTACAGGGTGGGTTTTTAATGGTGCACAGAGAGAGAGACACACACACACACACACACACACACACACACACACACACACACACACACACACACACACACACACACACACACACACACACAACATTCTGTAGCTGGTCACATGTTAAAATTAACTGCTCCATCTGTGAAACATGGAATCGGACATCGAAGCCGCTTTTAAAAACTTAAGAGGCTTGTAAATACGTTCAGGAGATAAACTCTACAACTTTAAAAGTGACCAGAGATCAGATACACTGAGAAAAAAAGAAAAAAGAAAAAAAAAGAAAGATTTACGTCTTTACATGGAACCTCACCCAGAATGCATCTGCATCCGCTTTCCCATAAAAGTGCTCCAGGTGGTACGCCTTCGATGGCACTCCTGTCCTGGAGCACTCATGAGCTTGAGGAACGTCTCAGGCGAGCTCGGTCTGGGTGGCCTATCCTTCTGGGTGTGCAAGCTTCCTTCAAAAAGATCCCCAAAAACTGCGAGATATGAGGAGCTGATATGCCTCAACCAACACGCACATAAATTTCTCCCTCCCTTCCTACCTCCATCCAGAGACCTCGTGCTTCCACGGACAGATGTTTATGTAAGACCCGTCACTTCGCGTTACAAGTTATTACACTGAAGAAAAGCAGATCAGATGAGTTCTGTATCAGGCACATCGGAGTGTGGCTCAGATCTCTCCACACACACACACACACACACACACACACACACATAGAGCATTTTGTATCTCGACCCATTAGTCACCGTGAGAGCGAGAGAGCAAGTAAGCGTGCATGCCAGGACCAACAAGCACCGGCTGCCAGAGATGCTCTTGGATTTATTCAGTACGGTACGGTAGTTGCGCCTCGACTTCTCGCTCTATACAGGGTTTCGACATCGGCGAGAGAACGTGGCTCACCTTGAAGACTCGCCTCTGGAGACAGATTCCTCTCAGATTCTGAAGCTGGAGCCAAAAAACGAGACAGGTTTAGGGCTCCTAATTGAGGAAGCCACTTCCAAGTAAAGGAAGTTTCCTCCTCTGTTTGCACACATTACTGTACTGTAGGTGCGAGAGTCGATCACTGGAGGCGACAATGAGCCAGATGGCACGGGCTTTTAAAAACGAGGCTCCTGAAGCGAGAGGTTTTGTTTTTGGGAATGGTTTGCGAGCCAAAATAATAATTAACGAGGTCGTATTTCCATTCGGAGTAAACACACGGATTGATATATATATATATATCATTCCATGTAGCACCTTAAGAAGACCCTGAAACTACTTTTCTGAGAACAACCTTGGAATCGTTCTTCCACGACGGTTAGGGGAGATAAAAACACAACAGGGGAGGGGTTAAGGGGGGGGGGGTGATGAGAGTGATTGAAGCGTGCATGAGCTGCATTATGGAGACGTGTCATCAGCTAATAGCCTGGGATAGAGTCTGCTATTCTTGCACTCTGAGCATCATGGAACTGGTTATAATATGTGTGTGTGTGGGAGAGAGACAGAGGGAGCACAATGCTCTTGTGTGTGTGTGTGTGCGCATCATGTGCTTATAATAAGCAGTGATTATTTGAGAGGAAGCATCCTGACCTTAACTGAACCGGTGGAATTATGACTGCAGTTTATCCACCTCTCGAAAACGATCACTTTTTAGTTTAAAAAGAAGTGAGATACTTACCTTAGAGATGGTGAGAGGCATGCTAAAGTCTTTGCCCCCCTGCAGTCTGAAGCCCCATGGTGAGGGTCCGATCAGGGACACGCTGTAATTGCTGCTCATGGTGGTCGCGGTGTTTGTGAGATGAAGCACTTCCAGACTTTGTCAAACTGTGAAGAAAGAGAAGAGGAAAAACAAAAACAAAAAACGTGCGTTAATCACTCGATAGCGCAATAACAAAGTACACAAACATGACATTAAGTTCTGACGCAGGCTCGACTGTTTAATGTCAAACAAACACCAACATACACGACTCGGGACAGACTGAAAACCCAACGTGAACCGAAGCTTAAATTACACGATTCCTAATTCTGTATCCGCAAACAATTCCTCACCTCCTGACCAATCAGCTTTGAGAACCCAGCAGCACTGTGGTATAAATAAAAAAAAACAATACCGCAGCTTTAACCCTGGCAAAAACAGCGGTGCGGGAACTATTTATACTTCCTCGGGTGCACCCGGCGTGTATTTTAGGAGCGCTGGCAGAGCGAAGGCGCTGTCGTGAAGGAGAAACTGTGTTACACACCGATCCAGCACGGGCCAAACATAAACATGCCAGAGGGGAGGATTAGAAAGCAAGGGTGCTTGACGAGGAATGTTTCCACGGCGTAACACTGACGATGATTACAAGAACTTAAAATTTCCCATTCGATGGGATTTTTTATTTTTTTTCCGAGCCTTGGAGAGGGAGTCCGTGCTGCGTTACCTCGACGTCTCAAAAATGTTGCCTACGAAGAGATCCGTGGGTTTTTATTTCTCCCCTGAATCAGCCCTGGAGGTCAAGGGGATATTTAAAAAAAATATATATATATATATATATATATATATACACCGTGGAACCTCGGATTGCGAGTAACGTGGTTTACGAGTGTTCCGCAAACCGAGCAAAGATTTTAAATATTTTTTTATTCGGAAACCGAGCAAGTATTAGTTTATGAGCGCCGAGTATCATGCTTCACACATGCGACTCTTATTTTGACACCGAGCGTCACTCTCTCACCTTCCCCCTCCCTCCCCCTTCCCCCTCCCACCCTCCCCCCACGGCTTCGCAAACACAGAAACTCTGCTCGTGCATGCGCAATTTGACACTGAAACACACACACACGCACAGACGCTGTCTCCCCTTTTCACCCCTCCCGGCTTCACAAAGACACAGAAACTCTGCTCTGTCGCGATTCTTTTCAAAGGTAAGGTGCTGGTTCATTTGTTTTTTGTTGTTTTTTTACTTTACAGCAGTGATTCCCTTAGTATGCGCTCACGCCTGGTCAGAGAGATTTCGGTGTTTCCGCTGCGCTTGTTGTAAAACTTAAAAAGTGTGTCTGTTAATATACGCTCATGTCAGTCTCTGAGAGATTTTTTTTTTTCTGTTAAAACGGTGTTTCCGTGTTTGTGTGTGTGTCCGTTTGTTGTGAAACTTAAGTGATTCCTTTAGTGTGCGCTCGTGCCAGTCTCGCTTTTTTTCCGTTAAACCGGTGTTTCCGCTGCGCTTGTTGTAAAACTTAAAAAGTGTGTCTGTTAATATACGCTCATGTCAGTCTCTGAGAGATTTCTTTTTTCCTGTTAAAACGGTGTTTCCGTTGTGTGTGTGTGTGCGTGCGTGTGTTTGTTGTGAAACTGTTGTGAAAAAGCGAGGTGGGGAGAGGGAGGAGGAGTGTTACTGTGTAAAACGAGGCGAGGGAAGGGGCTAATTCCACACACACACATGGCGCGTGCGCGCACCAATGGAAACACTTATCTGTCAGGATTTATTAGTACTTTTTTTTAAAGGTAAAGTGCAGATTAATTTGTTTTATTTTCATTTTATAGATTGTATTAATTATTTTTATGTATTTATTTTTGGGGGCTGTGGAACGAATAATTTGAGTTATTATTTCTTATGGGAAATGATGATTTGGTTTAAGAGTGTTTTGGAATACGAGCCCACTTCCGGAACGAATTATGCTCGTAATCCAAGGTTCCACTGTGTATATATATATATATATATATATATATATATATATATATATATATATAAAACAAATAAGCGTCTACTCGAAAAGGAACTCAACAAGTCTGGGGACAATTTCTTCTTTTACAGGGATCATCTGGAACGTTAGCGCTAAATAAAGGAAAAGGTGCTGACAATCGTTTATTGTTAACGTACATGATGTTACCGTAGGAATTCAAAATACAGTTTCTCGTGTGGCAGATGTGGATCACGGATAGATTAAAAGCATGTGATGTTCTCTCTTCAATGCTTTCTAACAGACAGCACAGTAAGGTTTAAAAGGAGGAAAGTTTCAGCATTGTGTGTGTGTGTGTGTGTGTGTGTGTGTGAGGGGAAAAAACTTACATAACATTTTACACAGTCATCTGAATACGATACTTATATACCGACATACAGTATGCCTCGATTACACGTCGATCGTTTTTGAACAGCTGTCTTTGTCGATGTTCCAGATGTGACGCCTCAGACACGCCTCGCGCTCTGACGAGAACAAAAGTCGCCATTGATATGCGTACGGGCTGCGTCTCTGATAAAGGTCAGAGGTCAGCTCCCAGATCTAGTTCAGGGCTTTTAATAGAGGGCTCTTCATCGTCTGGGTTCAAACTGAGGCCACGGAGTCGTCAGGTAGACCCGAGAAACATGCATCGTCTGATATTTTTTACATCACCCAATTATACGGTACCAGTCAAACGTTTAGACACAACTCCTAATTCAATGGTTTTTTTTTTTTGTGATTTATTTCCTAGCGTCCAGAACGATATCCCGGAGATTTAAAAAGTACTGTATGAAATAACGGCATTAGATCATTAAGTAACAACAGAAACAGTGGGTTGTTATTTTAAGACATCAGTTCAGGAACGGCCCTTGCAAGAACAGTATTGTCAAGTAGCAGACACGTCTCAATATCAACTGTTCAAATGCATATTTTAGACCTCTTCAGCATTGTTTTACAGTGTAGAAATAATTTTTTATTTATTTACTTTTAAAAGCCATGGAATTAGAAAGCATTCCCAAGCCATTAGAGAGTCTTTAGCTGGGTATTTTTTTCAGCACATCAAGTGTTCACCAAAAAAAAAAAAAAAACAAGCAGTTCCTCTCGCTGTGGTTTCAGTCTTCATTCCTCTTCCTGTAAGGGCGGAGACTCAACAAGCACCGAGCTCAGCCTTAATAAAGCCACCGCTTTTCTGTTTTGACGAGATAACCGGTATCAGGCTTTCAGCAACTCAATAATGATCAAACCTGCTTCATCTTGGGTCGATCTCGTCTAGATTAGGAACGCCGCCGCTCCGGACTGAGATGAAGAGACGCGATAAGCGGCAGGCGTGATAAGAGCTCGGCTCAGCGTCTGGGAAAGCTCCGGTGCAAGAATCCGTCCGTGTGTAATTAAAGCAGGGAAAGGCTAAAGGCTAAGTGGCCTACTGTTGTCCCATAACACTAGAAATGCTGAAACATGACCCGAGGCGTTATCTATGGAATGTAGATTTAAAGCTAAATCATGGAAAAGTTGCACTCAGTCACATGTTTAACTGTAGAATATCAATCACAAAGGCGAAGACAGGACTCGCTTTGGATGTGTATCACGGCTATAGAACTTTTTACTCGGCTCAAGTCCTCCAGGATTTATTCACGGCTAAGCCACACTCACACGCTAACTTTATCTGCACGCACCGTGAAAGGACGTGATTCTAGGTACTGTATAACCGAAGGGTGACGGGACTCCCCGGGGACCAGCCGATACGATATTATCACGATACCGACAGTATTTTTCTGTTGTTGTTTGTTGTTTTGTTACGATTCTAAACAAACTTATCACACAGGATCCTGCGCTCCCTGCCAACGTGTGAACAGTTTAGCTCACTTATCGCAATATATAACTGAATCAAATGTTATCTCTTATAACCTTTTGTTTTTGGCTATACTTCACAGACCGCCGGACATCCTCAGACACCACTCTGAGAACCACAGACTCAAATGAAGAAACATAAGGGACTAATTCGAGATAAGAAATGCTTATCTGATTTTTTTAAGGAAACTATTAGTCACATTAATTAGCAATTATTTCCCACGCGCAAGCAACTGACTTCCCAGGCCGAGGTCGAGAACCCCTGATGCCTTGAACTGGTCTCCTTCCAAAACAGGGGGAGGGGGGGGAGGCAGGGGGGATGGCGTGGCCTGAAATAGATGGCTTTGTGCGTCTGTCATCATGGCTATAACTGATGTAGAGCTGCGTGAAAGCTGGAAGGCGCTCCCAGACTTCCAATCCAGTTGGCGTTTCTGAAGTGAAGAGTAAACGTGCTGCCAGAGACTCGCTGTGGAAAGCCGCGGCTCACCCGAGTTGAGCTCACCGACAGTGACCACATTTCTTTGGGGGAGGGGGGAGGGGGGGATTGGAACTGGTGTAGTAATGGCAATAAGAAACGACCCCCGGTGCGCTTGGTGTACAACTCAAGCCAAAAATACACTCCGCCAAAGACGGACCCCGTTATTTTATTTTTTTTGTTCTAGCACCTGGTTCGATTCATCTCATCATCAGATTTTCAGCTATTTATAATTCATTTTTATTTAGAACTGTTTTTAATTCCAGTTTTAAAGCCTGGGTCTGAACGCTGTGACGTAACCCTAGTTAGTTCTGGCACAGAGATTCCGTAAATCAAATCAAGATTATTCTAACATTATTGAAAAGTAAAGTAAGTAAATAAAGAAGTTAAGTGAAGATCAGTTTTAACCGTGTTGGAATTTGAGCCCTGCACGTCACGGTTTAATATTTACCTGGTCACACACATGACCTCTGCACAAAGCAGCTATTGTGTCGATTGGCAGCACCGACAAAAACATATTGCGCTCTTGCTTAATTAGGGGTTTTTCCAAACAGCGTGATATCTGCAGAAACATCATCGACACCTCGCTCGACTTGGTCATCTCCTTTAACAGTTCTGGATGTGAAGTGCATTCAAAAACAATCACATGTGAAAAAATAAAAAATAAAATAAAAAATCACATTTCCTTTTTTCATAATTTCCTGCACTTGTGGTTTTTTAACATCCAGTGAACAAAACCACGACCTGCACCTACATCTGTTTTAGTACTCTGGCGCGTCTCTGTTCTTCTTCTTCAAGGTTATGTTTCCTTGTAGAGCCATATTTTCAGAAATTGAGAAATTCTTCTGTTTAGTGTCCAGCATGAAAAAAGTTGTGATCCTAATTTTATTTTTATCTTTTCATTCCACACTCTGTCAATTTCATCAGATTACTTCTACGACACAATAGCTACCAGTGAGAGAGGGCAAAGGTGACCGCGTCCTCGCTTCGAGGCATGTCATTCCGGCCATCTGCATCTTTTCAACCTGCTGCTCATGCTGCACCCTGAGGAATGCGATTCTGAGGAATCTGCCCTGTTACGCATACATGAACTCACGGATGCGCCTGATTGGTCAGCGTCACTGTGATTGACAGGCGAGAAACTGTATGTCGTTCCGCCCATCCAGAGTGCATCAGTGGGAGCTATTTTGATCTGTAGGACTTGCTACGACTTCCGGTTAAGGAGTGATGAGAGGCATCGTCATGATTCGAACTTGCCTAATTCCTGGTTACCAGACACTCTCAAGACTCTTCAGCTAAATACAAGGAGCGTTCAAGTCAAACTGGGACTTTTAATAACAGAACACAGTTATGAGAGTAAAAACTCCCTTTATCACTTAAACACTTATCCCAGTGTTTCACTAGAGTCTCAGTATGCCGGAGCCGGAGCCGAGATCGACTTCCTGCTTTATGTCTAAAACCGTGGCCTCACAGGTACTCCTTTATATGCCCCAAAACATGTAAAAATAGTTTGAAACGAGGTCAGGACTGTACGAGGGATGTGACAAAGACTCCCAGCCGAGTTCTTATGACGTGCAAGTGGTGTTGATGAATCTTTTCGTCAAGTTAGTGAAAGGTTATCCATCGGTTTTCATGGATGAGGTGTTCCACTCGCCAAGCCACCCCGCCCAGAATCACCATTCACGGAGGCACAGCCTTCTCCAAAAACATTCACAAATGTTTTACTGAAGCTAAGATTCTCATCACCATACTGTTCTCGAAGTCGTCTCCAAACAACCATCTCTTTTATTACACTTTATCACAGGTCCCATTTTGACTCGAACACCCGTTTTGTATATCTTACAGTCTTACCTGCCTGCTTCATGCTAGCTCTCTTACAGTATATGACTAATGAGGTTGGGAGGACTAAAACGGGTAGCTGGAAGAACACCTGGTGTATACTCAGAGCGCAAATACCAGGTCTCTGACTATGCTGTCATTAGACACACAAATAAACACACACACACACACACACACACACACACACACACACACACACACGAACCACAGTCGAGCACAGTCTGGGTAAGAAATTGACCGAGTAAATAATGTAACGCAATGTAAATGCCATACAAAAGGTCACGTCTGTTAATTAGCCATCAAAATTACTTCACAAATAGACAATTAAGCTGTTTCAGCAGAGTTTTATATTCTATTTATAGAATCTTATTTATGGCACTAATTCGATAAAATCTTCTATGTTTGTTTCTTCATTTAAACCTCCAGGGTAGCCCTATAACCCAGAACCGACACCGTTCTACTAATTAGTTTATTTATAACTGTTTTTCATTACTATTATTATTATTATTATTATTAATATTATGATCATCATTTCATTTTATTAGCAAAAAGGAACCAGGTTAGAGGGTTAAGTTATATATATATATATATATATATATATATATATATATATATATATATATATAGTAGGTGCAAGACCTGCATCTTTTTTTTTTTTTTTAAACCCTACTACTGAGACATGACATTTTATTCATTGTCTATATCCTTGTAACATCCTCACATGAGAGACCGTTATATTGTGGAATCATTCATTTTTCTAAAACTTCTTCCTAGTTAAAGACATTGATAAGATTTATCATAATAAAAACTTATCAGCTATGAATAAAGGGAAACAGTCGGCAGAAAGTGCAACGTGCATAACAGTAGAGTCTGGGTCTCAACAGGAGGACATTGTGGACACATTATGACAAATAAGGTAACTGCATTTACACTTAAAGGGAGAAGGAAAAAAAAAGTTTTTAAAACTGTCATGTTGTAAACTTTTTTTTTTTCTAGTTCCTTGTTAAAGTGCTGCAGGTTGATGGAGAGTTATTTCAGAGGAAGGAAGGAAGGACAGTTAGTTCATCTCATTTCCTCTGATAGATGAGACATGAGCTTAAACTTCCTCTGAATAGACACAAAAAATAAATAAACATATGGCAATAATTCATCCCTGGTTTGGTTGCACTCGTGCATGGCTTTCTGTTTTTACAACCACAAAACGGTGCTTAATTATTTCTAGAGACATCTGTCAAGCCTGAAGCTGAGGAACTAAAAACACAAACACGACTGTAACTCAGAGTGATAAACAGCTCTGTCCTTGGTCCATTTCTCTCCTAAATAAACATCCAGAAATAATAATAAATAAAAAAAAACACACACACACACACACAACGATTCGTGTCATATTTAACAACTGCCAAAGTTCAGCTACTATTTAAAACATTTATAATAAACTTTCCCCTTCGTCTTGCTGTAGTGTGTGTGTGAGTGTGTGTGTGTCGCTCTCAGTCCTACCTGCACACAGGACACAGCAGGCTGCACCTCCGCTCGCGCACTCGCTCGCGTGGAACTGCAACAAGTCGCGAGGCTACAGAGGAGCTTCAGAACCCAGGCGACAGTTTGGACTTCCGCCTCTTCCTGCTCCACTCTGATTGGCTGAGCGAGGCGAGAGGGCGGTCCCTCTCCTGTCTTTTTATGTTCAACGTCTTACACGCGATCAAACATTTATACGGATAAATGTCCAGTATATATAAAATACACACACACACACACACACACATATATATATATATATATATATATGTGACAAATATTTATGACTATATATATATTAGTTAAGATAAATAAATATTAGACAATATATTTGACAATATATATATAATTTTATGTCTGAACTGTGTGTGTGTGTGTGTGTGTGTGTGTGTTGTATGTATATATATATATATATATATATATATATATATATATAGTCAAATATATATTTTTTAATTCTCATAAATATTTCTTTATATATATATTCGTCATATAAATATTTGTCACATGTCTGCTCTCGTTGAGTGGTTACCACAGCAGACCAACAACCCGCACAGCAACCCGCCTTGACAATTGACGACACCCTTCTTGACTCTCCCGTGCTTGGCACCATCACTGGATACACTGGCTGGGTAATATGTGGGTGTGGTCAAGCCAAGGACCCACCAAGGGCAGGGCTCGAACCCAGATCCCCAAACCAACAACCTAGAGCCTGAGCCACCTGACCCACCTCTCCCCTTTATGATCACCCGCCTAATATTGAGTAGGTCCCCCCTTTGCCACCAAAGCGCTGACACCTTTCTATCACAACCAGCAGCAGTGCTTCTATTGGATCTGACCAGGAACATCTCAGAAGAGCTGCAGTTTCGGATTTGCTCTGATCCAGTTGTCTAGCCTTTACAATTTGGCCATTACATTTATCTCATTTGAGCAGTTGAGGGTTAAGGGCCTTGCTCAAGGGCCCAACAGTGGCAAAATGGTGGTGCTGGGGTTTAAACCTGGGACTCTTTCCAATCAGTTACTCTCGTCTACTTTTGTGGTCTCCCTATGAAATAAGCTTGTTCATGTTGTACCTGACACTAGAAAAAAAAAAAAAAAAAGGTTGGCCAGATTTAATCATCATTTAAACATCGTACATATAATTTATATAAAAAATATATTTTGTTTTTCATCAAAATGTTATTCGACCATTCAAGCCATGACTGCTGAACAACGATTGACTGCAATGACCTATGACATCATACGAGCAGGCATTGCTGTAGGACATAGCTAAGTATCCAAGCCTGCACACAACCTTTAAATGCACACACTCACAGACTTCGGGTTGATTTAGAAATGCCAAACAGTCTACAATATATATCTTTAGGTTTACGGGGAAACCCGAGTACCCCAAGAAAGTAGAGCTCAAGACCCTGGAGGTTTGGGATGACAGTACTGAGTGACCACTAAGTCATGAGTCATGTTGATTATGTGGCTTGAGCATGAGCGGTTCACAGCTTAAACCTAAAGCGGTAACATTTTAAAAGTGTACATGGATTATGAGCATAAATATCTATTCAACACCTATTAAATTATCCTGAACAACAACATGTCCATGGAATACATTTGGGATATTGAAAAAATGTTGACTGTTGTTAAATACATTCAAAATAAATATCTGAAAAAATGTATTTATTCACCTTCAGTATCGCTTATCCTGTGTACAGGGTCACGAGCGGCCTGGACCTTATTCTCAGGATACTTAGGGCACCAGGCGTGGTACGCTCCGGGCAGGGCGCCAATCCATTGCATGGCACACATGTGCACACACCACGCACACTACGGTCAATTTGGGAACGCCACTTAGCCTAATCTGCATGTCTTTGGACTGTGGGAGGAAACCGGAGTACCTGGAGGAAACCCACCAATCACAGGGAGCACATGTGAACTCCATGCACACGGAACCAACAGAATCAAACCGTCAATCCAGCAAAGGTGCAAGGCCACAGCACTACCCACGATGCCACCGTGCCACCATAAATAATACTGACATTACTACCACTAATAATAATCATTTAAAAGAAAGTGCGAAGTCCTTCAGTATGAAGACTTTCTTCACCCTTCCGATAAATGTCAAAACACGTACAGTATGTCTATACAGAAAGAAACAATTATATACTTTTCATATTATTATTTAATGTTTATTTGTTATTATTAATCATAACAAATGTTAACTAATATAAACATTATTAACTCATGTTTATTTAAGCTATCCATCCCTGTATTATAGAGTTAATAGCTTCTATGTCTTAGATAAGCATTAACAAACCATTAGAGTCCTGGTGATGCATTTCTAATTCGTTTTACCGTTTACAACCGTCTTCAATTCAGGGAAAAGAAGTCTGTTTTTTTTATTCATTTATTAACATAAATAACCATGAAGCTCAAGCTTACACCAAACCACGTGCAGTAGCTATACGTACAACCTGCTCTTAATATACAGTATGCAGTGCTCTGATGACTAACAGGCAAATAAAAGATTCACGGTATACTCCCATGCAATAATTACAGTAAGCGGTATTTAGAGAATGCAAATAAGTCAAGTTGCAGATGTTATATATATATATATATATATATATATATATATATATATATATATATATATATATAGTGTATTGGCTGACGTGACCGGAGTGTGAGGATGGAAGCTTTCAGAGAAAAGTCATTTGCAAACAAAGAAATGCAAATCGGAATAGTCGAGGCATTAAATTCTGTTGGACGTGAACCCGAGACCTTAAAAACCTTCAACAGAAAACTGCTAAAACCAGGTTTGACAGCTTGGCCCAAGTATTGAAGTGTTATCTTTGTAGAAAACAGGCGTACATATGATATGTTAAGTACCTAGAAGTAATAGAGCAATTATTCAACAAATAATAGGACAATTATGCCTGGGATAATTAACAGCAAAATCTAAATAGGCCAATGATTTTAATTATACATTATCCTTTAGTGCTTACAGTATGATGATTTCGCAATTACCGCTCACTCAGCACTTTACTCTCAGGCCACGTTCTGCACACCGGGCTCATATTTCACTCACATACTGTAAATAATTTGTAAGCATTAACTCGTCTAAACAAGGTTTGACTAAAGGAAAATAATAAGATCACTAGGTTCAAGACAGAAAAATCAAGATCTAATCTTATCTACAGAAATAAAATAGTCTGTACTGTACATCGGTCAGAACTCGCTCTTTCAATGACGTCTTTACGTTTCATATATACGTTGAAGGACCCGAAAGCAGTCTCTGAAAAAGAGAACAGAATTTATTGAAACTTTTGCAGAGCTTAGATATCCACCTGCTTTTACCGCGATTAGTTCACATTACCACCACTAGTCAAGAGCATATATTATTCTTATCATTTTTTCAATTCATTTCCCAATAACCTGTATGTACGTTTTCTGGGATTAACACTACTATGTTTTGATAGAACAGCTGGATGTCATGGCCAGGATTTAAAATAACTCTGGTCACCGTGACAAAAACAGGTCATCGATTACCTCGACACATGCTGTAACAGCTCGGCAAATGAAAACACGCCTAAATAAACATGCATACGCCCACACACACACACACACACACACACATTCAGCATAAGGGAAGGAGCAGAGCTGAACATCCAGATTAATCACATAGATGTGAGTGCAGTGAGGACGACTCAGGAAGCTGGGGAGGTCGTTTCAATAAACAAACTGCAGCTCCGGGGAGGAGAAAAGCTTTTCTGCATGCAACATGTGAAGTAGGAAATCCTTAAGAAGCAGTCACAAACACAGAAATGTATTCTTTTTGAAAAGCTGCGTGTCCCAATGTGTGTCCTTCCCTAATTTTACAATATTATTATCTGCTGGCAACTTTATTATAAATGAGATAATGACAAGATACTGTAGCACTTTTAACTTTTTTTGGTTGTTGAATTTCCCTCACTGGCCTCACTATGAAACCACAAAGCCCTCAGTTCTCAGACTACTGTAGATGTCCCTGACACTGGAGACTCCTTCTTCCTCCTTGAGTTGTCACCTCTCACTCACTCATCGTCTATAGTGCTTCCTGTGTGCAGGGTCTATCCCAGGAGCCTTAGGGCACGAGACGGGGTACATCCTGGACTGGGTGCCAACCCATCGCAGGACACACACACACACACACACACACACACATACTCACACACTATGGGCAATTTTGGGAACACCAGTCAGCCTAATCTGCATATCTTTGGACTGTGGGAGGAAACCGGAGTACCAGGAGAAAACCCACTAAGCATGGGGAGAACATGCAAACTTTATGCAGGCAGAACCTGAGGTGGGAAACGAACCCGGAACCTGAAGGTGCAAGGCGAGAGTGCTAACCACTACGCAACTTTGTATGTTTCTATACCAAAGATTTTTTATTTTTTTTTATTAGAACAAGAACAATAATTATAAATCAGGACTCATTCACAATGTACTAGGTACAGCAAATAACTCTGTATTCACTCACTCACTCATCATCTATACCACTTAATCCTGTATTCAGAGTCACGGGGGCCTGGAGCCTATCCCAGGAGACTTGGGGCACACACACACACTCACTCATTCACACACTACAGACAATTTGGGAACGCCAATTAACCTAACCTACATGTCTTTGGACTGTGGGAGGAAACCGGAGTACCCGGAGGAAACCCACCAAACACGGGGAGAACATGCAAACTCCATGCACATAGAGACGGGAATCGAGCCTGGCCGGGGATCGAACCCGGACCCTGGCGGTGCAAGGCGACAGTGCTACCCACTACACCACCGTGCCACCACTCTGTATTCATTTCATTTATTTACTGCTTTATTTTCTCTAGGACAGATGATTTCCTTAACATAAGATGAGTCTTAACATGGCTCAGCATGTTAAGCCTTTGAGACACTCATCGGAAGGTCGCCGGTTCAAGCCCCAGCTCCACGGTTGGGCCCTTGAGCGGTGTGTAATGGCTGACACTGTGCTCTGCCCCCAGCCACCTAAGAAAAGCGGAGACATGCAAAGAATAAAGGATTTCACTGTGCTCTAAGGTGTATATGTGACGAATAAAGGCTTGGCTCAACTTTTACATC
This sequence comes from Clarias fuscus, assembly GCA_030347435.1. NCBI lineage: Eukaryota > Metazoa > Chordata > Actinopteri > Siluriformes > Clariidae > Clarias > Clarias fuscus. The sequence continues at coordinate 5,992,255 of CM059223.1, read as the reverse complement.
AGATACCGGTGTAGAAGCCATTCATGCAGAACCCCACATAATTGCACTGCTGAGTGCTCTCACTTCACTTCAAAGCAGAATCAAGGCTGCGGGTATTCGAAAAACCTGCAGGTCGCCTCGATGCCGCTGGTAAATGTTAGTCAGCTGCTTTTCCAGGCCCTACATGGTGAAGCAAATCTTCCTCTTTAGTGTTTTAAAGACGGAGCAGATCGGCGTGCCCGCCTCAGCCCGTGGCAACAACGGGATTTTTTTCTCCCACAAAAACTAAAACAGATGAGAACTATCTGCGTATGCTTTATATTTTTAAATTACTGCAAATATTTTTCCTTTTTTGGCTGCAATGTTCCGGATCATTTCCTCAGAGCTGTGAGCAAACTTTTATTTGGCAGCCAAGTGGCGCCCCCTAGTGGTGAAAGGGCACCTGGAAGCTCTTGGAATGATTTCTTTAGAATACAGTACAACCTACTGTACACCTACTGTACACTGATACATCAAGTTATCTGTATAAGGTCAGTTATATGAATAAACATTATGGTTTGATATGATATGATATGGTTTGATATGATATGATATGATCATTCACTCACAGACCGTCTATACTTTATCCTGTATACAAGGTTACAGAAGGCCTGGAGCCTATCCCCGGAGACTTAGGTCACGAAGAGGGTTAGACTTTGGATAGAGAGCCAAACCCCCCACACACACGCACACACACACACACACACACACACACACACACACACACACACACACACACACACACACACACACACACACACACACACACACACACACACACACACACACACACTCATATGCTCATTCATACTACAGGCAATTCCAGTTAACCTAACCTGAATGTCTTTGGACGTGGGGGAAACCCAACAATATACTATAATACCCAACAATATAATATAATATAATATAATATAATATAATATAATATAATATAATATAATATAATATAAAAAGCACAGCCACATGTGCATCATCATATCTCCAAGGTTGCCGGTTTGAATCTCCTCTCCGGTCTGTGTGTAGCGTTTCCATGTTCTCCCTCTGCATCCTGGGTTTCCTCAAAGTCACGCGGTCTAAGATGACTGGTGTTTCCAAATGAACTAGTCTATAAGGGAGTGTGAGTGTGAGTGTGAGTGTGTGCTTACAGTATGCCCTGTGATGGGTTGGCATCTCTGCCAGGGTGTACCCCACAGTGTGCCCTGAGTTCCCTTTGGGATAGAGTCCAGGCCATCTGTAAATAAGCACATGATTACAATCTGCTTACTGTATGTTCTTTTAAAACCAGATTTAAACTTTTTGGTTGTTATTTAATTTATTTTTGCTTTTGATGTCCATTTATTTTTTAAATGTTTTACTGTATTCTGTTCCAACGTCACTGACTGACCCTTAATCTGTAATTTGTATCATATTTCATATTAATTTCTAGTATGTCATTTACAAAATGCAATCAACTATATATCTAACTAACTAACTGTAAATAAATAAATCCCAGTTGATCTCAATTATTAATTGAACTCTGAAAGTGAAAAATCTTATACAGTATATTCTAAATTCATTACACTTCTATTAGATATTTCAAGCCTTTTTGGGTTTTAATTTCGATTCTTACATCTTACAGCTCATTAAAATCCAGATCTCCAAAGAAAATTATGTTCATACAAGGTCTCAGTGCTTCGTCAGGGCTCCAGCAATACAAATTACTGCAATAATGTGCCGTGGCACGGATCATATCAGCCTGTGGCATTTTAGACCAGGTTGCTTTTATAGCAGCCTTCAGCTCGTCTGTATTACCGGGTCAGGTGTTTCTCGTCTGCTTGGCAATACGCCAAGAATTCAGATCAGGTGAGTCAGGTTAGTATTGGTGGTAATTTTATTTTTTCGTGGTATACATATAATAATAATAATAATAATAATAATAATAATAATAATAATAATAATAAAAAGTGTGTGGCAAAGAAACTACTGTACCTTTGAATTTTATACAACAAGGAAGTGACCAATCTTGCTTCCCTAAAAAATTCAACTTGCTAACTTCAGCCATTTTGGAGAGATGATTTATGATTGTGTATACAGTATGACCCCAAAATGGCAATTGTTCATTTATACTAAAATTGGTGTAAGCTTCTAGGACCATATGACCTGTTAAAATTTGTTGCTTAAATAGTTTTTTGGTAAAAGCAAAAAAAATCTGTAGTGTCCGTAACCATGTCAAATTCATATCGCAAATCTTAACAAATTTAGCATTTTAGAATAATACACTTTTTTAGGTCTTTTCTGTAGGTGGCCAAGTTTCATATGAATGACAATTAAGATCAATAATTTAAATTCAACTAATAAAAAACTCATTAAAGTTATGGACTCTACATAAAAGTGCATAAAAGTATGTTTAGCAAATGTGTCTCTTTTTATCTGATAAAAATAGAAAGGTGTATGCATATTTAAACAACACATAGCCCTGATCGGGAGATGAGAAGCATTAAGTATGATAAAAAATGGTGCTATATGATCTTATATGAAAATACACTTTTCCCACCTAGGTCAGGCACCTTTTATCACCAATGCCATGTTTTGTCCGATAGTTAAGTATAAGCATCAGATGATGTAAAAATAAAAATGTGTATGAGTGAAAGAGAGAAATAGAGAGAAAAGAGAGAGTCTGTTTCATTCAAGTGGTTAATAGGAGGAACACATCTGATATATAAAGGAAGCACTTTTGCCAAGGGTATAAATAAATAAGTGTGCTTTTATTCAATAACAAAACTGAAGGAGAAGAAATTACTCAGATTACATCATGGTGTTGTAAATACACGATACAATCATTTACATCATCTGCCAAATCAGATTCCACAAATCACACAAGTGTCCGGTCCAATAGTGTTGCATGTTAATCATTCCAGTGAAAGGTTTTTATTTTTCTTAAATGTACACTTGAAGTGCAGAATGTGTGAAGACTGTACAGTATGAAGTCCAGATATCAGATAATACGAAATGAATCTGTGTGCATGAATCTGTGCGCTTGCATGAATATCACATGTGACGTACCTTTGATCAGCGTCTGTAATAATCGGTGTATATGTATTATGATTACACAGAGCTTGGTGATGATTATATTAGGTGAGATTTATGTATCTACTGTAGGTTTTTCAACAGAGTCTCCAGCCAAGTGCTTTGAAATAAAGGTGCAACTTCAAAGCTAAAGTTTTATTCATTTCAAAAAAGAAGAAGAAGAAGAAAAAAAGATATCTTTTAATCGGTCAGAACCTGGCAACTAAATTATTTTACAGACATTTTACATCATTAAATGTCACTATGAATTGATAAAAATGTGTGATATCTTGTTATTATAATAATAATAATAATAATAATAATAATAATAATAATACACATGTGGTACAATATATACAGTAGAGACCAAAAGTTTGGACACACCTTCTCATTCAAAGAGGTTGAATTTGTATTATGGCAAGAAAAAAAACAGCTAAGTAAAGAAAAACGAGTGGGAAAACTTTGAAAGTGTCCCCAAGTGCAGTCACAAAAACCATCAAGCGCTACAAAGAAACTGGCTCACATGCGGACCGCCCCAGGAAAGGAAGACCAGGAGTCACCTCTGCTGCGGAGGATAAGTTCATCCGAGTCACCAGCCTCAGAAATGGCAGGTTAACATCAGCTCAGATCAGAGAGCAGGTCAATGCCACACAGAGTTCTAGCAGCAGACACATCTCTAGAACAACTGTTAAGAGGAGACTGTGTGAATCAGGCCTTCATGCTAGAAAACCACTGCTAAGGACAGGCAACAAGCAGAAGAGACGCGTTTGGGCTAAAGAACACAATTAAGAAAACTCGCTGAATGAGAAGGGGTGTCCAAACTTTTGGTCTGTACTGTATGTATGTATATATAGTAAAATTTGGCAAATTATCAGTGTAAAAAACTAAATACTATTCCGGACATGCTGTTAATGGAAAACAGCAGACTTCAGGGAGGTACTGTACAGTACCTCTGCTTTGTGGTAAGCTGCAACACACTACACTATTGTTGATTAATTTCCCATAACTACACATCCCAATTTTTTTTTTTTACTTTGTTAATACATATTAACTACTTTAAAACTGCTATGTTGAAGATGGTTAATAGAGAAATTACATCACACCTGTTCAATTCAAACACATACTGTATATAAAACATGACAAGAAAGGCGACTGAGAAAGAAACTGGTCTATGATACATACTGTAGAGTACAAAAAAAAAAAAAGTTAAAATGTTAAATAATGGGAACCATAATGTAAGTGTAAAATTCTTGTCTGATGTGAATTTTTCAAGCTTGATTGACACTTGGTGCATAACCAGTAACGTTATATTCACATTTTGGAATGTATTAGACAATATTTCATTTCCAATGGGAACGTTCCATATAAACTGACTGGACCTTTAAACCAGCATCTGCAAGAAATCAAATGAGAGAATTTTTTACTAGGACACTTAAAATAAGTGTCCCAGCTGATGCCACAAAGCAATAAAGCAATCTCTGAGAAATATTGCCTACTGGTTCATGTGGTTTAAACCACACAAATAATCTGCTTCTCTCACTGGATTTACAAGTTTCAAATTCACACTCTGTACAGCACAGCAAATTGTGATTTCAAACAAAGCAATTAAAATTTCAGCTTTAATTAAAAAAGACAAAATTTAAAATAAACTATTCCCAGCTACTGGAGGCAGTGCCGGTCTTAAGCCTGGATAAAATGGGAGCGTTACTGTATGTCACAAAGGGCATCCAGTGTAAAACCTGTGATGAGTTTTGTGCAGATCTGATGATTCGCTGCTTAATACAGAAAATTAAAAGTGAATTTAAAAAAGGACTGATAAGCAGTTGCATGATCAGATCAATTGTTGGCTAATTCTTAATTTTCTTCATAGTCATTAGTTATTTTAGTGAAAAAGTCTGCTATTGGAAATCTTGAATGTGTAGCTGTTCAGTATGTAGTCCAAAATAAAGAAAGGAGGCCATCGTTGTCATGGAAACCCATAGTGAGAGACGGCTGTAGGTGCAGAGAAACAAATAACATGGGAACAAAACTAATCATTTAAAAACCAAATGCTGTCCTCTGCTTGTACATTATATTTCGGATGCTTGCTCTTGTGATTAAAAGATTTTTGTTAGCCACAATAGCGTACTTTTGTCTAAACGGTCAGATGAAAGTGTTTCAGGAACGGTAAAAATGCATAGAAATAAAACACCAATCAAAACTTATGCCAGATTAATGACTGCTAAAAAAAAAAAAAAAGGAAAAGGTTTCGTTTAAGGTTGAGACTTCTGTAGTCTTCTGAACGATGTTCCAGAGATTGCTTTGATAAGTTTATTGCCATATTACCATAAATTGCTCTTGTCCTAGATTTCCTGTATAAAATCAGTGTGAGAAAGTTGGCCAAAGTGACATCATTGCAATGCCATTTACTAGTAAAAGGATTTCAAACCCACAAGTCATAGCAGACATGAAGTGCAGTGTGGTGTGAAATGGGACAAATTGTTAAAACGCACAGCTGATGTAACCAGGGATGTATAAATACTGACAGCAAAAGAGTAGTAGATTACATGAACATGTGGTGGGCAAAAAATACTGCCAAAGAGTAGTCTCCAGGAAACGGTCCAGAGTATTAAGTTGCACGGGTTAGTTCTGCGATATGGCCAATATACTGTAGTGCAGAAAGTGAAATTAAATGATTCATTTTTGCAAAAATGTGTTGACGAATACCTTTTCTCCTTGATCATTCAACAGAATTTAGTATGTTTTAATCCTAAATATTGTTTTAAAGAACTTCAATGACACTATCCAAGCTGGTTAATGCAGTGATGGGCGAACCCACACTGCTGGGGTAGTTATTTTAAAGGGTAGCAGGAAAAGTCTGCTGCCAAAATGAGGATTCCTTCTTTCTTAATACTTTATGGAATCCTCAATTAAATGTTATAAAAATAGCATTATAATGTTTAATGCTTGCAACCAAACTCGGTATCAAAATAGAACTTACCATGAGTTCTACGGTAGGAACACATCTGATATATAACCAGGAAAAAAATGTAACTCAACTCACCCAACATGCCATTAATACCTGATTTGAATATATACCACAGCTTTGGATGAGCAGAATTAGATTAGTATGTTTGTTCTTGGCTAGGCTGAAGAATCGCCAGAGACTCTAGGGAAACTACTGGAAACAGTCTCAGCAGCACAGTAGGTTGGGATCTCTGATCTGGGCAGCTTTTTTTCTCCATCTTTTACCTTGTATCATCAGACAGATCATGTGTGACCTGGCAGTGACTGACTGCTGACTATTTCCGGCATACCTTTGTTTTCAGAAATGTCTTTGGGATTTCGTGGTTTGAGGCTAACGGTCTTTAAACAGTCCTTGCAATGTTCAGAAGCAATGATCAGTTCGTCCGCTCCATCACCGTCCTTGTGATCCTCTCGCTGACCCCCTGCAACATTTGCTGGCTCAGCCACCATGTCTTGGTCACAAATTGTCAGGGAAACTCCATCCAAGAAGGCTGGCTGTGTTGGACAATGATGTTCATTATTTTATTTGTTACTGAATTGGTATCCAGAGACTTACCAACCAGAAACCAAATCAGTCGTTGGGCAAAACTAGAAAGAAACCCATTCTGATCATCCAACTGGGACCTGAATCTTACCTTCTCTTCGGCCTCGCCGTTGTTCAAGATGATTTCCTGCTGAGGTTGATGGCTCTGCTCCTTCTTCAATGGCTGGTTAGCTGATTGGGAACTCTCGAGCAGCGGAGCTTGCTGGGCCAACTGATCCAACGTTGCATCATTACAAACCTGCAAGACAAAATATGTTACAAACAAGTTAGTTTTTGCCAATTATGCCTAAGGGCTCAGTCCAAATGAATAGTGTAAGCCATTAAAGCTATTAAATGCTCAAATTAGCATCTGATGTTGAAACAGAATTCCAATTGGTGGAATCACCAATGTCTTCTCTTCAAGTCTCTTCTGCTGGGTTACTGAGCTTATTCTCTGTAAGGAACGGCCTGACAATTTCAGAGAGCCTCAAAATACCAGGCTCGTCGAGTATTGAGGAGGAGCTTGTTGAGGTGGCTCAGGCATTATACAAAGGCCTCCTGGGATTGGGTTATACAGTATCTGGTACATCTTAAGAATTGAGATCCCCAAACAAACCCAGGATCCACTCAAAAGATTATATCTCATAGTTGATTTGGAGTTGACCTCTCAATTCCAATAGGGGGACTGGCTGAGATAAATTGCCTGTAGGTACAAATGACTGTGCATATGTGTGTATGATGCTTTCTGATGGTGTCCCAATCTAGGGTGTGCATTCCCTTCTCATGCCCAGTTGGATCTGAATACAGTACATGGTCAAAGTGGTTAAAGAAAGCTAGTTCAAATACTGTAAAATCCCCACTGAACCAGGCATTTGCATCATTTTCTTTTGATTCTGGCAAAAAGGCGCTAAACAAACACAATTTTATCGGAATTGAACTGAATTAAATCATTTTGAAAAAAAAAGAGAAAAATATACATTAAAAATAAATAGTGAATGAAAAAAAAACTAATTATAAAATCATTATGGAACTCACTGTCTGCCCAGTGAACTCTGAAGACACTGAGTGAAACTTTAACCTCGACCCTGTTGATCGCATAGTGAATACTGAATTGCTTAAAGAAAAATGGCTGGTCAATCCAGTGAAACTTTGCTTACGAGGAGGCTTGATCAAGAAGCTCAGACATGGCACCTTTTCAGCCAGAGTGTCCCTGAATATGCAGAAATGAAAGAACAGAAGTGGGAAGGGAAAAGACCAAGTATGCAGTTTGTATTGTTTAATCGGTTAGTTTAATTAAAGTGGAGACGTAAAGACGTAGATGGGAACCTGTATTTAGAGTGAGTGATGGCGTAGATGAAGGGATTATAAATGGCAGAGGCTTTGGCGATGATTGCAGGTATTGCATTCGAATATGGAGTCAGGCTGCTGCTATACCTGAAACATAAAAAAAAAGGCAAATGAGAATTATTTAATAATGTTATAGCTGTAAAATATTTTAGTTAATCAACAGGTGGATGTTACATCAGAACACTATGGTGAATGTACTGTACTTACTCAGACCTTACTGAGTCTACTCAACTATACAAATACAATGTTGTACAGTATGATAAGGAGATAACGCTCTACTGCTCGATTGTATCATGAATAGCTCCCACATATCTAGCCAGTCTTCTGACATGTTACAATTCACCACGCTCCTTAAGGTCACAAAACGCTGGACTTCTGATTAAGGTAGTTCCCAGAATATCAAAGTCTGCAAAAGTGGGTAGAGCGTTTTTGTATGTAGCTCCAAAGCTTCAGAATAGCCTTCCATAAGCTCGTACTCCAGGACATCAAAATGCACATTATCATCTAGTGCTGCTAATATCATGAATATCAGCCATGCTAATTCCTTTCCACATGTTCTTTCTTTTTCTACCCATCCCGAGGCATCTGGAGATTCTACCAGCTCGAGTAGATAGGGGTCAACCCTGCAAGGATCCCGATGCGCACAAAGAAGGACCAGCTCCAGCTGGATTCTGCTTCGTGATGATTTGGAGCTACACATCCTCCCCCTTGCTCCCAGTGATCCAGGTTCCCTCTGCCCTCTGCGCCAGACCGACTCATCCTGATGCCGAACATGACTCCATATTTACCTCTTTAGACAGATTCTGTTATATTGAACTTCAATAACTTATATTGAAGTTCGTATGTAAGCAAAACAATTCCTGCTATCTGTTATAACCAAAATGAGGATGTGTTCCCTTTTGGGTCTGGTTCCTCTGAAGGTTCTTTGGTAAGACATAGATGATTGCTTCATTCACACATAATTCTACTTTAGAACATTAGAATTGTCTTGCTGGACATGGAGTGTAGTGGTGTATTAGTGTGCAACTTGTTTGGAGGTCTTCCTGATCTTTCGTCATCTTCCAGTAATGTTCTTTCGCTCCTGTTGCTCGTTGCACTATCGCTGTAAGCTTGCAGATTCATGTCAAATGTCTCTGTGGCAGATTTGCCCAGTTTCATTTAGAATTTCACATCTGCTCTTTTTCTAACTTGCTGTCCATGATGAAATAGCAGGTAAGTAACTATAACGTATAGATTTCCAATATACACACTATGATGTCTTTTGGCACACTGACTTATGTTTCATGATTCACGCCCTGTCTGCCCGTTTTTTCCCACGCTGCCACTTTTTCCCATGTGCTCATGTATACCCTAGCCTGTCTGTGTCCTTTACCCTAGCCTGTCTGACTCCTTTACCCTAGCCTGTCTGTGTCCTTTACCCTAGCCTGTCTGACTCCTTTACCCTAGCCTGTCTGACTCCTTTACCCTAGCCTGTCTGTGTCCTTTACCCTAGCCTGTCTGACTCCTTTACCCTAGCCTGTCTAAGTCCTTTACCCTAGCCTGTCTGTGTCCTTTACCCTAGCCTGTCTGTATCCTTTACCCTAGCCTGTCTGTGTCCTTTACCCTAGCCTGTCTGACTCCTTTACCCTAGCCTGTCTAAGTCCTTTACCCTAGCCTGTCTGTGTCCTTTACCCTAGCCTGTCTGTGTCCTTTACCCTAGCCTTGTCCCATTTCTGTCTGTGTCCTTTCCGCCCTGTCTGCACACCCTGTCTCTAATCCCCAGCTGATTACTCCAGCATTTAAGTACGCACTGGATTATCATGTTTTTGCCTCAATTCTCTCACGTTTTATTTCAATGCTTTCACATTGCCATGTTCGTTTGTTCCCTCGTTTTCGCGTCTCTTGCCTTTCAATTCGGATTGTCGCTTCGCTGCTTGATTTCCCGGCTCTTGATCTCACGCTTCCTTGTTTTTGCCCATGGCTTTTGTTTTGAGTTTTTTGGATTGTCGTTTCGATGCTTGATTACAGAAACAGATTTAACTCTTCCTCTTTTGACTGTAGTTCTCGTTTTGCGATTTGGCTCAGACGCTTCCACATTCCAACCGCGCTTCCATTTAACGTCACGATCATTCATCTGCACCTGGATTCACCTCGTTGACTATGCGCGCCGTGCTGCCATCTGTTGGTGTGTTACAAAACTAGTCTCGAAACTAGTACTTTTTTGATACCACCTTATATGGCTGTATGAGGCAGAGAGGTTAAAACCAGCAGAATTTACTACCACTGTCCTCCACTACATTACTATAAGAGGATTTTTATTGCCTGAAGGTTTGTAAATTGGATCTGTGTAGAAGCATTTTTATTTTATTACTAAATCCATTCCTGTGTATAACAAACTGTTTACACCGTTTACTCTTTATGTAAATTGATGTAAGTCAGTCAGACTTGGTGTGGGGGACTGTGCCTCTGGTTGTTGTTAGCGTCGCCTCATATCACATCACATTATTTTGACACTTCTGTGTCTGAACCTGGTATTTACTAGCTGTTGGCTAGATTAAAAAAAAAAAAAACACTTAAACCAGTTTATCAATTGTGCATCAGATTTTTAAAGATCAGCAACACAAGAAAGTATATTAATAGATACCCAGCCCAGGCGATCAGAGTAACAAAGGCGTACGGTGACCAGGACAGTACAAATACAACAATAACCACAAAGGCGATCTTGGCCAGTTTCCACTCTCGTCTTATAGACTGCTGTTGGACCAGTGTGGTACTCCTCATCTGTGTGCCCAGGTTCTCTACATCTCTGAAAACACCAAGGAAAGAAGCCACATGAAGCTTATACATCATAAGAGCTATTAGTTTTAAATGTAACTATAGTTTTCTGTGTGTATTTATGTATATTATATATGCTCTAGAGTCCAGAACTACAGTACCAAGAATTCTATGTATTTCATCCTATTTTTGACCTGCAATGGACTAATGCATCTATTCCAGAGTGCATTCCTCCCTCGCACAAACATTCCTGGGATGGGCCATGGATCCACCATGACGCTAATCGAGTACTACCTGCGCTCATACACAACGAGCAATTTGAAAATGCTAATCTGCATGTAATTGGAGTGTGTGAGCCCAGAGGAAACCCATCAAGCAGGGAGAACATGTAAGCTGCACACACACACACACACACACACACATGCCTGAGGCAGGAATTGAGCCCTGACCCTGATGGTGCAAGGCCACCGTGCTAATCACTATGTCACTGCGCCGCCATTCCTGAATCTGACTTTTCTATAATTATTAATTAATTCTCTACAGCATCGTGGACATAGTGAACAAAGTGCACAAATCTTGTACTTTAGTACAAGTAGATATTTCTTTGTGGGGAGGAAACCCAAAGCATGGGGAGAACTTGCAAACTCCACATGTACAGACCTCAAGTCGGGAATCGAACCCGGACCCTGGAGGTGCAAGGTGACAGTTTTAACTACTACGCTTTATTTCACTACAGTAAAGAAGTAAATTTACTTAGTTACAGTACCTTCCACCTCTAAACACAATCTACATTAACAACCGTATTGAACTCCAGTACTGTATATTCCTGGTAGTAAAGCAGTTTTAGACCCTACTGTGTTACTGTTAATATATTAAGTAATGTCTGTGCGCTCTATACCTTTACCTGTTTGTGGTTTGAATCGCTAAAAACATGAAGACATAGCAGTAGGATATGATGCCCAAGGGGACGAAAAAGACCAAGCAGCATAGCATTAGTGTGTAGGCCTTGTTAGCGGGAGTTGGCGTGAGGTAGTCCCAGGTACAAGACGTCATGAGGCCTTCTGGGACATAGGAGCCTGTAAGAATACACAGATGATCTGCGCACACTGGACATCAGAAATGTTTGTATCATGATTTGATGAGCACAAAATATTCAATATATGTTCTCAAGGAAATTTTGGAGCTGCATGTTCACATCAACAAAAGACCAAATGAAGGAATATCATATACAGTTCCGATACAGAGACTGGTACAATCAATGCCAAATTCTAGTGAAGTGGCTTGTCGTGGCCCAACGCCTTACTTCTTTGTCATGTACAGTGTATGTATTTAAAGTGCTCACGTCTTGGAATTGGAAAGAATGGCTGGCAACACTTACTCCATCCTAGTAAGGGTGCTAAACTCCAGGCCAGAGAATAAATCCAGACCAGCAGGATGCTGATGATCGCCCGACGTCTAGAGTTCCACCTGATCGCCTGCAGGGGTTTGGTGATTACTATGTAGCGATCGATGGAGATGGCCACCAGAGTAATCATTGAAGTTATGCCAAATAGAGCACTGCAGAAGGCATATATCTGGCATCCTAAACAGCAAAACAACATTGACAAGCTGTGAAAAATGAACGAGAGAGTTTTGGGAAAAGGTTGTTTCAAGCTTGTTAAATTAAATGGGTAAATTCAAACTGAAAGAAAAAGGGGGGGGGGGGGGGGGGAGATACAGTACCTGTTTTCCCAAACACCCACTCCTTATACAAACTATTGACAAAAAAGATGGGCGACTGACTGCTGGCCATGAGGAAGTCGCTCAGAGCAAGGCTGAAAATGAAGTAGTTGGGTGGAGAGCGTAGTTTCTTGTTACTGGGAGGAAAAATGGAAATATACAGTATACAGTACTGTAGCTGAATATAACTATAATATGCTGAATATTATTATGGACTTGGCACTTTACTTCAAAAGGTTTATGGGTTATACAGTATTTATCCCTTAAATGAACGAGAGTGGAGTGGTAGTAATGAGCAACAGTATTAGCTTTCTCCTTCTTGTGCCCATGAGAGCAAAATTCCTCTGAGGCTCCCGATTCTTGTAATTAAATTAATTCTTTAGGAAATCGTATGAACACTGAGCAGCAGTCACTTATACACACAGCAGTTCATTTGATTCAAGCTCCTCCGGTCATCACCTGCAGATGGACGTTGCATCCATGGAAGTCCTCCACTAATGACCCACTCGTAACCTAGAAGCACCGATTCCGTCAATACTGATGGGGAACCGTTCATCTTGATAGGTTCTTATCCAGGAAATGCAACAATAATCCATCCATAGACAGTAGAGTATTAATACCATCATTAATCCTGATGCTCTGATTGCAATAATAATCTAATGGAAGCCTGTTTATGGACACAAATGATTCATATAAGACGATCAGATACTTGAAATGCTAAGAAAAGATAAATCTTTATTAATCCCAAGGGAAATTGCAGTCCTCCTGCAGCAATGATTAATCCTGTAACAGACTAAACAGAAGTGGAGCTACAGTACAACATGCTCAGGTAATGAGGGGAAAGAGAAGAAGAAGAACAAAATGCCCTAATAGTACTTCTATATGCTGGTACTTTGTGTTCACACACACATACAACACCAGTCACAATTTGGGTCTGGTAGTGCTGTCAATCAATTCAAATCTAGTTAATTGATTAATCACAATTTTAATGCGATGTTGGAATAAAGAAATGCTGGTTAGAGGAAACAGATTATGCAGTTTTATACTCTCTCAAACATTAATATTTAACAAATATTAAATTAAAATCTCTCGAATCAAACTGGCCCTGCATGCACCGGCTGGGTAGTATGGGGGCGTGGCAAACCCACAGACGGCAGGACTCGAACCCGGATCCTTAGATCCCAAAACGAATGACCTAGAGTCTTACCCGCCTGAGCCACCACTCCCACACCTTACGTGTAATGTATTTTTGTAAACATAATGACCCTGGATAGGAATGGTAGCTCGAGCACACAACTTTAGCCTTATTCAAACCTGCCATTCAGCACACCTGATGATGTTTCCTACTGTAAGTCATCTTATTAACTGCAATAAACTTGGTCATATGAGTAATTGGCTTAAAAAATAATAATGTGTTATACAGAGTCCGCCCGAGCATGTATACACACTTAAAAGGTATGGTGTATATTATATGAATATATTAATATATATAACGTATAGCAATAAATTTAGTATTGAAATATTTATACATGTTTTTCTTTTTCTGAAATGTGTATAAATTTGGCTAATTCTGTATATACAGAATACTGTATGTCTTAATGATACTAACTAACCTCTTTGTAAAGCGGTGCGGCAAATTGTCCAATAACTACATTGATAATAATGCACATTAAATGCAATATTCAGTTCAGCTATCGACAGTTCCATACATTTTAGAAGGTCAAGACTCAAGACTTAATTGGTTTCCATTCATTAGATGACGGACATTTTTGCCTTTTATACCCTCGGGCAACTCCACACACACAAAACACACTCTCAGAAATAAACGCTGCCTGTACGGTAACTACTTGGAATAATATTACTTTTAATATTATGTATAATGTTATCTATGAAGCAAACAAAAATAACCCATGAAGAAAAACGGCATATTCTGTAATACAGCATTTTATCTTAAACACACAGAGTCTATCAAACCAGCCAGAAGCAAACGGACTTACCAGAAGAATGCGTACATGACCAGGGAATTCCCGATGATGCCCAGAGCCCCGATGACCGCCACGAAGAAGGCCACGATGTAGTGCACATGGTCTGGAACATCCACCTTTCTGTAAAATCCTTTATCCATGTCTAAGTGACAAGAGATACAGATGACAGACAATCTATCAGCAGCGCTCTTAATCAGAGGAATACTGCCTCATGCTCGCTTTCTATCACTGATGCTCCAACTGCGCTCTCTCTCTCTCTCTCTCTCTCATGTGTGTGTCATTCCCCAACCTCTCCCTTCACATTTATATAAGGATGCAAACAAATGCTAGACTGATAATAACAAATGATGTCAACCAGTGGCTTGGAATCAATGCCCAGTGTACCGTACTAATGTGTGACTTTTTAAACTCTTTTCAATGTCAAGAAGAAGGGAAAAAAAAACAGAATTATCCCAAAGGCTGCATATGAATAAAGGAAACATTATTCTTTGGTTCACTTTGTCATGCTGTCATGTCAACCTCAAGCGATGGGACAAATCAATAACACTCGATCAGTGTAGGAGAGGGCAGAGGCAATCTTGTGGGTCTTTGTAGCAACTTGGAACGTCACAAACATCTGCATCTGCATTCACTCTTAATATACTGTGTGCTGAGGACATACTGTAGAGACGAGACATTGTAGATGAATGGGTTAATTAACAAATATAATAAATCACACCCAGTATTTTGCAAGTGTCTCAAAACGTATGAGGCTTTGTCACGACACTCATTTTTCTTTTTCTTTCTTTCTTTTTTTTTTTAAAGAAATACCCATTGTAGTGGTTAGCACTGATGCCTTGCACCTCCAGGGTCCGGGTTCGATTCTCAGCCAGACTCGATTCCCGTCTCTGTGTGCATGGAGTTTGCATGTTCTCCCCGTGCTTGGTGGGTTTCCTCCGGGTACTCCGGTTTCCTCCCACAGTCCGAAGACACGTAGGTTAGGCTAATTGGCGTTCCCAAAAATTGGCCGTAGTGTGTGGATGAGTGTGTGAGTGTCTGTGCCATGCGATGGACTGGCACCCTGTCCAGGGTGTACCCCGCCTCGTCTCCTGGGATAGGCTCCAGGCCCCCCGTGAGCCCCAGTGGTGTAGAAGGTGAGTGAGTGAGTGAGTGAGTGAGTGATCCGATCATGTAGAAGTCATGCAGAAACAGGTAACAAGATTTTCGCATCAAACTTTAGTATTTCAGAAACTGCTATTGGATTTTGACATAGAATACGTCATTTAGTTCACACAGAATAGTGCAAAAATAAATAAATAAATAATAAAAAACCATCTGGTGCATGGAGGATCTGTAGGCTGAAGCACCTTGGTGATGAGAGACATCAGAGAAGAATTAAAAGACTGGACCAGACATAATGTCTATAGAAACTGAAGCGAGCACTCTTTATGACCATAATGAGCAGAAAAGCATCTCAGCATGAACAATGCATTAAACCTCAAGATGAATGAGGTACCACATCAGATTCCGGTGAAGGACGGGAATCCGAGGCTCCGCCGCTGGCTTTAGCTGTTGTAATACTTCAATAATTAGGAGTTACAGTATTTGAGGTACTACAGTATATTTAGCTTAAATCAGTCTGAACATTTCCCTCTGACTTCTCTTCTTCACAGGCATTTCGATTTGAGCGGATGGTACATACAGCATGTATAACATTGCATACTTGATAAAAGCACAAACCTGTTCATTTAATTTAAATATATATTGTAATGTGTAATGTGAAGCCATTCTTTTTCTTAAGGAAAAGCTTGTGTGAATAAATGTTGTATTGTTTTATACAGTATATTCAGTAAGTCTTAAATTACCGTATTGTCCTGCATTAAGCAAAGAAAACAACTAAGAAGATCTAAAATGATCAAATTGAATTCGGGAGTAATAAAACCTACAAGGACAATGCTTGTCCGCATGGTAGAAATGTGATCCGAATATCGAGATCAGTTTTTTTTTTTTTTAAGTGTCAGAATACAGAGCTGTGTGGATTCTGAATTCAAAAGATTTGGACTAAACAGCTAAACCGTGTGTCCACAATAAAACCACTTGTTAGTGAGGCAGTTTGCTAGGGAGCATAAAGATTGGAGATTTGCGCAATGGAAAAAGGTCATGTGGTCGGATGAGTCCAGATTGAGCCTATTACAGAGTGATGTGTGTGTCAGGGTAAGAAGGGGAGCGATGCACACATCATGCATAGTGTCCACTGTACAAGCCTCTGGAGACAGTGTTTTGATCTCAGGTTGCTTCAGTTGCTCAGGTCTAGGACCAGCGTCCTAGCGGGGAATGTAATGTCAGTGATTTGAACCGTGGTGTGATTGCTGGCGTTGAATGGGCTACTTTTAGTATTTCTTTGAGAACTGCTGATCTCTGGGGCTTTCCATGCATAACAGTCTCCAGAGTTCACACAGAACGGTGTGAAAAACATTAATAACAAACTATTATAATAAAGACAAAAACACTGAGTCAGCGACAGTTCTGTAGGTATTCTGTAAATACCTTCTTGATCCTTCTACGATCCTCCAGCACCAATGCCCGGCTGGACATGCAAAAAAGATGCATACAAAAACTCCCAGACATTAGTGTTTGTTAGTGACCAAGTAACCCAGTGCAAAGATCTATCCAATATAAATGTAAATGATATACTGTAGAAGGTCAGAAGAAAATGGTTGGATTGCTCTAAGCCGAAAAAGAAGGGATACGGTAACTTAAATATTCTTAAACTGCTTGGAACCCAATGTGGGCTGCGGAGTTTTATTGTATTATTACATACTTTTTTTTTTCTTCTTTTTTGTTTGTTTAGAAACCAAACGTTTTGAAAGATGTTAAGCTCAAATATGGATTGTTATGTTCTGCTTTAATGTTCCATTATGCATGTAAAATGTGCATTATTCAAACTAATTCATATTATTTTGAATGACCTGGCATTTCTTCTATAAAAAGATGGTTACATTTTTGTGAATTCCTCGCTTTTACTGTAATCCAGACTGCTCTTTATTCTTACTATACAGTACATTAAGTCTCCATATCCTCCTCATGTGGATCCTGTTCACGTAGTGACTTGTGCTTGTAGACTACGAACCTACAGTAAGAACATCTCTGGTGTCAGTAAAGGAAAATCCATGAATAACAATTGAAACGATCTTGAATCATAAATGAGGACACAATTACTAGAAAACACAAACACACACACACACACACATAGAAACATATTTCAGTTGATTTTCCCCTTGCATTCCTCTCTTCCACATCAATGCACTGATGCACTGCTTCCATCATCTTCGGTAAATAACTTGCTCCATATTTTCTCTCGCTGTCGTTGGCCTGTGGCTAAACATGACTTCTATTCTATAGAGGAGTATACTCATCATCATCACCATCATTTCTGACCACATTGTCCACTTTATGACTTCCACCACCTCGTGCCTGAGCAATCATTCACTCTTCAGCCAGTTGCAACTTAGAATCAGTTTACTGAATCGTTCCTTTCTGAGGTTTACAGAATGATTTACAGATGGTCTGACTGAATCCATCTACTGTATAAGCTATTTTTTGCAAATGTGTGAATTATGATTAGAAAGAAATCTATAAATTTGACTGAGGTGAAACGTCAAAAATAGAGCACTGCTTTTTTTCTGACTCTGAACGTACTTCAATATCCAAGACGACTGCATTTGGACAGTTTGATGACGCACAAAGCTTTTTCCAGCATCAAGGAGATAACTAAGTGGCTTGAGGAACAAAACGTCAAAATTTTGGGTGCAAGGTCAGGAAACTCCTCAGACCGTAACCCCATTGAGATCTTGAAAAGAACTTGACACTTGTGTGTATATATACACACGTGGACAAAATTGTTGGTACCCTTCGGTCAATGAAAGAAAAACTCACAATGGTCACAGAAATAACTTTAATCTGACAAAAGTAATAATAAATAAGAATTCTATGAATGTTAATCAATGAAAGTCAGACATTGCTTTTCAACCATGGAACAGGCCTGGACAAAAATGATGGTACCTCTAACTTAATAGTTTGTTGCACAACCTTTTGAGGCAATCACTGCAATCAAACGATTCCTGTAACTGTCAATGAGACTTCTGCACCTCTCTGCAGGTATTTTGGCCCACTCCTCATGAGCAAGCTGCTCCAGTTGTTTCCGGTTTGAAGGGTGCCTTTTCCAGACAGCATGTTTCAGCTCCTTCCAAAGATGCTCAATAGGATTGAGGTCTGGGCTCATAGAAGGCCACTTTAGAATAGTCCAATGTTTTCTTCTGAGCCATTCTTGGGTGTTTTTAGCTGTCTTTTGGGACATTGTCCTGTTGCAAGACCCATGACCTGCGACTGAGACCCAGCTTTCTGACACTGGCCAGCACATTTCTCTCTAGAATCCCTTGATAGTCTTGAGATTTCATTGTACCCTGCACAGATTCAAGACACCCTGTGCCAGATGCAGCAAAGCAGCCCCAGAACATAACAGAGCCTCCTCCATGTTTCACAGTAGGGACAGTGTTCTTTTCTTGATATGTTTCATTTTTCCATCTGTGAACATAGAGCTGATGTGCCTTGGCAAAAAGTTCCATTTTTGTCTCATCTGTCCATAGGACATTCTCCCAGAAGCTTTGTGGCTTGTCAACATGTAGTTTGGCATATTCCAGTCTGGCTTTTTTATGATTTGTGTTCAACAATGGTGTCCTCCTTGGTCGTCTCCCATGTAGTCCACTTTGGCTCAAACAACGACGGATGGTGCAATCTGGCACTGATGTTCCTTGAGCATGAAGTTCACCTTGGATCTCTTTAGAAGTCTTTCTGGGCTCTTTTGTTACCATTCGGATTATCCGTCTCTTTGATTTGTCATCAATTTTCCTCCTGCGGCCACATCCAGGAAGGTTGGCTACAGTCCCATAGATCTTACATTTCTGAATAATATGTGCAACTGTAGTCACAGGAACATCTAGCTGCTTGGAAATGGTCTTATAGCCTTTACCTTTAACATGCTTGTCTATAATTTTCTTTCGAATCTCCTGAGACAACTCTTTCCTTCGCTTCCTCTGGTCCATGTTGAGTGTGGTACATACCATGTTACCAAACAACACAGTTGACTACCTGGAGCCCTATATATAGGCCCACTGACTGATTACAAGATTGTAGACACCTGTGATGCTAATTAGTGGACACACCTTGAATTAACATGTCCCTTTGGTCACGTTATTTTCAGTATTTTCTAGGGGTACCATCATTTTTGTCCTGGCCTGTTCCATGAGTTTATTTTTTTAAATAATTCTGTTGAAGCATGATTGAAAAGCAATGTCTGACTTCCATTGGTTAACATTCATAGAATTGTTTTTAATTATTACTTTTGTCAGATTCAAGTTATTTATGTGACCATTGTAAGTTTTCTTTCATTGACCGAAGGGTACCAACAATTTTGTCCACGTGTGCATATGCTTATAGCACTTTTAACAGTGGTCTCTGTCGCAAAGGAGCTTTACAGAATCAAAAGAAAATCATCGAAATTGTCGCAAGCTATCGGAGGGTAAGCACAGAAGCCTTAGCAGTTAGCCCGTGTAGCATGGATGGTAAACCCAAACGCGGAAGCAACGCGAGTAGGCAGGATAACCACGCAATTTGTCTAAGAACTCTCTTACACGAAGAGCTAGGATCTACACAAATAAATCTGCGTTCTAGCAACACACACTCAATCAAAGAAGCAACCCAAATCGGTGAGTACTCACAGAATAGTCGGCGAAGCGTCAGACAAGGCATGGGCGAACTCAATGACTGAGCAATGTGAAGCGCCATCTTGTTTTCTTTTATGCTTCCTGAAATGCGACCATATTACTTCCAGGTCCTAGTGCCGGTCGTGTTACGAGTGTGCATGACAGTACCCCCCTGTCCAGGACCGACTCTCGACGGTCCTGGGGTGGAGGATACCCGACGACGGTTGTCCCAAATGAGTTCGGGGTCTAGGACGAACCGAGCCGGAATCCAAGATCGCTCCTCGGGACCGTAACCTTCCCAATCGACCAGGTACTGGAGCCCTCTGCCCCGAGGACGTGAGTCAAGGATCCGGCGAACGGTGTAGGCAGGACCACCCTCAATGATACGGGGAGGAGGAGCATGGTGGGTGGGGGGAACCATTGGTGAAGTGATGAAGGGTTTGAGCTGAGAGGTGTGAAATACCGGATGGATCCGGAGCTCCGCAGGCAGCTGGAGCCGGTAGGTGACAGGATTGATACGGAGGGTGATGCGGTATGGACCGATGAATCTGGGTGGTAGCTTTTTGGATTCCGTGTGAAGGTGAAGGTTTCTGGTTGAAAGCCATACTTTGTCACCTAAATTGTACAATCGTCCCGGCGGGTGTCGACGGCGATGTTGAGTGGCGTAGCGGTTGATGGCCTGTTGGATGGCGGCGTTTGTTTGGTTCCACAGCCGTCGACACCGGCGAACCAACTGTTGGGTTGACGGCACCTCAACCTCCGGTTCTTGATGATCGAACATCGAAGGTTGGAAACCGTGGCATACCTCAAATGGACTGAGATTGGTGGCTGAAGAGACATGGAGATTGTGAGATAAGGAGCCCATAGGAGGTAGCGGGCCCAGGAGCGCTGGCGATCGGCAACAAAGCATCTCAGGTAGCGCTCCAGTTGTTGGTTGGTCCGCTCCGTCTGACCGTTAGTCTGGGGATGATAACCAGAGGATAGACTACAGGTGGAATTGATCAGACGGCAGAAGGCTTTCCAGAACCGGGCGGTGAACTGGGGCCCCCTGTCCGAGACGATGTCTTTTGGGAACCCATGCAGTCGGACTACGTGTTCTAAAATGAGCTCTGCTGTTTTTTTGGCTGACGGGAGTCCGGTGAGGGCCACCAGGTGCACGGCTTTGGAGAACCGGTCAACGATGGTTAAGATGGTGTTTTTCTCTTCGGAGGCCAGCAGGCCCGCGATGAAGTCGACGGCAATGTGCGTACAGGGCCGATGGGGAACGGGGAGTGGTTGGAGTTCCCCCGGTGTCGGTTGGTTGGTATTCTTGGACCTGGCGCACACTGGACGTACTCCTTGACGTCACTCGCCATAGATGGCCACCAGAAGGCGCATCTGATAAATTGGAGGATGCGGTTGGCGCCGGGGTGTCCGGATAATGGCGAGGAATGACCCCATTGCAACACCTCGGTCCTTACGGTGTTCGGTACGTAGAGTCGCCCAGGCGGCACACCTGCCGGTGCGGTCTCCATCGCCTGTGCACGGCGAACCCTCTTTTCCAGTTCCCAGTGAAGTGGTGCAATGATCTTGGTGGGTGTGATGACAGGCGCGGGGTCCGCCCGGGGAACGTCCTCTTCGTGTTGTCGGGAGAGGGCGTCAGCTTTGGTTTTCTTGGACCCCGGTCGGTAGGATAGGTGCAAGTTGTAATGTTCGAAAAATAGTGCCCACCGCGCCTGTCTCGGGTTGAGCTGTTTTAAGTTGCGGATGGCGATCAGGTTCTGATGGTCGGTCCAGACGATGAACGGCTCTCTGCCGCCCTGGAGCCAGTGTCGCCATTCCTCCAAAGCCCACTTTATGGCCAGCAGCTCGCGGTCCCCTACCCCGTATCGCTGCTGAGTGGGGTCAAACATTTTGGAAAAGAAACTACAGGGATGTAGCTTCTGGTCTGGACCTCGTTGAGAGAGAACAGCCCCGGCGCCTACATCCGAAGTGTCGACCTCCACAACTAATGGTTTACTTGCGTCTGGGTGCAGTAGAATTGGGGCGTTGGTGAACCGGTGGCATAGGTCAGGAAAGGCGGTGATGGCAGCGGGGTTGAGGCTGAAGTAATGAGAAGAGGGTCGAGTCAGAGCGGTTACCGTACTGTAACCCCGGATAAAGCGACGATAGAAGTTCGCAAACCCGAGAAACCGTTGAAGCTGCTTGAGGGACTTGGGTAGGGGCCAATGACGCACAACTTCCAGTTGCAGGTCCATGGCCACACCCTGGGGCGAGATGACAAAACCCAGGAACGTGGTGGAGCGCTCGTGAAAGGCGCATTTTTCCAACTTACAGTACAGTTGGTGGGCGAGTAATCTCTTAAGGACCGCTCTGACGTGCTGGGTGTGTTCCTCGGCGGTGCGTGAATAAATATGTTCTTAATGGTGATGTTATTAAGCCCCCGATAATCGACACAGGGACGTAAGTCGCCCCCTTTCTTCTTCACAAAGAAGAACCCCGCGGCGGCAGGCGAGGAGGAGGGGCGGATGGTGCAGT
This sequence comes from Clarias fuscus, assembly GCA_030347435.1. Classification (NCBI taxonomy): domain Eukaryota; kingdom Metazoa; phylum Chordata; class Actinopteri; order Siluriformes; family Clariidae; genus Clarias; species Clarias fuscus. The sequence goes on along the minus strand of CM059223.1, from coordinate 5,969,600 downwards.
GGCGAAGGGCGTCAGAAACATATCTCTCCATCGCCTGCGTCTCAGCGGCGGAGAGGGAGTAAAGATGGCCGCGGGGGGGGACCGAGCCCGGCTGAAGTTCAATCGCCAGGTCATAGGGGCAATGAGGAGGAAGGTATGTGGCACGTCTCTTGCAGAATACTTCAGTCAGGTCTCGGTAGGTGACGGGGATGGCGTTGGTGTCGACATCGGGTGCCTCGGACTCCCTAGAACACGTCCCAGCCGGTGCAAGTTCGGTGCAAGTCGGCCCCCACTGCAGGATCCGGTTTTGCGTCCAGGAGATGAGGGGGTCATGTTGGAGCAGCCAGGGGTGTCCCAGGATGATGGGTGGCGAGAAAATTGAGGTGAGGTGGAACTGGATCCGTTCGTGATGTTGGCCGATGACAAGGGTGAGCGGCTGAGTCTGAGTGGTGATGGGGCTGGAAGAAAGGGGCCGACCGTCGACAGATGTGATACGAACAGGCTGGGATAACGCCTCAAGTTCCACTCCCAGTTCTTTGGCAAACGAAGAGTCAATATCCAATCCTGTTATCCAATCCAGTTACCTGCGGCCCCGGAATCGATGAACGCAGTACTTCCGACCTGTTTGTGGCCAAACCAGAGGTGTACTTGGACCGTGAGACGGGACCGTGAGCGTTTCCCGGGCGAAGTGGACAGAGGGCCCTGTGGTGCGCCGCTGACCCACAGTAGGCGCAAAGCCCTTCTCTGAAGCGTTGTTCCTGTTCTGCAGCGGTCAAGGAGGCGCGTCCTAGTTGCATGGGTTCCCCAGCTCCTGTGTTAACCACGGCGAGAGGTGGAGGTCCGACGGGTGCCATGGCGGTGGTGGTGAAGGAGGGACGAATCTCAGGAACCGGGGCGTGAGGGTATGAAGGGTGGCAGGGTCCGGGGGGCTGGCCTCGGACGAGAGAGCAGGCGCTGGTCAATGCGGAGGGCGAGCTGAATCAGTCCTTCCAGCGTGGCGGGAAGCTCTCGTCCGGCGAGTTCACCTTTGATCCGTGAGACCAGTCCCTCGTAGTAGGCCGTCCGAAGGGCGGCGTCTCCCCAGGTGGTCTGCACGCCTAGAGTACGAAAGTCCGCTGTGTAGCAACTCACGGACGACCCTCCCTGCCGCAGATGATATAATTTGGTGTCGGTCTCCACCTCAGCAGCAGGATGTTCAAATGTTAGTTTCAGTTGATGGGTGAACTCTCCGTATGAGTAGGCCGTATCCGAATCTGATCTGAGGACCGCCGTGGCCCACTCAGCTGCCTGCAACGAGACGAGAAGCGCAACGCGCAGTCGGTCTGTGGAGTATTTGGTGGAATTCAAACACAAGATCCAACGCGGTTAGAAAGACACTGCACCTCCCATCTGTGCCACTGCGATGGGCGTGGCAACAACCGAGTGAGCAGTCGCCCCACGGATGGTCGCGTTCTCCTGCCGTAGCTCCGCCACCTCGCGGCGCAAAGCTGCGACGTCTTGGAGGTCCTTTTGGAGAGACGCGACTTCTCCACGCAGCTTATTGATCAGCTCGGCATGCTGGTCAACCACATCACAGAGGCGAGCAAACTCCGCTGGGTTTACTGCTTTTGGCTCAGTCATTCTGTCACGAGCTATCGGAGGGTAAGCACAGAAGCCTTAGCAGTTAGCCCGTGTAGCGTGGATGGTAAACCCAAATGCGGAAGCAACGCGAGTAGGCAGGATAACCACGCAATTTGTCTAAGAACTCTTACACGAAGAGCTAGGATCTACACAAATAAATCCGCGTTCTAGCAACACACACTCAATCAAAGAAGCAACCCAAATCGGTGAGTACTCACAGAATAGTCGGCGAAGCGTCAGATAAGGCATGGGCGAACTCAATGACTGAGCAATGTGAAGCGCCATCTTGTTTCCTTTTATGCTTCCTGAAATGCGACCATATTACTTCCAGGTCCTAGTGCCGGTCGTGTTACGAGTGTGCATGACAGAAATGGGTATTAAAAAAATAATTTCTCCTTGATGAGCAAGTTGAGGGCAACGGTGTGTCATTGCGTGCGCCTGTGATGGGCGTGCGCCCAAATCTATTATCGCCCCTCGCTCACTTCGTAGGCTCCCTAAGTAGGCGGCACCCCTTCTGCAGGTGTGCAAAGGGACGGGGCCACCTATGCAGGCCGGCTGGCAGTGATTAACGTTAATAGGATCTCGGGCTTGCTCCGCATTATAAAAGCAAGGCGCGGAGTTTAGTCCGGGGTCCGAGAAGAACGTGCCCCAGAGACTTTGAAAAAGGACATTGGATTTCCGCCCTTTGATCTCCGCGCTGAGGACAGCACGGGAAAGAGCTGCACGAGCTCCCACGGCAGCCTATGTTCCCGCGTCGAGCCCGCCGAAGTGGAAAAGGCCGCGAGGAGGACAGCGTTAAGGCCGACGATCCCAGCCGGGAAAGCCGCCCGGTCGATGGACGTCCGAGCGAGAATCCCGCCTGAGGCCGCGCCCACAGAGAGCTGGGAGGGGCCAGGCCGGCCATCGACAGCGGGGAGGAACCAAGAGGGAGCGTGCAGGAGCGTTGCCTCGCGTGCTCCGTTCAGCCACTCCGCCCACTGCCGCCAGCCGCGTGCCCGCCTGCCAGCTGGGCACTGCCTCTGACCCTGAACGTGCACACATCATCCCTTCCCTTTCTCTCCGTCCTCCCTCCTTTTTCCCTTTCCTTCCCTTATTTATTCCTAATAAATAACCCTTTTCCTCTAAGATCTCGCCTCGTATCTGTGTTTCATGGTGCCGCCCGTGCAACTTTGGGTCGAACCCGTTACAGGTGGCGAGTAAGAACTTAATGGCAATAGGAAGAACCCTTGAGGAAATTATTCTTCATCAGCATTTGGTAGCTGTTCATGGAAACAGTACATAAACTGTTCAGGTCAAGAACACTGTGGAATACAGTAGGAAAATCATTGTCAAAGTCTACAAGCAAAGGATGCCTTGATGAATGTAAATATATCAAGGTTAACCTCAAGATCTAAACCACTACTGTACTAACACCAAAGAATGGAAATCCCAGTTTATATAAAATAATTCTTTTAAAAAAAGCCTTTCCAGTTCTGATACAAGATTAACTTGCATGCACTGTAGACGCGAGGGCTATGGAGAAGGAACGGAAAGGCTCATGTTCCAAATGAACCACGGTGTGGAGTAGCATTATGACAATTTCAATTCAATTCATTTTTATTTGTATAGCGCTTTTAGCGATTGACATTATCACAATACAGCTTTACACAATCAAACGATTTATTAAAGTTTGTATGAGATGTGAATGTGTACAGTATGAATGGAAATGATCAGATTGTCCCTGATGAGCAAGCCGAGGGCAAGGAAAAACTCGTTGAGAGGAACCGGACTCAACAGGGAACCATCCTCATCTGGGTGAAACAGATAGCAGGGATTGATATGCATCATACTGTGTATTAGGAGACTGAAAGTTCAGTATAACAGGAGATGTGTTGAAGTTAATATGGAGTCCAGGTCGTTATTGGAGGCTCAGGTAGACTGTAGAAAAGTCCAGTCCTGAACTATCGAGTCGCGAGTCCTGAACCAATCCATGTGTCTTCTATACTGTTGTAGCCCATGAACCTCAATTTTTTTTTTTTTACATTCTGTGTTTTGTGAGATTGTTTAACACAGTTTTGTATGATTATTTGAGTTGCTGTATTCTTCCTGTTGCACATTTTCCTTTAATCTCTCTCATCTATAAGGCATTTCCTACTATAGAACTTTTACTTACTTGAAGCTTTTTTTTAGTTCTTCCGTTTTCACACCGTTCTGGCTACACGTCAGAGACTGTTGTGTGTGAAAAGGAGAAATGGAGATCAATAATAATAGAAATACTTAGACCAGCTGGTCTGGCACCGACAATCATGAGACGGTCCAAGTCACAGAAATCAGATTTATTTATTTATTTTCTGATAGTTGACGTGAATGTTATTGGACGCTGATGACCCATACGGTATCTGCATGAATGTACTGTACAGGCTACACATAGTTGCTCTTACATGACTCAATAAATACTTGGATGAGTGAATAGAGGTACAGGTGTTTTTTAAACATACAATGACGATGTAAATCTGAGCTCAATCAATAATCTAAATGGATGTGTGTATACAGTATATTGGGGTTTTTCTTCTACTAAAGATGAATGTTGTACAATCAATCAGCCCCAGAAATGACCAGTTCAAATAAATAATCCAGGAAAGAAATCCTGGAATATACCCATGTGATCCAACCCATAGATGGGACAACATGACGTTATTATATTGCCACATACATGTACAGTAATGTTGCTGAGCCTAGACCTGACCACCTGAAGCAACCCACTGCGTCCAGAGGCTTGTACAGTGTGGTGAGTACATCACTTCATGCATCTACCAAGTAATAAAGGGTAAGCATTACATAATAGAAGATTTATAGACACATAATGTGAGTGCCACCTTTAATCCTGTAAAGCTGCTTTGCGACAATGACTATTCTCAGATTGCAATATCAGACATGTACTATTAATATAGACTGACTGAAAAATTTTTTTGCTCATTTTATATCTCTAAATGAGCCCTGGTTACACAATGTCCCTTCAGATTAATTCATTTCTCTTGTGACCATGTGACATCTCACCTAGTCATTCAGTCATTAAACAAACAGAGAATGCATTCATTAAGACTGGACATGGAGGACACTAAGGATTATAAGGACGTGCTTAAGCTTAAAGTATGACGATTAAAATGATGCTCATGTTTCCTTGGCGAAAAAAAAAACAGGATTGGATTTGTTTATTGCGTAAGAGCCATATGGTCACAGACTGTATAGAGTGCTTAGAAGGGGGGGGGGGGGGGGGGTTAGCTCTGTGATATAACACTGAAGGAAAATATAGCGCAATCAGTTTTGTCTGTGACCTCCAGGCTACTAAATAAAGGCAGTTTATTCTTCGCACATCTACATACAGTAGAAGGTATGAATAATCTGTGTACCCATAAGCCATTGAACAGGCTGTTTTACAAACACTTGCAGTACTGTATACTGCATCTAAAAAAACAGGATTGTTAGTGTAAAACAGGATTGTTAGTGTATATGTACACTAACATCTAACATAAATGTCATAAGTACAGTATATACAGTATATCAATATATTTATTTATATATTTATACAAGTCTTTATATTATTTTATGTTATTTGGCTGACATATGTACTGTATATGAACTATAATATGAATTATAGATGCCTCAGCATACAAAGCATTTTCGGTATCCCGAGCAAAAAAAACGTAGTTATTTATTGTATAGTTTAATTAATGTACATGTCTTTTATATGGAATATGACATGATCGTTTTAGTATGCAAAAATATGAATATATGAGTGGAAATTGGTAATATTGGCAATTTGTTTGGATGTCTGGAACATTCAAAGGGGCGTGGCTTAGCAGTAGCTCATTTATATAGACACTGAAATTATGCATTTAGAGGAGGAGTGAAATAAATAAAGAGAGTTTCAAGGTATGAAAAGAATATATTATCTAAGGGTTATTTCAGGGGAAGCATTAACAGAGACGCACTGGGCGAGCTCTGAGACCTGTGTTAACGTCTTATAAAAAATAGTAAAATATGGGACCTTTTTTTTTTTATTGAACATCTGTTTAACAAGTCAATTATTATTATTACCACTTACGTTATAGGAGCTTTAAACACTCGTTCTTTCATCAGGCTCTCTTGACTTGTTATGTCAATTGAAATATATCCCCATTATCTACAACTGTCAGAAATAATGACACTGGAGGCTCCTCCTTTCCAAAAAATGCTAAATAAGCATCACAATATCAAGATTTCTAAACGTTTTTAAAAACCTGTTGTTTTTTTTCATGGTGCACATGCCTTGCAAGTCCCTAATTTTATCCAGCACTACCGTCAGCGCTGGTGTTATCAGTACTGTATCTAGGGAATGCAAGATTAATATTATGGATTCCAGTCAGGTCCATACCACATGGACTGTAAGTGCGGTTACATGGACAATGCTTCTTCAATTCAATTAAAACTCACTGTCTGAGTAGAGATTCCAGTTTACCTGGTTGCATGGACGCTGATCATATTAAATGTGTGATTACATGATCAAAGCATGGTTAATTAAAAATCCTTACCTTTTTGACATGCATTGAGTGGTTCCAAAAGGCGTCACGCGTTTAATCTGCTGGAAAAATAACAAAATAATAAGAAAAAGGAGGATATTTTTTTTATTTTAGTTTACAACTTTGAGATACTTCAATTCATTCCTCAAAAGATGACCAAGATGGACCCACATTATGTCATGGGGGCGACATTTGCATTTCTGCTGTTCTTTTCAATTTCAATTCAATTCAATTCCATTTGATTTGTATAGCGCTTTTAACAACTCACATTAAAAGAATGTAAAAAGAATTATTTAAGTTTGTACGAGATGTGAATGTGTATGAATCAAAATGATCGGATTGTCCCTGATGAGCGTGCCGACGACGACGGCGACAGTGGCAAGGAAAACCTCTCTGAGATGGCAGTAGGCAGTAGGAAGGAACCGGACACAACACGGAACCCATCCTCATCTGGGTGATAACTGATAGCAGGGATTGATCTGCGGTCATACTGTCATTTTCAATCTCAAGCATCAAGAGCAGGGTTTTTATGAGTGACTGAAATAGAAAGCATAGTGGAAAATAATCCACATGAGCAAATCCAGAGCTAAACCTCTTAAATGTTGAATTCAATAACATATGACAAGATGTGTCATTTTATGCTTTATACATCAGAAGCACACACAGTGATGTCAACTTACTGAATCGTAAGCAGATATACAGTACATAGTGACTGGGCTCTTGGGGTTTAAACTACAATCTGACAAGTAGAACAGAAACCCAAAGGTTTATATAACTGCATTGTCTGGTGTGTGTTATTCTGCTTATACCCCAGCAATTTTCAAAAATGTTAATGTTTTGGTTTAATTTACGGGGGCGTTCAAAAAAACGTTTGATTGGTGCAAGCGTTTTTAAATGAGGTCATACATTCATGAGGTCGGAGCCCAGTGCGGTTGTTCCAGTGAACATTCAGCCTGACGGAAAATACACATCTATCTGTTGAAAATGTACACAATCATTCAGGAACATCATCTGCACATTACAGTGACTTGGATGGGAGTTATTGCAATATGCCATGTACAGTCCCTGACCTCACTCCAAGGCATTTCCACATATTTGGGTCATTAAAGGAGTTCCTGGGAGGCTGGCGTTTCAGACCTAACCTATCAGATTCAAGAACTGAATTGTGCTGTGTAATAATATTCTATAAACCATTTACTGTATAATTATATTTGATGTTATAAAAGTTAGACAAGTTAGTTCCTGTAATTATAGAACATAAACGTATAAATACTGTACATATAGAGTATAGCGGAATCATTTTCTCACAAGTCTCATGATTTCCTTAGATTGAATAAACATCCCACGATAATATCTTGTCTTGAAGATCTGTCAGGAGATAGAGGCTTATCCTGGATTTGTTGTTCACAGAGTCTTTAAGACATACGACTCAGTATGTAAAAAGATCCAGGGCAGGTTAGCGTCTGAATTGTTAGCGTCTGTGAATTGTCTTCCCCTTGACCAGCTGAAGCATTATGCTTTTAAATAAGCTGTCATGTGTGAAAAAGGACTAGAGTGTTCACACATATACTGTAAAAGCTTTCTGACTGCACCACATTAGGCTTTTACAACATAGCTGACCTCTCTGCTCCCCTGACTAGCACACATCTGATCGAAGGTATTACTGAAAGTGCAAAGTTAAAAAGAGCTCAAGTGCCAGTGTCAAAAAAAAAAAAATGCGGCTAACAAGTCAAAATCAATCAACTTACAAAAGCGCACACATAGTTTTTTGTTTCCACAGAGAGAAGGCTGTAAGCTGTTTGTCAGCTGGGTCTACAGGGTGATAGGGAGGTCTCTCCAATCCAGCATATACTGTAGCTACATAAGGATGATATGTTGGTTTTGAAACATTTTATTTTAGACAGAAAATAAAAAGGCTTTTACTGTAGCTAGCAGGCGCGTTCTCTTGTGTACAATGCTCCTTGATTCTAGACGCTTCCCCCATCCTGCCCAGTTGATGCCCCCTCTACCCTGCTGGCTGAGATCATCACCCCACTGGCTTACTTGGCTGAGAACCTGGCTACCTGCTCAGCTGACAAAAATGTTTTTTCTCCCTGCCTTCTTGAAGACATTATTTCACAACACCCCTTGTCTGCCCTAAGTTCTCTTGTGTACAATCCACCTTAATCCCTGACTCTGGCAAGTACAGGACATCATTGCCCCCCATCCTGCCCAGCTGATGCCCTTAACCCCGCTACCCTGGTGAGGCCATCACCCCGTCTGCTTGCTTGATTGAGAACATTGCTCAGTTGAGGAAAATGCTTTGTCTCCCAGCTTTCTTAAGGATGTCACTCCACCTTCCTGTCTGAGGACATCACTCTGCCTTCATGCTTGGTTGAGGATATAACTCAATGTCCTCAACTGGAGGTGGATGTCACGCTGTTTCCTTGGTATGTTGTTGTTGTCAACCCTCCTTTCCCACCTGACTTTCCCACTGTTCTCACCCCCTATGGCCTCACCATAGTGGTGCTCCCCACTTTGACCTTGCCATTGGCATTGCTTTAACCCAGCAGCCCAGACTTACCTGTTTATGTATTCCAGGAGCCAGGGGGTGTGCTGCATTACACCATACACAATTCCATCGAAGACTGCCAAGAGGTACCCAGACTCATAGTTTTGATTTCATAATTAGTTGGCAAGTTGAGCTCCATGTCTTCTGCCCTTTGCAAATGGTGTCCAAGCCAGGAGATGAGAGGAAAGCCTGGCAAGCAGCAAAAAGGTATTTTATGCTTGATCCTCCTTGATCACTGACTCTGGCAATGACACCCAAATTGCCCAACTGAGGACACCATTTGTATAGCTGTGTATTCTCTGCCTCCTTGCTTCACAATCAGCCTGATGTCATTACAGTTTCTCTTTGGCCTTTCCAATGGACATTGCTCGCTCCTCTGGCTTAACCATGGTTACTTACCTCACATGGTTGCCACCCCTCACACCCCCCTCTTCCTTGACTGTGGTTGTTTTTATGATGGGTCTCACTAACAAGTGGTTCTCCACACAGCTATATAGTCCCAATCCGTTTCACCTAGAGTAAAATACCAGACCCTGTGCACTGACATCAAATGCTCTTGTTCTTGGTTTATTCTGCTGAATTACAAGCGGCATAAACAAATCATGTGTCCTGGGGTGCTGCGTGTTTCACCAGCCATGAACACCAGCTGATCTTCTCATGGCTTTCATCGCCGTCAAGTAAACAAAATACACAAGTGTATGCTTGTTTCGCAGTTAGAAAAAGGACAAAAAGCTATTTCAAGAGAAAACTGGCTCACAACCAATATGAAAAGAAACATTTAATGCTATCTGTTGACAAATATTTATCCATGTTAGTTAACCCCCTGAAGCACAATTCAATTTCCTGGCTGAAGAACCACTCTTGAGGAGACACAAAACACTGGGAACACAGAGTGAACTCTTAGTGGGTCAGATCATAAGATTTCTTCATTAAAAAATCTACAATACTCATAACGGCAATTTCATTCTCAGCATTGACATACATAACTTAACATTATCCCATTCATAAATGTTCACCGTGGGACAAAATAATGCTCTTCATTGGTTAGCACTGTCGCCTTGCACCGCCAGGGTCCGGGTTCGATCCTCGGCCAGGCTCGATTCCCGTCTCTGTGTGCACGGATGTTCTCCCCGTGCTTGGTGGGTTTCCTCCGGGTTCTCCGGTTTCCTCCCACAGTCCAAAGACATGTAGGTTAGGCTAATTGGCGTTCCCAAATTGCACGTAGTGTGTGAATGAGTGAGTGAGTGAGAGTGTGTGTCTGTGCCCTGCGATGGATTGGCACCCAGTCCAGGGTGTACCCTGCCAAGTGCCCTAAGTCTCCTGGGATAGGCTCCAGGACCCCCGTGACCCTGACTACAGGATTAAGCGGTATAGATGATGAGTGAGTGAGTGGTGCAGCGTAAAGGGTCATATCGCTATAGATAAAGATATAACAAAAAAAATTAAAATGATGTGCAGCCTTACGTATGCAAGAAAATGGATAACTTTTTTTTACCGTACAAATGACATGATTAATATAATCCTAATAGATTTACTGGACAAAAGACTTTCTGTCTTTTAACAATACAGTAGATATTGCCAGTTACAGAAATCACAATCTACTGTAGATTTACATCTCTAATAAATGTCAACTGAGACCACATGAATAACAGCGTAATGAAGGCTGTACTGCTTCATCCTGTATATAGGGTCACGGGGGCAGCACACACTGCGGGCAATTTGGGAATGTCAATTAGCCAAATCTGCAAGTCTTGGGACTGTGGGAAGAAACCAGAGTACCTGGGGAAAACCTAACAAGCACAGGGAGAGCATGCAAACTCTGTGCACACAAAGGAGGGAATCAAATCGAACCCGGACCCTGGAGGTGCAAGGGAACAGTGTGAACCTTTAAGCCTGATGTCATTCTAAACTATCTAAATAATAAGCAAAACATTGATAAGCAGTTATTTGTTTCTTTTGTGATAATCAAAAACCCTTTCGCCATGACTGTTCATACCTGTATGTACAGGTATTCTGCAGGGACATGCACTCTGTTCATGTCCATGGTTTCTTCTCTTCTCCTTAAAAATACATGGCAGGTTGTGGACTGGCAATTAAGTGTCTGAATATGTACTGTATGTATGTGTGCCTTGACCCATTCAGAATGTAGTTTCACCTCACATGTACCTGGAATATTATTAAACATGGAATGTGTAATTCCCAATAGAAGGGACAAAGGGCAAGCCAAGAAATTAATTCAATAGAGTAAAGTGTCATACACAGTAAAAAGGTAATAAAAACACACAACCACATGGGAATTCACAATGATTGAGTTTATACAAAAAAAAAGTCAGTTTGGCAAGCAGTGGTTATGTTAGAACTCCTGAGAGTGGCCTGAGATTGCTAGTTCGAATCCCGGGTGGTGCTGTAACCTCTCGCAGCCGGAGGTCTAGAGAGAGCTGATTGGCCGAGCTCTCTCAGAGGGGAGGGATGAGAGGTACTTAGTGCTCCCACATTAATCACGGCTCTACAGCCAATCAGGGGCGTCTGTGAGCTCGCGCAACGGAGGGAGTGGGAGCTGTCCTCCGAGTGTGTTACGCTGCCCCCAACGGTGCGCGAGCGAGCAGTTCGAAAAGATGCGGTCGGCTGGCGTCACGTGGTTCGGAGGAAACACGTGATAGTCTTTGGCCCTCCCGGCTGAGTGGTAGTAGTAGCCTTAATGTGGGAGCCCCCTAGTGACGGGGAGGAATTGGACACGACTAAATTAGGGAGAAAATCGGGGAAAAATCCCAAAAAAAAAGAACTCCTGAGAGTGTGACCTCTGCTGGCATGGCAAGGAAATGTCCAAAGTCCTTTTTTCCCCCGTAAGATCGGCAAAGATCAGCTAACTGGCTTGTTAATGATCCGGAAACTGGACAGAGTTTTACCCGGACAGGCACAATCATAAGCTGTTTTGTATCTTAATTTCTCAATCATACTACAAGTTGTGACAAATGTGGATCTAACAATGATCATCATTCTTTAATAGCTGGAAAATACATTAATATCATCCAAAATAGACAATAATCAATTTCCCCTTTAGTCACTGATTGATGTTTCTTAAAGGATGTTACATATTGTACAGTATATGGGAGTCCAATGTAGAAATGCTTTAAATAAAGTGTTACCAGAAATCTTGTTTCCAATACGTCACACACAACAATGTTTAATCTGCATCACTGCTGTCATCATATGAGATGAGGTGAGATGAGATGAATTGAGATGACTTCAGAAGAAATGAAATTGTTGAAATTGAGATTATATGAGATTAGATAAGATTAGTTGATGGATTGAGATGAGATAAGTTGAGATAATATGTGATTAGATGAGATGAGGTGAATTGAGATCAGAGATGTAAATTCAAGAGATGAGATGAGATGAGATCAGATGAAATTTGTCACACAGAGTGTTTGACCTGCATCACTGGTGTAATTGCTGAGGCTTCCTGGTAGTATGATAAAAAAATTAATTAAAACCACATCACACACATATGTAATCAAACACATTTAAGGGCATGGTCAAAAATAACACCTAAATTTGACGCTGTGCGTTTAACATACTGCTCCAAGGCTCCTAAATCCAGAGGTGGAACTCTACCCCTGGCACCAGGACCAAATACCAAAACCTTAGTGTTTTTATCATTAAAATTGAAAACATTTGGGTCTAACCATGCCTTTATGTCATCTAGACATGTTAACAAAGCCTTGACAGAGTCTTCATTCCATTTTAACGGGAGATAAATCTGACTATCATCTGCATAGCAGTGAAAGGAGATGCCATGTTTTCTCAGGATATAGCCGAGTGGCAACAAATACAGTGAGAAAAGAAGGGGTCCAAGGATATAACCCTGTGGGACCCCATATGTCAGAGGAGCTGAGGGGGACTCAAGATCTCCAAGACTAACAGAAAATGGTCTATCAATACGATAGGACCTAAACCAGTCTAGAGCTGTCCCCCTAATTCCCACCCAGTGTTCCCAGCGTGACAGAAGGATGCCATGGTCTACTGTATCAAAGTCAGCTGTTAAAATCAAGCAGCAGTATGATAGTACGTGATTAGAAGAAATGAGATGAAATGAGTTAAGATGAGATGAGATGAGTTGAGATTATATGAGATGAGATGAATTGAAATGAGATGAGGTGAGGTGAGGTGAGATGAGATGAATTGAGATGAGCTGAGATGAGATGAGATAAGATGAGTTGAGATGAATTGAGCTGAGGTGGGATCAAAACAGATCAGATGATATGTGATTCCTCAAATAAAAGCACAGTATGAACAATGCCATTTCCTAGACCTGGCTTTTAATTATTTTGAGTAAGCTGTTTCCATCTGCAGGCAAATTCTTAAGTACGTCCCTTGTGAAGCTGTGAGGCCAAAATATGGAGCAAACAAGATTATCCTATAAGCCAGTTATGCACTGTAGCAGCCAGACTGTCAACATGTCATGCTAATAATAAATCCCTACTACTACTAATAATAAGAAAAATAATAAGAACCACATAATAATAATAATAGTAATAATGGTTATACCATTCATACTAACAATAATTTGTATTATATTAATAATATAGGAATTGTTACTTAAAATTTTAATATTTAATGCAAAAATACAATGTATAATTTATTTATAATTAATCCTGAAATGATCCAACTAATAAAATAGTGAAAATATTTATATAATTCTGCACACACCAAACACCAGTACAGGCATCTAGTAGCTTGTGTTACTGAATCCACTGCCTGTACATTTCCCAAATTGTATTGTATGTGAAACTGTTGACCTGTATAAAACTGTATAAAGCTCACATTTGGTGGCAAAATTTGATGTGCTTATTCTATGTCGGGTTTACTGGGAGTGATCCTAAAGCTACCACTAAGAAGGTGTAAGGCAAAGCATCCACTTGATGGTCTCAAGAGATGAACTGAAATATGCAGAGCAAAAAGGCCTGAGCCCAGGAGATCAGAATGGAAAACTGTCTGTCATAATAACTGGAAGAGGTGAAGAAAAGGGCAGGCAAAGTGAGAGTGGCAGTCATATGCGAACCACATGCAAATGGAGCCGAGCCAGCGCACACAAGATGCAGCTTCTTCCAGTATTCTGGTGAAGGACAGTCATTGTGAGAGCGAAAAACTGCACAAAGCCAATGGCCCTGGAGGAGCTTAGTGTTCTTACCGATGGAAATATGCATTTAAGTAGACAGTGGTCTGCAAATGAGACCTTGAACATCTCCTCAACAGCAGTATTACACAAGGGCAAGAAAGTCTCCTGATAAAAATAAAGATAACATGAAGCATGATAGGAATGCATTATAGATTTTAACTTGGCTTTGCTATGACAAGTCACAACTGCTTGAGTTTAATGTCATATAAATAATGTCAAATATAAATGCACAGATGTACAGTACTGTGCAAAGGTTTTGGACACATGCAAATATTGTCCAGGATAGTGTGTAGAGCCTGCAAGGGTTTTTAGACCCCTTGAATATTTGCATATTTTATATTGTTACAATGGCAGCATGGTGGTGTAGAGGTTAGCACTGTCACCTTGCACCTCCAGGGTCGAGGGTTCAATTCCTCGCATGAAGTTTACATGTTCTCACCGTGCTTTTTGGGTTTTCTCTGGGTACTCCGATTTCCTCACACAGTCCAAAGACATGCAGATTAGGCATTCCCAAATTGCATGTAGTGTGTGAATGAGCATGTGAGTGTGGATTGGCACCCTGTCCAGGGTGTACCCCGCCTTCTGTAGTCTTCCCTATGCCTTTGTGGCCTGGATTGCCATGCAACTGTGGTAGCACTTCCTTCTGTAGTCCTGTTAACCCTTTACTTGCAGTATTTTATCAGTACTGTCCCGGACTTGCAGGGCTGTAAAACCTGTGCCTGTGATAGGTAGGAATGGATTACTGTTGGCAGATTAAACAATAAGGTCCCATGTTGAAAGAAGAGTTCTTGTTAGTATTCATCCACAGCAAACCCAGATCCACAGGTTGGTTGTGTGGCACTGGAGGATCGACCACCAACCAGTCATATGTAAGGATTACCATGGCAGGCAACTCAAAGGTTAACCATAATACACATCAAGTACCTTTAACTCATTGGCTACACAAAGCTGCTACCACCAACAAGGCTGCAATTTTTTTTTTTTACAGATGTATTGCGGGAAGAAACAATAATAGATACCGTTTGACCCAGTGTCCAACAATATCCACTCGCTATGCAATCTACCTTTGGACCTTGGGAGGGACTACTTTGGAAGAGACTAGTTTCCTGCAGGCTAAAAGTTAGTTAGAAAACACAGGGGGGAAAAATCATGAATGGGCCAGGCAAAGAGCAAGAGCAAGCTTTTCTATCAAGAGAAACTGAACAAGGAAGCAACAAAGCACTCCTTTGAGAAAATAGAGGAAAGTATTGCACTGAGCCACATGAACACAATGAGACTTAATGAGTTGCCACAAGTACTGTAACATTTCCAGATGTGTTTCACTACATTGTTTTAATGTGAGTGCTTACACAATTGAACGGATCAGAAATGACCCCCTGGGGGCCTGCATTCAGTTCACTAATAAATGGATGCAGGACTTGGAGATCCAGTTCCAGTGGAGTCTGCATATTGCACTGTACGTGCATGACTGGCATAACAGAGTGTTGGTGTAGCAGTGCAGATACGACGGACCAAGACAGTCACTGAGGTTCTGACCTACTGAGGTAAGGTAGGCTACCAGAATCTCCTCTGATGCAACTAAGAGTACATCAGTGGAGAGAGAGTAATGTCAGGGATGTTACTGCACATGTCTGTGTTAGCACAATACCACACTTTCTGACCTATCACCCCTAATTTAGCATTTGCACACCCACAGCAAGACTGCTTGATGTTCAGGAATGGAGGACTGCTACCGTAATCATACACACCCTATTAATTCCTGTGCAGTGCCAACTTCATGACCCAGCAACAGATAGATGCGAGCTATCTGTCCTGAAAGATTGACATTGAAATGTCCTGACATTGTTCATTACACCTATCGATTTTATGGTACACAAATAAATATTGTCAAAATGTTATGCTATGTGCTATGCAACATAGGAGCAACAATGCAGGATATGCAGTACATATAGAAAAACAATTCTTCACATGCGAGCACATCTTTCACATCCTGCTGGCAGCACTCCTGCACACGTTAGTCCGACACTAATGACGTCCAATTCAAAATATGTCAACACCAAGTTCCAAGGGCACAGTTTATGAAGAAGGCCACTGTTTGAAAAATGCATCCTGTGGAGCAGTGCCAGTAAGATCCTTCCCAGTGTGCTTGTGTGTAGTGGGAAAATCCCTGTGCTGGATTGACAGATTCAGTTTCAGGCTCATCAGAATTAAAAGGAATGACTGAAAAGGTGAAAAATGTCAGTCTGTTTTGTGACAGGCAAGACAAAAGTGCTTCCAGCAACACATGCAAGAGCAATGTACAGTAGTGCTTGACCTTTCAAGAAATAATCAGCCATCTTCTTTGGGAGAGCTCTCCCTTCAGGATTTCGGTCTCCAAGGACAAACAGTTGATTTCTTTATTCTTGTGAATATTTAAAAAAAAAATGCATTTTTGCTGTTCTTCAGTGTTTTCTTTTGAGGCAGGTTCATCCACTTTAATCCATCTCTGATTCATGACCAGCTAGATCCAGTGGTGTTGCAGGTACAGTACAGTGTTGTTCTCTGTGAGAACCTGTGGTCTTTGTCCTCTGGCTAAACAGCTGAGTCTTCACCGAGGTGAAGCAACAACTCTATAGGTATAGGTAGTCCCTGATTTATGAACATTCAATTTACGAATTTTTGTGACCGCGGTTCCATCACAGAAGTACATCACGTGTATTATATACAATACAATATACAACATTTTCAGTGAATGTATAAAATGTCTAAAGTCTGCTATATTCTATGTGTGGTGGTATGGAAGAAAAGAGTCGGCCTCATCGGTTTCAGTGAATCACTCCGGGAGCATGATGATAGAAAATGTCTGTCCTGTAAAGCTGTCCTGAAGGTGAATAATCCTAATTTCGAAAAATCCTTAACAAAACAGAGTTGACAGTCCAATACAGGGGAAAACAGCTCTAAGACATAATGGCGTCTGGGATTCCCCTGACGATTTAAAGGTGCAGAGACAACATTTCACTGTGAGATTAATTTCCATAGACACAATTACGTAGTGGACAGATTTAGTCAAGTCAATTGGTATGCTTTACTTTGTATATTCGTATCAAAGGCATATAAGACTCATGTTGTTGTATTTACTGTAAGAACAAATCATACTTACGAAGATGCTCCCAGAACGGAACCCGTTTGTAAGTCGGGGACTACTGTTACAATCCCAAAGTCTTGAACAACCCCTCGTTTCTTCATATTAAATTGAATTCAATTATGTGGATTAATTTAAAGAAATGGGAAGAAATGTCTTCCTGCGGGGCGGCACATGATTACCACTGTCGCCTTGCACCTCCAGGGTCTGGGTTTGATTCCCGGCCAGGCTCGCATGGAGTTTGCATGTTCTCCCCGTGCCCTCTGGGTACTCCGGTTTCTTCCCACATTCCAAAGACATGTAGATTAGACTGATTGGCATTCCCAAATTGCCTGTAGTGAGTGTATATGTGTGTGCCCTGCGATGGATTGGGACCCGGGCCATGGTGGACCCTGCCTTGTGCCCTAAGCCCTGGGATAGGCTCCAGGCCCCACGTGACCCTGAATACAGGATAAAGCGGTATAGAAGATGAGTCAAGATGTCACCGTGTCGCCCCTGATTAAGCTGCAAAATTTTAATAATGCTGTCCTGAGACTGAATAAATGCCAAATAAATTTAAAACATGTCCTCACAAAAATTCAATGATCATGAATCTGTGTTTGAAAAATAAAGTGTAAAAGTATTGATAAGTAACAGGATCTAAGTAAAAGAAAGAGAGTAATTTGTAATTTGTACTACTATAGTTCTTATATAAGGAATCATTATATCATATATCATAATCATTATATATATATATATATATATATATATATATAT
Organism: Clarias fuscus; assembly: GCA_030347435.1. Lineage (NCBI taxonomy): Eukaryota > Metazoa > Chordata > Actinopteri > Siluriformes > Clariidae > Clarias > Clarias fuscus. The sequence goes on along the minus strand of CM059223.1, from coordinate 5,951,856 downwards.
ATATATATATATATATATATATGTATATATATATATATATGAATAAAATAAACTGTTTAGGTGGCTGATAAAATTGATCTTAATCCTATGCGCACATGATGAGGTAACATGAAAGTGCCTTGAATAAGTGAAGTAAGTGGTGGTAGCATGGCAGCATGTTAAGAGTCTTAAGACCTCTGTCTCTTTGTTACATGCTACCACCACCATGCTTCTTCTTCTTCTTTTTTTTTTTTTTGCCTCACTGTAAGCACATTATGTTGCACCGGATTAATTTTACTAACACCATTCATGGTGTCACGAGGCAATGATTAGATACAGTTGACATTTACTGTATCTTTTGTGCATACAAGGAAATGACCATAAATAAGTGAAGCAAGGTTACAGTGGCATCATATTTAGCGTGTCATTGACACTTATTTCAATGACACCTTGGCTTTCATGATGCTGTGAGACATTTCTAATGCTTTACTACACAAAGGTCTACTCTATATAATGAATGTTATTTCTAATTAGATTTGTTTGTATCAAAACTAATGTAGGTGTTTCACAGGTTTGGGAGCGAATGCTTATGATATGACAAACAGATGAGACAGAAGTAAAATTACAGAAATTGATTAAAAGTGAAAATACATTTCATATCTTTTGCTAGACTAAACTTTCGAACAAGACAATTTTTATAAATATGACTTCTAACCTGGCTGGCTTTAACTTTCAGAGCCTTTAACTTTTATACACTCACCTAAAGGATTATTAGGAACACCATACCAATACGGTATTTGGCCCCCTTTCGCCTGCAGAACTGCCTTAATTCTACGTGGCATTGATTCAACAAGGTGCTGAAAGCATTCTTTAGAAACGTTGGCCCATATTGATAGGAGAGCATCTTGCAGTTGATGGAGATTTGTGGGATGCACATCCAGGGCACGAAGCTCCCGTTCCACCACATCCCAAAGATGCTCTTTTAAACTCATTGTCATGTTCAAGAAACCAATTTGAAATGATTCGAGCTTTGTGACATGATGCATTATCCTGCTGGAAGTAGCCATCAGAGGATGGGTACATGGTGGTCATAAAGGGATGGACATGGACAAAAACAATGCTCAGGTAGGCCGTGGCATTTAAACGATGCCCAATTGGCACTAAGGGGCCTAAACTGTGCCAAGAAAAGATCCCCCACACCATTACACCACCACCACCAGCCTGCACAGTGGCAACAAGGCAGGATGGATCCATGTTCTCATTCTGTTTACGCCAAATTCAAACTCTATCATTTGAATGTCTCAACAGAAATCGAGACTCATCAGACCAGGCAACATTTTTCCAGTCTTCAACTGTCCAATTTTGGTGAGCTCGTGCAAATTGTAGCCTCTTTTTCCTATTTGCCGTGGAGATGAGTGGTACCCGGTGGGGTCTTCTGCTGTTGTAGCCCATCCGCCTCAAGGTTGTGCGTGTTGTGGCTTCACAAATGCTTTGCTGCATACCTCGGTTGTAACGAGTGGTTATTTCAGTCAAAGTTGCTCTTCTATCAGCTTGAATCAGTCGGCCCATTCTCCTCTGACCTCTAGCATCAACAAGGCATTTTCGCCCACAGGACCGCCGCATACTGGATGTTTTTCCCTTTTCACACCATTCTTTGTAAACCCTAGAAATGGTTGTGTGTGAAAATCCCAGTAACTGAGCAGATTGTGAAATACTCAGACCGGCCCATCTGGCACCAACAACCATGCCACGCTCAAAATTGCTTAAATCACCTTTCATCAATTTGTTTTGGAAATGACAGATACAAGTCATCCATTGTGGCCAGAGGGATTTTGAGCTATTCTTCTTGGAGAATAGTGGTCAGGTCACTACGTGGTTCTGGTGGAGGAAAACGTTTCCTGACTCGCTCCTCCAAAACACCCCAAAGTGGCTCAATAATATTAAGATCTGGTGACTGTGCAGGCCATGGGAGATGTTCAACTTCATTTTCATGTTCATCAAACCACTCTGTCACCAGTCTTGCTGTGTGTATTAGTGCATTATCATCCTGATAGACAGCACCGCCTTCAGGATACAATGTTTGATTCTGAGGGTGCACATGGTCCTCCAGAATGGTTCGGTAGTTCTTGGCAGTGACGCGCCCATCTAGCACAAGTATTGGGCCTAGGGAATGCCATCATATTGCAGCCCAAACCATCACTGATCCACCCCCATGCTTCACTCTGGGCATGCAACAGTCTGGGTGGTACGCTTCTTTGGGGCTTCTCCACACCGTATCTCTCCCGTATGCGGGAAAGACAGTGAAGGTGGACTCATCAAAGAACAATACATGTTTCACATTGTCCACAGCCCAAGATTTCCACTGCTGACACCATTGGAACCGACGTTTGGCATTGGCACGAGTAACCAAAGGTTTGGTTATAGCAGCCCGGCCATGTACACTGACCATGTGGAGCTCCCGAACAACAGTTTTGGTGGAAAAAAGAAGAGCTGAGGTGCACATTTAATTCTGCAGTGAGTTGGGCAGCTGTGGTTTTATGTTTTTTACAATCCCTTTCAGACAGCTTCCTCTTGCGTCCACACTTATGCCGGTTGGATGGGGTTCGTCCTTCTTGGTGGTATGCTGACATTCCCCTGGATACCATTACTCACAAAGACTTGCTGTCTTGGTCACAGATGCGCCATCAACAATTTGTCCTCTTTTGAACTCTTATATGTCTCCCATAATGTTGTGTGCATTGCAATATTTTAAGTAAAACTGTGCTATTACTCTGCTAATTAAACCTTCACACTCTGTCCACACTCGGTCTTCACATTACTGGTGGAATGAGCAGTCAATCAAAATTGGCCACCAGGCTGGTCAAATTTAGCCATGAAACCTCCAATACTAAATTGGCCAGTGTTTCGGTTTCATTGTCCAAAGCCTATAATATACCGTATATTAAAGAATAAATCGTCACCTTCTGACAAGTCAGCATATGAAATGTTAACAATTAATCGGCTGTTCAGCTTTATAAGGCGATAAAGAGTTGATAAAGAAGCCTGGGTGAAAATTTACAGAAAGGCAAAACCTTCAAGGATGCTACAGTACACTGAATGGCCACACGATGGCGTAAAAGCCTTAAAACAGCAAGCGTTGCTTTCAAGCCTGATCAATACCCATTACTCCAAGCCAGATGAGAATGAAGAAAAGTTTGCAGCTAAGAATGCGTTTTCCAAAGTGTAATGTCTGTATTGAGAGACTGTGACTTAAGTCAAACATCATCATTAATACAAGGGGCATTCAAGTCAAAACCGGGACTTTTGATTGTGCAGAATAACAGAATGAGAGTAAGAACTTCATTAATTTCTCTATATAATCCCCTGCTACACTAATGTTCCCACAGACTGATGTGTTGCTTCCAGAAGCTGGTGATTTTCAAGGATCAGACGTTCCACTAGCTGAATGTTAAAGGGAATGACAGCAGTCGGGATCGTCATTCACAGACGTACTGCCTTCTTTAAAGCGTTTGCACCTTTAAATGTTTTACTGCAGCTAAAAGTCTCATCACTATACCATAAATGTCAATCGGCTTTACTCCTTTATCAGTGAGAAAGTCCCTGAACAGTCCAAAAAGCAAGAACACTAATGTGTCAACCTCTGGGAAAACACTACCAAGTGCTACCACCAGGGGACACTGTCACATAAGTTGCTGCAACACTGCACTTTAATAGCCTTGGGTTACACTTCATAGTTGAAATGGTAATGTACTATAAAACTATTTAAAAAGTATGCCTGAAGTTGATTATGCATGGTTTACTGTAGGCAAGAAATTTAAAGAGGAGATTTAAATAGCAAAAATGATCAGAGACTAAAGACGATAAGGAAAAAGTAATAATAATATGATTTAGATATGACCTTTAGTTGTAAAGTATAAGCTATTTTAAACACATTCCGTCTGGGATTCACAGGCAGACATTTATTTTAAAAAAATTATGTTTTCAGTGGCATGTTGTCCATTTAAAAACTAGCTTCTGTATGGATGCATGGACACATGTTTCTTCAATTCTTCACTAGTTCTTCAAGTCAAGTCAAACAGGCTTTTATTGTCATTCCAACCATATTCAGTTCAGTACACAGTGAAACAAAACAGCGTTCCTCCTGCACTATTGTTTCAATTCACAGTGTACTGAACTGTATAGTTGAACTGATTAGAGATTCCAGAGGAACTGTTTACATGGATGCTGATCCTCATGCACAAAGCATTTCATCGGTATATAACTTGTTTGACATCGGGTTCTGCTCAATGTGAAGCGTTTGATCTGCCAGAAATCTAACGGAACACTGAGGTGAGGTTAGACTGTCCGTGTTTTCTAATAAATCCTGTGTTCTATGTTTTTGTTGGTTATAAGGATTCCGTCTCTTCTATGATTGGTTAGATGCTTTATTATGTATGAAATGGCGAGCCAATCAGTTCTCCTTCCTCAGCCAGAGACTAAAGCAAACATTAATAAGAGAGAGAGAGAGAGAGTGTTGAAGTTACCCCCTGATGGGGCGAACGTCGAAGTGATCCGCATCCCAGTTATTTTAAAACTTCTGTCTCATCGGCGCTTTCCGTTCATGCCTTCTGTCTCCCCAGTCACGGCTGTGCAGGTGTGCATGTGTTCCATCGGTTCATTTGTGGTCTGAGGGTGCCATTATTTATCAAAGACTGTAGTCTCCAGTATGGAGTAAGTGGTTTGTCATGTGTATGAATGCCTAGACAAGTTCAAGGAAGGTCCCACAACTGTTAGCCATCAAGATGGAGCCGGATGCTCGTCCATGTCCAAGACCTACGAGAGACGTCAGCACACGTCTGCCCACGCAGTTGACGCTCTCCAAAAACTTTGTTTTGAGGTGTTAAAGCGTCCTCCCTCCATCCCTCCATCAGATGGAGTGAGATGGATCTCACTCCATCTGATTTTCACCTGTTTGGTCCCCTGAAAGCAGCCGTACGAGGACGAAGGTTCACTTCTGATGAAGATGTGCAGACAGCGATGCATTCGTGGCTCACGGCTCAGCCTGAAACATTTTGTTGTGAGGGAATATGAAAGCTTGTTGATGGATGGACAAAGTGTATAAGCAAGGAGATATTATTATTATTATTATTATTATTATTATTATTATTAACGTTTATTCAAATAAATTTAGGAGTGCGGATAATTTTCGACTCACCCTTATACTTATTCCAGCAAGAGAGAACTGATACTCTACTGAATGAATTAGCACAGGTTTACACTTTTCATCAGGTCAGACTCTTCCGATCGAGGCGGTTACACTGGTTACATTTGTATTCCAATTGCTCTGTTATTGAAATTATTAGTGCAGTACTGTATTAGTTTCCATGTAAATGCACCTACTGTCACAGCTGACTCAAACACAGACGCTCAAGCTCTGCAGCCACACTAACCAAATACTAACACACTAATACACCACCATACCCCTGATAGAGCTTATACACATTAGAACATGATCTGCTGTCACCCGGATCTCTAAACCAGAGCAAAATGGGGAAATTAGCCTGCAGGTGGTGGGGAGTGGTGGGGGTTAAAGGTGACCACACGTTGCTGGATTGGGTGATCACGAATGGCTGACCCACACAAGGGTTGCACCTTAGGACATGACCTCATGTCAGTCATCCCCCAGTTAACACCGAGACTCTAACGGCATGTCGGAAGCCTGAGGTGGTTACAGCCACCTTAAACATGAGTGTGAAAAGTGATCTTAGCCAAAGGATGGGGAAAAACAAAAAGAACAGGGTTCGGTTACGCAGAACTGTGGGCGAGTAAACAAATAATCCAGTGTTAGATCTTGCGAATGTTTTTTATAGATTTTATATTTAGGATCATTCGAATATACCGAGTACAATCTGTATTTTATTCCAAGAGTTATGATAATGATGGTATATCCTGAAAAGTTACAGAACATCACAGAAAGTTAATGATAATATGTTTTCCTCCAAACATACACTCACTCGGTCACTCATCGTCTATACCGCCTTATACAGAGATGTGGGGGCCTGGAGCCTATCCCTGGAGACTTAGTGTTACACCCTGGGCAGGGTGCTAATCCATCGTAGGGGACACACACACTACGGGCCAATTTGGGAACACCAATTACCCGGAGGAAACCCACCAAGCACGGGGAGAACATGTACGCAAACTCCATGTACACAGACCTGAGACTGGAATCGAACCCGGAGCCGGGAGGTGCAAGACGACTACGCCACTGAGCCACATCCATATACACAGTAGATACATATTAATTAAATCTTCTGTTGACGTTACATGTTGACTTCACCCTACCCAAAAGAAAAAGTCCTTACCGAAGATTAATGAAGGAAGAATTAATTATGCATACATGATTAGTTATTGTGAGCCTAACGTCACTGCTCTTGCTTTAAATGTCCTGTTCTATCATTTCTACAAACAGCATACAACACACATCATACTTCTTTTTTTTTTTTTTTTTAAATATACATGCCACAGTCCTGAACAATCTTCATTTATCAATATTAGTATCGATCCCTGACGTACCACAAAGTTTCCGCTGCCTGCACCTGGCACACCTGCGAATAGAACGGCCATAAATCACAGCACGCAAGTGTGTGTGCTTTTAATTTGCTTCTTTGAAAGCCTAATATACTTCCCTGAAATAAGCAACAGTCACGGTTCAAACAAGCACACTGAGACAGAGCACATGTTGTTCAAGGTCAAGTGCAATTACTTTTACATCTTTAATACACTCCGGTAGCTCGACCCTGTATTGGTTCATACTCGAATACAGAAGTGTATTGTACTGTAATTACTGTACATAAGTGCAGTGTAATTTATAATTGTAACATTTTCTACACCATTTGTTGTGTTACTGTAGTTCTGTGCATAATGTAGTGTAAAAACAGGACACGTGTTTTTAATTATTATGTTTACAACCCATTTATTGGTTATAATTTAGCTGGTTAAATTAATTTGGGTGATACACGGCAAAAACATGACAAACATCTTAGCAAGTGAAAACATCTTGAATATACAGTAGCTACATTTCTGTTGATTACAACAAATCAAGTATAATTTCAGATTATCAACTGTTACTGAAATTGCAAAGAAAAACATTTTCATTGTGTTTTCTTTGTTTCTAGGAATTTATTCTTTGTAAGAAGCAAAATGATCCGGCAAGAGAACACAAAACAATCGCTTGCCATTTTTGACTAAAAATGAGCTTAATAATCTTATGTCTGTTGTGTTGTAAACTAATTTCATGTTATTATACATAATTTGGCTAGATTCAAGAATATTTCACTTGCTGAGATTTTTTTTTATTATTATTTTTACTGCATTATTATTTATTTAAAAATTTTTTATTTTATTTTTATTATTTATTAGTAATATTTGTATTATTATTTATTTGATTTTATTATTTATATTACTTATTTAATATTATTACTTTCCATATCAAGTAAAAAAGAAATCAGCATCACCTTACAATTTGCATTTATAACACAAATACCAAGGCATACAGTACTACACACAGAACAATAGAAATTTTACAACAGAACCATAGAATTAAACTAATGGGTGGAAGCATCAGGTTGTGTCAGTTTTTGGGACAGAAATTGGTTGTATAAACAGGATTTACTTACAGAAAGCGAAACGGAAGGCAGCACTAACACCTAAACAGAAGAGAGCGAAGTTCCAGAGAAAAAGTTCAAGAGAAGCAACCATGGAGTGGAGATGAGAGGACGAAAGAGCTATTTAGTGATGAATCATGAATCTGCACTGCACAAGGACGCGATGACGGAAATTCCGTTCAGTGCCATTCTATTGAAAAATATAAAGACGACTGCCGGAAGAAAACAATTTGACTTCCCTACTCGTATGATACGTCAGGTGAAGGACCAGGGGAGACTGTGATCACAACACCACTCAGAGCACTGATTTACTGATGACGCATCTTGCCACAGAGTAAATGCTTTTCTTGAGGAAACCTGTATCGCATCAAATACAACAAACACTCCGGGTCACAAATTGACTGAAAACTTTTGGTGGAAATTTTCAGACATTAGTCCATGACGAGGCTCCGTCCTGGAAAACCTGATCTGTCGGTCGCTATCCGTTCAAAAAGGCTGGAACCGGCTCGATGGAAAATACAATAAGTATTCTTTGAAAAAAAAAAAAGTTAAATGTATCTACAGTTTCTTAAATAAATAAGGAATCACTCACTCATCACTCATCATCTATACCGCTTTATCCTGTATTCAGGGTCGCGGGGACCGTGTGGGAGCCTATCCCAGGGCACAAGGCGGGGTACACACACACACACACGCACATACACACACGCTCATTCACACACTACAGGCAATTTGGGAACACCAATTGGCCTAACCTACATGTCTTTGGATTGTGGGAGGAAACCGGAGTTCCTGGAGGAAACCCACCAATCATCAAAATATTTGACAAAGAATCTAGTAAATTGAGATTTTTTTTGACTGGTGTAAAACTCCTCCAGGTACTCCGGTATCGGGCTTTAAAGTGAAGCTACTATGCAAAATGTTTGTCATTTTTCATGGGACAGATTCTTTCTAAAACAGAAAATAATAAAAAAATAAAAATAAGACCTGCTTTTTATTATTTTTACATTTGTTGCTCAGCTCTTGGAAGTGGAGTTGCAAAGCATTTGGGGGAGGGGAATATCTCCCCCAAAAAACAACATTGTGTGAGCTTAATAATCTTCTCTTGATCGCATACAGAAAATACAGTATAACATGTAATAAAAGTCAAATATAACATTCATCCTTTGTCTTTGTCCGTGATACAGATGTGAGTTAGGTTTCTCCTCCTAACTTTGTTTCTACATTTTAACTGATTCCTGATACAAAAACAACCGACATTTCCAGAAGACATCAAGCACAGTAAGGTGAGGAGACTCTTACCTGCAGTAAAACATTTGAATGGTGCAAACATTTTAAAGAAGGCTGTGTCTATATGTCCAGGAATGACCCTACAGCACTACAGTCATTCCGTGAACCTTTAGCGAGTGGAACACCTGATGCTTGGAACTCAACTAATAACTGGTCACCAACTCGCTGAAGAGAAGCATCTGTTCCTGGGAGGCCAGTGTTTCAGACATGATCATGGCATACCTTGATGGTATCCAAGCACTAGTGAAACACCAAGATAAGTGCATTTGCACCAAGATAAGGGGATTATATAGAGAAATAAATGGAGTTTTTACTCTCGTAACTGTGTTCTGTTATCCTGCACTCTTACTGTATATCCTCGTCGATTATTCGCAACAATAAAAAAGATAAGACAGAACATGGAGTTATAATGTTCTTAATATTTTACCATAACGTTAAAATAACCACGCCTCCCATTCAATCAGAAAAATGAAAAAAAAAAAAAAAAGAATCCAATGCCAAGCGGTCTTTTAGATGTTTCTGAACAATCGAAAAAATAACAAACATTGATTCGACCGGCACTAAATCTCAGAGGCGTGCAGAGCTTGCGTGAATATAAAAGCAGAAATTGGAAGCTGGATTTGTCTAAAACCTAATTTATTGTCGGAAAGAAAAATCCTTTTCTGTCTGTCGCTGCTATAAAAGATAGTTTAAGAAAGAGCTATCGCTCAGAGCATAAGGGGGAGCGCCGAGTAATACAGGAAACCCAGAGACAGACAAGGCTTGATAACACATGTTTTAAAGCAGAGGCCGCTGGAGTGAAGAACTGTATGAGGAGGGAGGCCACAGATTTAACCGTGTGTGTTTTTGTCCTTATAGATATCTTAATTGGGTTCAGGTGAAAGCATTCTGATGGCACGAGTTTATTAGAGACGAAGGAAAATAACCATGGTTTAGTTTCACATTTTTCCTGCAATCAAATATACAATACCATAAGGTTGAACGCGCCTTCTAATACATTCTAAAACAAAACTGGAGATTTTAAAACTATGAAATAACACATATGGCATTACGTAACAACAGCAGCAACAGTTAGTTGTTATTTTAAGACATGAAGGTCAGCTGTTCTGGATCGGTTCGTATAGTCAAGTGTATGACTAAACCCATCAAGCACCATGACGAAACTGACTCTGGTGAAGACCTTCCCAGGAAGACGAAACCAAAACTTTCCTCTGCTGCAGAGAAGAAGTTCATTTACTAATCAATAAAGACTGTGTATTGTAATGTAAAATGTGGAATTCTTTCTCATTCTTTAATTCACCTTCATCTCCCGGTCAGAGTCGGTCTGGATCCAGAGCCGATCCCGGGAGCACTGGGTGTCGAGGTGGAGGTACTGTACTGTACCAAATGCACACAATTCACACAACACTCTTCTTGATCATTTCCCTGCAACAGCATACTCACCCCAAAGTGATTTGTTTCCTACGTATTGTTCATTTTCAATGAATTTTATTTTATTTAATCAATTAACATCCAATTAATTTTATTTGTCACATACAGTACATGACCATACACTATATGATAGTGTTCATGACCTAAAGAAGTAAAGAAATGTATATTTAAATCTATTAAATGTATATATGGAGTAAAAGTTCAAATTTACAATTTTCCAAAATTTGCAATAGAAAAACAGGATTTAAAAAAATAGAAAATGTATAAATGAAACGTTTAACTTAAACAGGATGTGCAGAATGTGAAATATAATGTAAGATAGTGTAGTGTGTACAGCCTCCTCATTTAAATCCATGCAAATGATTGTAATTCTGAATTCGAAATAGTAAAACTAACAATTATAACAGTCATGCGTCATAGCAAATAATACAAATAAGAATTATTCCATAATAAATCTATGACTCTCTAATTAAAATAAACCTCTGTGAGACCGGGACACCCAGGGACACCAGTCACATCTCCTCTCTATTTGTATCTGTATCTCTCTGGTCGTATTTCTGAAAGAGTCCTTCACCTTTCTTTCTGAGCTTTTCATGTCTACAGAATTGGAAATGAAGCTTTCAGACTGGGGCACTGGGAGACGGTTTCTGAGTAGATGAATGGCATATTTTACATCCTGAACCTTTGTATTCACAGCTCAGGGCAACTTCAGTGCATTCCACGTCTCTTACCCAAACACAGCTCCAAAGCACGACCCTCACTGAACCCTGACTTTGACATGAACCCAGAGGTCGGCTGCACGCTATTTCCATTTCAACCAAAACCTGAAGCCCACACACGCGCACACACACTCACACACACACACACACACACACACACACACACACACACACACACACACACACACACACACACACACACACACGTACAGTACACGTGTCTTACTACCCTCAGACCTTCCACTGACATAATTATTTAAGAAGCTGGTTAATGCGACTCTTTAACCTCAGTAGGCGAAAGGAAACCTTTGGGCTCTTTGTAGCCCTTAAACTTAAGAGCATTATAGCCATAAAAAATAAAAAATCATATATAGAGCTCAGGATTGTGCAGCATAGAGTGACATTTTTTTTTTCAACCAAGGCAATATGATGAACTGAATTTTATTTCATTTTACCCAACTATGAAGTACAAAAAAAAAGGGTCATACAGTCAAAGAAATAGCACAATTACACATGATTGTGTGCTTTATGGCTGATTCAGTTTTTCCTATGACAAAAATAGATAAATAAAAATAAAGAAATATAATAATAATAATAATAATAATAATAATAATAATCTAATTTTGTGAGTTCTACATTTTTGTGATGCCATTCCCATATCCTAGAAGTGGTAAAATTTACACATTATAAAAGTAATAAAGTATATATACAGTCTTGTGCAAAGGTTTAGGCACCCATTGATAAATATTTTTTTTAATTGAAAAGATGTTAACACATTCTCTCTTGGAAATGGAAAAAAATGGACAATATTTTCAGCAAACATTGATGGATAGTTACTTTTTATGTCATAAATTAAACAAAAATAAAAAAATAAAAACATTATTGTGGCACTGTGCAAAAGTTTGGGCACCCTACATAATGAGTACTTAGTAATATTCGTTGGTTGTCTTGCCTGCACAGCTCTTTTACGATCTACCCACAAATTTTCAATGATGTTTAAATCAGTAGACTGCGAAGGCCGTTCCAAAACCTTCAGATTGTGTCTTTTGAGATATTCCATAGTGGATTTCGAGGTATGTTTAGGATCATTGTCCTGTTGTAGAAGTCATCCCCTTTTCAGCTTCAGCTTTTTTACAGATGGTGTGATGTTTGGTTCCAGAATTTGCTGGTATTTAGTGGAATCCATTCTTCCCTCCACCCGTGCAATGTTTCCTGTGCCACTGGCTGCAACACAATCCCAAAGCATGATAGTTCCACCCAAATGCTTAATAGTTGGCGTGGTGTTATTTTTATCAAATGCTGCTCCTTTTTCTCTCCAAGCATGCCTTTGCTGATTGTGGCCAAAGAGTTCTATTTTAACTTCATCAGTCCACAGCACTTGTTTCCAAAACGCCTCAGGCTTCTGCAGATGTTCTGTTACATACTTCTGACAAATTCTGACATTGGATTTTATGGGGACGCAGGTAAGGTTTTCTTCTGCTGACTCTTCCATGAAGGTCTTGTGGACCGGTGCACCACCACGCCTGAGTCTGCTAAATCGTCCTGCAGGTTTTTTTTACAGTCAAATGGGGGTTTTGATTTGTCTTTCTGACCAGCTTACAAGCAGTTCTCTCCGAGAGTTTTCTTGGTCTTCCAGATCTCATCTTGACCTCCACAGTTCCCCTGAACTGTCATCTCTTAATTACATTTCTCACTGTGGAAACTGCAAGCTGACGATGCTTTGCTATCTTCTTGTAGCCTTCTCCTGCATTGTGGGCATCAATAACTTTCATCTTCAGAGTCTTACACAGCTGCTTAGAGGAACCCAGGGTTGTCGAGTGTCCGCTAGTGTGTGTACAAGGTTTGAAGAGTCAAAGTATTTGTAAGGCTTTGAAAATGCCATTTACTAATGACAGCTGTCGCCATGCATCAGATCTAACCAGCTGATTAAGGTCTGAAACCTTGTAAAAAAAAATCTGAGAAACTTTTGCACAGTGCAATTTTTATATTTTTTATTTTTGTTAAATTTATGGCCTAAGAAGTAACTCTGGATCAATGTTTGCTGAAAATATTGTGCATTTTTTCCATTTCCAAAAGAGACTGTGTTGACATCTTTTTAATTTAAAAAAAATCACCAAAACCTGTTATTTATCAAGGGGTGCCTAAACTTTTGCATAAGACTATAAATGTTGCACATATATATATTTAACCTATGCTGCGTTGCCTTGGGTTTTAAGGGCTTTTCCTTGTGGGTATTAACCATATTTCCAAAAAATTACAGAAGGATGTGTGTGTATATATATATATATATATAAAATAAACTAGAGTCTATCAAATAGCAGCCATTAACCTGCACACCGTTTGATATCCTTCACCTTACTGAAATACCTGCACCTCTTTGCCAACATATGGAGACACAGGAAAAGCACCGTGACCACAGACACAGCCTGGAGAAACCGTCTCGGCGGTCCCGAGTTCTCCTGCACAGCTGCAAATAATATTGTTCTAGTGCATGTTTCTGTCTCGGAGTCCCCCGGGGGCCGGCGCAGATACAAGTTCCTACCTGGAGTAGACCGGGCCTTGATCTCACCCCACTTTCCCTGTGGTACAGTGGGGATACTGGGGGTTGATGGTCCACTTTACCTCAACGCCTCCATAAAACATTCCAGGCTGCATTTAAACTCCTCAAAGCTACAGGCAAAACACAGCCACCGCACATCTAATCTGAAATATGTGGATCAAGTTCCCTGAATAATCTGTGCTGGGGATCTGTCTTAATGAATCCCATGACTAAGGAGTGCTGATGTTTTAGGTAACCTGATATTATGTGCAGTTTCTTGCATAAGTTTTCACTCCCTCTTTTTGAACTTTTCGACATTTTGTAGTGTTACGGCCTGGAACTTGAATCAATTTAATCGAGTCATAAATATACAGAAAATAACATGCGTCAGAAAAGCATCCGCTCCATCCTATAGAGATTGCAGGCTCGATTCCTGACAACGCTACAGCTATCCATGACCAGGTGTCCGAAACTGTGCTCGGAGTTGGCACCCTCATCCTCTCTTATCAATCACAGCAACACGAGTCAATCACTGGAATCTGTGAGCTCATGCATGTGGAAGAGCAGATTGTATCCAAGTCTTTTATGCTGTTCCAGGACGCTGCATGAGCAGCACTTTAAAAAGATACAGTTTTCTGGCCTCACATTTTAGCATTCACCCTCCATGGCTGTTATCACTCATATGATTTAGAAGCTGACTAGTGGGGGGGGAATTGGCCAAGACCAGAGGTAGAAGATAACTTCATTTAAGTACAGTATTTTTAAAACTATTTTAGGCGGGATTTTTTCCAATTTTCTCCTTAATTTAGACATATCCAATTCCCACCTGTCAATAGGCCACGTCCCAATCAAGGCTATAACTACAGTACCAGTCAGGGAGGGCAAAGATTATCGCGCCAAGATTACTGCAAAACTGATCACTCGCGCACTGTTGGGAGCGGCGTAACACACTCTTTGGACAGAGTTGGAGAAAGCTATCCGCTTGGCTTAGCGTCCCGATTGATGTGAGAACGTTAGAGTGCCTCCCATCAGTCTCCTCTGTGAGAGCTCAGCCAATCAGCTACCTCTAGGCCCTCCGGCTGCGGGAGGCTACAGCATCACCCAGGATTCAAACTTGCGATCACCGAATGGTAGAGCGAGCACTATCATCTTAAAGGCTACAGTGAGGTACAAGGGTACTTTTGTAATTTTTCTCATGTAAAAATGTAAATGGAAGAAATCTACTTCTGCTTGTGCATCTACTTTTACTCAAGTACAATAATTTAATCGGCGAATATACGATGTAAATGCAGATAATCCAGTCACCCAAAAATATTACCAGTATTACCAGTACCACAATTTCTGAAACGATAATCATATTTTTCCATATAAAAACATTGAAAGAATTTAGAAAAGATGTGTAAATTACGTAAAATCTGAAATAAATAGACATAAAACCGCACATACTGTAACCCTTAACGTAATTTATGATTCCTCTTTGTCATGTCTTCACTAAATCTTGACCAAAATGCAAGAAAAAAAAAAAAACATGCAACACTGGCGCAAGCAAGTCTTAAACATCCCCAGATGTACGCGCAACTTAGCTGGTTCATTCGCTCATATTCTGAAAATTCTTGCCATGCCAAGGCAAATTTCTTGCAGAATTTCAGTCCTTAAGGTGAAAATTCGTGAAAGCGGGGCGTTCGTATGTCGAGGAACCGTCGTACTCTGTCCACGACTTGCCGAGACTAGCTCAAAGGAAAAAAGAACTTTCATTCTTTTCTGGGGTAAAAAACAGACCACCATAACATAATTAATGCTTAGTGTTTAATGCCATTAAAGAGGCTTAATGCAAGTCCTGGAGAAGGGTTTTATTACAGATCTTTCATATCCGTTTATACCACAAGAACAAGATAAAACCAGAAATCTGGGCGTTCTTATTGTGAGCTGTCGGATCACCCGAGAACCAGAGAACAGGCCTGCTGCCATTTGATAAGCTTTATCTTTTTACTCCCAAAATATCCATCAATAAACCTGCCACTGATTCACATTATTATCGTGATCTTTTTTTTTGCTATTATCTGTCGCCCCCGTACCAAAATACTGGATAGTTCAACATGGTCGCCGCTGCCTCCAAGGCTCTGAAACCGGATGACACACCAAAGACCAGGCGCGTAAAGGCAGCCTGGCCGGGGGACATGTGTCACCAACGGGCCCTTCATGCGGTCTCTCGCCTTTTTCTGTGTGTTGCCCTCCAGCGTCAGCCCAAAAGTCCCATCTGCTTTTAAGAAGCTCTGGCTTTTCTCTAACCTTAATGATCCCTTTAAGCCAATTCTCTTTGTGCAACGCAGGGATCCCGTTTCTCTTTTGAAATCTTTTTCTTCTTTTTTTTCATCACACCCATTGCCTGGTCTTTATTTTCCAGTCAAAGGAAGCTCTATCACTTGTTACTATAATGTGTAGAAAATAGTTCAACTCCAAGACAGAAGTTCTAGAGCTGTGTGTTGTTGCTGCCTCAGGTGATGGAGATTCTCAGTCTGGTCTAAAAAAAAAAAAGAAGAAAAAAGAGAGTGAATGTTTAAAATGCAGTACTTGTCATTTATGTGTCTACTTAAAGACACATAAATGACAAATTGGTTTTGGAATTTATATATATATATATATATATACACATATATTGAAGTGTGGAAGAGAAATGTCGAGTTTGATGAATGCATCAGTGTTTCTGTTGTTACACTTTAACAGCTGTTGCACCTCAGTTTTAAAATGCAATCGAAAGGTTAAGATCTGGGCATCTGCGGTTTTCTCAGCTGTCTGAAGACGTTCGGGGCAGCTGTGTTATAAAAGCGCATCCCTGCACCTCCGTCCGAATTTGTTACTGGCACGCACACGAGACGACAAGCGTCTGCAACATGAGAATGCGTTTCAAAAGATCGGCGCAGGACGACGAAGCATCAGTGCTGAACAGGTGGATATCACAGGCAGTGCGGCATTCATTATAGCCAACAGTGGCAGGCAGGTGAGGCTGAATTTTACACTGCCTGTCGAGTCGGGATGAAAAGTTGCAGTGCTGTGTTCTGTCTGTTGCCACAGCATGGTTTAGATTCCTCTAATACTCAATAGTCATCCATCTATATAATCCACCTCTGGACTATAAATGCTCAAGTCCATAGTGACTTGTGCAGCTTTTCCACACTTGCTTGGGAGCGCAGTCACTGATGAAATACTTGTTAGATCTCTGGTTATATCTGGTTAAATCAAATAAAAATCTCTGACCAGTTATGGTTTTTGGAAAAGTTTTGTACGAGTGTTATGTTGTAAAACTTGTGAATTGTCCCTCTCTAACTCTGTGTTTGAACAGTGGCTTGGCATACGGGAAAAAAAAAAAATCCTACACTAGAAGTTCATCATTGCAATCTAACACCCATAGCAAATGTAGTTTAAGACACAGCTGTCCACAGAGTGCCTGAGTAAGCAGGAGGGCGAGAGACACTCAATCAGGTGACTGTTTTCCTAAACAGTAAACCTGAATCTAGATCCTTCTACGTACTGTAGGACTATCATACAGCACAAATAATCAATATTCTGAGACCATAAATATGGATCTTTGTATAATAATTAAGCATTTATGATTTTGCACTGAACAGGAACGGCAAGCAGCTGTTATTGAACAGCTACATGGGGATCCATCCATCCATTTAGGAACCAGTGTAGTCCAACTAGGGACTGTGGAAGCCAATGGTGACCATTGTGTTTATTCCAATTGTTGTACGACCCTGGTAGGACCTCTGGTCAACATTCACACGCACATTCACTCACTACAGGCTATTTGGAAACGCCAATTAGTTTAATCTGCATGTTTTTGGACTGTGGGAGGAAACCGGATTACCCAGAGGAAACCCACCAAGCGCGGGAAGAACATGCAAACTCCATGCACTCAGATCTGATGCGGGAATCGAACCCAGGACCTGGAGGTGCAACGCAACAGTGCTAACCACTAAGCCATTGTGCCGCCCTACAAGGGGGATAACCACCAATATTATCATATAAAATGTTTTACCCAATGATATTAGCTCTTAATTTTTCTCTCCATAATTTAGTACATAACCCACTTTTAGTGCCTCAGCCCCTGTTGAGGTGAACGCTTTATTTCTCTACAGTTCTAGGGGTTCTGGATACCGAGTTTGAATCCTGTTGATGCTGCCGACATCTGTGGCCAGGAGCGTAGGAGAGCAAAGCTGGGACTCAGGGATACAGAAGATGGTAATATCCTCAGAATATGAAGAAGAGATGACCTGTGATACAGCATGAACAACATTTGGATAAGACACCATGGTTGTCTTCAAGTCAGAGCACAGGGTTAGCCATGATACTGGAGCAGATGGTTAAGATCCTTCAGAGAAAGCCAAACACGCTGACCTCCACAACCATGAAAGTCCTCGACCATCTGGTCTCAGCTAATCTGAATTTTACTACCGATCTCTTGCTGGACCCCATGGAGTTTGCGTTGACAGCCAACAGACCTGTTGATGATGCAAACAACATAACCTTACACCTCATACTACAGCATCTTGACAGGCCATGAAGCTCTGCAGGAGCTCAGCACAGCTTTTTTGCACCATCAACCCAGGTCAAACTTGAGTCCCACTTGAGCTGTCAGATCCCATCTGTCAGAAAAAAAAAGAAAGTACACATCAGCCTTTCTGACCATCACTACATCACTACATCTTCTCATTAGTTAATACACCAGTCTGTGAAATTTTCCAAAAAGGATGTTCTCACTGTAGACTGCCTCATAATCAATGGATCCCCCTGCGGAAAGGAAGTTGAGCAATTGGTGCATAAGTACAGTTACAGCCATATGTTGCTCAACAACACAAATACTTTGGAGATAGTTCTAATGAGATGGTAATCGTTGGCTCTCTGGTCTTAGTAGTTTCTCATGTCTCTAGTCATCATCAAACCCAGAAAGCTGACGCAGGAATGGAACACATCTCCACTGCCAAGCACAGCAATGGATCTTCTTTCTGGAGCTAAAGAATTCAATAATTCAATTCAATTTCACATGTTATACTGGTCCAGTTCTATCCTGTGATCATTGTGTCCATGCTTTGGTTTCTCAAACTCAGATGAATGATCCAAACTTCAGTTCTCTTGAATATTCTTCCAGCTTTCCAGGAAAAGTGAGGAACTGCTGGCAAGAATATAACTGACCCCAAACAGCCGGGGAAACACTTTTTACACCTCCTTCCCTTGAGAAGGCAAAAACATACAGGCATACAAACAGCTTGTTCCCAAAGATCTGAGCCTCACTGGTCACATTAGACACTTTAAACCCAGTATGACATTTTAATCAACTGTATCTTCTACACAGTAATGTCCTCCATGCTGTACGGTTCTCATATACATCTAGTCTTTTGCACATCATCATTGGTGTATATTCTTTATACTATAAGTTAGTTACTCTCGTATCTATTCCTTACACTTCATGCATACCATCCTACTTGTTAGGTGTATGTTACATGCCAAAAAACTCGCCAAAAATACTACAGATACTTTGAGTACTTTGAGAACTTGGACTTTGGGATCTACATACTGTAGATAGCAGCCGTAGCTAAGACAAGAGCATGTCTCATATAACTCAAGAAGTGGCTAATATTCAGAAATTCAGTGTGTTACTTGACATACATGAATCGTGTACAGTGGAACCTCGGATTGCGAGTAACGTGGTTTATGAGTGTTCCGCAAACCGAGCAAAGATTTTTAATAAATTTTTAATCGGAAACCGAGCAAGTATAAGTTGACGAGTGCCGAGTATCATGTATCACGCATGCAACTATTATTTTGAAACCGAGCGGCAAGTGATCACAACTGAGCCAATGATTTTTCTCTCTCTTGCGCTGTGGGACTTATGGGTAATCGTCTCCCCTGCTGCATCCCCTTTGTCAAAATAAGAGTTGTTTTGGGCTGTAGAACGAATAACTTGAGTTTTCATTTTTTCTTATGGAAAGAACTTTGCTCAAGGGCCTAGAGGAGGCAATTTGGTGGAGCCACCAACCTTTTGATCCTTAGCGCAGAGCCTTAACCCACTGAGCTACTGTACCACTGCCCCAAAGATTGGGGGTTGTTTCAGTGAAGATGATTTTGACAACAACAACATAATGTAAGGTTGGTTTTTTAGATGTAATTTACACCTTTGCTGTGGTAAACAGCTCTTAAAGAAAGTATTAATGGGAATCAAGTGCAGATCTTTGATTGGACATAGAGTCGAATATAAAATCATTTTTACTAGCAACACTGGTCCACTATGTATAAGATTATCAAGTCTGTTTCATGAACAAAAAAAGTCAAGCCTACACTACTGAAAGTAAAGTCATGACAACTTGGCAGCTCTGATTGATCTTGTTTGTGAGTCCAAGTGAAATTCATTAGCCTTTACATGTTAAACTGGAATTTAGAAGGTGGGTGAGCATGACTTCATTCATGGGTGACAAGCGTTTACCAACAGTACTATTAAAAATGCATAACACCAAATAAAAATAGACCGCCGTGCCATAAAATTCCCCCCAATAAATATCAATTAAAAAATGTTGATTAACTATTAAACGGTCACATGGCTTGCAGGTCAGGTAGGAAGGCGGTCAGGAACATGCAGGAACCCAAGAACTGACGGGCCAGATTAGGTCCAGACTTTAAAAAAACATTTCAAAACAAATGGCTGACTTTTGTGATGGTTAGAAGTGAAGAATTTTTGGAAGGAAAGTAAAAACTTTGCAAGACAAAATGACTTTAATCCTTAAACTATTTATGAAATTATTGCAAATGCTTAATGCAATATTTTTGTTAAAATCCTTAAATAAAAGCTGAACGTCTGGACTTCAGTCACTTTCCTCATTTTGAACACACACGCAGACACACTGATCAACACTATAACACTATTGTACACACCAACTGTAAATGCTCTTTTGCACAATATTAATAATTATTTGTAAATTTGCACAAACTATTTTTTTTTTTTTATCTTTGCTGCTACTTACAAGGAACGTTTACTGTTTCTCCTCCCAGTACCTCACCTCATCACCTCATTACCACAGAGTATTGTAATGTCATGTTGTCTCACCGTCACTTTGTCGCTCTTGTTCGGACATTTGGCACGTGCACTTATGTTGTCTCTTTTGCATAAAAATGTAGATAGTTCTCTGTTAACTTACTGTAAAATGTCCATATGTCTCATCTCGGCTAGCCGGCTAATTAGGTCTCCGGGGGTTAGTTTTTTTGTTGTTAATTTATGTTGTCATGTCAATCTGTCTTGACTCAGCTAGTCAGCTAATTAGGTTTCTTAGTTACCTAGTTAGTTTCAGTTAATGTAGGTTGTGTGTAGCACCTTGGTCCTGGAGGAACGCTGTTTCGTTTCACTGTGTACTAAACGAGTAGTTGAAGTGACAATAAAAGCCGACTTGAACTTGACTTGAATCCACTGTGCTGTTGTACAGAGGCAAACATATAGAATCTATGGCATTGTCCAAATGCTTAACAAAATATTAGATTTTATATTAAAATCAGAAATTGCATTATTTCAAGATACAGTGCTTTACTATGAGAGTAATAAGTCAAAATGATGCGATGAATTAAATTTTTTTTTTTTTTTTTTTTTTTTGCCGAACTCAAAGTTCAAGGCTTGTTTACTTCAGAGGCCACGGCTTAATCTCCTCAGAGACTACAACAGAGAAGCTACAAAAACACACTAGGTGATTTTTTTCTTTTCTTTCCTTAAACATGAAATAAACCTGCTGTCCCATGTCTACATTTTCATTGTGTAAAATTTATTTATTTATTTTAATATAAAACAATGATTTGTTGCTTTGACTTGATTTTATGTTGTATTTCTAATTATTTATGATTTTTTTTTTTTTTTTTTTTACTGGAACGTGTTGCATATGGAGGAATTTGGTTTCCAGGAACTGGTTTATATGAAGCCTGCTATGTTGTGGCTGTTCTGTGGAACTCTATGGCTATGCAGACATACAGTATCTTTGGTTTATACCCAGTAATATTGGTCCTGTAATTTTTTTTTCATCGTTTGTTTGGATTTCGTTTGTAAGCGACGGAGGAATTATGCGTTTGTTCCACGTGCTGCCCATTCAAGATGAGCACACGGCCTCGTCACAAACATCAGCCGGGGATAATCCAGGTGTGACATTTGGCTTTAATTTAGCACATGCCTTCTGAAATATTCTTCATTCTTCACATGGACATGGCACGGTATTGCTACTCGCCTGCTGATAATGCTGGAACCGAGCCCATTAAAACGTCCTTACTTCCCCTGACCTTGTAACGCAATTAACATTATCGTGCACACAGCGAGCTTCAAGGCCACAGATTACCCGAGGTCCCCTCGTTTATTTATAGCTCATCAGCATTCTGGACGATACTGAGCGCGTGTCATAAGTGACATGAAGACTGGAACGGTCAAGGACGTCACTATCAGCAGTCGTTCGGTGGGAGATTCCTGCAACATCAAGCTGAAAATTAGACAAAGTAAAATGTGCCAACATCTGCACATACACATCTACACAAAACAGAAGTATTTTCACATTACGCATTCTTAATATTGGATTTGAATCCTGCATGAGGCTGATGCTAGGATATACATGAGCACAGAAAAGATCCAGCTGCAGCGAGAAAAAAAAAAATTAGTCTTCAAGGACTGCGTTTAAGACCGCTGTGTTAAAGCGCTCTCGACACCTTTGATGGCTGTTTTGTTGAGCGTCGCTTTTGAACCTGCGTTTATTGTTGCGTGCGAATGATTGATGTGTAGACAGTCCGTTCTAAAGTGGATTCGGTTACTTTACCTGCAGTCGCTGTCACCGATACCCTAATCTGTGATCGTGTAAGCATTACATTTAGCACCGTGTGGGGGAGGATCGGAGACGGTAAGACGGATACTTCAGAGTCACGACGTTAACTACTGAGGGAAGAGACTTTGTAATAATTATACTTTTACACAACTATTTATAACAATTGTTTGTGCAGCGATGAACACATACTACAGTTAAATAACAGGTATAAATAAAACTCAGCATATTACACAATTTGGCCCGATGGGTTAAGGATGTGGGTTACTGATTGGAAGGTCGGGGGGTTCGAGCCCCAGCAACACCAGGCTTTCACTGTTCAGCCCTTGAGCAAGGCTTTTAACCCTGTCTGCTCCAGGGGCGCTGTATATCCTGGCTAATCCTGCGCTCCGACCCCAGCTTCCTAACCGGGATATGCGAAAAATTCATTTCACTGTGTTGTACAGTATAGTACATGTGACAAATAATTGAATATTTTTTATTTTATTTTATTTTAGGGATGTCTCAATTCCTCAAAATGCGCACATGTTGAACATGCAATTCTTATGTTTTAATACTGGATAGACACTGCCTGACCAAAAAAAAAAAAAAAAGTCACCACTTCAGAAGATTATTTCCTTGCATCAAGTACGGAAATCAATCAAAGAGATTAGAAATGAGTGGAATTTGGTTTAAGAACTGCCCAACACACAAAGACATGTGGTCAGAAAAAAATCATGAAGTTCACTTACTGTAGTAAAGATGCATGAGAAAAACTACTGACAGTAAAAAACTGAGCGATGTTTAATAGTGAAAGTAAGAATATTCCGCATACAGACACACAATGTAAGAACTCACATAATTAGGACTAAACAGCTGCGTGTCCACAATAAAACCACTGGTTAGTGAAACTCATCAGGGAAAAACAATAACATTTACTAGGGATCATAAACACTAGACCTTGAAGCGATGGAAAAAGTTCGTGTGACCTGATGAGTCCAGATTGACCTAAGAGCCTATTCCAGAGTCAGGGTAAGAAGAGAAGGACATGAAGCGATGCACCCATCATGCATAGTGTCCACTGTGGTACACGCCTCTGGAGACAGTGTTATGATCTGGTCGTTGCTTCAAGACTCAGCAAACGTTATGTGGCAATAAAATGAAGTCAGCTGACCACCTGAATGTACTGAATGACCAGGTTATCACATCTGTGGAGTTTCTCTTTACTGATAGGACAGATCTGTTCCAGGATTCCAATTGTGAAAGCATGATTCTGAACACTAAAGGAGGTCAATGAAATCTTGGAGTGTGCAACTTTTTCTTTGGCCAAACAGTGTATATACTGTCCTGTATACTGTACGTACTGTATATGCAATACTGTAGCTCCTCCTCCTTCATGTTTAGAACTCGTGCCAAAAGCAAGTCTCCCTGAGCTGGCATGTGCTGCAGATCCGACTCTACACTGGCTGAGAGGGACTGAATACCGATGTGAAACCAGCGGCTCTGAAAGAAGTGCTTTTCACACGGGGCTGGTCGTGCCAGGATTTCAATTTAAATAACAAACAGAAACAAGAATGGAATGCCTCTTCGAGAGGAATTTCTTTAGGATTTGCACTTCTTACCATTCATGCAAAATCATCTTAGTGTTAAAGCAGAGCATGGTCTTGTACAGTTGACTTTAGTGTTGGCTTTGTCTAATCTAATATTACAAACTAACACTGACTAATCAATGTATTCCTCCTCTGGTCCTATCAACCCGTAGTCAGAAACGACCTGACAGTTTTCTGATTCTGCTCAAGTACGCCTCTGCTACAGTACGTTTCTCAGCTTATGGCCATACATGATCACGGCCAGTTCAGCAGGCCAGCTGCCACATTATATCCTCAGGGTATAGAGTGACACCAATCCAGCGAGGGGATTAGCTGGGTGCCTTTTTTGATCTACTGCATTACAGGGGCAGCATGGCACTGCCAATTCCCTGTGCAGATATGCACGGCCGGATGGACACCCTCCTCCTCCTCCTCCTCCTCCACCACGTCCTCCTCTAACACATGATTGTGGGTGGATTAAATCAGGACTTGGACGAATGGAAGCAAAGAAAGAAACAGTATCCTGATCGGGCTCAGATCGCTCTCCGCGCCAGAAAAATCCACGGCACTTCCTCTGCCAATTAGCTTGACCTTGTTATGTGCAGAGACCTCGTGGTGAAAGTCAAGACTGTGCTGATATACTGGGAAGAGGTAGGAGTTATAATAACGCTGTGTGGATTGTAAAAAGCCAAAGCAATTACACCTAAACAAACCTCAACCAAACAGGGACGTTAACACAAGAGGAAAGTGTCTGTTATAGACAAGAACAATAAATTGTCAGTCAGTTGTCATGAGTAACAAGACTGTGGAAATTCGCCAAACTATCACCATTGGGTCTTCCAGAGCAATGTGGCCCTTAAGGATAAGGTCACCTGTAAGCTCACGACTTCATAAAACATAACAGAGAAACGGCGTTAAAGCTTTTTATTCCTGAAGCAAAAAAAAAAAAAAAAAGGGTCGCCATTTCATACCCGTCAAATTATCAGGCTGCATCAAGCAAAGAAAACAACGAAGGAGATTTGAAGTTACTGGAATTGGGTTAAAAACTGCCCAACAGATTATTAAAATCCGGAAGGGTGGTGATGAACCTACTAATAGTTTGTGGAAGAAATCTGGTCGGGGAAAAATAACCATGATTAGAGATCACGTAAACGCTGGGTGAAGTTGCATCATAAAAATATATATATATAATAATCAACATAGAAATCAGAGCTATATTTGTTAGTGAAAGTAGGAACATTTTCACACACACACACACACACACAATGTGATGAGAACTCACAGGATTGGGACTAAACAGCTGTGTGGCCATAAGAAAATCACTTTTTAGCCAGAAAAAGTCACTTTTTGGCTCAGTGGTGGGTTTCTCGCCTGATGTTGCACTGATGAAATAGCAGGGTTGTGTCTGGAAGGGCATCCGGCGTAAACATGTGCCAAGTTGTTTTGCGGATTGGATGGTCCGCTGTGGCGACCCCTCGACGGGTACAACCGAAAGACTAACAGCAGCGGGTTTGCTAGGGAGCATAAAGATTGGACTTTGGAGCAATAGAAAAGGTCACATTGTCGGATGAGTCCAGACTGAGGCTATTCCGGAGCGATGTGTGCGTCAGGGTAAGAAGGTGAGGGCATGAAGCGATGAACACATCATGTACACACCTCCGGAGGCGGTGTTATGATCCGGGGTTACTTCAGTTGCGCAATATGTAGCAATAAAATACAGCCAGCTGATGATCAGACTATCACACCTATGGAGTTTTTATTCCCTGATGTCACGGGTGTATTTCAGTGCACAAATTGCAAAAGAGCATGGGGAGTCATTTCACACACAAACTGGACACCAGTGAAATGTTAGACTGTTTTTTTTTTTCTTTCTTTCTTTCTTTCTTTCTTTCTTTCTTTTTTAGAGTCACAGCAGGGTAGATTTCACAATAACAGCGCTTATCCTACTTTTGGAGGTGTAGAGGTGTACTCAAGCTGACATTATTATTAGTAGTAGTATACAGTAAGTAGAAGTATGATTATTAACTTTTAAAGCTATTTTTAATGAATCCGTTGAGTTTTTATGTTTTTAAACTCTACTTAAATCAAGAGACAATTCGATTAAGCGTATAAAGAATACACAGCGGCAATTACAATTACAAAACCTTAGCAGTTACATAATGCTGCCATAAAATAATCCAAATAAATAAACAATTAAAAATGACCTACCTATATGTTCTGACACGTCACTGACCTGAGTGGAACTAAAAGTGAAGTCACCTCAGGTTGACTTGTGATTCATAAAAAGGTTCATGAGATGAATGTTTTTCGTGCATAAATAGAGAATAATTAACTTTTAGGATGACTCTGTGCAGTTATCGGTGGTACGACTTCCTTTGAAAGCATGCAGGTTAGAAGGCACATGTATTAATTGAAACCAGCACACACCCCTGGGGGCTAGGGTGGGACTAGCAGGTGGTGCGTGGACAAAAGTCCCCTTGTATCAACACAAAGGCACGGCATAACCGCAGCGTGCTTTCAAACACAATCAGAACTGATCACAAGGTGTGACCGTGGGTGCAGACCAGGACAGGCTGATAATAGTGATAATAACAAAGCAAGGAAAGAAAAAGAAAAAAAAAAAGATCATCCATGTTCTTATTATTTCTTTACTTTTTTTGGTGTGCATATAATGTGTTATTTTTATTATTATTACTATTATATTACAGATACTGGGTGGGAAATTATGTTTCTCAGAATTTATCCACCGTTTTGTTTCCTCGCACAATTCAGACACATTAATGCATTGTTGTGATTGACTTATACTGTAAATCTGCCTCAGGTCTCTGAGACTCGCGTGCACTCCTCCTTCTTCACATCGATCTATGCATCCAAACATTGTTCATGTCTTATCTGCATTTTTACCACATCGGGCTGCCACACCCCGGGCATACGGCCCAGTGGAAACTTAACTCACTCTCTCTCTCACTCTCTCATCTCTGACCTCTGCACTAAACCTCTCAGCGACTCTAATACAATCAAGTGCAGATAAAACATACTGACCTGCTCAGGCTCTTCAGCCACGAGAGGTGCGGCAAAAAGGTATGTGATACCTCTGCCTCAAACATTATCCAGTTAACGTTGTTAAAAAGGCACTGCTGATTTTTTTTTTCATGCAAACTCCATGCACACAGACCCCGAGGCGAGACTCGAACCCGGACCCTGGTGGTGCAAGGCGACAGTGCTAACCACTTCTTAACACACGCTTCAAATCCAAACTTGGCAGGATTTATGACCTGCCTGAGTCATGTCAAGAAAAAAGCTTCTATATTTCCTGGGTTAAGCTTCAGGCTTGTGATTTATTTATTTTTTTGTGAAATGCTGTGACATGCTGTTAAAAGACATCTCATGAGATTTTTTTACAATGAATTGATATTAGAAACACTGCAAACAAACGCTGTCATTTTTTGTAACAAAATTCAGTATGATTTAGTCAAATAATCTTTTCTTTTATCGTTCATTATGATACATTTTTTGCTTATGCTAGTTTTTCTGAAACTGGAAAACACTGGAAACTCCAAGCTGGAACTGCAGAGGAGCGTGTTTATGCAGTAGGCTGGATTGACCTGCGCTCTAATTTGCGTCCTGCAGTAACAGCCTGATTATACTGCATATACAAAAGACACGGTCCAGAGTTCTCTTAAGAGAAGAGACCTGTTATGAGCTGTTATGAGAAGAGCTCGAAGAAGGCCTCAGTATTATGTCATTTCTGTCCTGTAAATTCCTGAAGTCCGGTAAATCCAGGTCAAATCCTCACCGTCAGTAGTGACTCAGTTATCGCATAGGTGAGAAAATAAATGACCTCTCCATGCACTAGGTTTCAAAAGCACATAAACGTTTATAATGTCGAGTGAAATGAACTTTTAACACTTCCCAGTCCAGCTCATACTGTAGCTCCAACATGGACGAGACGAAATGTTTACTTCATGATGGGGAAAGAAGGCGGGAGAAATTTCATGTGTGGTGTTGCGTCGCGTGACACTCTGATCTTTGGCCACGCTCCCTATAACCGTGGCATAAAAAGAGAATAATTAAACAATTTCCAGTGCCCAAAGTTCTCTGGTGACTCATAATTTCCATATGTCTTTTTTTTTTTCCCAGCTCAAAAACACCAGAAGCCTATCATGCAAGATCTCATCACAAACCTGAGACACAATAAGACATTTAATTTAATGCAGCAATTTTTTAGAACATCTTTATTAAGATAAACAAAAATTGCAATATGTTTCTTTATACTGCTGTTATTTAAAGTCATAGATTTATAATAAGTGCATGCATTTTTGATATATTTTTTGGATGTTTTTCCAGATTTTCTCGCTAATTTAGTCGCGTCCAATTCCTCCCCGTCACTAGGGGGCGCCCACATTAAGACTACTACCAACACTCAGTCAAGAGGGCCAAAGACTATCACATGTTTCCTCCGAACCACATGATGCCGGCTGACCGCATCATTTCGGACCGCTTTCTCACGCACTGTTGGGGGCGGAGTAACATTGATTGAGCGATCTCCGGATGATACGGCGAGCACTTTACCGCTGCGCCACTCGGTGGCCTAAGTGCATGCATTTTAACTTTAGACTATTTTACAATTGTGACAGGAGTCTCCAGTGCCAGCTCTTTGTCTCAGTTGTCAATCACAAATTTTTGGGGGGTTTCTCATTAAACAAACTATAATTTGTTTGTTTTTAATCTTATTAAAGGAGAAGCAGTTGGCGTAGTGGTTTGCACCATGGTCTCGCACCTCGAAGGTGGAGTTTATGTGTTCTCCACGTACTTGGTGTGTTTCCTCCGAGTAATCCGGTTTCCTCCCACAGTCTAAAGGAGGGGCGGGACAGTGGTGTAGTGGTGTAGTAGTTGTCGCCTTGAAGCTCTAGGGTCCGGGTTCGGATCCCGTCTCTGTGTGCATGGAGTTTGCATGCTCTCCCCGTGCTTGGTGGGTTTTCTCCGGGTACTCCGGGTTCCTCCCACAGTCCAAAGACATGTAGGTTAGGTTAATTGGCATGCCAAAATTGGACGTAGTGTGTTAATGAGTGTGTGTGTGTCCCTTGCGATGGAATGGCACCCTGTCCAGGGTGTACCCCGCCTTGTGCCCCAAGTCTCCTGGGATAGGCTCCAGGCCCCCCGTGACTCTGAACACAGGATTAAGCACTATAGATGATGACTGAGTGAGTGAGTCCAAAGCAGGGTAGTTTAATTGCCATGTCCATAATATCTGAATGCTTGTGTGGCCTGGAATAGACTGACACCCCATCAAGTGAGTGCCCTGCCGAATGCCCCAAGTCCCCTGTGATAGGCTCCAGGGCTCTGTGACCCTGAACAGGATGAGCAATACAGAGAATGAGTAAGTAAAGTAGGATGCTAGAAAAAGATGTTTGAACTCCCTACAGTTGTCCTTCAGAAGCCCCACACTCAAATTAATGTATGGACTTTGCCAATATTAACATACACGGCCCAGCCAGATTACAGTGGTGGCATCATATCAATAAGCTTATGCAGCGTCATGGTATTTATTTCCGTCCAGATTCACATTAATTTCTCTCCACGATCTTGTATTGATGATGGGAGAGTCGGACCGCTGTGTAACGTCTTCTCCACCACATCCGAAAGATTCTCAATGGGGTTAAGGTCTGGACTCTGGAGGTCTGGTGGTGACCGATCCTTGTGTGAAAATAATCTCTCATGCTTCCTGAATCACTCTTTCATAATTTGAGCCTGATGAATCCTGGGGTGGGCATCTTAGTGATCTCCCATCATGCTCATTGAGGATGTTGATTTCTCCAATATCCTTCCAGGCTTTAATAATGTGTTTTTAAGTTCTAAACCCAATTTTCATAGTCCTAGCAATCTCCTTAGTTTTCTTTTCTTGATGCAGTACAATAATGTGATCCTTCTGATCCTTGTGATGTCATGCCCACAGGATATACCTTCCGATATGGTTGTTTAAGGAATAAGAAGCTCCTCACTGCATCAGTTAGGGTTAAATTCAAGTCAAGTCAATTTTATTTATATAGCGCTTTTAACAATTGACGTTGTTGCAAAGCAGCTTTACACAATAAAAGAAGTAAGTTTGTATGCAATGTGTATGAATCAAAATGATAAGATTGAGCAAGCCGAGGGCGACGATGGCAAGGAAAAACTCAACAGGGAACCCATCCTCATCTGGGTGATAACGGATAGCAGGGATTGATCAGCATAATAATGTGTACTGGAATTTCAGTGTAACAGGAGATGTGTTTAAAATTAAAATTAAAAGGAGTCCAGTTTGTTCCTGGAGGCTCAGGTAGACTGTAGGAGATTCCAATCCTGAGCTATCGAACAACTGAAGTCACAGGTCCCCAGAGCATCAATCGATGACTGGACAGTCTTCATGGAAACCATCCCCAGCCACCACACGAACCCAGGCAGACCACACGGGGCATCCATGCGACGAGATCTCCAACCAGAAGCAGGACTCCAGGACGGGTTAGACGGGTCCAGAGGGCAGAGGGGTCTGGATCACTGGCAACTCAGGAGTGACATGTATAGCTCGACAGAGAGACAGAGAGAGGGAAAGGAGAGAGGGAGAGAGAGAGAGGAGAGAGCAGAAGAGGAGCGAACAGAAAATAAGGAGAGATGGCAGTTAGGTCTGGTCACAGTCAACATGTATAAGGTGAAATATATATTTAGTGCAAAGTGCAAGCAGGGACTCCGGCAGGACTAACTATAACAGCATAACTAAAAGGGAGAGCCAGAAGGAAACACAGACATGAGGGCTCCCTGAGATGTAAAGCAACCAATCACCTCACCGTCAACAAACCTGAGTGATCAATGAGAGTGGTGAAGACAGCATCTAAACATACCAGTTCACCAGAATACTCTACGTCCATGAGTCCCCGAGATCTGCTCCTTTACCTAAGGTTAATCTATTTACAAAAATGCTTGGCTAAATAAATAGTTTTTTTTTTTTTAGTCCCGAACATTAATAGGAAGACTATTCCATAACTTTGGGGCTTTGTAGGAAAAAGCTCTGCCCCCTGCTGTAATTTTAATAATACGTGGTACTGACAGGCAGCCTGCATTCTTTGATCGAAGTAGGCGTGGCGGATCGTAAGACACTAGCAGTTCACTCAAATACTGTGGCGCGAGACCATTTAGTGCTTTAAATGTCAAAAGTAGTATCTTAAAATCGATACGAAATTTCACAGGGAGCCAATGCAGTGTAGATAAGATAGGGGTGATGTGCTCGTATCTTCTGGTTCTAGTGAGGACTCTCGCTGCTGCATTCTGTACTAACTGAAGCTTGTTTATACACCTAGTTGAACAACCAATAGTCCAACCTAGAGGTGATAAAGGCATGAACTAGTTTTTCTGCATCATTTAGTGACAATATGTTTCTAATCTTGGCAATATTTCTAAGGTGAAAGAAAGCTATCCTGGTGATATTATCTACATGTGCTTCAAACGAAAGGCTGGAATCTATAATCACACCAAGGTCTTTGACTGTTGCATTTGATGGAACAGAAAGGCCATCTAATGTTACAGTGTGATCAGAAAGCTTACTTCTAGCTACTTGTGGTCCTATGACCAGAACTTCTGTCTTATCAGGATTAAGCAGAAGAAAATTAATTAACATCCAATCTCTTATGTCCTGCACACACTGCTCAATTTTAGCAAACTGGTTTTTCTCCTCTGGTTTTGCTGAGACATATAATTGTGTGTCATCAGCATAACAATGAAAACTAATACCATGTTTACGAATTATGTTGCCCAGAGGAAGCATGTAAAGGGAAAAAAGCAGTGGGCCTAAAACTGAACCCTGTGGAACACCAAACTCCACTTGAGAACATGAGGAATGGTCACCATCTAAATCTACAAACTGATAACGATCGGTCAAATAGGATCTGAGCCACAAGAGGGCAGTTCCCTTAATTCCTACTACCTTTTCTAATCTGTAAAGGAGAATACTATGTTCAATGGTGTCAAAAGCTGTAACACAAGTATAGTGATGCAACCCTGATCAGAGGTCAATAGGAGGTCGTTTATTACTTTAACAAGTGCTGTCTCTGTGCTGTGATGAGGCCTAAATCCTGACTGATACAGTTCATTTATGCTATTTCTGTGTAGATGTGAACATAGCTGCTGTGATACTACCTTTTCCAGAATCTTGGAGATAAAGGGAAGGTTTGATATCGGCCTGTAATTAGAAAGCTGACTGGGGTCAAGGTCAGGTTTCTTGATTAGCGGTTTAATAACGGCTAATTTAAAGGATTTGGGGACATACCCACTACTGAGTGAACAGTTAATTACTTTCAACAGGGGTTCTATTATTGCTGGTACTATCTGTTTGAGAAAATGTGTCGGTATGGGATTTAATATACAGGTTGACGATTTTGAAGAAGAGATGAGTGAAATTAGTTCCCTCGCTTCAAGGGGAGTAAAGTATTCTAAGTTCTGATGTGATGTGGTTAGATCATCTGAATTATTTAAATTGTCTGGTTTCAAAGCCAGAATTTTTTGCCTAATATTTATGATTTTGTTATTGAAAAAGTTCATGAAATCCTCACTACTGCATGATGTTGTTGTGGAGATTTCTGCAGTGGTCTTGTTTTTAGTTAATTTAGCTACGGTATTAAATAAAAATCTCGGGTTGTTTTTGTTATTTTCTATAAGAGTGGAGAGATACGTTGATCTAGCATCACTGAGAGCTTTTTTATAGTTCAGGATGCTCTCCTTCCAAGCTATTTTGAATACTAACAATTTAGTTTGGCGCCATTTACGTTCAAATTTTCGAGCGGTTTGTTTTAAAGCGCGTGTGTGGTCATTATACCAAGGAGCGAGTTTCTTATCTCTAATCATTTTCCTTTTAACTGGAGCTACATTATCTAAGCTATAACGAAGTGCTGACTCTAGATATTCATTCGCCTGTTCGAGTTCTGTGAAGTCAGATGGCGATCCAATCAAAGTTGATAATTCTGGAAGATTATTGATAAAGCTCTGTGCGGTATTTGATGTAAATGTACGTTTAAGGTGGAAGCGCGGTCCTGTGCATACATTATTACTATAACACGCTTTAATCGAGACAAGGTAGTGATCCGAGATAACTTCAGACTGTGGATTTGTGATTATATTTCCTATACTTAATCCGAAGGATAATATTAAATCTAAAGTGTGACCTGCTTTACTCCTACTGAGTCCAGTATGGACAAGAATGCTGTTCTCAGAGGGTCTTCTGGATTCTCAAAATGAATATTAAAGTCTCCAGCAATTAACGCTTTGTCTACAGAAACAACAAGGTTTGAGAGGAAATCTGCAAATTCGCAGAGAAACTCCGAGTACGGCCCTGGGGGTCTGTAAATGATGATTAGCGGGATCGACTGAGCTGACTTTATGTTACTATAGAGAACTTCAAATGCATTAAATTTAAAACTGTGTTTTTGTACGAGAGACAGATTATCATTATAAATAACTGCGACTCCTCCTCCTCTACCAGTTAGCCGAGGCTGGTGTATGTAGCTGTATCCAGGAGGACTAGCTTCATTTAGAGCTACATACTCGTCCTGTTTAATCCAGGTTTCTGTTAAACATAAGATATCAAACTCCTGATCTGTGATAATTTCATTAACAATAACTGCTTTAGATGCGAGAGATCTAATATTTAACAGTCCTAGCTTCAGATCAGAGGTGCTGGCTGCGAATTCAGTGTGATCTGAGTTTGTGGTATCTATGTTAATTAAATTACTAAAACAGACTTTCTGAGTCTTTCTAAATTTATGTTTAGCTCGGGGAACAGACAGTCTCAGTATGATGAACCCTGAGTGACGACTCTGTGCAGCTAGCAGACGGTTGGTTTAGCCTGTCTGTCTGCTCCCTGGCCTGGGCTCTGGATTGTCACCGATTAACTAGGCCTCTTCTGAGACTATGTGCTATACTGCAAGAAATGAGAGCAGCACCTTCCTGAGTGGGATGGACACCGTCCCGCCCTAACAGGCCAGTTTTGCCCTCAAAGGTCTTCCAGCTGTCTATGTAGCCCACGTTGTTTTCGGAGCACCACCTGTACATCCAGCGGTTCAGCGACCATAACCTGCTGTAAGCTATGTCGCCACGTCTCATTGGGATGGGACCAGAGCAAACTACTTCTTCGGACATCGCCTTCGCTATTTTAAACACCTCTGTAAAGTTATGCTTGCTAACCTCTGACTGACGAAGGCGTATATCGTTAGCTCCAGCATGTACCACTATCTTAGAGAACCTATGCTGTCCTAGAGCCCTAAGATTACCTGCTATGTCCGGTGCTCTGGCTCCCGGGATACACCTGACCACTGCCGCTGGCGCCCCTAAAGACCCAGCTAATTTCACATGTCTCAGTATAGAGTCTCCTATAACCAGAGCTCTTTCAGGTTTCTCAGTGGGTACTTTCGCGGGAACAATACAAAAAACAGGAAGCTACGTCACCAAACAGGAAGCCGGTGTGACTGTTCTGAGGAATCAAATAAAAATTAAAGAACTTGTTCTTTCCTATTTGCTTAGTTAAATCCAGGTGGTGACTTTTTTTTTTCATCAGGCAGTGCATATAAAACGTCCCCGGATGCGAATAGCTGCATGGCACAGTCTGTCCCACTGTGTTTGTTTTCCATTTACAAAGCCAACATATTGTTTTCAGCCCGCACATAGAAATGCCAGCGAGCAAACCACGAGGAGATATTCACACAGTTTCACACAAAGCATTATTGGGTATTGATGCGACTTCTCCTTTAACTCCTTTATCAGAAACTATGCAAGTCAAAGTGGTGCAAGAGCAATAAAACATGCTGTTATGGGAAAGAGTGGTGAAAGTAACTCAGCTTCACATCTAACCACACCACACCGGCCTGTGATCGATTATTTCCCTAGAACAGCATGCCTCCAGTCGGACTAGTCGGAGGTTGCTGAATGGATGGACGGCTCTAAAACCAGCACTCTCGGCCCACTAGACCATTCCTGCATTAAAGTAGTGGGAAGATTTTGTGAAAGATAAAAATTCCTGCTTAAGTTAATATTTCCCAGCTGTCCATTTTTGGAAAATATATAAACACACTCTTTCAGAATCAATACCTGAGGGAAAGGAGGTTTAAAACAGGCCGTCGTTGATGTGCATTTCTGAAGTGATTCTTTAACACATAAAATAGCGGAAGGGAAAAACTTTCATGGAAGAAAAATCGGACATTCGGTACTTTACCAGTAATCTGATTTTAAACAATTTAAAGCTCACGCACTCATTCTCTATTACCGCTTATCCTGTACAGGGACACGGGAGGCCTGTGTGGCTTATAACAGGGGACTTTGGGCACAAGGCAGGGTGGACGGTGAGCCAATCCATTGCAGGACACACAAACACACATTCACTCACACTACGGGTAATTTGGTAACTAGAAATGATAATATGGCATATGACATATATAACATATCATACAGCACAAACAATCAATAACTTTAAGACATTAGAATAGTAAAAAAAGGGCCTCCGAGTGGCGCAGTGGTTAAAGCGCTCGCCCTATCATCCGGAGATCGCTAGTTCGAATCCCGGGTGATGCTGTAACCTCTCGCAGCCGGAGGTCTAGAGAGAGCTGATTGGCTGAGCTCTCTCAGAGGGGAGGGATGAGAGGTACTTAGTGCTCCCACATTAATCACGGCTTTACAGCCAGTCAGGGGCGTCTGTGAGCTCGCGCAACAGAGGGAGCAACGGAGGGAGTGTGTTACGCCGCCCCCAACGGTGCAGTTCGAAAAGATGCGGTCGGCTGGCGTCAAGTGGTTCGGAGGAAACACGTGATAGTCTTCGGCCCTCCCGGCTGAGTGGTAGTAGTAGCCTTAATGTGGGAGCCCCCTAGTGACGGGGAGGAATTGGACACGACTAAATTAGGGAGAAAATCGGGGGG
The DNA here is from genome assembly GCA_030347435.1 of Clarias fuscus. Lineage (NCBI taxonomy): Eukaryota > Metazoa > Chordata > Actinopteri > Siluriformes > Clariidae > Clarias > Clarias fuscus. The sequence goes on along the minus strand of CM059223.1, from coordinate 5,915,920 downwards.
AAAAAAAAAAAAAGACCTCAAATGATTTTTAATTCAGAAAAGTTTTGATAGACATTAATAGTCCTGGAATAATCCAAAGCCTAAATATAGATTAGGCTAATTGGTGTTCCCGTAGTTTGTGAATGTGCGTGTGAACGTTGACCGGAGGTTCAACTACAGTTAATAAATACACTGGTAATCATTTTCCTCCACAGTCCCTAGTTGGACTTCAGCTTTGTTTGGTTCACGTACTGTACTTACCTACTGGAGGCGGATGGATGGAAATGAGACGTAAGCCCGTAACATGTACATGGTGAAATGATGAGCTCTAGATCTACCAGGATTTCTGTATCAGTTAAAATCACTGAAATCTGTGTAAACGTCATTGTCGTTTTGGTGGTATTCGATCTTTTAAGAGAAGCGTAACTAGAGCCAGATAACCTTATGGTCTAAGAATAAATCAAATAAACAACTTTTCTGAATTCAAAATCATCATTTGAGGTCATTATTTATTTGATTTGATTTGATTTGATTTTCTCCAGTGTGTGGTCAGCATGTGATCTAAAACTCCCACAATGAAACAATGCTCTAAAGCCCTGGAAAAGTCAAACACTTAAAGGATTACGAAAATTCCTAAACAATTAGGCCTCCCTTAGTCCACAGTCAAGCAAACAGTTCACACATGGAAGAAATCCAGTACTTTTCCTCCCCACCATGTGTCCTACATAGATCAATATACGGCAACAACAAATGTTCCTAAACAAGAGACGGAGAACGACAGGGTTGTGTTTAAGGGTCTGAAGGCTTGTATTGTAATTAATAATCTGATAATCTTCACATTCACGAGCGAACTAAAAGAAAACCAATAAGAGCCGTGTTTACCGTGGGAAGTTACCACCCAGGAAAGCACTATGAAAACAATGTTGTATGGAGAGATGAGACACAAGTTGAACTTTGAATGGTCCTGCCTTTACTGTATACTCTCAATAGCCACTTTAATAGGAACTTACAGTATGTGCACCTGCTCACATATGAAATGAACTAATCAGCCAATTATGCGTCAGCAGCTGAATACATAATACAAGTCAGGTTTCACTTCTCTCAGCCAGGAAGACTGGAAAGAAAAAATCTTTTTCAATCTTCACCTGTGCAGTCTGACATCAATCCGTTGCTTGTTTGCATGACCTGTCAGAACGTTACCACATACTGTAGTGCTCCTGCCACACAGTTGGCTGATTAGATACTTTTGTGGCTGAGATAAATGTAATAGCAATACATTTCAGTTCAGGTACGAGTCCAAATTTCACCACGTGAAGGATTTTCCGCGGGCCGCCACCATGCACGTACGTACGGTATGTGAACTAAACAAAACATTGCATAGCAACACCAAAACTTGGCAAAGGGAGTAAAACACTGTGGGACTCCTTTGATTCCTCGGTATCTGGACGGCTCGCCTCACTGAGTCACCAGTAAACACCAATAAAGTCATATCAGGAAACTCCTCAACATCATGTCAGGGCATCTGTCTAGGATCAAAAACTTATGCAATGTGACAATAATCCAAAACACATGAGTAAACACGAGTAGTTATTTACTCAAACAGAAGATATTTTGGCCACCGATCTGCATTCTGTTGACTCTGAGGCAGTGTATTCAAACAAGAGAACCCCAAAATATAAGTTTTGTATAGATAAAAAGATTCAAATGCCTGGAACATAACCAGGAACATGAAGGGTGTCTATATAAATAAAAGAAAGGTTTCGTCTATACATCGGTCAAACCTCGCTCTTTCAGTGATATCTTTACACTTCATACATTGGAGGACGCAGAACCACTCAGAAAAAAGTCTGTCTGGTCAGATTTTGTCACAGCATCATACAACACTGGCTGGACAGAATGTAAAGAACGTTTGGGAGAACTTGGGTTTTGACAATGTACAGCGTATGCGTCACACTGTGGGCACGTCTTAAATATCACACTAAAAGGTTGTTGTTGGACTTTCGGCTGCTCCCAGCAAGGGGTCGCGACAGCGGACCATCAAGTGGCTGGGATTTTGGGCACTGCATGGGAATCGAACCCTGGCTTTCCGCATGGCAGGCGAAACACCCATAACTGAGCCACCAGTGCTAAAAGGATTTATAAAAATCAATATACAGTATAATATATAATAAAAAGAATTAATAACGAAACAAAATTCCATGAATGTGTTCTAAATTATGAGGCGCCGTATAAGGTTTAAATCAAACTTCACTCATGCACACACATATGAAACACTTGCATACACATATATGAAACAGTCACACATCTATATATACTACTAACTGCTCACACAACTGCATATGAAATGCGCACACATATATACAAACTCTCCGTGCGCACACACATATGAAATTCTCAGTGTAACCGGAAGTCATTTCAGTGTAGACGGACTTGTCGCTTCATACTCCATGATTGGTGGTAGCGGTTTGTAAACAGCCTGCTGTAGGACAGTTTAGAAGACGGAGTAGGACAGTATAATGATCATCACTGCTCAATCACAAGGCATATTCACAACTGTCCACATAATGTCTGAATATTGCAGCGGCACAAAACGCAGGTGATGTTTAGCAAAAAGAAAATTGAAGCGCGGAATCTGTGGCTAATATGTTGGATCCTTTTGTGGTGATAATAAATAAACCACTCGCTGTCTTCTAAACTGTCCAGTAACGGTCTATTTAAAAATGCTACTACTCATCAGAGAGAATGAATCGGCAAGTCCATATACATTGAAATTACTACGCCCTACACCCTACTCCCTACACCCTACTCCCTTAACCCTACTCCATGTGGGGGAATGTCTGTTAAGGGAACTTCACTCTACAAAATTCCGCCATTCGGAACATCCTGCAACGTCACTTCCTACATGCGTTACCATAGTAACATAAGCACCTTGGCTACCCGTCCCTGCTGCTGTGGAAATTTCACGCTACGGACAGTAAATATAGAATATTTATTGAAAAAAACTGACACTAAAATATATAACGTTTTGAAACGTTCCTAACTTATGAATAAATTATTCTATTAATTTACAAGATGTACGGAGATTTATTTAGTTATTTAGTTATTTATACAGATTACTAGTCTATGTAATACAAAATATTTCTTAATTAAATTAAAATTAAATTATTGTGTCCTGTTTACATGGTGTTGTCCTCGAAAATAATTATCATAAATATTGTAATGACTGATAGGAATTCCCTTGTTTGTGCGCGTCTCATAGGTGTGAGTGTGTGTGTGTGTGTGTGTGTGTGTGTGAGTGTGCGCACGGAGACTTTGTGTATGCGCGTGCATCTCATATGTGTGTGTGCTTGCATCTCATATGTGTGTGTGCACGGAGAGTTTGTATATATGTGCGCGCGTCTCATAGGTATGTGTGTGCGCATTTCATATGTAGTTGTGTGAGCAGTTAGTAGTATATATAGATGTGTGACTGTTTCATATATGTGTATGCAAGTGTTTCATATGTGTGTGCATGAGTGAAGTTTGATTTAAGCCCTATACGGCGCCTCATACTAAATTTTGTGACTGATGTCAACCTTACAGAATGTGATTTCTTTGAAGTTAGACAGAGAGTTCTGCCGTACAGAAAGACAGACAGCCATGTACGTAGGCTTAAACCTGAAATCATAATAATATCACTGATTACACTCACTCACTAATCATCTATACTGCTTAATCCTGAAGTCAAGGTCACCAGAGACCTGGAGACTTAGGGCACAAGGGGGCGTACCACCTGGACAGGGTGCCAATCCATCGCAGGGCACACACACACACACTACGGCCAATTTGGGAATGCCAATTAACCTAACCTACATGTCTTTGGACTGTGGGAGGAAACCCACCAAGCACGGGGAGAACATGCAAACTCCATGCACACAGAGACTGGAATCGAACCCGGACCCTGGCGGTGCAAGGCGACAGTGCTAACCACTGATTACATTAAAGCTGATATTATTTTTAGCTTTGATCTCTTAACTATTTCTGCAAACTCCCATCAACATAGGGTAGTTGTCAATAAATCAGTTTCCGCTCACTAGCGTATATTGACAGTTAAAGTCAAAGCAGTCGGTTTGATAAAAATGACAAATGTTCTTACAGAAGTCTGGATCGCAGGCTAGGAGCTATTCCAATTAGAAATCTAGACATTTTCCCCCCCACACAGTTACAGTATATAAGGTCATTATAATGCCCTGTTTTACCTTGAATAACGAAACATATAGCATGAATGCATAGCAGAACTGCTGCAAGCCCAGGCCACAGAGTGAACGGATAAATAAAGGCCTGCATTAGAATGCAATCCAAGTTACATGCTTTGGAAATGTTTGCCTTAATTCCTACTGAAAGCCGAACAAGCTAGGCCTCGTCTTTCAGGATTTGAAACCGTTTCATAGTTGAATAGTAAACCATCCATCCAGCAACCACAATGAAACCAGTTTAGTGAGAGGGTGGAGGGGTGTTTCATTCCATGTTGTTAAAAATACTTTCATGTCAGATTTAGTTTAGGGATGTAACTGGATGGGAGGTGGGTGGTGGGGGGGGGGCATTTTGGGGGATTTAATGCGTTGTGAGCAAAAAGATATACAAGCTGGAGAAATGTTCATATGATACCAGTTGGGATTAGAGATGTACAATAATAAAAACAAAAGAAGAAGAAGGATCATAACAAATGCCCTTGAAGTTAAGCCACACCCACTTCATGGTTCAAATATAGAGTATTTGAAGCACTAAATAGAGACAGACAGTGGCATTGTATTACCCTCCTAATTTATATATAAGTAAGTGGTCCAGAATATTAATGGTTAAGTACAGAAGTTCAGGAAAAGATCAAACGACTGCTGCCGGTGTAACATTACCTACAGAATGGCTGGAGCTCCTCAGGTGCCAAACAGCAGTAACAGAAGGAGCAGTGTTGCCTTACTGGCTCTTGTCATCAGCGTAATCCCCAAGAGCTATCCGTGACACTAAACACCTTGCAGTCGAACGCCGTATTTCACAGATGATATGCGTAATTCATGCAGAGTTAAGAGTTATGGCCTGGGTCATGTTATATTTATTGATTAATTGATTGCTGCAGACGGCTGGCAAAATGGTGGCGCCAGGACGCAGCATAGGGGACATTTGTTTTCTTTTGTGGCATTTGTATCCACTTAGTTCTACTCGATCGAATCAAATCAAAGTTCTTCAGACCTGATCACCTTTACCCTACAATCAAACACTATGTTTCTATTTCAAAGAGCATGGTCCCTTTCGGCCTGACTCCGCCCCATCTACAGGGCATCGGAGATGTCACCGAGACGTTTGAATGAGCATAAAATCGATGTAACATTCTACACTACCATTATCAAAATGCTACCTACATGCTGTAATTAGGGAAGTCCTAGTTATGGTGTTTATGTTGTATTTGTCTTTATCAGGAAGGATTTTAGACCAAAATGCGTCCTTGTTCTTTTTATATCTATGAATACAGATACAATGTAGATTTGATCTCATTTTTTGAGAAACATACAGTGGATTTTTTTTTTTTACATTTTAATGCTCCACTAAATGATACATTATAATCAAGATGCTTTCAAAAAAGGATGTGTTAATAATTTATTAACAACATTAAATCAAATCAGTATTTAGTGTGACCACACTTTGCCGACAAAACCAGAATTGCCATCAATTCTTCTAGGCCTATGTACTGTACCCATAGTTTTTGAAGGAACTCTGCAGTTAGATCGTCCAAACGTCTTGGAGAACTAACCACAGCTTACCAGGAATCTCCACCGTGCTTCACTGAAGCCTGTCTATGTTTTTTACGTGTATAGTTGAGTGCCTTGTTACTACGTTGGAGGTACAGCCTATGAGCCACAATTCTTCCATGAGGATGACTCCTGCCAGACCTTTCCGGACAGTAGATGGGTGTTCCAGGGTCCCACCGGTTTCAGATCAGACGACATCTTTTCATGTGGAAAGGACGTAAGCATGATGTGTCTTTCATCTGCTGCATTAAGGTTCCTTGGCCGACCACTGCATCTACGGTCCTCAACATTGCCCATTTCTTCTTCAAATGATCTTCAACATCACATCTCCAAACCTCAGGCTGCTTTGAAACCTTTGCATGGGAGCGACCTGTCTGATGCAACATAACTCAAGGTTCACGATTCAGAGGGAAATTGCTTATTCTTGGTTACAGTTGCTCACAGCTGTTATCCAATAGAAAGCAATAACTACTGTACCTTATACCTTGTTGCCGTGCTCAGTCCCGCCATGCTGTATGACCTGCGACATGAACCTTGTCTTGTCTTCCACGACGTCACCGTAGTGGCAGAGTTTGGCTGTTCCTCACCAAGTTTTAAACTTCCTGCACATCCGTTTCTGTTTCAGTTAATGACTGTATTTCAACCTACATATAAAATCGATGATCATCAGCACCTGCTTGGTATAATTGTTTAATCATACACCTGACTCTGATCCTACAAAATCCCTGCATTTGTACGAATATAAGAATTGATGACTGATGATGATTATTTTTTCTTCGGTTCACTCACTTTGCATTTTGAAAATAAAAACAATTGAAACATATATATTTTTTAAAGCATTCTTACTTTACAGCAATTTTCACACCTGTCTAAAACTTCTGCACAATACGTCACACACACACACACACACACGCACCAGGAAGAAAATATTTAACACCTTATTTATTAAACAAATGGTTCAAATTCATTCAATGGGAGCATTGTACATAACATTCTGTAGTATTTAAGTCTGACTGGAAAAGGTTTATGCAGTTTAGGCTAATTGGTCTTTCCAAATGGCCTGTACCGTGTGAATGTGTGCATCTAGGGTATACCCCACCTACTGCCCTACATCCCTGAGATTTGCTCCAGGCCTCCCACGACCCAGTACAGGATAAGCATTATAGACAATAAGTGAGTGCGTGCAAGAGGCATGGCCACATCTTTATACATATACACATTGCAGTTTATATAAGACTAACTCCGGGTGATTAAAAACTTTTTCCCTGACAATATAAATATTAAAATTTGTGATACCAAAGTGCAGCATCCTGCCTTGCCTTTGTGGTACTACCAGGTCATTTTAAGATTCATTTTTTTTCATAAGACAGTGCATGACGTGTATCTTTTGCTTTTAAGGTCTAAGTACTGTATTTATGTGACATTATTATAGGTTCCCAGGTTAAAAGGCAAATAATAAATGTACAAATCTTGTATAAAACTTGACATGGAGAAAATCCACCAAGCGTGAACCCACCCTGCCCCTGGAGATAACCACGAAACCACTGTGCTGCTCTTATTATTCATTTTATTTTTAGTAGTTTTACTTATCACCATTCCATTAGACTGAACTTTAATCTACTTTTTTTAATTCACTTCATTTATAGTTTCTTTTTTGTTTATATATTTGTTTATTTCATTGGCAAAGTTTTTATAATTGCCTTATGATGTTTGCTTAGTAAATTTTTATTCTAAATTATTCTTAATTAAGTCTACTAAAGGTACAAAGGTTAATTAGAAGTGTCTAAAAGGTGCAAAGGTATATTAAAAGTACAAACCTTGCACTCTGCCTAGCTTATTAATACAAAGAAATCTATTTTTATTTTATTTTAAGAATTAGCTTCTTTTTTTTTTTTTTTTAAGAAGTTGTTATTAAATCCGGCACATAACTGTTCATAATATCGCTTTTATTTAACCTTTTGATTTCATTGATGGTGCCGGTTAAACTACAGGCAGATATCGAAGTACTGCAAAAGTTTAAATAAATTCTGTCCAGCGGTCAATTTAAGATGCACACACAGTTTGACACCTGCGCAATACGCTGTTAAAACGTATGTTTTGTAATATGTCACATAACTGCACATAAGTTCAGGTAGATATCTAAGTACTGTATATTAAATTCTGTTCAGCCAGTTACTGTGCAATTTTACTGAGACTGGTTTCTGGTCCTCCAATGTAAGAAACATAAAGATATCATTAATAGAGTTCGGATCAATGTGCAGATATAAAATATATATATATCTATTTAAATATTTTATATAATGTTATACGTACTACTACTCTTTTTTGTGTTTAAATATTTGCCATTTACATTTGTAAAGTCTCTATAATTGCCTTACGGCCAAAACATGGTATTGGTGCTAAAAAGTCTCTCACCTGAGTGATATATAGTGAATTTTCAGAAAGGATTATACAATATAGTAACACCATTTTCCATAATGCTTCTTATCTAACGATAAAGGCTTCGTGTTTTGTAAATATGCATTCACATTTATATTTTTAGCAGATAAAAAGAAACATTTCCTAAATACAATTCCATGTCCTTTAATGTAGTGTCCCTAACTTTTTTTCAATGAAAAACATCTTTCAATGATCTTAACTGTCATTCAGATGAAACTTTGCCCCTTTAGATTGCACGTGAAAAGGACTAAACCTGAAAAATGTAAAATGCAAAATCAGTAAGATATTGCAACATGAATTTGACATGGTTACGGACACTACAGATATATCTTTTTTTCTTTCCTTCAGTTTGCGCGGAATGCTTTAATTTAAGCACTGGTTACAGGTCATATTCTTCTAGAAGTTTCTCCAATTTTAGTATCAATACTCAAAGAAATATGAATCATTTGCATTTTAAACGATTGGCGTTTTAAGTGGGACAGTATAAAACTGTCTCAAAGGCGTTTATTTTTTGGGTCACATATAAAATCATCTCCAAAACGTGAAATTTCCAGGGAAGAAAGATTGGTCAGTTCCATGTTGCATAGACTTCTGAAGTATAGCTTCTGCATTATGGATCAAATCAGCACCAGTACTGTGTTTTGTGATTTGTAAATTATTTTTATCCTAAAGTTCACATAAAGTTACAATGGTTTTTTTATAAAAGGTGGACAGGTGCAAAGGTACAATACTGTATAATAAAGGTAGAAACATTTGCACTCTGACGCTTCCAGTCGAGCGGGGTTAAGCTTAGGGTTGTTGGTCATAGTCTTAAAGGGCTTTTGTTTTCGATTATTAAATTCGATTATCATATAAAATATATAAATATAAATATATCGCGGTGTCGATGGACAGACAATCCACACCGCTCTGTCTGTTGGTCTGATCTGAGAGGACGGGCTTAGAGACGCGTCAGAGGCATTACATCTATTTAAAGCGCGTGGCACATCCTGACGCGTAAAGGCGCATCTGCGTTGAGAGAAGACGAAGCCGCTGGATCTGATTCACGCGGGAATATCGGAGTGAAATGCGCGCGGCTGTGCTCCTCGAGGAATTTACTGTGGGCTGCAGGTCCTGCGCGCGGGATGCGTGTGCTCGCGGACAGAAGAAGAAGATGATGATGATGATGATGATGTAGACGTAAACAGCGGACGCCAGATCTGATCGCCGCGCAGCCCTGATGTCTTCATTCCGGCTCTGGCACTCGGTGATGGTGGATTTCGCTCAGATTACCGGCACGGAGGAGCTCAGCAGCATCCGCGTCTCCGTGCGCACGGACAAGACTTCTCTATAGAGACAGAAACACAAACACACACACACATACACACATACACATAGACAGACAGACAGACGACGCGCACTTCTCTTGGCTACTGTGGACTAATGGATGAGGAACTGCAATGTTTTGGGGGGAACCCCTCAGGGATAAACTCACTCTGAAGCTCTTTTGGATCCTTCAATGCTGGAACTGCGTTTAGATGTGAAACCGCCGGTCTGCATGGGCCCCAATTTAAGGTCAGTGTTTTATTATTATTATTATTGTTGTTGTTATTATTCAAATATATAAATAATGCGGAAATTGTTTTGTAATTCATATGGACCAGATTTTAGGACTTGAATGCACACAAACCCAGATCACCAGAGTCGTGCGTTACGCGTGAAAAAGCAAAAGTTGTGCGGCTTAGTTTATTTGCGTTCGTGGCACCAGAGCTGCATGCTTGTGTAGATTCGAAAACATCTCAGAGTCTCTGCTGGGACTTCAGGTCACAATCTTCCATGCAACCCCGGCGTTCTGCTGTGCATCCACTTCCACCATATTTGCACATCTCACACAAGTCTAGCATTTATTGTAATTTCTTAAAAAGCAAACAAATCATATCATATCGATGCTATATATATATATATATATATATATATATATATATATATTTCACCTAATTGATCTGATAAATCTTCCTGCACACATAAACTAAAGCATGTACATCTACTTATCCTCCAGCATTTTTATGCCCAGCACATTTCAGCCACTCATTAATAATAATAATAATAATAATAAGACTTTTTTTTTTCAATCCTATATGAAGTGTGCATGTGCTGGAGGCACAGTTGTTCTGCCACATAGCATTTTCTCCTCGGCTTGTATTGACAAAAATCTGTTTAGCATTAAGTGAAATTTTGCAGAAACAGTCCTGTTTTTTTTTTCTTCTGAGAAGTTATAAATAATGCATCTGGAATGAAGACACTTTAAATCCATAACATTTTTTAAGAATGTTTGGGATTCTGCCCACTGTAAATTTGATTTAGCTTGAATATTTCGAGCCATTTTTGAAACTAAGCATTTTGCAATGTTTGAAGCAATGTTACAAAAAAAGAAAAGCAAGAAAAAGAAAAAGGTCCATAATGATCTAAAACAAATTTTGTGCTTACTGATCCATGATCCCATAGTGCATCGACTTACATACATCAACTTACTCAATACTTGGAATACTGGAAATACTGGAAAACCTTATTGTGGATCAGCACAGGTAAGCGACTGTATAACATTCAGAGCAATCTGTTTCGTTGCAGCTCCTTCCATAGGAACTGAGTCTAAAATGAAGTTATGGGATGTTCTAGCTACGTGTTTGTTGCTCCTGAGCTCCGTATCCGCTCGCCCTCTCTTCAACAAGCTGCAGCCTTCCAAGAGCGCTCTTCAATCCGAGGGTCACCGTGAGCTACTCGTCTTGGACCCAGTCATAAACTCCCGTTTCGAAACAACCAGCCTGAATCAAGCCTCCATGGAAGAACAATGTAAGTAAGCGCTCTAAAGTTGTCGTCTATCAAAAACACACAGAATAGGGCTTAATGTGTTGAATGTTCCCTTTATCTCATGGCAGCGGTCATCACATTAGGAGCTATCCGATGTGTTTTTCAATGCGATCAGTATGATATCCTGTTTCAGTTTTGTATTAAAAAGCCCTTTCATGATGTCTTTGACAAACAGTTGATTTTCCCAAGCACAAATTATATTAAGCCATGCTTGTTGTGCCATGGATGATCGTGCAAAATTCTCCCACAACACTACATCTGCCAAAAGACTTCTGTCCAAGTGTGGTTGCAGGGAAAGCAGAGCTTGTAAACCACAATGGTTAGTAACTATTTAGCAGAAACCACTTAGGGGGGAAAAAAAAGACTTCTCTTAGTAGAGGTACTGTATGTAAGCGTAATTTTCAGCATTTCGCGAAGCCCAATTCTACACACAATGGTCAGAGACGGTTTAATTAGTATCTGCCATTCCGCAACACTGTAATGACTTTTCGAGGATGACAGACGAGGTCAGGAGGCAAGTCAAGAGCCAAAATGACATTCCTTTTTTGAATGGTTGGTCCTCATTAGTGCTTTATTCAGTAAATGAGAATGTGTTTACTATAAAATACCCATGTCCATAACCGCAATACTGCTGAGAAACGTGATAAATGTGCGTCCCTGGGGAAAGGTTTTGTAGACGATGGACATTTTAGGCAACTCATACTTTCATTGTGTTTATGTCCATTTAGACAACTGTGTGGGAGGCATCTCCATTTGTTTAACTAAAGATGACACTGGCTTGTCTTTACACAGTAGTAAACCTGCAAATTTTCTAGATAAGGTATGGAATGTTAGGACATGAGACATGACTTGCCAAACACTCCACCTCTTATCTTAAGGACAGCATCTTTTAATGCCATTCGAATGTTTAGTGACTCGCACTGGCATCAGAGTCTGGAAGAGCATCCATTTAAATGCCATTACGAATGTCTGGTAATTCTGTTTGCATTTCACAATACATCAATACATTGAAACCAAAACACTTCCTAAAGCAGGCTGGCTAAATCAATTCAGTGGATTGATGCACAGCCGAGCATGTTACAGTGCTTCAGAATTAGTGTGCAACTCTAGAATGCCAGTTGTAAACAGCTTGGCTTTTGCATGTCCCTGGGCACTGTAGCCCTGTCATTCTGGCCAACGAAAGACAGTCCTTTTTGTCAAAGGGCAGTGTGTATATAAACAGTGTTCACGATCACACCTGATACTGTTGTACGGAGTCAGTCAGCCAGGCATTAACACGGATTGTATAACACTTCTGGCAGGGGATCTACAGGTGACAGTTAATGTAATTCAGACAGCTTTACCTGTCTGTCTGCAAAGCCAGTCTGCAAGCTGCAGAAAGGGAAAAAGTAAAATCATAATCCCAGAGCATTACAGATTAAACAATTTCACAAACTTGGCTCTGAAGAACTCTCCCTCAATTTACATTGACTTACCCGGCTCTAATAAACTCTTCCTTATCACAACTTACCTGGCCCAATAAAGCTTTCCTTACCTTGACCTACCTAGCTCTAGTAAAATCTTCCTTACCTGGAATTTCCTGTATCTTAAGTAAATTCTTTCCTCCCTCAAACTATCTGACTCCACTAAACCCTCCCTTACCTCGACCATGCTGACTCCACTAAAACCTCCCTTACCTCGACCATGCTGACTCCACTAAAACCTCCCTTACCTCGACCATGCCGACTCCACTAAACCCTCCCTTACCTCGACTTAGCCGACTCCACTAAACCTTCCCTGACTTCGACATACCTGGCTCCAGTAAGTTCCTCCTTACCTCGACTTACCTTTATCAGGTAACTTCTTCCCAGCTTGACCAGTTCCGTCCCCTGACTTCCCTGTCTCCATTAAACCCTTTACCTTCCCAGACTTGCCCGTTTCCAGTAAACACGTCCCTTACCTCGACTTACCTGATTCAGGGTGGACCTTAATGGAATTTTAAGACCTGTCGCTTTCTTTTGATTTTATTACTTGTCGAATCATAATAAAATTAGCTTCAAAAAATACCTATTATAGTCTCAGGAGAGCTTTTCCAGATGCTATAATGCAGTCTGTTTGGCGGACATGTGAGAGAGGGAACTTCACGGAGTTCCTTCTATAATGAAATCATTGTGTATTACATGTAGATCAAAGGATGCTACATTTTTCTCCTCTCTGTTCAAGTGCCGGACAGTGCATGTGTTTTGAGTTTGTGCTTGAACAGATGTATTCTGCTGTACCTCAATGTCATAACCCAAATGCATTTTCCATATATTTGTGGAGAACACAATAAAGAAATTACAAATCAGTAAAATAAGCAACTGCTTATCACATTGCATCATTGTCCCTTATAGGAATATGTAACTATGTAGCTCGAGAATAAACACAACAAGTCCAGGGTGTGACTTACGATGATTTCTCTTGTTTTATCTGTTAAAAGATGACAACAATGGACCGCATCCAGACCAGTTTGATGATGTAATGGACTTCATTGCAGCGACCATTGGCAGACTGCGAAGATCTCCTGAGATGGACTCTGAGGGCAGGGGGAAAGAAAAAGGGAGGCAGAGAGGAGCAGCAAACACAGAGAGAGGAGCAAAAGCACGAGGAGAAAAGAAGCGAGGTCGGGGACGAAGTGGCGGCAGAGGAGGTAAAGGGAATCGGGACGAACTGGTCAAAGGTCAAGGGCGTGGATGCTTACTTAAAGAGATCCACCTCAACGTGACGGACCTGGGGTTAGGTTACCGGACCAAAGAGGAGTTGATATTTAGGTACTGCAGCGGTCCCTGTCACGATTCAGAGACGAACTACGACAAGATCCTCAACAACCTCACGCAAAATAAGAAGCTGGACAAAGAGTCACCTTCTCAGACCTGCTGTCGTCCCATAGCGTTCGACGACGACCTCTCGTTCTTGGATGACAGTTTGGAGTACCACACTCTCAAGAAGCATTCCGCCAAGAAGTGCGCCTGCGTCTGATTTGTGTGCTCGGGCAAGCGAAAAGACACTTGGACAAAATACAGAAGTCTCGCACTCTAGAGGGCTTGAAGCCAGTGCTGAGACAAATGCTGCTTCTCGGAGGAAAAGTGCAGGTCTCGAGTGTGTCATTGTTTATTCTGCACAGACGTGCATGTTAGAATCGCAGGAGTGTGATTTAATGTCCAAAAAAAAAAAAAAAAAAAACACTTCAGGAAAAAATACTTCCTCGACCCGAGCAATGCCTCAGTATTCACTGTTACAAAACCGTGTCAGAGTATTCTAAGCAGGGATTGAAATGTAAATGCTGTCTAAATGGCAACAATAACACAGTCCATCAGCAAGTCAGAGAAAAAAACGCAACCCGACAAACCGGGTATACACAAACTATAACTTTAGCTGAGTGGGAGTGCTAGAGATGGGTGCAAGGGGTGTCTGCATGAGTCTGAGGGAGACAGAATTGTGGATTTATATATATATATATATATATATATATATGAAGCCCTTCTGAAGAGAAAGCTCACAATCCAGACTCAACCTGCAGCAGCCAGAATGGACTCGTCACAAAAATGTTTAATATTCAGAAAAAGTTATCTATATATATATATAGTCTATATGAAAAAATGTATTTATTGAAATTTAATTAACTTATTGTTATTTATTGCAATCCATTGTATTAGAGTGTTTTTCCTTATTTATTTGTGCAGCCTTCCCCCCCACCCACCCCACCCCACCCCACCCCTCTTTAAATTGGATGGTGCCAAAGTGGAGCATGTGTTCTTAAGAAAAAGCAGATGATGCGATAATTTAGACTCTGGGTTTATCTGGTCTGGAAAAATAATCACTTACTCATTTTAGGACATTAGTGTCTCTACTCATTTTTCGGTTTGGATAAATTGTACGGTCCCAACTTAAACTGAAAAAAAAGAAAGAAAGAAAAGAAATAACTTTATAAAGGCAAGTGAACCAATTATGCTTTGAAACAAACAAACAAAAAAAACACAGAAAAGTTGACGTGTAATTTCAAAACACACACCCATCTAACATCTCGCTATATCTGGTACCACTGAGAAAAAAAATCACATCATCTTAACGAAAAAAATTAAATAAAAAAGCCAGGTCTGTGGTAGACCAGTATTGTGTTTACTCAATCAGAGCAGATTGGGGGGAAGAAAAAAAAGTTAACATCGGTCCTCCAACTACTCTCTCAACCAATTATCTGTTTGCGAGAGAAAAATACAGCCCTTGCCCGTTGTTTATTTTCAACCATAATAAAGTCACTACAGCAAAGGTTTCTAGCACAACTACGCCGTGCCCCATGGAGACGCATCATCACAAATAGAAAACATCCTTTCTAGTCGAAAGTCGTACGCCATATCCTCATCAGACAGAAAGGTGATGATGTGGCGGAGGTCCTTGAGGCTCCTCACAAAACGCTCTCCATAGGTCTTGTGCTTAAAAAAATAAATAAATAAAAAATTGTGTCCGTAGTGTTTCAAAGCAAGATTCTTGTTCGGTTTTCTCAGGTACAGGGAAACAAAGCTTGTTAAAAGAACTTCGAGCTGCTCCGTATCCCCAGCCATGCCTGGAAAGCAGGACAGGCGTAGTACAATGTCCAGACCCAAACTTGCACACAAACACTGAAACAAGGCTTTCATGAAAAGTTACACACACACTACCAGTGTAACAGCTGGAGCTGTGTGTACAGTACGTCATGGGAGGAGAGGACTGATTTTGTTCTCCATACTGTAGCTCACTGCCACATGAAAAGGCCCTGTGGGAACGGCACAACATTTCCATGGATTACTAAAAACCAGGTCTCGTGCAAACAACAAACACGGCGCTCAAAAAAATCCACACGATTCAGATGTTCTGTTCAGCATCGAACCCGTCCAAAATCAGAAGCCACCTCCATTTAAACGAAATTATCGGAACGTGATAGAGTGCGTTTAATAGATCAGCCCCATGGCTCCATCCTTACACACACACACACACACACACACGCACACACACCTGTGTCTGTCATGTCATGTCCTGTAATCCTCTGTCCTGGTGTGTGACGCTTTGTTCAACCGTTAAACGTCCTATATTGTTGTGACTAAGTTTGTAGAAGCTTTTTACAAACTATGAAAAAAATGTATTCTTGCAAAATAGAAAAAAAAAAAAAAGATGTGATGAAAACGATTCCGATATGAATATGAAGAAATTTGACTGTAATTATTCCACCCTGCAGTGTTTGGTCAGTCCTATGGGGGGGAAAAAACCCTAAAACCTTGTCTTACATGTTTTGTGTTACTAAACCAAAGCTCTCTACAGACTTTTATTTTTGTACAATATTCATTTTATAACTTTTTACAGAATAAAACTTGTTTCTATCACATGTCTGTTTGTTCCCAAAAAGAAAAAAAGCACCCACAAATGGTATTAACGAATATTTCTGAAACATTAATCTTAATCATGTTGATACTGTATGTTCGTTTTATAAGCAGATTGTCAGGACAAGTTGGAATAGAAGGCGGGAAGACCGTGAGCGCAGACCCTGGGTGAGTTCTGAGCTGTCTCAGGGCTGTTCGAATAGATCGGGCAGATGAAATCTGTTCTACATTCCTAAACACAGGCTCAGGATTGTCCGGTAAACAATCACGGGTTGTAAAGACACGCAGTAAATCTGGGCACTTGGAGCAAATGTTTCCACCAAACTGAAGGGATTCGGCTAGCGGTGAAAAGATGTGCTGCGGAGTTGGAAGTTAAACGTTCAACCAAGTCTCATCAACCTTACAGCGCCAACATCGTTCGCTGTTATAATCCGAACACCTAATGGTTTGGTTTGGTTTGGTTTGGACGGTTCCTTAAATGGTTTCCTTAACTAGCAAAAAGCTCTTTTTCCCCCCCATTCGTTTTACATTCTTCTTAGCGATTATTACTTTCAGATTCCCTCCAGAGCGCATCAGTCAAACCTTCAGCTCCAAATCGTTTCTCTTTAAAAATTCCACATACGGCACAAAAAGAGATCTCTTAAGAAGTGAACATTTCTTGAATACAAAATAAGTGTAATAAAAGTTAGTTGTAATCTAATTGTAAGAAAATCTACATTTCCTTACAATAATATAACAACAAACTACATGTAAGAGTATAAACAAAACACGATGTTGAGTAAATACAAGAATACGTTAAGCTTATTCGTAATAAGACTTTAAAATTTTAAACATGAAAAATTTCTTGATCTTTTGGCAGATCATTTTTAAGGTTTAGGAATTTATTTCTTTACAATTCACTCACAGTTTTAGTAACATTTGACTAAAACAAGCTACGTGATCTTATATTTGGTTTCTTAGAGATATTTCCTTGAAATTTCTTGTAAAGTTATAGATTGGCTAGATTTGGCTATGTTCAAGAATACATCACTTGCTAAGAGTGCACTGCAAAAATGTCTAAAGAGGAGAAAATATCTTGATTCCAAGCAACTTTATCATATATAAACAATAACCAAAATTTAGGATTATGTAACCTATTACTAGAAATAGTTTAATTCCTACGCATAAATTTCCTTGTTCTATTTTGAGATCATTTTAAATAATTAAGAAAATGATACAGAAGTACAGTACACTGCAAAAATATTTCATCTTAGTGAAATATTTCTGAATCTAGCCAAACCTATCTATAATTTCTTATAGATAAAATACGTTTATAACAATAATAAAATTGCAAGCAAAAAATGTCTCTTTCTATTGGCTGAATTTTTTGCATCTTTTAGGAAATAATTTCCTTAAAAACAAGTAAAACTGCCAATAGAATATAAGACATTTTTGCTTGCAATTTTCGTAACATTTGACTAGAAATAGGCGCAATAATCTTATGTTTTGGTTTGCTGTTATCTTATTTATGCAGTATAAAATTGTGTATATAAATTGAACTATATTCAAGAGATTTTTAGTTCCTAAGATATAATTTTCTTCAGTGTAAATCATTCAAATGAGAAGAATTACCGAACAAGACATTTAAACTTAGATAGTTAGTAAAATAGAAATATTAGAAATAGTCTTAAAAATACTATATTTGGTTTATTATTTATTTCTGATTTCTAACTAAGACATGTCGGATTAGACTGAAGATATGTGCCGTTTAGATCAAATACTGAAGCTGGAGTCCTCTCTCTAGGATTTGCTGCCCATAAATGTTTTTCAATATTTTTTATTTTTTTGCAAACAGAAACGCATGACTTTCCTGTATTTAAGCCAACTAGGCGGTTCTGGGAGGAATTCTCTTTTTTCTCTAAAATGATCCAGGAACATGCTCTATTACAAAAACTCATGTTTCAACCGCTTGGTGAAAATAAGAAAAGGAAAAGTCAATGCCAGATTTAAAACAATTCATGTGAACATCCAGTCCAAGAAATGCAGTTGTAATATGAACTAGGCACCAGGGGAAAAGAAAAAAAAAAAAAAAAAAAAAAACAACTTGTGTTAATATTGATTGATTAACGAATTCTGCAACGTAGTGCAGTGAGAGGAGAAAATATCCACTCTTGAATAATCACTGGCAGCTGAGGAAGGTTAGACATGTTCAGAAAAATCAGTGAGAAACAAGAAGGAAGCGCTCCAATTCAGTGACAGGCTCCCATTGATATATAGAGATCTTGGCAGGCTTTCCAAACCCACAAAGCACCCCTCGGGCTACAATTAAAGTGGCATGGTGAGCCCAGTGGGCATGGATATGCCGTGACATCACCCAGAGTGGCATTCCGACATTCCGCGGATAGTAACGGATACTGGAGTGGACCGGACAGCTGCTGACATCAGCACTCAGAATAGGCGCTGACGGATCGGGCCACAGGGCTGGCTTTACCGTGCGACTTTACACGTTACCGCCTGACAGGCTCTTGAGCGGACGCTTTCTTCTCATAGTTCTGATTGAGGGTTCCCGTGAGCTCGTGACGCTCTCAGGGGAACGGAAACTAGAGTGATTTTGAGCTTTGGGTAAAAAGCTTTTTTTTTCTTTATATACAGTATTAGGAATGCAGTAGACTCCTAGCTCAGGATAAGTAGAAGGCGTGTTGTCCCAAAGAAAGTGCTTTGGTATGTCGGTGGGTGCAACAACGCTTTAAATCTGACTGCATGTCAATATTATATGTATAAAAAAAACAAACACTAAAGCTCCACTAGGTTAGCCAGAGGGTACATTCCAAAGAGTGGTAATGAGCAGAAATATGCAATCAATGTATCCCACAAGTCCCTCCCTCCACGTCCTTTCCTTATTATTGGTTCCCTATTATGCAACGGACCTAAAAGTAGGAACACAGGCTCGTTAGAGATTTTGTATTTATAGGAGCAACATCAGAGCCAAGTGAGACGATGGCAGCGATTGCACTGCCATAATTACACACAACAAAAACATTTATGTACTAGCCCTTAAAATGGGCTTTTTAAAAAATGTGTGCGTGTATTCGCATATGTCTGCTCATCCTTTTTACCACTCTTGGTCAATCTTCAGATATCAGATGTTGAATCCGGATTTTAAAAGAATCAACATCTGACATTTTGACGTTGTACCAAAAATAAAAAAATTAAAAAAAAATTATTTTTTTTTAAACTGCCTCTTTCCCAGGCAAAAGAAAAACGAAATTCTCCGCACAAGTAGCTTTTTGACAAGCTGGAAAAGAAAAGTAGCTAAAATGATTTCCAAATAAATATTTACTGAACGCAGTGAGTCACCAAGAGCTAACCAAACACCTCCAGCCTGAGTAAGGCAGAAAATCTGATGGGAAAGTCCAAGGCTATCGTCGAGGAGGTTCAGGGAACGAAAGATGGATCAGAGCTCTTGAGATTCAGCGGATTGGAATCTGTTGTGACACAGCAGTCTCCTGTTTGTGTACAGGCCGGGAGTCACCACGGCACAAAACGTCTGAGCGTGTTCTGAAAGCGAGGAAAGAAGGAGAAAACATCACGTTGCGTCGTTAGAGAAATTAATGAATGGTCACACATCATTTGCAAAGAGCCCGAGTTTGTGCATAACCAAAAAAGGTGAACGATACTACAAAATAGATTTTTTGGGGGGGAAAAGAAATGCTTTTCCTAATACAGACGCGTGCCTTGGCCGCACATGCTGCATGTTTATTTTTGAAACACGAAACAAAAATACAAAGTGAAAATCTTCAAAAATAAACTTTTACAAAAAAGAAAAAAAAAAAAAGATCCAAATCAACATTCATTACTTGAACGGAATCAGTAACATACAAGCAATGAATGATGCTCATGCCGTCTTTCTCTCTCCTTCATAACACACCAATACGCACTAAAGCATGAGATGAGATGACGTCCTGAACGTGCTTATAGAGAAATATACACAAGGTGGAAACTCCACTGAATTCAGGAGGACCGAAAAGCAGCTCTCGCTTTCAGATTTTGCGTTTCTTCCACTCCGGCTCCTTGTCGTCTTCTTCATCCTCGGATTCTTCATCAGCAAACAAGGGATTCGGCTGAGTCCTGCGCAAACACAAAAAAAAGGGGGCAAAAATTAGAGAAGCAGCAACATCAGTGGCGCGCCCACATCTGGCAAAGTGTTTACCTTTAACTAGGAAAGTTACAAGGAATGAAACTTAAAAAAGTAGATGCTTTGATAAATGATGGCAAATCATGAATGGAGTACAGAAATAAGGGCTGTGCGGTAAAAAAAAAAAAAAAGACTGCTTGGAGCTACTGTTACTCCTGGCATGCCCAGGCTTTGAGCAGAGTTTGAATAAGGTCCCTGGAGAAAGAGATTAAGAACGAAGAGCTGGAGGAAGAGAGCAGGAGAAAATGAGACCGGCGGAAAGAAAAAGAAAAAAGAAAAAGGAAAAGAAAGCAGCAATGATTGAGAGAGGGAGAGTTCTAGCGAGCGAGAGGGATTAAACCATTCCCCTACTTTCATCACTCAATTCCGTACAGTGATTAAAATGCAACATCTGGTCCTCGGTGAGTCATAGAGTGGACCCAGTTTGGGTTAGAAAGCAAGAAAAAAAAACACACACACACACACAGAGATAACTACGGCACGAGTGCTCGAGAGAAATCTCTGGCTCGCACAAGGACGAATGTTGTGTTCCCCCGTTCCCTTATCTATGAAGACTGCTCCTGCTGTAAAGGGCAACGCTGACCTCATAACCAGCTCTGTATATTTCAAACAAATTACGTTTCATGGACACACTTGATTAAGTCCTGTCGCCATGCACCCCATTGCCGGGGCCTGGAGTATTCCCTGATGAGTTCACCCGAGACCACCAGGGCGAATAATTACCGTGGAAGCAGAGCCAGAGGTTCATTAGTGCGCAGGTAACAGCGGAAGACAAAGACGGTGGTGATGGACGACACAAGAGAAGTTATGTATTCGACGTGCAATCGGTTTCCAGGATCTCAAATATCAACTGGGTAGTATTTCCGTGTGGGCAGGTTACTGAGGTCAGGTATGCGTGTGTGTGTGTGTGTGTGTGTGTGTGTGTGTGTGTGTGTGTGTCTCAATCAGCCAACTCTCTGGCACGGTACCTGAGGAAGGCAATTAATGCGGGCCTACAAAGAAAGAAACAGGATCATTTGTGCATGGTAGTGCTACAATACCGCTCATTAGTGTCGACGGTGTCGTTAAGGCTACGAGCGCTAAAACGACGGTGGAGATTAGGTTACACGCCGACGCTCAGGCACGGATCACGATCACGGATCAAGTCTAGGTTACAAACAGTCAAACTTTGGTGACGGGTAATTAATCTGATCTCGGATGGTCAAAACGCACACCTATGAGATACAGGAGATCAGTTGTAACATGATGCTTTTAAAATCGGCGATGGAAAGAACGCGACAGCACTCCTGACTACAGTAGCTCCAGTTGCACATTATTCATGGGAACAACATGGGTGGGGATTTGTATAGTAGACACTCCATATAATCCAAGGATAATAATTTTTTAAAATAAGAATTAAAAAAAAAAAGAACAAAAACATGCTAGTATTTAGAACAAAAAAAATTTATATTCAGAAGTAAAGCTTTTACACTAACTAGGGATGATGTTGACTGACGATGTGCTTTGCAATAAGATGGGCTTTTATTTTTTATTAACGTCAAGACAAAGTGTGGGAATAAATGTTTATAATAAGTCAACATGACCCATGCGGTTTTATGAACATTACAATTAACTATAAAACGGTTAAAATTACCACTTAAAAAAAAGACAATCGTAATTAAATGGGAAACTGCTTGATATAAGGGAATAAAACACATGTGAACATGCTGCTCACAGGACAATAATCACCTCCAGGGTGATAATCCGAACCCCTCTTAGTTGTAGCTGCCTTACAACAGCCTACCAATGATTACTTCATTACATCATCACAGCTACAAGTGTATTATGCAAGGTCTCACCACTAATAGACATTTAGCACTGAACAAACTCTTCCATAACACACACAGTACTGTGCAAAAGCCCCAAGCACCTCCATTGCGTTTTATTTTTCTCTTATTTTCAAAAACATAAATTTTTTTATTTTTAATGAAATCATGAGGAATAGTTCTCAAGGCTTCCTGAATGCCTTTTTTGGCTCTCGTTTTCACTCCATTCCCTGTACCTGTTTGATAAGCCACACAGTGACCTATGAATCATTCATTTAAAAAAAAATGTATATATAATCTAACTTCAGACATTGAGAAACGGGTGCACATGAAGACAGATGGCGAGGCTGTTGATAGGCTGGTAGTACACTGGTGATGCTGAATGGTTAGCGGTTGGAACAGGCGAGAGGGGAAATGATGCTGCTGCTGAGGTTGTTGCATAAACAAATTTTTTAACTGTGTTAAAATGGGTAAATTTTTTATGCACTTTCCACGGCCTGTTGCAATTAAAACATTTAATCACATACATACTGCATGAACAATACTGCATGCAAGGTTCATTCTGCATCAAAAGTCTACCTTCTAACCTTCGAAACACTATCAGTTATGATGAATCCAATCTGGAGAACACAACACGGATCTGCCCCACGAAGTGAAAAAAAAGGCATTTATCAACAGCATGTGGAAATGTAAATCTCCCCACTAACACACTTTCCAGACAGCTGAGGATCTAGTGATCCTATCTGCTCCTGATCAGGGCTTGTCAGGCCGGACTCCGTGTTCAGCCCGCGCTAAACAGACCACCTGCGAAAACCGGCTCATTCATCTGCTCCCGTCCAGGTAAACATCCCGCGGTGGGAAAGACGACGGAGGAGAGACAGGGAGATGGAGAGATAGCAGGCTGACAGCTTCTTATCAGCCCACACTTGCGGAGAAAGCATTTTTCAGTCCTTGAGAGAGCTAAAAGCCGCGTCCTCACCGTGATACATACACGGAAAATGTCAATACAAATCCAAGATAAATGTCAACCCTTAATAGTCCAGTGTCCAGCTTTAGTCCCCCCCCCCCCTTTAAACAACTTGTAAAAAGAACACAAAATTAAACCTGTTAACTTGCTGAGAAACTCATTTTACATTAACCTGAGAAAAAAAAAACAGGAGAACCTACTGTCGCAGTTGTTTCATAATTTAAGCTAAATTTTATTCTACACCGTCAATCAGCCAACACGTACTAGATGTCCAACATTCGGTTCTTTAATGCGCTTAACAAGTGTGGGAAGTTTATAACTAGGTCTAATTTAGGCCTAAATTACACACTTGGCTCTAACGGCAGCGAGTTCAGCAACCTCAGTAAGACTTTGATGTGGTTTCTGTCATTGTTATATAAAATAGACCAGAGTACATTGCTCAGTAAAAAAAGAAGAAAAAAGACTGAATCTACATCCAGATATATGTATATAAATGATGTGACAAAGACGTGTAACACATTTTACATTCATGATGATAGAGTTTAAATATCCTGTACATGTCATCAGTCAGATTAGATTTTCTTTTCTCTGTAAAAACTTCTATAGATTACATGACTGAACGTACTTTTGAAGTGAGGTGAAAATACATACCTACACTATTACTCGAAAGTCACTGGGGTCACTTTCTACCTCCATGGTCGTGCCTGATTGTTATTTCTCTCTAACAATACTGAAGGCGTTTATCCAAAATACACAACAATCTCTTTTGAACAGTTGATATTGAGATGTGTCTGGTACTACTGATCTGTAAAGCTTCATCTCGGCTCTAATCTGAGGTTAATTGGTGATTTCTGAGGCTGGTGACTCTAAATGAGACAGTTTTATCATGGAGCTTGATGGGTTTTGCAAACGCACTTGACAATACTGTTCTTGCAAGAGCTGATCCAGAACAGCTGACCTTTGTGTCTTAAAACAATTAAGACTTTTTGTTGTTGTTGATACATAATTACCTAATTGCATAAGTGTTATTTCATAGTTTTTAAATCCCCAGTATTGTTGTAAAATGTAGAAAATAAATGACTAAACAAAAACAAAAGAATTTGCAAGTTATCCCAAACTTTTGAGCAGTAGTGTATGTAAAAAAGACTGTACACACACACACCACAGTTAGCCCAAAAAATGTCTTCAACCTTAGATGTAAAAATCTTGAAAATCTCTGGTAACTTGTATAAATCTTATAACGTCTCAATAAACTTGTATAAATATTTTATCACTTATAAAAGGTTTTCTTTTCCCAATGTTTATTGCTGACTTTTTCTATTTATTTATTTTTTATTATTCTAATTGCATTTAATTTCTAACACTCTGTTAATACCTGAGCATAGGGACCAGTGTTATGTAAGTCTTTACATAAAAAAAAAAAAAACATTTACTCCATAATAACTAAACATAATATTTATCTATTAATTGCCTCTTTTTCAGGTCGTCCCTCACACATACACAAACACCTTTCTAAAACATTCATGCATCCGTCAGCCGAGGCGTGACAACAAGGATGCGATATGCAGGTGCAACCTGACCTGAGTCACGCACGCATGCACACACACACATCTTTCCCTCGTACACACACAGGCCTCTGGTTACATCAGGAGCTGTCACAGACAATAGCTCTGTGCGTATGAGGGGCTCCATGTTGCTTTCGTTCCCGTCAGGCTGCGGCGTTTTCTTATTTTCCTAAGGAACATTTTGTATCTAAATCCAATCTAATCTAATTTGTTTTTCATCTCTCTGCTTTCACCTTTCGATCGCGAAGCTTACTTTTTGTACGCGGGAGCGACCCAGAAGGGGTTCTCGGCCGCCTCTTTGGCGTGGCGCAGGATGGCCTCGCGGGGGTTGCTGTCATCGGTCTTGTCCAGAGCAATGTTCTTGACGATGAAGGACGACAGGGTGCCTCCGTGCGCTGCCACGCGACCCCCTCTGCCTGTTTTTCCAAAGAAAAAAAAAGAGAGGAAAGGCAACATGATGCAAAACATACAAGCCAGATTCATTTGTATAAATACAAATAACGACTTAAATGCCGTTTGTAAAGTGAGATGTGTCAGGAGATGTGTCAGGAGAACCTGGGCCTCCCTTCCTCCTACGCATGTACACACATGCTGGACGTTAAGAAAAACATCCTCCGCCTGGTGAAAGAATATTTACGTTGTGTTTAAACACGGGAGACCCCGAGACCTGCTGTAGGCTCGCGATTGATGGGAATCTCCCAGAGATTTGGGGCGTCGAGTAAGATCGTGTCAAAGGACGTGAAGTTTATGGAGGTGAAGAAGGAGACTCGTCCTGTACTGTATATGTGGCGGGTTTAACAGAGCTCTAGAGGCTGAGGAAACCAGGACGCTCTCAGTGCAGCGCTTTCTGCGCCTCTGCCTTAAACGCTAAATGAGGAACGGAGCCAAAGCCAGTCGCACCTGGTCCTCAGCCAAGTGTTTAATGTAATCTTACAGAGTGTTTATTCAGAGCCGCAGCCACGGCAGCTATGATCTTAAGGACTGCAGGCCGGAGTATGAGAGAGAGAGAGAGAGAGAGAGATAGCGCAGGGGCCCCTGCAGAATCACGAGGGGTTTTACATCACCTGGGCCGGACATGGGCGGCTCGGGCTTGTGGGACTTCATAGGGTCGAGTCTGTCTTTTTCCAGCTGCTTCTTAGTGCTGCGCTGTCTGGCCTCGCGGAACATCGGCAATGCGTGGGCTGAAAAAGAGACAGACACGCACATAAATAAATATACATACATGTATTAAGCTATTAAACTGTTCAGCTCGGTAACCTGAGCACAACAGAGATTAAGAAAAAAGAAACAATTCATGTAAACAGTGTACTACAACCCTCAAGCTACATCATAGCAACCGCGGAGAGTCGCAGCGCTCACTTTCGATTACCTGAGTCTCAAACACCATCACATGACTCTTGATTTTTGACTGTTTGTGTACGAGACAGGGTGGACGAAGGATCATGGAGTGGGAGGGAAAAAAAAAATTAAATAATAAATCAGGGGTAGGAAAGATGAAGCGATTTTCCATTCAGGAGTCCTGTTGTCACTGGGCAGTGTTAATTCTGCTCCTGCATGCTACATTAAGCAAAGAGGTTAGTGGTGACACACTGGATCGCTCTGCCTCCCTCTCCCTCATCGCGCCATCATTCCGCTTCCCTCTTTCAATTTTCCATGGCTGTCCAGCGGTGCGTCACTCTGCTCAGCCTATCGGGCCGCGGCGCTAAATCATGTTAAATCATGCGCAAAATGCTGAATGCTACTACGGCCACTGGAGAATGTCCTTAATGGTATACAGAGGGAAATGAGAGTTTTGACGCCAGGGTGTGTGTTGTGTGGGTGGAGGGTGATGATGTGTTTCGGGTGTGCGTGTGCCATGCGCTGACCTGACTGCATCCCTCATGCCAGGCGCGTGGCGGACGCTAATGGCATCATGGCTTGCGGGTTAAGGGCCGCGTGAGACAGCAATCCGATGAAAAGTACTCACTCATACACACACACATACACAAACGATACTGGCTCACTAATGGGCTTGTGACGGCATTGAACACGGACTAACACCTCCTAGGGCAGCGCTACTCTCTATGCAGCATCCTCTGCCTCTCCCGTTCAGGCAAATGTGCATGTACACAAAACAAATGTGCATGTTCATTTGCATGCGTTTCTCGGCACGTGTACGTGGCTTGGGTACTCACGTGTGATGATGTAATCCTGTGTCAGCGTCTCGGCCTGCCTCTCTTTCCTCTTGCTCTTCACCACGCAAAGTTTGGCACCCCTTGAACACAAACAAAGGAGCATGTGAGGGACAGTTTCCCCGGGACGGAAGAGCTCTGGCTCCCGTATTGAGCACCAGCATCCTTTTTCTGATGCATTGAGTGTGCGTGTGTGCGCACGTGTGTGTGCGCCGTCTTAAATGAGTCTGAATCTGATTTATAATAACTGCTGTGATTTCTTTCTGCATTTCTTTACGAATTCCTCAGAGAGACGAGTCATAATATGATTCATAATATGAAGGAGAACACTTGATTAAGTGATGATAAATATCACAATATCTGAATAATATATTGAGGGGGGGGAAAAAAACGACTGAAAAACATTTTGGACTTTTACGAATCACAGAATATCAGTAAATCACACGAGCATCGATTTTCCAGACATGCAGTGCGTGAGGCCCGGCTGTCCTTGCCCTCAGTAATCACCGCTAATGGACTCAAACGGGACAGTTTAACGAACGGTTCCATCTGACGACCTCCCAGCTGGAACTGATGGGACAACCGGTAGTTAATCCAACAGGCTTGTCCGTCTCTCCCACTGGTCCTCGCTACTCTATCTGACCCCTGAGTGAAGTAATTACTGATCTGAGTCACACTGAACGCACGCACACACACAAACACAGAGCTAATATTTCTCCCTGTGCAGCAGTGAAGAAGTTGGAAGAGGAGTGAATCTGGAGCTCGCTGCACCTCTGGCTCTTGACTGGGTCGTAGTAGACTTTGGCTAAGCCGTTCCCTGTCCCGACCATGATCTGGTTCAGCTTCGGATGCCAGAGACAGCGAACCACACTCTGGAGAGGAAGACAGAAGAGGAAAAGAAAAGAAACGGGAAAAAAAACAACAGGAAGGAAAAAAAAATCATTTGGGACGAGAAATAAGAAATTATAGGAAAAATGTACGGCAGTGACACAAAGCTGCTGAGGAACAGTGAGAGAGGATTCTCCTTCGCTCTAAGCTCTGGTTGACTATATTTGGGCTTTGGGTCGAGGCCTGGATTTCACATTCTCTGTGTGACAGATGGAGGATGTGACCGTGTGTGTCTGTGTGAGCAAGTTTTAAGCACTATGGCGAACTTTACACAAACACACCATTCTTTATTTTATGAAAACATGAATGGAGAAGCAGATCACTCCCTACATATATATAAAAAACTAAAAAGAAAATCATTACATATATTAGGAGTATTACGGTAAGACGAACGGCTTAATCTCCTGCAGTCAACTGTACAGTATAGTAGAGATTTTCGACTTCCAAAAATAAACTGATGAGCAGAATAAACACTTAAGGCGTGGAGGGAGTGGAAAAGAAAGTTGGCTTTACTCTAAACAAGTACTAGTGGTGAAGTGTGCGGGAGAA
Source organism: Clarias fuscus (assembly GCA_030347435.1). Taxonomy (NCBI): domain Eukaryota; kingdom Metazoa; phylum Chordata; class Actinopteri; order Siluriformes; family Clariidae; genus Clarias; species Clarias fuscus. Next base: position 5,887,384 of record CM059223.1, on the reverse strand, counting down.
AGTGCGCGAATCACGAGGTTGTGTGGACGAGGGGGGGGGAAAGCTGCTTAGTGTCCGGCTGTTCAGGTCTTCTTTGGCTCGGCTAAGCTCGTCTGACCCGGAATAAAGCTTTATCGTCGTCCCGCTGTGTGTCTGCCAGCCATGTGTGGAGGACTACAGGTCGACCTGCTTTACGTTCCCCTGTTTACTGACCGCCTGCGCATATCGTGGAATAATTTCCATTATTTAGAAACGTCTACGATGAGGACAGACTTTTCTTTGCAGAAATGCCAATAATCCCTTTGTAGTGTTGATTCGATTACATCATGTCAGGATCGCATGCTGGTTTTTAATGCATGACAGGAGAACTGTGTGTACATATGCATGCGTGTGTGTGTTTGTGTACACGCAACAGTATGTGCTCATCTGAAAGCTTTACGCGGAGTTAAGTGTGAAAAACTGGGCATAAATCCATCACATGGTAACAACTAAGCTCGGTGTCTCATTAATCAAATCCAGCTCGTGAGAATTCCGTTCCAGTCCGGCGCAGCTAACACACCTAATGCACCTCCGCTGGGGCGGACACGGGGCACTGAAAGTCCAAATATAGCAGGAGGAGCACTAGCCTCAACAAGCTCCTCAGACTGTTGGCTGCACGTCAGAATCACTGCATACACAGTCCAGCTGCTTCAGCAAAATAATAATAAATATAACAGCTGCAGCGCCGTAACATGACGAGTCTACAGAAGCGCTTTGTCCCGTCCTTACTTTCTTTCTTCCTTTCCTCTGACAATGAGAGACAGCATAGTCCCTCTGTCTTGTTAAACACTGTAACCGTCTGTGAGCTCAGGTATGCGGAAGAGGGCGGATAGCGCTTTCCTTCGAGTGTGTTACGCTGCCCTGTGATGCAGTATGAGCAGCAGTCTGATAATGTGTATGGATGTAACCCCACTCGTATTACAGATGCTGTATTTAGTGCAGTGTACTTTTTGGTACTTAAATAAATATTTCACGTATCAGCACTTTATTTGAGCAGTTTTATTATTAGAGGATACTTTCACTTTTACTCCACTCAAAAGTACAGCAAATATCTGTACTTTTACTTATAACCCCATCTCCACATGGCATTGCGTTACCTCTCGACTATAGCATTCGAAGTGGGATATACGCCACCTGCTGCCTACTATGCCTAATTGCGTGACTTGCCATTCCTTCAAGACAAGGATAATAACTTAGCAAGTGTTTGAAATTAGAAGCAGAGCTGATTGCAAACACCGCGCTCGCAAATTGGGAAGATCCCACTATGAGAAAGGATTCTGTGAGCCCTGTACTTTTGATTCCTAAGGAAATATGAAAGTGAGTACGTCTGTACTTTTACTCAGGTGAATGAAGGCCTTCTACTTTTACTTGAGTAATGTTTCTCCCAGGGTCGGGTGTGTGTACTGTACTTTGCCCAACTTTGGCTATAAGACATGATGTGCCACATGTCTCTCTTACAATAAACCACTAGACAGGGGGGAAAGCAGGACGGTGCTGTTGTTGCTATGCTAAAAAGGCAGCTCCAATTAGGAAGAGAAAAAGAAAAAGTAGGCTGTGGAAACGTGTTAAATCACACAGCGGAGCTGCTTATCACACATAATTAACAGGAGAGTCTATTGGAAGTGGTGGTGCTGCTCTGCGAACCATTGGCAACTACTTTTCCCCGATGTGTCTGCTAATCACCGTTGGCTGTGACTAGCCGAACTGAGGGAGCAGCACGCCTCACACACACACGCAAACTAATTTCCTAGGCAATCAGTCCTGGTCCAAGTCTGTTGAGCTTTAATGGAGATTTACAGTAAAAAATGCTGCAGTTCGTAAGCCATGATGTTTTTAAACACAGCCAATAAGGCTATCTAAATAAATCTCAATATTCAGATCGAATCATTTACAGTACATGTGCACTTACTGATACGGAATAACACGTTTAGTGATGTGCTCACTCATTCACCGGAGTCCCTGGAGGAAACCCACTAATCACGGGGAGAACATGCAAACTTTACACACACAGACACCGAGGCGGGAACTGAACCCGAACTCAGGAGGTGCAAGGCCAGATTGGGGGGGGGGGGGGGGGGTTATTATCTTCTAGAACTCAAAAGATAGACTCAATCGCATGACTGATTAAATCGCACAGTTTTAGTGGAAAGCTTATCAAATCTCACAAGGGATCTTAGACTCCTAGAAGTCCCTCATGTTGCCATAGACACAATATAATGTATTAGACTTGAGCAAAAACCTGTTTTACAATGCAGCTGGACACTAACGTCAGAGATGCTCTTTCAATTAATTAATCAACACATTCTGACCAGATCTGAGAATTTCAAAGCTCTGTGAAGGTTCTCAGTTATCCAGGTGAGGTTATCTGGAAGTTGAGTCATGTCAACTGGACTGCTTTCTTGTTCAGTAGATACGTTTTACTACACATCCGAGTAGTTTCTTCGAGTGTTTGAGAACCAAGAAAGAACCAAGCTGGTGGATGATAGAACCCTCTGAGGAACCTGCAGCTTGGATTCACTACGATTCTTGTGTGAGGAGTTTAAAAACCTTTAAAGAAAGCATTCTCAGCATTTGTAGGAATTACAGCAGGACAACAGGAATTCTCGCTGGAGGTTTGAGCAAGACGAAAGAAGCGTATATACTGTATATAGTCTACTCAGGCACAAGAAGGGTAAAAATGAGCATTAATACTGCAGCTAGATCTATTATACAGATGTGTATGAAAAGATCTGCCTCGTCCTAACCTCCATACTGAAGATTAAGGCTTTGTTTTGTTACACAGTCTGCCATCAAAGATGGGACGAGAAGGAGAAGATGATTTGTGTTCAAGGTCTGTCAAGCGTGAGCTGTGTACTGTAGCCCATGCAAACAAACAGGCATGTGTGACACATGCTGTGAGAATGGTCCGGATGCCAGCCCCTAGGGCCCCCGAAACACCCTTCAGGAATTCACCTACCCCACTAACCAACAAAAGAAATGAAGCAACAGGCCAGATAAAGGTTCGAGCCTGTCAGTGATGTTTGGATGAATATTTCAAAATAATGCTCAGATGGCGGCTGGAGGAAATGTTTTATCACGCCGTCTCCGTCCTTCTGGGTTGTATCATGCTTGCGACATATGAAGTAGTCAAACATCAAAAGCTAACACACCTGCAACGTGTCCTAATGGACAAATCTGCAACGGACAAGCTTTTAGCGAGTTCATGTGGTTTGATTACATTGGACTGTATATAATTTTAGCATCTGCTAAATCCTCCGGTCTGGCGACTTGGCTTTATGGTGTAATTCCACTCCGTGTCTGGTGATAACTATCTTAATATCAACTGTTAAGAAAAAAAGGTATATAACCCTTTTTGCAAACACTTATCCTACACAGACCTCGAATCACGGCTGAAAAATCGGACGTCTCACCCGATTTCACACCTCGGATAAAAACACCTCAGCCGAGAGCGTATTTACTCAAACCATCCTTAAAAAAAAAAAAAAGTGTTCGCTGCCACCCACCTCCCTACCCAGGTCTTGACCTCGCTGCAGGGTTATGTCGAATGTTTACACCCGTATGATTGGTGGCCTTTCCTTTCACAAGCCTGGCGCACCACTTCTTAAAGAGACGGCACTTAAATTCTTCAGCTGTCCTGCTGAGAACCTTGGATAAACATGATAAATAGCGAGCTCGTCGGGGTCGCGCCGGGGCAAATCACCCGATAAATAACTCACGTCGACCACTGAGAGATCGGCGAGCATTTACACGACTGTCCGCGAAGCCCATTCCTCTGATAAAGAGTAACGTAACGGAAACGCCCATCTGCACTCAATCCTTTTGACTCATGTTAAGGCCGTCAGGTTTGGAGCGCCAGAAAACAAGTCGGGTTCCCACCATCGCAGTGAAGATGTTAAAAAAGAGTGCCAGATGGAGGGAAGAGCTTTCAGGGCCTCTTCAGGCTGCAGTGTTATGACTAAAGAAGAAGCTAAATCCGAGAAGCGCTCCCATGACAAATCTCTTCGAGAGCGCATTCCATCACGGATGGCCGAGGGAGCCTTCGGGAGACATCAGTAGCACGCACTTTTGATAGTTTCACCCAATCATTTATACAGAGAGGTCCTGACAGAGACGTTTCACTTGCTTCGAACCGACACTTGACAGGAGTGCAGGGAAGTGCTGGCAGGAACTACTTTCTCTTTTAAAAGTTAAATAGATCGAGAATTGCGAGCGATACATCTTCGCTCTTGCATTGATCATTTATCTTGACTAAGTAAACCAGTATTTAGTTGACAGTGACTGACACAAATAAACAATGTTAATTAAGAAATATATCACACAACAGGGAGTACTGTTGCTGTGCTGTTGTGCCTCAGCCCGCATCACAGCTACGCGATATCCAGCAATACAGCATGACCTCGAATGCGATGTTGCTTTTATGCAACAGGTCTGGAAACACCATTTATTATGAACAGATTATGAATGTTTCTTTATATAGCCGGTTATTAACTAACCACGACTGGCAGGGCTTGTGACAGACAGTTAGTGTAACTAGACAGGTACATTTTCTGAAGAAAATGTGAGTGGTGCTTGCCATGGAAAATGCAACTGTGAGCACTTCCTGTTTCAATTAGGAGTACCTTCACCATAATATGGGGCAAATTTGGGCACCTGTTGCCACAACTTATACCCTCCTGCAGGGTTTGTTCTGAAATAGCTTCCAAGTCTTATCAAGTATGGTAAATTGTATATTTCTGCAAAATTCTTGCTCTGCACTAGAATCCGTCAAAGTTGGTCGGAAAGTCCATAGGATATTTTGGGCGATAAATGTTCCCCTACGACAAACGGTATGGGACTAGTTACGCACCAAAGTTTGCATGGAGGAACTTTACAAATACTGTAGTTTTAAATTCTTACTGGTAGTTGAGGAAAAGAAAACATGGAGGATCTGGACAGACCTGTAAAAATTTTTTTTATTATTTCCACTTATGTTTATATTTCGCTTATGTTTATGTATTTCGCTTTGCTCCCGAATTCCAAATAGTGTTAAATGGAAAGATAGTGCAGTATGTACAGTAGGGTATACAATCCCTTGTTCCACACACCAAGTAGTGCCCTTGATCAGGGGTTGGAGAACGATTTGAAATTCAGCCTAGTTAGCTTAGAAGACGTAAATAAAACACCACAGATGGTTCAGATAAAATTTGGAACATTTTAGAGGCAAATATTAATTATTGTTTTTTTTTTTAAGATGAAATAATATTATTAGATGTGTTTTTTTCCATGAAAGTGCTTCCGTGACTGGTTTTGATTGTGGGTTTTGGCAGGAAGTTGCTCTCTCCTCAGTACTATGGACTTTCATCAATAAGGATTGTTAAATACCTGGGACACGCAGTGATGCATATAGTTAAATGTCCCGGTGCTGTTACCGTCCGTTGTAACCACTCATGGAATACCTCTCTGTTTTGCAAAATACATCCGCTAATGTTATTGAACTAAAACTAAAAGGAATGTGCATTAATAAAATCTATGGACAATAAGCAGCATTGTGAGTCACTAGAATGTTCTCTGGCTAGATTAAAAACACTAAAAGGAGTTATTAGATTCTGTCTAGGCGTGTCTTTACTTTTGCTTGACCGAGTGTTTCAGTTCCTGGGTGTAGCATTAGATTAACACAAAAGTTTGTTGAATATTTCCAGCTAAAATGTCAAGACGAGACAAAATTTCCAACATGACATGAGGAGGGGACACGGTTTCTGGTATGTCCATTAATACAGGAGGTGAACTTCGATGGTAAGTTCCTACAGAAACAACATGTCAAGTTTGGCTGATCTTACTAAATCTGTGAATGAAAAATGAGAAAGTTGTCGACCTCTGAAACAAACAGGGAACCCTAAACTAACATTTAAAACTATTAACCATGACCTTTTCCCACCGCTGTCCACTCTAGGATGTTGCTTTTAGGAGATAAAATGCCGCCTACGGAACGCTGTTTCATCTCGGACATATTTATGGAAAAAAATAATAAGCCAGTGCTTTTTGTGTATACAGTAGGCACACTCACCGCGCTAGCCACCTCGATCTCGTATACTTTCTTAAAGGATTCTCTGTCAAAGAAGACCAGTTTGCCGTTGCCTTGGTCACGCTTCACTGAAGTCCCCGTCACCAGGAGTTTATCATCAGGACTGAAGCAGCAGTCTGTCCTGCGCTCAGGCACGAGATACAACACACAGCTTTATCAGCGATTAAGTGCTTTATTTAAAGCTGCTTCACAAGGTTTATCACCATGTGATATTTAGGCTTACATTGGGAAGAACGAGCACAACCCCGTGGCAGCGTTGAGAGGCTTCTTGAAGTTGCGGATGTCCCATGTCTTTAGAGTGTCATCCCCTGCAAATACAGAAGAAAATGTCAAGACTGAGAACAGTACTGAATGCCGAGATGAGTAATTTGAACATCAATGCAGAAGGGGGAAAAAAACTATCAAAGACGTTCCTCTCTGTCCGATGTAATTGAACGAGACGGGAGAAAAAAAAAAGTGAATAAGATCGATTGTGCTAGCGCTTGAATCAGAGTCAGTGTACGCTACAGCGACTAGGCAGACTGTCCTGAGGTCAGACTTTACTCTGATGCGTCACACTGAAGGTTGAGTAACGCTTAGACCGGGGATCTCTATTCGCTGACTAAAGCTCCATGAGATGAACCCGAGCCAGCTGGGAAGCGCACGCTCAAAGGGAGGCCTGTAATGCAAGCTCAAACTCAAACGAGTGTGTCCAAGTCGATCCTGCTAGCCATCTTCAGAGTCGCATGTCACTTTGGCTTCAGAGCAAAGAAAAGATCTTTATTTTTCCGAAACAATACAGCTTTGTGGTCAGGGTCAGAAGTTATAACCCCTAGGTTAGGAATGGTTAGGGGTGAAATAGCAGCATTTCCCCCCCCCAGCCCCCCACCCCCTTACTCGTACAGCAACACGATTTATGAAGACCATGTCTGACCTCCTCGTGAAGCGAGCGTGGTTCCGTCGTAGGAAAAGGTGAGGCAGGAGGTGTCTGAACCAACAGCGTGGGCTTGCCGGCAGTGGAACTTGGTATGGACCTGTACAGAACGACCACACACACAAAAAAGAGAAGGAAAGAAAAAAAAGGGAGAGAGAGAAAAGAAACATTTGTAAGTAAATAAAATCCATCGGCCACATTTCTCGTCCATGAGAATGTGTAAAACATGTGGTGCACACACTTTCGGAGACCAAAGCTCGATTATCAGGTTCCTGCCAAGCCACATTTATACTATGTGAAGAATTTGCATTTGCCACTTAAGTCTCTTTCATGCTCAGTTACTCCAAGTGGTCATGAGCTTTTTATTTACTGAAAGGGAAGTAACATACCATACTTGACTTCCACCCAAGAGATATTTAGACCTCCCATAATTCCACCACTGTTTTGATGCAAAAAGAGCACTTGATTAAGAAACGTGCATCCTTGTTTACTCATACGGTCCGGTTTCCGCCATCTTGTTAACATTACCTGTTTAGCATTATGTTCTAATAAAAATACCAACCTACTAAGAATCAATAGATTAATATATATTTTAAAAAAAAACTATTTCGAAGTAATAAAACGATCCCGTGTTGGAACGGAGTGCAAAGTACTACTCTTTGCTATTTAAAGGGTTTTTACTGCTGTAATCATTTGCACTAAGCCCTCTGAAGCCCAGATGTTCTCCTGAGGGAGGAGATGGCAGCTTAGACTTCCCACTCAACAGCGGTATGAAGAAGCCAACACTCTGCCAAAGCCTCGAGTCACGGACCAATAATCCGTAGAATGCGCGTTTTATATCTCTGTTGAAGCTGAAATTGAGCCACTTCCTCATCACTCAAGCAAGCACGGGATCTGAAATTATGAACGCGTCCTAGACCTTTCAGCTTTAATTGAAGGGGCGACTTTATACACACATGTAAACACACACACACACACTGTATGAATGTATACACACACAGCTCCTTTCCCAAGTTTTTACATTTTCACAGGATTAAAAGTAACTGGACAAACTATCATGAAAATAAATATAAAACACTGCACTCGTTGTAAAAGATCACATTTGCTGAAAGTGATTTTTCTTGTGCTTTGACACTTTTTAACAAAAGGTGCTGATTCCTAGAGCTGTGAATCACAGATAGACAAATTCAATTCAACAGGATTTTTGGGCATTACGATTTTTCATTTGATGTTATTCAATAGCACTATCGTTTACCGTCTGCATTTCTTACAGGTTTCGATGCAGTAAAAGCTACCAAAAGTGTTCAATAAGAAAGGAAATGCTGTATAACGTGTGTCATTTACCGTTTAGGTCTCATGTCTGTCACAAAGCATTCATCTTCTCCAGTTCTGTAGGTGGCGGGATTGCAACAACCCCCAAAAACTCAGAAGAAGAAGCGCTTGCACAGGTTCTCTGCAAAACCTGTGCTATGTTTTTAATAAATTTAAAGTCAATTTTTTGCTCTAAAAATATCCTAAATAATGTTTTTTAAATGTGAACACATTCTGAATAAAAGTTTATTGCATCAATTCATTAAATCAACCGTTAAAAACTGCACAGCTCTATTGCTTAAACATTTTTTTAAGCTTGAGAGCATAGGATGCATTTTTAATAGATCGGTCTATAATGGTGGCACATGACATGCCTCCTCAAACCAGAGCAGCTCAAAAGCTGGATTTCTTGAACAATCTCATCTTATGTATGAGAACACGGTCCTTATGGATAAGAGTGTGCTCCGGTTGAAATCTTGGCCTTCGAGTGACTAAGTAACCCTCGAAACAACTCATTTCCACATACCATCAAAGCCGCTTTCCAATAGATGTATGTTATGCACAATAAGCATGGTATTTATTAATGTAGGATATGACGTCATGCAACATGTTAATTCAAATGTGAGAATATTCGCTATGATTTGCACGAAAGTAATCATCGTTTTGACCGTTACCATGGTAACTCGGGTAAAGCATCACCATGCACAGACCCAAGTTCAACAACAACAAAAAAAAAAATCCCATGCTCTATGCTGCAGTTAAAGGCATGAACAGCAGCTCTTATCCTGCGTGACATTTATTGCTCTTCTGTCATGTTTTGTCATCCACTGATACACGGAGATAACAGTAAAGCCTGACAGAGGGAAATGAACATTAGCTGAACTGCCAGTCAAAGCCTCTATTCAGCCCCATCAATAGCGGTGCTTAAGTGAAGCACTGCAGAGTCACATGTGACACCATGGACACAGTCATTTCTCCACGAGATAATATCTATAAAACTCATTAGCAATCTTTTTGGTCACAAGAATTTTCCATTTCTATATAAAATTATAACATGAGGACAAGGTCCTTATGGAGAAGAGTGCGCTCCAGTTGAAATCTTGGCCTCCAAGTGACTAAATAACCCTCAAAAAACTCATTTCCACATACCATCAAAGCCGCTTTCCAATAGATGTGCATATAAACCCTGTGTCAGCTGTTAGTCATTTACACTATTCGGAAAAACAAGAGGAAGAATAAGCTTTTTTTCGTCCACTTTTCTTTACAGCACAGAATGAAGCACTAACCGAGGAGCAGGTCCAAGCAGGTGTTGTCAAGATGGGCCGGGAAAATCTACTTATCGGCCTTCTTCGCACCTTTCTGTTTAACTCTCCGTTTTTCTGTGATAAAGTGTGCCGACTCATCAGGAGCCTCTGGCAGTGACATTATCCAAAGAAGCACAATAAACAAAACCTGCTGGGGTATTTTTTGCACATTCCGTGTGAAAACTCATTTATATTCTTGTTAAAATTTACTCAGTTTGTCTCTCATAAATAATGCAAGAAGATCAGATAGGAAAATGGCTTGGCAGTGAAAAAGACATTGGATAGTGGGTGGACAATAAAACAAAACAATGACTGACAGAAAATAACACTTACTGTAACCAAGATGAGTTTTTGGTAGGCTGTGTTGAATACAATGGTATTTGAAAAAAAGAAATGATCTCCGGTATAAAGACAGACTTCCTTTTATTATGTTCTTTTGTGTAAAAACACAAACATAACATAATACATGTTTATAAAATTTGTTCTTAGAGAATTTTAGTATTAGGCAAATACAATCTCAGAAGAACAACATCTAATTATTTTTTTCCACTGTGCCATTATTTATTAAACAAAAATTCTGCCAAAAACAATAAAGCCGGTGGGCAATATTACTGTACTGTAAATGCCCCCTTATTGCTGCCACAGAATTTAAGAGGGCTAGTTCCACCCAGGTGCTGCTAATCATCAGCCCTTGATTGATTGATTGATCATCAGCTGGTGTGCAGTCCTCTATACAAAGCAGACGTTTTGATATTTTGCTGGTCTGGAGCATTCAGGTGTGTTAACACAGTGCCAAGAGAGAAAGACAAACAGCAGGTCTTAGGAAAAAGCAATTGATCAGTCTGGAACGGGTTATAAGACCATTTTCCACCTCAACATTCTACAGCAGGAAAGATTATTCACAAGTGAAAAGCATTCAAGACAGTTGCCAATCTTCCCAGGAGTGGATATCCTAGCAAATTCACCCTGATGCTCAGAGAAATACAAAAAACAAGAGCTACATCTCAGACCCGACAGGCCTTACTGAGCATGTTATAAAGTCCATGATAACACAATTAGAAGAAGACTGAACAAGTACGGTTTGCTTAGAAGAAACAACATCTGCCTAAAACGAACGAGGAAGCACAACTAAGCACTACGACCCGTTGTGATTTTTTATTATGCTTTTACACAAGAAAAAACATTCAAATTAAAAAAGGGGGCACTATGTTTAAAATTGTAGTTGATGTTTTCTCTTAAATGCCATTGTAACTGTACTAGCAAATAAAGTTGGCTTCCATTTTTCAAGTTTTCCCCTTTACGGACAAACGAAGTACTGGATTTATTCCAGATGTATAGACTAAACTGCACAATTCAGTGGTGAAGGGACGACTGAGGGAGGGTGGTGTCCTGGCAGACGGGGTGAGGGAGGTGCCGTCTTCAGCATATTCACAGAAGGAGAAAAGAAGTCATTATCATGGACTGTGGCGATAACACTGCTTCACTCACCTTAAGCTCAGTATTACATTCCCCAGCACTCAGTGCAGCTCTTTGCCAGACCAATTTTCTCTCATCTAATTGGTCCGTGTTTCTCACCCCACTTTGTTCGGGGTCTTGTTGCCAAGCTGAAACCACTATCTGTCTGTCACCACCTGCTCAGTGTGTTAATGGAGCATGGCTGTGCTGATTACTAAAAGCTTGCCAGGCCCACTTCATTCGAACTCATTCATGACGGCGCACAGTGTTAAATTAAGAAATGCCGGCTTATCTCCGTCAAGTTTGGCAACCGCCCAAATGTTTTTTTTTACGGACTATAATTCCAATATATTCCATGAGGGGCGTTCAACTCGAACCAGGACTTTTGACTGTGCAAAATTTACTCTCAGTTACGGGAGTAAAAACTCCTGTTATTTCTCTATATAATCCACTGCTGCACTAATGCACTTATCCTAGTCTTTCACTAGTGTTTGGCTGCCATCAATTTAGAAAGTTTTCACAGTACGCAGGAGCGACAATTGAAACTGCCTTCTTCACGTCAGAAACGCTGGCCTTCCAGCACCCACTTTAATGGTCCAAACATGTGGAAATGGCTTGGAGCGAGGTCAGGACTAAACAGTGGATGTGGCAATAACTCCCAGGTGAGTTCCTGTTACATGCAAGTGGTGTTGGTTTAAGATCCTGCGTACAGTTCCCACAGACAGATGAGGCTCCTCTGCAAGCTGGCGACGAGTTATCCGTCAGGAATAAGGTATTCCACTCGCTGAACATTCAACGCAAACGGCTGCATCGAGTTCCAAGCCTCCTCGGCCAGGATCGCTTTTCACGGACGTACAGCCTTTAAAATGTTTGCACCATACAAATGTTTTACTGTGGTCTCATCATCGACTGTGCTTGAATTCTTCTGTAAATATCAATAAGTTTTCCTCAAGTTTTCTCTAGCTTAAACAATCTGTAAGCATAAAGCGTAAATTCTGACAGGAATTTGGGGTAGACTTGGTTTCGCAGGTTAGACCTTCACTAAACATGGCCAAGAAACACCATTACACTTAAGTAAATGTTTCAAACAAATCATCAACTGTAGGTGCCTGTAGGTATGGGTATATGTAAGGCCCAGCCACTTGGCCCAGCTCCGTCTCTAGTTTCAGTGCTTGCCAGTGAAGCATGTGAGGGACCCTGCAGCTCCTGAAGGTTGTTTGAAGCTTTCAGCATACATTTGTTCAAACAGAGAGTCATTTGGTACGATTTGAGAGAACAAAGTATCTCCTGAAGCAGGAGATTTTGATTAGGATTGACATCATACGTCCAGCTTCCCTCCGTAGGTCCGCTCGTGATGGCAGAGATGTTGTTGTGTCTATCAGAGTTGAGGAAATGGGTCAGGTTTTGGCCTGAGCAAGAACCCCAATTATTGGGGAACCCAAAGCAAAATTCTGACCTTTGATCCGATCAACTGTAGCATCTGAATAGGAACCATCCAGAGCAGATTTTGCGTTCTGGCTTGTCTTTTGAAATGTCAGTGGGGAACCATCTTGGTTAACTTTGGAAGATTCAGAACAATTACATCAAATTATTCCTTTTTGCAAATAGGTTTGTGCTTGGGAGTTTGAAAACAGGTCTGCGGTTTATCTTAAGTCATGGGAAGGTTTAAAATAAGAATACGGGTTGATTTATTTTTTCTTATATAGCACAGTGTTAATATTTACGGCTAAGTAGTGCTATAACTACTTAATAATTAATTTGACATTTCCTCAGTTAGTAACTGCAAGTTAGGCATATAACGACATTGAGGTTCAGCAATGACTGGAACGTGGTTCGCGTTCCAAAACCAGAGTAAACGCTGGTCGGCCAAAAACTCAGGCTCTGACACAAAGTTGGAACGTCTCATTCGTTTTTATGACTTTGCCTTGAGAAAACTTTTCAAGTGTGAGCAAACTTATCCAGATGTTCTGTTAAAAGGAATTTAGTCAATACCCTCAATCACAGAGAGAGAGAGAGAGAGAGAGAGAGAGAGAGAGAGAGAGAAGGCAATTAAATCATGAAATGGGGATGTTTGCTACTTGTCAAAAAGCCGTGTCATTTCCACTGCTCATGTCTGAGGTTTTTTTTCCCCTGCAAATTATTCCTTTGATTACAAGAATGATATCAGCTGCTGGGCCTTTAAGTTGAATGGTGTGTTAAGAACAAGAGGAATGTGTGAAATATGGCATGAATGGGATGGAAAGAAAAACTCCTGGATGCCTAGCACACACACACACACACACACACACACACACACACACACACACACACACACACACACACACACACACACACAAGCTTTTAAATGACTCTGTGTGCAAATGTAGTGGCTTGGATTCTTGCATATTGCTGCTGAGTGAGAAATATGAGCAGCTGCTCTGGGCTTTACATTCAACACACAGGCTCCTCTGAGGGGGACGAAGACACAAGCTGGTCAGTGGAGGTGCCAGGATAGAAGGATTCACAAAAGGAATTGTATATTTATACTTGTTTGTTGACATAAATATTAGAGGCTGATCCTGAAATAACATGGGAGAAGAGCGCAGGGTTCTGGGAAACTTACAGCAGGAAGACTCTGGAGGGAGTAGAAAGTCTCTAGATCCCCAGCCAGGCTGTTCTACTATACGAGTTGGCTGTAATTTCTGCAGCCAATATATTTCGATGACAATATTCTTGACACCTTTAACGGTTGTGCTCGGGGAAGATCTTTCTCAGGCTCTGAGCTGCATCCAAGCCTAGCACCTTCGATCCTGGTGAAAACACTTGAACTCTGGTGAAGTTGAAAAAAACAGGAAATGATGCGGTGTGTATCTCTGAAGGAGTGAAAAGATGTAAGAGCCATTTTCTTTAAAAGAATAAAGGCTCAATGTGTGCCGTTTATTTCCTGGAAATATTTCTTCATTATGATGTGATTTTGATTTGTTTCGTCATATTAGCAGGAAACAAAACCCGTGCCAACATTACGAATATGTATGAAGGGTGTTCGAGTCAAACCAGGACTTGCGCAGAATAACAGAACACAGATGTGATTTCTCTATATAATTCCCAGACACACTAATGCACTTATCCCGGCGTTTCACTAGTGTTTGGACACCATCAAGGTAGGCAGTTCTCTCAGTACACCAGAGCCATGATCTGACTGCCTGTTTCCGTCTGAAACGCTGGCCTCCCAAGAACTCCTTTAATGGACCAAACATGGGAAATGGCTTGGAGTGAAGTCAGAACTGTAAAGGGGATGTGGCAATAACTCCTGTAATGTGCAAGTGTTGTTGGTAAATGATTGTGTGTACAGTCCCCACAGACCAATGAGCCACCTCTCAGTTAGGATCATTTATCATAAATGTGCAACGTACGGACTTCTTAAAAACGTTTGCGCCATGCAAATGTTTTACTGCGGCTCATCACCGTACTGTGCGTAAAGTCTGTTTATGTCTTCATTCATTTGAAATTTAATTCCGATTTGATTTGAGTGGCTTCACATTAAAAATTCCATGTGTGGCCTTCGAGTGGCGCAGTGGTAAAGCGCTCACCCTATCATCCGGAGATCAATTCCCGGGGGTTTGCTGTAACTTCTCGCAGCCGGAGGTCTAGAGAGAGCTGATTGGCCGAGTTCTCTCAGAGGAGAGGGATGAGAGGTACTTAGTGCTCCCACATTAATTGCGGCCCTACAGACAATCAGGGGCGTCTGTGAGCTCACGCAAGCGGAAGGAGCGGATAGCGCTGTCCTCCGAGTGTGTTACGCCGCCCCCAATGGTGCGTGAGCGAGCAGTTAGAAAAGATGCGGTCGGCTGGCGTCACGTGGTTCGGAGGAAACACATGATAGTCTTCGCCCTCCCGACTGAGTGGTAGTAGTAGCCTTAATGTGGGCGTCCCCTAGTGGCGGGGAGGAATTGGATACGACTAAATTAGGGAGAAAATCAAGGAAAAATCTTTTTTATAAGAATCTAAAAATTCCATGTGTACCACATTCACCACACGTTTTTATGCAAGCTGACCGATTTAACTTTAGTATAAAACCTCGTGTAGGACTTATGGCCACGGAAATTGGACCTGATCAGGAGGTCACATGGCTGTTACAAATATTTAGGCTAGGAACTCACAAACTTACCTAAAACCCTTTCTAAGCCATTTTTTAAAAGTCTACATTTGTATGTCTATATTTGTCTCCTAGCATTTGGTTTTGGTTTGATGTCAGTGAGGTTGATGTGCTCTATATCACCCAACAATTCAATCCAAACACATCTTAAGATGATTAGTATCAAATTAGCAGATACCGAACATTTGACTATTAATGGTATTGTATCAAAAAAAAGTCCATCACTGCTATACCCCTAGTGTTTCTCCAACAGTTCACTCATATCTTGTACGATACACATTCTATACGATTAATAAACAAGACGCTATTGTTAACAATTTCATTTGAGAGAGCAAGTCAGATGGCAACACGTTACGTAGACAAAAAACATCTGAAAGTAAATCTGGTGCAGTGGAATGCAGGCAGAGGCCAAAGACGTTTCAGGAACAAACAAGCAATCAGTATTTAACCCGAGTAACCCCAGAGGAATCATTGTGATCGACATCAAAAAGCCAATCAAGTCCAGCAGCCGTACTCATGAGAATACAATGTCTATCCCAATAACAGTAAATGGTACATGACTGAGTCCAACGTTATCTGGCAAATTGATGTTGTCTGTCCGCATGTTCAACTTATGAGTAATGGCTGAGGAGGATGGTCTCTTAAGGAAGAGATCTTTTTGAAAGTGGGAGGATATTATTCAGGACGTAGTCAGAATTTTTTAGGAAGATGCTTAGGACGTTTTTTTGAAAATGCTTTTTTAAGGAAGTTTAGAAGGGATTTAGTCAGGAACAGGAAATGTCAGTTTTTTAGTAAGAAATGCGAATGGATTTTCATGAATAGTGCATAATGCAAAACAACAACTGCACATTTCACTGCCAAAGCTCTCGCTATTCTTCATGACCTTTAGAATCTCAAGAGTGGGCAGAGTGTCTGGACCACATCCTAGAAAATGGGGCATGGGCCAAAGCTTGGACCTTAAAGAAACAAGTTGTTATTGTAAGTTGCTGGGGAATGCTGGTTAAATATTTAGTCTGCATGAATAACCTGTAATAAATTAAAAGGCTCTTTAACCAACGTTTGAGGGTCAGCTGCGACAAACACATGCAGCTGGGGGTCTGAGATCTGGGAGACTTACAGCCGTGATCAATGCATGTATTTAGTCGAGAATATATTTGCATCCACATGCTGATTGACAGTTAACTAAATAAAAGGTGCATTTTTTTTATATTATTTTTTTTTGGTAATAATAGATAGGTATATATTTTGTCTATCACAGGCCTGATAGACAAACTTTCAGTCTTTGACAGCCACATGGGCGAATGGACGAATAACACACTGTGCTGCTGACTGACTTATTCAGTCTTTCTCCATAAAATGCAGAACCTGGGCCAGGCAGCCAGGAATGTAAGACACCTGGGGACATCGTCTGCTATCTAAATAGAAATAACTTATAGCCATTGACATGGGCTTCTGCAGAGTGTTAAAGTTGAGCTCTTAAGTCTTTCTTAAATAAATAACACCAGAGGGTGAGGCTTTCGCCAAAAGCTGGTGGAAAGAAAATTCTCAGGCGAGATCAAAAAAAGCCCATCAAGGCAGGTCGCCCATCGTTTGAGGTGCAGCAAGGCAAAAGTGAAATACACTTTACAAAAAAAAGAAAAGCTCAAAGATAAACAGCCACAGAAGGATTCTCAGTAGTTCATGAGTTAGCACTCTTGTTTTCCCTATATACTTGGCCTGGTTTGCACTAGAACATGTTTTATCATGAATACAGGGGTAATGTACTGTAGTGCTGTAAAGTTCTGCCTGTGTGCAAACAAAGTAAAACATGACCTGTCACTTACGGACAATGCAAGCATTGTCATATACATTTACAGTTAACCGTAGTTACACAGAGAGATTTAAAGAGGAAGGATAGAATTTAGTGCATATGCATTAGGGATGGGATATGCACAGGGAACACCCGATACGATATCACGATACCTAGGTGCTCATTCGATTTGTGTTGCGATTCTGTAAATATATCACAATTTTATAAATACACCAATGTACACATTGCACACATACACACACCCATATACGTATATACTGTAACTGTGCGTTCACACCGAACACTGCGAGAGCGTCAAATTTCTTTCTCTCCGCCCTGCTGGCCAAGGCCTGTCGCCGCTCTGACGTAGATCGAATGGATTTCTTGTATTTAAAGGGGCCACAAAGCAATCAAGCTTGTTGATCCTGTGGAGACTGACCAAAATGTGGAAGAAAACAAGAAATTGATTGATAGAAAGAACTGTATTGTAGAAGTAAACAAATTATAAGCCATTTGTATGGTGTGGCCTCTGCTCCTTGTGAATTGCTAGTCAAATTTTTTTTTTATTATATTATATTTATTTTTATTATAACATTATTAGAATCACTTACTAGACTTTGTCTTTAATTAAAATAACATTAACATTAATTTTAATTACAAACTCTCCTAGGCTATTTAGGCTACCGCAATAATCAACCTCTCCTCCATTTCGCTTGGGAACTAATGTAGCCGAAACAAAAGTTACAGGACTGCGTTCCTTGGAATTCTCTCAAGTGGAGGATCTCTACATTTAATTGGTTGCCGCCCAATCGCGTCATAGCTCATTACCCTAAAGCTGAGCTGATTTCAACTCTTCAGCCCTTCGCCGACGACTCACATTGAAAATAAATGACTTCCGGCCGCTTTGCCGCTCTCGCTGCGTTCGGTGTGAACGCACAGTTAGTGTATGCGTAGTGTGTCAACTGATCTAATTAATCACTATCAAAGCCATGATTGATCACGATTAATCACAACTCAGATTTACTTGTATTATAAACGTGGAACGTTGGAATGAAGACATGCATGACTGGTTTGAGAAAACAAAATATACAGTTTTATAATATCTCAATCATTAACATTTAATGTTAAATTCAAATCTCTGAAATCGTAAACACAATAATTTTTTGAGTCCTTTCCGCTCCTATACACATGCGCTTCGGCAAAATGTCTTTCTTCTGTTTTTAACACGTACAGTAAAGAGAGTGAATGGGTGCAGTTGCCATTTGTCATTGATTAGAAGTGTTGTTACACCGAGGTAGTTATGGTCACTTACTGATGTCTAGTCGTTTCCAGTAAGTGCAATAAAAGTAGCTTCTTCCATCTGCCTCACTTTCATAACCTATCTCAAATGTTCTACATTTAATATATTCTTGTAAAAATAGTTCCCCTTGAAGGTAGCTCGAGCACCAAACTTCATCTGGAAGCGTTTTATAATGAAACTTGCCGTTCAGCACACCTCAATGTTCCCCACACACAGAGTAGACACGTGCAGGCCGCCCCGGTACTACTGTGCAAAAGTATCCAAAATAACTGCTGTACAGCAAGCATGTCTTAAAAAGAACAGTTACTACAATCAACAAAAATACTTCAAAAAGCTGTAGTTAATGAAACAATTCATTCATGTGATGGACCTTTTTTAAAATATACTCTCTGATACAATTTGTGCAGTTTTCTAAAAAACCCAGAGGGTGCGAGATCTTGACACCTGCATGCTACCATTACCTGCGAATTGGGGATGCGGTAAACTCACTGCCGCCCCAGAGGCTGATCCAATGTCTCTGCAGCCCTCATTTCTGCCTGTCGTATGTGCAGATTTCTATTTTATATATACAGTACTGTGCAAAAGTCTTAGGCGCCATATTACCTGTAGTACTAATTTTGTTATACAAGTTTATTATGTCTGCATTATTATGTACAAGACCATTCACTACAAAGATTTACTAAAATTAATGAATAAATAACATTACAGAAGAATATTTGCATGTCTGTAAAGAAAGTGACGTATTACATGACAGACCAGTTTTCAGATGGGAAAAAAAATAAAAATCAATAATGTAGACTCCTGGGTTTTGTATGAAAATAGAACGAAGTTACCAAAAGAATATTCTCCAGCATGCTCAGTAAAAACTAAAAGCTGTTTTATTTAGAACGCTGCACAAATCTGTATCGAACACTACCGCTTATGTTCAAGCAAAGAGTTTCTACACCAAATATTGACCGTTTATTGTTTATGTTATTACTTAGTGCTTTTTATAGGAGTTTCTTTTAATGTAGAAATTATTTCAAAAGCATCATTGCATATGGCTTTTGTTTGGATGTTCCCAAGACTTTTGCGCAGTACTGTAAATAAAACAGCTGTTAGGTTTTACTGAGCATGCTGGAGAATATGATTTTTTTTTAGTTTTGGTAACTTCGTCACACTCGCTCCTTTCTATTTTCATGCAAAACCCAGGAGTCGACATTAATGATTTTTTTTCCCCATCTGAAAACTGGTCTGTCACGTAATATGTCGCTTTCTTTACATGCATGCAAATATTCTTCTATAATGTTATTTATTCATTAATTTTAGTGAATCTTTGTAGGGAATGGTCCAGAAGCTTTCATTCTATTTTGTCTGGAAAGTGCTTTTTTGCAAAAGAAAATAAGTTCTTTTAAATAATATGCCGCTTTCTTTTCTGGCCTATAGACATTTTCCTGTAAAAGTAAAATTTTTGCTGCAATTCTAATGTTTGGAAATCTTTTTTTTTTTTTTTTCTACTGACTTAATAATGAAGTAATAAAATAAACATGTATAACAAAGTAACAGAGTGCCTAAGACTTGAGCACAGTACTGTAACATAATATCTAAAATTATTAATTATTATTTATACATCACAGAATCGATTTTTCCCTCCATCTCTAATTTACTTCTTACATTTCTGTTCCAAATTAAGCCTGCGTTTATCCCAAGCCTTTGTCTTTAATAACAATAATTCATTTAGACATTTCGACTGAATCAGCTGTGCTCTCTTCCTTATGGGAATGCTTAAATGGGACAGGGGAAAAAATTACATAATTAAAAAAAAGTCTTGCTTGAGGAACGCTATAAAACTTTAATTATAAAACTTAAAATAAAATACGCAAATACATCATCAGATCTGCAAAGAACTACGAGTTGCCTAATAATCTCCCGTTCTATCGGTCAGAACCCTTGAGAAAAGGCGTGACCTGGTAATATCCTCCAGGCTTTGGACGCTGAGGACTTTTTGAGGTTAACAGTTCTCAGGGTGGGATATAATCATAGAGAATGATGTGAAGAGCATCTGATGAACTATAAGAGTGTCTGCTCCTGTTCACGTGACCGATTCTATGGAAGTACAGATGCACGGGAGCTCTTAAGCACGGCTCAGTGCTCAGAAACCAATACAGGCAGTCTCAGAACGCGTGTTGTTCTTTTTCTGAAACAGGTAATTCGGATGGCAAAACATACGAGTCGAGCGTCTGAGTCATAGAAAAATAAATCGTACAGTTTTGATTGAGTGTAATTAGCTTCCCAGACTATAATTAGCCCTAGAGGTTACCTCAATACAGCTCTGTTCAATCGCTGGATGTTTCATCCATGAGGCAGCTCCTTATCATATCCTTAAAAGTGATATACATGACTAAAAATACAAACACAGACACACACACCAGCTTCTATAATCTTTTAGCCAAAAGACAAAGCATTAATCCTGCCTGTCTGACAAGGTGGATCTAAACCCCATTCCCAGGCCCCCCCCCCGCACCCCCCCACCACCCCCACCCTGACAGACTACTCCGACTCTGGCTCTATAACAGCATACCTTCCGCTGCTCACTCTGGGTCATGCTCTGAACCGAACACACACCACGAGTCCGCCCTCAGGGTTGAACGAAAGGCACAGATCCTTAAACAGCTCCACATCTGCTCTGAGACCAGTACACAGCGTAAGTCAACTCTGACCGCAGTCTCCATTCATCCGTGTCAGGCCTGAGACTAGGCAGGAGGACACCCAGGCAGCTTATTTACAGAGCGGCGCTTCCGTAACCTCCACCTTCCTGCTTCCTAACACTGTAGAGACCTGGTCAGTGTCAATGGCTGCACTGAAGACTGACCAACTTCAGCCAAGGTCAAGCCGTGTGCTGACCTTCTGTTCCCGGACTATGGACACACAAACCGTGTTTTTTTTTTTTGTTGTTTTTTCACTTCTCGAGACCTGAAAGTGAAGCGGCTCACCTGTGGGATGAATCCAAACCACTTAAACATCCAGCTGAGAAGCCATAAAAACAAAAAGTGCACCAAAACTAACAAAAGTAATTCTGCGTGAATTGAGAGCGAGGGAAAGAACTCACGCTTAAGTTTCTGTCCCAGATCTGGATGCTACCGTCCTGGCAGCCGGCGGCGATCAGCTTGCCGTCTCGGCTGTATGTGCAGCAGGTGGGGGTGACTCTCTTGCCCTGCATCGATCGAGGCTTGAACACGGATTTGTGCTTCTTTTCATTGTTCAGGTCCCAGGTCCGCACCGTCCTGATAAAAACCAAAAGGCAGTCAGGAAAAAAATGTGGAAATAACAACATGTGTCCATTGATAAAGATATTTATAAATGCTTGTTTAACCATTCAGAATCTCAACACTGGGTGGATGCTAATAGTGTTGGATAAAACTCAGCTACTTGAGAGCTCTTTGTCCAGTTCTCAGGCTGTATCGTTGAAATATTTCGTCAACAAAGAGAAGTCATAAAAGGAAAGAGAAAGAGCTTAGAGAACACAGGGGTACGGTAGATCAGCGTTACAGGCATATACGTAGGTTCCATGAAATTCCAATTTTCTTCTCTACAGCTGCTGAACACATTACAGATGTTAGAGGAGGACAGGAGGAACGAAAAAAAAGCAAGAAATAAAAACACAACAGCCACATGCACAACTTTACCATTAGGGAATTTAAAAGGGGAAAAAAAAATCCTGACTCGTAATGTAATGTACTAACCAGATAGTAAGGATTGCTGTTTAATGCTGACACACCTGATGCATCTGGCTTATGCAGCTGCCAAAATGCAAACAAGCAAAAAAAAAAAAAAAAAAAAATCAGGATTCAAAAGCGTAGCGTGATGCCAGTTGAGATCTATTTGGGTCAGACCACTGGAGAGTTTACATACTGACACGATGGACAGAGCGCACAGATACAGTGAAGGCAGATGGAGGGAAAGAATGCACAGTACAATGCATCTTTGAGGAGGCAAAGACAGGCTCTTACAGCTATCAGCCAACACCTTTTTTTTTCACAAAGGCCAAAACTTAAGGTTTAATAAGGTTATGGTCAGCTTCAGCAGAAGTGAAGACCTTATTTAAAAACACAACCTCACACCTAACTTTAAACCACTCAGTCTTGGATCTTTCTGCAAGAAAGACGAGACGCATCAAGGGAAAGGCTGGATGGCAAAGAGGTCACGGTGTGCGAACCCGTTCAAGGATGAGGCACGACGAGCAAACAGGACCGGCAGGCTAAGCGTGTCCAAGTGCTTCTCCATCCCAGCGTCTGCTTTAACTAGCGCTGACCCCTGATGTCGGAGGGTCCTGAATGCACTGTAAACACAACCGCAGCCATAATCCGCGCCAGGACCGGATTCCAGCACACCTACATAGTCATCAAGTTTAAACAAAGGAAACAAATGTCCGAAAGCCTGTCTAAGGATGATAGGAGATTCAGCACATCTACTGTGGCCTGTAAACGCAAAGAAAAAACTGAGAACAAACAGAAAACTCAAAAACACAACGAACAAATGTGGAAATGCGTTATAAAACATCAATACTGCCTCCTCAAAACGGAAAGGGCAGGTCCTTACTAGAGCTGTGAACCATAAGTAGTCCATTGATTCAATTCGATTCGCTCGCTGGGAATTGCAATTTTCTCTTCGATTCGATTAAATTCAATAGCACAAATGGTTATTATTTTATTTGTCTCAAGCAGCTTTATTGCATACAGCTTTCAAAGCATTAAAAACTTCCAAAAAATATCTAACAAGCCCGAAAATGATGTGTAACGTATGACGGGGTTAATTTTTTCCTGCCGGTCTTCAGCTCCAAACTCTTGCCCAGCAGGTGGCGATAAGGCATCAACCACAAATAACTCAAAAGAAGAAGAAGAAGCAGCAGCAATACTCTTGGAAAACATGAGTATTTTAAAGTAGTTTGTATTTTTTTTTGCAAAAGCTGTGCTATATTTTCAAAGCAATCGACAGGTTTATATGTTAAATGGTCTAAAATTGGACTGTTCCGCTAAATAATATGGAAATTGTGAATTGATTCTAAATTGAAAACTATCCTTACAATTCAATGAATCACTTAGACTGACAAAAGATTAATGAAAGTGTATAATCAGATTAATAGCCCAGCTCTAGTCTTTACTGAACATCACAATAACCACATGTGGTCACATGACCACACACAAACTTGCTGCATAGCCAGAAAAAAAAATCTTCAGCCGTGGAAGACAGGGAATGAAAACAAAATTAGCAGAGGCATCTGTCTCCAATGCTACAACAGAAGAGGATGAACATTCCTGGCTTCATATACAAAGCATGTTTCGCTTACACACAGTGCAAAAGAACAGCTTCATACTGCGGTGTCATCTCTCTCTGCCAAAACAGAGACGTTTTAGCATATAAAGCGTATAAAAACTTGACGCCTTACCTGAGGAAACATGTCACGGTTAGTTTAGCTGACTTAATGTTGTAATGTTAGCATATATAATGAGCAATTATGCTAGGGGCTAAAATATATAAGTTTCTTACATTTGTTCTGCTGGACACAGTTTATGGTAAAGTGAGACATCTTGTACATACTGTATGTTCTAATGTTATTTTCTGCTGAGTCATTCTGCTGAGTCATTGAGTCACTGAATATACAGTATATCTTACACAGGAAATAGTCTACACTGTTCAAACATACATATGTTACCTACAGTAGGGATTTACTCCAAAAGCTTTATGTTGTAAAAAAAAAAAAAAAAGTGAGATTAGGAAATTTGTGTTTCTTGTTCATTAAATTGCTATTTAATTTGCTAATATATTTAGTTTTATTTCTTTAATTTCATTTTATTTATTTCATTTATTTTATTACTTGAAATGTCCGAATTTGTAAATTATTTAATCATTTTGTCTGGCTGCTTACATCATAAAAAAATGAAAAGTAATTTTTAAAAATCATTACCCGAGTCGTCTTTTCACCAAATACTTTTTTACTCTTACTTGAGTAATATTTTGGATGACTACTTTTTACTTCTACTTAAGTAATATTATTTTGATGTACGGCTACTTTTATCTCGGTACAATTTTGGGCTACACTGCCCACTTCTGCTGATCGGCTGCTAATTGCTACATGCATTTAAAATATCATGATAAAAGTAAATGAAAGTCTCAAGATATCCCACAATGCTTTTATACATATGCTTTTTTTCCTTTTTTTTTTTTTAATTAATGGCATTTATCTGATCAAGAAATATGTCTTGCTATAATCACAATAACAATGCTGAAAATTATAAAATCATATGGCGTGTATAATCAATTCTTCTGAATTCACGATCATGCTTTTGGTTTTCCCTGGCTTTCTCAGCTGCTATCAGCATAGACTAGCAACCTGTCTATGAGAAGGAAAAAAGTTTCAGTCATCTGATGACGGCGATAATGGCTGACTGTAACTGTGACAGATGGCTCCACCTGTCTTATTTGAGCTGCCTCTGCACTATTTACACAGGATCCTCCTGCGCACATCACACGTCCTAGCCGGTAACACAACCCTTCCTAGAGCACAAAAAGGAATGACTAAAACGAGTTTCAAATGGTGTCCTGGCTTTCTTGGGAAAATATATAAATAAAAGTTTAAAGAGAACAACTTGAAGGGACAAGTGATATAGTGGCCTCGAGGTGCTGGTAATTTACTCTCAGCGCTCAGCAGTATCTGCACGCAGGTTAATCTGAACGCTTCTGGTAGACCTGGAGTGACAAATTTTTTTTTTCCCCTTGTTTCTTTTTAATGTGTTAATCCTCACTGCACTGTAATAAAAAACGATCGCAATACAATCCCAGTCATGCGTGGGCAGTTTACGACCCGACACAGCCCTTTACACATAAACCCGAAGCTGGAAGCCAAGCGAAGACCCCCCTACGCACGCATGCACGCACACCACCCCGCCCTTTTCACCTTTCTCCACCTCAGCAGATGCTATCTCGCCGAAGGCTGGCGTTTATGCCCGGGATACGCGAAGTGGTTGGAAAAATTCCCCAGATGGATGGATAAGGATGTCAGTATAAAATAGTGGCTGATCAAAGCAGAAGGACGGCGCTGAATAGGGTGGAGTGCTGGAGGCCCACGGAGGTTGATTATGCATCGTCACCCTGCTGATTATGAAGAGAGAAGCTGGCCTTGTTGCATTCTCAACAGCGTGGAAGATAAAAGTGTCAGGCAAGGAGATAAGCCCGAGTGGACAGTAGGGATTCTTCTGCCAGGACTCTTAACAAGAAGCTCGTAATCAAAGGGCAGATTGTTAAACAAGGTTTACGACACAGGCTTGTTAGGGATTTGAATTAAACCCGGACAAACACACCATCGGTTCGCTTTTTGGTGAGGTCTTCCTCTTTCACTCCGTGGTAACGCCGAACCATGAGAGGAAGAACTGGACGTGTCCATTAGGAGGATGGAAGTTGGGATCTCAAGGAGTATAGTGTCAAATAGCAAAACCGAATGGTATGCATGTTGTTTTATGACGAAGGCAAGGCATGGACCACTTCGTCTTTAAAGAAAAGCATGATTTCAGACTCAATGGACTGTAGACGAGCTTGACATGTCTTCCATCCAATGCCCCGACTTGCTCACACTAGTAAAAGGCCCAAATTAGTAAGCTGCAAGAGCGTAAAGTTGAAAAATGGAGAAAAATGGCTCGCATTCTGTGGTGACAACTCCGGTATGCAAAAAAAAAAGAAACGATAAAACTGTCCCAGATTGTCAAAGGGGCTTATCTTACAACAAATGAGAGTAAATTGAGAATAAAGAGGAAGAGGCAGGCTGCTCACACGAGGCAAACAATGTCTCGCTTTTAGGCATGGCGGAGAGAGATGTTTCTTTATAAGTTGAAAGGTTTATGTAGTGCTAAATCAGTTTATTTCACTTTTATAACATTCTGATTCAAGATTCTGAAGCATCAAATGGAATGAAAATTTCTCAATATAATAGAATGCCAGCGGGAACACGTGGCGCAGCACCACTAAAGGCTCATACACAGCTTTGTCCTGGGCCAGATCCCAACACCCAAGTTGAAATGCGGGGAATCTGAATCAAATTTTTTTTCTTCCTTTTTTTTTTTTGAGTTGGTGTTACAGATGTGAACTGCACAGAGGAAAGTGGCTCCCAGAAGTCATTCCAAGTAGAAAAAAACTAAAATCTGATTTTACAGCTTGCCTGAAGCATGCTGTGGGTGATAAAAGCTGCCTCATGAAAGGAAAAAGGCTGAATAAACCCTACTGGAAGCTAAACTTTCAAAGGTGCACTTTAGACTTCAACAGTTGCCTCAGTGCAACTCTAACTTAAGTGAAACACCATAAGCCAACATTTCTGAAAGGAGCCTTATTACTTATCTAGAATAATTAAAATAAAATTCTCACGCACATCCTCATGACAGTCAGATTTCAGTATATTTAGTTTAAAGACAGTAAAACTCCAAATCTTTTATCTTAGACCCACAGCCTCCTGACTCAAACCAAGTGTCACCCTCCGATTTTTAAAAAATGTGTCCAATGCACTTGTGCCAAAATGTGTTTGGCACAAAAGTTCCTTGATTGGCCACTAGGTCAATCCCCATATAACTTTTTGTCACAATGTCCGGATTTAAAAAAACAGAAATAAATGTTCAACAGGTTTTGGTCTCCATAACTAGATCTGCCAACTGTACAGAGGTGATTGTTTTTTTATGCAATTAAAAATCACATTAAGCCATAATGTTATGCATAATTAGGGGGTGTGGCCAATTTGAATGACATCTCAGCTGTTTAAACCTCTGCATAGTGTTTTTATTCCTATTTTAGAGATACTATGGTTTGTTGTGAGCTTAATTGTATTAACAGAGCATCTCGTTTTGGTGAGTGAAGCAGACCAACAGGCACGCTCTGTTCGTTCCGCACATTTGCCCATTTATGGATTAACCAGGGTTTAGATGGCGCCAACTCCTACCAAGACAACGGCAATCAGAGCTTCCATAGGTCAACGTAAGCGTGAAGTCACAATAGGATTGTCCTGGAATTAAAAAAAAAAAAAATGTATACAGTCTATGTACAAAACAAACAGTGAGTGGTGTACAGCCTCTGATGCCCTCGTCCCATGTTTAACACCAAGAATGGCTGTTATTATCTATGAACGGTCTAAGAAACACTAATAGTCAGGATAAATGAGAATGAGAATGTGTGCAGGGGAAAGAAATACAAGGGTCCAGAGAAGTGTGTAGGCCCTGCAGCGCTGAACCGACGCCCAGCCAGGAACAGCAAACATCTGCAGCTGCTTCGGCTTGAAATTTCTCACTGTTTTTTCCCACCTCTTCAACAGGGAGCAACAACAGCCGTAACGTGCCAGGGGACAATTTCCAGAACACGCGGTAAAATGGGAGGAAACAGCTTCATATGTGCAATTGCAGGCCACAACGTAAACATTTGCCTCCGTTATTGCCTGGTGGACGTTTTCAATAAAGATGATAATCTCAGATTTCCTTAACGCAGCCCGTCAGCGCCGTTACAATTTCATTTTCATACCATCACACTTCATCACACTTAATTTAGTAATGAAGTGTGATGTATTTACTGTATATTTATGGAGCATGATATATTTAGACATTTCTATTCCTAGTATAGTTTTATGTTAGTATAAAACAACATTGCTGAATGTTAATGGTTTTTATGCGTCCTGTAGGACGGCCAGAACCTTTATAATGAATGATGGAGTACTGGAAAACCTACAAAATCACCAAGCCTCAATATAAGCTTCTTTTTTTTTTATCCACTGTGCAGGAAGTATACTAAAAAAAAAAGGTTCCATTCAGTGGAAGACTAATCATGACCGAAGGTGTAATCCATTTTTAGGAATAAAATTGTTCCGTTCTGTATAATAGCCATGACGGCTGGAATAATACGCAGTATTTAAAGGTGTTCATGCCAAGATTCCAAAAGCCTGGAGGAACGATTGGAGATCCAAAGATTATCTGGGATTAGCGCCACTAAAAACCACAAAAGCAAACATTTTTTAAAATTATTTTTATCATTTTTATTTTTTGGGAAAAGACACTATGATGTGACATTATTTCTCTGACGTTTTTGTAGTTAGAACTCAAGCTCACCTTTGGGAAATAAAATTCTGTAAAAAAAAATAATAAAATGCCACTACACTTATGGTCTGACTAACACGTGAGTCAGGGTGGATATATTACTCGAACTCTGAGTCACTGAGACCGCTGCCGCAGCAGGCACGACTAACCTTCGCCTCCTCAACCAGCTACACGTATAGGAATTCTATATCGAGCTGGAGGGCTCGTGCTCCTCTGGGGGGCCCGTCCACATACTCAGATTTCTGCTCGTCTTTAAGGATTACTCACCCATCGTTGGAGCAGGTGAGGAACTCTTCTTTGATCTTGGGGTGCCAGCAGCCGCTGTTCAGCATGGCCGTGTGACCCTGTATAAGGGGGGGGGGGGGGGGGGGGGGTATAGGGAGGGGACACACCAAAAAAAGCGGAACTGATAACATGTTAAGAGAAAAGCCTGGATTATTACGTATGTATAATCGATCAAGAATTTGTACTTTATCAAAACTGAAGAAAATTTAAGCCGACTCGGATCATCTTCATGGAATTTCCTGCGAGATAAAATTAGTCACAAGAAAAACAAACAAACAAATAAATAAATAAATAAAACAAGCCCTGAGTGTAGTCCTTTACACGCAAACCCAAAACACAAAACCATGGAAACGTGAAATCACACGGCCTAGGTGTTTCTGGAAGCTTGAAGCTGCGGTTAACCTACACGTATGTACCCATAACCTCACTGGCAATTATGGAGGAGCAGATCAAACGAGCAAGCCCTAGTTCTCCTTACGGTTCCGAACACTGCACGCTAATCACGTCGTTAATGATATGACAAAGCTAATTTCTCCCATACGGAATGAGAATCGTTGGATAAACACCGAGCGTCGAATCAAAGCGGCGCGGCTCCGTTTGGATAGGAGGAAGTGTTCTTGCTATGCACATTTGATCCACTCCATCAACAGTGCAGGAGAGTAAATCGGTGCTGGACTAAATAGACAGATGCTGCGATCTATATTTACATATCCACACACACACACACACACACACACACACAATTATACACACAGAGAAAAACATAGCGAGGACTCCACAAGGAGAAATACCTAAATCATAAACAGAAGCAGGGAAATGTGTCACTCTAGATTTTAGGAAATCCGTGTGTGTGTGTGTGTAACGGGAGGAGACCCGTGGACGCTATGTGAACACGGCGCATCAGCGTGGGTCAACTTCACCGGGCCAGCGCTCTCACCGAAATAAACCTACATGCAAATTAGAAACAAATGGAGCAGAACGACAATCCTACAACTGGTTAGAAACAGGACAGGCACATGGATTCACCTGCTTGGGTACGCATGCATGCGTGCACGTGTGTGTGTGTGTGTGTGTGTGTGAGAAAGCGACAAGATAATGTGAGCTGACCAGGTGCATGATTTAGTGACCCTTCCACTCACTGATGCAGGAATTTCACTGAGACTTCAACAAACTGTCCACAGATGTAGCAAACGAGCGGCATTACACACCCGTAAACTATCCAGGTCACTGCACGGAGGAAAAATAAAAAAAAATTCACGGAAAGACAAAAAAAACTCTTTGAAATCCACTTAAAAAAAAAAAATACAAACTATCTGGATCATCTGCAAATACACACAAACAGCATTTTTTTTAATCAGCCTTAAAATAAATCAAAAGCTGTTTCCAGGAAAAAAAGACAAAGATTTCATCCTTCCCGGATTAAAAAGGGGAAAACTCAGGGCTTTATGTTTAAAGGAAAGCTGATGGAAGTGTGATTCTGACAAAACGTGAATATAAATGAAATATATGAAAATCCTTAAAAGCATACAGAGAAAATTTGAAGCAAAGTACACTTAAAAAATGTAAATGTTTCCATATAATCAAATCAAATATAAAAAATGTAATAAAATCTATTTTAGCTGACATTTTTTAAGTCTTTAATGAAGCTTTTATATGAAAACGTGGTTTTGAAATCATGTGTTCTTAACGCTACTGTAAGAGGTGTAACGGTACGCAGAAGTCGCGGTTCGGTAAAGTCACCAGGGTTTCTGTACGTTGAAATAAAAAAAATAAAAAAAGATCATATGAAATAAATTTTCGTTTATTAATACACAAAAACGGCAAATTCGGCATCTAGCCGGTAAGTCGTTTAAAAATACAGTAGTAACAGCACTGTCTCTAGCAAACAGCCTTCCTTGTAAATACTGTAAGACATTAAAATATAATTTTTTTTTGTACTGTTACTGTTTCAGTTTGCCATCGCAACACAAGCCAACTACTCCTAAATCCAAGTTCCTTCCCTGTTCAGGGAGTCATTTCAAAACAGCAGGCATGCTCAGCGCATGAGAAATAAAGAAAGCAGTGACAGGAATCTCCTGATACAATATTATCGTGATACCCATGTGCTGATCTAATCTGTATTGCGCTTCTATAAGTGTCATGATTTTATAAATATCCTAATTTTAAACAAACTTAGCAATACACTTGCTTGTACCACACAGAACACTGTGCTGCCTATCAGTGTGAATGTGTGGGTATTCTACAGTGCTCCACCTGTAGGATTACTGAGGAACTGAGGAACAATTTACCACCTCAAATGCAAACATATAGAAATTCAATACTTTTTTTTTTTTTAATCGGTTTTGGAGTCATGTGAATCTTCTTACGCTTAAATAAATTATACTGCACATACAGGAATGAGCTTTAGATTCATCAGCCTACATATTTGATTGTTAAATCTTAAACACTAACTATACAGTAGGGAATTCCAATTAGAATTTAAAATTTAGATGATTATGAAAACAAGATAACCGGACATTAAATGATAATTGTCCTGCGTTCCTTTTTCACGGTAATGTTCTCATTTTGAAATCCATCACATCCTTTTACTTGAATGGCAGTGCACTTTTATCCCTCACTAAACTCACTTTCTGCCTCCTGTGGTATTTATCTGCACTGTCAAAAACACCAGGTTGTTTTATTATATAAAGGCAAATAAAATATATTTTAAAAAACAATAAAACAAATAACAAAATTTTCAAAGTCAGTGAGCAACCGTGTTAAATAATCATGATCTCAGTATTGACTGAAATAATCGTTATAATGATTTAATCGGGCAGAAAAAGTTCATTGTTTGAGAAAGAAAATACATGCATATCACATTCGAGTTAGCTTCCACAACAGAACCAAAACGTTCTGCACTCAGTATACATTAACCTTATACACTGTGACTGTGACAAGACCTAACAGTTATCTCTCCTTCTATTTTCCTGTATTCTTATATTAAACTATTTAGTTTTATTTCTTCTATTCCATCTATTTTTCTGTTGAGCTACACATGCTGCTCCTCTGCTACCAGTGATCCAGACCCCCTCTGCCCTCTGGACCTCACTAACTCATCCTGGTTGGAGATCTCGTCGCATGGATGCCCCATGTGGTCTGTCTGGGATGCGTGTGTTGACAGTTCCTCTTTACTTCTATACCTGCTGATGCAGACAGCTGTTCTCTGAGGACTTCGATAGTTCAGGACTGGAATTTCCTACAGGTTACCTGAGCCTCCAATAACGACCCCGACTCAATATTAACTTAAAGACATTCACTCTTATACTGAACTTCCAACCTCCCAACACACAGTATGATGCAAATCAATCCCTGCTATCTGATATCTCCCAGATGATGATGGGTTCCCTTTTGAGGTTCCTCATTATATTATTATATGCATTATATTAATCTGAATTAACAGAATTAATAGAGAAAATCCCCCAGCACTAATTAATGCTAAACTGGATTACAATGCGCACCAACCGGTATGAATTCAAACACGTTTACCATTACACCCCTAGCAACTACACAATAATAATTATTATAATAATTACAATAACAATTTTAGCGAAAGTAGTGGTAGTGTTACTAGTTACTTAGCTTGTATAACAGGAATATTATATAATAATAATAATTTTGTTTAATGTTTTGTAAATGTCCACAATCTGCAATGCAGACCTCTCACACACATCCATAATCATTTAAAGGACAGAAATAAAGTATACCTTGGTATTGGCCATGTCCACAATATACTGGTCCCCTTTGATGCACTCTAAAACTTGGAAGCCGTCCCGATCCAGGACTTTAGCCTGAGAGTTTCCCGCCACCACCAAGATCACATCACCAGTTATACTATACTGTAAGGATTTGATTTGGTGACTGAAAAGAAAGAACAAAACAAAAAAAATTAATACAAATGAAACATGTTTACACAGGTTGTATTCACTCAGACATGCTTGGCTTATCAGGGTTAAAGGTCAGCTGATCTAAGCGACAGATGCGCGGCTCTGAAAATCGTGACTGGCTTGCGAGCGGCGAAGGGGCCACGCTCTCTGTGTACAGGAAACTTTGAGAGATTTCATCTGTCTGACTACACGGTCAAAGACATCTGCCAGTTGTGCAAGACGTCCGGCCTCGCGGAGCGTTACGTAACTTCTAATTGTGAAAAGATGGCGGGAGAAAATGCCAACAGAACACAATATTACTTATGGTGGCCATGGTGATTTGAAACACAATACCAGACATAGCTGTGTGTGTAGATGTTTTCATTTGTGTAGATAATTTAATTTAAAAAAATAAATAAATAAATAGTAATATCATAAAGACATAAGAAAAAAAACAAGTCCAGCATTTTTCAAAGTTCAACTGTACCCATCCTGACTCCCCTCCTCCCCGGAGCATGATGAGAAAACAGCCCTAGTGTATATGCTTTTATGTTGTGCAGACCCGTTTACAATTTGGTCAACGTGAAAAAATTCGGCGGGGCCGGTTTTTCAAAGCTGAACCGCATTAGACATAGTTATTACGACATGAGCTTGGAGGATATGTCAGAGCCTGACCGAGACTCGTGTACAGGAGCGTTACTCAAACGGTCGCTCACAGCCTTTATAGCCTCCACATGGGCAGTATTTTTGTTGGCTGCAAAGCCGGGATCTTATTAGAGGAGGGGACGGGAGGCACTGCGGGCTGATGAGCTGATGAGCTGCCTAATGTGCCGTAGTCCTGCTCTCGTCGCACACAGGAGGAAAGCCTGCTCCGGCTCAGCCAATTGGCTCGCCATATCCAGAGACTCCAGATTTTTCTAGAAGACACCCCACCGTTTAGGAGGCTGACACACATCAACACGCAAGCCCTGCCCCGCTCCGCCGCATCTGGCTCGAGTTAGCTCAGTCTTTAGGTCAAAAATACAACACGGAATAACACGCGGTGTATCAGGCAGTGCTGGAATTTGGACAATATCGGGCCTGGCGTCCAAAAACTATTTTCTAGTCTTATCTTATAAAACGCGCCATACAGAACTGTGTTATACTACAGCTTTTCTACAATCAATCACAGTTTGGCTCTCCCGGTAAACTTTTTGTCAAACTCTATTTCTAAAAGTTAAAGTCTAGCATCAGGTGTTCACCGACTGTGGCACATTAAATCACAATTACACGCCTCCTTGCCGACTTACTCACATCCTTTACTAGCCTGCTTTCTTCCTGGATTATTTATGTTCTTTCAAGCCTATTTAGTCACGTAATGGCTTAATTGGTCCCTAATGTGATTGCCTATTTGTTGGTCTACTTACATTCCTTCTCGAGTATTTATTTACTTGCCTCTTTGCCTACTTACACTCTTACTGAAATGCTGACCTACTTACATAGTACATATATACAGTACCAGTCAAAAGTTTGGACACACCCTCTAATTAAAAGTTTTTTCTTTTTTTTTGTGATTTATTTTCTACATTCTAAATCAATACTGGAGATTTCAAACCTATAACATAACACATATGGCAATTAGGTAATTAAGTAAGAACAACAACAGTCAGTTGTCATTTTAAGACCCAGAGGTCAGCCTTTCTGGATCAATTCTTGCAAGAACAGTATTGTCACAGTAAGTGTGTTTGCAAAACCCATCAAGCTCCATGATGAAACTGTCTCTCATGAAGACCTCCTCAGGAAAGCAAGACCAAAACGTTACCTCTGCTGCAGTGGAGAAGTTTATTTAGAGATACCAGCCTCAGAAATCACCAATTAACAACCAGCACCTCAGATTAGAGCCGTTATGAAGGATTTATAGAGCATAAGTAGCAGATACATCTCAATATCAACTGCTCAATGGAGATTATTGAATATTTTGGACGCCTTTAGCATTGTTTTACAATGTAGAAAAAAAACTATTTTAATCAGGAACAACCATGGGGTTAGAAGGTGTCTTCTTTTAATTTTGTGAAGCTGCTTTGAGACAATCCCCATTGTTAAAAGTGCTATATAAAGAAAATTTTATTTAATTGAATTCTATCCAAACTGGTGGCATGGTGGTGTAGTGGTTAGCACTGTCGCCTTGCACCTCCAGGGTCCGGGTTCGATTCCTGGCCAGATTCGATTCCCGTCTCTGTGTGCATGGAGTTTGCATGTTCTCCCCATGCTGGGTGGGTTTCCTTCGGGTACTCCGGTTTCCTCCCACAGTCCAAAGACATGTAGGTTAGGTTAACTGCCGTTTACAAAATTGCCCATAGTGTGTGAATGCACGTGTGAGTGAGTGTATGTGTGTGTGCCCTGCAATGGATTGGTACTCTGTCCAGGGTGTATCCTGCCTCGTGCCCTAAGTCTCCTGGGATAGGCTATTTTATATATATATATATATATATATATATATATATATATATATATATATACACCCAGTATATAATTTTTTTTTTTTTGTTATTGTTTTGTTTTTTAAATTGCTGGCTTCCCTGCAGAGTTACAGCAAAGGTTCTTGTATTTACTGGCCTGGTATGAATTTAACCTAAATCTTAAATATATAAGAATAATAAGCTTATTTTATCATTTGAACCAGAATTTCACAGTCATCATTCTCACCATTCACATGGCTGTAAGGATCTGAAGGCCTGTAGTGCTGCATCCATCCCGGCAAAGTCCCAGAACTTGACGTCAAAATCGTAGCCGCCGGTGACCAGTCGAGCGCCGGAGGGGTCGAGAGCCAGAGCTGAAACCTGCACCACGACACGAAGAGGAAAAAAAATGGGATGATTTTATTCACCTGCAGTAAACCAACTAATCCACTAGAAGGCTTTTTAACACTTTTTTCCCCCCTAATAGTAATAATAAGATGAAGCCGATAAGATACAGCTGCTGTTTTCATCCTTCTACATCCAAGTTTCATAAGCTGACCTCACTCCCACCACCCTCTCTTCAGAGGACGGTACGGTTTTATTAGAAACGTATATAAAAGTTATCGACAGAGGGGGGAAAAAAAACCAGAAAGAAAAAATAGGAAGAAAACAAAATGAAGGGTGAGGTTTCGGACCACAAGCCGACCTGCTCTATAGAAGCCCTGGTATTTTTCTATTGCTTTAACAAGGATTAATATAGACTTGCTAAGACAAGTGGCTCAGTTGCTGCGCTAAGTCCAAGTGAGGAGCTTTAACATCTCTGCTGAAGGAAACCATTAGGCGAGAAAACCGACTGTGGCCAAGTGTTCATAACTGGATCGTGTTACATAGTCCAGCTTTATTACATTTGCAGGCTACAGAAAGAGAGAGAGAGAGAGAGAGAGAGAGAAAGACAGAGAGAAAAGGTCAGGGGGGAACAAAAACAAGAAAGAAAAACTTACCGTCTTTGTACCATGCTGAAGCGTGATCTCATGAGTGTCTGGAATCTTCTTTACTGGGTCCTGTAGCAAAGAGCGACGGACAAAAGAAGACAGAGTGGGAGAGAGAGAGAGAGAGAGAGAGAGAGAAAGAAAGAGAGCGAGAGATAAAAGAGCTTTTATGAAATAAGATCCAAATGTCTATTAAAAATTAATAAAACAAAAGTGGTTTTGTCTACTGCAGGTTTTTATGTTTAGTATATACATTTTTATTGGGTGTATTATGACATCCTTCTGAGAAATTATTACTAAACTAACATCTGTAGTTAGTTTCCCTGCACCAAACATCTGTACATAGTTGTCCCGATTGTTTACGGAGCAGATCTCAGGTCAGGACTGGTGCTATTTTATTCACACAGTGACCTACGACGACGCCCACCGCCCTGCCATAACATTTCACCGCGCGCTGTCTTGTTGAACTGCAGCATGGGACAGACCTGAACTTCACATGTAACGCTGAACAAAGCAGCAGAAGCAAGTGGTGCCCCGGACAGGAAGTGGCTCTGTCACCAGCCGAGCGTGGTGCTGAAACACACGTGTCTCTGCACTTCGTCAGCTCTGGTGTGAAGTCAAAACACACACACTCGGGCCATCTAAGAGGCATTACACTGGAGCGTGTAGTAATACACACTCCCATAATAATGAGTAAACACATCATCATAGAGAAGGCACTTTAAGGAACGATGTTGAGCTTGTTATTATCATAATCTTATTATTACTATGGCTGCACTGCATATTAATCATGAAATTATAGAATTCAGAAAGACTTGGGAATGTGGGAATGTGCTGCCCCCTAGTGCAAACATCAAATTGTTGCAAAAACTAGGTTTGTCTAGTGCATAATATTTGCATATTCGGTATAGCAATATAATAATAAAAAAAAATCTATTAATTCGTATTTTAAAGATATTAGTAAGGATTTTGATAATACATTATAAATATTAAAATGAATAATTCAACAGAATCAGAAAATGCACTTTTCTTCAACACCTACCTCATCTTCCTCCTCCTCCATCGTGTCGTCGTCTTCGTCTTCATCATCATCGGCAGCGGTGCGGCTGAATCCTGGTGGGAGCGGCGGTCCGATCGGCTCATCCTCGTCGTCGTCCGCTTGTGAAGGAGGAGCTGGAGGACCGATGGGCTCGGAGTCACTGCTGTCGCTGCTGTCGTCACTCTCCTTCTGTCTGTTTAGGACAATAAATAAATAAATAAAACCAAATCAAATCACCAAATACACTACGAGTCAAAAGTTTGGACACACCTTCTAATTCAGGGTCGTTCCTGATTTTTATTTCTTTCTACTTGCTGAAGGTGTCCAATATATACAACAATCTTCTTTGAACAGTTGATATTGAGATGCAGCTCCTACTCATGATGATGAATCTGTAAATCCTTCATAACGGCTCTAATCTGAGATGATGTCTGTTAATTAGTGATTTCTGAGGCTGGTAACCCTAAATGAACTTCTCCTCTGTAGCAGAGGTACGTTTTGGTCTTGCCTTCCTGAGAAGAGACAGTTTCATCAAGGTTCTTGATGGGTTTTGCAAATGCACTTGACAACACTGTTCTTGCAAGTACTGACCTCCATGTCTTAAAATAACCATTGACTCTTTTTGTTGTTGTTGTTATTACATAATTACCCATTTCCATTTTTTTCCATTTGTTTTGGTCTTGCTTTCCTGGGAAGATCTTCATGAGAGACAGTTTCATCATGGTGCTTGATGGGTTTTGCAAATGCATTGACAATACTGTTCTTACAAGAACAGCTGACCTCTGTGTCTTAAAATAACAACTGACTGTTGTTGTTGTTACTCAATTACTTAATACCATATGTGCTATTTCATCGTTTTGAAAAACTCTGACCAGTATTGTTCGAGAATGTAGAAAACAAATCAACTTTTGAAATGAACCAGACAAAATTGTGTTTTCCCTGAACAGACTTTCGAGTTACCTGGAAGTGGAAGCAGACGCTCTTTGTTTCTGACTGGAGGCAGACGCCGTGGAGGAGGCAGCACTGGGGCCGGATATCTGAGACTCCTGCTGCTGACGGTCTTCTGCTCAAACACACAACAGATTTATTTTAAAAAGCCGTCTATACTACTCACATTTATCTTCATTCCTACTGAGCCAAGTAACCTACTGAGCAGTAGGTTACTAAACTAACACTCAGTACTAGATTAGATTAGATTGTCATTGTGAAAAGTACATGTACAAAGCCAATAAAATGTAGTAGAATATAAACAGGAGTGCACAAGTGGCCTATTTACAATAAAGAATGTTCTTATGTACAGGGGTGTGAGTGTTTTATGTAGAGAAGTTGCAGTAAGTATAATATGCTAAACATGATATACATATGTTTATTACATAAGCATATACAAAATAAATATAGGTTGAATATACAGGGTACAGTAGTGCTGGTCCCAAGCCTGGATAAAACGGGAGGGTTTTATCGGGAAGCGCATTCGGTGTAAGATGCTTAGGGGATTACTGACAGATTATTAACAGTCTGTTATATTTATTTATGTAATAATATTAACTCTTAACTTAATTAACTTAATTAACTTAATATGTTGCTTGTTGCATAAGCTGTTTATGGAACAGTCTATATTTATTGGTGTTTGTTGCATTTATGCACTGACATTACGTCTGCCTGTAATGAAATAAAACCTGCATCCTGACTTCAGATAACTTTATGTACAAAAAACTACCTAATGCTCGTTGGCTCCTTTCGATGGCCGTCCTCCGTGTCTGCTCAAAAATAGCCTCCAAGTCGAACGTCCGAGCTTTTCTACCTGTTAACATGCGAGATATTCATGTTACATTTAAATAGGAAAGGAATTTGTTATAAAAGAGGAATAAGAGTACATAAATAACATTACCTACCAAAGCCAGAGAAGCCCATAATTGAGGACACGTCTTCTTCATCACCTTTCTTCTCTAAAACAGATCAAATACAGCATACATACAACTAGAAAAAATATTCACTTAATATATATACATATATACATACACACACACCGTCCAGCCATAACATTATGTTCACCTGCCTAATATTGAATAGGTTCTTCCTTTTGCCACCATAACAGTTTAACACCTTTCTATTGGAACCCAACATTCACCTTTGATTCACGTTTGATCTACTGTAGCGCATCTTTTGGATTGGACTACGCGCCAACCTTCACTCCCCATGTGCATCAGTGAACCTAAGCCATCCATGACGCCTTCGACAGGTCACTGGTAACTGTGGGATAGCTGCAGTTTTGAAGTTGCTCTGGTTTGCCCAGTCCTCTAGATAACAAGATATATTTTTAAAAATGCAACTACTGTGAGAAGGAAAATTGTGATGGCTAGACAAGTAGGTCAGAGCAACCCCCAAACTGCAGCTCTTGTAGGATGTTCCTGGTCTGCAGTGGTCAGGACATACCAAAAGTGATCCAAGGAAGGAGGACCGGTTAACTGGCGACAGGATCATAGATGGCTAGGACTTACTGATGCACATGGAGAGTAAAGGCTGACCTGTGTAATGTGATCCAATAGAAGCACTAGTGTAGATCAAATTGGTGAAAAAAGGTTAATGCTGGTCCCAATAGAAAGGCGTTAGAACATATAGTGCATCACTGTTATTGAGGCAAAAAGTGGGACATACTCAATATTAGTCTGGGGGTCATAATGTTATGGCTGTTAGATCACCTTAATGTTAACAAAGAAAAAAACAATGTCCAGTATTATACATTCTAATGAGTTCATGTTGCTAGCTCCATTTTATTGTCTTTATTCATTGTCTACTTCCGGTCCGAACAATAACTTAACTCTTCTATACAACGTCTATAAACTGAAAAGAGAACTTTAAACGAAACTACAACCGAATATAATAATGAAAAGTTAAACTAAGAACTTACCATCACTGTCCCTCGGCGCCGCCATTTTTCTCGAGTATCAACATAAAAGCAGACTTCCGGGTCACACCCGGAAGTGTTAGCCGACAAAATAAAAGCCCTCAACCGTCTGACACTTTTAGCCTGATAGGATCAGAGGGACTTATTTCACATTAACAGCTGCTTTTACTGTCCAAAATGTCATAATTATGTATACTTATAAACAACCCATTCCATTCAGTAATTGCAGTTTGTATACACGTACTATATTACAAAAGTATTCGCTCCTCTGCCTGCACATGCATATGAACTTGAGTAACGTCCAATTTTTAATCCATAGGGTTTAATATGATGTTGACCCATCCTTTGCAGATATAACATTTTCACCTCTTATGGGAAGGCTTTCCACAAAGTTTACGAGTGTGTTTATGGGAATTTGTGTTCTATTCTTCCAGAAGCTCGTTTGTGAGGTCAGACACTGATGTTGGATGAGAAGCCTTGGCTCGCAGTGCCCTCTCTAATTCATCCCAATGGTGTCTAATTCATCCCAATGGTGTCTAATTCATCCCAATGGTGGAGCTCAGGTCTCTGTGCGGCCCAGTCAAGTTCTTCCATACCAAACTTGCTTATCCATGTCTGTATGGACTTTGCTTTATGTACTAGTGTGCAGCGCACAACGGGTGGTTATTCAGGAGTTGGGCTCGACCCCTTACTTCCAGTGAATACTTTAGCATACCAAGACATTTTGGACAATTTCATGCTCCTAGGTTTGTGGGAACAGTTTGGGGACGGTCCCTTCCTGTTCCAACATGAGTGTGTTAAAGCGTTAAAGCTGTTATAGATGCAAAGGGTGGGCCAACATCATATTAAACCTTATGGATTAAGAATTGGATGTTACTATGCATGTAAAGGCAGACGAGCGAATACTTTTGGCAATGTAGAATATGTCTGGCCAATGTCGACCGTATTATACAAGTATAAAGTAACACTGGCAAGATATAGCATGGAGAACCACATTTAATTCAATTACATTTTATTTTATTCATATATTGCTTTTAATAATGATCATTGTCGCAAAGCAGCTTTACAGAATCAAAATAAAATTATGAAAATGTATGAATATATGTGAGAAAATGTATATGAATCTAAATGATCAGATTTTCCGATTGTCCCTGATGAGCAACCCAAGGGTGACAATGGCAAAGATAAACTCCCTGAGATGGCAATACGAAGAAACCTTGAGAGGAACCCATCCTCATCTGGGTGATAATGTACAGCAGGGTTTGAGCTGCAGTCGTACTGAAGTTAGGCAGTCACAAGTCCTCAGAGAACAGCTGTCTTCATCAGCCGAGGCCAGGACCGTATTCATAGTAAAGTGGAACCGTCCCCACAACCATCACCACACACATCCCTCCATGCAACGAGATCTTCAACCAGAAGCCGGGCTCTCGCGTGAGAGTTCATTGTAATCTGGCCTGTCCCACGTATGTTGTATATATTTTATTACTGTAATGTTGGATGCAGGCCTAAATCCTAATTGTGTCAAATAACTGTGAGATACTTAAAGTTCTTAGTACACAACAGTTTATTTGCTCTGTGTAGAATACCTCGAGTGACACTTAGCGGAAAATAAAAAGGTGGCCTCTCTCATGCACATATTGAGACTATTCTCTCAACTGAACTAACGTCAGTTACAAGTGGTATGTATTTATGTTTATCATTGACCACACCCCCTTTAGATGATGTCACATGAAATTATGTTATTAACTTGTTATTTTTATTATAAAGCTCTGGGTACTTAATGTCTACTTAAAGTTCTTAATATAAACCATATGGGTGCAGTATCACTCCTGCATCCATTCAAGGACTGCGCATGTGCTGAATTTTAGAACAAGGATTGAATTTGAAAGACTTTGAATTTGAAATGAAACAGTCCTTCTTGAACAAGTTAATATTGGTTTCATCGATTCCAAGAATGTGAAAAAGATTTCTGACAAACTCTAATCTGGTCTTTCTGTCCTTGAGTGTTATCAGTGGATTGCACTTTGTTGTGAAACATCTGTATTTTTTTTATATATATTTTTTAATGGTGTTCCATGGTCCTCCAGGCCTTTCACTGCTGAGCTTGTTAGTTAATTTCTTCTTTTTAAGAGTGCTTCAAGTTTTTAAATTTTTTATTTATTTATTTATTTTTGCAATCTGATCATGGCTATTTTCACTTGCATAGACACCTCTTTGTCCACCTTTGGACACCTTATGCACCATGAGGTGCTATTAAATGCAAACGTAATACTATAAACCACCACCAGGGGGCCTTTATCTACCTCATTTCTCATTGAGTATAAAGGGAACAGGCGTGCTTCATGAACCCCCAAAATGTGTATGTGTGGGTGAAAATGGATGTAATTCCCGAATGGTTAAAGCCACACTTTACACCTCTTGAATTAATGCTGAAAGTCTCGATTTCATTTCAAATTCAGTGTGTTTGTGTACAGAGGCCAAATGGCAACAACAACAAAAAAAACTTGATTGTTCCAAAAAGTATTGACCTGACTGTATGTATAAAAGTATACCAAGATAAGATTAATAAAACACATGTAATACTGATTATCGTTTTTTCAACTAAGAACAAATATACTTATTATGCATTCAATATGCACACCTCTCAGATCGGTACACAGATTTTTTTCAATATCATGATTTAGATATGAGCTTTGATTGAGTTGTTATTGTGGTTCAGGATGAGGAGTGCCGTTTCTCATGCACTTTTTTGTGTCTGCCCTGTTTGTTTAGTGATGGACCAGTTGGCATTTCCGTCGGATGAGGCAAAAGAGAAAAGTATGTGGCATGTCTTTTGTTTTGTTGTTATAATGTTATAAATCCTAATTTTGTCAAATAAAATCTAGTTAAAGTTCCTAATATGCCACAATTCATTTCCGTCTTGTAGGATGTCTCAGATCACAGACTGTGGATACAGAGGAGCTCTTCTTCTCATGTGATTTTTGTCAAGATCCTGTCTGCGTCCTACTGAGCCCCTAAAGGGACATGGGTGGGGGGAAAAAAAACTTTGGAGGAAAAAAAATTCAGTCCAGCAGGTGGCAGAAATGCTCCTAAAAGATCCTTGTCCGTGCAATACCGATCCAGTCCAGCGAGGGTCAGTAATGCGCCTAAAAGATGGCTGCCAACCGCTAAAAAATAAAGGAAGAAGAAGCATACGGAGAACGATAATCCTCGGATTAGGGATGTACGTGCGTTGTTAAATACTTTGTTGTGTCAAGGTCCTTCCACTAGAGGGCGCTCACCGAATCATTGGACTCATGAACAATACACTTAAGGTGCGGCTGCGTTCCATTCCGAAGCGTACTTCACAGGGTGTTCACTACTCCATGTACAGGGAATGTCGGTGAAGGGAACTTCCCTTGAAAACAACATTTATTGAAAGAAAACCTGATGGAGAGAATTACTGAGTAGAATTCTGAGTAGTTGGTTTTTACTTTCAGCTTGGCCCAAAAATATAAAGACATTCAGTTTGTACTCGGAACTTGCCCTTTCCGTTTTTTGGCGCCTGAAATATGAGTCACGTGGTCTCGATTTCTTTTCCTCCTATGTCCCGTTTTCCCCTCTTCCTCAATTTTTTGCGTTTCATGTCCCGTTTTTTTTTCTTCCTTAGATTTTTTTTTTCAAAACTTTGATATTATTTAATAATTTAATTTAGTTATAAAATAATTTATTAATTTATTTAAAATACATTTGTATTTATGTATATTGTGTGCGTGTGTGTTTCTGTTTCCCTGCCAAAGCACACATTCATCTGCACATCACTCGAGATGAGACAGTTTCGAATCCTTCTGAATCACTCACTGAACTGATCCGATTCTCACAAGTCCT
Organism: Clarias fuscus; assembly: GCA_030347435.1. Lineage (NCBI taxonomy): Eukaryota > Metazoa > Chordata > Actinopteri > Siluriformes > Clariidae > Clarias > Clarias fuscus. The sequence goes on along the minus strand of CM059223.1, from coordinate 5,843,573 downwards.
GTGAATAATTTCAGTCAGTAGGGATTCTGACCGCGTTTTCCTAATGAGTTCCACTAGAGGGCGCTCACTAAATCCCTCGTATCCACCGGTTTCCCTCCGCGCTACGAGTCCGAAAGATCCGCTGAATCCCGCAGTTCAGATGATTTTGACTATAAAAATATAAGTGACTGAGAATCAAGAATTATCAATGCCAAATATTTATTTAAATGAAAAATGCTCTTATAGCAATACAAATATAACAAAATGTAAAAATGCAATTCACTCAGAATTCCGTGCGTTAATAAAAGTAAAATAACTGCAGTTTGTTGTGTCAAGGTCCTTCCACTAGAGGGCGCTCACCGCTTCTTTGGACTCATGAACAACACACTGAAGCTGCGGCTGCGTTCCATTTCGAAGCGTACTTCACAGGGTATTCCCTACTCCCTACTCCATGTACAAGGAATGTCGGTGAAGGGAAGTTCCCTTGAAAAAAACATTTATTGAAAGAAAACCTGATACCATTATAAAATGTACTAATTACAATAAATAATACTATAATACATAATACTAATGAAACCGTGTATAACTTGTAAATAAATAATTGATTAATTTAGAGATTTATTTTCCAGAATACTAGCCTATATAATACTAAGGATTTCTAAAATTAAAATTATTGTCCCATATTAATGTGATGTTGACCTCGATAATAATGATAATAAATGTATTAATCCCTTCTTCTTTTTTTGACCCTCCAGTGAGACGCATAGAAAGAATTACTATTACATTAAAGTTATATTGGAATAGAAGAATAATCACAGTGATTTAATGTGAAAATACATCTTTATTAAATATACTCAGTACAAACCATATCAAATTATTTACACACCACGTTGAATGTAGGAGAAATCAAATATAAATTAAAAAATATGCAAGTGAAGCACATCAGTCTATTTCATCATGTGTACTATAGAATTTTATATTTAAAATATACAGCATTTGATAAAGTGCCTGACAGTTTATTAAAATGCTACAAGTGTGTTTACCCTGTACAGACACTCCCTCATACATTATATACATATATACAAGCAAAAATCAATGCTAACAAGTGCACGCAGCAGCTGTAAACTCATCAAAGAACACACAATGCTTTTGTAATATGTTGAAGCTTTTTAAGCTTTATTCTTATTGAATCAGCTCAGACGTCTCCTTCTTCAGCCGCTATCCGCTCTATGGCCGCCCAATCTATCTTACTCAAAATGCTGCCGGTGCTTTCTGAAAGGGCCTCCAGCCAATCATCGTCGTTCTCCACCAAGCCCTGGATGGTCAAGAACAGCAGAAAAAAAAAAACAATCAAACAATTGAAATCATAAGCATTGACACTTCTGAACAAACGCAGGGTTGTGCCTGGAGCCCATCACAGGAGACTCGGGGTACACCCGGGACGGGGTGCCAGTCCATCATGCAATCATGCACACTCTCACACCGTACAGGCAATATGGACACACCAGTAATCCTAACCTGCATGTCTTTGGACTGTGGGAGGAAACTAGACTACCCGGGCAAACCCACCAAGCATGGGGAGAACATGCGATCTCCATGCACACAGACCCGAGGTGGGACTCGAACCCTCCATACCTGTGACTTGATTCGGTTGTCAAGCGCAAGGATTCTGCGGATCTCAAGAGGAACGTCCCACGGACTCACAACATCCCTTTCCTCTTCGTCCTCTAACATTGACTCCTCTAACTCTCTTACAGTTTTCAGCTCCACTGAGGATTTATTTAGCCCTGATTTGGGGCCTAGGGTTTGCCGTAAAAATAGAAATTATACATTACAGTAAAGTAGCACTTGTAGTAATTACGTCAATTTAAAGTAAATATATATATGATTGAAGCCTTACACTGAATGGTTGTCTGTGGCCTCGGTCTACCTCTCAGGTCAGTTAGCATGCCTCGCCGTGTGACCTGTGACAGCCGGTCGCCGGGAAGTGAGCTCACTGATCAAGAGCAAAACAGTTAATTTTATAATAAACACCAGAATGGAATAAATTTGGGATATTAAAAGCAGAGGTTAAAAGAAAAGAACCTGGTCTATGGAGTCCAAATTTACTGCTCAGGGTCGCAGGTTGAGCTGATGCACCTCTCTTCTGCAGTACCACAGTTTTCCCGAACGATGAAACGGAGCGTGCTCGCCCTCTCTGGCTCTTAGGGCTTTTCCTAAGAGACCCTTTTAACTGCGTCCTACTCCTGTAACACAAAATAAATTCTCAGTTTCGGTGTCATTTATATTGTATCAAATATAGTACACGTCTGGAAGTCTGTAGAAGTCTGACCCAGGCCGGGAATCTTGGGTCTTGGTCGTGCTGTTGGAAGGAGCAGGGAGGACGAGCGGGGTACTAAGCATGTCTGTGATAAGACTGCAAGCCTCATGTGCTCTCTGGGAGTGATGCTCCAGAAGAGCTGCCCTAAAAACACAGACATGCATTGCACTGTTCATTCATTGTATTATTTCTCCGTTAACACTCTGCATTAACACTACAAGTTCCTGTTTATATGTTACATTATAATAATACTATGTGTTTAAGAGCTGTCTGTCAGCACTCCTCACTGTCAGATAGTTATATTAATGAACTTGTTCTTATAAATTATTGTTTCTTTATTAACACAAATATTTACACAAAAACCTACTTGTTTCTCTCCTCTTTAACTTTCCTGTTGATTGCCAGGTCTCTAGAGGACAGGTTCTGTCAAAATAATGAAATTTAATTAAAAAAGGTACAGACAGAAAAAAATATATTAATAAAGCACAAAACAAAATACTGTATCAGCAAATACAAGGAAACTAAACAGAAAAGACAGAGTCTGACCATTTGCTTAGGAGGAGTAAAGGGAACACGCTCCCTTTCTTTCTTCTCCTGCCTCTGTTTGTGGTATTCGACTAGGCTCTCTCTCTGCTTCCTCCTCATCCACGTCCTCAGTTCCTTCCTCTCCTCCTCCATCATGGCTCTCTTCTGCTGCTCCTCTGGCTTGCTGCTCCACAAAACAACATCCTTTACACATTTGTTTGCTTGTCTTGGCTTGGTAAATATATGAATTATTAATTTTTAAGTGTCATAAGATGATCACACCTTCTCGCCCCGGTCACGGAGGGAGAGTGCTGGAATGCGGAGGGTGAGAGCGCCCCTTTTTTCACCAAATCTCCCAAGATGTCTGCAACATCACTCAGTCCAGTCAGACTCAAAATGTTTTCATCTAGCCTGATAATAGATTAAGACATAATATAAGAGTTAGAAAACAAACAAACAAACGGAAGAAACACAAACCGATGGCTATGTAAACTTTTACACATCACTGCTTCCTGTTTGTTTTACCTCCGTAATTGTTACCGCCACCTTATCTTTTGGGTTACAAATAGCTAGAACATTCTGTTACATCATTAGAACCATGTAGAATTCAATTTCTGGTCATTCTAGAGTTATAATTTTAAAACATGATTGAATGTGAAAGGTTTTAATGAGAAATGAAGGCCAACACAGAGAGACTGAGGAGGATCTTCTTCCCGCAGGCGATACGGTCTCTTAATCAGTACAACACACAGTACTGATCCATTTTGCACATCCACACATGCTTCTGCACTCACTCTGGACACTCTGGACATTCAGGACATTCGCTCACTAGTCCTCACTGCACACCTGCTCACTCATGGGCATTATGCACATAAGACACTTTAAATATGCACACAAGCCACTTTAACATGTCACTTTACTGCATATTTGCACACCCCTGGACATTCCTTTCCTTATGTTCACCCCATTTCAATATTTTTATTTTCTACTTGTACAATTACAATTTTTCATTCCAATATTTTCCATTTGTACAGTTCTTCTCACTTTCTTATTTCCTTATATCTTCATTTAATGTATATTTGTACTTACTTACATTTTATATTCTATATTTTATATTTTATTTTATTTTATCCTTAGTCAATTTTGACTTATACCTTAGTCAATTTTGACTTATATATATTTTTCTCAAATTTACTTTTTTGTTCAAATATTTATTTCCTTTATAGATATTCTTTCTTATTCCTTCTTAGATAAGTAACTTTTTTTTCTTTTTTTTCTTGTTCTAAGGTCAGGGCAGTTGCCTAAGCAGTTCACTGCATATCGTACTGTGTAAGATTGTGTATGTGACAAATAGAATTTTAATTTGAAATACTTACGGGCCTGAATTCTCCATCAATGATCCAGTCAATTCTTCTGCAATTAAAAAACGATAACAGGTTAGCAAAAGAAGGTTTTTGTGCCACGGCTCAGAATGAGCAGCTCTAGTTAAAAAATCAGCAGGTATATGGTTACTCTGTGTCTGTGTGTCAGGAAATAAGGGCGTGAATTAACCTTGGCTCAGTTCCCCGATAGGTTGATCAGATTTCACTGGAAAAAAGCATCAGTTTCAGACCGATTAAATTTACAAGCACATTTCTGAAACAAAGACTAAAAAACTAAAATCAAATACTGTAAGGTCAGACAGTACAAGCATGCACTGCACTGTGCTACCTGTAGGAGGAATATGGCCTTGTTGGACCATGTTCTGTGTGGACAGCGAGGTTGAGTCTAAAGATGAATGCCCTCTCCAAACACATGGAAGAACACCTTTTGGTGTGGAAGTCAAAAATCGTTTCTCCCCCTGCTGTTCCTCCTCTTCATTCACGGTCACTCGCGCTGTGTGTCTCTTTGCTGAGTACAAGTACATATCAGACACTCTTATAATCTCATTTCTTTATTACATAAATACAACGGTCAGCCTCCTGAGTAAAATAATGTGAGAGCAAAAGATCTCATCTTTAAATGGTACTACTGTATATTTTTTCAGTCTAAATTTACCATTAAAAAAAAGTTAAGACAGTTAAATCCATGACACATTTCCACTCTTTTTTATTGTATATGCTGAAACAAATATTTAACCCTACAGTATACTCACTTAGTACCTTGTTATATATGCATCACAGATTTTTTTTTTTATGGAAAACCTTTTAAAAGTTGCAATGTTTGTCAGTGTTGCATTTTCAGCAAAGTGCTACATATCTGTAATATACAGAAGATATGTATGAACCAAAGCATTTGGACGCATGCTGTTATAGAAAAAATAATCAACAACACAGTGGTGTCATGTGTCGCCAGGTGTACCCATTACCGCTTGCATGAGTTAACTGTTTTCCTAAAATACCACATACTGAAGACATTTACTCCTCTTACACCAGGATTTCTTTACCTTATTACTTATTTACTTATCACTGCCCTGCATGTTTTAGTTTTTTCCCCTGCCCTACCACACCCACTTCAATTGAGAAAAGAATTAGATGATTAGTTAAACCAGGCGTGCTGGGAGCTGAGAAAGCACTAAATGTGCAAGGCAGTTGAAGGGCAGAGTTGAGAACCACTCTGTTACACTATAGTGATTTACCAACAATAAAGATGAAAGTTCTTCTAACCTTCCTTTGTAATTGTTTGCATGCTGGAATGAGGCTCCTCTTCCACACTGGCCGTCATAACGGGTCTAAGAGCATCTATGGTATTTACCAGCTGATGTAGAAAGAAAAATGACAAAACAGAGACTAGTCTTAATAATTTATATATTATAACTAATATAAAATGATCCATGATTTCATTCTTGTTAAACAGGTCCAAAAACAAAATCAATAGATTTTTTTTTAAAACGCAGATGATTTAACTTACCAGCCTGGTGTTGGCAAATTCTTTGTCCATTTGATCAGCGATGCTCTGGAGTGCCGCCAGGCGAGCATCCATCTCAGAGAGATGAGCCGAAACCTGCCTGCGAGAAAACGCACGGTCTGCAAAGCGGTCCGCTGACATAACCTGATGTTGAGTCTCGAATTCGGTCAGCATCTTTTCTGTGACTGGATCTCCGGTGGGTTCTGGCACTGAGAGCACAAGTGCCGGAGGAGTGAATGTTACCGAGTAACCTATAAAAAAATAGCACAAAATGTATAAAGTATCTGTAAATATGTGATGCCTTACATGATGGCGTTAAGAATCACAGTCTCGTTCTAAAACTTTTAATACCTGGCGATTCATTAGTGTGTCTTTCCGGTCCGGTCTCAGTTGAGTTGACCACAGACGCTGATAGAAGGTGAAGCTGAGCAGATGTAGGTGGAGAAAGAGATTGGCTCTGGACAGGGGTTTGAGTTACAGAGTCACCCTCTAGATCGGTCACACTGATGATCTCTTGAGCACTCTTAACAAGAGATAATAATAAATTATACACCAGCATTCTGCGACATCGCACTATACACACATCATCAGTGTAAGAGTGATTGTACGTAAAAACTACATCACTAACCATAATAATTAATTAAACCTTTCTACCACAAGAAAGAAATGCGTTAAGACCAAACAGTTCTTTCTTACCGAATGTGCTTTATCGGGAACCATTTCCTCAGTGGAGTGAATGTTTAGGCACACCTCAGGAGGAACACTATGAGCGACATTAATATCCTCATGTCCAGCACCTAAAAAATGAACAAAAATAAAACAAAACAAAACAAAATCAAATGGCATTTTTTTAAGAAGTCAGTTGAACAATTTTGTGTTGTGTTGTAACTTTTTATTCAGTCTAATACTTTAGAAAGCACAATGTTTTACTTATTGCATGGATTAACGAAAATTATTCTCAGCTGATGGGGGAAAAAAAGCTTACGAATATAAAAAAATCCAGGCATTCCCATATCCAGATATAAACTTACCACAAAAATTCATGTATTACGAATTTAAAAAACGTCTGTGACCTTAATGGACTTGTGTAGGTAAATAGCCCTGAATGTCTTTTTGATTCTTCTAGGCATCAAGCATACAACTCACATGCAGATGGAGACTGACGCAGAGGAAGCTGAGCTGAAACGGCTTTATCAGTAGTGCTGCGAGGTGATGCTAAGCGAGACAGAAATGTAAAATCAGCAACGTTCTCTTAAAAAAATAATCACAAACATGCTATGATCTTAAGCAAAATATCGCTTTAAGAAGAAAAAAAAAAAAACGCATCACACACCAGGGTCTGTGTTGGTGCAGGCATCCTGGATTTCAGGAGGTCGCTTGTGTGTGGCTGCAAAAGCATGAAGCTCTGCTGATGTGACATGAGCTTCAGTCAGGAGCCTCTGACCAGTCAACATTGACTCGAAGGAACCTGAAGAGACAGGGTGAAGAGACATAGGGGGACACGAGTCCAAACATTCAACTATAGCAAGGAATAATAATCATAAGCAAAGATTTTATTAAAAATGTATTTCTAAAATGTCTAAACATTCCTTTAATAATTTTAATAAAATCGATAAAATAGGACACAAGAGATTGTGTGTATGAATATACAGTAGTAACCTAAAGGAATGACATAGCCATCATCTGGAGAAGATTTCTCTTCTTTCTGCTCCTAATGAAAACAAAATCATGATTATTAATGAAGTAAGTCAATTAACAGCAATTCAAACACATCTGTAAAGTTGTATGTTTCTGTATGAGGAGTTCATTGAATGACAATGCTGGTTCATATACCTGAGATGGAGGGATTATGGAATCATCTGGTCTGAAGGACACAACCTTTTCCTCTTTCTTTTTATCTTCTCGCCTTTTCAGCCTAAGAAACAAGCATTCAAAAAATACTCATCAAAAGGAACACACTCAACACAATATTATATTATTATATTACTAATATAATATATATTAATATATTATTATTTCATGATAAAACTGTCTCATAATAATCTGAAAGCATGCGATAATCAACAATCATATGCATTACAACTAAAATAAAAAAATAATATGTTATATATTGTTATATATGTATAATATGTTGCATAAATGCATGATCAGGACTACTCATAGAGCCCTGGTAGGTACCGTTTGCTGGAGGGCGTGGCTGCGAGTTTGCTCTGCGTTTTTATGTCGGCTTTGAGGAGTCGGAGTTTGGAGTTCACTTCCTGCTTATTTCCTGCGGCCCAGGACATCAGCTCCTCCAGAGGGATTAGACGAGGAATAGGGAGAGGAGGTGTGCTGTATCTGAAACCCTATACAATCATACAGCACATAAGCAATAATTGGACATATTCAACCTCTAAACACAATGTTTGTGTTTAATATATAAATATATATTTAGAATATTTACAGTTTTAGAATAGTGTGCTTGTCCCTTGAGGGGCACATTTCCTTATATTTTTGCTAAATTATCCAGTAATAGCTACAATTTTCCATTTCTGATGGTATGTAGGATAATATACAGTAAATAGAATAAGATGTGAAGTGCTTACGTTACAAGATGAGTCAGACTCAACACGTAGTAACTGTGGTTTGGAAAAAGTCCCTGCTGTTTCCAGTCTCATTGGAAGCTGAATCTGGGGAAGCTGGACGTGTCGAACCTGAGTGTCGGTGGGTAAACGGAGCAAGGGCAGGCGCACATCTGACATGCTGTGAGCAGGAGGCAGACGGACTGCATCTCTTTCCCTCCCTCTCTCTGATGAAGTGTAAGATTGAGTTTGTGTGTTGTACTGATTCAGATTTCGATGTAAGGGTTGTGTTGTTGGTTCAGCCCGGCCCATATAATTCTCAGAACTCATGTACATGGTCGACTTTGTCTGATTTGGACCCCAGGCCTCTCTGATTTGGGCAGGAGGAGATTGAGGAGGGGGCAAGCGGAGAAGTTTGAGCCCCTGTATGAAGGGAACAGTCTTTTCAATGGGACGATTTTGCTGGTTCCCCTGCAGCGTGGCTTGAATGTTCATTGTGGTAAGAAGTCCTTGAGAGGGTGGAATAAAACAACTTCTTTCTTCCTGGTTATTCTGTGACCAATCAGGACGAATCGTCAGCTGTCGGGGTTCCTGAGGCTAAGCAAGTAGAAGAACGGATCAGCAATCAATCTAACAACAGGCTACATCGTTGGAAAAGGACACTGTTTAAATGTTTTACCTGAGAATTGGGTCTACTCATTTCTTCAGGATTATTCAGTGCGGAGTTTGCTTCCACCCACTTTTGATCAGCAGCTCTGGATTTCCTGTTCTGCAGCTCAGAAATGGTATCTGGTTTGTTCTCTAATCTTGTGTTTTGGGTGGTATGGGGAAGAGGCTCTGAGGACTGAGGCACAGTGGGTTGAGCTTGTGGTTGTACTGGTTGCGCTGCAGGAACACTGAGCTGTGAGAGCAGTGGATTGCCGTGGGAGAGGGGCAGGTTGGCGAAGGATGCTCCCACCACTTGCATGAGACTCATGAAGTTTATTTGCTGCAGCTAAAAATGCAAATAAAATCCAATATTATACAACATGAACTATTTGGTGCATAATAAGACTGAAACGGTTAAAAGAAATTATTATCGTGTACTTGTACTAATCGGAAAAGCTCATCCTGGAGAAGCTGCCTCACTGGGCCAGGGGGGATGTTTTCTCCATTCTGGGCTGTTTGAGGATGGCTTACATTCGCTGGTTCAGGTAAAGGATTTGACATGGTGGGAAGCTGCTGCTTTCTCCGCTGAACAGGTTTAGGAGCCTCACGTACAGGACTGATATAAAAAATAAAATAAAAAATAAAAAAAAGTGAGAAAATTAAAGTACAAAAAATTTGTATATATATGTGTGTGTGTGTGTGTGTGTATACATACACAGTATGTAGGCCAATGACAGTAAATACTCTTGGATACTAACATAATATCCTACTAAAACTAACATACATAAAGTTTGAGTTTGTTAACTAACAAACTCAAAATATGAGAAAACTTTAAAGTATAACCAGGGGGGCTGTGATCTGAACACTGTTATTAAATCAATTATGCCTATTAATAATGTCAAAGGCAATCCTTTGAAGCCTTTAAAAAATAGTTTTTATGGGTGAAAAGATCAAGGGGAAAATACATTGGCTTTAATGAAATAAAAGCAATGATATGTAAAGAACCGCTGAAATAACTCTGTGCAAAAGTATACAAACCAAAACATTGTTTAAATGCCAACCTTTTAGAAGAAAATGCCCCCCTACCGAATGTAGCAATTACATTCGGTATACACTTACCTGTTTTCTGGTTCCCTTTTTCGTTCTGCATGTTCAATACCCAACGAGCCAATGTCCGTGGAGCTGTAAAGCAGAAAATTTCCTTAGATTACCATAGAAGTGCATAGTTACAGACCAAAAACAATCCGGAAAGCTGCACTTTCTGTTTACTTGAGCGCTGCACCACAAGCATACACATACATGAGAAACGAGCTGTGTTTGTCCTGTTACCATAGCAACTTCTAGATGACTCTGAATGCTTTCATGGACAATCATTGGTTTATTTTACTTGTGCTTGGAATAAGCTACTGTATATTATTTCCTATAATACTATTTACTACCACTTTCTAACGTGGAGTAAACTCACCGAGATTCGCAGGAGTCATCAGATGTCTTGGAGTTTTCTAAATCCGCCAGTTTTAAAGTCTGTGGAGAGGAAACAGTGAATTATTAAACTACGACCCAAACCAAAGTAAAGCAGTAAGGTTCTTTTAACAGGGAGTTTTATTTACCTGGTCTCTGGGTCTAAGCGTTTCACTCTTTGTTTTTATCTGTACTGAAATATTTGGCTCAACTGAAGACTCCTCCAGGGTCTCCACACTACTACGGTCACCTGTAAAACCCCGAAAGATAGTTCAAAATGATTTTCATCATTGATGGAGCAGTGAATATTTATCTGCAATTTTACAAAGCAGTCAGAATAAATGCGGGGAAAAAAATCTGGGCCACTACGTCATTCATTCATTCATCTTTTATACAGCTTATCCAATAGAGTATCGCAGGAATAATGAGCATTATTTAATTTAAAATTATTTAATATGATTTAAATACTGTTGGCAATCCACTTGCAGCTCTCATATTAATGTGTGTGTGTGTGTGTGTGTGTGTGTGTGTGTGTGTGTTAATTTGTTTTCTAAAGTTTGGAAACTTCTTTAAGGGAGGTTTAAAATAAAAATCAAGACTCTTACTGTTCAACTCAGCCACTATGAGTGGTTCATTCACTCTTCCAACACTTGGTCCGTTTAACTCCAGGTCAGAGATTGTGTCCTCACGCCCACACAGATGAGAAAGACTCCGCTCATCCTGGAACTCCTCACCCTCACATGGCCTGTCGAATAAATACAATACTATAAAATACCCACAGAAAAGTATAGCTGTTTGGTCTGAATTGCATTAAGGGCAAACTACGTATAACTTTCAGAATGTTTTTATTTAGAATCGCACTCACTCAGAAGTGCGTCCGTGCTGAGGGTCCAGATCAGGCAGGGTGATGGGAGTCCCGCCTGAGGCGGACGGATAGCCAGTATCCACGCTGCTCTCCCTCTCACGCTTCCAGCCCAACTCCTGTGGCATAACTGGAGCCAGAGCGGCTTGAGCTTCCCTTTCTGGGACCTGTAGTGGGATGAGAGTCAAACACTGCTTTAGTGAAGCCTGGTGATCTTGCTAAGAAGTCAACATAAGTGATGAATAAACTAAAATCTTAATATAAATGTAATACAATGTGTGTATGAAACAGCAACCAATGTGCTATTTTTATGCTGTATTTATAAGTCACTACCTACCTGTAAATCTATTTTAAAAAACTGGAGTTCTAATTATTGCAAATAAATTACCTGAACAACTGCAGTTCATGGCATTTCATTCTACGCATACAATACTGTGCAAAAGTCTTGAGCCCCCTCGTTTCTTCATATTAAATTACATTGTGTAGCTTATATTAAAAAAACAGGAAAGGATGTTTTATTGCGACAGGTTGTAAAGTGTATAAAGATTTAGTTGAAAAATTGTCTGTTTATCGGGCTTCATAACCTTTTCTCCATTTATCCACAATTTTTGCATTAGTACAGTAAACCCACACTTTCTTATTTGAATATAAATATCTCACCCTAATCTGAGCATACTGCTCATCAGTCCTCAATAGGGCTTTAGTACATCTCTTCTCCAACAGCCTGAGAGCAGAGAGCACTGCAGGAGCTGAGGCTTTAGCCCTGATCACTACTGGATCGCCACCACCGCCTGCCATCTTCTTGCTGGAGTGAGTGAGCAGGACACATCTATCTGCCCAGCGCAGCATCCATTCCAACAGCCTGGCCAGCTGGGGAAACTCCGCCTCTAATTTGGAGTCCAGCTCCAGCTGCAGGTCCACATCAGGGCAGGAGATCGTCTTACAGCGCTCCATTTGAGGGATCCCTGGGTTTAAGTTAGGAATCGAACTGGATTCCTGGGTGATCACATTCTGTCTGAGAGGTAACGCTTTCTGTTGTCGTAGGCTAAACAGACCTGGCTGTTTCCCAGAAAAAGGCAAAGCCCCAGTGCTGGTCTGAGCGGTGCGATTTTCACTAAGAGGAGCACCGATTGAGGGCAGCGGCTCTGGAGTCTCAGGAAGCGTTTGAAAACAACCACCAGCGCGGAACACAGGAAGCTGAACACCCTTTTTTCGGCCAGCCTGTCGTCTTTTGAGCGCCGTCAGCATGTCAAAAGCGTCAGAGTGGAGCTCTCGGTCACGCAGACATGATGAGAAGCTACTCAGCAAAGGGAGCTCAGATTCCTCTGTGTCCAGGCTGTCCTTCTCCAACACGTAGCTCACGAAAAGCTCCAAAAAGCACAGATACTCCTCGTCTTCAAGCTCAAACATCCATGTCCCCACAGAGGGCAATCCGTAACTTTTATGTTCTTGTCGTGTTCCGTCTCTTTTTTCTCCATCTTTTGATTTGAATGTGTTCTGAGGTTTGGGCAATGCAGAGCTGCAAAAGAAAACATAAAAAAGGAAAATTAAGCTCCGATTCATTCACAAAATTAGTGATCCACATACATACTAAGCAGCTGTTTATATTGGCTTTTGCATGCAATGAAATGTAAAAAGAAATGACACAGAGTTTAATGACACCTATAATCAGGCCTTTCCCGAAGTTTTGGTGAATGAGGCTCTGACAGTGTATCAGCAGTGTCAGCCTCACTGTCCACTGGGGGGTGCTCCGAGTCTGCGAGTGTGCTGTTACTCGGGCTACTGCACAGTGAGAAGCGGTCAAAGAAGGCTTTGGCTCCGAACCTCTCATCCTCTTCCTCCCTCTCCCAGATATACAGCTCTGGTGCTATCTTGCTCCTTGCCAGACGGCGCCCCTGTCGAACCCGTTGCCTCCGCTGCTCCTGAATCAGCAGCGCCATTGTCACACCCTCTTCTTTCTCTTGTGTACTGCTTGGCTGAGTGGCTGAACATGAAGAATAATGTAAATACACATGTCTCATCATATTAATCCATAGGGCGTTAATATTATTAGCTACTGTATTGATTTCTTTAATGCTAATAATGATGCCTCTAGACCTATAAATATCTTACAGATTACCTTGTAGCGAAGTAGAACCCTGTACAGTGCTGGATATTAACCTCTGCAGTAGTGAAGTGTATTTCTCTCTCAGAGGCACCCGGACGGATTCCTCCTTGTCAGGAAACACGGTAATTAAGGTTTCTGCCACCTGTAACGATTCACGTGAATAGGAGGTTTAAAGCTGTAATGGAGAAAATACAGTGTAAAGTAAAGTAGAGCAATACAGTGCTGTGTAATGTGCGTCTTTGGTTTTCACCATTGGAAGGGCGGGTAGTTCGGCCACAAGGCTGAGGACCAAGTCTTGTAATGTCTCTTCTCCATTAAAGAAGCGAGAGAAAGGCATTAGGCGGCAAGCCCAGCGCAGGACCCCCTCACACAATTCATGCACGCCGTTATCCGCAACCTAGAACCACAAAGAAAAACAGGTAGAAACACACTGACCATCCAACATAAATACATACAGTATATTGGAAAAAGCTTTCGCTAGCCTGACTTCACATGCATATGAACTTGAGTAACACTGAATTCTTAATCCATAAGGGGTTAATAGGATGTTGGCCCACCCTTTGCAAGGCATAGCAACTTTCCACAAGTTTCCACAAAAAAAGGCTTTCCACACTTTTTACGAGTGTGTTTATGGAAATCTTTGACCATTCTTCAGGAAGCGCATTTGTGAGGACACTAATTCAAAGGTGTTCTATCAAGGTCTATGAGGTCAGGACTCTGTGCAGGCCAGTCAAGTTCTTCCACAACAAACACGTGCATCCATGTCATTATGTAGCTTGCTTTGTGCACTGGTGCACAGTCATGTTGGAAAAGGAAAGGGACATCTCCATGTAGTTCCAACAAAGTTGGAAGCATGAAATTCCAACATGACTGCGTACCAGTGCACCAAGCAAGGTCGATAAAGATACTGAGCGAGTTTGATGTGAAAGAACTTGACTGACCTGCACCTCAACCCGATAGAACCCCTGTGGGATGAATTAGAGCGGACACTGCGAATTGAATCTTACTTAAATTAATTTGCAAGCGAAGGCAGGCGAGCGAATACTTTCGGCAGCATAGCGTACATATAATTCCCACAACACTGTATTTACCTGAGAGTCTTTAGTCTTGTTCCTTGCAGCTTGGTATCTTCTACAGGAGACTGTGAGCTGGTCCCGAACATGCAGCATCCAGCACAGCCCACATAATTCCCTAAAGGATGCTGAAATCATTACACACACAGTTTGTTAGTAACAGTTAGCATACTGTACAGTACATATTAAGGATATGCTATTACAAGCTCGCACATACACACCTATTGTTTGTATGACGACATTGTCCATGTCTTTGGAGCCCAAGCCGAAAAACCCGTGGCGATTAGTGAACTTCTCCAAACCTTCTGGAAATTCATCTTTAGGGTGAACGCTTCCTTTCTTAACCTGTTGACACACCACAAACCAAGGCTGAACAATCATGTCAATGTGGTCTGAGAGTAGATCATTCTTTGTGGATAAATAACAGCTCTGAGAATGACATGTCTAAACCATATTGAACCAAAAACTATTACCTTCCGAAAGAGTCTACGGCATCGACGCAGGCTGCTGATGTACCACTGCACAGCTGGCCGGGAGCAGTGAGCAGCTCTGAATAGCAGCAGCACTCGCTGTAACACTGCAGCTACCTGGCAGCGTGACTCTCTCTCCAAAGCCAGCAAGATGTCACTAATGGAGTCCTGAAAAAGAAGAAAAAAATTAAATACACAAGTGAAAAAGCACTTTCACTTTAAGGACGGATACAACTAGAGTTTTGAGAATGGTTAGACAACTCGACAAGGGATCTGAACAGCATACCTGTGTGTTAGGAGCAGGCTGTGGACAGTACAAAGGAGGTGCAGGGAGGTAAAACGCAGGAGGAACCAGAGCAGTGAACGAAGACGCAAGCTCCTTGGCTGATTCCAACAGCTTGGTGAGAGGCTTTGACACAACATCCACCTCAGACATGACTGAAGCCTTCAGGATCTCCTGTGCAGACACATGGAGCAGTTCCATGTCCCCAACCTCCACGATATCTTAAGATACAAAGCAGACAGGTAGGTCGAGTCATATGATACTCTGCGTTGCTAAATATATTTCACATACAGAAAATTGTGTAGGAAATTGAAACCAACTAAAGAAAAAACCTGGGAGGCTTTTGAATGTCGTATTTTTTCTGTCAGATAAAACTTTGCAGGCTAATAATGACTCCAGCTGAGTCTGAAAGATAAATCCAGGCTGTAACTCCACAGGAAGGTGCAACTCTCTCCATTTTAACCTACAAAAAAAATTTTAAATTATACTACGACCTTTTTTTTTGATGAATTCAACAATATTGTGTAATGTTATTATGAGATGCTGATTAATAGAGTTAAAGTGAATGTCATTAAGTCATTAATCAACCTGCTGAAATCATAGTGCAGTCTGCAGTAAGTGGTGTAAGTCAGCCCAAGAGATGCCGCCATCTTCCAGTCACCCAAACTCTGAGCCAACCATGTTGCCTCTGGAATCAGCCCACCCAGCAGGAGGAGCTCCAGAGCATACTCCACCGTCCACACGCCCGAGAGGTGCTGCGATCTCACTGCGGCTGCCACCTGCCACTGACTGAGAGCCACTGTGCGTCTCCCTGTCGCTGTAATAACAGTGAATGAACTTGAATTCAGTGAGAAATTACTTGTGGTTGCCTGTTATCTTTACAGAGTTGTTACTCACACTGTGTCAGATGTAAAGGAGGAAGGATGTCAACGTTGTGCGGGGGCAAGATGGCTAGCGGCTGGTTGGTGAAGTAGGACGCCATGAACCTGCCGAGAGACTGGACCACAGCACAGGCGGCTTCGCTATTCACCTGCTGAGGAAGCCACGACTCAAAACCGGCGCCTTCTACAGGCATCGCTGGTGGCAAGAAAGACTGAATATTATTATATATTTTATAACCAAAATGAATAGACAAGATTTTTCCATCAAGATTATTCTATGTAAAAATTTGATCAGAGAGATGCATGAAGCAAAAGCTCATATTTTTCAAGTATTTCAAACTTTACCTAATGTATCTTCTGAATCCAGTAGCTGCTTGGCCATGGTGTCACACAAGGCCTGAGCCTCCCTCAGCCTATACTGATATAGCTGGCCAAACAGAAGAGCCAGACAGTAGCGCGTCTCCAGGAAGACTGTCCTCGGCCCAGCTACCAGACAAAATTGGACAGGTGCAAAAATGGACAGTAGTACATGCCCAAATAAACTTACAGAGGATATACAGTGAAATCAGCATGATGCAATAAGAAGCATACCTTTCATTCTCTCTTCCCACAGCTGTTCTCGCCAAACCTGGATGCACTCACTGTACTCACCAGAAATGAAATGTTCCTCTCCTGCACTCACAAAATTTCATGGTTTGTTGATGTTTAATGGTTTTTCACTGTATTTTGCGTTATATTTTTATATAACCTACTGTACATGTCCTCTTGTACCAAAACCAACAATAATTACAAAAACAAATAAAAACATATTAAAAAGTCAGGCACTTCCATCTCAAATTAAAATCATTGTTTAACCGAGTCTAACCTGTTATCCTGTACAAGGGAGGACTTTCCTCAAGATGGTCTCCGGCTCCTTGTAGCGATTTTTGGATTTGAGAAATGACCTTAGACATGTTCTCAAGTTCTTTATGTCGACTGGATAAACTTTTATCGCTTTGCAACTGATCCTGGTACTGCACAGCTTGTCTGTAGATATCTCGCCATATCGCCACCAATCTGAAAAGCAGAAAATGTTCATCCATAACATTAGTGACTATTCAGAAATCTAAATTTATCCTCCAAATAAGTAATGTTCTTTAAAAATCACACGTACCTATTTGATGGCCTGTTTAACCCGGATATCTGAGTGCTAACAGTTTTAGCATACTCATCATCCTGCAACAATGGAATGCAGAACATATCTGAGGGACAATGATTGTCTGTTGCTTGAAACACTGCCTTCTGAGGTAGACTATATGTCAGGTCCAGAATCTTGGATGCTTCCCGGATGACAAAAAAAGCAGCTATGAAGTTCTCAGAGGAACAAACGGTGGGCGAAGATGAAGGGAGGAAAAGATTAACAAACTGTCGAGGGAGATCTGAGATGATCCCTAAGTAACTGGGGCCACCTTTATGAAGGGAATACCATGGCAGAAAGGAGAGCAGAGACCTGAAAATTTCAAACACACCATCTCGTTTCTGAGGTTGTATTAATGGACCAGCGATACGGAGAAGGTGAGCCAAACGAACAGCACTCGAGATGATGTATTTCATCACACGCTTGCTCTGATCCATTTCACCATCAAGGGAAACACAGAAAGCCCAGGCAGTTAGCAAGCTCCGCTGTGCCCTCGTCAGTTGCTCCAAGAGGGCTGAGGAATCTCCATCTGAATCTTCTGACTCAACCTGGGACTGGGCGTGAATGGTGTCAAACATCGAGGCGAATTCTAGTCGGCCCTCATCATCCATAAATGACCTGGCACCATGACCTTCGTCGGAGTCGTCATCATTGTCCTCAAACTGAAAGAACAGTTTAAAAAGTGAGAGAGAGAGAGAGAGAGAGAGAGAGAGAGCTGTACTGTAAGTATGAAGCATTGTTAATACTTCTGAAGCTTAATGTATATAAATCCAGGTATGCGAGCAGCAGAATCACCCTTTCAGTCATCAGTCTTGAGCTTCCTGTGCTTCCTACATCTCGTAAAAACAGAGGCAGCGTTGATTCAGGCGTCTCCTTTCGCTTAAGTGCCAAGAGACTGGCTGTAAACTTCAGAGTGGACATAGACTCCATTCTGGACTTCACCTGGGGCTGAACAACCACACAGTATTATTTCATCCTAAACAGCAACCTCAATGTCTGACAAATAGCAAGTTTAACCATCCAGACTCACCAGATCTGAGTGGATGATCTTGCGTGCTCTCTCCAGTGCCTGAGTCATCTCCATGAGGAAGCTGTTCATCAGCTTGGAAGAGGTAGCGCAGCTGGGCATATTCAGCACCGTCACCATGTAGCCGTCAGACACGATGAGATAAGGCAGCCTCGGGTGCCAGGTAACAGAGTAACGCTGCCTCATCGGGTCACGCAGAGACACGCTGGAACTTGACTCAGCATCGTCTGGTGGCTGTGAAGTTACCGGTGGTCTGTAAGGAGTAATATCGGCTGCTTAAATATAACTGAATAAGAATTTTATGTGTATTGGCATGCAGGCATTAAAGAAGGTCAAGCGTTTCCACATGATTACAGTCAAACATGCTGAAAGGGACGGGCTGAATTAGTGAGCTTTGTGCCACCATAAGCTGTAAGTGTATTGGGGGGGGAGGGGCAGGGAATTTCTACTGCTCCAGTACTTACATGAGCACAAAATGACCATGTTGAAAGAAGTAAAAGAGAGAGCAGATGACTAGAGATGAAATAATAAAAGAAGAGAGAGAGGTGGTAAAAGAGGACAGGGATCAGAACAAGAAAGTCACAATGAACATCAATGGAAATGAGAAATGGACAAACATACTATATGACCTGATCCAGCACAGAAATAATGCATTGTGTGTAATAACATTTATCATGTATCATGAATATGACCAACTTGTCATCTTTAATACCGAATTAAAATATTATTATTATACATTTCTATAGAAACAGCTCATTGTATAGTGGTGTATAAGATGAATAAAACACTTCAGGGTGTGCTCACAAACTTTGAGGCTGTGACGGTAAGCCACATCACACCACCCCCATTTTGCTCTAAAAACCTGCCCTAAGTGTTTCAACGCTCATTTCTTATTAGGCACATAGATTTACGTGAGTGTCAAACTACCACAACTCTGCTCACCTGTAAGTGATTAATGGATGAAGAGGCAGGAAGTGTGCAGGGCCAAACTCGATGTCACAGCCACTTGTGGAGAGGGAGACCAGCCCTGCTAAGCGTCCCAGCATCAGGACAGAGCCTCTCTTCAGTATACAGGCCAGATAAAGACTTTCTGGCATCCAACTCACACAGCTCACCCAGTATGACCTTCAGGAATCAACAAAACTGTCAAAATCACGCTGGCTTAAGCTTAGAAGTATAAACGGTGTATATTCTTGACTCACCTCACATATTTGGGTGGGATTGAGAGCTTTTTACTGCCACATCCTCCCAATGAGCTGGATACAGTCACAAAGTTCTGCACGCTTATGAATAATACTTGAGTAGCCTGTTCATCATGAGGACGTATAAGAAATGCGCTCTAATAATTTATCAGGAACAGAGGATAAGACATATTCGATCAGTAATCAGTAGTGTTACCCACCCTTGGATCTTTCTGGTTAAGGACTATTGCTAGCAGTTTTCCATCGGGTGAGAATGCCGGTACTAGGGCTCCTCTGGACTTCACAGGTCGACAGGGAGGCACTAGTTGGCTGAGAGTGTAGGACTTCGTCACCCAGTTGATGCTATATTCTTTCAAACTGTAGAAAAGACAAAACATGAATTAATTCATTTGCAGTTTTACCAACTAATTTGTGTTCCATCTGCTTTTATAGCATCCAACCTGTTTTTTAATGTCTCTTCCCATTCAATCTTCAGGAAGGTGACCATCAACTGCTCACCACTAGTGAAGATGAAAGCACCAAGGCACACATCACCTAAAGACTGGATAAGATCAAAGAAATAAAATTGAACAGATATACTGATGAAATGTTGCAAATTATGGGTAGGTCACCTCCCGCATTGATTATACTTTTAACTGGTTTACAAAATATACTCCTCCATAAACTCATCTAGAATTCTGCTGCTGCATCCTAACCTGGATACCCATCATACATCACATTATCCCCTCCCACCTAATATATTACCATATAGAGTTTAAAATTCTCCTCCTCACTTTTAAAAGCACTTCATAATCTCGCTCCTACTTATCTATCACAACTCGTACAGTCAAACCTCCTGCCCTCCCTTTCCCTTGGGAAAGTTCCAACGTAAAAGTCACTGCTGACAAAAATAAATAAATAAAACAGGTCACATTTGCCAAAAGAAATATCTTGATTATCCTCCAAGACCTCTAGGCAAATATTCTGTTGACTGATAAGACAAAAGTTTAACTTTTTGGAAGGTCTATGTCCTGTTACATCTGGCACAAAACCAGCAAAGAAATAATAATTTTAAAAAACCTAGACTCTCCAACCACATTCAAATGACGACCCATTTATACAGATGCGCTTATCCCACATCATATAAGGCTGCCTGTGGCAAATCTTTCTTTATGTGATACTCTGTCAACTGTTTTATTTAATATTTTCACTGTTATTTTCTACTTGATGCTATTCTTTTATTTCTTGTCTGAATTTAGGATGGTGACCTTGGGTGAATAGGAAGGCACCTATATAAATAAATTGTACTATTATTACTATTATTATTATTATCAACAAATAAAATGCATTTAAGAAAGATTTGCCACACACATGTTAACATGCACCAGAAAACAGCCTCACCTGGCTCTTGACAAACACGCAGTGAAGACATGCTTCCTTATCCCTAGTGGAAGGGAGCCGTGAGTGTTCTGAGGGGTCCACCTGACTCCACCGTCCCATGATGGTATTATCCCGAAAGTTTTTTAGATCCTGAGGCACGATGCATTCCCAGAGGAAAATCTGTCCTGTTAAAGATGCCACGAGAACCCTACGTCCATTCCCCGAGACAAGCAAAGACAGGCGCGTTGAGCTTGCTAAGAAGAGTAAGACAGACCCGGGTCAGAAAGAGACTTAGACATGAAACTAAAATGAGATACAAATTCACACAGAGACCTTTAGCAGCAGAGGCCAGGTCATACACTGCAGGCACTGAGGAGATCATCTTTAAAGAATCTTTGTCTCTGTTCCATAGAAACACCTCTCCGGAGATCAATAGACCAGACAGCCACATGCCTGGAGAGATCATAATGCAGGTTTAGTAGAATCATGGTCCTGGATGGACACCAGTTTTCACCCTTTTTGTGTTTCAATTCAATTCAATTTTGTTTGTATAGCGCTTTTAACAATGTTCATCATTGCAAAGACGTTTTACAGAATCAAGAAAGAAAATTATGGAAATGAGTAAGAAACGTGTGAGAAAACACACATGAATCACTCATGAGCAAGCCGAGGGCGAAGGAAAAGTGGAGCAGTGTTGGAAACGTGTATTACAGTGTTCATTCATTCGCCTCCTATACAGGGTTCACGAAAGCCTATTCCAGGAGCCTTAGGGTACGAGGCAGAGTACACCCTGGACAGCATGACAATCTTTTATATGACGAGCAATTTGGGGAAATCACCCGGAGGAAACCCACCAAACACGGGAAGAACATGCAACTCCAAGCACACAGACCCCGAGGCGAGAATCGAATCCTCGATCCTGGAGGTGCAAGGCCACTGAACTCACCATTTTTAGAGCTGGACATTGTCAACACTCTTGGCAGCACTTGTTGCAGTTTTGGGATCTTCTTTTTAGTCTGTCCTGTGTGTAAGTTGATCTCACTGATCCGATTGTCATCCAGAAGGAAGACACCTTCCCTCTCCTGAGATACAAATCAAGACCACGTGTGGAATTAGAGAAATCGTAAGAAGGCATTTTCTGGTCAAAACCACATTGAAGCTGTCAGTCTCACCTTTCCCAGCCAGCAAAATCTCGGCCATGGTTTTCTCCTCTTGATGCTGGACGACAACAGCACCTCGAGCTTCAATTCCATGTCTGGAGACTGATCTGAGATCCGCGTTTTCTGCTTTTCACATCGCTACGGCTGGTCATGTTTGAAACGAGCACATCCCGAAGTCGCTAAAGATCATTCCTAGATAATTTTTCCATGAAATTCCCGTCTAGCGGCGAGGTGATGGCATAGAAAGCATGTAGTTACGTAGCAAACACAAACATGTACATTATTTTAACAAAAAAAAATCAACGAAAAAGGTAAAACAGCATCTTCTGCATTGAAGAAAATAAAAAAACGCCAAGCCATGTTTGTTAGCAACCGAGCTAGCGACATGAGATGGAATCCTATGATACAGCCCAGGCGTTTAAACAAGCAAAAGTCCCTTGTTTCTTACTCACTAATGGACATCTTTCATCCCTGACAAACCCTTACAATCGTCCCAACACAAGAAAACATATTAAATAAGTATTTGCATAAAATTCATAACGGTATTTTTTTTTCTTTCGAATTTCCCTCCACTTCCGGTACTACACAGATTCCCGTTTCGTTGCCATGGAACGAGACGCGTTCACGAGGACACGAGAGCGCGCAACGAGCCCGCGCACAGAAACCAGCGTGAGGAGCTGCCAGAAAGGATGATTAAAACTAACAGATTCAAACCTTACCCTATGTAATCATATCAAGCACAAATTGTGCAGTTTTTTTCTTTGATTAACTAAAAGTAAACAAAAAAATGTAATAATTTAATAGGTATCATTGATTCCATATTTAATGGGGGGGGGGGGGGGGGGGGGGGGGATGGGGGTAATATGATGACATGACCAGAGCCATTTACTGCAATCATGCTTATGTGAAGGATGACTTTTCCACCCGAGCATTAAAAGAAAGCAAGTATAAAGTTATAATTGATTAATTATAACTAATTAGTTTATTTAAAATATAATTTTTAAAAATTATTATTATTATTGAGTGGTACACCACAAGGGTCAAGAGTTTGATTCCCACTTCAGGTCAGTGTGCATGAAGTTTGCATGTTCTCCCCATGCTTGGCGGGGTTACTCTGGGTACTCTGGTTTCCTCCTACAGTCCAAAGACATGCAAACTAGGCTTATTGGGTTTCCCAAATTGCCTGTAGTTTGTGAATGAGTGTGCGTGTGTGTATGTGTGTCCCCTGTGATGGACTGCCACCCCATTCAGGGTGTACCTCACCTGGTGCCCTAAATCTCCTGGGATAGGCTCCAGGCCCCCCTGCCGACCATCTATGCAGGGTAAAGAGGTATAGACGGTGAGTGAATGAGGGATTTTTTTAATTATAATTTGTTATTTTATATTTTTATTATTGTTGTTATTGTTGTTGTTGTTGTTGTAGATAAAAAGGCATAATATTAAATATTAATCAGTTACAAAAGCATAATAACATTTCTCATTGCCATTCAATCACTTTCACTATGAGTTCGGCTGAACGTACCATTTTTCGCCATAGAGGACGCTGCCTACAGTTGGTGTGGAATAACTAATTAAGGCAGTAAGACATAAAAGTTGATGATGATGCTGCCTACGGCTACATATACAGGACATGCCTGTGACACGCCTGTGACGGGACTTCCTGTGCAATACTTGCGACCGGTCAGGAAACAGAATTTCATATATATATATATGCACGCACTCATGCACATTATGCAGTCTTGTGTTCTACTGTAATTTAGTTATGCGTCTGTAGTCTTGTCTAGTTCTCTACAGTGTCATGTAGCACCTTGGTCCTGGAGGAATTCTGTTTTATTTAATTGGTTGAAATAAAAACAAAACTTGAACTTACTTGACATAAGGCACAAAGGTGAGGTTGCAGCGAGGTCCATGGCCTGCAAATAGAGAAGTGCAGCATTGTGCGATGCAGATGTGCAAGGGGGAGGCATGGGTGCAGTGGGCTGCCTTGGAGGGGAAACCCCAAACTCTGCACAACCAGGGAGGGAACCACAAGAGGGAGAGCAGAAAAGAAGAAAAATAAAGGAAGAAGGACAGCGAGCAAGAGAAAAAGACAACATACCATCGGAACCGCTGTATTCCTCCATATAGTCCTCCACCAACCCTGCGTCCTCTGTCAGGCTGCCAGATAGTGAGTGGTACTGGACCCACTTCACTGGTACTGGTGGCATGCAAAAAACTAGATAAATGTTGAATAAACTTAAATTGTATTGTTGGTCCAACTTCTTACAGTGGTATTTGTTGAGACAACAGGTAACATTGTGTTCTTGAAAACGTTAAAGACACAGACTAAAAATCAAGTTGAGCCACCAATTTACCTTCCCTAAGATGCAATCACATGATTTTATAAGACCATCCCCAACTAACTAATTCTATCAAACTGCACTAGGAAGGTGATAATGGCTGTTTTTGTGGACTCTTTACTCTGGGTAAGTATTTATTTGTTTATTTATTTATTTAAAATATATTAACGTTACGTTACAGGTAGTTTAGACGGTTAACATTATATACGTGAGGCCGGTGTGTTTACACTTATCATCATACTGAGGCACCCTGACACTCCTGAGGTGAGCTTAGCTAACATTAGGCTTCATGTTACTGCACTGTTGCACTCCAGAAAGACACGTCTATGAACATTGAAAAAGAGCTGTTGCTACTTTCCAGCCAGCTGGGTCTAATGAAGAAGCTCACTGAGGAAGGTACATTTCTGTCTAAATTAATGGCAGATATTGTCAGCTGTTTGTTAGGTGAAACAGATCTGCACCTCAAAGTATCGGACCCCAAACTGACAGCCTGGTAGAGCGATTTAATCAAACGCTTAAAAGAATGTGACGGAGAGCGGTGGATGAAAGCGACCGGAAGTAGGATCAGCTGCTCCCATAAATCTCAAGCGTCTACCGGCTTCACGCATTTCAAGCTGCTGTTTGAATGGAGGCCTGCAACCATATGAACATGGTTCATGGCTAAATTGCTTGAGGATGGCATTATAAGTCCACTAGGCCCTGTCCAGCTCCATCATCGTAGTGCCAAAATCTGACAGTTCGATAAGGCTCTGTAACGACTTCCAGCATCTGAAACAAATTTCTGAGTTTTACACATACCTCCTGCCTAGAGAAGATGACCAAGGAAAAGACAAGGAAGGTCACTGGCAGTATAACGTCCTCCATTTTGGTTAACACCGTGCCCCGGCCAATTTCCAGCCGTTCATGGGCATCGTGCTCCCCAGTCGCTGGCCCTATGCCATGGCGTGATCACCTCCATCATCTCCAAAGGGTGCTCGAGGAGCTCCGAAAGACTGGGCTCACGGAAGTAGCTGCAAAATCTAGAATTTGGCAGAATTGTCATTTAATAGCAGTCCTCTGCACTTAATCTGAAGTTTAGGTTTCAGCTCTTCAATAAGCGTCTCACTGTAACGAGCACTGTTGATTGTTGAAACTTTTTCCTGATAATATTCTAATATTGGCGCTTCCCATACAACTTCAAGCAAACATTTTCCAGCTAATGGTTGACATTTTAACCTTTTCTTGGTCAGCAATTGAGGATGTTTACATTCCATTGTCTGTCCATTTGGCACCAGGACTGGTTCTCCTACAGAAACTTTTCACCTTTCAAATGCTTCTGTTTATGCTCTTTAATTTGTTGTTTTTGCACCTGATACACCCTTAAACCACAAAAAAATGAATCACTGAATACTGTTCCTCTTTCATGAAAATCACAAGGGCATCCATTTTTGCTTGCACCACAATTATAAACGAACTGATTCACTGCAGCAACTGGGGATACAGTTGCCTTGAGCGGAAAGCACCGACAAGACATATAGATATAAGACAAGAAAATATAAGCAGACTGAGAATAATATTTGATTTTCCCTTGTAGGTAAAGAAATAGCTGCTACCCTGTTAGATCCTTCCAAGCACATTAAAGCCCATTTGTAGGAGAAACGTAGGGAAGTCCAGCATCACGTCCAAATCAGGCACAGCATATGGATGTCATTTCTTTGTGACAATGTCCAAGCCAATTCTGATTGGCAACTGCCTGAACCAATCAAAGGGCATGTTGTAAATAAGTATTAGACATTGATGAGTTTAGTTTAGCGTTTGGTTAATTTCAGCAGATGCTTCTTATCATGCTAACACTCAACATCATCTCCAGTCGGTGATGTTTTGTTGATACAAAAATCATTAAAGTTCTTCTTCCTCATCATCATCACCATCTTGGTTTTTACCAGCATCTGGCATCTACTACTCCCATCAACCTTAAGAAACACAAGAAATACTTTCTTCCTTTTCCTCTATCTCCATTTTCAAAACACTTTCTCTCCACATTCCCATTCTGACCTAATGTCTTTGTTGGTGTCATGTTATTGTTTAAAATAGCTTGGCTGGACGCTTGTTGTCATGGTAACGGTAAACCTTCATTTAAATAATAAATAAATTATTAATTTATGACGTGGGGCGAATATGAAACATTTTCTTGTCACATATACTCTACAGTGTATTTTTTAAATAAAACGTTGAGACTGAACTTAATAAAATATTATAGCTATGATGTCGAGGCAAGACACCCGACAGCACACCTGAGAGAGGGTCAACCGTTACCTTTCACCAGCTACGGTGTAATAGCGCCACCTTCTGGTCCTGGTCTCTCTCATCTTCCTTTCACAAATTCTAAATAATAAGTAATAATTAATTTGAATAAAATAATACATTCTAAATAATAAATAAATGTCTGATTTATCCCTTGCAGCAGCAGCATAACTAGACATTAGGTTTCCCTGCCACATTTGGTTCAAAGTGTGGACATCTTTCAAGAACAAAAAGCTGAGACTAAACTTAATAAAATATTATACCCATGATGTCTTGGTCAGTTACACATCTGGGAATCTGAAAACTAAATAAATAATTTGATTAATTTACAAGGTGCATTTTGTTTTACAGATTACTACCTTATATAATAGTAAAGATGTATTGATTTTTTTAATTAAATGAAAATATTACATGCACTATTACATTACTAATTATGTTTGTGTCATATTAATATTATGTAATCCTTGATAATAAATATATAAATCTCTTTCAAACCATAATTTCTGCGCTCCAACGAGGCCTCTAAGTGATCGCCATCCTGGGACAGGCATTTGTTTTAATGACATGGGTGGTAAAATTTGGGACACATTTTCACACATTTCATTTTTTACTTTTTTTTTAAATTACTTTTTTAAGTCATTAATTTGTAGCATATTTAGGAGAATTAAATTCCTGGACAGGATATAGAAAATGTCCTATTAACATCAGCAGTTTCAAATATTGTACGAACACAGCAGTCTTTTTCCAAATGTATATTTGATAACAGATAAAAGTAAAATCACAATAACACAAAGACAAATTATAATTTCTAAATGTAATTAAGAAATAATTTGAATAAATCATTAATTGAATTTTTTTTTTATAACATATAATGTTGGGGCAATTATTAAACTTTTTTTGGCACATTCAGTCTGACAGCATCTTTTGGCTTTTGATATCTAAACAAAGAGTCACAGTGTGGTTTTTCAACAACATTTTTTAAACATGATCACACTGGTACTGGTACTGGTACTGGCTAACTACAACACCTATATACAGTGTCATAGTTAGCCAGTACCAGAGAACCAGTCAAAAGTTTGTACGCACATAATTTGAACAGTTGATATTGAGATGTATCTGCTACTTATACTCTGTAAAGCTTCATAACGGCTCTAATCTGAGGTGCTGTTTGTTAATTGGTGATTTCTGAGGCTGGTGACTAAAAATGACTTACTGCTCTGCAGCACAGGTAAAGTTTTTAAAGTCTTGCTTTCCTGGGAAGGTCTTCATGAGAGACAGTTTCATCATGGTGTTTGATGGGTTTTACAAACGTACTTGACAACACTTCAGAACAGCTGAGCTACTTGTTGCTGTTGCTGTTATTGCTGTTGTAATTACCTAATGCCATTTCCTAGGTTCATTTCATAACTATTTCATAATTGAAAAAAAAAAAATCCCATATTGCTCTAGAATGTAGTAACAGGCTTTTCTTCTTCAGGCTACACGATGAATGGCAAAAAATACCAATACAAATTTCTGTTTGTATGATAGCTTTCCCATTTAATGCCAGTAAAATGATCATCTACAGCACTTTCACACACGTTAGTGACAAGATTTTTCGTAATGTCACACACTGCCAGTGGCGGGAAGAATTCCACAAGGTCACGTTGTAAAACTGACACGGCCTCTAATACCTCAGGCTCTTATGAGAGATCACATAGTAAAGTAAAACCCATCAATCTGTTTTGTTTGGGCGTTTAATGGTGCCATGTGTATTATTATTATTGTACTATTATTATAATATTGGATTGCAGTGTCGTACTGTATTATTAAACCTTCCCAGGAACAGAGCTCTGGGTTTTCCTACTGTACACTTCTGTCATTTAACAGTGATAAATTTGTTACTGTATGTCACAATATGGGTTAATGTTTCCTCGAAAAGAGCTTAGTTCCAGCGCTGTCTTTATCCAGTATGTCCACAGTTAGGTGACAGTCTCTCCGACACCGTTATTTGAATACAACGTCATGGCAGAACACTTAGCATTATTCAAATGTGTGTAGAATGTGTATGAATCTGCATGTTGCTACTTTTAAAAGGCTTCTCACCCATTGCTCTGTATTACTTTCATGGATATAACAGGGGAGCAAAGTAGTAGTCAACCAGGTGTCACTTTGAAAAGTTATGTTATGTTATGCTATGCTATGTTATCTTATGCTATGTTACGTTATGCTGTTATGCTATGCTATGCTATGTTATGCGATGTTGTTGTGTTATGTTATGTTGTTGTATTATGCTATGCTATGCTATGTTATGTTATGCTATGTTATGTTATGTTATGCTGTTATGTTATGCTATGTTGCTGTGTTATGTTATGTTGTTACGTTATGCTATGTTATGTTATGCTATGTTATGTTATGCTGTTATGCTATGCTATGTTATGTTATGCTATGCTATGTTATGCTATGCTGCTATGTTATGTTATGTTATGCTATGCTATGTTGTTGTGTTATGTTATGTTGTGTTACGTTATGCCATGTTGTTTTGTTATGCTATGCTATGTTATGCTATGCTATGCTATGTTATGCTATGCTGTTATGTTATGTTGTGTTACGTTACGTTATGCTATTTTATGTTTTGTTATGCTATGTTATGTTATGTTATGCTATGCTATGCTATGTTATGTTATGTTGGTGAGACAGGTGTTTGGCCAGATGTCATGGATTCCCATTCTAATAACAGCATTTTAAACATCTTTGTTTTGAGCAAAAATAATTCATTCAAATATAGAGTTTATTAATTTTGCAGAAGAAAAGTGGCACAATAACTTTATAAGTGTAATCTCTCATTTAATACAATGTATAGCATTAACAATATGTATAGATATCCTGAGAACTAGAAGTTTCATGCACGTAGAATCTTAGTTCGACCAGTCATGAACATTTTTTTATTGAACCATTACTACAGTATAAATTGTTGGTTTTCAACAGAGCCCCAAAAGAGGTGAACTGCTTATATAGATTATGAAAGTTATTATCTTGCTGTAACTAATCATTCGATTGTGTGCCCAAATTATTTTCAAATAAAGCAATGGAGATCTTCATTTGCCAAATATGATATGTAAATCAGTAGTGTTAACTATAAATGTAAACTGTAAATGCAACTTAACCCTACAGTTTTCATTCATAAACCTGGCATTCCTTTAAAGTTTTGCTTAAATAACTTGTTTGCCCAAATGTGCGCCAATCGTGATAATAAAACTACTATTATAAGACTACGTACAATTATTTTTGACAGTGATTTTATTCCATATAAGACGCCCCCCCCCCCCCATTCTGAAACTCTGAACAAAATATAGTAAGTAGATAAACTATATTCAACACTATTCAACAAATAGACATTCTCATTGATCACCATGCCTTTATAATTTCCGTTAAAAAAAAAAGGTTTTTTAAAGGTTTATTATGTTGGAGTACATTTGAGACTTTCTTTCAGACATTCTCACTTCTCTGCACTGAAGAATTTTACAGCCGTCGCTGCTTTTGTGACCTGAATTGCAATTTAAGGGCATACTGTAGATACTGTATGCAATGAATTTTACTGCTTAATTCACTTGGCCTCAAATAAAAGCCCATGGACTATTTTGGAAATTAATCTTTAGGAAAAATGCAGACCTTTTTGGGGCAGTATGGTAACTTTTCTCCCCAAGATAATAATGTTAGGGGCTCCGTAGGTCTTTGCAAAAAAAAAAAAAACAGTTATACAAAATACGACTGTTATCTTTTTCTTTGTGTATTTCTTGAAAGAAAGCCCAATGTGCAGCAATTATTCAATATAAACCCAACTTTTACTGTGGCAAACCAATCAACAAATTCAGATGTTGGTTTTCCTCCTTGAAGAAATGTAAAAATAATTTAAATGGTCTTGATGACAGTACTCTTGCTGGGACCATGTTTCTTTTCAGTTAGCCAAGACCAAGAAGCTTGCTATGGCCTGTAAGCACTCTGCAGACTAATTTGCCTTTTACACTTAAAATTTATTTTTTATTTTTTTTATAAAAAAGTCAGAATGTACTGTACAGCTGTCACTCAGGGTTGCAGGAGGCCTGGAGCCATTCCTGGGAAACTCGGGACACACAGAAGATTACCAGGAAAAGCATTTCAGCAGCACTTGATCTTTTTGATCCTCTGATGCCAGACGTGGGTAATCGTGCTGTCTTGTGTGGAATTATGAACTGACGCACTTAATTATCTGCACTTAATTATCTGCAAACAGAGCAACAGCAAATTGTCTTTGCGTCATGAAGTGGATTGAGGTGGGTAATTTAGTGTAATGATTATTCCTTAAGGAGGAAAGATAATATTAAATTCAAAATATAAGCTCATGAATAAACATTTCTGACATTTATTCATAGAAATTAAAAAACATCCATGAATTAAAAAAAAAAACTGTTGCCATTTAAGACATACTGGTGCAAAATTGCAAAATTCACTGTCTTGTCAAAAAAAAGTTGACATTTCAAGTCAAATATTTGGCATTCACCAAACAAAGCGAATATTAAACTTACTCTACATCTACATCTAGGCATTTGGCAGACGCCCTTATCCAGAGCGACTTACTTTTTTTTTTTTATGTCATTATACATCTGAGCAGTTGGGGTTAAGGGCCTTCCTCAAGGGCCCAACAGGGACAACTTTTGGTGGTCGTGGGACTTGAACCTGGGACCTTCCGAACCGTAGTCCAATGCCTTAACCACTGAAAAAACAAACATAAATGACCATGATCAAATAATTTTAAGAAGCTTAATAGTAAAAACTCAAAGGATTGACAATAAACAGCTGTTTAAGAAACAGCAAGAAAACCACTTCTCAGTGAAGCTAAAAACAGAAAAAAAGACTTGCTAGGGAGCATAAAGATTAAACTTTGTATGGATGGAAAAAAGGCCATGTGATCTGTTGAGTCCACATTAACCCTATTCTAGAGTGATGGGCGAGTCAGGGTAAGAAGGGAAGCGCATCAAGCGATATACCCATTATCCTCTGATAATATCCAAGCCTCTGGACATAATGTTATGATCTTGCTTCAGTTGCTCAGGTCTAGGCTCAGCCACGTTATGTGGCAACAAAACTAAGTCAGCTGACGACCTGAATGTACTCATGGCCAGGTTATCACATCTATGGAGTTTTTCTTCCCTAATGGCATGCCATATCCTAGTTTCAAAGAGTCATTCTGAGAACATACAATATAATTATACAATATAATTATCAATTATGGCATAAAGGTGGTTTAATGGCATATTATTATATGTAACTTATCAATATTATCATTTTTTTATTTAGGCTAGGCAATGTATAATGCTTGTCACAAATAACTTAATAGGCAAGACTTTATCTTTAATCAGTCTTTTAAATGTGTCTTTCGAAGTTGCGAATGATTAGTGATTCCGGAGGAAATTTCTGGAATTTCCTTCAGGATCAATAAAGATCAAAAAACTTTATTATGAAGCTTAGAGCAATTATCTATCCAAAGATCTTTTGCAGACTCATGTCTATATGGTCACTTAAATCTGTGATAAAGTGAACCCGTTCAACAAATACTGATTCAGCAGAAGCTTACCTTTCTATGTTCTCCAGCCAGTCGGTCAGAATAGTCTGCTTCCTGCTGAACACATGGAAAGAATTTTCAGACTTAAACAAGTGTACTAGGTCCGGAACTACAGTAAGAGTACCGGTGGATATGTTGGTACATTCTGTAACAGATTTTTTTTTTCATTTTTTTTTTTTTTTCATTCGGTCAGTACAAAATTTAAATAGACTGCCCGCTCACTTTTGTTTGTTGATGCTGGAAACAAATCTGCAAAACCCACATTTGCCTACGTTTGCAGTCGGTAGGAGAAGAGCTGCACGAAATGAGATGGCTGGTGGTCTAAGTATAAATTTAAGATTTTTCCAGACTGCGCTTCATCAGTTTTTTCGGAGAGCTGCGCCTGTCACTGTATTTGGAAAGAAGGGAGAATTTAATGCGACTTTGAGATGGATATACAAGACTGGGTAAATTCCATAATCAGAGCCATTCTGTGTCTGACTGGAATCATTGGTAACAACTGGCTGTGCATTACCTCCCTGCCTAAATCTAATTCTCAGCTCCGAACTAATGACCTCCTATTTATAAACTTGGGTGTATCCAACCTGATCACTAATTACTTTGTGGACGTCTTCTACATTATCCAACCTGGTGGGTTTTTACCTGTGGGGAAGGTGTACTGCATCTTTCAACTCTTCCTGCCTAAATTCTCGGAGACCAGCAGCATCTTGACCACCATATTCATCACTCTGTACTGGCATCAGAAGCTCGTGGGCTCCCTGAAGCGTGGAGGAGCTCCTATACTCATGGACAACCTCGCCTTTATCGCCGCTCTGCTGACAGGAAGCTGGATCTGTGCATTTGTCCTCAACATTCCACATTTTTTCTTTACTTTTGGACACAATCAGAACACAACTACTGTACAGTGCATCGAAAAGCAACAACTGCCGGGCTATAAGGTGACGTACACCATACTTGTGAATTTCTTTCCACTCATAGGCATTGTCTATGCAAGCATGCAGGTCACAATCACACTGCTGCAGAATGAAAAGCGAATGAGGAAAATGAACATGGCAGTCAAAAACGAAGGAAAGACCTCAGGAGATGATGCTAATGGTATATCAACAGTTACCAAGTCCAAATCCAAGTCACAAGGCAAATCAGGAAGTCTGATGAGGGCCGCCAAGAGTGTGGTAGTAGTAGCCGTTTTTTTTTTAATTTGCTGGCTAGTTAACCTCCATGTCAGTTTTGTCAGTTCTGTCTCAGATAGCAGTGTGTTACATGACTTGGAAAGCTTTGTAGGCGCATCCTATACATGCGTCATCCCTTACATTTATCTGTATGGTATACAAAAGCTGACCTGCTCCAGACATTAAGGATATGTGTTAGGTCATAACTGAGATATCATTTAGAACGCTTTCATTTTATGTATGATGAAGGCTGTAGACTCGAAATATTACAAAACATAAGAACTGATTGTAAGTTAAAAAAAAGAAAAAAGGATAAAACTGTAACAAGAAAATGTATTTACTTATTTATTTATTTATTTGCTTGGCTTGCTTCCATTTCTGTCTGCTAGTAATTAGACAAATAATAATTACTAACCAAAAGAAGTGACTGTATAATAAATGGCATGATGGTAAAGCAAAAACATTGTGTTCATTTTGAATGGTTTATCAGCACTTGATCGCTGTCGATCGTCTGCCCTTAAACACAATGAATCATGCTTTCATGTGTGTAATGATGAACTGATGCACTCTCTTAAATATCTGCAATTTGTCACTATGTCATGGAGGTGGCCGAAATGGTTTATTTGGTGTAATTGTGATTACCCCTTAGGGAGTAATGCACATTTAATTGCGCAACACACATTTGCATAAAAGGCAATTAACTGAAGAGGCTTCAGAGGGAAAACATAATTAATAAAACAATCAATTCAGTCCAAACCTGTTCCATTAGTTAAACATTAATCACAGATAAGCAGCACAGATTATATCATTTGCAAAAATCAGTGCAATCTGCATTCGGAGTTGAAGCTAGCAAACAAGATCAAAGTTGTAAACGAGTTTATTTTAAACCATCATTTTCTTAATAAAGTTATTATGAAAACATAATAACAATAAACAATTAAAAATAATGAAATATTATTAATAAATAATTACCAAATCCAAGTTTTGAGTCTATAGGGCTCTTTTGTGTGCCGTCAGATGCTATGTAAATCCAAACCGGTTCCATTTTGTCGGTCAATTTCTCAGGGGTTTTGCTATGCCAGGCAGTTTTGCATGTCACAACATATGAATTAAAAAACTGGGAAGACATTGTATCAGTCAGTTTTCTACTGAAGAAAATATGATTTGTGGTTATATGCCATACAACGGGATACTACTGGTCAAAATACTACACTATACTGGGAATAGTGGACTTGGTTGAATGACTGTAGTTTTCTTAACATACATATATTAGCAGGTCTCTCATCATGTGCTCAGTTAATCCATGAGGGTAAATCTTGGTGGCATTATCTAGAAACATTGTTTTGATTCTGGATCACATGACCTAAAGAGCTCTAATATAATAATCAATTTTTAAAAAATGCAAAAGCCAGATAAAGATAAAGCCAGAGGCAGATCGGTGAGCGCAAAAACAACAGGTGAGGAAAAAACACACGTGACCAAATGATGTTGGCCATAGAGATGCAAAGTGGACAGAAAAAAAATAACAACAAAACTGGGGGCAGTGGAAAGTATTGCAGTAAATATATCTTTATTGTGTCCTTTTGGATGGATGACAACAAGGGACTATTACTGTACATATCTATAATTATATATATAAAAAAATCTTAAACAGTATGATGAATCGATTAGGACCCTTAGCTTCTAGCTCTTCTTGACTTCTAACCACACAAGATAATATAGTGGAAGCTTTCCTCCATACAAGTCAAGGGTTTTTTTTCGTACCTGGGGAAAACATAAAGTAGGTCTTGTGTTCTTTGTTTTGAAGACAACCAATCAGCTAGAAGAAATTCATTCCACCACCTGAGTACCAGGAAAGAGGTTTCAGGTGAAGGTTTTCCTTGTACCTTGAGGGATAAGTGCTTACAGGTAGGTGGGGGAGAATTGGTTTTCCCTACATTGTGGGAGGAGCAAATCATCAATTATTCTTTAAACAACTGCCCCAGTTCTAAGTAGAAGGAGACTTACTGCGTTGGTAAGATGAACACGGACGAGTGGATAATGGCTTCAGTAAGAGCGTGCATGTGCTTCTTTGGAGTCCTTGGTAACACCTGGTTGGCTTTTCATTTCCTGCCAAGATCCAGATCTCAGCTCCGAACTAACAACATCCTGTTTGTCAACTTGGCTATATCCAACCTGATTACCAATTACCTGGTGGACCTGCCCGAGACCTTAGACGCTGTAATCCAGTGGATTGCATCCAGGAAATACTGCGCCGTGTTGAATTTCTGCTCTGACGTCTCAGAGTCCAGCAGCATCTTCAGCACCATGTTCATCACTGTGTACTGGCATCAGAAGCTTGTGGGCTCCCTGAAGCGCGGAGGAGGTGCTGTGCAAATGGACAACCTTTGCCTCATCACCGCATTGCTGACAGGAAGCTGGACCTTCGCCACCATCTTCGGCATTCCTCATTTCTTCTTAATCCCGAAGGACATCTTCAACCAAAGCGTCAAAAACTGTGTAGAAGAAGAATTCCCGAGCCAAGAGGCCAAGCTAGGCTACGAAATGTCATACCTTGCACTGGGAAATCTTGCTCCAATTATAGGCATAGTTTATGCAAGCATTCAAATTGCTGTCACACTTATACAGAACGAGAAGCGGATCAGGAACAGCACAAGCCTGTTCACTAGAGGAGGAAACGTCAAGAAGAAGACGACTCCAGAACTCACATGCAGAGCAAAGCATCCAAACGCTGGAAATAAAGTCCAAGAACAACAACAAGTAGTAGAAAGGTCTACAGACAAAACCAGCTCATCCTCAGGTAATCAAGTGAGAGCTGCAAAGAGTGTGGTCACAGTGGCCATAGTTTTCCTGATCTGCTGGCTAACGCACCTCACACTCAGCATAACCTTCACCTTTTACAAGTCCAACATATTATCAGAGACGATCAGCTTCATAGGAGCATCATATACATGTATAATCCCTTATATGTACTTGCATGGTCTAAAGAAGTTGAACTGCTCATGCAAAGGCTGATCAGCAGTCTAAAATAGGACATCAGAAGGCTCAGGTCTCCCAGACAAAAGGACAAGTGAAGCGTTATGCTTCAAACTGTATTGCAAAGTCAATCCTCCATCTCGCCTTAAATGGATTTAAGTGCAGAGATGAAAATATTCCAACTTCTGGTTTTATGTTCGTTACTGTTTTATTAGGAACCAGTATTTTTTTGTTTGTTTTACAATTCAAGAAATAAAATGTCTGGTGCTTTTTTTTTCCCCACACCTTGATGTCCCTTGCAGAATCATGAATGATCCCCAGGGCCTAGTTATGCCTTGTTACGAATAATTATTGTCACCAAAGCAGCAGGGGAAACAAACCTGGCACATCAGGAACCACAGGATGTATGAATAAAAGGTTACTTTTACTGAAATCATACGAAAATTAAAAAAAACAACCTGGTTCCCAGACTTCATTATTTTCTTACCATAATCATGTAGAATACAAATTAAAACAATCATTCCTACCAGAGGCATTATGTGTCTAGCTGGGATCATTGGTATCAACTGCCTGTGTTTTACCTTGACGCCTAAATCCATTTCTCAGCTCTGAATTAATGACATCTTATTTCTAAACTTGGTTGAATCCAACCTGGTGGACATCTTCTACATCATGTTTTTGCTCGTGGAAAAGGTTTCGTGCGTATTTCAAATTTGTTCCTGCCTAAATTGTAAAACTCACCATAAAGCTACTGATAGCAAAAGTTTAAATGCAGTTTTACACTAATCACCTTGTAGGGAATAGTATTCATTGACCTTGGACTCTATAAAGCTAAAATCTTGTAAGACAGAAAGTACGAGTTAGTACGGCAAAGAACAATACAATGCGAGGTGTTTCAATGCCTGTGGGGAAAAGTAGGTTTTGTATTGCGTTGTTTTGAAGACAACCAATCAACTAGAAGAAATTCAGTCCACCACCTGGGTACCATGAAAAGAGAAGGTTTCAGATCCAGGTTTTCTTTGCACCTTGAGGAATAAATGCCTTCAGGTAGGTGGAGGGAGAATTGGTGCTCCTTACATTGTGGGAGGAGAAGTCAGTTGCTGATGATGTCATTATATGTCGGCAGTTTAAAACCAACATACCCGACAACAAGCATGGCAAAGAAATTAATCTTTAAACATCTGCGACAGGTCCAAGTAGAAGGAGACTTACTGCGTTGTTAAGATGAACACGGACGAGTGGATAATGGCTTCAGTAAGAGCGTGCATGTGCTTCTTTGGAGTCCTTGGTAACACCTGGTTGGCTTTTCATTTCCTGCCAAGATCCAGATCTCAGCTCCGAACTAACGACATCCTGTTTGTTAACTTGGCTATATCCAACCTGATTACCAATTACCTGGTGGACCTGCCCGAGACATTGGACGCTTTAGTCCAGTGGATTGCAGCCAGGAAATACTGCGCCGTGTTGAATTTCTGCTCTGACGTCTCGGAGTCCAGCAGCATCTTCAGCACCATGTTCATCACTGTGTACTGGCATCAGAAGCTTGTGGGCTCTCTGAAGCGCGGAGGAGGTGCTGTGCAAATGGACAACCTTTGCCTCGTCACCGCATTGCTGACAGGAAGCTGGACCTTCGCCACCATCTTCAGCATTCCTCATTTCTTCTTAATCCCGAAGGACATCTTCAACCAAAGTGTCGACAACTGTGTAGAAGAATTCCCGAGCCAAGAGGCCAAGCTTAGCTACGAAATGTCATACCTTATACTGGCAAACCTTGCTCCGATTATTGGCATCGTTTTAGCAAGCATTCAAATTGCTGTCACACTTGTACAGAACGAGAAGAGGATCAGGAACAGCACAAGACTGTTCACTAGAGGAGGAAAAGTCAAGACGAAGAAGATTCCAGAACTCACATCCAGAACAAAGCATCCAAATGTTGGACATAAAGTCCAAGAACAAGAAAGGTCTACAGACAAAACCAGCTCATCCTCAGGTAATCAAGTGAGAGCTGCAAAGAGTGTGGTCACAGTGGCCATAGTTTTCCTGATCTGCTGGCTAACGCACCTCACGCTTAGCATAACCTTCACCTTTTACAAGTCCAACATATTATCAGAGACGATCAGCTTCATAGGAGCATCATATACATGTATAATCCCTTATATGTACTTGCATGGTCTAAAGAAGTTGAACTGCTCATGCAAAGGCTGATCAACAGTCTGAAAAGAAGTAGCTCTCCCAGACACAAGGACAAAGGAAGCGTTATACTACGAACTGTAATGTAAAGTAAATCCTCTATCTTGCCTAAACGGATTTAAGTGCAAAGCTAAAAATATTGACTTCTTAGAAACCAGTCGTTTTTATTATTATTATTTTCAATTCAACAATTTTAATGAGTGGAGTTTTTCTTATAGCTTGATGTCTCTTGCAGAATCATAAATGATCCCCTGAGCCTAGTTAAGAATAAATATTGTCACCAAAGCAACAGGGGTATTATATAATTTTTTTTTTTTTTACTTTTGCATCAGGAACTACAGGATACATGAGCAAAAGGTTTCTTTTGCTGAAATCATACTAAACATAAAACCCCAACCCCCGGGACTGAGACTTCTTTATTTTTTATTTTCTCACCATAATTATGTACAGTACAAATCTGAACACTTATTCCCACCATTCAAATGGAGTATTTCATGTAAAATCTTGCACGTTTAAAAAGGTACGTAACAAAGTCTGTCACAAAAAAACGCAATGCCTACTTTCTACACAACGAAGGCTGTTTGCTAGACATAAAACAAAAAATAATAATACTAACTGATTTATACATAATCACTTGGGTATGATTTAAATTTGGCTCCTGATGAGAGTTGGACATCGCTGATACAAATTAATCATTACATATATAAAAAATAATAATGATGAATACCTGCTTTTTTCAGCAAAAGATTGTATAATTTGTGATTTTTTTGTTATTGTTTGTGATTACTCCAAGTTTTAGACAAATATTACACACATTTTCTAAAACGAATATCTTTGTCCAAACCTTTTAACACGTATGACCAAAATATTTGTGAAACCTGGCAGGAAAGAACCTCTCGAATAAACACAATGCCACACACTAATAAATTATCACCTCTGTATGGCCAAACAACCAACAAAAGATTTTTTGCAGGCACAACGAGAGGTAACTGTAAATCTGAGTGTTAAAATATTAAAGCTGCATATGCGAAGGCATACGTGTGAACTTTTATTCTGTATTCTGATGTCTTTTAGTGCTACAATTAACCTCAGATGCGGGTGGAAAAAGCTGTGTAGGAGAGTCTGTGCATATATTTGATGTAATGTGAGTTGACAACCCCCCCCCGCCCCGCCCCTAACTGGACTCAATGAAGTTTTTCCAGTTTGGCCTGTAGAGATTTAAAGTTGCGTATGATTTCCTCCAGGGCGGCGCTGGGGCTCAGTGACTGAAGCTCCACCAGATAGCCGCAGATGTTGTCCAAGCACACGTTGGTGAATCGTCGTCTAAGAAACAGGAAAAATAAAAGAAATGATGTAATGCTGAATATGCTTAGATTTTTTGGGAACACGTAGATGCTGATGTCTGAGTCGTTACCTGTCGTAAGTGGGCACTCGGCTCGGGTCGTCTACGTAACCTGACAGGAGCACATGGATGCACTCCACTAGGTGCAGAGGTTTCCTCAAACGCTGCCAACATGGATCCTGGGAGAGGTTTAAAAAAAAAAAAAAAAAAGGTGGGGAATTGATGAGTAAAATCAAAAGTTGTGGCATTGGTCATTTGTATTTGTTTTCATTATATATTTAATGTGCACGACATGCATCTAATATGGAAACATCATGCACAGAGACGCATAATAGTAATTTTAATGCCACCAGAAGGAATTAAAATGATTAAAACTAAATATTAAAGCACACAGTATTTTTATCATCTATTTGGTTACAAAACTTGTTGCAATGTAGTACAACATTTACAATTTTTAATTTAAAATGTACAAATTACAATGGAATCATTTGCATTTCGTTACACTGTAAGATTACTTGTATATTGAGTTGCCGTGTAATGCATCATTTGTTTGTTTATTACCAGTTTTATTGGGATTCAAAAAAATTAAATAGAAAAAAAAAATTAAACCGCCATAATTACTAAAATTATTTAAACTGCTAAAAATACTAGTTTTATTACACTCATTTTGGTTTCAACTTAAATCAGTAATGGTAACAATCATGATTTCAATGACTGCATTTATTCTGTCTGTCCACACACACACACACACACACACACACAATACTTTTTATATCACTAATATAAAAAACAAAGAAACAGCTGGTTTAAATTAATTTAAAGTCGTGGTCTGACTCGTTTCCAACACGAGTTTGTTAAGCATAAAGGCACACTGCTCCTCTCTGAAGGCGCGTCTCATACCCGGGCTTTGAAGAGCTGATCGTAGACTTCCAGCAGACGTGGAAGCTGGACGCCGATCTCTTGCATTGTGTAGGTGACGAAGCCCACATCCCAGTTCAGCTTACACACTTCTTGCTCCAGAAACTTGACCAGAAAATCTAAAAATAAGTAAGAAAATAAATAAATCTATCAATTAT
The DNA here is from genome assembly GCA_030347435.1 of Clarias fuscus. Classification (NCBI taxonomy): domain Eukaryota; kingdom Metazoa; phylum Chordata; class Actinopteri; order Siluriformes; family Clariidae; genus Clarias; species Clarias fuscus. The sequence continues at coordinate 5,802,636 of CM059223.1, read as the reverse complement.
TTATATATAATTACACATTTTAAACACTGTGTATATTATATATATTAAAAAGTGTTTATGAATACAGATTGTACAAGTGTGTCTCGAAACACACACATGTTTACTTTATGCCTGTTTGAAATCAATAAGAATATTGTTGGGAAAAAAAGGCTAAAAAAAATGATTTTCTGAAATTGACACTATAGATGAAAATCTATTTGGTATAAGCAGTAACAAAATCCAGAGAAACCAAAACCAAAAGTCTGCCACCTGACTCAGATGAACAATGTATCAAGGGGAATCATTAAACAATTATACTTGAGAAAGGTAGAGAGAGAGAGAGAGAGAGAGACGGTGCTGACAGAACATAAAATAATACCCAGGGGAAAATATCGTGGTGTTCCTGCATACAGCTTTCCCAGGGAGATCAGCTTTAGATTCAGGGCTCGCATACGGTCTGCTGGACTCATCGCCACACTGTCGTTCAGCTCTGCCATGAAAAACAAGCAGGAACAAACCAATCAAAATATAAACTAAATAATTATAATAACGATAATGACCATGTGGGAGCAGGGGCATGGCTGTGCAGACAGGGAGGATGCTGATTGAACTGGCAGGCGGTATTATCTGCAGACGCACACCTTTTTCCATAATCTCTTGCCACAGAGAGTGAACCAAAATAGGATCCGAGTGTCCAGCACAGTGAATGATGGCCAGCTTGCACTCGGACAACCGGAAATGGTCGGCAAACTCTCCATAAAGCTACAACAAAAATAGGAAAAAAATATACATAAAAATGAGTAGATGTGATTTATTTAAATGACGTCTATGAATAGAACAGAATAGAATAGCCTCGCATAAGAGTCCAGATAGTAAACATCAAAACGTTCAAGAGTGAAATGTGTTCCTTTAGTTCGGGGGCTACAGCGAGTTCTGCGCTGGGATACCTTAGTGATATCCATCAACTCCAAATCCAATTGAGATATGGCTCCCTGTACAGATGGATGCTGGGAGTACTGTCTCCTCAACGTTTCCTGGATCTGCACCTGAATCCGCACCACCTGAAGAAACGGAGGATTTTAAATACACTTCCATTTACTTAACGTAACTCAGTGTTCTGTCTGACTCGGGGTCGGACCGATCGTGCGTACCTCCATCTTCTCTTCCAGCTCATGCAGGAACTCTCCGTCGGCTCCCATCGAGGAGATGCAGGACGAACTCTTGGCTGAAAGGATGGCCCGGGAGATGTACTCCAGCCTCTGTTGTAACGAGATCTCTGTGCTGTAGAAATACAGATTACACACTCAGTCAATAAGAAACTCCCGCACTAGGGCCTGGAGGAGTTCATCTTTACACACCTGTGCATATCGGCCAGCCTGGCCAGGACGTGAGCCGCTTTGCCAAAGCTTCGGCTCTTCTCATAATACCGCCACAGGAGGTCCATGTTGCGCACTTTGTTCTGGTCCTGCTTGATCATGTGCATTAAATGATCCTCGAGGTACTGAGAGTTGACCTAAACAAAACAAAAGTAAGGCTTGAAGTACAAAGTAGGATTTCACTAAAATTATTATCACAAATATTATATTATCTATATATAGAATGAAATTATTTTACCACACAATTTTTTTAAACACAAAAAAAGACAAAATATTTTCACATTATCTTCCTATAAGGAAAAATCCCTTATAAAAAGACACCACATACACATAATTCAGAAGTAAAAACAGTGACTTAAAAAAAAAAAAATTTTTAACTAAAGCATATAAGGATCATTAGCTAATTAATTTTCCTTTGTTACCTGAAACTTCTAAAAACAATGATTGTGACTAATTGTGCAGCTTTCTTAATAATAACAAAATGCAGAGTTCAACAGATCACTTTGCACAGTCAAATAAAATGTAAATAACTTCAACAACGGATTTAAAAGCTGCACACCAAAGGACATACAAATTGCACATACCACATCAATGGACATACAAATACGCACACACACCACAGTTTTACAAATTCCTATATGTAAATCTGCAGGCTGTGCTTTGTTGGCACGTGAAATCGCTTTTACTGTAAATCAATTTCACTGTAGCCGTGATAAAAAGCCCAGTGGTGGCGTTCCCAGAGAATGAATGCCAGCATCTGATTTTACTTGAAGTAAGATATGCAAAAAAAAAAAACACCACATGCTGCTTGTTGAGAGTTGACAAAATAAGGCGTGTGATGATGATGATGTCAGGGCTCATGTGAAGCATAATTCATGTCCTACCTCCAGGAGTTTGTCTGTGAGGTCGGCCTGGATCAGCCAGTTGTACAGCGCGATGTGGAACAGCTCGTCTTGTGACCGCTGAGCCAGGCCAAGCATTTGTTCAAACTGCAAACGAACCGATACATTGATGATAAATAAAAAGAACAAACTTTATATACATCTTAAAAATTTTTTTTAAAAAAAACCTACATGGGCAGCAGCATCCTCATTACTGAGCATGTTGGGGTCAGAGGTCATAACCGGAGGCCCGGGCTGCTTAGGCACACTGGGGGACTGTGGAGCTGCCTTGCTGTGGTTTACCAGCTCCTGCATGGTGTCTGTGATGCATTTGTAACACGACAGCCTGGACAGGGAAACAATTCGGGTAACAGGTTTTAAAATAAAAATAATAAAATCAATAATAATAGAATAAACCTTTATTCACAGTTCAATGAAACAAAACCTGCTTACACACCTTTCCTGAAAAGCTTGCTGCCCGACAGCGTCCTCCTCAGGCTCGCCGTTCTTATAGAAGTGGGGTCCCAACTTCTGGGGGTCTTTTTTATCAGCAGCTGTAAGGCACAGCTCGACAACACCCTCGTAGAAACGTACTGAACAGATGGACAACAATTCGTTTGCGCCGTTAGTCAGAGCAATTATAAGAAGTGATTAAGTTATAAAAACTTGTGCGTGCTTACCTTGTCGATATTGTGAGCAGACCAGCGGGAGGTCTGTGTGATTGCTGATCTGTTGGTACAGCCGCAGCGACTCCTTGAGCGTACGCTCCTTCTCCGCCTTGTTCTGGATCTGCCTGGAGCCCTGCAGCAGCTCATTAGCCTGAGACGAGAGCGATAAACGGTCTGAGTTCAGAGTACAGGACACAATTTTTTATTTATTTTTTTTACCCAGGGACAAAACCATGTTAAAAGACTACCTTGGAACAGACACTATCATCGTTGCTGTACAGAAGAGGACAGATTTCTCGTAAAAGGGTGCTGATGGCGTCCACAGAGGCGCTGTCTTTGATGTAGACGTTGATGAGGGCGGTGATCAGCGCACCGGTCAGTTCACGGCCGCGGATTACGATATCCTTAAAGCTGATGGCTTTGAGCTGCTCCTGGTAGTCCTGTCGTGTGAAGGGTACACAGAACGATCATGGACATTAGGTTTGCACAGAACACCGAAGAGTGTTTGTTTTTTTCTTCATGCAGTCCCTTAATAAACACCCACTCACAAAAGTGAGTACACCCCTCTAGCACACATTTTAGTACATCTTCTCAAAAGCACAATACTACAGAAATGAGACTTGGATATATGCTAGTCAATGTGCAGCTTGTATAACAGTATAGATTTACTGTCCTCTCAGAATAACTCAACATACAGCCACTATTGTCAAAATAGCTGGCAACAAAAGTTAGTACACCCTAAGTGAGAACAGCTGTACATCTTTAACAATGCACAGTCACATGTCCTATTCATCACGTTCATGTCTCCAGATCTGAACTCTACTGAGAACCTGTGGGGTGGTGAAGCGCCGTGTGTCTGACATCCAGCAGAACCGTGATATTATTATGGAGGGGTGGAAGAGGATCTCAGCAGCAACATGTGCAGCTTTGATGAATTCCATGCCCAGGAGGATTAAGGCTGTGGTGCTCACACAAAATATTGATACTTTGGACATGGTTTTGACACGCTCACTTAGGGTGTACTCATTTTTGTTGCCAGTTATTTAGACAATAAATCTGCATGTAGAAGAAAGTAAATCCGTACTGCTATACAAACTGCACATGGACTACTCTAAAGTATATCCAGTTGTCATTTCAATATTATTGTCCTTTGAGAACAATATAATAAAGCACTTGCTAAAATGTGAAGGGTGTACTAATTTTTGAGAGATACTGTATACATGCTCTTAAACTTTTTTTTTTAATGGGCTGCTGACTTGCTGGCAATATCTTTACAATGTTATTTTAGTTTGTTCAATATTTTAGTCAATTAGATATTTAAAATACATGTGTGTTCCAGTGTTGAGTGTGATGAGAATGTGTGCAGTTATGATGATGATGTTACTTCTATCACAAATAAACAGATGTTTTGAAACAGAGAGGAAGCAACTAAGACCAAAAAAAAAGAAGAAGAAGAAGAAGAAGAAAGAAAATCTGGTTTTGTATAAGGAGTGGTGTCGGGTGGAGACCTTGGGCAGCTCAGAGACGATGAGGCTAAACTGATGGTTGCACAGGAGCTTCCAAAGAGCCAGAGTCTGAAAGGAGCGATGCACCAGCTGCTGGATGCCTTGCAGTGACATCTTCTCATAGACCTGAGCTTCAGCTGTGGAACAACAGCAGGAAAGCATTATAGTGAATTGTTTCTTCTCATTTTCTAAGGAAGACAAATAAAGAGAGAGAGAGAGAGAGAGAGAGAGAGAGAGAGAGAGACGGACATACTTTGGTATTTCCTCTGGAGCTCTTGCTGGACTTGCTGAGAGCTGGTGCCGTCTGGACGCATGAATCCTAGCAACCTTTGCTGCAGGTTGGCTGGAGAGCTGAAACTGCGAGAGCAGGAGAGTCAATTAACTTGGAACTAACTTGGAAACAAACCGAGTGTGAGGAAACTTGAATATGCATGATTCTACCTGGCTGCACCTAGGGACGTGGGGCTAAACTGTGAGTTCTTGTCGATGAATTCCTTCAGACCTTGAAGCTCTACCAGAACTGCCTCCAGGTCAGTGGAACATGCAGTGCTCTCCATCTGTGACAAAAATGCATGCAATTGAACCACAATAAACCTTCTAAGTTTTTAGAAATTATAATTCTGCAAACTTCCAGGTGACAATACTTTAAAAGCCCCAATTATAACTATTTATTTTAGATTTGTATCCATTACAAGAAAACACATGATATAAATCTGACGCTATCCGACTTAGTTCGGATTTGTTCTTAAGTGAGTTTTATACACCACTGACACGAAAAATATACTGTAAAGCATATCAATCCACTTCGCTAAATCTGAGCGGTGCATCGGTTTCCCTTTCCCCACACTGCCATCATGTGGCCAAAAACTGTTACCGCATGTAAGCCTTTTTAAGAACATGCTTCTTAAAAACTAGACAGCTGACCTCGTTTAAATTCAACGCGGGAGGGACAGCGCTACATGGTGTTTACAGGGTTGAACATATACCGTTTTTGTCTCAGAGCTGTTTTCCACTGTATTGGACTGTGAATCTTTTTATTGAGGATTTTCCGAAATTAGGATTATTCACCATCATGAGGACAGATTTACAGGACAGACATTCGTGCTCCTGGACTGATTCATTGAAACCGGTGAGGCCGACTTATTTCTCCCTCCACATGTACACACATACAATATACCAGACTTTAGATATTTTATACATTCACTTACACACTGAAAATATTGTATACAATTGTAAATATTGGTATCTGGTGCACTGCAGTGTCTATTTTTTGTACAACACACATGAGCTACTTCCGCCTCTACAAATATTTGTCCATCCGTATCTGCGGTAATCCGTACCTCAAATGTTCATAAGTTGGGGACTAACTGTATAACCCAAAACTACCTGGTAAAACATAAGTGTACTTACTACAATCACAGTTTGGCTTCCTTTACTGATCGGCTGCTCCAGTACCAGGCTCCCGTCCCAGATATTGCTGATGTTGCATGTTGTTCAAAAATTAGCATCAAATGATCAAAAGCAAAACAATACAATTTGACATAGTTTTTTCCTGCTTTACCCAAGTATGCGTGAGAAGTAAATAACAATGCCGTTGTGTTTTCCAGAGAAAAGGACCTCCGGACCAGAGGACATTGCAGGCATCGCGGCGCTACCGGGGCTCATGGGAGTGGCAGGGATGAAGGGAGTAGACACACTCGGAGGCATCATACCTGTAACACAGAGGCGTAGGGGAACATTATAGTTTTACAGAATACAAACAAATTACGAAATAATAATGTCCAATGTGCTTAATTTCTAAACAAACATGCCATTTATATGTGTAGAGAGAATATTAGTGCATTAAAAGGGTACACATAGGGAAATGGGTACCTGGAGCTGGTGTAGCTAGAAAACTGGGATTAGGAAAAGGACTACCAACAGGCAGAGGCGAGCCTATAATTATATGACAATCATAATAAAATATAATGGGTTAGAAATGGGCTGATTTCACATCTACAATCAATCACCACAAATCTACACCAAACTAACAGTTAGTTTATTTGAATCTGTCAATAGCTATTTCTTTATTTACCCGGAACAGGTGATCCAAGGAGAGGGCCAAGATTGCTCGGTGCGCTCATGGCAGAAGGGAACCGCATCTGAGCCTCTCCTCCATACCTGTACATAAAAAGAAAGACCGGTACATCAAATAAACTGCGTCGATACATAAAGGTTTATGTAAAGAGTTTAGCAACTTGACTAAAGTGAAGACCTGAAGAAAGCTCGAGTGGCCCACATTGAAACCTCCCTGTCACAGGCAGCAGTGGAGCAGGCCAGGATCAGAGCAGTGGCACAGGCCTGCTCTTCCTAAAGAAATAAATTAGTTTGTGAATATTTAAATAATTAAAAGAAATCTAAAAAATCACTCACATCTATAAGAATAAACGCGATAAAATGTCTAATTCATACCCGATGGAGCTTGAAGAAGCGCTCGATTTCAGCACTCTCCCCACCACTACTGCTCACCAGCAGATGGCGCAACTGATCCACCGGTCTCAGTTTGTGAAAAATATGACTTCCCTGAGGAGACCCCCCCAAAAAAGGGTGATGTATTAACATAAAAAAACAACTTGCAAACAAGACCAAGAGAGGTGATGATCAGGGAAGAGAGATTTGTACCTGGGCAGAGAGGAGGACAAACTTCTGAGGTGGGATGTTGTGCTGCTGAACCACCACCGGAGAATCCGTGAGTGGGATGAAGTCCTTATTTAACGGGGTGACAATTTTGGGCAATTTCATCTCTTCTATGGCAGAGAGCGCCCACGAGTGCCCATCTATATTTGAGGTCATCTGTTACAAAATACCAAATAAAAAGATGCATTTGAGTACAGGGAAGTAAAAGCAAAACAACATCACGAGCGATCTCTTTAGGAGAAATTATTTTGTGATTATGTGGAAGTAAATATTAGAAAAACTCTAACCTGAGCCTCCATGAGAGGTTTCTTGAAGGGGAAGGAGTCATGGTTTATGCACCACAGGATATCGTTGTCCTCCGTCTCGGACGCTGCCATCAATAGAACGCCTGACAAAGAGAAAAACAGACATGATGCTTAATGTATATGCATTTACATTACAATATGATTTACAATATGATTGGGAACCCCTTAGAAAAGTCATAGCAACCCATTCCGGAATAAGCCGCACAATTTTACACGTCCTTCATGGGGCTACAACAAACAGTACAGGACTAGATACATGCAAACGTTTGTACATAGAAGAAGAAAAACAAAAATAATAACAAGTCTGCAAGATAATACACATGACACGTGAGCATCAAAGCATCCTGGAAATCATGCTAATGCAATGGATTTCACCTCAAGCGTCATCTCTAAAAATGTGAAGCCGTGAGAAATTCCCACTTTCTAGTGGACGTGACTGACAGTTTCTACTGTAGCTTTACCTTTGTTATAGAGAGCCTTGTGTACTTTAGAGGGTTTCTGCAGAGTAGAAGAGGCTGAGAATCCAGGAGGAAGACGAACGTGAACCAGAGCCAGGAGGCTGGGCCGGGAAACGCTTTGTCTGGCGTTGGGTGGAGCGAACGGAGTGGTGCTGAAGTACAGACGTACACCTGTGCGGTGTGGAGAAAAACAAACAAACAAAAAAACACCACGGTTACTACGGAGTACACAGGTTTGCTGTATTGTCTAGATTGATGAATCGATGTTGATTCTTACCAGCGTGCGTTACAGCCAAGAGCTGGCAATCCGACGACTCTGATCGATCGATCACAGCGATCTGGACGATCGGTTTAAAAACAGAACGATCGATGGTCCTGCGAAACGCATGCAATGCAATCAAATGGCTCGGATGATGCACGTATTTAAAAAAGTCGAAAAAATCTAATTATTAATAAATAGTGTGTTCAAATACCTGGTGATGTTCCCAGCAGCTGAAACGATAGAGTTTTGAGACATGGCTGCAACTCGGCTCATTCCCTGGCCATCAGTTCCCAAATCATACACCTGATGCAGACGTTAGCGAGTTAACCAATCAGATAAAGAATTAAGCATCGTGACTGGAACTGAGATTAAACGACCTTCCACTGACCTGCAGCACACCTTTCTCTGATCTCGTGTACAAGGTGTTGCGTGAATTGTCGATAGCGATCTGAACAACTGGATCTACAACAGAGAACAAGAAACAAAACGATTCAAATTTCTGCTAGATTCTGATGCCAGATGCATAGATACGAAGTTCTTACCATCTTCGGAGAAGGAGAACTGCAGCAGAGATGGAATGAGGAAAGACAGGCTACTCTTGGAGTGGTTGATCTTCCTGCAGCGCTGACTGAACCACCCGGCGTCGGCTTGGTAGGCGATTTCGTACAGGCAGCCGTCCTTTCCGGCAAGAAAGATGCGTCCCAGGTCTGTAGAGGTGATTGCCAGCATGTAGGTGTTGTCCGTGGGGATGGAGTAGAGGGGGTCAGGGAGGAGCTGCATGGCTCCTGACATGCTGTCGTTTAACCCTGCGGAGGAAATGTCAGAAGAAGCAAGAGTCAACACGAGAGCGCGAGAGAGTTAAAGAGAAGATAGAGAAACGTCACAACCAGGGGTAAAGAAAGAATTAGGAAAGAGACTAAGACTGAGTGAGAGAGAAAGACACATTGAAAAAGATATAATGGCAAAAATACAAAGACAGAGACACAAAGAGTGAGACTCACCTGTCTGACCTTTAGGGAAGCTCAATCCCAGTATAACCACATCCACAGGTGTCGCCAGCACCAACAGGAAGTGGATGTGAGGCTGAAAAATCCCTGAAGGACGGTGATGTCCAGAAACAGTGAATGAGAGAGTCAAGCTCTGAAAAATTATCTTCAATTCTAAATCAATGAGACTCTTCACACTTACTCACCTGATTTTGGTTTGACCAACCCGACCGAGAGAATGGTTTCACTGAGACCATCAAAATACGCCACATCGCCGCTAATGATGTAAAAAAAAAATTTTTTAAAAAAAGAAGAAGAAAAAAAAAAAAATATATATATATATATATATATATATATATATATATATATATATATATATATATATAAAAAGGGAAAGGGTGAACATTACGCGACCTCAAACATGTCTGATCAATTTTATCTCCTCGTTACTCACCCGTCCTCGTAGTTCCACATGAATATATCGTTATCGATGGTAAGCCATGCCCTGCTGATCTCAGGGAAAACTCCCATCATGCAATTGCACTGCATGTCTGCGAAGCATGTCAGTTAAAGTACGACAACTTACGTTTGCAATCAGATTAAGCAGTTCAAATAACACTACAGTTTATTTTAAAATAATAATAAATAAATAAACAAATAAAAGGGAAGAAAGGCATGAGTGAGAGGATACGGCTAAACTGCTCCACCAGCTCCGGGGGCAGAGGGACCCTGCGGACTGCACTCAGCTCTGGTAAATTTGGCACACTGATAAGACCAGGGCCTTGTAGAGGATAATCCATGTCAGACACACCAGAAAGAGAGGGCATATCTGTAAAAACAAACAAACAACACACTACCAGTTAAAAGTTTGGATACAACTTCTAATTCTGTGATGTTTCCTGATTTTCATTTCTTTCAACAATAAAAGGTGAGGTGCTGTTTGGTAAATGGTGATTACCGAGACTGGTACCACTAAATGAACTTCTGAACTATGGGTTTTGCAAATACACTTGACAATACTGTTCTTGCAAGGACTGTTCCAGAACAGCTGACCTTCATGTCCTAAAATAACAACTGACTGTTTTTGTCATTACATAATTCCAAATGTTTAATTTTATAGTTTTGAAATATCAAGTGTTGCTCTAGAATGCAATCACTGAACACATCAATTCCTACCCCGTACTCTGGTTACATCATATAAGAAATATTTTGTACGATCTGAGCGGCAGCCTTACTGTGTGAGGGTACATTGAGCAGCTCTGACAGGTCAGGAAAACAGCGATCTTCCTGCAAGTGACGGTCAACCAGTCGAGATGAATTCTCCAGAGCCTCTTGCAGCGCGGCTGCTACACTGCTGGGGCCCAAGCTGGAAGGCATGGCGAGCTCGAATCGACAGCGCTCACCTACAAAACAACAACAAAAAATTAATTACAACAGTAAATCACAAAACCACAAAAAATGTGCAACCGAATTAAAATCTCCCAGCCAGGATTCACAGCGAGCAAATTCGCCCGTCAATCACAGCAACCCTTATCGATTGATCATAGATGTACTGTGAGCTTGTTTATGAGGAAGCGGGCAGAGGGATCTTTTCCATTGAATTATTTGCCAAGGTTGTTTAGAAATGATAATTATGGCGGAGGACAGAGATAAGCGCTGTTGAGTTAAATGTCAAATAAACTCTATGTATTGTTTAAATGCTGCGCTTGGGATTTAAGTGAGAAAACTATTGCTATAAGGAACATACTACATGTAATTATTCGCTAGACTTTTAAGAAAGATTTTAAAATGTAACAAAATCTGGGAAAAAATTATATCGTATCAGGAGATTTATAAAATCGTGACAGTTTTAATTCCCTTCAATCTATTAAATTAATCGTCACCTACTGCATGTATCGTGATAATATCGTATCTGAAGGGTCCTGGAGATTAACATCCCTACTTTTTATCGTCAGTGAGCTCATGTCTCAAAGGTCTGAACGCAGGAGTCGCATTAATCAGGTTCTCCAGTCGAAATATGGCACTCATTGTTATTATGTCGCGCTGCTTGTTATTATTTATTTGTTGCGTGTGCGGTGAATTATTAATATTAAACCAAGCATAAAAATGAACTTGTGAAACACCTTATGAATGTTCACTAACCAGGAATATCAACTAAAATTAAACCTTTAACGCAATAATTAACTCAAAGCTAACAGACAGCTATTTGTGTTTTTTAATGTTTTTTTTAAATAGGTATTTATAGTTAGCTTAGTTAGCATCACGGCTAACTTATTAAAAGCATGAAATACAGCTACATTAACATGCTAAGCGTGTTAAATAAATATCTCGCAGAGCTTATATCTACCGAGCTTTAACGTCGTTCCGTGAACTGATTAACTCTTAACTTACAATAGTTACAAACCGGGAGCCGGGGTTGAATTGAAACACCGTCCCGCCAAGCTCGCGTGCTGCCGCTGTGTTCCCGGAAACAAAATCTCCACACTTCCGGTTCCGGGTGAACCATTTAAAGTAGCATTGACCGGTACCGCTGTTGACTGTGTGAGACTGGTGTAAGAACTCAGTATACAGTACAGCCGCGGCCAAAAGTTTTCACAATGACACACACACACACACACACACATATATATATATATATATATATATTTTTTTTTTTTTTAAAGTCTGCTGCTTCAGTGTTTTTAGATTTTTTTTTTCAGATGTTACTATGGTGTACTGAAGTATAATCTCAAGCATTTCATAAGGGTCAAAGGCTTTTATTGACAATTCCATTAAGTTTATGCAGAGAGTCATTATTTGCAGTGTTCACACTTCTTGTTTAAGACCTCTGCATGTGTCCATGCCATGATGTCAATCAACTTCTGGGCCACATCCTGACTGATGGCAACACATTCTTGCATAATCATTGTTTGGAGTTTATCAGAACCCATGCAGAGCCATCCTGTTCAGCATCAATCAGTAAAAGAGCCAGCGCTTAAGCTATAAAACCTGAAACACTTCTTTAATTCTTATTTTCGATAGATTTTTTTCAATCTTATTTCATATTTTTGCTACGATAACCTTCATTTGGGCAGGAAACTGTGGCGTGTGGTTGAGTGTTCGATTCACGCTTCAAATCTGTGAGTTTGCATGTTCTCCCTGTGCTTTGTGGGTTTCTTCCCACAGTCCAAAGACATGCAGATTAAGTTAATTGACATTTCCGCATTGTGCCCAAATTCTGCTGGAATAGGTTCTAGGCAGGGTACAGAATAAGCATTATAATAGATGAATGAAGGAACGAACATTCATCTATCTGTAAAAGCATATGAAAAACAGATTAATCTCCAATAACCTTTGAGTACAGTTCAACCCAAAGCCTGTCTTATAAATGTTCAATACTTTTAGATAAGAAGTAGTTTGAGCATAACCTATGTTGTGCAACAAAATGTTTTTTTTTGTTTTTTTTTTATTAAAGAAAGTTTATTCTTTGCTTTGATGAAAGAAAATTAAGGCTCGGATCTAACAGTAAACCAAAACTGCGTCTTACTGTCATGCCTTGTAAAATCATTTAAAGTCCAGTAATTGGTTTTTGCCTTAAAAAGAAAAAAAAAGTCTTATAACTTAGCACAAGATACATCTCTATATCAGTCATTTTCCTCATGTCCATATGATTTCCTTTCAGTTTAAAACAGGTGAAAATTGTACACAGGTTGCTGGAAAGTAATTGGATTTTTTATTTCTTTGGCTGACTTAATTCATAGTCACTTAAAATATGAAGTGGAATATAATCCAAGCATCTAGCTGAGGATTTAAAGGTTAAAAGTCTGATTTAAAGCACCTAACTGCGGATTTCTTTATTTATTCATTTACTAGGCATTTGATCCCCACACTTTAGTGACAAGTTTTTGAAAACATTCTGGAACATCATGTCATACATATTTATCATTAAATGTTTCATTAGTTTCTATACTGTGTCCATTCACAGGGTACTACAAAGCACAAGGGGGTATTTTTTTCCCCCCCAACATCTGACTGAATGTAGAAGTTATTAAGAACCCAAAACTTCATCGTTCTAGGTTCTTTATTCCTGCCTCTTCACAGGCTTAAACCAATGGAACAATAGGGAAAATAAAACGTCAGCACTGCTATATCAGCTCTGAGAGAAACGCGGGCCACCATGCAGGTGCTAAGATGCAACAGAATGGTCACAGTAAGAGAACATCTGAAAGTAATAGCTGTGGAAGTTTCATGCCAGGACCCTGCCAGGGTGTTCTCCTCTGCTGTTGCAAAATAAAAATCTAACCCTTACAGATTTAATTTAATTTATAATGTACAGAACCTTTCATTTTTATATATATATATATATATATTTTTATACCTACAGAGAGCTATTGAAAAAAAAAATAATAAAAGTCAAATGCAAACAAGACAAGTAACAAAGAGAAGTAAAAAAATTTATTGCAGTATTTGTTCCGCCAGAAGTGCTGGGGATCCCTTTTTTCTCTCTAGGGTGACCTAATACATCAAAATCTACATTTACAAAAAAAAAAAAAAAATTCTCCCCCTGCATGTAGGCCACAGATACTGCATGCTCTGCTTTAAAACAGAATAAATTATGTCCAGGAGACTCCATTGTACAGCATGAGTAAACAAAAAAAAAAAAAAAAAAAGGAGTAAAACATAAAGCAGAGGAAATATTTAAAAGGTTCTTTCCCTGGACACTGAGCTAAGCTAAAGAAATCCATCCGGTGCTAGGTTTAACTCCAAGAACACTTTATTAAGAACATCAACAGACTAATTTCCAACATTCACTTTAAGTTTATTTTTTAAACAGATTTTTTCGTCAGAGATATAAACATTTTTGTTTTTGTGTTTATTGTTTTTTTCTGTTAAACTATGATACAGTGGGAGTAAAAATCACACAACTGAGTTGCTGCACAACAGCGAAGGAGCTCCCACACGTTTTCCAAACATTTCCTTCTAGATGCGTTTGTCCTGTTTAACTTAAAATGTGTCCACAGAATGCTTTCCTGCAGGTCCTCACGACTTTTTAAAACGCTTCCTTCCTTTCCCTCTCCTCACTCTTTCGACAGCCAAAATTGAGCTTTTGCGAGTCCGTGAGTACACTTGCCGCACTGTCCGAGTTAGAAAATGTTGGATCCCAATAAAGTTTGGCTGCTGAGAGTTCCTGGTGGAGTAACTGTAGTCTGATTAGCTGGAAGTCCCCTCCTTGGCTGCGTACAGTGAGCGTAAAGTCTGCACCATTTTGTTAGTCAGCTTGTGCGCACTCGTCAAGGCGATTTTCTTGTAAATGATGTCCGATTCCTTGATAGTGTCCACCCAAGGCACCAGTTTGCGTCCGTCCCGTTTCTTGGCCTCGGCCCAAGTGCCAGAGTACGAGCCAGCCATCCAGTGCACGCTGTAACCGTTGCTCGTCTTCTGGATAACACGAGCTATCTGCGGCCTGTCCTTGTACTTGGGGCAACAGATAGCGATGACGTCCATGGCTTCTACCGTTTCGTTCATGTGACCTGATGCATCTGCGGAATCGCCGCCTCTTTTGGATCTCCGTGACGACTAGGAAAAAAAACAAAAAAACATTTAACATCACAAGTCAAGTATTCATTAAAAAGTATATACATTGGATATTTGCTACAATTTGAAATACTTCACTGATGTAATTTCGTGGTCAAAACAATTTTACATAATTTTTCTGAAACTGCACTTACTCCAGGCATTTTCTCATCTCCATCGCTGTCTTCGTCGTACGAGTCGGCAGCGTTATTTTTCGGGCTGGAACCTCCCAGCAGCGCAGTGATGGCTTTGTTTCTGGCGTGGGTGCTAGCCGACGCCTCACCTTCCTCATCCTCTTCATCAGGATCCAAGTGCTCCATCAGTACCTTAAACTACAGAGCATAAAGATGTCAGTATCTCACTAGATACAATAAATGTAAAATAAAGCTCAACTCAAATTAAATTAGAAATATTAAAATAATACTAATTATAAAATAGCATTTTTAGCTCCTCAGGACCTATATTGGTCATTAATCAAGTTGTGACCCAACAGCATCAGTGATGATCTTCCGATGCAAGTTTCAAGCAGGAAGCACGTGATTGTCTTGCGAATGATTCTAAAAGTAAAAAATATATTAAATTTTCTGCACTAGAGTTACTTACGTCCAAGTATTGCCTGACGATCCTTCTCTTGACTTCGTAGGTGAGCTCTGCGTTGGATAGACTGTTGGTCAGGAAGTCCAACGTCTGCCGCGGGTTAAAATGTACGTTGGCTTTCCTGTTCACCGCTTTGTCGTACACTTTCGCTGACTCTGTAGGCGAGTATTTCTGGATTTTGCTGTGGAGAACAGAAACATGGGCTTGAACAAAAATTTCAGAAGAAAACGCCACACTGCGCAGCCTCTTTTAGTAATAGGTCAAGGATACTGCAAACAAATCCTAACACCATTTTTTAAAATTCATTTCTAAAACCGTTTAGACCAGCCATGGAAAAATTCAGTATTAAAACAACAAAAACAAAAAAAAAATGGTGTTAGGATTTGGATGAGTCTGTGATTGATACCTGTCTGAGAAGCCGTAGAGGTTCTTTAAGTGTTGTTTGAGCACTAAGAGGAGCAGGATGCCCTGAGAGGCGTTAGCAAATTCAAGCAGAGGCATCGGGTTGTCTGGCAACCGGTCCATGACCTTGTCCACGTCGTCAGCCTCCAGGTCCGAGTCCGAATCCGAGTTGACCGCAGCCCGCTTGGCTTTCTTGGACCTATGGACGACCTCGTCATCTTCATCGCTGCTGCTGCTTCTCCTGCTGCTCTCGCGATCCTCTTCCTCCTCGTCTTCCTCCTCTGAGCCGTATTTCTTTTCCCGCTCCTTCTTTTTCTTCTTCTTTTCCCTCGGCCTTGGCTCTTTTAGCAAAGACTGAAAGGGAGAATGTGAGCATACGAGAAAGAGTTACAACCGAGAGAGAGAGAGAGAGAAATAAAAAACAGGAAAGGGGAGCTCACCTCTTTAAAGGACTGCAGGAGATTGCTGCCAGACACTGACAACGTGATGTCGATGTGATGCATGATGAAGAGAGGCTCCTCCTGCGTCTGGAACGGGAAACACGCCAGGTTGTCGGCTATGAACAGCAGCATGTTCACCTCCGTCTTCTGCAAGTCATAACACAATAGGACAAGTTTAGTCCAAGCTGCCAGGCTCATGTTATAACCTTGAAAACATTCCAATACTTGGTCGCGGTGAATTATTATAAATTATTTTTAATGGATGACTGAATATCAGATTAGATATTTCAGGAAATCTAATAAAGACTCCTAAATAATAATTTTTCATTCCAGATGCACATTAACAGTCATAACTGCCAACATGTCAGGTATTTACAAAGATATATTTTCATCGTCTGTTCAACAACACAGAAACGCTCGGTGCATGCATACACAAAACAGGTGTAATAAATTAGAAACAGGTTACCATGACAACTTTGAACAAACTAAGCTTTCTATTAACAAAAAAAAATATTGCTATTTTTATTTTACATCAGGAGGAGGAAATTGGTGGCCCTAAAACCATTATTCAGAAATTATTCCTGTTTATAGTAAATGAGGTCTTCATTAAAATTAGCAGCAAGAATTGAAACGACAAACTAACTCACCGCACTATCATCAAACAGATTGAGCAGAGAGATGAGGAAGGCTCTCCGGTGCTGCCGATTTCCCCGCACCATGGTGAAAAGGTGCGAGCAGAGCGCGGAGTTCGACTCGTCTTGACGGAAACCCCGGATGATCGTGTCGCGGGACCCCATTATGGCCTGCTGGACTTGGTAGGACATCTTCATCCCCGCCACAGCCTTCATCTGATTTCATGAAGAAGACAGAATGAGCTCTAAGCTATTTTTCCTCCATGAGGATAGAATTCGATGGTCTTAAATTATAATTATGCACTCCAGGTCACTCACGTGAATGAATCCTGTATACTTCTTATCGATTTCCACCAGCTGTTGGTCTGCTTTGTTTCTCATCGTGGGCTCAGGATCAGTTCCCATGGCAATCAAATAGGGGACACACTACACAAGCAAAAAAAAAAAAAAGACCATAAATTAGCCTCAAAAGATCAAAATTTCCAGGAGAATTTAATACTATACGAACTGGTCACGTGCATGTGTACCTGTACAGGATGAATGAGACCCTGGCTGAGTGTGAGGGCGATGACATTGAGGGCAAAGTGACGCACGCTGGACTGCGTGTGGAAGAAAGCCTCCAGGACCTGCTTGAGATACAGCTGCATGATGGAGCTGCTCATACCCGATGAGATGTCACCCATCTCCTTCAGGTCCTCCTGCTTGGACAGCTTCTTCCCTGCAGACAGAGAGAGAGAGAGACATACACGTCAGTTAGGTTAAAAACGTGGTTGACAAATGAAAGGGAGACTTTTGGCTGTGTGACAGACACTCACACTCCCTGTCAGCTTCCTGCATTCGTGAGTCTTCTTCCTGCAAGTACGTCTGGAGATTCTTCAGCACCTGGATCTTCAGGTTCACGGACTTCTTCCTGTCAGAGAGGAGGCCGTTGTACAGGGTCTTTACGTCTGGGACGAACATTAGGCCCGGGTGCTGGATGAACAGGAAACCTGGGGGAACAGGGAATCAGATTTGTTCAAATGAACACAACATTCCAATCAGTACCACACAATATCTTAACCTCTAAACAAATACAGTCTTTGTTATAGAACTGACGCTTACCCAAGCCAATGATGGCCTTCGTCTGCACTTCCTCATCCTCGTTCTTAGTGAAATACAGAAGCAGCTCCAAAACCTTATCCTTTATGACAACCTGGGAACAACCAACAAAAAATAATAATTAATAATAATTTAAAAAATCATAATGAAATCCATGTGATCAGTACAAAAGTGCAAATCTCAGACCTTGTTATTTCCTTTGAACTCCTCTCGGTCAAAGTCAAAGTGCCTGCACAGAGCTCCTACAGTGAAGAGAGAACGCAGCAGCGCCGGCTTATTGGACACCAGCACCGTGCTGGTAGAGTCCTCCTGGTGCTGGGTCTTCAACTTGTTTAGTGCTCCTGAGGACATAAAGCACATTTAGTAATCCACTAACAACAACATCCGCCCTACTTTTTACACAGTTATCTAACACGACTCTCAGCCATTCACATAAGCTTGGCTAGGATGTACAGGTCTTAAAAATCATGCTATCATATTTATTTTATGGACAGGACCGAAGGATTGCATAAGAGTTTTGCCTGAATTTAGGCTCAGAAACAAGAGCTGTCTTAAAAAGTAAAACGCTTACCATAGTACCGGTTAAAACAAGCCCAGACAAACTTATAGTTGTGAGTGACCTTGTTCACTATTGCCCCAAGACAGCTTACACAATGCTGCACAACCTGAAGAGGAAAGAGGAAGAAAGGAAAAAAAAAAAAAAAAAAACATTTAGGGTCACTGGGAAACCAGGGTATTGATTTGGAAACAAAAATGTTTGGAAATATTTTACACATATTGACAGAACCTATTTGTATTTCAGTCCTAAACTGAGAGGTTTTCCATTCCATCCTTTTCTTGAGTCAAAGAAAAGCATGGTACAGCTGTATCGTTTCGAGTTTAATTTCTGAAATGACTCTGACCTCAATATTTACTGTGCACATCCACAACGAAGACAATTTCTCACCATGTGTAATAATTTGCTTAAAATTTGCGCTACCACATTTGAATGATAACGGTGGATATTAGCTAAGACATGAATTGCTCTGTATATCCAGTGAGAAAAAGCATAGAGAACTCAAAGCAAAAACAATATGCTAATGTATATATGGAAACCATTCTAAGGCTAATGGCTTCATTACGTAAAGCACTTTGGATTTAAAAAAACACAAATCGCTGAAAACACGTGAGCAGTTTTTCTGTGTGCATAAAATCCTGACACTTTACTGACCGTCATTCCGTATTTTATGATGAGCTTCATGAGATCTTCCTCAATGGTGGTGAGAAAGGTCTCACTGGGATGGTCCATCAAAGGCACCACCAGCTCTAAGATTTTAGCTACATTGCAGATGACCATGAAATCATTCTGGTTCTGTGAACATAAAAAAAGTAAAGAACAATCACTACAAGTAACTTGAGAGATCTTGAAGAGCAAAAGATTGTGCAGTTTTTCTAACAGACCACTAGGGGGCGCAGAAGGCTTAAATATACTAGAAGGAGGAGAGGAGTTGGACGCTCACGTTGCACTTGGTGGTCAGGTAGGGCTGCATGGTCATAGCGTGTTTCACCATCAGCTGTGCTCGGATCTTGCTGAACAGGTACAGTGTAGTGATGCAGGCCACCAAGCGATTTGAGTTCACCCCTTTACTCTCACAGTCTGCAGGGTAAGAAGACGCATTTAAAAACTAGAAAACGCTTTGCACAAAAGGCTAAATTGTGTGTGTGTTTGAAACAGAATGCAGTACCGGTCAGAGACTCCTCCTCGTATTTGAGGATGTGTTCCACTAGATTGTCGACGAGCTGGGCACAGGCTTTTCGGGTCGGCTTGTAGGATGCGTCTTCCTCAGTCTTGAGCAGCTGCAATGACATCGGTATATACACGACAGATTGAGAAAACAGCAAGAGGACAACCGACCGCTCTAATGTACATCATATCCCGTATGAAGGGCGGAAGACGGCACTCACGTTCTGAAGCAGCTGTTCGAACCAGTCGTAACCAGAATCCCTGCATGCAGACACCTGTCAAGAGAAATCCCCATATGTGTTAAAAAGGAAGACTTCATAATACGTTGCTACAAGGATGAATGAACTTTTTTTTCGACTTTGTTACATCAGTTCTGCCTCGACTTCAATCAATTGCAGAGAACGTAGGGCTTTTTATAATTGGTTACGTTTCGTGATAAATAAAGACCAGTGCAAGGCACAAACTCTGACAAACTTCTGCAAAATAAGTTTGTTTCCACAATGCAGAAGTACTACTATTAGCATACCATGCCATGTAAACTAATGCTGCACAAAACTGACCTGAATGACGTTTTGTAGAAAAAAGCTACAACAAAGCATTTCTATGTTAGACAAGTAGAGTTAAAACTAATACTACACTAACAACCAAAATGTTAGGCAATACCACAAATCCTGTACTTATTATTCCCACAGGAATCTGAGTGCTTGCTCATTTACTCTGTCCCGAAAAACAAACATCCCAAAAAAGGCAAAAATGCGAGCGTTCCCTGCTATCACAGACTAAATTTTAGCTTACCACATCAGTGATATTGATGATCTTCCTGGTCATGGTTTCCTTATCGTGGTTTGGAGTCGGAGTGAACCACAACTTCTGGAATGTTTCATTTACCAGTTTCTGTATGAAAAAACAAACAAAAAAAAAAACATACATTACAATGCAGCCACAATCAAGCATTCATGAGGTGTATGGAATAAAATACGGACTTAAAAAACAAAACAAAAAAAACAAATTGCATTACACGGTTAGAAAGCCATGATGTATACCTTAATGCCTTCTTCATCGTTGACCCTTCGGATCATCTTCACACACATCTCGGTGATCTTGTTGAAGGTGGGCTGCTCCAGGCAGATGTCTCGCAAGATCTTGATCACCCGCTTTCTCACACTAATGCCCGTATCCTGCAAAGATCAACCCATGGGTGTGTGATTAGGTGAAATGTGCTGCATTTTCTACAGCCTGTAGGTGGCAACAGAGCGTCACAGAAGTAAATTTACCCAAGGTGAACTTTCATACTCTGAATGAACTTTAATGTGGGGAAAATAAATGTGTTTTCAATACAGCTGTATTATTGTTCAGTTATCCGGTTAAAGTCATTGGTAATGAATGCCCAAACAGAGGCTGCTTCTAATCCTGTTACAGTCCAGATTTACCTGACAGTTTAGCCTGTGTACAAGGTACATTTCAGGATTATAGGAAACTATTATGTGCTGTTATGAGCTCATTATCTTATCTATGACTTTTTTTTTTTTCCCCAGAGTATTGAGATTTGTATTGAGTTGATTTTTTTTTTTTACGCACCAGTATCCTCTCAATGAGCATGTCGTAGTACTGCTCAGTCAGCTGGGGGCGACTCAGTACGAATCGGCCGAGCAGCTCGACGGCGGCCTCCCGCACGCTGGTGGAGTTATCCATTAGCCGACCGTGGACTCCACGCTGCATGTCCGACTGTGCGTGAATAACAGAAGCAAACATTAGACCGAACGCCATTTAATTTCAAACTCTCCTCAAAAATTATGCTTCTGTAGAATTTCTCATTACAAATCTGTTCCAAGTAACCAGGCACACGGTTTAAGCGTTAAATTATTATTTTTTTTTTTTTGTGCTTCAGTTGTGAAAACACACTCACCCGGGCCAGAATGCTGGGATCCACAGCCACCACCTCTGATAGACACTTCATCGCTTTCGTTCTCACAGCAATAGCACTCTCTCCCAGCACTCTCAAAATCTGAGCAACACAAACAGCAGGAGGCTTTTTGTAACAAAAGACATTGCTGGCACAAAGAACAGTGAAAATTAATAGGAATCATTTTTTAACCTATTTAAAAATCTTTTTTTTTTTAAGCATTCCACTCTGTTTCCCTGAAGCCGTGTGAATGTAGGTAATGCTTTCTTACCTGTGTTAAATAAATATCAAAGCTCTGTGCAAACGGCCTCATAGAGGCCAAATATCGCACAACTAAACAGGCGTCTTCGTAGTCCACAGTGTCTGAGTTCATCCTAATAGAAGAAGAATAAGTAGAAAAAAAAAAAAGATTATACCGATATCAAATAAAACACATAAATGAGAACTCCCATTATATACGCACGTAAATAAAGTAAGGGAAAACATGCTACACAAGCTCACTTCAGTGTGCCGAACTGCGACGGAGTGGTCTTGATGATGGACCGCAGGAACTGCTTGCGCTTCTCAGCTCTCTGCATGATCTCTCCCGTGGTCTCTATGTCCTTGGCGTGGTGCGCTCCTTCTGCGGAGTCGTCTTCCTTCTGGTTCTGAGACTTCATGGCCTTCTCGGTCTCTGTAGTGGTGTCCCTGAACCACTGAGCGATGTAGAACTTCCTCGCAAACTGTCGGGTCAGAAAAAAAAACAAAAAACAAATACTGTTGGAAAACACATCAAGAGAATCTACACAAGCGACCATTTTTGTTAAATGTCAAGAGATTCAAGAGAGGGGATTCGATCTAAATCTAAATCAGAATAGTCTTCACCAAAAGAGAGGGATCGGTCTCAACGTTTTCATCCAGGTAATCCAACAGGGCTTTCTGAAGCTGCTGCGTCTCATCGTTGCCAGACGCCTGGAGAATTAACACACGATGATGATTAATAAGGAACCTCAGGATATCAATTGTTAATGGGTGACAAATGAGACGTTACCTCTCTGAGGATGCGATCTATAGATCTCTGGTCCATTTTGCTAGTAACAGCGTCTTTGCGTAAACGAGCAGCAACAGTTCCCAGGTAGTCCAAAGAGGCCACTCTGAGTGCCATCTCAGTCTGTTTGTTGCTAAACTGGTGAACCTGAGGACAAGAAAACAAGCTGGTGGTAAATACCAGGCAAGTGTTAACCAGTCAGTAAAAATAATGATTTATACATATTTCCTTTTTTTCACGCCATGCCAGCTTCTATGGCTATATTCGTGGCGAGGATCATTTTCATTTTAGTCATTCAATATGAAAACTAGTTTAAGATTCATTCTTTCCAAGAACTTTAAAACTAAATTTAGATTTACTTGTCTTCAAAAATGTCAAGAGAATAAAACAAAGTTCCTCCCAGGAGCAGAAGAATTACCGTCAAATAAAATATGTTTGATGGACAGAAGGAGCTGTTTTACATCATGAACACTGTGATGAATTTTTCTCACATTGTTCAACCTCGTTTCCACTTTTTTTTTTTTATTCTGTAAAAACTGCTTGCGAAAATGATAACTGTTAAAAGTAAATAAAACTGAATTGAATTAATCATAGACTAAATATTTAGACTACACGCTAAGTGAACATTCCAGTGTAGTTACCAGTTAACTAGACTGAGAATTGGTAGCTAACCACATAGTAATTAATTTAACCAGTTAAGTGCATAACAAGCATACTTTGTGAACTCAACGAAATATTGTGAGATTTTGAAGTTTTTCCTCAGAATCACATGCAGAAGATTATTAGTGAAAAAAATTAGTGGAGTCTGTTTATTTTTTTATTTCTTCTCAAGACAATAATGTGCCATATTCGTTTCGTCAGTACTCCACAATTTCCTGATGTTGAAAGGATCCATCTGCCATGCATGCACACTCATTACTCTACTCAACTTATACGGTTTAAACATTTCTACCCAATAAAACTTTTAGATTTCTCTCTAGAGGAGTAGGGATTTGTTCTTCTTCTGGTTGTCTGCACATCTGCTTGTCCTCGTTGCCCTGTATAGTGACTTCTTCACCCTGAAAAAAAGAAAAATCGCACTTACCAGTAACCGACCCAGGAGACTGAGCAGCAGTTCGGCAGCGGGCCACTCTGGTTTGTTAACTGTTGAGAGAAGGTCCTGCACAAAGTTTTCGAACAAAGGCCGATAGTCCTCCTCTCCCTGTTTGCTGCCGCATCTGGAAAAAAAAAAGCAGGGTTGAGAATAAGCAGGTCAGCTGCACTATAGCTTTGCTGCAAAAACAAAGGCCAAGTGTCTGAGCTCTTACTTTTTGAGGAAAACGGAGAGGAAGTTCTGTGCTGTCCTCATCGCGGTTTCATACGAGTTTGTGATGAGGACATCCTGGTCCACCTGGAAATAATGGCGCCAAATGAATCTCTTTACATTTACACCCTTATTGTTAATTTACCTGGACTTTAATTAGTCGTCTGCCCTCTCTTACTTTTTTCTCATACTCTTCATCAGTGTTATCCTTCTCAGTGGGAAGATGCACCACACACTGTATGAGCTGCAGCACCAGAGCCGTCACCATCTGGATGTACATGGGTTCCCCGTCAACATCGCTGCTGTTTAACCTGATAAGCAGAGATGGCCAAACATATTAATTATGAAATGTCAGCCTTAATACGGTACCTCAAGGAAAGGAAATATCAGCCAACCTAAAGTTCCTCAAGCTTCTCTTGCTGGTGGGGAGCCGGGCGAGAGAGGTGAAGATCTCCTCCAGGATCAGCTGCCTGTGTTTCTCGTAACGGGAGAAGACCTGAGGGGGAAAGACACAATCGTTCATGTTTAACCGCATGACTCTATCCCACAAGGGCTTCTCAGTGATGAGCTTAAAAGGTGATGAAAACTTACAGCAGTGACCAGCTTAATGGCACACAGCTGTAGCTCGCTGACGTTCTCCACAAAGAACGGTGTGATCCCCATTGAAGATACCTGTGAGAGACAGAATCGAGGTTAGCACATGGACGTCCTTTAAGAAAAAAAATAAAAATACAGGCGAACTGATGATGCAGATAATCACCTGTAGAATTGTAGTGTCTGTTAGTAGCTGGATCTCCAGCAGCTCCGAGATGTTACTGACAATGTCACACACTTTGTTGTAGAGCATGACGATAACCCTTTGCTTGTGTGTGGAACACTTGGCCCGTTTGGCTTTTGAGCTCAACATGCCACCTGACAAAAACAAACGAACAAACATCAACTTTACTGATGAGAAGCAGCATGATGTTTGTGAGAAGGCAGCAATGTTTTATAGCTAGATTGCAGAGTAAGGCCACTAGAGGGCAATGTTGTCTTAAAATTTCCAGATGAAAGTTGTTATTGATAAAAAATAAAAATAAAAAAAAGTTTTAAGTCATTGTTGTCATTTGCACTCTGTCACTGGTGGCCTGCAGCAGGAGCTCCCATTGCTGTGTGTGTGTGTGTGTGTGTGTGTGTGTGTGTGTGTGTGTGTGTGTGTGTGTGTGTGTGTGTGTGGTCTGAGGAATTCACTAGAACCAATTGTTCGGATTTGCTGCTTTACCAAATAATTGCTAAATTGCATAAATCTGAGAAAATGGAAAATTTCAAGCACCACTGTGTCACATGCTG
Source organism: Clarias fuscus (assembly GCA_030347435.1). Classification (NCBI taxonomy): domain Eukaryota; kingdom Metazoa; phylum Chordata; class Actinopteri; order Siluriformes; family Clariidae; genus Clarias; species Clarias fuscus. The sequence goes on along the minus strand of CM059223.1, from coordinate 5,777,533 downwards.
CTGTCTCTAGAAATCCTAGATAAGTCATGCACTCGCACTGAAAATGAACGGTCACCTGTTGCTTGTTTAGAACGAAACAGAGTAAAAGTTGCAACATGTTACACTTGAGTCAGTACTCCTGAACTTTCTAAAAAAGAAGATCTCGACACTGACCTCCGTGTGGGTCCACTCTATAGACGGGGTCGTACTGAGGATAGAGGGTGTTCTGCAGATGGAACTTGGTGAACTGCAGCACCCTCTCGATCACGTCTTCGATATAGACGGCCTTGGGCATGCGCAGCGAGGTCATGATGTTCAAAGCCATCAGACAAGAGTCGGCCGATTTGGTCACCCGCTCCATAATGAGGTCACGCCACAAACGCTCTTCGTCCTCTGCCTCGTTGTCCTACGATATGAATAGGAAAGACGCTCTGTTATTACCCATGCAGAGCTGCAGCGTGTGTGTGCAGAGTTACAAGTGGGAGTGTGAAAACTACACTCACGTGGTTCATGTGCGTGGAAAGCTTGGCGCCGTCCTGTATGTTTTTCTCCAATATGCCCAGCACTTTTACTAGCTTGTCGGATGGAATCTGTAAAGCGGAAGAGACTGGACTCGTAAGTGACATTTGGCAAAATAAAGAAACGGGAAGAAACTGAATTCATTGTGAACGCTGTTTAAAATGGGTTGCATACTCAGCATTGGGACAAAGGGAAAAATGGACAAAGAGACAGAGTCAACATTTGTGAGATGACTGGAGCGTACCCTGTATGTGATGCCCATGGCTTTGATCTTGGCCGATTCACTACCCAGCTCCGATAGCTGATGTTTCCCAAGAAGCAGCTCCTGAGGGATCTCGTCATCATCTCCAGCTGAGAAAAGAAAATGCAAAATTTCTGGTTTAAAAAAAAACAACAACTGTAAACTATTTACAATAAAATAGTGGAGCCAACGAATATTACATACTTAACGACGTTAGGTCCACATCCTCCAAGTTTTCCAAAATGTTGTCCACACTCGCCAGGAATCTCTTGAATGTCGAAGAGTCCATCATTTCTATTTGGGGGAGGGAAAGAAAGAATTTTTACTCACACCTCACATCAACAGTGGAATGCGTACCAAGACTTTAAAGTCTTCAAGAGTTTAAAACCCAAACGTACCTTCTGGAGTTAGCTTCGGCTCGTAGGCTTTCCTCTTTTTCTGCTTCTCCTTCATCTTCATCTTTTTGAACACTGATGAGATAAGAAGGTTTCTTAGAGAATGCTGAATCATGATGAAAACCTGCAAGTGTGTGTATGTTAGAAACTTACCGTCAGTCATGCTGGGAGGCGGCGTCTCGTTCCCGGAGTCGTCTGGACTGTGGTCACGATATCGGCTGCCTGAACCTCTGCGGCCCTCGCTGTAGCCTCCGCTACGCCTGCGCTCTCCGGAGACCTTTTTGTCCTCATGCTCCCAAGCCCGGTCTCGGTCCCGGTCCCGGTCCCGATCCTTCTTCGATCGCTTTGGGGCTGCTGTGAGTCAAAAAAGTAACTTTCAAATCACACTACTGAAATCGGAAAACCTATTTTTCCTCTTTGTATGGGGGAGAAGGTGGGGGAAAAAAAAAAAAAAAAAAAAAAACAGTTTTGACACTGCATGGTTGGTGAAAGAATTTGGATATGATTGTTACTCACACTCTGATTCAGTGTCTTCATCTGAGCTGACCTCGGCATACTTGGGCTTCTCGTTTGCTGTACTGCGCTTGCGTTTGTTCATCTTTACCCTCTCACACAGAGGCATGGTGGACTCGATTTCTGCAAGCAGATGAGGAGGAAGCTCCTTGAACACCGACTCATCAATGCCCCCTTCAAACAGGTTAATAAAGACGGTTACTTCTTTATTTAAGTCGGTCATCGCTCTCCAAACAAGTCTTGCTTATGCAACACCTCATTAAGACAATGAATCTTGTTCATATTTACTAAATGACAGAGCTTCCAGGTGTGTTTTTTTTTTTTTTTCAAGTATTCAATTAAAATATCTGGAATGATTGTCATGATGGTCTTACCTTTCGAGGTCTTCCCAAATGAAGGTCTGTTCTTGCCGGATTTTGAACTGGTCCCATGCCTCTCCTTGATGATTTTCTGCACCTCATCAAGAGACAGCTTCTGAAGCACCACCACAGGTTTGGACCGTTTGCTGATATCCTCCACCAGCCCAAGCCTTTCTAGCTTCACCCTTGGCTGGCTCCAATTCTCCCCAGGTCGCCTGGGCTCCGCGTTCCCATCCTTGTCGCGTTTTAGCTTGGGAATGACAAAGTTCTTCAGTGCGCCAGACTTGCCGCCTAGAAGGAAATCAGGAAACTCTCCAGCTCTGCTGTCAGGTAGCTTCGAGCCATCAGAACTTTTCCTGGTACCATCAGAGCTCCGCCTCTCCTCTTTGCTGTTGGGAGATTTGAGGTCAGTGCGGGGTCGACCTGAGTCCAGCCCACTTCGGCTTTCCTGTTTCACGCGGGGACTGTCAGGCCGAGAGCGGTGCTCAGGAGATCGCCTGTGTTCTCTGGATTCGGACCTATGTTTACGCTCGCGATCTCTGTCCTTGTCTCTGTCTTTATCGCGCTCCTTGTCCCGTTCCCTGTCTCTGTCTCGACCAGGGCGGTCCTGCTCCGACCTGCTGGAAGATTTTGGTGTTTCCGGCCTTCGGATTTTGGAGCCGTCACTGCTGCGTTCCCTATCCCGCTCTCTATCTTTGTGTTTTTCCTCTCTGTGGCCGTCCCGGGAAAGCTCTGGGCGGCCATCTTTTCGGGGAGTCTCAGGACGGATTTTGTCGGGCTTGCCGTCATGCCTGTGCTTCGCCAGATCCGGCCGCTTGTCTGAGCCCTGCACCTTCCCTGAGGAGTCACGTCGGCTTTCCTGCTTGTGTTTCGGCGTGTCTGGACGGCCATCTGAAGCCATTTTCTGCTGCTTTATGACCTCGGGCCGTCCGTCTGCCGCCCTCTGTAACTCCTCGTCCGTTTTCGACTTGAGTCGCAATACTCCAGCCGAGTCGGAACCATCCTCGGCCCAGCGCTGGGCCTCCTGGGCGGGAACAGGGCATTCGAGCTGCCCCTCTGCTCTTCCTGCCTGCTGCAGGTCTATGCTGACCATAAGTGCTGGACGGTTAGCCCCGTTGCTGGCAGCACTAGCCTCCTGAGGCGTTGGTTTGTTCCCCGCACTGCCGCCACCTCCTACGCCAGGGCCTCCGGCAGTACCGGCAGTACCGGCAGCGCCGGGCTCCTGAGGATACGAGTCTTGTTTCCGCTTCTTCAGGGGTTTGTCTAAAGGAAGCAAACAAACATAACAACAGAATTTAAACTTGCATGAATGAACTAGCTTCCTGGTTTCAGTTCAAGTTTATAATTAAAAACCAGATCTTAGAAAAAATGATTAAAAATCAAGAAAACTACCTTTATCCTGAACCTCCTTTGAGCAGCGCTCTCGTTCGATCGCGGATTCACGTTCTATCCTTTCGATCTCAGCCAGGGCGTCCAATTCGGCCTCATCGTATGGCGTCCCACTAACTGCTCCAGGCTGTTTTGCGGCGATTGCCCCCGTGTTCTGGAGCACCGGAACCTGCTGGTGTCCCGACTGTTCCTGAAAGCTGTTGCAGGGCAGATCGTTCTCTGCGTCTGAGCCGTGCTCCGCACCGCCAGGCATAAGATCGCCGGGCTGCTCGGTCTCTGCCGATTTGACCCGTGATAGCTTCAGCGTCAGCTTGGTGGAGTCTTTGGAGGGCGAGCTAACGATGTCGTACATGGCGCCTTTTTCGCCCTCTTCCTTTATCATTTTCTTTTGCTTTTTCTTCCGCTCAGGCGAGTCCATGAGGAGGTCGGGAGCTGCGTCTCGTGGTGAGGTGTAAGGAGGAGGGGACTGGAGGATCAGAGGTGGCCGCGATCCAACTGGAAACAAAAGCATCATAAGATAATGGCACTCAAACAAGGAATACTTCAGCAAATTAGTTAGAACAAGTTTTTAGGGTTAACCGGTTTCCTCCTGCCAACATGTAGTCATCTTTCAACACTGGATTTAAATGGCAGATCGGATTGTTTTGCAAATCCATTTTTTTCTGCAGTCTGAACAACAGAAGAACATTTCCCAATCGCTTTCACACCTGATTAAAAAACTGTTTTGATCAGGTGTAAATTCCGACTGGTCCTGTGGTGTTTTTTTTTTTTTTTTTTTACTTCAGCTTTAAGTTCACCTTGCTGGTGCTGTTACCATGACATCCAAGGTGGATGAGCAAGTAAACAGTCTAAACAGCCGAATGAGATTTGGTTATTTGTAATTTGCAAAGCAGAGGTTAAAAAAAGGTTGTGTAGTTGTAACGCTATATTAAAATGGATTTTCAAACATGATAGTGGTCAAAACCAACCAAAATAAAAACGCTAAAGAATGAAGTCTATAGAATACACTATAAATTAAGGATACACAATAAGTACACGGTAGAAACAGAGCAGCAATATTCAGAAACAAAACAGCAAAATTCTTTGCAAGTGGTTTAACCTGTACCTTTTGGCGTCCCTTCACTTCCAGCAGGAGAGCACACGGATTGGGGCGATCGGAGGGGGAAGGAGGCGTTTCTCATCGAAGGGTCGCTCTCCTAGAATATCCATATAAACCAGTTAAAAGCTCAACTCGATGTGTACTGAATTTTTACTACTTAACAAGCAACAAAAACATGTTTTAAATTTGTTTTTGAGGTTAATAAAACTGATGGCCTGGGGGTATATGTTTTTTAGGTAAAAAAATAAATAAATAAAAAGACAAAAACTTAACACATCTTAACACATGACTTGTTACAAAACTTTAGCCCTCAAGGATGTGAGATGTGAATCTATTAAAAGGTTAAAATTTAAAATGTTCCTCAGTTTTCAATCAGACCAAATAACAGAAACCATTCCCTTCTAGAAATAAGGAGTCATACTCTTTAATTCACTCATAACTCATTGAACACAAAGCTTTGTTGATGTACTCTCACACACACAGCTCACAAACAGACAAAAACGCTGCTACCAAAAGCATAAACGTGTCAAGGTTTAATAAAATTTAGGAAAAGGCCCCTGGGAACTCAAAAATGACAAGTAGGCATTTCTGTTTTCTACCGAAAAATAAGTCTTGATGATACGATGATAGAAAAAAAAAGAGGCCCTTAGGAATTGTATACGGCAATATGGTGCATCTGCTCACCTCATTTCCCAGTCTGTGGACTATGTTCATGTACTCTTCGTTGGAGCAATGCCGTGCGTTGTGATTAGCCGAGTTACTTGACATTTGCCCGGGGACTTTGTTGTCGTGGATGTTTCTCATACCAGGCACCATGGGACTAGCCACAGAGACTGAAAGAATTTTTTTTTTTATTATTATTGATATTTTTGGCAAACTGGTGGCAATTCTGCAACCGAATCACCGTTTGAGAGATGAAGGAAAAGGTTAATCTTGCAGCAGGATGCCGGATCTTTTTGTCGTGGAATGTGAACTCACCTTGGAGCTGTTGATGCTGAGAGTAGGGTGGAGGATGAGTGTACTGCATGAAACCGGCAGGGCTCTGAGGGGCATACGGGCTGGGCACAGGGCTGTTTTGCTGGGGTATGAATCGGGCACCGGAGCCCGTCTGAGGTTGAACAAAGCGACTACAGATACACACACACAAAAAAAATTGTCAGCATGCACTGGGACAGGGATTCTGGAACCGCGCAGGAAGTTGATCCGCAACCAGCCCATTCCTTAGATTAGCATGATGAAAAAATACAATTTTAATAAAGTGCCCGTTTCCTGCATTGAAATAAAAAAAAATTATACTCATTGTATCACTATCAACTGTTAGTTTGGAGATTAAGCATTATAGTATATCCATATAGTTTCTCTGTTTGACAGTGTTGTCGTGGCGACGTTAACAGCCAGCGAGCACATGGTATTTAATGTCAGAGTTCTCAAGCATCAGCTAACTGGCATCCATTCAAAATTAGCGAGTTAGCTAACTGCTAACAAGTTTCTGCATTCTGTGTGACTTCGGCGTCTTCTGCATCCCCTGTGCGGTGAGGATACGCAAAGAAAAGGTCAACATCACTGCCTAGCGACCGCACCTTCTCGTGCCAAGGTGCAGACAGCTAACTCGATGCAGACGGTGTCGTTTCTCCAACTAGGCTGCTGTGTATTTTGACCGTCTTTGCGGCCGTGTATGTGCAGCGTCTTTCGCATGCTCAATGAGCCGCTTGTGCGTTTTCCCCGTGCATCCAAGCCACAGCAAGATGAAAAATCTGAACTTATCAGAAAGTCGCAACTGATCGGCTTTACTCTGTGTCCTCCTGGGTCAAGCCAGGGAAATTCTGTGTGTGCCTGAAGGATGATGGGGGAACACCACGGAAGAGCATTCTTTGGAAAAAAAAAAAAAAAAAGAGGAGAAAGCGGCACGGGTGGTGTTTTTCCACATCGCATAGACATTGCATCTGAACAGCCCCTTAAGGCATTAAACCATAAAAAACATGAAAAATAAATAAAAACACTGCTTATTCTGGTTTTGCTTATGTCGTTTTCCCCCCCTAAAACACATGCAAACTTTTAAAATGTCGGGGCTGTTAAGGTTCACAAGCAACAATTTGCAGGAAAACATTGCCATTTCTTTTGCACTAACTTGGAACGTATTTTGAATCTTTGACACTTATGTAAGTCGCTTTAAAGTTAAGAGTTGCTTTGTATTAACAATCTGATTGCACTCAAACAGTGCCATTTTCCCCACTAGGTTTGAATGTATTTTGTCTCAGACTGCATTAAACATGAATGCACATCGCTCGAAAGTCAAAAGAAAGTAAAAAAAAAAAAAAACATCTGGAGTAAATGTTTGCAAGAAAACACATCTTATGACATTAGTAAGAAAAACGAAAGAAAAAGAAAAAAACCTTGCAGAATACCTAGGAGGGCTGGGAGTAACAGGGGTTTGCTGGTAGTTTGTGGACGCCGGGCTGCCATGCATGGAATTTTGAGGCATCTTGTATGGCGGCATCATTGGCTGTTGCATTATACCTTCAATTACAAAACAATTTCAATCAATCAACAATAATGCAAAACATTTACAACAAGTCTAATTTATCCACCGGGTTAGTTTTACCAGCAAGATTAGTAAACATAGCCTTAATTATATGCAAGAAATAAAAAGGGCAAGGGTCATTAGTCGGTCTAACTTTAGGATGCAGTGAAACGTCGATCTCGTCATTCAGTCAATCGCGTGGTCGAAACGCCACAGGTTACAAAACACAGTTTAACAACATGACAGACAGACAAGTTTAGGGGGTTTTAGGACAAGGACATGAAATATGTTAGAATGTACATTAGAGTACAATTCGCACATTGCTTATTGATTCATTGTTGAAGACAACAAGGGAACACAAGGAGCACAGCGTTGGGCGCGCCACGCCACAGGCACGTGAATTGCACCTGGACATTAGTAGGTCTGATGATCAGCCTTTCGATTATCATGAACAATCCTCGTTCTCCCTTTCATCAGTGGATCAGAGTAGAATGGGGTTAATAGCATGATAGCATGCCAAACTTCCGTAGCATACTTAAAAATTAAATGCAGTCAATCAAGCTTAGATGTGTTCAGCGGCCTAAGCATTGCACAGAACCTAATTGTATGTCAAAGAATCTTGCAATCTCCACGTTAGCACCGTGCATGGCTCATCCAACCAAGCACCAAGTTTTTAAATGACCTACGACTTTCTTGGCTGGTTTCTGACACAGTTTAATAAAAAATAGACGTCTTGAACAGAGAACTATATCCTCACAAGATCTTACTCTGCACAAGAAAGCACGGTCCAGAGTATGATGACATAAGTAGAATTACAAGACCGACTTAAACTGATCATCTAAACCACTTCTAGATGTACGTCATTAAGCTGTTTATGTACAAAACTGTACTGCTCAGCAAAAATACATCTTTTGAGGTGAGCCATGCGTGAAGTATATTTAAAAATCGGTCAGCTGTGACCACATGACTATTAATAGTTATTATAGCTGCAGGAAAAAAGAAAAAAAAAGCCCACGTTTTCAGGCTTCTGATCCGACAGACCCGTCAGAATAGAGGAAGGTATAAATAACATAATAAAAATAAAAGGCTCGGCTGCGGAAGGCAGCCGGAGCGCACCGGGCCTCGCACTGTGCTCCATTGGGTTCAGAGTCAAGGGCAATGTCTCCATGTCTTCTCCTTACCGCCCTGAACTCCGTATCGGGTGGGCATACTTTTCTCCCTGAAGATATTGGGGTTCCTGGACAGCACCGTCTGCAGCAGCACCGGCATGTCGCCCTCCGGGTCATCGCTGCCCAGGTTGTCCTTCAGCTCTCTGTCATGAAGATCGATATGTGTGTGAGTGGAGCAGGTCATTAGGTCACACAATAGAAAAGTAATTAGTTTGTTTATTTATTAAAAAAAAAAAAAAGTCAACCAGGGGTGTCAAACTTGTTTTAAGAATTGTTAAATTCCCTTAACATGGATTAATATCAATAACTGCTCTTAAATTTGATAAAAGAATGTTTGATAAAAGATGTTTTTTGTGAGTGCAGAATTATTTTCTCTTGGTTCACTGATGAAAATGTTTACGGCGTCTGATGCTCTTAACCATTTAAAAAAAATATTTTAGTTCATTTACGGCCTACAGAATGATTTTCATTCACAATATGACAAATAAGAACCAGTTCCATGCCTACAGGCTATATTTTTGACAAGCTTAGCATAGATTAGCGCTTTATGTATTTTTTTTTTTTTTAACATTTAAAAAGGTTGAAGGCTGGAATTTCTTGTAGCAATTGTTTACATAATGCAGCAATATTTCTTTTCATAGACTGAAGTTATAATTGTATATTGTAACAAATTGGATACATTTGAATAAGAGAAAAAAAAAAAAAAGGACAAAAAAATCTTGCCAGCAACCGAGTCAATTTCATGAAACGAGGCTGTCTAATCAATAGCCCCAGAAGGTTTGGGGTAATTCGTGTTTACTCTCTTTATTCAAGATGAGGCAGAAGCATTGCGATATTTTTTTTTACGTTAGAATCAATCCAAAAAGCAGATGCACACACACACACACACACAAATATAGTAATTTGAGACAGCAGAGATACGTACATGTGCTCGGTGGAGACCTGGTTAAGGCTGTGGACCAGCTGGGAGACAAGGTTGTCGTCCCGTCGGGCCAAGAGACAGTTGACCTCCTCGGCGATCCTCCCATTGTACAGCAGGCTCTTAGTGGTGGTGGCAGGGAGAGGGGAAGGTAAGGGCAGCTGGTTTAACACTGCAGGAAAAAAAAAAAACAACACAAGAGAAACTTTCCTCAGCTCGGATTTTTAAAGTACTTGATTTCATTTCAGAAAATAAGAGCTTTTTTTTTCTTTAAGAAGTTGATCTGTACTTAAAATTGTGACGCTGTTATTTAAAAATTTATATCTGAAGCATATTGGCGGTTTGCCTTAGTTAAGTAGTTGTTATAAAAAAAATAATAAAAAAAAAAGACAGTAAGCTGGAACCGTGGCCAAGCAGGTGGCCGAAAAGCAAGCTGGCACCAAATAAATAAACTGAAATGCTTTTGTTTTGCCGCCAATATGAGGTGAAAAACAAGACTCAGGAAAGACGGCTGTGCTGGAAGGACAAGCATCTGCAGTTTGGAGTGATATTAGTTCACTCGGTTCGCACAGATGAGTTGAAATATGTGAAGGATGCTATCTTGTGCTATCAGTCAGCGGCATTTTGAAAAGGAGCAGACACACAGAAGTGCTGCGCTTCTGCAGGACCTCATCGGTTTTATTCCACTGACAGTTCTAACAGACCAAGCGGCCGGGTGAATGGCCTGGTTATTTGTATTTATTTATTTATTTTTTAAGTCTGACATGTTCAGTTAGCAGAATATTTCAAAAACTTGCCAGTGTTACCATTATTTATTAAATATTTTTAGACAGACGTATTTGTTTGATTTTGTGCAAGAAATACAAGTAAAGTTCTTAAAAAAATTAATTAAAAAAAAGACATCTAGAGGAAATAATTCCCTCAATAAAGAATAAGAGTGGGGCAACAATGATAGCATAATTTGTTCATTCATCTTCTGTAACCATTTTATTAGGGTTTCACTGTCGATCTGGAGTCTGCAACGGGAAAACACCCTGGACGCACACCAACACGTGTACACACACTCATTCATGATGATGAGCCAATACACGTATCAAGTTTTTAGAAATGGGAGGAAACCCAACAGGACACCCCGATAGATATGGAGAGATGTGAAACATGTGAAACTCCACACAGACAGTAATCCGAGCTCCGGGGGAGCTAAGAGGCAATAACGCTAGCCAGACTGCCACAAGAAGGAAAAGAAGAAGAAGAAGAAGAGCGATGGTGTCATTCAAACTTATAACTGCTGTAAATGCTTAGTGTGGAGAAAGCAGAAAACAATTATCGCTCTTATACTTTATTAAATCGACAGCCTACAAGTTCACTCGGTCATACCTTTAGCCGGAAAAAAAGGACCTTGAGATTCAAGTTTTGAATATTATAGAGGATCTTTTTTTTTCTGTCCTACTTTAATTTAAGAAGTGTAGCTTTCATATATTCTAGATTGATTTCGCATAAAATTGAATAGTTCAAGCCTTAGTTTTAACAATAATAATCATAATCAGTGATTAAAAATACGGTATCTGAAAATAAAATAAACAGAAATTAATTTAAACTGAAAAGTATGTCCATGCACTCGATGCTTGATCGGTATGAATTATGTCATCAGTGCGTCGTGGCATGGAAGCGATCGACCTGTGGCATTGCTAAGGTGTAACTGAAAACCAGGTTGCTTTGATAGCAGACTTCAGATCATCTGTATTGTCTTGACAAGATTCTTGAATTATGGGGTTCAGGTCAGGCACATTTTCAGGTGTTAAGTCATGCTGGAAAAGGAAACTGGCATCTTCATAAAGATTGTCAGCCTTTATAAAACACAGGGGTCCAATAACCGAAGAGGTCACCCCAGACCATCACAGACTGTGGAAACATCACTCTGATCTTGTGCCTCTTCAATCTTACTTAGACCTTGACTTCCAAATCAAATGCCAAATTTATTTTAATATGAAAAGAGGATTTAAGACCACCGAGCAATCATCCTGTTCTTTTTTTTCAGCACAAGTAAGACTCTTGACGTTGTCTCTGGTTCAGGAGTGGTTGGATCCTATGAATGCAACAGTTGTAGGCCATCTGTGCATGTTGGCTCTTGATGCACTGACTCCAGCCTCACTCCACTCCTTATAAAGCTCACCCATGTTATTGAATCTTCTTAATCCTTCACTGATACTTGTTGCTTGTGCTCCTTTTCCTACTGGACCTTCCAGTCAACATTTTATCCCTTTCAGCCATGACCTTATGGCTTAGGTTGATGATTGTCTTTGGGACAACTGTCAAGTCAGCAGTGATTATGTGATGTGTACTGAACTTGACTGAGGGATATCTCATTCATACAGTTTTACTTTATGAATTAAATGATCAAAAATAAATAAATAAATGGACAATGTTTACATATATGGGTTAATTCAGGTGTTATGGACAGGACAGTTCGACTCTCAGATAAAGAGTCTGAAAGTGTGAACAGTAAAATAACTTGCATAACCTCTTCCACTAAAAAAAAAAAAAAAAAAAAAAATCAAATATACAGCTTTTTATCAGCATTACTGAAGTGTCATTAAACGGAATTCTAAAGGCAGCTGTGGAAAGCATCCTCTTGTATCATGAATGAGACAAATGAAAAGTGTGTAGATTTGGGAAAGGTTTTTGAAATAAATGATTTAGGATAAACTTGTGTGATAAAGATGTGACGCGTTTTAATCGGTCCTCTACAAACTATATAAAGAGCATCCTAAAACAGTGAATTTTAACATGAAACATCTGAAAGAATAAAAAAAAAGTATAAGAATGAAAAAATATAAATAAATAAAATATATGAAAATTAGTTAACTATTAAATAAGCCCTTTTTTCTAATTGTTTTCTTTCCTTTCTTTGTAGTCTTTGTGCATTTGATTTTTGCACTCAGCATAAGACATTAACTTTTAATTTACAAATAAAAGTATAGTCATTATAAGATTACTATTTTTAGTGCATCACAGTTATTGATGGAAAGATCAATTACAGTCGCTGATCTGTTGATTTCATGCACATTTCAAGTGGCCGATTATGAGAAATGCCAATCGATTTTATTTATTAAAAAAAAAATCCTAAAACACGTCAGGTTGTATTTTTTTTTCTGCGCGCCCGAAGAGTAACGAAAACGTGCATAAACTCTGAGGAACGTGCATGACAATAACTGTGCATAACTGTGCATACTCAGTGCAGTGTATAGATAAATAGAACTAGCCCTATGGCTAACCGGAAACTGGATATGTAGCCATATAGCTAACAAAAATGTTCATAGTTAATCAAGTTTCATATGAGTCTCAGTTGAATTTTGTAATGCATTTTTGCACAGAATGGAATCTGGCATCAATTAAATACATTGTAGTCACGTTCTGGATGATAAACTTCACAATCAATGTGCAGAGCAGGAACAATAACAACCAAGAGCTACGGTACTTACATGCACCTCGCTTTTGATTAGTTTTTGATTGACAGGCTGAAAAATCACATACAATCCCTTTAAGAGTACTGTGCGGTTAAACTGATTATTATTTAATCATTGACTGGTTTATTTAAAACGATGATCAATTATGGAATGGTTATCACCATACGTACTAGGGATGGGAATCACCATGGACCTCCCGATATAATATTACGATACTTCGGTGGTGATTTGATTTGTATTGCAATATTCGATTCGATATTACACTCTTTCTTTCTAAACAACCTAAAGGCTAATTTGCTCCTACCACACAGGACGCTGTGTTAACAGTTTAAAGCACCACCTGCAGGATTATAGAGGACCTGCAAACATTTTATCACCTCAAATGCAAACATGCATAAATATTTTTTTATTGATTTTGTAGTCAGTGTGGCGATAATGCCACACTGACTACATGAAATGCGCCACGCACACAAAAAAAAAAAAAAAAAATCACAATATATCACTGAATCGATTTCCCTATGTCTAATAAATGTCACTACCAGAAATACATCAGAACTTCAGATTATCATGAAACAAACTGACTGTTAGCAAAGATATATTAGTAACTACACGCTTATTACTATTTGCTTGCTGAACATGTAAAGGTGTCTCAATCTTTTCCACCTAAACAATTCAAACCACATCCTCATCGGCACAAGAGACCAACCTGTTATAACAGCGCTGAGAAAATGAACCGCTACTAGTGTACATATTCTGACCCTGAACTCCACCTCAGAATTTCATTAATGATCCTTCATAAACTTGTGCCATGACGTAATGCAGCATAAAGATGGGCTTTAATTCTCAGCTTTAAGCCCCAAGATTGTTTTGTAACACTGTGGTGTTAATGATATAAACAGGCTCTTTATCAACCACTAAATAACTTGTGTTAATGGCAGTTCGATCCCGTGGGTCATGGGCAAATTAATTAACATTGACAAGATATGACAGGCATAATAGATAATGATTTTTAAAGGCTTTTCCAAAACACACTATGTGCCAAGATACATACATAGTGATGCTTTTGGAGGGAGTAATATTTAAAGAAAATTTGAAAATATTTTATTCACCAAAAAAAATTTTTTTTTAAAGCTTGGGAAATCTGGGAAAAAATCTAATCATTTGCAGATTTGTTAAACTGCTTTTACAGAAAAAAATAATAAAGATCACAAAAAAACTTAATAAATTAAGCTAACAAAGAGGAAATATTTGGAGGTAAACAAAAAATAAAATAAATAAAAACATTAAAAAAAAAAACACAATTTTCTGTGCATTTAGAGTTTAACATCCGATTAACCACCTCAGATCCTTTGCTAATTATTCTCCCATTAACACCTCAAGGTGTGTGATACGTTGTTCGTACCAAGTCTACAACCGCTTTGTGTCTCATGACAGTACAGTAGTGAGTTACTAAAACTGAAATTCTGTGCTTATGAAAAAGAAAAGGAGAGAGAGAGAGAGAGAGAGAGAGAGAGAGAGAGAATGAAGCAATCTTGTCGTTTGTGCCAGGAAGTCGGCGCTGTCTCTGCATCGCTGAAGCCAACTACATTCCCTGAGGAATCCCCTGGCATGGACGGCAGGAGGGCACACCTCCACATTTACTGCCAGTGTGGATTTTACCAGCGTGAGTGTATGAGACAAAATGAAACTAAAACAGATTTAGATATTGTCACACGTGATTGGAACCAAGCTCTCAAGGCTCTGACTTACACCGACAAAATGACCAGAAGGGCCTTATGTATGATTTCTAAAATATATTCGCAATCCATAAGGCTCTCTTGGATCTGTGCGATGACAAGCTAGTTCATGTTGGTTTGTGTGTGTGTGTGTGTGTGTGTGTGTGTGTGTCACTTACAGTCGGTGAGGCTAGCAATCCCAGCAAGAGTGGTAATGGGAACATGAGGCATATCCCCATTCATGCTGAAGATGGGGGTGGGGGGTCGTGTCGATGTGCAGGATGCTCAGTGTCGCTGCTCTCCGACCAGCCTTCACATCTCCCTTCTGCGGGTGAAAGAGAAAGAGAACCAGCATGAGCAAAGACAATAAGCGTAACCCAGCCGATTAAGGACGAGCTCGCTAAGCTCGTATGTTGCAACTTCGCACAATAATTACTATTAAATTATCTCCCGCTTTCAGAAAGTGTCACAACACAACAGCAGCAAAAACGAGGGGGGGCTTGAAACCTGATCAGTCATTACATCCACTTGTTCTGAAAGTATCTTTCACTGTGTCTTTCATCTTATTACAGTTTGAATAAATAAAAACAAACAAACTAACTAAACATTCAAACCATTGTACAGACAAAATTATGTACCATTGTGTTTAGGGCTGAAACGATTCCCCGAATAACGAGTAATTCGATTACAAAAAATGATCAAGGCAAAATCGTCTGCCTCGAAACTTCTTTTAATTAATTTTAAAAGCTTGCGTTATGTTTTTGCGCTAGTATTTGTTTGGCGTGACCCAGCGCGCTTCCGGATGCAAACCGCCAGTAAACACCGTCAAAGAAGAAGCGCTTACGTCACACACAAAGCGGAAGGAGTGGCAAACAGTTAGCTGTGTATTGATTTGAGGGAGCGTTCTGTTGCGGGCTGCAAAATGGAATGGAGCGGTAAATATTTAAAAATTTATTTCAATGTGTGCCTTAGTTTTTTTGATACAGAATGCCATTTGAATTTTTTTTTGCATCTAAGAAAAGGCTTTAAAATAAGAATATATGGCACTGTCGTGCATTTAATTAATCTCAGTCAACCTTAAGCTCTTCCTTGTATTATGAATTATATAATGATAAAATGCTGTATGCATTTAAAAAAAAAGTTGATTTTTCTAAAAAGAAAACCAATTCATCTTTGTGTCTCTTATATATTTTATATTGCTGTTTAATTAAGCAAAAGTACATTTTATTCCGATTACTCGATTACATTTTTGGTAGAATACTTGATTACTAAAATATTCGATAGATACAGCCCTAATTGTGTTAACTGATTCTATTCGTAGATTATTACTATATAGGTAATCTATAGCTAATCTATTAATCTAATATAGACTAGAAACGCTGTCGGTTAGCTGAACACCAATTCATTACATTTATTAAGGCAACAGTTGAAATATATACAGTGACCAGTGACTTTTTAACCGTAATAACTAAATAAATATCATATCATAACACACTTTCATAGTAGTTGACCCGAATATCATCATATGAAAACTTGACATTTTCTTTTGACGACAGTTATTCTCAGAAAATCATTCTTTTTTTTTTTATGATTACCATATAATTCTTTTTCCAAACTTCTTACTGTTTGAAGACATTAAACTTCTAGTTATCTGGGTGCTAATATGGAGAAAAGGTGAGGAGAAATTACAATATAGACAGCAGTGGAGTAAGCGTCTCAGAAGGTTAAAAACAGTCCAGGACCTTGTGGAAACAAGTCATAGACTTCTTGAGACTGGATTACTCTTGGACTTTAAAATAAATTGCAATACATTGATCTTATTAAAAGGCAAGATCTTCAGCATACTAATTGTCAGCATTTAGAATGGCAAGTATATGCATCTAAAAAAAAAAGTCTATAAAGTATTTATTGGTTTAAAAAAAAAAAAGTCTGTATCCCCAATATGATCATTTTTCTGATACCAATTAAATCAACGGTCTGGTAAGTGTGAAGGTGGTAAATGTGAAGTACAGAGAAGCACGCTTGCATTTCAAGCAGTCTCTGGTCCTTCACTTAACCTTAAAGCACTGAGGGCTAGATGCGATTCAACTGCCTTAATAGCAACGTGTCGGATTCTTGCAGCGAGAAGGCATCAAGGGCGAGCACCTGTAAACATGAGGAGTGGAGTTTTACTGAACCAGCACGCATGATACGACCAATTAACGCGTTTAATCGTGACGCCGTTTGTGTCATATCGCCCACTGCTTCGAGCAAAAACACTTCCAAAACCTAAAAACAGAACAGCTCTGTTCACTGATGCATCCCATAATGGAAATTACCCTACTAGTTCAGACCTGCTTAGCGTGCACTGAGTACAGCACAAAACTAGGCTTAAAACGCATCTATTTACATCTGCGATGCAACTTGAGTCGATATGCATTTAATACAGTCAAAAGCAAGGATGATCTCTGGACTAAAGAGCCCTTCTGTACATAATCTGCATTAAAAAGTCACACTGCGCATGACACTTCACAACCATCCCCAATATGACTCTCGTTTACTAACCAGGATGCAGGTGTTGAGTGTGCATCGTGCACTAATAAGCAACGGTGCACTGTGAGATAAAGGCTTCATCTGCATCCTTAACACTGCGACAGGGGGGCTCGTCTGTCTCTGTGGCAGAGGGTGACGTGAAAACTGTTAGCGGCGAGGGCTCCGGCGTCATGTCGCATCACAGGTGTCAATCACGCCGTGTTTACATGCCAGAACGTTTTACACCATTTAACAGCACTGATGTTCTACATCATTTGAGAAATCTTTCTAATGTAGGCAACACATCTTAAATTAAGGTAAATAAAGGCAAAGAGAACAGAGTGTGCATGTCTATAGAGACGTTTTTTTACAGTAACAAAGCATTTGGTGGAGGTGTGTGTGTGGAGGGAGGAATAATTCAAAGATCTTTCGCTGGTCTGCTGTACTTGTAGTTTTGAGTTATCTACAACAAAACAGATGGAATAAACATGAAAACAAAAACATTCATGTAAAAGCCTGTTCCTTAACTGGCACACATGTAAAACATATGACTTTCTAATTATCTATCTATTCACATTGAGGATGTTTTTTTTTGTGTGTGTGTGTTTTAAAAGATTTAGCGTGGCTCCTTAAATAAACATCAGTGTTTTTCCCCGCACATAGAGTATACTTGGGTGGGCCACACAAGTATATTTGTCAACCCTTTTAAAAAATCTGCCCAGGAGAATAATTAAATTTGCAATCGATTAAACCTAGTAGCAGACAGACGCCTCTCATGCTATCGCTCCTGTGTACTCTGCTACCTCGAGAGCGGCAAATTTAAAGTACACCAGCTGCCACAATAAGGAGAAACAGGCGTACTGACAGTCACACAACTTCATCATGATCAAATATTATAACTATTATAATAATGAGCAATAGTCACATGACAGCCAGACATTTCATTTATGAAAATTTGATTTTGGATTGCTTTTTTGGGGTTAGTCATGTAATACAAAATCTTTAAACTAAATAAATATTGTGAATAAATAATCATCGTTTCAACATCTTTATATATGAACCATCAAGTGTTTTCGGAAAAATTACATAAAACTAACAAAAAAAAGTTATAAAATAATCAATATAAAATTACACATTGTATATGAAACGACCGCATAAACACATACTTTTTTTTTTAACTCATATTTAGTTATTGGATTATTTAGCTAGGATTAAAATAAAAGCGTCAAAAAAAAATTTTTATATGCCAATATTCCATTAACATTTATAAAGGATGTCACATGACTAAGGCTTATTAAAATAGTCATATACTATTTAAATCATAACATACGTTGTAATATAATTATCATAGTGATCAGGTTTAGAGCATTTTAGCGCATTTCACTGACTATCACAGCAGGTATACTTCAGACCTGTGGAAAACACTGAACACCATTAACTGAAGCTACACTAATAGATTATATTTAATTTTAATAAACTCAAAACCTCCGGACAGAATGTCAGAATGTTGCAAACAAGAAAATCTAAATAGAAGATATTGAAGGGAAGTGTTACGTTAATATCGAATATTTCAAACACCTTTCAACACCTTCAGATTTTTAGGCTGATCTATAATTTTTTTTTTAATAAATCAACTTCTTGTGTGCTAACAAACAGCAGCATGCTCCAATGTTACAAAGTGAACCTCATCCGAACCAAGGCTGGCACACATCTGCTAATATTCTTCAAGAATACAGTCATATTCTTAGTCGTCTGCTGTTATCTATAAAACCGCTCTCAAGCTCTCTGCGGATCCTCTGAGGAGCATTTGAATCCTCTCCGCTGTAATATCCGCCACTTCTTCTCTCACACATCTGCTCAACGCGGACGGACTGCCAGGCTATTCTTTTTGACATATCTTTTTTAAATGCTATGAACTGCTTTCTTTTCATAAAAGTCTGAAGGCTGAGACGATCCTTGAAAAAGCATATTTTCTGTTTGGTTTTGTCCCAACATTTTTTGACCGTTGTCTTGTTGACAATCCAGAAATTCTGATTACTCCTATAAACCTATGCGTAAATAACATGTGTAAATGTCAAAATGTATTAAAGTCCCTGCTGGTATAAAAAAAAAGAAAAAAATGCAAAGAATGAATGAAGGAAATCATGGAAGATGCAAAATCAATCGTTGGCGAGATACCATGCGGGATACATATTTTATGCCTTCATGAGGTATCTTGAATCTGGATAACATGTGTATGGTGTCATTTACATAGCTGCACGGTTACTAGTGGTCCAGTTGTATAGCTTCGAGACAAGAGACGAATGAAAGAAATTGATTTTAAAGGTGATGCGCTGCTCAAAAGATGTACAATTGCTGGCACCACACCACCAACAAGAGAAAGTACACCTTATACCATCACTCTAAGAGTGCATTATGTAACATACATGATCATGCAAAATAATCCGTTAAACAGGATGAATTAATAAAATACACTACGAAATTAATCACTTACTATTACCAGGTTCGTTTGTTCTTTTTGGCGAAATGGCTCAAAGATCGAACTCTGACAACAAGCTTTTAATGCTGTACTTCTAATTAAGTGTTACCATTTTTAAATTGATGTGATGTTTATTATAATTAATTTAGATACAGAAAAAATGACAAGCTGCACCGATCAGGCTCCAACAGCAAGATCACACTCATTCATGAATCTATTGCTTTAAGGGGTATGGATCAAATAAATAAACACAAGATCTCGAATTACAGATAACGCCCCCCACAGCGACCTCCAGCAGAACCACGCTGCTCAGAGAGAGGGAGGGAGAAGCACGACACGCACAAAGGATTAGCAGAGTACGGAGAGAGAGAGAGAGAGATGGGCAAAGGGAGAAGGAGAGAGAGAGTGAAGCGTAATAGAATGAGAGACAGACAGAGCAGGGCAAAGGGAGGAGAGATGCTGTCAGAGGACAGGAGAGTGAGTGTGTGTGAGAGCGATAGAGAGAGGCAATGGGAAGATGGAGAGACGCTGTCAGAGGAAGGGAGAGTGAAGAGTGAGAGAGTGAAAGCAAGTGAGAATGAAACGGAAAAAGAAAGACATACAGACAGCGGGGATGAGGAGGTTTGAGAAAGTCATAGAGACAGACAGAACATGTGAAAGATATGAAGAAAGAGGGAGGGATAACGAGAGAGAGAGAGAGAGAGAGAGAGACTGGCAAGAGAGGAAGAGAGGGAGATGGATGGAGGGATAGGAAGACTGACAGAGAGAGAGAAAAAAGGGAGTGTAGACAGAGAGAGAGAGAGAGAGAGAGAGAGAGAGACAGACAGACATTGGAGGGAGACAGAAAGAGAAGGGGAAATGGAAAGAGGGGGAGACGCACATGAAAATTGAGACAAACAGAGACAGAGAGACAGAAAAGGGGAATCGGGGGGACAGACAGACGGGGAGAGAGACAGAACGGGAAGCAGAGATAAACAGAGACATTCGGTCACTGGGCGAGATTTGTGTGTTTATCACATTTACGGAGCCAGATGTCACATCACGCTGTGTGCGCGCGCGCCTGTACGCGTGTGTAAGGGCAAGTGAGTGAGTCAAATCGCACCAAAAACACACCATTACAAACGCCTTTCCCAACAGAGAAAAGCGCAAAACTCAAACCCCAGGACGGTGGGAGATGAGCGTCTTCCTGCCCGCTAGTTTCCTGTGTTAGCATCACACACACACTGACACGCTACTGAGCTGCCTCGGACACCCGTCCTTAATGTTTAACACGCGCGAGCACGAAATGCTGTTTCACAGAAAACTAAAATTGTTAATTCTGTTATACAAAAAAAAAAAAACATATTTTAAAATAACGTCTCGTGCCTATAAAACTAGCCAGCTAATCGTCATCGTGCTAGCAACGCGAGAAAACACACACAAACACCAAAACTGGATTATAGATTGAATTTCGTTCACAGCGTGAAAGGTTTCTGTTCATTTGCTCTTCGAAAAACAAGTTAAATGCGCCATGCTAATATAAGGTATATAAACTAGTGTTTTCCTCAGCTTTCATCCCCCCCCTCCCTCCCTCTCTCTCTCGCTCTCTCTCACACACACACTGACTGGCTTGGTTAGCTTCAAGAACGTCATACTTTCTCACTTATCATGAATAACAAAACTAAAACTAAAAAAAAAGGTTGAAAATGAGTCTTGAAAGAGAACTATTTGTATTGAAAAATTCTCTAGTTTAGCCAGTCCTCGGTTAATAATAATAACAGCATTATTATTTTAGCCAGCTAACGCGGTTAATGTTGTATTTATAAATTTATTTACCTAAGGTAGATATTCGAGTAAGATCTATTTGAGTTACAGACCGAAAAATAAACACCGAAAGTCAAGTTTTAGCCACATTTCCGGGAGTCAAAATGTTAGACTTTGAAACAAATTTTCAAACGCATGCTAACGCTAAGTAGGTATAACTTGGATTAGCATCTGAAAGCTGTCCATGGCTCAGGCTTAAACCTCTCTAATCTAATCGTAATTGTGGTGAAATGTTGTAATATATGCTTTCAAGTTTGGGTCTAATGTTAATTTGGGTCTCTGTGTGACGGTGTGTGAAGTGAAGCGTTATCAATATTAACAGTAGCACTTTATAATAACGAAGTTACTCACATATGAGCTGCAAAGCAAATGAATGATGTGAGTTAGTTTAGAAATAAGAGTTGTTTTTTGTTTTAAAATATATATTTTTTAATTCTCTCAAGTAGCATAAAAATCTGCACCACGACTTACGTGCGTTTGTAAACAATTTAATGCGACTTCGTTATACAGTGTACATTTTTGGAGCATAATGACTATGAAAATAAATGAAATGCAATGAAAATGTTGATTTTATATGATGTATATATTTAGTCACCTGGACTGGACAGGAAATCCCTTGAAAGAGTGCGTTTGCTTTCTAGGATCTGAGCAGATATTCTTGCAACAAAAACACACACACACACACACACACACACACAAATAAAAAATAAACCAACAACCAACGTGTTCCTTTCCTGATCCTGAACACCAGCTAAACCTGTTATAAGGTGCTCAGAAAGTCAGACATTAATTTAAACTGTGCTGCTGTGGATTTCTAGAACAGAAAACTAAAATACACTGCTTTCTTAAGTTAACCAACCTAAAATGTTAGGATAACATAACTACACTTACTTAGAGCAAACTTGCTTAAAACACTTTAAACTACAGTATAAAAGGAGAGTGTTTAGAGTGACTCGCTAAACCTGAGCTAGCTCTGCAGGCGAGTCAGTCAGTGTAAACAATGCTAACTGGCTAAAGCTAGCTCCCAGTTAGCCAGGCCTTTTCTTGTTCTCGTTTATATGCAGCGACTTAGCTTGCTAAGATAATGAGCTGAAGTTCGTTTTCGTGTTTCGACGCTACTCGAAACATGTCCGGGGTTGAAACCAGGCGGTTTTTTAGAATTTATGCATTTTGGTGTCCGTTTGACTAACGTGGCCTTGTAGCTAGCTAGCAAAACCGCGGACCACGGACTCGCCTGAGGTCACTCGCCCGTGGCCCCGTCGCCGCGGATCGGCCACGCAAGGCAACAACGCACCGGAGAGAACGCGAAGCTAATAAGGACGCGGAGCTAGCTTAGCCTGAGCTAACCCAATCCGAGCGAGCGATGATGATGAATAATAACATTGAAGTTTCATCTTCGCGGATGTTTTTTAGGCTTATTCTCTTTGATCGACCGCGGATAAATGGAGTGATCGGTGCGTTTGGTTTGGTTTGGTTAGATTTACCTCAGGACTTGGGTGTTTAACAAAAAAGAAATTCGGATCAGCCTCTGGAGCTCCCCTCACCGTTCCTGTGTCGCTCTTTGCAGCTACTCCGAGTAATATAACAACAATAATCCGGGTCGGGAGGGTTCGTTCTTCTTCCTTCTCACTGCAAACATGAAGCCTTGAGGGAGGTAAACAACATTCCTTTCAACCGGTGGATTTTCGCCCGGTTTTACACTCCACAGCGCGGATTAAAGATGGCTGTAAATTTCCAAAGCGATTTCAGGGAAATATTTAGCGGCGGAGAAAAAAACCCCAGAAAGACTATTGACGCGGTGATAAAAGAGATCCACTCAGACTCTCCCCCCCTCTCTCTCTCTGGCAGAACAAAATGCCGACCGGAAGCACCGCTGCGGGAATGACTCCCTCCACCGGCGCCAAACCGACCAGCAGCGGCTCGGGCCGAATCCCAAACGACTCTGTTATGGACCAAAGCGTGCTCCGTAACGGCCGTTAGCTGCTGTCCGACGTAGTGCGCGCGTCTAGGGAGGAGGGAGTGATTTGGGATTCAGCCACGTCTACTTCCGCTGTTTTCTGCATGCTTTCTTTCCTTACTACTAATTCTACACTGGCTCAGAGACTCGTTATCAGGAACAAACCAAGGCACATCTCTCTTTTCTTTTTTTCCCTCTTTTTCCATTTTCAGTCTCAAACTTGTTATAGCAGTTTACCATCAACAGTACACATACCTCACTAAGTGTGCAGGCCGAACCTCAAGTTTTTGAGAAAGCTGAAGCTCTAATTTATATATGCGTCTGCAATAAATGTTTACAATTTACTCCATTCTCGTTATCATAGAAATATATATTATTAAAACTTTCTTTTTGTAAACACAACCCACATGAACATACAGATGCACTGAGACAAAAGTATGAGTGCACTAAGTACAAGTTTCTTTCATATACCCAAATGACCTTCTGTAATTCTGGATTTTGGAAGAAGAAGAAAAAAGAGCAATAAAAATGTTGATATTAATGAAATGAAGCATGGATAAGGACCAATATATAATTTACAAAAATTGCCTCGTGCATTCGGGGGCGTAGTTCTTAGCACTGTCGCGTGTGCATGGAGTTTGCATGTTCTCCCTGACCCTGGTGGGTTTCCTCCCACAGTCAGTCCTGCAGTCAGAAACATGCAGATTAGCCTAATTGGCGTTCTCAAAATGCCCATAGTCTGGGATTAAATGGTAATAGCCATTGGCCTCCACAGTCCCTAGTTGAACTCGAGGGTTGTAGATTGATGTATA
Source organism: Clarias fuscus (assembly GCA_030347435.1). Lineage (NCBI taxonomy): Eukaryota > Metazoa > Chordata > Actinopteri > Siluriformes > Clariidae > Clarias > Clarias fuscus. Next base: position 5,753,686 of record CM059223.1, on the reverse strand, counting down.
GATGTCTAATGCATTCTATACAAATCTTTGATGTGATTCATAATTCAGCTGTTTAGACAGATATGTACAATTATTATTTAACTTAAACCGACTACTCTTAGATATTATATAGTTATTATTTTATTTTTTAAGGCAATTAAGTTTAATAATTATTGTTGAAAACTTTTTTATTTAACATTTGACACCAAATGTATGTTATGTATGTGTAGGTTGATACCTAATGAATCTGAGCATTACGTCTTTTATGAGAAACCGGACAACAATATAACATCTTGGATGCAAAGTACTCATCATCTTGCTTTTTATAATAATAAGATTAAAATCATAACACCACATTAGCCCTTTGTCTTTTCATTCAAACTAGGTAAAAATAATAGTTCAGGCACGCAATGAGGAATTGTTGATTTGCTCAGTTTTGCAAAGTGCTGCTTTAATGAACGTGCAGACCTTTTTAGTATGCAAGTGATTAAGCACCAATTTTCAAGCTTTAATTAATAAATGCTTTTTAAAAATTAAATTAATATTTAAGAATTTTATTTAAGAAGATTTTCCTGTAATCTTTATGTAATAATAATAGTGTTAATAGTGGTTCAACCTTTACTTGTAGTTTTCGAGCATGTGAAGATGTGGCTTTTGGAGATTGTAGACTAGACATCATAAAATCAAACGTAACTGCTACCAAAAATAATCAGAAAAATCTTCCAGAGCATCAAAATTCTTTACAGTTGCTTATTTTCCAGATGCTTTTGTCAAAACAAAAGTAACACAAAATTTCTCAGAATTCAGTTCCCTGAGATTTGCAAAAAGTGTAAAAAATTTTGTCTGAGAGATTGTTGTGTCTTGAGTTTTTTTTTTTTTTTTTTTTTTTTTTTTTACAGCCAGATGATTAAATACTTTGTTTGTGGATAATGTGGTAAGAGACGTTTTAAGTTGTTATTACACATTTGCTATAATAATAATAATTATAATAATAATAATAATAATAATAATGTTTTTAATATTATTATACCTGTAATTAGGTCAAGTAATGTGTTACTTTATCTAACTCTGCTTTTTATATTTTTTGTGTCTAGATATTTACACAACACTGCATTGGTATGTAGCTGCATTTGCTATATTTTATTTAATAGAAATTGATATACAGTCAGAAGAAATCAATTGTTTTCAGCACTTTACATGCAATACAATGAATTCATACACATTGATGAGAAATGTAGTTTGTGCACCATTTAATACACAGATTTCTAATAACGTTCTAAAAAAAAATCAGTACTGATTGCACTGATTCTATGCTTATACAAAACATATAAAGTAAACTAGTTTACAGTGATGTATATTAGTTAATATGTACAAATTCTATAACATAAAAAAAATCAGCAAACCAGCTATAATATTAACTAGAACAGATTTGTGGAAAATACCACAGAGTACCATGTATATATTTGTGTTGAAGTTATAAAATACTACAATAATAATGCACACTAATATTTTCATGCACTTAATAATTGAAACTTTTTCTTAAACTTTAGCCTCCTGTGATGCTTTAACACTTTTCTGCGTATCACTGTTTGGATTAATCCCTATATATATATATATATATATATATATATATATATATATATATATATATATAGGGATGAATAATGAATAATAAAAGATGAATAATAATATAAACCCATAAGAATTATGATAATGTTGCTTAACAGTAATAAAAGTGTTTAAAAATGTTTACAAATAAATATAAAATGTATTTAAATAGTTTATTAAAATAGTTTAAAGGAACATTTTCTTTTCAGAGTTTAACAGTAACTTGTCTACAACTTGTTTTTAAACTTTTGTTCACACATTAAAATGAGTTTCTTTTTTTTAGTTTTCGATTTTTTTTAAACAGCTCGCGGCCGCCCTCTTGCGGCACAAATCTGAAAATTCAAGACACATTAACATCAACATCAGGAAGAGATTGGCAAAGTCCACGTCAGAACTGCCAACTAACAAAGACACTATGCACGCTAACCTACAATATCTGACAAAAAAGATTCATCACTTTATTAGTATATTGAGTTATTCATACAAAAGTCAAGTGCTTCTGAAAATGCAAAACATGAACAAAAATTGCTGTTAAAAGTATAGTAGTAGTAGTAATAATAATAATCACTCACTCACTCTCACTCACTGTCTATACCACTTTATCCTGTATTCAGGGACGCAGGGGCCTGGAGCCTATCCCAGGAGACATAGGCACGAAGCAGGGTAGACCCTAGATGGGGTGCCAATCCATCGCAGAGCACACATACTGTACATGCTCACAAGCTCATTCACACACCATGGTAATTTGGAAATGCCAATCAGCCTAATTTGCATGCCTGTGGACTGTGGGAGGAAACTAGAGTACCCGGAGGAAACTCACCAAGCACAGGGAGAACATGCAAACTCCATGCACACAGATCCGAGGCATGAATCATACCCGGAACCAAGGTGAGTGTGCTAACCCCTAAGCCACTGTGCCGCCTATAGGAATAATAATAAAATCTGTTTGGTAAATCAAATTTTAACAGCCTGGAATTGCCTTTAACAACCATTAGTTATTGTAATCTCTCAATCATGTGTGGCCAGAGTTAATCTCCAATGTGCCTGCTTGGTTAACAGTCAGAAAGCTGTGGTCCCCTAATCACAAGTTCATCTTCAAAGCTAATGTCGCTGTTGCTACATTAGTGGTTGTTTCTGAACTCTTTTGCAGGGCTTCTTCAGCATCTAATTAGTCTTCCTCTATACCTGTAAAACAAAACCCTTAGCTTTATTCCAGGCAGCATGGGGGCATACTGTAGTGGATAGCACGGTGGCCTTGTCTCCAGGGTCAAGGGTTCGTTCCCGCCTCAGGTTTGTCTGCGTGGAGTTCTGTGTGCAGGTTCTTCCCATGTTTGGTGTGTTTCCTCCAGCTAATTCGGGTTCCTCCCACAGTCCAAAGACATGCAGATTAGGTAAATTGGCATTCCCAAATTGCCCATAGTGTGTGTGTGTGTGTGTGTGTGTGTACCCTGCGATAGATTGGCACCCTGTCCAGGGTGTATGCCGACACATTTCCGAAGTTTCCTAGGATAGTCTCCTGACCCCCAGTGTGGCCCTATACACAATAAACAATATACAGGGTGGGCCATTTGTATGGATACACCTTAATAAAATGGGAATGGTTGGTGATATTAACGTCCTGTTTGTGGCACATTAGTATATGTGAAGGGGCAAACTTTTCAAGATGGGTGGTGACCATGGTGGCCATTTGGAAGTCGGCCATCTTGGATCCAACTTTTGTTTTTTCAATAGGAAGAGGGTCATGTGACACATCAAACTTATTGGGAATTCCACAAGAAAAACAATGGTGTGCTTGGTTTTAACGTAACTTTATTCTATCATGAGTTATTTACAAGTTTCTCTTTGTTCACAGCCATTGACATGTCGAAGAGGTTAACACGTGATGAGCGGATCGAAATTGTGTTGATATCTGGTGAACGCAGTAACCGGGTCATTGCAGCAGATTTCAATGCAAGACACCCTACGAGACCACCCATCTCCCATGCTACAGTTAGCAAACTGCTTGCTAAGTTTCGTGAAACTGGTTCAGTGATGGATTTGCCAAAATGTGGACGCATGAAAACTGTCACTAATGAACAAACATCAGTGGCTGTCCTAGCTTCATTCAGCAGGAGCCCACACCGTAGCACTCGCCGCATGTCACTGGAGAGTGGCATTAGTCGAACATCCCTTCGGCGGATATTAGCTACTCACGAATGGCACAAACTCCAGCTACTGCAGCATCTCAACGAGGATGACCCAGATCGGCGCACACAATTTGCAGAATGGGCAAAACAAAAATTGGAACAGGACCCTCAGTTCACGCAGAAGATTTTGTTCAGTGATGAGGCAAACTTTTATGTGAATGGTGAAGTTAACAAACAAAACCACCGCTATTGGTCTGACACTAACCCACATTGGATAGATCCCTCCAAGACTGTTGGAACAAAAAAAAGTGATGGTATGGTGTGGTATATGGGGTACAAATATAGTGGGGCCATTCTTCATCAGTGGAAACCTCAAGGCCACTGGATATTTGAAATTGCTACATGATGATGTGTTTCCCTCTTTATGCACTGAAGCTGGCACGTTCCCTGAGTTTTTCCGAGCATTCCTAGATGAACAGTTTCCTGAAAAGTGGATTGGTCGTCGTGGGCCAGTTGAATGGCCCCCAAGGTCTCCCAATCTGACCCCCTTAGACTTTTATCTTTGAGGTCATCTGAAGGCAATTGTCTATGGTGTGAAGATACGAGATGTGCAGCACCTGAAACTACGGATACTGGAAGCCTGTGCTGGCATTTCTCCTGCGGTGTTGCTATCAGTGTGTGAAGAGTGGGAGAAGAGGGTTGCATTGACAATCCATCACAATGGGCAGCACATTGAACACTTTTTATAAGTGGTCAGAAACTTGTAAATAACTCATGAAAGAATAAAGTTCCACCCTGTAGAACATAAATGAATGAATGAAATTATTTATTCCATGAATGCAGTCCATCAATTTAAATCAGTTACAGTGACCAAACAAGGTTAATAATCATCATAATCAAGAACTCAACAGTGCATCTAGTAATGTTTTTGTATTATTTAGATGCATGCTCAGGTCGATGTCCTCTCATTTTAAATCTGCAAAATTTAATATTTAACACTATATTGTGAGTTTATGATTCATACAATTTTAGTCACAGAATTAATCAGTTTAATTGTACATTTTCCCAGACTTAATACATTTTACTCATAAATGTTGACCACCCACTTAATAATCAGTAGGCCACCCTTTGTAACAGTGATGCGCTGTGTGTTCTGACACCTTTCTATGGCACCAGTATTAACCTTCCCAGCAATTTGATCTACACTAGTGCATCTGTTGAATCAGACTAAACAAGCCAGTCTTCACTCCCTACATGCACCAGTAAGCCTTGGCCACCCATGACCATGTCGCCGGTTCACTGGTTTTTCTTCCCTGAATCACTTGCAGAAGAGCTGCAGTTGCTCTGGAGTTGCTCTGATCCAGTCATCACAGTCTGGCCCTCTTCAAAGTCAATCAAATCCTTACGCTTGCGCATTTTTTCTGTTACCAACCCATCGACTTCAGGGACAAAATGTTCACTTGCTGCCTAATATTTCCCACCCACATTCCTGGTGACATTGTGATAAGATATTGTCACTGTAACTAGTGGGACAAGGACTGTTTGGCGTATAACTGTTACAGTTTTATTCAGGCAACTATGAAAAAATAATTTCCTTTTCAGAATGTTTAGTCAATTTGTTGCTTCTTAAAACATACCAAGTGACATGGCCAAGTATTTAAGTATTTTAGTATTTTTTATGTCTGAAAAAATAGTCACTTAAATCTTCCTAAAGGTGATTTGTTGGAGATCTTTTTTTTCTCTAAAGTATTCAGAAAGCTATGTGATGAGGAAATAGATGTAGCAAAATACAGCAATACAGTCTAAAATAAAAATGACGAATAATAGATCCTTACAAGATTAGACACAGAACATCTGTCATTTGCATTATAAGACTTTTTTTTTTTTTTTTTTACTTTATCAGATTCCAGAGAAAGATTCCAGCTTTACAGAAATGATGTAATTCACATAAAAAATACCCATGTAAAATCAGGACAATTTATATGATTAATATACAGAATACAATTTCCTCTGTGATTAGTGCGATTTCACTTCTCACGATAATATGCACCAAAATGGTAGCACATTAAATTTTAAAGGTTAAAATGTATAAAATATTCAAGACATATATTCCTAATTGTGCAGATATGTAGGCTCATAGATACATGAGACAAATGTATCTGAGGTAATAAAGCATTCAGATTGAGATGCATCAGATTTGAATCTGATTTTATATATATATATATATATATATATATATATATATATATATATATATATATATATATATATATATATATAAAATATATAAATATATATATATATATATATATATATATATATATATTTATTTATTTATTTTTAATCCTTTTTAATAAAAACATCTTTGTTGTTGTAGTTTTCTGACATCTTGACAGGTGAAAATCTTTGAAGGTAGTGAAATGCATTATTTCCCATTACAAACGATTATAAAACTTGCTTTTAGACATTTGACTAAATGAAAGGTGAAATAGACTGATATGTTTGTATTTTCAGCATTTACTTCTAAACAGAAACTAAATTCTGTGGCAATCAAAAATGTAAAGTAAAAAAAATATGATCTATATTATATATGATCTATTTAATTTATATATTATATAAATCATGTATATATAATATAGATCTATATAATATATATTTAATATATAATACGATTTATTTAATATAAGATATTTCTGTAAAAACTTTAAAAAGTTCACAGCAACCCAGGAATATTGAAAACACACATTCTGTTATAAAATAAAAATCACAAACAAAATCACTGGGTTACTTCATGAAAATGTTATGAAGTGATAAGCTGAGGCTGATGAATTCATGACATGATACCTTTATACCTTTTACATAAACTTGTATGTAAAAGGTACTTTATGTAAACTTACATAAAGTTCTCACAACTTAGTCTTGAATCTCTGGCCAACAAAACAGGGTTGCACACGCTTTGCCCTTAACCCAGACCTGTTTTCCAGTTCCTGCTGATGAAATGGATGCCCATAACATAATGCTACCACCATCATGCTTCAACATGGTGACAGTGTGGTTTTTCCTGCTAAATACTTTTCCAAAAATCTTGTTTTTTGAGTAAACAAAATGTACTGACTGTTGCGAATTATGAAATGTTCAATGCTTTACTATTTAAGAAGGACATTTTAAGAAGAAATGTACTTTACGTGGAGTTAGGATCTACAGTAGGACACATGATTGTGGTCATTCTGTACCGCTATTGCTCTTATTGTCCACAAGGTGTCAGTAAAAGCTCACATTTGTGGTATTCAGCGGTTCTCAAACGTCTTCCTTTTTTAACTCATTAGTGTCTATTACGAACCATTATAAACCTGCTTAACATCTATTACATATTTATTTTCTCAATTCGATTTAACTATTGAATCTTTATGCACATTTAAATAATACATATCATCATATATATTTAAAATGTACTCCAGAATATTCTGTGAAAAATGTGCAGTGCATATATATATATATAAAACTCAAGTCAGACTTCTGTAACATGGAAGTAACAGATAGTATAATTAACTTTATCGTAAACCGAGGTGCCAAAACTGTTCCCTGAGTCTGTAAATATACCTTTCTTTTCATCCCTGCGTTTAGAAAAGTATGCTTTGTACAGTATGAAAATGATACCTGAGGTAAAGCTAGTCAGTGCTACCTGTGCTACCTATGTAACATTTGCTAGTCTGATATTTTTAAATATATTTGAATATATTTTTTATATTTCATATCTATAGTGAGGGTGGTGTAGTGGTTAGCACTGTCGCTTGGCACCTCCAGGGTCCGGGTTCGATTCCCCGGCCAGGTTCGACTCGCGTCTCTGTGTGCATGGAGTTTGCATGTTCTCCCCGTGCTTGGTGGGTTTCCTCCGAGTACTCCGGTTTCCTCCCACAGTCCCAAGACATGTAGGTTAGGTTAATTGGCATTCCCAAATCGGCCGTAGTGTATGAATGAGTGTGTGTATGTGTGTGTGCCCTGCAATGGATTGGCACCCTGTCCAAGGTGTACCCTGCCATGTGCCCTAAATCTCCTGGGATAGGCTCCAGGCTCCTCGTGACCCTGAATACAGGATTAAGCGATATAGATGATGAGTAAGTCAGTGATATTTATAGTGTCACTGTCTTTCTCTTTGTTCATTTGAGCAATTCTGTAATGTGAAAACTTATACTTAAACAGTTTCTAACTTTGACTGTTTGAACAAGTTCTTGCTATGTGCTTTGAGGTCTTATACATGTGTTGTATACACTCAATGGCCACTTTTTTACCTTGCTGTTACTGGGTTGGCCCCTTTAAAAAAAAAAAATTCTAAATTCTTCATGACATAGATTCAACAATGTGCTGGAAAAGTTCCTTAGAGATTTCGGGCCTTATCGACATGATAGCGTTGTGCAGTTGCTGCAGATTTGTCGGCTGCACGTCCATGATGCGAAACTCCTGCATCCCAAAGGTGCTCTGTTGAGATGATCTGGTGGCTGCGGAGGCCATTTGAGGTCAGTGACCTCATTGTCATGTTGAAGAAACCAGTTTGAGATTATTTTAGCTTTGTAACATAGTGTGTGTTATTCTGTATTCACAAAGCGTTGGACATGGTTAGCAATACTCAGGGTAGCTGTGGCATTTAAATAATGTTCAATTGGTACAAAGTGTGCCCAGAAAATATCCCCCACACCATTACACTACTTGATATCTCACCATACAAGGCAGGATGGATACTTTCATGTTTTTTGCACCAAATTCTGACCCTACCATATGAAATCGAGTCTCATCAGACCAGGCAAAGTTTCTCCAATCTTCTATTGTACCATTATGGTGAGCCTGTGTGAATCGTAGCCTCGGTTTCATGTTCTTCGCTGACAGGAATGCTACTATATCCCATCTGCTTTGAGGTTTGACGTGTTGCACGTTCAGAGATGCTCTTCTGCTCTCTGGCATGAACTCTGTATGTGTGTGAAAATCCGAGGTGATCAGCAGTATCGGAAATACGCAGCTTGTTTCAGGGTTGGCATGTCCAAAGTCACTTAAATCACCTTTCTTCTCCTTTCTGAAGTTCAGGTCAGGCCATGTCTACATCCCTAAATGCATTGAGTTGCTGCCACGTGATTGGTTGGTTAAATGTATTATTAACAAGCAGTTGAACAGGTGTACCTAATAAAGTGCCTGGTGAGTGCAGGTTAACTATGTTTTAAGGATTACTTTTATTTCATTACTGATAAACACATTAATTTAAAAGGACAGGATAAAACATTTTTGTGAATGTAAATGAGTGCTTCTATAAAACCTAAATTAATCCAGATCATTGATCTTGAGGACCACACACATTCGCACATTCAGACACGTACAACATTGCATTTCCTTTTTATTTCCTGTTTTATTCAAAACTATATATACCATAGACAAACCTACAGTTTCACATATTCCATGTAGTTTGAAACCACATACAGTATTTTATTTTGCGTGTGGATCTAAGGGGCAAATAACCAACAATATGAATAACATCCCCAGAGACACATCACAAAAAGAAGCAAAATCACAGTTTCCATTCGAGTGAGTTAGTAGGAGCTCAGCATGTTTATGTCTGTAATGTCGGATCCAGAATTTATGACACTTTTTTTATTCCAGCTCAGTGCAGTCCCAGGAGACTTCGCAATATCATTCACGATACCTACAATTATCTCTCCAAAGCTACAACTATATAATATGCTATTTATATAACATGATATAAACTATTTATGTTAGCAAATTGCAGAAAAGGTGTAGCATTTCAGTGTTTCAAGTGTGCTACCAGGATGTCCTAAAAGTATGCATGGGGGGGAAAAAAACACTGTAAACAGATTGTGAATCAAAATTCTGATACCATGAGTACTGTGCAAAGAGTCGGCCCTCATTTCATATTTTATAATAAAAGAAATGTAATTCCATAAATGAAATGAAAGAAATCGTGAACATTTACTGCAACAAGCTGTGAAGCGCCTAAAGATACAATAAAAAAATGTGTTGTTTGGGTAACAACCTCAGCAGCAACCTCATTTCCCCCCTCGTCTGTTCCACCCATGCAGCATTCAGCATCAGCAGTAAACAGTAATAATCTTCGGCCTGATCATCTCTCATCATCTGTTCATGTCTTAAGTTAGATGTTTTTTGTGCTTTAATGAGTCATAGATCACTGGGTGGCTTAATGAACAAAAAGACATTCCTGACATGAAACTGGACTGGAAATGATTGGAAAAAGTTACCAAATATGAAATGTGAAAAAGTCTTTCAGGAAGCCTGGAGAACTTTCCCTCAAGGCTACATTAATACGAAATTGCCTGGGAGCAAAAGATGAAGAAATGAAGGGTGAATCAAGAATTTTGCACAATACTGTACATTCCAGCATTAAAATAAAAACAAGGTAAGTACAAAGAAAAAGAATTAAACCGTAAAAGAGAAACATTTTGACTGCATGAATGAATCTAAGTTTTTTTTTTTTTTTTTTTAGTTTTTTTTTTAAATAATAATAATTTTTTTTTTTTTTAATGGTAGAAGCACTTTTAAATTGGTGGTTTTAAACACAGGGGCGACATACTGGAGCGAGTAGCTCTTCCTATTGTGCAGGGTTTAATAAATACATGTTGTAATTTTACCGCTGGATGTTAGGAGGCAAAAATATGTAATGTTAGTCTATCCCCAGTGCATTGCTTCGGACAAATTATTAATCACCTCATTTGTCCGATCGATCGTCGACTTTGACGCTACTACATAAAATGCGTTTTCGTGTGTATATATCACTTGATGCTGTTAAATTAAATGACACATGACCCTCTAGTTTCCATTCAGTTCTCTTTACTTTACACTCTTCAAGTTAAACATTACGTTTTTTTTAACCGCAAGTCAAATCACTACTTTACTTTCTACAGTCCGCCGTCTTGTCATACTTATCTAAACCTTCTCAGCAGGATTCCAGCAGGATTTCGGTTCCTTTTCTACAGCGTGTCCAGTCATGATATGACAAGTAAATCTCAAAATGATACAAAGGTGATGATTAATGTAAAATGAGGAATCAATGAATGTTGAAAATTTGACAGGTACAACACACTGAAGGTGTGAAGTAATGCCAAAGTACCAAAAGTAGCCAATGAAAATAAAATGAATAATAATCATGCTTTCTCACTCACACTCTCTCTTTTTCTTTTTTTTTCATTCACACTCACACACACACATACACACACCAAGAAATCCCTGCTTGGGCACCCACACCACACCAGGATCCTGGGAGTCACTACATCTTGGTTTCACTGTCTGGAGGTTTCTCGTTCTCATACTCATTCTCTTGAGAAATCTTCTGGTAAGGCTTCTTCACCTCGTTCTCTTCCAGTACAGAGTTACCCATTTCCAAATCACCATTCTGCAGCTCATCTTGGGACAGGAACTCCACAATGCCCGCTCCTATAGAGTCGCCCAGTACGTTGGTCGTTGTGCGCAGTCGGTCCCTGTAACATCATCAGGGAAACATCATCATCATCATCATCATCATCATCACCATCATAATTTTTTCCTTTCTTCTACAGTCTGAGAGTGCTTGAACTTTCTTTTCAATTTATCCACCCCAGTTTAAGAGCGCAGACTTGTTCCTATCCAATTAACTCTCTAATTTATGGGAAGGGGATCCTATTTGGAATGTTTAATTTGCCTAACCTAATTATGTTTCTATGTTAAAACCAGCTGAAATGACATGAAATTCTGACCAAAAAATGGAACGAGACTCCTGGGCTTTTAGAAGTGTGTCACTAGGGTAGGTACAGAAAAGAAAAATCAACCAGAGTGGAATGTAGGAATGAAGTTTCAAAAGAAAGCTGATAAAGATGTCACTATGTATTTAATAATGTAAAAACATAATAATTATATTACTTGTGATGGAAAATTGAAAATGTGTGAATCTGAAAGTAAGAAGCACTCACAGGAACCAATCGACTGCAATGATGAGGCTGATGTCATCAGTGGGGAGGCCGACAGAGGTCAGCACAATGACCATGGTGACCAGTCCAGCCTGGGGGATTCCAGCAGCTCCGATACTGGCAGCTGTAGCCGTGATGCTGCACAAATAAGCAAAGAGACTTTTATAAACCATAATCCATCAAAGTTTTATCATATTTTGAGAGATGCTTTTATCAGGTTTTGTTTGTGAAAGCAAATGCATACTGTACTGAGCGTGTTCCTACCTAATAGTTATAATCTGCCCAAAGTTCATCTCCATGTTGTTGACCTGAGCGATGAAGATGGCAGCCAGCGCCTCATACAGTGCTGTTCCGTCCATGTTGATGGTCGCGCCAACTGGCAGTACAAACCGGGTCACCCTCTTGTCAACTTTGTTGTTCTCCTCTAAGCACTTGAATGTTATGGGTAGAGTGGCTGAACTGGAAAAATGAGAAGAAACAGAAGAAAAACAGAACAGGTCTAAGCCTTAACACCGAAATTTTAGAGAGATTCCATCTCAGAAGTTGTTCTTGAGCTCTACCTGGATGATGTTCCCAGGGCGGTGATTAGGGCCTGCAGTAAGCCAGTGATGAAAATGAAGGGGTTTTTCCGGGTGATGACAAAGAAGAGAGTAGGCAGAATAATGATGCCATGGATCATAAGGCCTATGATGACAGTCACAGTGTACATGCCTAGTTGTCCTCCCATTTCAGTGATGTCATCCATTTCGACGATTTTACCAGCAATCAAAAAGAGGATACCGACGGGTGCGTACCTTCAACGAGCAAGAATCAAGAAAGGGACTAATATTAAGTATAAAATTATGAACATTATCACCCTTATACGGCGATTATCTGTAACATTAAAATCTATTAACATTAAAACCAAGAGGTTTTCGCTTCCCCTTGTGCAGCCAGGGTGGTTCTGGCTCCTGAGTGCACTAGTGCCTTTCTATCACGGCGAGCATTGACGTTTTTTCAAGTCAGCGTTGGTTTTTCCGTGTTTTATCGACAATAATGCAAAGCAGTGCGGCCAACTCTGATTTTGTACAATGACAACACTCACCACATGATGATGGCAACCAGACGCATGATGGCCTCGTTGAGGGAGTCGAAAAACTCCCTGAGTGCTTGGCCCTCCTCTTTCATGTTCCCAATGATCAGGCCGAAACACATGGAGAACACAACCAGCCCGAGGGCGTTGACTCCATTCGTTGTGCCAGAGATTGGGATGATCTCTTCACGAGCAATCTCTTGACTGGCATTGGTTAGATTTAAAATGCTCTCGTTTAGTATCACCTTCACATGTACAACCTTTTTGGCATATTGGGTTTTAAACTGTGACCAGGAGGAAGAAAAGGACATAATTAGAGCAACAGAAAAGAAATCTAGACTGAGTAAAAACAGCTGCATTTTATTCATGGAAGTCTGAGGACATTCCATAGGATGTGCATGTCTGGGATATGTATTTCCACCATATTAATTAGTAGATACTGTAAAACAGAAATTCAAAGTGTGCTTTTCATGCTGTTACTGTATTAATATAATAAACCACTATATATTTCCTTTTATGGCACACCAGCCTCTAACAGTATATGGGAACTGTTAAATGTGAGTGAAATGAGGATCTAAATAAAGACCAATATGCAAGAATAATGTCTGTGATCATCACGTAAAATATGCACAAATATGAATGAGACAATACTCCTATTTAATCTTAGTCAAGTGTATTCTCTCAGATCCAGCTGGCTCCAATATTTCCCTGTGGAGAATGTCCGGACCACAGCGTCTTTCCCTACTGTCAGTGCTGTCCATGTCATTGTGTGGCCCCAGCAGTTCCCCGTCTCTTGGTTTCCGTGCCCCTCCCTCCTCCATAAAGCCAGACCATGGTACTGGTACTGTCCTGCCAAAGCCTTTTCCACGGCTGTGTCCTCTTATATTTACAACCCACTCCATCAAAATGCTAAATGGCTTTTGCACCTCCCCTTGCAAGGATCTGAAGTTAACCAGTTTGGTCCAGTATGAAAAAACGTTGATACTTTGTCATTAGTTGTTATACATGACTGCACCATTAAAACAGTCAAGGCTTCCTCAGAAGCTGTGTGTATCCAAGGGTGATAATATATTCTCCACCAAACGTTTTGTGTAGCCTCTGAAAGGCCAGAAAGCATAGCCTCATTAAATCGGATGAGTAACTGGTTTCCTGCACAACAGGGAACCAAAGTACAAAGAATAATTTCTTTTGGAGGAAAAAACTGTCCAATGACTGTATCTTTGTTTTACCCATATTTTGGAAGGAACATATGATATTAATGCATGAAAATAAGGGCAACACAAGCAACAGGGCTAGCCAAGGCAGGAAATACATTTTGAGGAAATCAGCTACACTAGGCAATACAGCTACTGTATATATCTCCTACAATAGCTACCTGCTGTGTGCAAGCCTGAACAAGGTTGGGGGGAAACATGTTTCTGAAAAAGAAAAATCACAATGCCTGGTTAAGTCATAGACATTTGATCAGTATGACACAAGTCATAGTCAAGTCAGTTCGGCAGTACCTGATCAAGTCCAGGAAGGCATCAGCTGGGCTGACTTGCTCGATTTTCTGCTGCTGAGTAAACTCATCTTTGGAGCCTTTTCCAGGGTGGATGATAAGGACCATGATGATTCCGATGAACACAGCGATGAACGTCGTGGTCATGTAGTACACCACGGCTCGCATCCCCATCTTCCCTGAAGCCCGACTGTCAAGAGCTGCCATCCCTGGTAAGAAAACACCAACATTCGCCTGCTGCTTGATCACTTCGGGGTACCACTTGTGTGTTATGCGTTAGACACTTTCTGTGTAGCCAGGATGCTCTTCTTCATAAAGAACAAAGAGGGCCAGAAACGTAAATTGTAATTTGACATTGGCACACAAGTTACTATGGAGTTATGGAGGTCTACTTCACCTATTTCTTCTCATTAAGAACGACTGCCGTATAAGCACTACTTACTGTAGCTATATTTGCTATGGACTTCAGACATCCTGGTTGCAAGCAATGAACCGCCTACACCATGTTTGCTAAACTACCAGGATCAGCTTCACTAGCTATGGCCATGATGGTTGATCAGCACCAAACCAACTAAACCAACTTGTATACAATTCACGCTTGTGTCAGCATTGTTTCAGAATTGGAATTCAGACAAAATTGAGGAACTGAAAAATTAATCGTTAAAGTGGTTTTAAGGGGTTCCACAGCAGTACCCCAAAAGATGGCATGAACTCAGAATGCCCCAGAGCACAGTAAGCTCACCATCTTCAGTAGTGAAAGCTGTTATGTTGCATTCACTTCAGTGAAAGAGAAAGCATCTATTGTAAGAACGAGATGTATGTGTTCCTTTAATACTGTTGGGGGCAGACCTATTAGAGGCCTACTCTTTCAGCTCATTTTTTCCCATTCTCTCAGCCACACCTCTCTCATCCTCAGGATTCCTCTTCTCATCCATTTTAACCCACTGTCTCTCTCTCTCTCTCTCTCTCTCTCTCTCTTTCTCTCCCTCTCTCCCTTACTGTGACAGGGCTGAGAAACTCCTTCACCTGCCCAAACCCCCGACGGCTCTCTGCATCTCCACGGAAACGTCAGTTTTTCTTTTGCCAGAGCAAAAAGAACCCAGTTACTCAGTTTGGGTACAAAAAAACTACAAAGAGTGGATGGGACAAAACACCCCCTTTAAGACGTAACCCTCTTGGTTCTCCTTAGCCGTTGGCAGAATGGAGGCCTTTGGGAAAGAGGCTATTAACAGAGCAAGGAAATTCACCTTTAAAAAGTAAAGTAACACGTTATGATGAAACACAATCATCATTATATGGCCATTTTCATAACCTTTCTGAAAAACAAGGATTGTATATGGTTTTGGTTGGATTATCCATGGGCTATCTTAGCGTAATTAGAGGACTGGTGTTCTAAAAAAATTCCTTAAGCAACCGGTTGCATGTTTGTGTTCATGGAATGCAACAAGACAATATGGCTTTGAAGGGAGAGAAGGAGGGCGTTTTCTGTCTTTTACATGGGTGAAACGAAGCAGGATGGAGGATATGAGTGGAGGGATTTGACCCATCACAAACTTCACAGCACTGATTAGCTGCAAAAATTAGTCCGTGTCTCTTTCACGTCTTGGTGCAACTTTTGCTTCATTCTACTCTAGCTTGCCTCTTCTAATACTGCAAACACAATGAAGACACAATTAAATATAAACTAAAAAAGACACTAGAAGTTAGTGGGAGATAGTTTTGGGATGAAAAAAGCAATACATAGCTTCATGAAACATGTTATTAGGATTTTTTTAAAATAATTTGATTTCATAAACTGAAACTGAAATATCGATGAAGATTCTCAATCAACCAGGCCAAGTTCATCAAGACATGAAGGATTTATCAGTTTTACCTAATTGGCTTGGAGTGGCAGGTACTGTATATAAACTCTGTGGATTCATGAAATCATTTTGAAATAATTTTTTTTGCCATCAAGTCCATTAGAATTTGACATTTGAAAAAGATTTACCAACACAATCGCAGTCACCCTGTTTCTAGTCCTGTCAAGTTGCATCATCGGGTCAGCATGTGGCAGCATCCTAATTGTAATTCCACTGACACTAACACATAATGCATTCTCAGCATACACCAACAATCTTAAAAGTCCACCAGCTGTGGCCAATGCAAAAACGTGTTTCTTAGTGGTGCGACTTGACAAAAATCATTCTCATTCAGAGTTCAAAGAAGAAATTGTTTCAAAATTAAAAAAGGAAAATAAAATTGGTGCTTTATGCATCACGATGAAATATAAAAGGAAACAGGTGTTGATGTAGCTTTCTTGTACAAACCTGTGATGAGACTGGACACCAGCAAGGGGAGGACCAACATCTGGAGCATGCGCATTAAGAGTTCTCCGGGGAAGGAGAAATATTTCACCTCTCTGTAGGACATCTTATACGGCCGCAGGGCAAATCCGAGGATGATGCCTGGTTATAAAGAGAATGCAATTAGAACAGGAACTCTATTATGGCATTATATATACTGTCTATGCAGTATGTTAATTCCTATCTTATCTATAGTTTTGTTCGACTTAAGACCAATTTCTACTTCAGCGCTGAAAACTTTACTATATGTTTTCCAAAAAGAGAGTATAAACTTGCCAAGAGCAACTGCCGCGATGGTAAACAGCACAAAGGCGTTCCTCCTCAAGAAGCTCTTAACGTCGTCTTTGGTGATGTCCTCTACTTTCTTCTTGGCCTTCAGGGAGCGCAGTTGGATGTCCTCGCGGATCCGCTGAACCCGGCTGCGAGAGCGCGGGTTCTCCACGTTTTTTTTTGTCATGGCTGCTGCTGCAAGCTACCTCTATCCTCTGTACAGCAGTCTGACTGGACCAAGCAAACCCCAAGCTTACTGATCTGAAATGTTCACGAGAGAGATGTTGAGTGCTCGCCTAACAATCCATGTTTCAGCTCATCTGAAGCAGTTTAAACCACAATCCTCTATTGCACAAGATCTATTGCTAAAAGAATAACAAGTCCACAGTGCCCTTTCCTTTATTGAGACCAGAAGCAAAAACAAAGTGAGTCAGATGTGTCCAGGAAAAACAGTGACTTCTGACTTGCAGGTGTGCATCTGATTTCGTAATCAGACACAGAAAACAATTAGAGTGGACCACAATGCATATTCAATTATGATAATGGTGAAGGCTTTCTTTCTTCTCTGTGACCTGAATTACCAGCACAAAACTCAAGCACCCAAGCCTCTGTCTTCTTTTGAATGTGTTAGATAAAATTCTAACTGTTTGTCGCAGGAAAATGAAAGCACAGCTTGTATAACGTTTCAGTGATACACAGCCAAACTCATCTGTCAGACCGAATCAGAAATTCAAAGAAAAAAAAACAACTTGTCTGTTTTGAACCAGTTAGCAGCTGAGTAAATTGTTCCTGAATAACACCAGCAAATATGCAAATTACAAAACTGGCTGATTATGACACTTACCCTTCCCTGCACGCGTAACCTCCTTCCTGTAGTAATAATCACTGAGATATGTTGTGGAAAGTGGAGAGGTGGTTCGAAGGTGTCACAGGACAGAAGACGGACTTCGGTGGTGGAACAGTGGAACTTGACTGAGAAGCAGAGCGGCGTGTAGAGTGCAGGAGGTGATGCCTGCTTCAGCGGCTTAGATGTTCCCACAACACCCGCAGCTCACAAGGGGAGGAGATTACAAAGGCAGACGATGGGAGGGTGAAGGCGAGGGGGGACGAACTTGGTAAACAGTAAAGCACTGGGGTGGAGAGATTGCTTGCACTAGTGATTGCAATTATGACTTTATGAAGAACAGAAAGAATTACGACTAAACTTTAGGCATGGATCAAGAACTTCCTGCTCTAGCAAAAACATCCGGGAAATACAATATATTAGGATAGATAAAATAATTAGTTACTAATACCTAAATAATGTAGTTATACCTTAATTAAAAAGTTGAGGGATGAAGGTGAAGGTAGAAAAGAACACGAGAACTCAACAAGTATTTTTGATCTTCTACTCATCTGCTAAATGTAACTCCTTCCAAGATCCACCCATGAATGTGGAATCAAGATTTCATTAAAAAAAAAATCATATATCATATCTCAGATATGCTTACTATATTTGGGTCCTGCTTCATGGGTGTATTTGGAAGTTCTCTGGAAAGGTACTGAGATGTGTAGGTTATAAGGTAAACCTCAGTCACATTTTCTCAAGAGTAAAATGCCACTCACTTGTCTCTCTTTCCTGTCTCCACATTTTCTCTCTCGCCTCTCCTTTCCCTGGGGCTTGGGCCAGGTCAACCGCCTTGAAGTACTTCAGATAAAGATAGGGGCTTGCTGTAGTGAAAGAAAAAAAAGGCCACAAAATAACCTCTCCCACACAGTGAACAAGTGGTACTTTCATCATCAGTCGCCCGGAGAGCCGGTAAAGTTGGATTGTATCCGGATTGTCACCCATCTCACCGTGCTTCTTCATTTATACTGTATTTATCATGATAATCCATGTGGAAAGTATGTCTGTATGATTTTGGTTTTATAGTATGAGCAGGAAATTATTTACATGAGCATTTTGGGTTACATACCCAGGTATCTCCAAATGCCCCATGAGAATGCGCTTTTAGTGTTTCGCTTGTTGTTGTTGTTGTTGTTTTGTACTAGCTTAATCAAAAATGGGATGCGGTATTCACTCGGATCCTGGAATGCCCCTGGTTTTGTCTCTCCGCTCTCAGTGTAATCATAAACAGTGCCTGCTTTGCATCTGTAATGTGGATCCCACAATTCCATCCCTGCAGCACCTCACTCTTGCTCTCTCTGCCTCCCTTCTGCTTCTCCGGAGAATGTCTGAGATTTTTTCAAATTGGATTTAGAGTGCATTTTTGGTTAACAAAATTGTCCAATTTCTTTTTTGTTTTTGTTTTGTCAGACGTCTTACCAGGAAACATTTGGTTGTTTGCATTATAGAGCAATTAAGTTGAAATGAAAATACGTCAGTAGTCTACATTCTTAAACCAGACCACAGGATCTAGTCGGCAAACAGAGCTGAGACGAGGTTTCTTGAAAACTAGCTGAAGGCATCAAACGTTGAAGCATATTTGAGATGTTAGAGCAGAAGTTATTTCTGACACTCCACGCCTACATATATACCAGCTAGCCTTTTAACACACTGTTTCGTAGCAGAACAATAATCATGCTACTAATGTTGCCTAGAAAATGTGAACTGCAGAGCATCTGATTGGATGAGTATCGGATGATGAAAAAAAAAAAAATCAACATTTTTCCCCAGTAATGATCAACTCACTCACTCTCACTCATTTTCTATATTTTATCCTAAACTAGGTCGTCCATCCCAGGGGACTCAGGGCACGAAGCAGGGTACAGCCTGGACTGGCAGCTGCTCCATTACAGAGCACACAAACACACACACACTACGGGTAATTTAGAATTCCAAATCACACTACCCTTCAAGTCTTTTAACTGTGGGAGAAAACCAGAGTCCCCAAGAGAAAGGACTTGAATCCCTGACCCTGGAGGTTTGAGACTACAGTGCTAACCATGAGACCAGCGTGCCGCCTCGAAATGATCAATTTAAGATTTAAAAATGAGATTACTTACTGTACATTTTAAAAACTTGTCTGTATGTATTTTCTTTCTTGTTTCTACAGCACCAAGAACGTTTTCATATAACTATATAACTATATACATAACTAATTCATATAACTATATACATAATTCTTGGTCACTTCCTTTCCTTTGATGTGTTCATTACATTATAGCCAGCTAATATTTCATTGTGACAGAGGTGCCTGTCAGGTCTACTTGGTTCAGAGGATTTGTTGGTGCTAAAAGAGGCATCCCAGTGAGGTAAATGCCTCGGGCTTGACCGCATCAATAGCCAATCTCCCAGCAACCATTCAGCCTATTAGCCATGATTCTGGACTTTCAGTATCTATTGAGCATGGCCACAGGGATGCCGCTTTGTGTACAGAGAGTCTTTTCTTCCCCAAAGCAAGGCAGCATGCACAATAACGCATGACATTATCAAAAAGATTACAAAAAAAGAAAGAAAGAAAGAAAGAAAGAATCCTCATTCCTTTCGGTTTTATGTTTACCTTAAATATCTACAGTAAGTGTTTATTCGGCCTAAAACGGGCTCAACTAATATTCTAGTATTACACCGTGAGCATCTTTTGCTTTCTTGCATGCATGCTCAAATATTTTTCAGAAGAATGTTAAGAAAAAGGACATTGGTTCCTATCTGACATGAATATGTGTTTCATTTCCTGTCCAATTAGCTCAAGCACGAATGAGGACAGAACCCAGGACGTCTCATTAGAGACAATATGGCTCTGATAATCACTGCGCTCTGTTTCACTGGACTCGTCATACTCAATAAGGTGACTAACCCATTAAAACTAAGCTGTATGCTGCATTCAGTCTCACATACCTTCACATTCCCTCATTTATGAGAAAAAGAAAAAAAGGATCCTTTGGGGGACGGAGTATATTTAGGGAAACCCCTTAAAATAGGCCATCTGTGGAATCTATGAATGGAGACATTTTATTGTCTATTATGAAGAGAAACAACACAATCTGAAATCAGACACAGACACCAATAAAAAGCCGACATAACCCCCCTATTAATGAAAAGTAAATTAAAGTGACGAATTTAAGTCTTGTCTTTTTAGATCCTGGGAATTTAGGAAGAGTTTCCTTGATATTTCATTATTTTTCTCTTGTTGAATTTGAAATTGAATTTGAAATTTGTTGAAATTGTCACAAAGCAGCTTTACAGAATCAAAAGAAAATTATGAAATTAATATGAAAATGTGAGAGAATGTGAATAAATCAAAATAAACTGAGTGTCCCCGATGAGCATAGCCGAGGGCAACGGTAGCAATGCAAAGCTTCCTGAGATGGCAATAGGAAGAAACCGTAAGAGGAACCAGACTCAACAGAGGAGCCACCCTCATCCTCATTTTCATATTATAAGTCAAACACAGACCCAGAATCCACTTGACCCACTTAAAATCCCTCTGCACGTTTCATCTAGAGATGCCACCTATGTTGCTGATAATTACTTAAAGGTTTTGAATTTGAAGAACCATGTTATCATATTGTCCAAAATTCAGGGCTGACATTTTACCACCACAATGGCAAATGCTTTATCGTTATTATGCTATACTCAACCACCATTCAACTACCTTTTTCTGATTACAGCATGCAAACTGATGGCTGATTCACATGTGAAAAATATTCCTCACTCCCTGAACAACACTTCTATATTGAGTCCTGCAATATACCTGTGGTATCAGGGAAGAAAACTCTATAGGGATCAGCTGACTTTATTTTATTGCCACATAACTGTCATGCACACTCGTAACACGACTGGCACTAGGACCTGGAAGTAATACGGTCACATTTCAGGAAGCATAAAAGGAAACAAGATGGGGCTTCACATTGCTCAGTCATTGAGTTCGCCCATGCTTTGTCTGACGCTTCGCCGACTATTCTGTGAGTACTCACCGATTTGGGTTGCTTCTTTGATGGAGTGTGTGTTGCTAGAACGCGGATTTATTTGTGTAGATCCTAGCTCTTCGTGTAAGAGAGTTCTTAGATAAATTGCGTGGTTATCCTGCCTACTCGCGTTGCTTCCGCGTTTGGGTTTACCATCCACGCTACACGGGCTAACTGCTAACGCTTCTGTGCTTACCCTCCGATAGCTCGTGACAGAATGACTGAGCCAAAAGCAGTAAACCCAGCGGAGTTTGCTCTCCTCTGTGATGTGGTTGACCACCATGCCGAGCTGATCAATAAGCTCCGTGGAGAAGTCGTGTCTCTCCAAAAGAACCTCCAAGACGTCGCGGCTTTGCGCTGCAAGGTGGCGGAGCTGCGGCAGGAGAACGCGACCCTCCGCGGGGCGGCTGCTCACTCGGTTGTTGCCACGCCCATCGCAGTGGCTGCGGCACCGCCACCCCACCCCCCTTCTGATGTTTTCATAGTTCTACCGGATAAGTAAGATGGCACAGATGGGAGGTGCAGTGTCTTTCTAACCGCATTGGATCTTGTGTTTGAGTTTTATTCCACCAAATATTCCACAGACGACTGCGCGTTGCGCTTCTCGTTTCGTTGCTATCCGGGCAGGCAGCTGAGTGGGCCACGGCGGTCCTCAGATCAGATTCAGACACGGCCTACTCATACGGAGAGTTCACCCATCAACTGAAACTTACATTTGAACATCCTGCTGCTGAGGTGGAGACCGACACCAAATTATGTCATCTGCGGCAGGGAGGGTCGTCCGTGAGTCAATACACAGCGGACTTTCGTACTCTAGCCGTGCAGACCACCTGGGGAGTCGCCGCCCTCCGGACGGCCTACTACGAGGGACCGGCCTCACGGATTAAAGATGAACTCGCCGGGCGAGAGATTCCCGCCACGCTGGAAGGACTGATTCAACTCGCCCTTCGCATTGACCAGCGCCTGCTCTCTCGTCCGAGGCCAGCCCCCCGGACCCTGCCACCCACTACATCACCTTCATATCCTCATGCCCCGGTTCCTGAGATTCGTCCCTCCTTCACCACCACTGCCATGGCACTCGTCGGACCTCCACCTCCCGCCGTGGTTAACACCGGAGCTGGGGAACCCATGCAACTAGGACGCGCCTCCTTGCCCGCTGCAGAATGGGAACGACGCTTCAGAGAAGGGCTTTGCGCCTACTGTGGGTCAGCGGCGCACCACAGGGCCCTCTGTCCACTTCGCCCGGGAAACGCTCAGGCCCGGTGAGCAAACGGGGCAGTTCACCGGGCCCCCTCCACCTCTCGGTCACGACACCCAATAATTCCCGTCTCACGGTCCAAGTACACCTCTGGTTTGGCCACAAACGGGTCGGAAGTACTGCGTTCATCGATTCCGGTGCCGCAGGTAACTTTATTGACTCTTTGTTTGCCAAAGAACTGGGAGTGGAACTTGAGGTGTTATCCCAGCCCGTTCGTATCACATCTGTCGATGGTCGGCCCCTTTCCTCCAGCCCCATCACCACTCGGACTCAGCCGCTCACCCTTGTCATCGGCCAACATCACGAACGGATCCAGTTCCACCTCACCTCCATTTCATCGCCACCCATCATCCTCGGACACCCCTGGCTGCTCCAACATGACCCCCTCATCTCCTGGACGCAAAACCGGATCCTGCTGTGGGGGCCGACCTGCACCGAACTCTGCCTGCGGGGCCCGGCTAGGACGTGTTCTAGGGAGTCCGAGGCACCCGATGTCGACACCAACGCCATCCCCGTCACATACCGAGACCTGGCTGAAGTATTCTGCAAGAGACAAGCCACACACCTTCCTCCTCATCGCCCCTATGACCCGACAATCAAACTTCAGCCGGGCTCGGTCCACCCCCCCCCCCCCCCCCCCCCCCCCCGCGGCCATCTTTACTCCCTCTCCGCCGCTGAGACGCAGGCGATGGAGAGATATGTTTCTGACGCCCTTCGCCACGGCACCATCCGGCCCTCCTCCTCGCCTGCCGCCGCGGGGTTCTTCTTTGTGAAGAAGAAAGGGGGCAACTTATGTCCCTGTGTCGATTATCGGGGGCTTAATAACATCACCATTAAGAACAGACACCCTTTGCTCCTTACCAACTCAGCCCTGGACGCCCTCTCTGGCGCCACCATTTTCACAAAGTTGGACCTCCGGAGCGCCTACAACTTGGTGCGCATCTGAGAGGGCGATGACTGGAAGACGGCTTTCATCACCCCTACTGGACACTACGAGAGCTTGGTCATCCCATTCGGACTCTGCAACGCACCCGCCGCCTTCCAACAGTTCATCAATGATGTCCTTAGGGACATGCTAGGGCGGTAGGTGTTCGTTTACCTGGACGATATCCTTATTTATTCACGCACTGCCGAGGAACACACCCAGCATGTCAGAGCGGTCCTTAAGAGATTACTCGCCCACCAACTGTACTGTAAGTTGGAAAAATGCGCCTTTCACGAGCGCTCCACCACGTTCCTGGGTTTTGTCATCTCGCCCCAGGGTGTGGCCATGGACCCGCAGAAACTGGAAGTTGTGCATCATTGGCCCCTACCCAAGACCCTCAAGCAACTTCAACGGTTTCTCGGGTTTGTGAACTTCTATCGTCACTTTATCCGGGACTACAGTACGGTTGCCGCCCCTTTAACCGCTCTGACTCGACCCTCTTCTCATCACTTCAGCCTCAACCCTGCCGCCATCACCGCCTTTCATGACCTATGCCACCGATTCACCAACGTCCCAATTCTACTGCACCCAGACGCAAGTAAACCATTCGTTGTGGAGGTGGACGCTTCGGATGTGGGCGCCGGGGCTGTTCTCTCTCAACGAGGTCCAGACCAGAAGCTACATCCCTGTAGTTTCTTTTCCAAAAAATTTGACCCCACTCAGCAGCGATACGGGGTAGGGGACCGCGAGCTGCTGGCCATAAAGTGGGCTTTGGAGGAATGGCGACACTGGCTCCAGGGCGCCAGAGAGCCGTTCATCGTCTGGACCGACCATCAGAACCTGATCACCATCCGCAACTTAAAACAGCTCAACCCGAGACAGGCACGGTGGGCACTATTTTTCGAACATTACAACTTCCACCTATCCTACCGCCCGGGGTCCAAGAACACCAAAGCTGACGCCCTCTCCCGACAACACGAAGAGGACGTTCCCCGGGGCGGACCCCTCGCCTTCATCACACCCACCAAGATCATTGCACCACTTCACTGGGAACTGGAAACGAGGGTTCGCCGTGCACAGGCGATGGAGACCGCACCGGCAGGTGTGCCGCCTGGGCGACTCTACGTGCCGAACACCGTAAGGACCGAGGTGTTGCGATGGGGTCATTCCTCGCCATTATCCGGACACCCTGGCGCCAACCGCACCCTCCAATTCATCAGACGTGCCTTCTGGTGGCCAACTATGGTGAGTGACGTCAAGGAGTACGTCCAGGCGTGCCCAGTGTGCGCTAGGTCCAAGAATACCAACCAACCGACACCGGGGGAACTCCAACCACTCCCCTTTCCCCATCGGCCCTGGACGCACATTGCCGTCGACTTCATCACGGGCCTGCCGGCCTCCGAAGAGAAAAACACCATCTTAACCATCGTCGACCGGTTCTCCAAAGCCGTGCACCTGGTGGCCCTCACCGGACTCCCGTCAGCCAAAAAAACAGCAGAGCTGATTTTAGAACACGTAGTCCGACTGCATGGGTTCCCAAAAGATATCATCTTGGACAGGGGGCCCCAGTTCACCGCCCGGTTCTGGAAGGCCTTCTGCCGTCTGATCAATTCCACCTGTAGTCTATCCTCTGGTTATCATCCCCAGACTAACGGTCAGACGGAGAGGACCAACCAACAACTGGAGCGCTACCTGAGATGCTTTGTTGCCGATCGCCAGCGCTCCTGGGCCCGCTACCTCCTATGGGCTGAGTTATCTCACAATCTCCATGTCTCTTCAGCCACCAATCTCAGTCCATTTGAGGTATGCCACGGTTTCCAACCTTCGATGTTTGATCATCAAGAACCGGAGGTTGAGGTGCCGTCAGCCCAACAGTTGGTTCGCCGGTGCCGACGGCTGTGGAACCAAGCAAACGCTGCCATCCAACAGGCCAACAACCGCTACGCCACTCAACATCGCTGTCGACACCCGCCGGGACGATTGTACAATGTAGGTGACAAAGTATGGCTTTCAACCAGAAACCTTCACCT
This sequence comes from Clarias fuscus, assembly GCA_030347435.1. Taxonomy (NCBI): domain Eukaryota; kingdom Metazoa; phylum Chordata; class Actinopteri; order Siluriformes; family Clariidae; genus Clarias; species Clarias fuscus. The sequence continues at coordinate 5,727,727 of CM059223.1, read as the reverse complement.
TCACACGGAATCGAAAAAGCTATCACCCAGGTTCATCGGTCCATACCGCATCACCCTCCGTATCAATCCTGTCACATACCGGCTCCAGCTGCCTGCGGCGCTCCGGATCCATCCGGTATTTCACACCTCCCAGCTCAAACCCTTCATCACTTCACCAATGGTTCCCCCCACCCACCCTGCTCCTCCTCCCCGTATCATTGAGGGTGGTCCCGCCTACACCGTTCGCCGGATCCTTGACTCACGTCCTCGGGGCAGAGGGCTCCAGTACCTGGTCGATTGGGAAGGTTACGGTCCCGAGGAGCGATCTCGGATTCCGGCTCGGGTTCGTCCTAGACCCCGAACTCATCCGGGACTACCGTTGTTGGGTATCCTCCACCCCAGGACCGTCGAGAGTCGGTCCTGGACAGGGGGGGTACTGTCATGCACACTCGTAACACGACCGGCACTAGGACCTGGAAGTAATACGGTCGCATTTCAGGAAGCATAAAAGGAAACAAGATGGGGCTTCACATTGCTCAGTCATTGAGTTCGCCCATGCCTTGTCTGACGCTTCGCCGACTATTCTGTGAGTACTCACCGATTTGGGTTGCTTCTTTGATGGAGTGTGTGTTGCTAGAACGCGGATTTATTTGTGTAGATCCTAGCTCTTCGTGTAAGAGAGTTCTTAGATAAATTGCGTGGTTATCCTGCCTACTCGGGTTGCTTCCGCTTTTGGGTTTACCATCCACGCTACACGGGCTAACTGCTAAGGCTTCTGTGCTTACCCTCCGATAGCTCGTGACAGAATGACTGAGCCAAAAGCAGTAAACCCAGCTCTCTGTGATGTGGTTGACCACCATGCCGAGCTGATCAATAACCTCCGATAGCTCGTGACAGAAACATTGCTGAGCCTAGACCTGACCTCAAATTTGATTTTAGTACACTGCCTCCAGAGGCTTGTACAGTGGCCACCCTGATAATCCAATTGCTCTGGAATAGGGTCAGTCTGAACTTGACAGATCACGTGACATTTTGGGTCCAATCTTTAAGCCTACTGACATACTGATGCCTTTCTTACTGCTTAACTTCATTAACAAGTCATTTTCTTATGACTGCGCGGTTGTTTACTCCCAGTCCTGCGAGTTCTTTTTGCATAAATCCTCTTATTTCCTCTATTAAACATAATTGCGATTTCTACTGTCAGTTTTGTTTCTACTGTGCAATTTCACCAAGCATTTAAGTGACTTAAAGTTTCCTTCCAGGATTGATTAATGATTTGGAGAGTTTTAACCCTAATGTCCACAACTTCAAATCTCCTTAGTTGTTTTCTCTGCTTGATGCAGACCAAAAGCAACTTTTTTTCTGGCTATGTGCAGTTGCAGAAGTAGTAACCTTCCCCCTTTGCACAGTTCACATAATGTTATTTCTCTTTGATGCTGGAAAGAAAGGACTTGATATGGACGTTATGAAGTCTCTGGCCTTCTTTATGACCACAAGTGACCTAACCCTGACCCATTGGGAGAAAACTCTTCAAGCAGGATCAGTACTGCGTTTGTGTGTGCTTGTTATTTTATTTTATTTTTTAAGGACATTTATTGGTTCAAAAAAAGATGGCGAGATTTGCAAATGCTTCCGGTCCTTAATGAAATTTGTCATCAGCATATGAATAAGCAGACAAACGGGTAAAGACTGAGAGCATGAGAACATAAGACCTCTTAATCAGGCACAATGACCATAAGCATTGCAGATGTGATGGTCAGGTTTAAATTTCTTCAAAGATAATGTGGACTGTTAATAAATTATTATAAGAATTATTTGGCACCTGAACACTATATTAACATGATGTGAATAAAATCTCCCACTAAAATAAATGAATATATCAACAGACATTGTATCAACATACTTTAATCTCAAAATATCAAATATGTCAAAATATTTTAACATTCTTTCAATTATTGAATATACACACACACACACACACACACACACACACACACACACATATATATATATATATATATATATATATATATATATATATATATTTTTTTTTTTTTTTTTTTTAATGTTTTTTTTTAAATGCCTGACTTTACTCTGTTTTTCATAGGCATCCTTCTCAGCTTCACAAAAAACTAGCTGCCTTTTTGAAGGGGCCAGATCAGGGGTTGCTTTCACCAGAGGCATTTTAATCACCCTCTTCTCTTCATACGACCAAGTATGAAGGCTCCAGTCTTTCATGGGCCCTCTTTTTCTCTTAGCCCTCTAGATAAACTCAAAAGTTTAGCTTTGAATATGTTTGAACTGTTAACAATATGCAAAGTGGGCCTGTCGGGACCGAGGGAGACTTGTGATTAAGCATTCAGATCAGGCATTAGGCATTGGCAGGACTACCCAGAATCTCCAGTTGTTCGGGCCAAACGGGTAATCCTCTTTGTCTAATCTTCAGACTTGACCATGAAACGTTTTCTTGCAAATAAGTGATTTGGCTGATAGTGAAGCTATGTTCATGTACCTAGTATAATCTGGTTCATGTACCTAGTACAGAGTGTCTTGTGACACTTGGTTAAGCTATACTATATTACTCCAAATTCTTTGAATGACAATTACATGTTCAGAGAGATAAGTGTTAACTGCCAAAAGTGGGTACTGCCTTATGCTGACTGGTTTGAGAACCAAGCTGTGTGTTGTGTTAATGAGACATAAATTGGATCCTATCTAGATCTTCCTTGTACAGTATATGACAGCACCTCTACAGATGTTCCTGTTCTCAGCTTTTAAATTCATACCACTGGATCCCTGTTGCACTAAGACCCCAAATACAGTTGCCTCTACATTCCAGGCATTAAAGGTCTCTGCGACAGGATACCTCCAACCTCACAGTGACTAGCATGTGCTTGAGTGAGATTGAAGAACGCTCCATCTCAATATTGCTGCTTCATTACCATTGTCCCATAGACAATCTTCAAATTAAATAGTTACATCAGTCATCAGTCCAGTCGTATGTCTTTTGTGCTACTTCCCCTTTCTTCTCATTCAATCTACAGTACCTGCTTTACCCATGTCAGGGTCCCTGTGGATCTGGAGTACCTAAAGAAAACTCATGCTGACACAAGAGAAGTGTCGAGACAGAAAACAAGTAAAGTTCAGGATCAATCACAGGACCCTGAAGCTGTGAAGCAGCAACAATATTACCTACACCACTGTTCAGTATTTGTGTTATTGGAAATAAATGCAAGTGAATTGATTTAAATACATCCCTGTATCCAGTGATTTAACAGCTAGTATAATTCTATATGAGCATCTCCAGCTTTGGAACCAAATTCAGCACATTGCTATTAAAAAGAACTCCATGAAGAGTAGAAACTTGGACTTCTTCCTATAGTGCAAATGCTTTAAAGAAGGCCATATGTTCATGAATGAAGATCCTGGATGAGGTGGCTCTGATCCCATTACAGTCGTCCCAGTGAACCCTCAGCCAGTGAAACCCCTGATCTTCGAAAATCGTGGATAACTTTTCGCCAATTTAAGGAAGATATGCATCTGTCTGTGGAAACTCTTAACACAATCATTCATTAACACCACAATAGCAGGGGATATGGAAATAAATCTAGTTTTTACTCCCATAACTGTATTCTGTTACTCTGTATAATCAAATGTTCCACGTTGATTTGAATACCCCTCTTATATCAGGTTGATCTGAGGTTCTTAATTTTTCTAGGATTATCTGCCTAGTTTATCCAGTTTTAGGCTACAGGTCTGATGGCACCCCAATCCAGTCACTTCATTTAGATAGTGAGCTTCCTTTAAGCGGGTGTGTGTTTATGTCTACTGTATCTAGAACCACAGTGATACACCTGACTGTGGTGTACTTTATGCACATTTTTGTTGTATCACGTAGTTGCACAGGTCAGTGATGATCCTGACCTGAAATGATTGAATGAATATTTCAACCATGTTTAGTTGAATTCCTGGTAATTTGCAACTGTTTTCTACACCACGTGCTGTAACAAATGGGATGCAATTGTTAATCATGCTACAGAACTTATGTTCAGGCAGAGTCAGTGTCTCTTTATCTTTTGGAAGGACATGAGCAGTCACTGTCTTGGCACTGACCGGTGACTGACCCAGACATCCCCTGCGCTGACTGTGTGCTGAAGCCAAAGTCAACATGTTGTGTTCGGATGACAAGTCAGGATCCTAACTCAGAGCTGACTCTGGCCCAAACCTCTCAGAGAAAACTTGCTGGTCATAATCACCCTGGCTACACTACTACCTCCAGTCACAGAACGCTGCCCAGAAAGCAGTCTGAGTTACTCCATAGACCAATAGATACGGCATAGATGAAGTCAATAAGTCTAGACATGACATTGTGACTCATTTTGCAACACAGCCTTACAGCATATTCATCATTTTCACTCACTTGCCACTTGTCATATAAACACAAGGATGCTATGTCTACAACTGCATCTGGGAAGTTTCTCCAGGTTGATACAGATCCACCAGTTGAACAGCCACCTTCAACTATGCCACTTATGGCAGCATCTCAAGGAGGTCTGGTTCTGCTGTTTCAGCTCTGATGCAGCTATGGGAGGCTCAAAACAGGCTGGATCCCAAATATCAGAGTGAAATGTGTCCTGGAATCAAAATACTAGCTCATTAGCAGTGAAGTGCTTTCCTAAGAGAATGAGTCCTGTTGGGAGCAGTTTCCACCCACAATGAGAGGAAGCAGAAGAGAGGTCCTTGGGGGGAGGTTGTCAGAGCACACCAACTTGATGGAATCTGACTTTGTTTTTGTATTTTTTGCCAAAAATCAGTTAGTGGTGTTTTCTTTCTTCCACTTATTATTTTCCCTCAGTAAAGAATTTATCAACCATATCTACTTTTGGTTCCATGATGGCCACCAAGATCTTGTTTATAGTTTTCAGAACAACCTGGTAGCTTCCTCAATAAGCAGATCTGATCTCTTACAGACATGGATATTCAAGGTCACCCATGTCCCTATCCACCTTAATGTAGCAGCCAACAATGTAGATGCCATCTCTCTAGAGCCCCATAGGCTTATTGCTGCCCTTCTAAAAGGGTATGGTACCTCCTTCTTCTAAACATCCACCAGTACCATGTGTGGAACCTGCCTATTGTCCTGGAGTCCCTTAAAAATCTTTCTTACTCGCTTGTGCAAGAAGTTGACTTGACCTGGGTGGCTTTACCTTGTTGCTAATAAGGTGGAGTCGTATGGTTTGGTAATAATATTGCCTTGAATGCATTGGTAGCCATTGGTAGCCAAATCTGGGCCTTCTGCCCAATATCACATTGCTAGCTCTGAATGTATTTCTGTTGACTTTTTATGTGCTTATTATGTGCTTGTTGTGTTTTTGTAATGGAAAGCAGTTATTTCAATTACTATCAAGTTGTGTATTTGTTGTTGAGGTAAAGCTCAGGGAAACCATTCTCTTCTTGTAGTTAGGCTTTTGGCTGATCCTTTTGAGGGCTCGTCACAGGATACCGATTCATCCGTTCCACCGTTGGCACAGTTTTTATGCCAGATGCCTTTCCTGATGCAATCCTTTTTTTTTTTTTTTTACCCATTTTTTGTCTGGAATTGGGACGGGCACTGAATCCAGTTGCTGGGAATTAAACCCAGGCCACACCACTGATATATGATCTTGTGTGCAGTAGTGTGCTGTTGCTACTACAACTGCATTTGATTACAGGTTCCACAGGACATACATTGCTCAACCAGTCATATGTATGCATCTTTCAGGGCATTATTATTATTATTATTATTAGTAGTAGTAGTAGTAGTATCTCGACTGCTTCATATTTAAATAAATAAATCTCAATGCCAGGTGAATTTGTAGAAATATAACAAATGACTTCATTCTAGGTTTGGAAATTAGGTTTAAGAAAATAATTAAAATGAATTTCAGTACATTCTACATGCATGTTAGAACTAATTTTCCCAACAACTATCTTCATTAAGTCAATTAAAGCAAAGAAATATACTCTGGATTGACTGTTTGTGATGAAACCTGAAGGGAAAATATTTACAAGCTAGTTTGAACTGCCACCGTGTGGCAAAGTAAGCAAACTGCAGCAGAAATTCTCAGGATGCACGTTGGTTTGTATTTAATAATGTTTTATACAAATGTTTATGCAAATGCAAATGAAGCTTGTTGACGTTCACAAGCTGTACTTTTTTGTTTGCTCTAAGATTCTCATATTTTAGATAAGTTTATTTAAGTTAGGATGAAATAGCAATCATTTGATGTAGGGGCAGTTACTAACTTGGGCAAGGTGATGTACTAATACACAATAATAAAAATGCTTATTGAGCCAGTACTGGTGTTGTGACTGGTTTGTGCATTTATAAACATAACTATATATACTGTGAAGGTCGTGAGGGCCTGGAGCCTATCCTAGGAGACTTTGAGCACAAGATGTGTGCTACACTCTGGACAGGGTGGCAACCCATTGCAGGGCACACACACACATACTATATGCAGTTTGGGAGCATTAATTAGCCTAATCTTCATGTCTTTGAACTGTAGGAGGAAACCGGTGTACCAAAGCACCGATCGAGGGAGAACATGCAAATTCCGATACTATATGACTGAACCTTAAAACTCCACTGATGCACCTTTACTCTAAAAGTTATTTAAAGGTATACCACATGTCCCAGAACTGTCCCATGTAAAAGACACATACTAAAGACTCAAATAGTGTACCCTTGATAGTACCACACCATCAAGTACAGTTTGGTACCTTTATTTCTAAAAGGGTGTACAAATGATGCTGATTGTGCAGATGCAGATTGCACACATGACAACTTTATGAATGATTGCAAAATGCTGCAATCAAAGAGCATTGTGAGATTGTGAGGAGTAGAGCGTAGGGAGCTATCCTATTGTCCTTTTCTATTGCAAAACACACCAATCACAACATATCAATGCAAACATAAGACAGCTTTTCGTATAAGTTATACATGTAACCTGCTGACAACGACATAAATAAAGAACTGGCCAAGCAAATGCTATGCAAACCACGGAAGCTCAAAGATCGTGTTTAAGGCCTTCAGTAGAAGAAACATGAACTCGAACGGTAACTATAATGTTAGAAACAAATATATTATTTGTACTCTCTTTTGTACACTTTATAAAATGAATTAATTCACTATTGTTTTGTTATCATACTTTTAGCTATATCTTTTATATTTATGGTACAGTTCTTTGTGTCTTGGTGGTAACATAAATGTTTTGTACACACAAGGTGTGACTTTTAGAGTAAATCTTGTGCTTGGTGGGTTTCCTCCAGATACTCCAGTTTTCTCCCACAGTCCAAAGAGATGCAGGTTAGGCAAAATGACCGAGTATCCGTGTGCCGGACTGAGGTGGACAGACCAAATTACCAAAAATCAGATGTATGCAAAAATAAATAAATAAATAAATAAATAAATAAATAATAAAAGAAATGAATAAAAAAAAGAATAAAACACGGTGTAATATATAAAACATATAGCAATCTATTTCAATGATAAACATTTATAGTAAAAAAAAATAATTATTTAACAATTAGAGTATGTTAAATAATTATCGACACAAGACAAGGAAACGTCACGTAATTAACGTGACAAACATAATCTGATGTATGATTAATGGGGGAAAAAAAACATTAATTCCGAAATGTGTACTCTGACATTCTAAACGTAAATCATACGAGTTTTAAACAAACTTTTACTTTAAAGGGAGTAAAATATACACACGCGCACTCAGTCGCGGACGCGCGCACATCCAAACCCATGGTGGAAAATTCCGCACGGTCCAAGTACGCATGCGTGCAAAACCGGTCCATTCCAGTGCGGACTCGGTCTACTGTGCGTCATGGCGAGGGTGCACGGTCTGGTCACGTGACAGCCCGAGTCAGGAGCGCTCCAAAGACAAAACCTGTGTGCGCTGCAGTACGTACTGTATACAGTAGCTCTGAAACAGCAGATATTGATTTTAATATGGACAATATTCAATTATACATAAATTACAAACGTCTAAAACTTTTTATAGTGGGGAAAAATCAATAGACCATCAACTCAACATCAAATGCTTAGGTAACACTTGTGTTTTGGTTCTTTCTTGGTTATTTCCTGGGAACCATTTCAGAACATTCTGGAACTTTCTCTTATGATGAGATAAGTCACAAGTACTCACTCACTCATCGTCTATACCGCTTTATCCTGTATTCAGGTCGTGAGGTTCTGGAGCCTATCCCAATAACCTGGGGCACAAGGTGGGGTACACCCTGGAGAGGGTGACAATCCATCGCAGAGTCACAAGTACTGTTTTGCCAAAGATCACTTTTAGATTACTGTCTTTTTTTTATTACTTTTATTTTTATTTTTTAGGTTAAATGGATGTTAGTCCAACACCTTAAACACTATAATCACTTAATCACAATCATTTGTAGGCTTAGTAGAGACTAAGCTATGTTGTCAATTTTTATTTTGATTCAGTATTATTATTCCACTGAAAACATGTTAAAGCAGGGGCTAGGGTAAGTGTACAGTATAGTCAATGTAGTAGAATGAGCCTCACAAATTTAGACAAACTATACTTAGAAGTTTGAGGTGAACAGTTATGAATCCAGGTGGCTTTATTACCTGAAATATGATATTTAAGATATTACAGGGTGCTGTTTACATGACAACAAAAAGAGCAATGGAAAGATCTGAAACAGGAAATACTGGCCTTTCATTTATAGAACTTAAGAATGGTATAGCACATTTATATGTACAATTTGATATACAAAAAAAAAAAACCTCTTAAAATTCACCTTAAAATTTCATTTGTCACATACCTAACCATGCACAGTATGAGCTTCAGTGAAATGCTTATATGACTGTTCATGACTTAAAAAATAAAGTTAGGGTAGCATGAAAAGACAGACAGATAGAAAGATTTTACTGCAGTAGGAAAAATTGCACTTAGAGACATGTACATTTTGACATTTAAAAATATTCACAATTATCAAAGTTTCAATAGGAAAAATATTTACCTGGAAAAATATAAAAAGTATATATTAAACAGGATGTGCAGAATGTGCAATATAGAAAGATAGGACATGTACAGTAGGTATGACAGCAGGAGTCTGAAGGGAACATGAAGTGTGGTATAAAGTGATGTGTGTGTCAGCAGAAGTTTTTCTGTCCATGTTTTAAAGTCCAAGTGAGTCCTCCTGAATCTGAAACCAGAGATGTGCCGCTTATGAGCAGTAGTGCAGTTAAATCTGAAGCAGATGGAATGCATACACAAAGATACAAGCAAAGAATACTACAAACCGAGTGGAAACATGTTTTAATAAATTGCAATAAGCTTTTTTTTTTTTTTTACTTCAAAAGGGTATGGTTATTAGTGGTAATGAAAAGTAATTTGTGCAAATTTTATTTCATTTATTAACATAGTTTAAGGTGTTGTATTTTAAATGAAACAAGTCCAAACAAACAAAAAAATAAATTACATTTTAGGGCTGGTAGATAAAACGGTATCGGTATTTATTGGCAATACAGCATTTTCGATAACAATAAAAAAAATGTTTGCTATGAAGCATTATAGTTTTTATTCAATTGTGGTTGGCTGAGCGCGTGCCTTGCCTAAATCTTAACAGCCTATCAGATGTTCCGATGAATGAGCGAGCTACGAGTGACAAGCAAACAGCCTATAAGCTTACGCAGCCACGCTGCTTTGCTCTCGGGTTGGGTTGGGTTGCGTCATCGTCACCTCAGGTCTGACTGACACACTTGAAAATGAATGCCGTGCCTAGCAGCAGTGAGGAGATCGTGAATTTAAAAAAAAAATGTATCAGCGCGCCAGTGTGGCAGTTTTTTGGTTTATTTTCTTCTGACTAACACCAGAACAATGTTATGTGTAAGCTTTGCAAAAAAAAAAATGTCCCGGCCAAGTATGGAAACACAAGCAACTTATTTCATCAGCTTAACCACTTCCACTCTCTACCTCAACTCAACAAACAGCCCACAAGCAGTCAACGATGGAGAAGTACTTGGCAACAATGCCTCATGAAAAATCATCCAAGCAATACGATGATATAACCCACACGATCGCAAACTACATTGCCAAACAAATGCTACCACTTAGCCTGGTAGAGAAGTCAGGCTTCAAAAGACTTCTTAATGTGGTTGATCCCCGCTATGTTGTCATGGGTTGCAAGAATTTTACAAAGGCAAAAATTCCAGCACTTAAATCGGAGTGTAGGCAAGCAGTGGAGAGTGAGCTGTCCACTGTCTCATATTTTGCAATGTAGGGGGGGACTGTAGTCACATGTTTTCGAGCAGCACTAAACCAGAGAGAGTGAACCAACTTGTCTTATTTGCTCACAATTTGTGATGTTGCAGTGTATATGTGAATAATGATGGTTGGTTCCTCTACTTGAAAGCTCAGGTTTGAGTATCATAGTTTGTTTTGTTTACAGAGTTTGAGGTTTACTGTGTATTGTTATTATTGACATCTCACAGATGTTGATCTACCTCAAAGTTTGCTTCGATTGTTCAGCATTTACACGTTACCATTGCACACACTTTGTAACATTTTATTTATTAAGTTTAAGAGTCTCTTTTAACACATGTTTTTAATTTATTATAAGACATAAAAGGTGAGATATTTTTGTTTACATTTTTTTTGTTTGTTTTTGACTATTGAAACAATTTGCCATAGTAATGTTGGTAAATTAAAATAAAGTGGTTAAATTAAAAAAATAAATCTTCTGGTCTTCATTTATAAATGTATTGTTAAAAAAATAATAATTATCGATACCGAATGATATGAAACATTATATCGTCGTGATATATGTTTTTTGCTGTATCGCCCAGCGTGGTTATGTCATTTTTATTTTTGCTTCTAAGGAATAGAACGCTGTGGCCACGCCCCCTTCGGTGCTGCAGAGCAGTGAACGCGCGCGACGTGAGAACTCATTCACGCTGTAGCTCGGAGTCTGTACGCGCGCTTTATTCCAACGAGGTGGATTAACCTGCATGTTTTCATCTTCGATGTTTGTGAAATAAGCTTTTTAGATTCATTATTATTATTATCAAACAGTTCGGATTAGGTCGCGCGATTGTTCATGCAATTCCACCCTGTCTGTGTGATGGCTCGAATGAACTTCTGACAGTGAGGGTTATGAGAGGGTTCCCTCATGCAGACTGGCCCGGGATCATGTCTCTGACCGTCAACTGCTCGGCACACGCACGATCGCCCTCCGACGGCGCGCGCGGAAGCCTGATATCCACCGTCGCGCGCTGTCTCCAACCGGACACTGCGCACGCGCCACCACAGGGTACGAACTCTTCACTATATACACGTATGCACTATAGACTATTATTTTTATACACAGTCTTGCTTTGTACTGTATCTCATGCATATGTGCATGTTTGTTTATACCGAGTTGCATGCATGAGGCAACATTTTCAACAGTTATTGCACAACTTCTCTACAAATCTTCTTATCAAGGACTACAGATAAGAAGAATAAAACAAAACTCACAGTGCTTATGCTTCATGCTTCTAAACATACACTGACCTGTCAAAGGTGTAGACAAGGAAAAGTATGTATATCCACTTGTAATAAAAGGTATAATTTATAGTATCTTTATATTCACTTGTAATAAGTAATATCATACTAAATTACATTACAAGTATGGCTGACCATCCAAAGGTCTTAAACATACAATCACAATATATGTATTGATTTATATCTATAATAAGTCTATACATTTATAATAATAACAATAATCGATAATTGGTTAGTTAAGCCTTAAGTCTCTTGCCGTCCCATCCCCTTCCAAACCAAACAAGCACTGGCTCACTTCCAGAGCTGAATCATTTCATGCTAATATATCCCAGCCCTGATATGTCTGCAAGTCTTGTGCCTAGTAGAGTGATCATATAAAAGGACACATTTATTTTAGAGAGAGAACATTTTTATTGTTTGTTTGCCTCAAGTGGGTATTTGAAGCATGTGTTAAAAATACAGGAAAAGCTGTAAAAGTCATCCTTTATACTGTTGGGTTTTGGTATTTCTGCTGGGTAAAATCTTATATCTTGGAACTATATAATCTGTCTATATATCCTTCAAACAACGTATAATGTGTCTCCTAACGAAGGTTGTGTTTTAATGTCTTCTCACAACACCAGTTTCGGGAACACCAGTGAATGAAAAAACTGAATGTTCTGAAATGGTTCCTTGGAAATAACCAACAAAGATCCAAGCACTAGCATTACCAAAGCATTTGGTGTTGGCTTGGTAGTCTATGGATTTTTTTCTTACCGTGAAAAGTTTGAGACTATTGTCTAACATAGATTGATCGCTTCATTAACAAAACAATCAGCTGAAAACACCCAGCCCCAACAGACCTCACTACAGCAATATACACACATACGTTTATTATACATTCTTCCTTTTATGAGTAATATATGCCCAGTGAAGAATTTGGATTTAAATTCAATGTGGCGCAGTCCTCATGGCCTCTCGGTGCTCAGGATCGCATATCACACATTGCAGTCACTCAGCACGCAGTGCATGATCACACAGAGAACGAAACACTATCAGGTTCATTCTTAAACACTCCTTTAATCAAGCCTGACTAAACCTTAGTTAATGATCGCAGAGACATATCGTATCGTAGGACAGCATGAGCCCTGAGGGGGGGGCTTAAGGAGTATCAGATCAAGGCAGCTTAATCCAGTTCCTCCAGGACGTTGGAATGAGCGTGTTTGCTCTAGTCTAAGGCACGGTTTGTTAAGTCTTAAGTCTCCTGTCGTCCCCTCCCCTTCCAAACCAACCAAGTATTGGCTCACTGCCAGTGTTGAATCATTTCATGCTAATATATCCCACCCTGATATGTCTGCGAAGCATGTGCCCAGGAGAGTGATCATATAAAATGACAATCTTTTTAGAGAAAGAATATTTTTATTGTTTGTTTGCCTCAAGTGGGTGTTTGAAGCATGTACTAAAAATCCAGGAAGCTGTAAAAGTCATACCAAAACCCAACATTATAAAGGATTACTACAGGGTAGAATGTTATTCCCTGGAACTGTATAATTCGTCTAAAGTTCCTTAACAAAACACATCTTAGGATTCTGATGAAGATAGTAATATATGGTGACAGTTTAGAGCCATCATTCTCAAAGCAGACTCCAGTGCTCAGCATTTTACAGAATAATCAAATTTATTCATTTATTTTTGCATTATTGTTGTAGTTGTTTTTTTTAAATCTGACTGGACATGAGTTTAATCCAGTCCTGGACATCAGCTCAAAGTTAATCGTTTTAATTTGAATGCAAATGAATGCATTGTGCAATTGAAACCTTTAGCAGTAAAATTATTTAGCATAAATGGCCCAAACATCACTGCAGACATTTAAATAATGAGGTAAGACTTGGATTATGTTTATGAAATTAACTCCACTAAAGGTTCTGTGGATTTCTTTTACGGGTAAAAGTCTGCAAAAGCGGTTAGACATTCATATGGCAGAATCATTGCTTTCTGTATCTTTAATGAACTTACTTGTAAAGCATTCTCCCTAGGACAAACTAACGAGGCACAAAATGGTTCAGCCTCAACCACTGAACCACCATACACCATATAATGAGCCACAATACTCAGACAGTCGTTATACCCAAGCAAAATATAAGTGAAGAAGAAAGTTTGTTCTTTTAGTATGAAAGGAGAGCTATTTGGAAGACCATAGTTAGGACTTTTATGGTAAGATTAAGCCTTATAAAAGGTTTCCTTGTAGAGCAGTACATTTCCTTGCATACTAAGAGATGCCCTGTTTTGTGAGTTTCGTCATGATGCATATCATTCGAAAGGACAGAAGAAATAATGAGTTTGTATTTTGGGTTCATCCTTGATTAAATTGATCAAGGCATAACCTTTGGAGGAGACCCTAACATCTGTAAGGTCATAGTGCAAAAACACACTGAGCTCAGCAAGGCTCCACATATGTGTTTACAGTTTTTATAGCTCGAGCCCCTTGGACCTCTGACGCTAAACAACAAAGAGATCTTGCAGAGTCATGCAGAGTAAATGCAGCTGCACAGGGCAGTACTAAATCTGTTGTACTTGTTCTTGCTTTGGCCTCAGAAAATATTAAGGAAGGTCTCCAGGCTTAGATCCAAGTGCTTGATGAATAAAGCTTTTTGTCTAGAAGAAGTGATCTATCCGAGCAGGGGGAACTCATTGTCCAAGCACTGGCAATCTGCTTGCATTACATCTGGAGTAGGATTTGAAAAAAAAAAAGTTGTTCTCACCCCTCACATCACTTCTCCCTCCTTCCTGGTTCAAGAGGAACGATCTGGTTGTGGCCAGAGTTTCCTAGTCTGTGTCTACAGGCAGTGTGTGCCACTCCCCCTCCCCAAGCGTTGGACTGCTCCTAATGGGGGCAGAGTTAATATGACGCCAAGGCAGACGTTCGTTGAGCTCAGCCACGGCTGGCATCAGAGCTTTTTTCCTGCGTTATTTAAACTCAACAAGAACTAGGGGAAGTAAACAAGACAGAACAAGTGAAAACTAGTTTCGACTTGAACCTTTGCGTAGAGACCTTTAGAAAAGTCTAGAAGTGGCAATCAATTTACATGTTAAGGGATAAAAGCTTGCACAGCTTCTTTCTTTTTCTACTTGGCACATGCTTTTATTCAGGGGGAACAACTTCAAAAGTAAGGCTGCCAAGTGGCTCTCCTGGGATTTAAACTCATAACCTATCAGTAACTTGCATCAAAATGAATGATTCAGCTTATTTTCATTTCGTTTCCGGACGTTTCTCTACCCAGGATGACATGCTTGTTAACTTTTATTCATTAAAAATAGTTGTTTTACAGTCGTGCAAGATTCTGATCTCAGTGAACAACATGCTGTTTCTATATTTCTTACGTAACCCAGAATGCCGCTTTAATTACTTGTTGATAGTGGTGCAGTCGCATTTATCCCTTGCTTACTTTCTAATTAGAGAAAATGATACATCAGCCGTGTAGTCCTTAGTCTGTCCACCCTTCTCAGATTTTCATTTCTACGCACTGGTCAAATAGATAAGCTTCCAAAGTTTCAGCTTTCATGTTAATATTGCAATCAACAACCATGCAATTAGTCCCATTATAAGTAAACGGATCACAAACATTTCATATTGCATGTTTAATATATTTCACAGTGTACCAACAGTGATTTTCAACCTGTTTTGTACTATTTCTATGGAATCTTTATAGAGGACATCTGATAAACCTGAGGCTCTGTAAACCAGAAAATTGCTCTGGACTATCAATGTCCAACCAACACGTTTTTTGTTTTTATGTGCCATTTCAAAAAGCTACACAATCGAGCACCAACATTTAAGCCTTCTAGACAGCCATGCGTTCCCAGAGAGGTGGCTTTGAAACAACAAAACCCCTAAAGGGTGTGGATGTACTGTATTTGTTTAAAATTTGAGTTTCAAAATAGCCGGCTTGGGCTAAAAATGGCTGCCTGTACCTTGGAAAAACCTTTCTCCTTACTAGGACTTCCAAGTAGTAATAATCCTATAGAAGAGGAGTAAATCTTACACGCTGCATCTAATCTGCCCTTGTGTCACCACGTGAACACGCTGGCTTTGACTCAGCCGCTTGTCATTTGCAGTTGAAAGCTCTTAACCTTGGAGGCTGCAGCTGATGTGTGGGCTTACAAAACCACGTCATGATCCACCCCCTCGGGCTGCCACTGGCACAGGGACCTCCTACGTGACTACTAGCATGACATGAACTTGACTACAATTATGGAGTAGCAGTGCAGCTGTGCAGAGCTTTAGTTAATGTTCAAATTAAACATTAGAATTGGGAGGCTGTTTTGAATATTTCATAAATCGCTGACTTTGTGGATTTTCTCGTATATTTCATTGTCTAAAGTTTACACAGAATGGTGGAGCGAAAGAAAAAAAAAATCAAATGAGCAGCAGTTCTGTAAGCGGAAATGCTTGTTGATAAGAGAGGTCAGGGAATGGCCAAACCTGTTTCAGCTGACAGGAAGCATGCAGTAAATCAAATTATCTCTCTTTCTAACTTGAAGGCAATGGGCACAGGATTCCCCAAAACTGGACAGTCTATAAGTATCATGGTTTTATAAATTTATATATTCTATATCTATATTCTATAATTATTTTTTCAGATTTTTATATATCTCTATGTATATATAGTGCATTGGTGGCTCAGTGGTAGGCTTCTTGCCTGCCATGCGGAAGGTCTGGGTTCAGTTCCCACCCAATTCCCAAACCCCAACCTTTGAATGCAGTGCCGGTCCCCAACCCAGATACAATAGGGGAGGCCACTGTGCTGCTTGTCAATGTCAACCTAATCGGCATGTCTTTGGACTTTGGGAGGAAATCGGAGCACCATGCACATGAACCCTCAGTCCTGGAGGTGCAGGACCACAATGCCAACCACTACGGCACCGTGTGCCACCTAAATTAAAAAGTAATTTTAAAAATTATGTTCTGGAGTCAGTGTGGGTATATACGAATTGCACCACAAAAGAATTGCGATATGTAATAGAATCGATTTTTCCCCATCTCTACTGTACTATAAATCTATATCCAAATTTTCTAATTTACTTTTATAAGACAAGCATACCGTATATGTAGAGAGCATTCTACCGAGGCTCCTATGTTAAACGGTCAGTTTGGACTGAACATTGAGTGAACAGTGAAGATTTGGACCGTGCCAAACAGACAGAACGCCCTCACCCTCTGCTGTTAGTTCTGCTGTTATTTATCACGAGGACGTCAGCCTTGAAACTCGCACATACGCCATCCTCAGGGACAAACAGTGTATTTTAAAGATGCAATACCCAAATCGAGAAAGGGTTGTGCTTTAAGCATTTCCAAAAAGGGTATGTGTGATTAGTCTGTGCTCCACTTTGATGAAAATAGCTCACCAGGAGAGTTGGAACGGAGCCCACTGGTTGGATGGTGTGGAATTTGATTATGTAATACTATGAGAGGAAGATGGACGTTGAAATGTCCTGTATTTGCTATTATGGTTATTTGAGATACTGTAGGAGGTGATGTTCTTAAACCTTTTGGAATTTCTTCACCAAATATTTTGTGCTGGTAATTTATATCTATGACTAATAACTATTAAAGAAATAAACAAATGACCCAGACAAGGGAACTAGTGATCCATGTGTTCATTTCAAAATTAGACATCTAGCAGACAAACGCAGATGGCTTGAGTGTTTAAGAATCATCTTTATCCCATATGCATTCAATAGCTGTAACGGTGGCGACTCAAAACTTGCTGCATGGATAATGTGATTTGAAACGGTGCATAAATCCCTTAGCAGAAGGTCAGATGCAGGATTAGCTACGTCACTGGGGCACAGAGATGCTTCAACAAAGGAGATGCCCATGATGCATCAGTCGGCCACGTAAAAATATTACAAATATGTGGCAGCTCCACATTGCAAATGCATACACTCACTTTTTTTTTTGTTACATTTTAAGCATTCCCCGGTTAAGAATAGCGCTGTAGGCAGAATACATGAGAAGAGTGCGGTTTATTTTTAGCCACAGACAAGTCTGTGCTGGGATCAGTTTGACCCGGGGCCAAGTGGAGTGTCAGTATGGCTCACACCTCCAAGGCAATGAGTTTCAACTTTTGCCTTGGTGCAGCCCTCGTTTCTTGTGAACATAATGATGAAGGGCTTGCGTAAGGATCACTCGAGCTGAAGGACTCCATTCATACAACTGGTGGGCAGGGCAGGACCATTTAGAGCTCAGAGAGATTTCAAATATTCATGTACAGTACTGTGCAAAAGTCTTAAGCAACTGCTGATTTCTTCATATTTTGCTTTAGACTAGTGTTACAAGACTTGCAATACTACATTTGTATTTTAATGTGGTCTTGAGGAATAGTTCTCCAGCCTTCCTGAAGCACTTATTTGGTTCCCATTTTCACGCCAGTCCCTGTACCTGAGCAGTATCCGAGGAATGTACTTGGTTTGTTTCAGTCACACAGTGACCTATGAACCATCCAAGCATAAAAACATTTACTTAAGGCATGAACCAGTGAGAAACAGGTGCAGATGATGACAGATGATCAGGCTGGTGATTAGCGTACTGGTGATGCATCCCATTTTTATATTGCATCTTTAGGTACTTTGCAGTATCAGCTTGTCTCAGTAAAACGTTTATTTGCACACATTTCTTTAAATGAATCTACATAATTTAATTTAATATCACTTATATATTCATATTGGCTCAATGGATGTGCCATGGACAAATTCCAATCTAAATGGATATGGGCATCTTTTTCCATTTTTAGCCTGAGTCTTTTCAATTCAAACTCGCTCATACGGTGCAATTCTGAAGCTTAATCATGATCCTCTACACTAATCGTGCAGAAGATGTTTCTTTAAAAGGTAGCAATTGCAACGTCAATGCCATTTTCTCAGTGTAGCACAGCTTCATTTATTATTTATTTTTTTAAGAAAAATGCTTTTTTACTGTACAAGATGTACGGTTCCACCCTTGTTTTTCTGTTTCAGACAAGCCCATACTTGCTGCTCCGATGTTTGTTTTTCAGAAGAGGACATCTTCAGCAAAGGTAAGGCCCTGTTGACCGAACACATAAGCAAGTTTAATACCAATCCAAATGAAAACACTCGTTACGTACTGTACATTCAGACAGTTTGTATTATTGAGGCTGAATCGATCTTAATTGTGTGTCTTTATTAGAGGACGGCAGAGGATGACGGGACTGGTGCGTACAGTGTGTTACACGAGTCCATTAGTACATCTGTGCACTAATTAACTGTAATTGTCTGTGTTTTAAGGAATTAATCAGTGGTTTCTGCTATATTTTAGGAGCGTGTTTGAACAAGCGCATTAGATCGATCACCTATCCTTCTTTGATAGGACGGAACAAAAAGGGTACGATTATTATCATTATTATTATTGTTGTTGTTGTTTTTTATATAGATCATAAAGGCCAG
The DNA here is from genome assembly GCA_030347435.1 of Clarias fuscus. Taxonomy (NCBI): domain Eukaryota; kingdom Metazoa; phylum Chordata; class Actinopteri; order Siluriformes; family Clariidae; genus Clarias; species Clarias fuscus. The sequence goes on along the minus strand of CM059223.1, from coordinate 5,708,738 downwards.
TTCTAATTCCCGAGTTCTAGTTATTTTAGTCAACAGACCTCTTTTTTCTCTTTTTAGAAAACCTCTGAACATATCACATGAAACATTAAATTATCAAATCAGGCTATTGGCAATAAAATGAAAAAATATATACATGTTTTCCCCTCTGCAAACAGGCTCCTGTGGTGTCAGCAAACGAGCACGGTCCAGTTCCCTGTCCTTCCCACAGCCTTTACAGGGTAAACAAACTCTCTCTCTCTCTCTCTCTCTCTCTCTTAGCTTATACACAAACTAAGGTGCCCTTGACCGTCACAAGTTTAGGATCTAGAAGATGTACCAGAATTGCCATACTTTCTTCCTGCTACGTAGGTGAAACCCTCTGCTAATCCCATCCAGTTTAATGATCCACTCAGAGCTCAAGTTCCAGTCCGGGCCTCAATCGCCGGTTTCTGTTTCAGACCCAGTGACTCAAATGATTCCCCCCTTTAGTGGGCCCTCACTTTGGAAAACTGTGTGTGCTCTAGGCTTGGGCAAATCCAACAAAAGTGTGTTTCATAGACTGTATAAACAGCAATACCTACATTTAAGCTCTTTAAGTGCTTGGGGCCAAATATAATTGACTGCAAAAGAAAAAGAGATTGCTTGGCTGAAACTTTTCCTTTCTCACAGGGTATTAATGCCTAAAGCAGGTTTATGTTATGTTTATGTCTTCTCCAACTGATTAGGTCACTGCATCACAGGGTGGGGTGTGATATTCAATAAATAAATAAATAAATAAATAAATACAGATTTAATTTGTGGTGTCGTGTCAGGGAATATGTACCACAAATGAAACCTAAGTGTTCTCTCTTTGTTTAGTCCCAAGATCAAATCTGTTCATGCCGTCACACAACCTGAACCAAGTCTCTTCCTCCACACGTTAGTATCTTCAGCTTTAAGTTTTATTGTTCTGCTGATATCGTTTATTTTACCTGAATATTTGAAACATTTGGTTTGTCTAATTCCATGACCGAATGTCTTCACTTCTTAGCACTTGCAGCATCTCCACGAGGCAAGGCGAAGAACACGCCGTTAAGTCCGGCTTCGCTGTTAGCACCTGAGCCATGGAGCAGCCATGATGTGCCTCGTATTAGACAGGTATCAAACTGTCAAGCTCTGGTTGCATTTATTATCCGAAGCTTACTTGTTCAAAATGTAAAGCAGTTCCGTGTCTCCATCTCATGTTCCTTGGGCAGCTTTTGTGAATATCTGCTCGGACGTTTCCTACATTACAAACTAATACAAGTTAAAGCAGAACTGTTTCATGAGTTTCAGCTTTAAGACTTGCAAGCCTGTTCAATAAAGCTGTCATACTTGTTCCCCCAGGTCGGCCTTAACGCAGATGGAAACCACCTCTCCAGGGTTACGATCGGACTCCCGTCCTCAGCCAGTGCCTTAGAACAGCGGGTGTTACCGCCAATGAGCAGGTCAGCTCAATACGAATTCCATAGTGAGGATAATGTGCCTGCAAATGCTTAATTTGTAAATCAGGAGCACTGAGAGAGGAGGTACTCAAAAAAATTTAAGTGTTGTGTTGGTTTTGTTGCCTAATTATTATTCAAGATCATTGTTTTGTAGAAATTCAACTTATTTGTGGATGCTCATTTTCCACTTTCTGCACCGTTAAACACTAAATGTCTGTTTTAAAAAAAAAAAGTAAATAAATAAAAGTCCTGTGTGCCTGATTAATCTGCTCCTGGAAGAGCTACTGTTTGGTTTCCTTAAACAGCATTCGTGATTTTCAGGAAAAATAAAATAAAATAAAAATGGCAGTTATTCAGCACAGGAAAAAAACTTCCAGGTCATGGCACTTTTGTCCTTTGTCCACTTTTGCATAAAAAATAAATAATAGCATGACAAATAAAATTAAATATTATTATTATGAATCCACTCCGGCTTGCTCCGGAACAAATTAAGTCCTGCTTACCTGATCATTCAGTTGCTCACTAAAATCAAAAGCAAATATGCGTCTTACCAAATTCTTTGGTACTCTTAAAGAGACATGGGAGACAGAAAAACATCCAAACTGCTCTTGCAAATAGTAAAATACTCTCTCTCTTTTTTTTTTTCTTCTTTTTTTCTTTGTAAGAACCTGAGTGACCAAGGGTATTTTCACACTACCGGCTTGAACGCGGATTCGAGTACGCTTGACTCAAAAGGTCGATATATTTGTATAAAGTTAAAAACTTCATATCGTGCCCAGGCATGGATCAGATTACTGTATTTGACTCTCTTGTACTGTTTCAAAAAGCCAATATGTCAATATCTTGATGTTTTTTTTCCCTGAAATATCAATATCAAGCATGTTCACTTCCTTCTCTGTATGTTTATCACTGGCATACAAACCAACATACATACTTCCACCTTACTGTATCGAAGAGTGTAAATACACAAGTACACTTTGTCACGACACAGTATTCCTAATGTTAAAGAAGTTGGCTAGAGGGGGAGAGTGGGGGAGGGGGAGAGTGTCAGTCATACCGGGCGCGGTACGAATCAATCGTGCCTAGTGTGAAAGAAGCCTAATACACGTCAGAGTTCTTCCTCAACTGTTAGACCAGAAGTTACACCAGCTTAACAATCCTCATCATTAATGCATTTAAAAAAAAAAAAAAAACTTATCAAACATAAACATTTTCAGGCTGACTGTGACCCTAAGATTCATTATTTAGTCAATATGCATGGAACAGCATTAGCTAAACTGCTAGTACTGTATATTGCCGTATTTCACATCTTGCTCGTAATTCAAGCTCAGTGAAGCATCTAACCAATCATAGAAAAGACAGAATTCTTTTAACCAATCACAGAACGTTAAACTCCTTTTATTATATTATTATGTCAGTGGTAGGGCTTTCGCCTGCCATGGAAGGCCTGGGTTCAATTCCCAGCTTATGCCCGCATCCCGGTTAAAATGGGAGGGTTGCGTCAGCAAGGGCATCTGGCGTAAAAAAAACTAACGACCCCTTGACGGGAGCAGCCGAAAGACAAACAACAACATTATGTATAGTGCTCTTTTGCTTTCTTTCTTGATTGGTCACTGGTTCTTTCCTGTCATCCTAAATTCTGACGTCTTTTGTGTATAATTTTAGGACATGATGTCGGTTGACATCTAAGCTGGCACTCTGAATGTGAGTTTCTATCAGCAGACTATCTATCAGGGTGACCTGCAGCACATTGCATTACAGTTTGTCTCCCTGACTGAATAATTGTGTCTTGTGGACCAAAAAAAAAAAAAAAAAAAACCCAAAGTCAAGCCCATATTAGCTCACATTTCTGATTCAATGAAACTTTTCATAGGAACAGTGATGGCATTGTTTGGAATGCTTCTTAGGAATAATGTCACATAACTTGGCCCAAAACTCGGACATTATGATTATTTGTTAGTGCCTGGAAAATGTATTAGTTCAAATCTTCAGTACTTGCCAAAGGCTGCTGTAAGCAAGACCTTTAACGCTTAACTGTAAACCACATGCTTATTTGACTTACTGTAGCTATAATATTAATAAAGAGTAGGACTGTACAGAATATAAAATCTCCTAGGCTGTTCATCTGAACTAAAGAACTGAAAGAAGTAAGCAAATACATGTTCTGCCACTCGAGTGGAAAATTTGTATAAATTTTATTTCTTCCCTCGTATCTATCTCTTCAAAGCGGGCGAAAATAAATTATACGAGTTGTGTTCAAGCAAACTGGGATTTTTGATGATACACACGTGGACAAAATTGTTGGTACCCTTCTGTGAATGAAAGAAAAACTCACAATGGTCACATAAATAACTTTAATATGACAAAAGTAATAATTAAAAAAAATTCTATGAATGTTAACCAATGAAAGTCAGACATTGCTTTTCAACCATGCTTCAACAGAATTATTTTAAAAAATAAACTCATGGAACAGGCCTGGACAAAAATGATGGTACCCCTAGAAAATACTGAAAATAATGTGACCAAAGGGACATGTTAATTCAAGGTGTGTCCACTAATTAGCATCCCAGGTGTCTACAATCTTGTAATCAGTCAGTGGGCCTATATATAGGGCTCCAGGTAGTCACTGTGTTGTTTGGTGACATGGTATGTACCACACTCAACATGGACCAGAGGAAGCGAAGGAAAGAGTTGTCTCAGGAGATTCGAAAGAAAATTATAGACAAGCATGTTAAAGGTAAAGGCTATAAGACCATTTCCAAGCAGCTAGATGTTCCTGTGACTAGAGTTGCACATATTATTCAGAAATTTAAGATCCATGGGACTGTAGCCAACCTCCCTGGACGTGGCCGCAGGAGGAAAATTGATGACAAATCAAAGAGACGGATAATCCGAATGGTAACAAAAGACTTCTAAAGAAATCCAAGGTGAACTTCATGCTCAAGGAACATCAGTGTCAGATCGCACCATCCGTCGTTGTTTGAGCCAAAGTGAACTATATGGGAGACGACCAAGGAGGACACCATTGTTGAAAACAAATCATAAAAAAGTCAGACTGGAATATGCCAAACTACATGTTGACAAGCCACAAAGCTTCTGGGAGAATGTCCTATGGACAGATGAGACAAAAATTGAACTTTTTGCCAAGGCACATCAGCTCTCTGTTCACAGACGGAAAAACGAAGCATATCAAGAAAAGAACACTGTCCCTACTGTGAAACATGGAGGAGGCTCTGTTATGTTCTGGGGCTGCTTTGCTGCATCTGGCACAGGGTGTCTTGAATCTGTGCAGGGTACAATGAAATCTCAAGACTATCAAGGGATTCTAGAGAGAAATGTGCTGGCCATAGTCAGAAGGCTGGGTCTCAGTCGCAGGTCATGGGTCTTGCAACAGGACAATGACCCAAAACACACTGCTAAAAACACCCAAGAATGGCTAAGAGGAAAACATTGGACTATTCTAAAGTGGCCTTCTATGAGCCCTGACTTCAATCCTATTGAGCATCTTTGGAAGGAGCTGAAACATGCCGTCTGGAAAAGGCACCCTTCAAACCGGAAACAACTGGAGCAGCTTGCTCATGAGGAGTGGGCCAAAATACCTGCAGAGAGGTGCAGAAGTCTCATTGACAGTTACAGGAATCGTTTGATTGCAGTGATTGCCTCAAAAGGTTGTGCAACAAACTATTAAGTTAGGGGTACCATCATTTTTGACCAGGCCTGTTCCATGAGTTTATTTTTTTAAAATAATTCTGTTGAAGCATGGTTGAAAAGCAATGTCTGACTTTCATTGGTTAACATTCATAGAATTCTTATTTATTATTACTTTTGTCAGATTAAAGTTATTCCTGTGACCATTGTGAGTTTTTCTTTCATTGACCGAAGGGTACCAACAATTTTGTCCACGTGTGTATTTCCCATGAATTAAGGTATAAAAATGATTGACATTTACAGAAGACTACAAGCACAGTACGGTGATGAGACTCTTGAATGGTGCATTTGAATGGTGCAAATGTTTTCAAAAAAACGCTGTCTATCTTGGCCGGGGTGTAGCAGGGGATGAAATAAAGGGAGACTCTCAAAAGTCCCGGGTTGACACGAACATCCCTCGTACTCCCAAATTAACGTGCAAGGTGATGCAGATCTCAGACTGAATCCAGGTATCCTTTCCTTTTTCCAGAAATTTCTCACAGACAAATACAGCGGTCACTGGAAGCATCCAGTTTGTGTTTGGGGAGAATATGAGTGAAAGAGTACTGGTAAGTCCGTCCATGATCTTGTTTCATTTAATGCTGAATATAGTTCTGATGTGCTAGGCCTGGATTCATTTCCTCAGATTAATGTACAGGTATTGTCTCCCAGAGTCCACCTTGTGAGGACACATCCGAAACAGACTCCGACTCAGATTCCTCCTGCACGGAAACCCCTAACACAAGTATGTGATGATCACTGGTTATGTATGAAAATCCAAACGATTAAACATAGATCTATGCTTTATGGATTTGTTTTAAAAGACGATTTGGCTGTTTAAGCCCAAAAAACCTGAATTTTCCAACTGTCAGTCATTCAGTGGCGTTTCACAGCATTTGAACCCACCTAGTGGTTGAATATATGTACTGTTTCTCCATGAGTTAAATATCCTTATTGTCTCTTAAAGTACTGTATAATAACTTAACATTACTCAAGGTACCCTAAACATAATTAAGAACTTGATGCCTGTACATGGGGCAGTTGTAAGGATCTATCTATTCTCCTGAATTTTAAATAAAAAGCCATCTTAAAGGAATCAAAATATTTTGTCCATGTCCAAAATGTAGAAGAGAGTTTTTCTAGACAGTACAAAAAAATCTATAAATACAATTACAAAACCATATGGTAAGACTAAAACCCCCGTATAATTTTTTTCCTATAACAGCATGTCCCAAAGTGCTTATTCCTTGTATAGTTATTTACTTTCTGTATAGTCACATTTAATGTTGTTGAACTGTTGCTTTGAGGTGATAACTAAAGGTACGTTTGGTGTCTGCTTCGTGTTCAGTGACTGCACAGAGCACACTATGGGAATCCGCTGCAGCCCACACCGCTGCCTGCAGGAGACGCTGTCTGCTCAAAGAAGTGCAGATCTTTACTGGAGAGGAGAATGAGAGCAACGTCGTCCAGGTCTGAATTCTACATGTTTAACCTTGTTCATGAAGAACTTAATGGTGCCACCTGTGCAAGTTGTTCTGAGACTGCGACTCTGAAACCTTTTAGCTGACCTGCAAGCTGTTCGTTTTGGAACGGGGAACCCACTCGTGGACTGAGAGAGGGAGAGGAGTCTTACGGCTAAACGACCTGCAAACTAAATACAAGGGATGTCTGCAGTCAAGGATGGGTAAGTAATTAAAGTACAAGGGGTGTTCAAGTCAAACCAGGACTTTGTGGCATAACAGAACACAGTTATGAGACGAAAAAACTCCTTTTATATCTCTACTGTATATAATTCCCTGCTACACTAATGCACTTATCCCAGCATCTCACCTAGTGCTCAGATACCATGGAAAGTAAGGTAGAAAGTTTTCTCAATACACCAGAGTCATCGAACTGACTGCTTCACATCTGAAAAGGTCTTCCAAGAACCCCTTTAAATGGCCCAAACATGTGGAAGTACAGTCTTGAACCATTCAAATGCCTTATTACCGTATTATGCTTAAGGTCTAACTGGTTTGATTTAAACGCCCCTAATTCTATTTTATAATTTAATACATTATTTTGCACTTCCTTGCATATTCTTTGTAAACATTCTAGGTGTGCCAGTCTAAAAAAATAATTAGATACCTCCACACCTAACTTTAAACATGGTGCTGCCACCACCATACTTCACTGTGCGAATTGAGCTCAGATTTGACTATAGCTGTGCTTCTAAAAATGTTCCTGTACAGTGATGAGGCACCAGGGCAGTCTGAAGCTGATCCTGAACACTAAGTTGTACCCGCACACACACCTGCGGCGCCCGGCACGGAGGAACCTCCAGGTCACAGCAACTGACTTGGAGACTCGCAGTGTACGTGTGTTCCTGGTCCAAGCCAGTGCCCGGGACATTGCCAGGCTCTATGTGGCTATTCACCACAGACTGGTGGCCCTGCGCTGCAGTACTGCAATGTTCAGGGACCGAGAAGGACACTGCAGTGAGGAGGACAATGAAGAGGGAAAGCCTAGTGAGGAGGCGGTCTTAATCTCACACAACAGATCTGGTAACTATTACAGCTACACTCATTTTCTAGTTTTCACTAGTTGTATAGTGAATGAAACTTCTACAGTGTTTATAGGCTTGATTTAGGGGCCTGAACCCCACATACAATTTAACCATTTTCCATGTTGCTGTACAAGTCTAGGAATATTCTCGGAAGTTTACTTGAACACAAGTATTAGATGCTTATTTGAAACCGTTTTCTCCCTTCCAGGGGATTGTAACTGGAGGAACAGTCATTCCAGTCTCCACCCGTGAACATCCTACTCATCCTTGTGCCTAACAAAGATTACCGTCCTGCTTCTGTCTTTAGCCATTTTGTGAATATCAAGATCTGAATGTCAACAGAACGCAAACTGGTTTTGTTCACCTAGGCTGCGAAATTTATGAATATTATGAACTCAGCCTTTTACCTACAAAGAATAATTTTTTCTCAGGTTGTAGACGGTGGTGCATAAACGATCTCTATAATGCAGGATGTCCCAAAAATAAGTTTAATGTTTTACATTTAATTCTGTGTTGCTATGCAACCGAAACTTGAATGTGAAGAGTTCAGATAGGGTCTCTTGTTTTCAGTGACGAGACCACGTTTCATACGAAGGGCAAAGTCAACAAGCATAATGCTCGCTTTTGTGGGAAAGAAAATCCCCATGCGATAGTTGAGCACATGAGGGACTCGCCGAAAGTGAATGTGTTGAAGCTGGACGTGGGTTGATGTGTGTATACATATTGAACGTTTATGAAGCTTTGTGAATATATGGTTGGAATTTTGATATAGAAATCTTTTATTTTTCAACATGGGGCCTATTTTATTTTGTAGTTACTCAGATATTCAAATGATGCCAAGTTTTTTGGGACACCCTGTGTATTGTGTAATATTTTTGAATTATTTAAAAAAGCTCAAGGAACCAGGCACAAAATGTTTTCTGAACTTTTAGAAACGGAATAATTTAGACCTAAACGGAAATGAACATATTGTTTGAGGAAACTTTGTTGTGATTTCAGTTTATTTACAGTTTTTATTCCTACTAGATCAGTAGTGTTAAATTGTGATTTCTTTTTTTTTTTTTTGGTTTGAGTCTACACCATTTTTGTGCTCTAATACACCTGAATGATGAGCTCAGTTTATGATCAGGTTTAATACACCATATAGGACCACATTTGAGCTGTTCTGAGACAGCAAACTGTAAATTTTCTCATTTGTACATTGGCTTCACTCTGTACATTCACAAGCGCAGAGACTAATGGATAACTGTGAAACTGTGACGTCTGGAGGATCCGAGTCATGATATACAGCATCTATGCAAACTTTCAAGCAACTTCAGATGGAATTTAAAATGGGCCGATTTTGGGCCACCTATCTTCTTTTATTTATTGTCTGATTTCTTTAATAGCACTTTGTCAGAAAGGGGTTTATACTGTATGATCTATGCTTTCTGTTCCTGAACAAAGGCCTGCTCCGGGTCCTGGTTCAGTTATTTATAATACGTCTGGCAGATATCTCTTCCCTGTTAACAAGGGATTTCCCTTTCCGTTCTACCTCATGAACAGTATTCAACACCATCTCATCTTCTGCATTTTGGTCCTAAGAAGAGCTGGTCGTGTTAAGAAAAACTCATCACCTGAAAACAGTGTTAACGTTTTATTCTGTTCTTCAACCCTGAAGGTTTAAGAGACAATTTTAAATAGTGTCTACATCCAGATTTCTGTTTATAAATTGCATTTGTATTGAAAAATCAGCAAAAAAAGTTATTTGCCACCTATTATACTTTAAGCTCTAAAATATTTGGAGAATGATTTCATTTAAGAGTTGTGTAAATTTTTATATGTATTTAATGTATTAAATACTGAATTTTAATAATGGAAGACGTATTCTCTTTTTTGTCTTTTTTTTGGAGAACTTAACGAAATTAAAACAACAAGGGTGCAGATTTATTTTGTATAACAGTTTGTGTGTGTGTGTGTGTGTGAGTGAGATAGGACCTAGCTTGTCTCTTGGATGATCCTCATGGCTATTATTAAATACAAGTATTAGATGCTTATTTGAAGCGTTTTATTCCTTTTGTCAGTTTTCCATCAAGTAAAATTTTTAAAAATGTATTACAAGAAGAACAAGCTCTTAGCTAAGAGAATTATTTCATGATCAATATTTCCTTTAAGAACATTTTGTCAATATGATTCCTTTCTTAAATGCTGTTAAGCACTTTATTGTTATTCATGGATCATATAGATAATCTACCATACAAGTCCTTGTGAATATGTGGCTTATAGAGAAACAATATATTAATTTGATCTAGTGAATTAATCCACATCTTTTGATCAATCAGATTCAAGAATGTTATGCTGTGACATAAAACAGTAGTTACTGCCTTGCACAGAATTTTTATAAAAAGCTTGGATTAATTCCTGAAAAACTAGATCACATTCTTCTGAATGTGTTTAGACTTGTACGTACACATTACACCATATCATTCATGTATTTAAAATGGTTAACAGACCATTAAACTCTATTATACCTCCTATCAGGTTTTTACTGACACACAACACCTCAGGTTTCAGTTCTACCCAAGTTATACCAAACTGCACAACGTGATTAGTATATCGTTCAAGCAAAATAGCAAACGTTGTGTGATAACACCACCACCGCTCTGACCTTTGCTGAGAAATCAGCATTTCAACCACGACTCTGCTCAGCAGTTCCAGGCGGTAATTACTGTGGACATCTCGTGGGGAAAAGCTGTGCCGAGTTTCCTGGGCAGGCTGCTCCACCGGTTTAAGATTTTATCCTGTAAATTGTGCAGTGGGAAAAAAATAAGCACACACTATCCCCACCCTTAAGACTTTGAAGCCAACTTAGGGATCAAAGTAAAGAAAAAAAAAGGAGGAGGAAATATTTCAAACATGATGCTCAAATGTGCAGAATGAAAAGTGTCAGATTCAGCTAGACATTGGAGACGGTACAGTGTTCGGACCCCCCGCAAACATTCATGGGTATATTTCAAGCTCTATGATGCAGAAAACAGTCTACACTGTGCTGTATTAATATGCCATAGGGCCCTTAGTGGAAGGCAGATCTTTGCTTCGCTGCCAGTGCTGGCGTCAAGACTAAAGGAAATTAATTCGTCTGGAAGATGGGCATGATCGTACATGACTGCAAGCATGAAAGAGAAAAGCCAGGGAGTTCATGCTTGCACAACCACATACAGTGCTGTGAAATATAGATTTTCCCCCTTCCTGCCCTTGAATTTCTCTGGATCGCTGCATGATGCATTGCTTAAGATCTTTTACCGTGCTTCACTTTGCTTCTACGTAAATGATTTCTTAATTCAATAGGTCTGGATGTGGCAAGTAAAATTTCACAAATTTTGAACTTTCCAAAAAATGTGGTTAATCATAGTTCATGCATGATTTAGCATGATTTTAGGCTTTTATCTCTTAATAAATTAAATTACTATTTTAAAACTGCATTTTGTATTTACTGGGGTTGTCCGTCATATTAAAATTTGTCTGATGATCTGAATCATTTACAGTAAGTGACAAATATACCGTATATCCTTCAAATCATACAAATTCCACTTCAAAACCAAATGCAAATTACATTTTAGCTTTATTTAATATTCTACTGAAATGCACATATTAGTACACAATGTCCTTGTCAGTTGAAAAAAAAAAAAAAAGGTCAGTATAAAGGTCATTTACATAGAAATGTGATCGATGACTTGACAATACGACAGTGTTGTCAGCACAAAAAGGAAGGCTGGTGTCAGCCATAAATTGTGCAACGATTTAGTGGTTTAACATTCATAAGGCCCAGCGCTTCGGAGTCCTTTCCACAATTCAGTGTCTCCCTCTGCTTGCCCGTTCCGGCTCGGTTTCAAGTGCGTCTGCCGAGAGAAAACAAGAGGCCCTCTGTTCGGTCTGCACGACGGGGACAGAGTCAAGACAGCTGATTAGAAACTGGCTCCATGAGCTGTGGCACTGTTTAGAGCATGCACACTTGGAACAAATGCAAGAAACGTAATACCGACGATTTGTTAACTTGTCTCAGTAGACTAGCACATTGGATTTGTATTAAAATGCCTTCAAATTGAACAGTATGGACAAAGATGCCTACCGTTGCACGTCAAAGATAAAAAAAAAATTATAATAATAAAAAAAAATCAGTGCGGGTTACATCACCAGGAAAATATTACACACTCCATATCCAATCAGAGGAAGGAAGTGTATGATTTGTGTACGAGCTAGAATCTGGCCGGAGGAATATAAATACAAGCTTGGTTCAAGTTATGAAGGCAAATACGTTATTATCAACGATATCTTCTGGTTTATGTGTTTTAAGTTGTCAATATTTAAATCTATTATTACTTATATAATTAACATCTACAAAACCACCACACACAACGTTGGCATAAACTAAACTGCCTCTTCAGGATGTGACAACTTTTGCAGTGTCTTAACAAGACAAAATGTGCCATGTAATCTCTTATATACAGACATTAAATATTACATTCCAACAGCAAAGCTTACCAGTGGTCAACGTCAGCGTCATCAAACTGCCCCGAGGCTACCAGAGAACCAGGGTCCGTCTTCGCGTTCTCTGTGAGAGGAGAAATGTTTTAAAAGTTCATAAATAAAAGCTAGTTCTACCCTAGAATGACTGTGGTCTTGAAAAGGGATCTGGAACAACCCGCAGAGATTTTGGACATCATTTAAGAAGGCTTGGGTTGAGGCCCAAATGTAATTTTCTATAAGTGGCCTTGAGTACTTAACCACATGTTGCCAAGGGACTTCACAGAAGCTAGGTTTGAGAAAATATGATGGAGAATAAATTTAATAAACATTAACTAAAACCAAAGGGTTTATGTAAAACCCAATATGGCCACCACATTACATGAAATCAAAGAAAATGTTGTCAAAGTTTATTAAACCATCTAGTGCAGTTGCTGCATCCTCGGTCTTGACTCCACCCATGCATCGTTGTGGGCCTGAGGAGTGACCCAGCATCCCTTCCAACCTCTCCAATGTAGCCTGGCCTTCCATGTTCAGCTGAGACATGCCCTCCTCGAATGAGTAATACGTTGGAAGATCGATCTGGCCTTGCTCTATTGGCCAGTTACATTAAGAAACATTTAAGACAAGTAAGACACATGCTGCATTGCAATGATCTCCTTTTGTAAAATAAATAGTTTCGTTTAAAGCCTTACCAGCTTCCTCAACATCGTACTCGTCACCATCGAAATCTGAGTCAGAGTCATCAGGGTCAGGATGCAGGGCTTGGCACTCTGACATGGCCGTGAACATCTTCTCCACTGCCGCACAGAAGATAAAGGGGGTAGTGAGAAAACTGACAAAATGGACCATTTTGTAATGCTATCAGAGAAACACTTACGTGATTCTTTATTGTTTGGAACAAACCGAATCTCTGTGAACGCGCCCGAAGAGACGTCATCACCATCCTGACCATCCTCGTCATCCTCGTCCTCATCACTGCTTCCATCTGCTTTCTTCCTGGCTTTCACCTCCTCAGCCTTCGGATCGTCTTGCAATAGAATCCACAGAGACAATCCAGTCAAAACATTAGTCTATGGCACTAGTCCAGTTAGAACATGAAGCCCCACTAAGAAGCAAAATATACTGTAAGCAGGTCAAATCATCTTATTCTTAACCAGAATTAAACCGTTTTTTTTTTTTTTTAAGTGTAACTGTTCAGACATTCCACTGAGTAATGTTAACTGCTTATCTCAACCGTTTCAATAAAGGAAATTTTTATTTATCTGGACAACACGTTTTCTCCCATAGTAATGAAAAAAGTAATAATAAAAGCTTAAAAATGTTCAAAACTTTGCTCTACTGGAGGTTGGAGGTCTGTTAGACCACCAGAAAGACTAATTTATATATCAAAAAAGAAAAGAAAAAAAGTTCAGCGCGGGATAGGAAGGCTCCGTTTATCAAGACCACACACTGAACCATGTCTGTGTACAGACTAAACTGTAAAAGCTGTGATTATGCATGCATTTGCGCTCTTAAGCCTAATTACAGGGTTAACATGGATCTTCCACAGTCTAACGTCATGGCAAAAACCACAATTTGAAGAATACTACTTTAATACATTCTTTCATTTTTAGAAACACCTAACTGAGTTTAAGAGGTTGTTATTCGACTCAGTGTAGGTCTGTGGCCATTTCTTTTTCCGTACTTTTCATCACTTTCACCTCCTGACACACCTGGTCCAGTCAGGTCAAAATTATAATACACACAAAAAAAAAAAAAAAAAAATCTAACTTTTTTATGCTGAATCAGATTAGACCTCATTCTGCATTTATTCCTTTATACCTTGATGCTTGGTGTTGACCTGGATGTACAGATGTTCTGAAGGATACGTGGTCAGATCACGGGAGATGGCATGGAGGCTGATGGAGGGATAATCTAGAGAAAATCCCACTCCAGATCCATCGACCCAAGATACACGACTGCCATGGGGAAAGAAAAAACTTTATTTAATTATTTTTTTTATTCTAAGCATTTTTCTTACAGCAGAAGCCACTAATAATAATAATTTGAAAAGCCAGGCAAGACACACTCATCTCAATTTGACACTCATTCTTGGTTAATACCACTTTATCTTGTATACAGGTTTGCGGGGGCCTGAAGACTATCCCAGGAGACTTAGGGCACAAGGCGGGGTACATCCTGGACTGTTTGCAATCCTTCGCAGGGCACACACACACACACACACACCCTATATGGACAAAACATATTTGGCCAAACCTGTGGTCCCCTTGTGCAGCTTTAACAGCGTCCACTTTTCTCTTAAGGCTGTCCACAAGATTGTGTAGTGTTTGTGGGAATTCATGCCGAATCATTCTGTAGAGCATTTATGAGGTCAGGCATTGATGTTGGATCTCCATTGCAGTTCATCTCAAAGGTGCTTGATGGGGTTGAGGTCAGGACTCTGTGCAGGTCAGTCAAGTTCTTCCACACCAAACTCATCAAACCGTGTCTTTATAATCGTTGCTTTGTGCACTGTGGCACAGTCATGTCAGAATAGAAACCTGCCTTCCCCAAACTGTTGCCACAAAGTTGGAAGCACAGCATCGCCCAAGATGTCTTGGTATGCTGAGGCATTAAGATTGCCCTTCACTGGGGATAAGAGACCTGACTGAAACACTTGAATTTAATAATTAACAGGTTTGGCCAAATTCTTTAGTCCATATAGCGTACACACAGTACGGGCAATTTGGGAATACAGATTAGCCTTCTGGACTGTGTCCAGAGGAAACCCACCAAGCACAGGGAGAACATGCAACTCCACACACAGACTTGAGAAGGGAATCGAAGCCTCGACCCTGAAGGTGCGAGTCCGTAGTGTTAACCACTATGCCACAATGCAAATTGGACACTCATGATGGAAAATAATAATTCCACAGGAGATTGTGTTTTTGTGGTGAAGAACAGCACAAAAGAGATGATTTTCAGGAAGGCAAACCATCATTCAGTTCTACGCCGAACCTTTAAAAGGTCTATACATATGAATGACAAGCAGCAGCATTAATACATTTAATCTCCTGAAGCTTTTTAGGTCATGAAAAATATAAACGACAGAAAAGCAGGCCTTTAAATAAAAAAAAATTAAACACTGAGTGAAAAGGAAGTTTCAACAGCCATTTTGTAACTCTTGAGAAGTTTCCACATTTTGCAAATGGCTTTTTTGCAGACAGTTTAACTCAGTATTAAATTCTAACTCTAGTACAAGTCTATTACAGACACGTAAGAAGAAGCTGCACGTGTCTCGTTTCTAGTCTTTTCCAAGCCAGGTGGGTACAAATTTACCTTTCTGCAACGGACAGAGTTCCTGAGCCAAGTCTTTTCCCGTCCAGCACCGCGGTAATCTCCACTTCCACATGTCTCACTCCTTCTTTTGGAGGAGAAACATTTTGTAACACCACCATTCTATATTTAAAAAAAAAAAAGGTCGGGACTTCTTATACTTTTTAACTCGCTGGTTTTCTGAGCGATTCCAATAATCTAAATTAGACTCGGGAATTGTTTAGTCATGACTAACTGGAGTAAAGCAGACGCCGGTGTCTGACAGGATGTTTCCTCTCCTCTCTGCTCTGACTGGAGTCGTGCTTTGGACCTATACACTACTGATGGCGTGTTTTAGGGGCGGGTGTTAAAGATATATTCGGCTACTATGTTACCTCAAATAATTACAATAACCGTATAAATATTTTTAATCAATGCTAATAATGAAAACTTAAACTGACATTAAAGGGTTTCTTTAATAAAGGTAGAACTTAAAAAAAAAAGCTCAAAAGAAGTCCTTTTTTAAAATGCAACTTCGTCTTCGTTAGATGAGCTTAGTCACGTGACTGGGCTCGTTATTAATATCAATGGGGAAAAAACACATATATGATACATAGTTGGGGGAAAAAGAGACCCAGGTTCTACAAAGAAAAGTCGTTTTCTGTGGGATTAATCAAAGTAGAGTTCACATATGACAGCATTTTGAAAGATGACAATCACGTGATTTTGATGTTTTTTTTAATTAATATTTTGGCAGCACTTCCGGTTTTATGCAAATAGTGCAAGTCATGCACACTTTATATATATATTTATATATATGTATATTAGGGTGGTCCTTAACAGGGGGTAAAAATTAAAAGTTAATTTTTTATTGCTCTGACCCTCTAATTATGTTCCAATGTATAAAATAATGGCACATGCCAATTTTCATGCCAATATTCTCATATTTAGTGGTAGCTCAAGCACCCTGACAAAAAATATATCCACTATGAAAATTCCCTATACCTGGTATTGGCAAAACAACAGTTATTGTTGAAATAATCACCGGTACTTCAGTTTAATAGTATATAATGTTTAATACAGTTCAGAAGAATTAAAAGTTTGCTGATATAAACTAGATATCTGATTTGCAGTGGATACGGAAAAAAGTAGGAACACAAACATGATTCTACAACTGACAGTATCATATATGTCTGAAAATTTCTATAATTTGTCAACACTTATCAGCCATTTATTTTTTCTTTTCTGTATTCATCAGTTTGTTTGGATGCGTCAGGGAAATTCTTGCGGTGCTCAGCAACAACCAGCAGCAGGTACTGCAGTTGTTCTTCATCACGAGTGAGATGTCCGTTGAATTCTTGGATGAGAGCAACAGCACGTTCTGCATTGTCGTTGCTGACAGATAAACATTTGACCCTCTCTCTTGCCTACTGGAAGTCAAGACGCTCATTCCATGTGGAAGGTGGTGTGCTGAGAAAATCGATTGGAATTTGCAGACTCGTGAATAGTTTAGCCGTGTTTGAAGTCACAAAGTCAGGCAGAGATTTTTCATGTACAGTTTCGAGATCCACAGATACCCTAACCAGTGGTTCGTCATCACTCTTGTTGACTTCCATGGCATTCACCATTGCAGATTTTGTTTCCAGTGATATGTCCATATCAAAGAATGATAAGCCGACAAGAATCTCGGAAAGATACCAGAGGTGCCCTGCCAACTTCTGACTGGCAGCCTGGGCAATGGGCTTGTTTATTTCAAAATGAGTCCAATTGATTTTTCTATATAGAGATTTTGCTGCCCAGATTAGACACAACACAGCACTGACAATGATAGCCATGGCAACCAGCCACAAGCCAGTCAAAACAGGACTGTATCAGACATTGAGGAGTTATTCAGATTACATCATAATCTTGTGCCTACCAGCTTTGTATTGTTTAATCTATGTTTTGAGTAGAACATTTCTTTCTGTTGTAGGATATTCAGATGACCATGTTTTGAGTAGAATTTGCCATTTGTTTTTTAATTCTCAAAACTTTAAGGAGCTTGAGCTACCATTAATTTCATTGCTAATGACAAAATATTTCACATTATGCGTTTTTTCCCTAAATGGAATGTTTTGAGAGGGTCAGAGATAAACATTTCAAAAGTTAAAAAATAAGGACCACCCTAATATATATATATATATATATATATATATATATATATATATATATATAATGTGTGTGTGTGTGTGTGTCATTACATTCATTTCATACAGTTCCCAAAAAGTTCTGGTCTGTGTGAAGTTTGCATGTTCTGTGCTTGGTGGGTTTCCTCCAGGTGCTCTGTTTTCCTCCAACAGTCCAAAAACAGGCAGGTTATGCTAATGGGCGTGTGTGAATGAATGTATGTTTTTTTTCTCTTTTTTTTCCAGAAATTCCACCAACTTATCACTGGAGTCAAACTGAATCAAGCGTGCCATCAGTAGCGAATTTGATATGAATATTGTCAGATTATGATTATAACGAGCACTGAAACACGTCCAGGTGATAGAAAATGAATCAATCATATGGTAAATTAATTTGACCCCAAATTGATTAGCACATCCCAAACTACTGTATGTAAATCCTCATATTTCACAACAATTTGCTAATGATTAAAGGTTTTTGATGTATTAAAGAAAAACACCAGTCTTTGTTTAATAGGTTTACAGTAGTCAAGTTACATCAAGTTATCATGTAGCACAGTGGAGTAGGTGGAGTTTGCTTGTTCTCCGTGTGCTGGGTTGGTTTCCTCCGGGTACTCCGGTTTCCTGCCACAGTCCAAAGAGTTGCAGGTAAGGACAAGTGTTGCCTTCCTATATGAATTACAGTCTGCTGAAAAAAAAAATCCAATATTGCAAAGACAAATGGCAAAATAATCTGATCTATTCAGAGGTTTTAGGCTGTGTGGGGTTTTCTCCCCATTTTCATCCCAATTTGGCCAAATGTCAATTACCATGCAGCAATCCATGCCCTAATCACATGAGCACCAAACTACCAATCTCGGAGGGTAAGGGCTAACATGTGCTTACTTTCAGACACATGAAGCCAGGTGGCTACATCTTTTCAAACTGGTGGTCATGCAGCATCACAAAGCAGTGTAATGAACTCTAAGCCATCAACCCTCTTTTGCATAAAATAGCTCACAGGTGAACACAATTTTGACGAGTGAGTGAGCGAATATACCATCTCTTTTTTTTTTTAATGGCTGTAGCATCCCTTTCAAGTCAAACTTGTGACCTCTTGACAGGTACTACTTTTCTGCAGCACTGCTCAGGAGTTAGCCATTTTAAGCTGTTAAAGGACTGGTCAAATGCAAAACTTCCTCCCAATACTTAGCAGGAAGTAAATATTCCATGAACCAAGGCCCCGTTTCCTTTATGAGAAACACTCACAAGAGTGAAGGTGCAATACCCTTTTATTATGACAAATGTACAAGATCGTATTTATATGAAAGCAATTACAATACAGTTAACAAAAAAAAAAAAAATTGAACAGAGACAGAGGACATATCTAAAAGCTAAGACCTGAACCATAATCCATGTGCACATCTGTCCAGGCCACAAACTACAACCAAACCAAAGACAGTTTATTGGCACAAATTTTCTTTCATGGTTAAATCTTTCATTTACGTTAAAAAACAAAAGTGGGGACAAATATGTCTTTACTTCATATATATAAAATGCAAATGTAGAACTTCTTCAATATCCAAATACTTCTGAGGGAGCACAGCGGTACCTGGGCTCTTACCTTACTCAAGCACTGCATGTCAAACCGAACTAATCGATGGCCTACGCGTCTCATGCCGTGCACAAAGAAAATGGAGACGAAAGACAAAATGCGATTAGGAGATAAGCATGCCAAGCTTACACGTTATTTTACAAGACATTTTACAAAATCCCTTCATCGCATAACCACCCTATCTGTGGGAGCCCAGCTGTTAACAGGTCACATACTCGCAGGATTCCCTTGAAGAACAGATTACATATGTACAAAGTTCCAGCAAGCAGTGAAATAAACGGTACCAGTAATGAAGGATGCAGAAAAGGGGTGACGAATGTGAGATTTCGGGTTATGACAGACAACAATGGAGTTCAAACCCAGGAATCCAGCATTGAGGAACACATCCTCAGGAAAAGATTTTTTTAAATAAAATAAAAAATCAGACAGAACGAACATGCGGTAATTCACTTGAGACACTTCAAAATTGTACAAAAGTTACACAACGGACTACAAAAACAGAAATTATAAACAGGTGCAATCACAAAGGACTGCTCAATATATATATCATTCGGATGATTTTAAAAATGCTTCTAACTATGTTACAGCAAAAACTACAGATATAGTACACGCAAGGGTTATGTCATATTTTGCATTTCATATGTCCTTTACTTATTTCCACCGGCTCCAACAACACACGTACAAGTCTGTTCCTGCCAATGTTGGAATCCATTTTTATCCATGTATTTTTTTTTTTTCAACAATCTACTCTGTGCTAGAAAATCAGGAAGGCTTCGATTGCAAGGTAGTCGATATAGTGTTAGACTCATTTTAACGCCACCGTAGCGAGGGACTTTTCCACCCCGCAAACGTAGGCAAACGATCATAACAGTAGCTTTGTGGACAGTGAAAATCTCCATACATTTTGTTAAGAAGAAAAATATATTGCTCAGGTATTGAAGGAAAAAAATAGTAATAGTCTGTATATAGTTTTATATATATATAGAAAAAAAACGTATGTTAATACATAGTTTAGGATACGAGCAAAACTGGAACAGGACAGGCGTCGAGAGGCGACGTGGTGGAACTTCTGACATTTAGAAACCAAACACCAGTGAAAAGACCCTTTTTTTTTATTAAATACTTGTATTAAAATGGAGATGAATATAACTTGCATGGAATCCACAGATAATACATAAACGACGACACTTTCTTTAGAGGGATGAATCTGGATCATTCTTAAGAAAATGCCATCAAAACAAAAAGAAAGGGTTTGTTCTAAACAGTCCAAGTTTTATACGTGTACATGGTGATACGGATCACAAGTGACACTTTTAATTTGGCATTTGATGCGCGGACGAGCTGCCTTAGTGTTTGATCATTTCATTTCTATAAAAAGTACTGGGAACAAAACCACATAATGATGATGATGATAATAATAATAATAATAATAATAATAATAAACAATAATAATAAACTACAAGACCAAATAATGGAGTATTTTTCTTTAAACAAAATAAGTCCCACATCCAAATCCTTCCTAACAAAACTGCTTTTCATATTGTGAAATTCCAAGAATTCAGACTTGTCGCCCTCATGAATCCATAAATGATTGAACTGCAATTAGTTAAATAACAATTTCAAAGAATAAATAGTATAACAAAACTAAGCTTAGGCTTTAATCTCGTTTCTTAAACAACCAATATGTTCTATATTTAAAAAAAAAAGAAAAAAAAGGGGGCATAAAAATACAACGATTTCTTAACAGTCAGAGAGATGGTTTTAAGAAAAGCTGGTAACCACGTCTAGACCTTGGCTCTGTTATGCCTTTATGTCTCCAATTTCCCAAAACGCTCCCCTCTAAAATATCCATAATGCTGGAAAAAAAAAAATACACGTGGGTACTTTTTGATGACAAAAAAATGAAAGAATACATTGATGGTACTGATTTTCTGAAAAGGAATGGCTAGGTTAGTGTAAAATATCGGATTGAAAGGTTCTCTTTTCCGAAGGCTTGGTACATTACTCGCAAAAGTTAAAAAAATAAAACCGTCTTAGGGAATCTTTTAACGATGGGCCCACTGACGACAGCTGCGTTTGGTGAATTTATTTACAACCTGCGTTTAGGTGCTTCTATCGACCTGC
The DNA here is from genome assembly GCA_030347435.1 of Clarias fuscus. NCBI lineage: Eukaryota > Metazoa > Chordata > Actinopteri > Siluriformes > Clariidae > Clarias > Clarias fuscus. Next base: position 5,687,381 of record CM059223.1, on the reverse strand, counting down.
GAATAACACGAAGGCCGAGAGGATGACCTGTCGTGCAGTAGCTTAGACGGAGTGAAAGAGCGAGCAAAATGGAGTTTTCAAGACTCCGGTACCCTGCTCACTACATCCCCAGGATCATCGCTGTTTCTTGCAGAACACTGAGCCAAGGACCCCTGTGTGGAGCATGGCAATGACAGAAAAGCAAAAACATTAAAGGACACAAGTGAGAAATGTAATGGAAGCTTGGCCTCAAATGGACAAACAAAACTACTCGAGTGGTGGGGGGGGTGGGTTCAATAATAAAATCTTGTGTCTTACAACTGTTCGCTGTTGCAAACATAGTCTACAAGGTCTGTGACCCCCAAAAGGTCATCCTCATCTTCATCCTGCGGCGCCATCTCCTGGGGAGCTATGCCATTTGCGCCGATCGGCACAGGCTGTGGCGCGCTGCTGTTTTTCAGCCCTGTTTGACTCGCGAGAGCGGGGTTAGCCATGCCAGTGGCAGGCCGTGAGATCAAACCCTCCAGAGTTTTCATGGGGCTCTGTCCGTTAGTAGGAGGAAGTTCCAGATTATAGTCTAGATGGCCCACGCCTTTCGCTACGGTGTCCTCTGCCTCCTTCTCTGTGCTCTTCTCTGTGCTCTTCTTCTCCTTCTCTTTTTCCTCTTCGTCGCTGTCATCCGAATCGATCCGGTTCACCCGCTTGCGGACAGGCCGTTCTTCTTCCTCCGAATCATCAGAATCGCTGCTGTTGTCATCGTCGTCTTCGGACTCCCTCCTGCGCTTCAGCGACAGACGCCTTCGCCGTTTGCGAGACTCCTCTTCCGACAGGACGGTCTGCTTTTTACCCTTTCCATCATCTTCGTCAGAGTCCATAGAGCGGAAGCTTGCTGCAGGGGATTGATGCACACAAAAAAGCTTTAGTATTCCGACAGTAACCATCGGACAATTCGAAAGACACGAAGCGTTAGACTGACCATCGCTCTCGGAGCTGGATAAGCGTCTGCGCTTCTTGGCCTTGTCCCTGTTGGTGCTTCCCTGGGAGCCATCTGATTCGGACGCCTCGCAGTAGTTAACCTGCTTTTTCTGGCTCCGGTGGGAACGGCGTCTGCGCATGTCCAGGTCGCTGTCACTAAACTCACTGGAACGTTCCGTCACTGCACAGACACATCAGAGAAACACACAGAGAAATCAAATCAAGCAGACTGGTCTGACTGTTTAAATTTTTATAACATCGTGTTCAAAACTATTCTAACCAATTTGTTCTTCCTCCTCCTCATCAGTCTCCTCAAGCTCCTCCTCATCCGAGTATCCTTTGGGTCTGCGTCGTCTGCGGGGTCGCATGCTCCACCGCGTACTCGACTTCCGTCTGGACGAAAAACCCGTCATCGGTCCTTGGCCGTCGCTGCCAAAGTCGCTGTCGTCGAACGAATGCGCTTCTCCCTCACTGTCCACATCGTTATCCGACGCCACAAACTCTTCCTCCTCACTGCTGCAGAGTGTGATTTAAAAAAGGAACGTTGTAAAATAAGCAGCAAGCAGGGACTCTTGAGTAAAAATTCTTCATGAGGTTTTACAACAGCGATTTGAAACTGGGAGGAAAGCTTCGAACGGATTTCTGTTGTACCTGTCGCTAAGGCGGAACTCTTCCTCGCTCTCCTCTTCGTCCACGGTGCTGTCACTGTCCAGGTCGTTCAGGCGCCGCCGTTTTTTCCTGCGCTGTCCAGCACTTGCGCGCTTGGGCTTCCCATTTTCTTTCCCTTCTTCTTGCAAAATGGTGGACATGTCCTTCCCTCGGTGGCCTGTGATATTCGCCATGTCCTTACCACGGCCTGCTCCTGCACGCAAACAGAACAGCTCTTCACATAAACAGTCATGTATTTCCGCCGATTTAAAACCTTGAAATAAATGAACCAATAAATCAAAGAGATATGACGAACTTGTACCTCCTCCTTCAGCCTCTTTGATGTCCTCTTCAATCGCCTCCTCGATAGCTTCATCGAACTCATCAAACCTAACACAAATCATGATTTAAAGTGAAAAACAAAAAGGCTCAAATAATGTTTCAATTATGTCAAATAATTTACCCAGCATTAATCAGACAAATTATACCTGTAGCTTATATATTTTTTAGCCCTGGTCGATCTTCGACCGCAGGACTTGTTCTTCTTGACCTCCTTCTTCTCTTTCACCACCTCTTCTGGCTTCTCTTCCTGCATTTCAACCTGTTTATTTTAACAAATGAAAAATCTAGAATTGCTGCAAGCCTGCACTTAAGCTCATGCACAAAAAAATATTTTTATAAAATTATGCTTACAGTCGGCGTGATTATGTTCTCGACGCTGATTCCGACGTAGACCAGACGCTCTTTCCTGAAGGGCAGACAAATGACTGTACATTCACGTGCGTCATTTTAGAAGCAAAACAAAGGAAATTGTAATAAAGTGAGCCTTTGAATTTTGTTTCTCTCTGCACAGTTTTACCTTCGCTCCGCACGTTCCTTCTTTTTAAGTGCCACGTCTAGATTCTGTAGCTGTTCTTCCAGCTTATCACAAAGCAGTTTCTGGAGAGGAAAAAAAAGGAATCGCAGGTTATAGTTCTGAAAAGGTGGTCATGGGTCAAAATAGACAGACAGATGGAATAAACACTTCACGTACATGCTGGCACGGTGGACAGAACCATTCGCCATCGGGGATGATCATGAGTGGAGGCCGGAGACACGCCGTGTGATACCCGCTGTCACACGAGTCACACAGCAGAATCTGAAAGGATTAGTGCGTGTTAGCAAAACGAGTACTTTAGCACTACCAGATCGATCATATATTTGGACAAATTGCGTATAACCAACCAGCTCGGGGTGGTTGGGCAGGCCACAGTGTTTGCAGGGGTCATCGTTCGGTGGAAGGTCATCTGAAGACGAGGTAGAAGTATCAGAGCTGTTCCTCTCCTTGTTACGGTTCCTCCTTCTCTTTTTTTTCTCCACCTGGTAATCCTCATCGCTGTCATCTTCCTCGGTCTCCTCCACCTCACTCGAACTCTCATCCTCATCGTTGTCGTCTTCTTCCGAGCCTTTCTTTTTGCGTCGTGACCGGACTCGGGACCATCGTACCCGCCTTTGGCGTCTCCCCTGTTTAGAAATTATACAATAAACTAGGGCTGCATGATTTGATCATGACAACGATTATTGTGACTCATATTGCGATTTAAACTATGCTGCACGATTTTGTGTTCAAACATATTTATCTGGGCTAACACCAGATAATTTGACAAGTGATCTAAATAAGATGACATTTGTCAATATTTATCAACAATTATAAAAAAAAACAAAAAAAGTTTAATCCTTGACAAACTCGACAAATGCCTGACTGTGCATATATTATTTGTAATAAATTGTAGCCTTTGACGATTAAATAATTGCAAAAGTCCATACTGCGATTTCTTTATGAAATCTTCATGAAATCAATTGTGAAGCACCATAGTAAACCTTTAAAAACATTTTGATAATTGTGGTATGTTATTTTTACAGCATCATAAACCAGTCTAAAAATGACAGCATCAGAGTATCATGGTATTAATGGCTTGTTAAAAAAGAATAAGAATCTGAACAGAAAAACATAATAATAATTATAATAATTATTATTATATATTATACAGGGTATTATTATATATTATACAGGGTGGGCCATTTATATGGATACACCTTAATAAAATGGGAATGGTTGGTGATATTAACGTCCTGTTTATGGCACATTAGTATATGTGAAGGGGCAAACTTTTCAAGATGGGTGGTGACCATGGTGGCCATTTGGAAGTCGGCCATCTTGGATCCAACTTTGTTTTTTCAATAGGAAGAGGGTCATGTGACACATCAAACTTATTGGGAATTTCACAAGAAAAACAATGGTGTGCTTGGTTTTAACGTAACTTTATTCTTGAGTTATTTACAAGTTTCTCTTTGTTCACAGCCATTGACATGTCGAAGAGGTTAACACGTGATGAGCGGATCGAAATTGTGTTGATATCTGGTGAACGCAGTAACCGGGTCATTGCAGCAGATTTCAATGCAAGACACCCTACGAGACCACCCATCTCCCATGCTACAGTTAGCAAACTTAGTTTCGTGAAACTGGTTCAGTGTTGGATTTGCCAAAATGTGGACGCATGAAAACTGTCACTAATGAACAAACATCAGTGGCTGTCCTAGCTTCATTCAGCAGGAGCCCACACCGTAGCACTCGCCGCATGTCACTGGAGAGTGGCATTAGTCGAACATCCCTTCGGCGGATATTAGCTACTCACAAATGGCACCCTTACAAACTCCAGCTACTGCAGCATCTCAACGAGGATGACCCAGATCGGCGCACACAATTTGCAGAATGGGCAAAACAAAAATTGGAACAGGACCCTCAGTTCACGCAGAAGATTTTGTTCAGTGATGAGGCAAACTTTTATGTGAATGGTGAAGTTAACAAACAAAACCACCGCTATTGGTCTGACACTAACCCACATTGGATAGATCCCTCCAAGACTGTTGGAACAAAAAAAAGTGATGGTATGGTGTGGTATATGGGGTACAAAGATAGTGGGGCCATTCTTCATCAATGGAAACCTCAAGGCCACTGGATATTTGAAATTGCTACATGATGATGTGTTTCCCTCTTTATGCATTGAAGCTGGCACGTTCCCTGAGGTTTTCCAGCAAGATGGTGCACCACCACATTATGGGTGTCAGGTCCGAGCATTCCTAGATGAACAGTTTCCTGAAAAGTGGATTGGTCGTCGTGGGCCAGTTGAATGGCCCCCAAGGTCTCCCGATCTGACCCCCTTAGACGTTTATCTTTGGGGTCATCTGAAGGCAATTGTCTATGGTGTGAAGATACGAGATGTGCAGCACCTGAAACTACGGATACTGGAAGCCTGTGCTGGCATTTCTCCTGCGGTGTTGCTATCAGTGTGTGAAGAGTGGGAGAAGAGGGTTGCATTGACAATCCATCACAATGGGCAGCACATTGAACACATTTTATAAGTGGTCAGAAACTTGTAAATAACTCATGAAAGAATAAAGTTACGTTAAAACCAAGCACACCATTGTTTTTCTTGTGAAATTCCCAATAAGTTTGATGTGTCACATGACCCTCTTCCTATTGAAAAAACAAAAGTTGGATCCAAGATAGCCGACTTCCAAATGGCCACCATGGTCACCACCCATCTTGAAAAGTTTGCCCCCTCACATATACTAATGTGCCACAAACAGGACGTTAATATCACCAACCACTCCCATTTTATTAAGGTGTATCCATATAAATGGCCCACCCTGTATAATAAATAGAAACATAGGTAAATGCATTTTCATCTGCATTAGGGGGAAAAAAGTCAGCATCGATCTCTGATTATACACTTCTATGATCAAACATCTTTACACAAACCTTTGGTTTAGCTTGGCCATCTTGATCAACCTTTTTCTCTCTCGTCTTTTTTTGCACTACGTTTTCTTCTCCCTCCTTTTCTTCATTGTCCTCCTTCTCCTTTTCCTTCTCCTTCTCGACTGAAGGTGTGACCTGTTTCTTCTCCACCTTCCGGTCTTGGATTTCCGCTAGCTTGGCTGTTGGTCTGCAAATCCTCGGCGAGCGCCTCAAACATCTCCCTTCGCTTGCTTCAGACTCCGAGTCGCCTTTTACTTCTTCCCGTTGCAGCTCTGTTCTCCGTCTGTGAGCCGGGACCTTGATTTTCAGACGGATTGCTTCTTGCGGTACCTCAGATGCTGCTTTGCTCTTGTCTGCTTCTCCAATACTCGTCTTCTCCTTTTCCTTTGATTGATTCTGTGAGTCTGTCGATTCGCTGCTGAGGCTTGCCTCCTTCTCCAAAGTACTGTTTTGTTCACGGTTTTCTTTCTGGTCCTCACTGGATTCGTTTATAGAAGCCTTGCTGCTCTCCTGATCAGGAGGCACGCCTTTCTCCTTTTGGGGTTCGGCATCACAATCCTTGGACGCAGCATCAGGAGGATCTTTGTCTGCTGACACGTTCTGTTCTGTCTCCTCCTTATTATCTTTATCATCCTTGGTGTCTGCTGAAGTAACTTCCGTTGTCCCATCTTCATTCACTGCTTCCTCTTTTTTGGATACTGCAAGAGCATCCCGTCTCTTCTGATCTTCCAATTCTTTCTGGTTGGTTACAGAATCGTTTCCTTCTGAAGCTGGCACGGTGGTAGTATCCATTGTCCTGTCCTGAGATTCTTTGGCTGCAGACTCTGTATTTTTCTCTTCACACACGGTTGATTTTACACAGTCTTCAGTCTTTTCTTTTGGCGAAGATGGCTTTTCCTCCTCCTTGGTTACATCTAAATCTTCACTCAGTTTCCTTCCGAGATTTAAAGGGACTGATTCTTTGCTTTCCTTAACAGGGGTTTCATGCTGTTTAGGTAGCTTCTGGTTCTCTGTCTGCTTTGGGGAACCTGATCCAGGCTTTTTATCACCTTCCAGTAAGGCACGGTCCTCTAGAGTTGTAGAAGATGTTTCATTAACAGGATTTTTGGTTTGTTCCGGCATACAAGGTTTGTCTGTAGTGCTTTGCTGTTTTGTGAAGTCTTTTGATGTGGACGTCTCAGTCTCCATGGGAGTCTCCATCTGTGGTGCGGCGTCCTTTGCGGCGTCCTTTGCGGCGTCCTTTGCGGCGTCCTTTGCGGCGTCCTTTGCGGCGTCCTTTGCGGCGTGATCCATTTCGCTCTCATTTTGACAGGGACTCTCTTTTAACGTTTCGGGATTCTTCTCGTTCTCAGCTTGGTCAGTCGTTTTGGTCACACTTGACTTCTTAGATGCTTCCTTATCAAGAGATTTTAAACATTCCTCTGCAACCTCCATCTTGGCTGCCTCATCAGACTCCTTGTCAGTTCCCGCATGCGAGTCAATTCCCACAGATTCTTGTGACGTTTCAGTTGTTTGAGCTGCCTCCTCTTCCTTCGACACAGCAGTTTCCTCCACTTCCATGGACACCTCTGTGCTGGTTTGGCTCTTACACATCATTGCTTCTTCTTTTTTCTGCTTTTCTGCTTGTCCCCCTTCTTGTTTTGTGTCAGAAAGCTGCTTTTCTGTTTCATTGACTTCAGCATCTGCTTGCTGATCTTTAGAAACAGCTTGCGGATCTTTGTGCTTTTTCTGCAAGGTGTCGCTCTCCCGACCGTCACCCTCCGTTGCTACAGCAGGCGAGGCATTCCCGTTCAGATTCTCAGCGCTCAATCCGTTTTCTTCACTCCGCACTTCTTTTACAGCTGGGTTACGAACGATGATACTGCTGCTTCCACTTGCGCAATTGGTGGCGTCAAAATCTTCACTCCGTTTCATCTCACGCTTTTTCAGAGGGATCTTAGCTTGTTGGTCATTTTTCACATCTTTTTTCTGTATCTTCACCTCCTCTGTGTGTTCTGAAGGCAGTGCTCCACCATTCTTTTCTGAGATATTGTTGACTGCTTCATCTTCTTCTATGAGCTCCTCTTTTACCGCTTTGTTAACCATTCCCTCGACTACGACAGGTTTGTCAGATTTGCCATCTTCTTTAGTGTCCTTTTCCGTTAGTGCGTCTTTTCCTTCGGCATTTTCCTGCTTTACACTACTAATATGCACGCCATCTTTTTCAGTTTTTGGGGACTTCTCGTCCTCTGCCAGATCCTTGTCTTTCTTGAGTTCAGCTTGAAAAAAAACAAACAAAAAAAAAACAATGCACATCAGCAGAAATTTTTCACGTCTTTCCTGCCACGAGCCAAGCATCTAAATTGAATGTCAATACAGCACAATACAGTATTTTCCTGAAGTAAGTAACTCTAACGTTTGATTAAACATACCATCGTCCTCTTTCATCTTGTTTTCCTCAGTCTCTGGGTTCGGGCTGTTACTAGATGAACCTTCCTCCTGATCCTTTTTGACCAGTAAGGAGGGATCGATCTGGGTCTTTAGGAGTTCAAGGATCTGTGCCAGATCATTTCGGTTTCTGCATAACAAAAACAAAACAGATTTACAATTTCACTACTATTTCCTTGGCACAAAATATTTCTAGCCTTCTGCAAATAGTACAGTATTTTCATTGTATCTCTCTCCAAGGTCCAGCCCTTGCTCATTGTTTGTTTTTTGTTTTTTTTACTCATGCAGCATGGAGACATCAATGTCCAAAGTCTGTTTGCCTACAGACTTACCTGCCTCCTGATACCTGCCTACAGACTTACCTGGCTACATCAAGCCAGTATTGATTGATTGTGCAAATACAGTACAGATTTCAGTATTGTAATTTACAATAACTAAACAGACTGTGGACTTTAACAAAATCTTGATCCCAGTTACACCACTCAACTCACTCAAAATTCAAATGTATTCGACCCTTTTCTTAGCATAGGACATACCTAACTATACATTTCCAGGACGAGCCATCTAAGTCGTCCTGCTCCTCCACATACACCCTCACGTTGTGATCCTGGTCAAGCTGGAACCAATACATGAGACCATCTTTGTCTCTGCCGATGGGCTGGAGGCGCATTTTATCAGGGTCTTCTTCGTTGATGGCTGTCTTGAACTTGACATTGTCATCGAATTGGCATTCACACAAGTACTGAGTAAAAGAGAAAAAAAAATAGCTACAGAGGTTTAAACATAATTACCAATGCTAATCAATAAGGCAGTACGAACCAGAGCATTCATGAATGAACGAATGTTTCTCACACCTTGAGTATTCCAGTCTTACACTCCACAGTCATCTCACGATATCCCTTCTTTTCCAGTTCCCATGCCCAGGTGGTGTTGAACTCCTGGCAGACCTGTTAATGGTACAAAATTATTCTAGCTGAAACTGTATGGTTAGAGTTCATTATGTGGAAGCATGAACAAAACGTACTTAAGTAAGGTCTTTAAATGGATTGACTGGCCGTTTTCGATTCAGTCATAAATCAAAGTTGAGGTGCATACAAGCACATTGGTTTTTATACATTTTCCTGCCTGCACACTGAACATGTAGTAACTGAAGACAAATTTTACAACTCTCGTCCGATGCAAAAATGCATTCAAAAGTTCAGCTGAGACACAGATGGAGCTTCTGCAGTCCCACTGTGCTATAGCTTAGCTATATGGTTGATTCCAGGGACAGGCATTAGTTAAATTTGTAGAGGGTTAAATAAATACGCCATATAACAACCAGGACCTTTGTGTTCGTATGTACTTGTAATGTAATTATACCCACCTTAGTTTTGAGTTATGACAGACTTTATATTCCAATATATAAAAATATATACAGCATATAATTCTTTTTTATACTGTATAGATTTTTTATTTTTTGCAAACAATGTTTTTTTACATTAATACATATTGCATATATGCATTCATACATACACAGAGTCAGCCAAAAAATCTGTACACATTTAAGGAAAAGAAAAATAGTATGTCTATTATATACATATCATGATAATAATATTATCATAAATATCTATATACAAGGTATAGCAATACATGTAGTATTAAAATATTCATACATGTTTTTATTTTCCTGAAGTGTGTATGAATTTTTGGCTGACTCTGTTTTTCATTTATAATTCATTATATATATATATATATATATATATATATATATATATATATATATATATAATTATTATTATTATATATTTAAAAAATTATAGACATGATAGAAATAAAAAGAATTATAAAATAGCAAAAACAGTTAAGATTAAGAAATATTAAATATTTTATTACCACTTCAAAAATAATGCACAAAACTAAATAAACAAGTTTTTTTTCTAAATATTAACTATAGATTATGTTTTATACAATGTATACAATGTTAAACAGTTGATAAAAGCAAATATCTATGCATGATAAGAAAATTAATTGAAAAACAAAGAAGTCAAAATAAGGTTTACCTTGACCAGATATTTCTCCCATCGGTCTGCAGAAACGGACTTGCCTATTTTCCGAAGCAGCTTCACATGAAGGTCTACCAGCAGCTTAGGAACTGGAATTGGAAAAATTTAAAAGAAAAAAAAAAAGGGATATAAAACATTTTAAATAAATCTTCCTATGTTCATATCAGACCATATTGTGCTGTTTAGCTCATTAGTTTTGCACAATGTTTACTGTACGACACGACAGCTAATCAGGATTTCATACTGCACTCCAAAAATCCCTTCGCCATGACCGAGCCGAAGAAACTAATCAATATCTGGTGAGTTGTGTTATTTTATTCAAAGCAAAATCGTTATACAACCAGAGAAATTCATCATTCTTTTTACTTCACCGGCGCGAAACACAGCAAAGCACGTTCCTCCTCAGAGACTCTCTATACATGCACGGAACTTTCATATAAAACTAGGAAAGATGATTTCCTTCTCACTTTTTCTTTCATTCTCTCCTTCTCTCACTTCCTTTTTCAGTTTTATGTAGCTATACACACCCAGACTCTAATCTCTTCTATGCCTTCTCGCTCTTCTTATACTGTACAAAGCACATGCACACATCATCTTTGGATCTATGGAGTACAGTACATGTCCCTTTCTATGTTTTTCACTCCCATTCCCTAGTCAGTCTTTTTATGAGAACACATATGACAATCTGTTTCATTTCTTTCCTTTTCTTGCTTTCTCATCTGTCTTTCAGTGTACCTGTGTTCTTTACACATATTTCTCTTTGACCCTTTTTCTTGCTCTTTTTAAAGATGTTCATGTGAGACACGTACACATTTCTCTCTCTCGCTCACTCATACACATTCATATACATAACTATCTGTTTGTGTACAAAAGTGGCAGAGTGAGACTCTTCACTTTTCACATAAAGTACACAAGATATCCCTCACACTTTTTCTCTTTTTTCTTTTCATCTTTTAAGAGATGTATATGTAAGACATGTGCACATGTTCTCCATTTCCCCTCTCCCTTGCTTGCACTCATACACATCTATTCACTTCATATATCTATATTCTCTACTACGTATTTCTTTTTTCTCTTCTTCTTTTCCTCTCTCCCTCACTATTTTTCTACCTGTACATCCCATTCTCCCTTTTCCTGCATCCTTCTCGTTCTCACACTCTTTTTCACATGTACAAATAAGGTACATGTGTATCCCTCTTCTTTTTCTCTCTCTCACTCTTTTTGGTTTAGATACACACATAACTCATATACTTCTATATTTTTCTCTCATGTCCTCATGAGCTCAGTCAGTTAGTACACGGTTTACTGTACAATAACACAGGCTAGCTAGTTAGCAGTGCTTTGCTTTGTTCGGGATTTTGTGTCGCATTTCTAAAAGCTCTTCAACGACTGGGTCAAACCCGAACCGCCTCGTTTGTGTATGAGTTCTGGGGATTTTATTAATCAAATTAAGCTCATTTTAACAGCCAGAGGAATTGAGCCGTTCCCGTTATTGTGACAGCGCGTAAACGCAGCACCGTCCTCCAGCAGGAAGTTTACAAGCTCTGCGCATGCGCGCTGCCGCTGGCGGACCACTTCATTGCCAAATTATTATTATTCAACTGAAAATAAACTGTGCGCCGTTTCTTCACTTTCTGCGCGGCTTTGTTTCCGAAAGCACTTTATTTTTTCTCCCAGGCTGAAAACAGCGCTCTCGCTCGCACCCCACGTCTCCACACACGAGCTAAAAGCCAGTCCTTGTGTGTGTGTGTGTGTGTGTGTGTGTGTGAGAGAGATCAGGGTTGAGGAGCACATTTGCAGCGTGCAGCGAGATAAAGCCAGGCAGAGAGAATCAATCCTCCGCCGCACAAAAGCGCCTCGGATGCGTCAAAGCGCCGTCGCGCGAAGCCGCAACAAAGTTACAAACTGCGATCAAAAGACTGCGCGCGAGCGAACTTTCACTCGCCATCAGAGCGCCGGGAGGCGAAGCACGGAGCATCTGATCCGCGTTCAACACGCACACAATAACACCGAGAGCACAGCACGAATCTGCACTCAAGCAATGGAGGTGTAAAAAGAGCTTTCCCTCCCACAACACACATACATATATATATATACACACACACTAGTGAGGCTAACCTGTAGCCGTTTCCTGCAGATAGCGCTCCAGCTGCGGGAACGTCAGCTCCGGAAGATCTAACAAAGCTCCATAACGCTCTAAAAAAGAGCAGATCACGGCGAAGCTTGGGCACAACCCGGGGGAAGAACCCGCCGCTGCCGCCGAGGCAGCCATTTTTACGATGGATGGGTTGGAGACTGTATGCTGGAGGACCAATGACTCCCCACAATGCAGCGCGCTCGACGAGGCCAGCCGCTCAGGGCTCGGGGTTTTTTTCCCACGCGTATACCGACAAATCCCGCCTTCTGCAGTGGGCTGGGCTCAAGTCCACCGTTTTTACAACTACAGTATACACACATTGTCCTGTAAACACACACACATACACAGATTTTTCTTTCTTTCAAATATATGTACTTGACACTGGAACCCAGTTCTTTCTTTCTTTGTACATTTTGATACATGACATATACAGTTTTTCTCTTCCTCTCCTCCATTCTAATTTATTTATTTATTTATGGCACCTATAAACATGACACATATTACAATATACTTCAGTACTAACGCTACTGTGTTATGCAACTTCTTTATTATTATTATTGATATTATTATTAATCAATTAACATGAACATATTCTGGTCCCTTCAGTTAATTCTATGTATTGCAAATGCCTTCATGTGTTATGTTTGATGTTAAAAAAAAGGATACATTTGTTCTTTTGTTTGTTTGCTTTTACCATGCGTAAATAAACCTGAAAATCATTACACATTCACTTACTGTATATAGTATATTTTCCTAGAATAGCTCGTTCGTTCTGATTGTAAAAACGGCATGTCAATCATGATTATGGTACTACAGTATTAACTAATCAGAGAGCCGACCTGTAGAAGGGGCGGGGTTTGACAGAATAGCGGTGTGAAAAAATAATAAGGTGGCCCAGAGGCCTTTGCGTGTGTGAGACTCGTGTATAAACAAACGAGTAAATAAATAAGAAATGTGTCCGAGCACGGATAACGAAAAAGAGACTTCCTGCTCATTGAGCAAGAAAAAAAGTTAAGTTTAGAGAAGGATTTCGCAAAAACAATGCGTATAATGTGTTCCTGTTTGCTGGCTTCATTCCCGCAGACAGATTAATGAATTAATGGATGAAGAGCAAACAGATTAATTTTAATTCATTCCCATACCCACGTGTTGGCTTATTCACTGTGGGTGTCTGATATGATAATAATGATATTTTAATTGGGCATTCCGGTAATTAATTTCATTATTGCTATTGGCTTTTATTAATTATACATTTTTGGCACGTGGTTTATATGTAAATAAAGTAGGGGGCGGAGTCATGACATGTCAAACCGCGTGAAATGATGTTTGAAATTATTATTTTTTGTCTTAAAGAAAAAGTCTACCATGTAACACATTACATATTTAAATAAACTATTTGTGATGTCTTTAGTGATTGTGGTGCTCATTCTTTGCTCAATGCTGTTTTTTTGTTATTCTTGTAAAAAATTAGCACCTTTGTGACGTCACTGATGTACCAGGGTAACAATGTTGTTGCTTGCTCAGTTACAGTCACATTTAAAAGTAGAGTTCTTTTATTATTATTATTGTTATTATTAAAATAATTGCTAACAAGACAGATTCCACTTTGCTTCTATATACCTTCGAGCAAGAGCTTCTTTTTCTCTCAACCATTTTCCAAATGATGGAAGTCATGGAGACACTAACAAACACTGGATTCGAAGTTCTTGGTACATGCCCTGAGTTAGAGGTGAGACTACTGTTGCTGCTGCTGTTATACCCACGGCATATATTTTCCTTTTAATACCCTTTTACATTGCACATTCTGCACATCCTGCAGAATGTGCAATGTAAATATATATATATATATATATATATATTCCTATTTTATTAATTCGTTTATTCAACTTCTATACCACTTATCCTGTACATGATTGCAGGGGCCTTGAGCCAGGTCACAAGGCGGGGTATACCCTGTACATGGTGCCAATCCATCTTAGGGTACACACCCACACAAAACAGGCAATTTGTAAATGCCAGAGGAAACCCACCAAGTGCATGGAGAATGTGCAAGGTGAGACTCAAACCCTCAATCCTGGAGATGCGAGGCCACAGTGCTAACCACTACATCACCGTGCCATCTGTGCAATTTAAATTTTTATTCATTTTTATTGTAATTTTGGAAATCTGTAAATTTGTAGGTTATAAGACTATATGCATATATATAATCAGTCAGGATGTCGGCGGCATGGTGGTGTGGTGGTTAGCACTGTCGCCTTGCACCGCCAAGGTCTGGGTTCGATCCCCGGCCAGGCTCGATTCCCGTCTCTGTGTGCATGGAGTTTGCATGTTCTCCCCGTGCTTGGTGGGTTTCCTCCCACAGTCCAAAGACATGTAGATTAGGCTAATTATTTCCCAAATTGCCCATAGTGTGTGAGTGTATGTGTGTGTGTCTGTGCCCTGCAATGGATTGGCACCCTGTCATGTGCCCTAAGTCTCCTGGGATAGGCTCCTGTGACCCTGAATACAGGATTAAGCAGTATAGATGATGAGTGAGTGAGAGTCAGGATGTATATTTTCTTTAAATCGTGAACTTTCCCCCTGAAAATATAATATATGCGAAACATACAGTACAGCCTGCACACTGAACCATGAACAGTTATGTAGGCCATCATGTATAGAAACGTTTACTTAATCCATGGTGTGCTAAGAAGAAGGCATAGATAACCATGATGTTCCAGACATCATGTGTAGAGTGTAGAGATGCTGTCTCTGGCTTTGTGAACAAGTCTGTGCTGTGAAAATAAACATCATGTCTCCAGATATTTATTGTGCAATATATAATAAGTGTAAACATTTATGATACTGATATGATGACTTTTTCATTTCAGTATTTCAGACACCTTCCTTTTTGCAATCTGTGCTATTTTGCAAGTCATAGGTATTCAGTGGACCAGATGAGCTAGCCTTCACTCCCCATGCATCAATGAATCTACAGTATGAGCCTTGGGTGCCCATGAACAACATTTACGACATTTGGCAAATATCCTTATCGAGAGTGACTTATGTAAGTGCTTTGAAGTCGCCATCAATAAATACACTGCCCGGCCAAAAAATAAAAATAAATCACACACTCTAATATTGTTTTGGGCAACCTTTTGCCTTGATTATGGCTGTGGCGTCATTTTAATAAGCTTATGCAATGTCACAACATTTATTTCTGTACAGAGTCACATTAATTTTTCTCCAAGATCTTGTTCTGATGATGGGACAGTCGGATCGCTGTGTAATCGCATGTGTGAACAACTTGATCCTAATGAATTCTGGCATTCATCTTGGAATATGCCTGTGCCATCAGTGAAGAAAAAACCCTTTGATGAAAAAACCTGGGCATTCCGTGGTCATCAGCTGCCCTAATTTTTTGGGCTCATAACATTGTTGAACAAAGACATGATCAACAAAAGCAACCCCAGATCATATTACTCCACAGAATTGTATGGTAGGCACTAGGCATGAATACTCTGGATCACCATCACTCTGGAACATGGGAAAATCAAGACTCATCAGACCATATGACGTTTTCCAACGCTCCAAAGTCCATTCTTTTTGCTCCCTAGCAAATTTAAGCCTTTTCTTCTGATTAGTCTCTTGGTGTTTTTTTTAAGACTACACAGCTGTTTAGTTCCAATCCCTTGAGTTTGCTTATCATTGTGCATGTGGAAATTTAAATAAATACATTTTTAATGGAAATAAAAAATCCTTTTAATTTCTTTTAATGTTTAATGCTAAGAGAAATTAAGTTTCTCTTAATATTAAACATAGTATTAAAGATACTATGCTGCTGTTGTTTTTTATGATTTGATTTCATCAAACCTTTTCCTATCACACTCATTCAGGATGTTTTTCCGACCACATTTCTTCCTCGAAGATAATGGTTCACCACTGTCCTTACAAGTTTTTAATAATGTGTTTTTCAGTTCTTAACCCAAATTTATTATTATTATTATTTATTAGTTATTTTGTTTGCTTGTTACAGGCCAATAATATGACTATGAGACTAACCTGTACGTACTAACAATAGGGTACCAGGAACACCCTCTCAAAAATGTGTCATTTTGGAGATCCTCTGGCCCAGTCAGGTAGGGAGCAAATGTACATCTATTAATATGTACTTATAATAATATATACATCTATTAATAAAATAATAATAATAATAATAATAATAATTATTATTATATATATATATATATATATATATATATATATATATATATATATATATATATATATATATATATATATAATACAATATATACATCTATTAATAAAATTTGATTATACTTGCAAATTTTTACTGTCATATCAGACTGTTCACTTGCTGCTTAATATATCCCACTGCAATTATGATAGATAGATAGATAGATAGATAGATAGATAGATAGATAGATAGATTAAAAGGAAATCCTCACCTATCCAGCAGGGGGCAGTGCATCATCATCATCATCATCATCATCATCAATGCTCTGTCAAACATTTCTTTTAGTAATTGCAATCCATGAAATACTGAATGTGATTGGGAACTGTAGCAATGGGGACAACAAGATCCAGTTATTTTGGAAGATTAATTAGATTAATTAGCCTAAAATTGCCTAGAAAGTACATAAGAATTAAGTACATAAGTGAATTCTGAGAACATCAAATGTGTCTTTATTACATCAAATAGTTTTATTTAGGTATCATTCTTTCTTTTTTTCTTTCTCTTTCTTTTTATGTTCTTTTACTCTCTCACCCATACGATCTATCGCATATTTATAGGGAAGTAAATTCCTTTATGTTGTAACTTTCACTTTTGCTATCAATAAACATGATGTTAGTTCAACTTCAAGTTATTGTATTGTGTAACTTTACTTTTATGGTATCTTGCAAAAGTATTCATTCCCCTTGGATTTTTCTACATTTTTTCATTTTACAACCATAAACGTAAATGTCTTTTATTGGGATTGTATGTGATAGACCAGAACAAAGTGGAACATAATTGTGAAGTGGAAGGAAAGGGTTTAGGGCCTTGTTCAAGGGCTCAACAATGGTAACTTGGTGAAGCTAAGGCTTGAACCCCTGACCTTCCGATCAGACCATCTGAGTCACTACTGACCTCAATTAAAGTAAACAGTTTAACTGGAATCAGAGCAGTTAATAAAAGTAACGAAGCATAATGTAATTACCATAGAAACCAAACCCTTATAATACAGGATTATCCTGTACTGAACAAAATAACTGTTAGGCTTCAAAGTTGATGATAAACAAATTGTTAGATCTGTCCATTGTGCCGATGTCAGGAGAGATATAGGCACTCACACAACAGGCGTGTCGGAATATTCTCTCTGGTTCATTAACAGCATACACATAGTATTTAAGTTTTGAACAGAACACTTTGTTTCAGTCACGAAAGCAGTTTCAGCAGGAAAACCCATCTGATAACGTTGTCATCTTAAACAACACATGGTCTCCTTAGTAATTGCTTCTAGGTCATTCTGATTTAACAAGGGACTGTACACCCTTGAGCCCTAGATTTCCATTTAATGTTACAGTATTTGGGATTCAGCCAAGCTCAGAAGTTAGTTAAAAAAGCAGAATTAGAAGAAATAAAAAATGAATCTCTTAAGTTTCTCAGGGCTGTCCACTATCTCCATGGTTAATTTTCCTCGAATGTGGGCTACTGTACATAGTAGGAATTTAAAACTACTTTTACCCCTGTTAATTACACTAACAGTCGGTTGCTAACTGTGGGGCATCTGTCGCAGAAGGATATGCGTTGGTGGACCAAAATAATCTGTTAATAATAAACTGTGCTTGTGGAACTATTGTATAACAGAGATATCACGTTTGAGGTTGTGCTGTAGTACTCAAATGTGTTTTAGATCAATAATTTTTTTCAGTCTAAATTCATGAGTAATGAATAAAGCAACTTATTCAAGGTTATAGCACAAATCTCTGACACTTGGGACTTGAACTGCAATTCTTCAAGCCACATACGTTGTGCTTATTGCGATCGCAAGTTGTTCCTGGGATCTTACAAAACAACTTCAACACTGACACTGGACTTTTCCGCTGAGTCATAGCTTAGTTCAGCAGTAACGTTGAACTCCTGTTTACATATTGATACCAGAGTTAAGTTTAATGTCAGAATCTGTTCACAAATAAGCAAAATATAAATGAAAAGTTCATTAATGTATGTACCCAGGCACTTAGTGCATCAGGAAGTGAATGTACGTTATCTATCAACTTCAGAGTCATATACTGTATGAATAGCTTTTGCTAATCATAATTCTTAAGTATTTAAGTATACTTTAGGCTGTTTAAGTATCTTGCAATACAGAACCAAAACCGCTACCAAGTGACTTTGAGATCACATGACCACTTTTTCAGTGTGATATTGTAGGTAAGTAGGTATGATGCTGAACTCTTATAAAAAATAGTTAAAAAGGATTTTTTTTCCAGGTCTGTCTTAAATCAAAATTGATGTAAGTACATGTCCATTTTCCTACTCTGCACACTGACTGTAATGTTTGTCAACGAAACACAAGTACAATATGACTAATTGGGACACAATCCTCGCGCTGTGCAAAAAGCCGACCTGTAATAAGGTACTTTAATTATGATTTAAGACAGACTTGAAAAAACACAAACTATCCCATCAAGGCTTAATTTGTGTACACAAGTGCATTATGAACCGTATCCTCAGAGTCATATCAAAGGTGAACTACATAAAGCAAATAGGTAAGAGCCTTCCACTGGATAATTACTGCACTGATTAATATTGTTCAGGTGCAACAAGTGATTTAACCCTAAAGGATGCAGTGAGTAGCTTCTCATTTCTTAAACAACCATGCCAGAAGACATATCCTGTGGTCATGGCAAATATATTACTCTGTGTGGTAAAGCGCTCGCCCTATCGTCCGGAGATCGCCTGTGCGATTCCTGGGTGATGCTGTAACTTCTCGCAGCCGGAGGTCTAGAGAGAGCTGATTGGCTGAGCTCTCTCAGAGGGGAGGGATGAGAGGTACTTAGTGTTCCAACGTTAATCACGGCTCTACAGCCAATCAGGGGCGTCTGTGAGCTCGCGCAACGGAAGGCGAGTGTGTTACTCCGCCCCCAACGGGGCGTGAGCGAGCAGTTTGAAAAGATGCGCTCGGCTGGCGTCACGTAGTTCGGAGGAAACACGTGATAGTCTTCGGCCCTCCCGGCTTAGTGCTAGTAGGATGTGGGGGCCCCTAGTGACGGGGAGAAATTGGACACGACTAAATTAGCGAGAAAATCCCAAAAAGAAAAGAGAAGATGTTACTCTGTTTAAGAAGGGTCAAACTACTGTCCCGCACCAAACAAAAAAAAAATTGCTGTATCTTTGTAAGTCGCTCTGGAAAAGATAGTTTAATAGTGAACCCCACAATGTGAAGAGAGCGCAAGGGATTGGGACTGAACAGCTGTGTAGCCTTAACTGTGGAAAATCTTTAATTTCCTAGTGAGCATAAATAATCTGACTGTGGAGCATTGGAAAAAGGTCATGTGGTTCCAGGGTGCATCAGGGTAAGAAGAAGGGCGGATGAAAATGCACTCATCAAGCTGACTACCTGAATAAACTGAAAGATCAGGTTTTTCCATCAACTGATTTTTTTCCTTCCCTGATAGGTATATTCCTAGATATTTAAACATAGGATTAAACATCCTAATCGGTCACACCCTCATACAAAGATGACTCTGAGCACTCTGAACCTTCTTAACCTCTTTGAGCCATGTTCAGGGTTTCCCCGTCAGTTACTTCCTAAACTGGGATACTACCAGGAACATGCTGCTCTGTACTGTCGATGTACTATACCTGTATCAAATCACAGATCTCTTGGTTTGAGATTAGAAGCATGGCACTAAACAAAAACTACACATTTGGCTCGACTCACAAGAGCAGGATACGGTTTCATGCCCAAAGTTCAAATACAGTATGTGCTCCAGGAGTTCCAACTACATCTTTAAAAAAAAAAAAAAAAAAAACAGACAACCATGATAAAAGTACCAGAGAAACCCTGATTTTGGACTATTAGTCTGTCTGTATCTGTCAAACTCCAAGTTTTATATTTTTACATTTCTACCATGAAATCCTTTCTATTCCTGCATTCCCATATTCTTCTTCAGTCTGGAAAATAACACACTGAAGCAGATGCGCAAGTTTGGTCTACTCCTTGCATTCTTCTACTCTCCCTGTTGCATGTATATCTATAATTCTTCTCCACAACACCCAGCAATATACAATTTCAATTTTAGCAGTCTCTCAGCTGAAGATTCGAGAAGGTACAGAATATATATGTAAATAGCTGTGTGTCAGAGGGTACTGCATCTCAATATAATAAATAAATACAGCAACAAAAAATCTGCTGAGATTAAAACAAATGTGGAGTCTCCCTTTTTTGAAAGAGGAAGAACTTTCTGAACATGATCATGTGTCGATAGATTCAGTTTCTGGTGGTGAATCTGAAAATGGGATAACATAAAATCTTCCCAGCACCAACTCATAATTATCATATTAGAAATGAAAGTATGATATTTAAAAAATAATGAAATACAAAACTGGGACTTTTGACTGTGCAGAATAAGAGACAAAAAACTCCCTTTATTTTGCTACATTATCTGCTGCTACACTACTGAGAATGTACCATACCAAGGATTTTTCAGTACGCTCGAGCCATGATCTGCTGCACGTTTAAAACACTGGCCTCCAAGGAACCCCTCTAATAGACAAAAGATGTGGAAATGGCTTGGAGCAAGTTCAGACTATATGCGGGATGTGACAGTAACTCCAAGTAATGGAGTTCCTGTAATGTCCAAGTGGTGTTCCTATGCTTTAGCGTACTGAGAAATCCACAGACAGATGCGTCTTTTCGTCCAGTTGGCAACAAGTTATCCATTGACTTTCAAGTATGGGGCATTCCACTCGCTGAATGTTCACAGGAATGATATGTTGAAAAACATAAGCCACCATTTTTCAAACTTGTTCATTGCTTTTTAAACACTGATAATAATTCATTTCATGGTCTACTGAACTGTGTTCTTGGTTATGATGCTATCTTCAAGGTAGATTGTGTATCTAGAGATGGTCGCTCATAAATATTCAGTTCAATTAAATTCAGTTTTATTTGTTTAGCGCTTTTAACAATTGTCATTGTTGCAAAGCAGATTTACATAATCAAAATAATTATTTAAGTTTGTATGGAATGTGAATGTGTATGAATCAAAATGGTCAGATAGTCCCTGATGAGCAAGCCGAGGGCGAGAGTGGCAAGGAAAACTCCCTGAGATGGCAATAGGAAGAAACCTTGGTGTTCCACTTACTGTAGTTCAGTTGTTAGTCCAGTTGTTTTGTTTTCTTTATGTAGTAAATTAATAGGTGCTGTGATTAGTTAATTGCATGTCATGTCTGATTCTTATGTCTTCTTACAACCTTTTGTGCCTTGCTAATCTTCTCAGTCAACAGGAAGTGTTTTGTTATTGTGGTTCACTATGGATTGTTATACAGTGAAACCTTGGATTGCGAGTAACTTGGCCTGCAAGCATTTTGCAAGACGAGCAAGACTTTTTAATAGAGGTCGTAATATTCGAGTATGTATATGCTTTGTCTGCCGAGCATCACGTAATCACAACTGGGCCAATGGTTCTTTTCTCTCTCACACTGTGGGATTATGGGTAATTGTCTCCCATGCTCAGTCTCAGTACGCGTGCGGTATTCGTAAAGTCAACATCGACGCACGCACCCCTGTTAAAAATTTTTTTAAGGCTGTACAACAATTCAGTGTTACATCCCCCTCCCCCCCCAAAAAAAAATCATGCAAAAAGAAGATAATAATAATAATAATAATAATAATAATAATAATAATAATACATTTTATTTGTAACACACTTTTCATTCATTAAATTTCAAAGTGCTAACATTAAAGAAAAATAAAGATAGAAAAGGTATAAAGCAATAAAATAAGACCACATCAAGGCTAAAATAATAATAAAAATTAAAAATAGAAGAGATATAAAACAATTAATTTAAAACCAAATCAACAATTATAAACTTTATGGGTTAGCAGCAGGATTTTATATTCAATCCGAGATGAAACAGGAAGCCAGTGCAGTGATTGGAGGATGGGAGTGATGTGTTCAAATTTCCTGGTTTTTGTTAGAATTCTAGCGGCACTATTTTGGATGTATTGTAGTTTTTGAATGTCCTTTACAGAGATCCCAACAAAGAGTCCATTACAGTAGTCCAACATTGATGATATGAAGGCATGAACAAGTTTCTCTGCATCTGGAAGTGTTAGGAGGGGGCGGAGTTTGGAGATATTTCGTAGATGGTATACTTTTACACAGGTGTTTTATATGTTCGCTGAAAGTCAGCTGTGGGTCAAACCGAATCCCCAGGTTAGTGACTGTGGAGGACAGAGTGATAACCTGACCATCAAAAGTAAATTGAGATATGGGAGAGGAAAGGATCTGATGAGATGTACCAACAAGGAGGGCCTCAGTTTTACTGCTGTTCAGCTGTCATGAGTAGATCATTCATCACCCTGATCAGTGCTGTCTCCGTGCTGTGGGCTAATCGAAAGCCTGACTGAAATTTCTCAAATAAGTTGTTGCACTTGAGATGGTTCAAAAGTTGAAAGGCAACTGTCTTCTCCAGGACCTTTGATAGGAACGTGAGATTTTGAGATAGGCCTGTAGTTTCCAAACACGTCAGGGTCTAATGAGGGCTTCTTCAAAGTCAGACGGATGACAGCAGTTTTCAGAGAGGGTGGAATGTAGCCAGTTTGTAATGAGAGATTAACAAGCTGTGTTATTAATGGACTGATAATGGAAATGAAAGACTTGAGCAGAACTGTTGGAATGGGGTCCAACGTGCAAGATGATGGTCTCATTCCTCGCAGAGTTTCTTCAATGTGGCTGTTTGAAACCTCTGTGAAATATGGGAGAGATGGCAGACTCTCAGATGAGGAGTCAAAGACAAAGGGAGATTGGGGGAGAGGCCCAGAAATTGAAGAGCTCATGCTGTGAACTTTAGATCTAAAAAAGTCAATAAAGCTGTTACATCGCTCCTCTGTGGCTTCAATGAAGGAAGACTGCTGTGGCTCCAGGAGATGGTTTATGGTGGCAAAAAGCTGCTTAGAGCTACCGGGTTTTTTATTGATTTGGTTAGAGTAAAATTGACGCTGCATATCCTTCAAGCACTTGAAATATGCTTTTTGACGTTCACGGAAAGCAAGCTTATAGACAGTGAGTCCAGACTTTCTAGACTGACGCTCCAAGGCGTGCCCAGCCATTTTCATACGGCGTAGTTCCTGTGTGTACCAAGGAGCAGAGCGTTTAAAACTTACTTCACATGTCCTGATAGGAGCATGACTGTCAAGAGTACTGCTCAGGGAGTTGTTATAATGTTCTACCAGTTCATCCACTGTCATGCCGACTGGGCAGGTGATTTGTGTGAAGTCTGCAGCCATGGAGGTTAGATTAATGCATTTCCAGTTTCGAATGATGATTCCTGTAAACAGAGACTCTGTAAGAGAGCAGTCTGTGTGTGAAAATTGTCCTACACATTCCCCCCTGCTCCTGCTTCTTATATCGTCCATCACCAGTCATGATTCTTTTCAAAGGTAAACTGCAGGTTAATTTACTTTTATTTTTACTTGATAGTTTGTATTAATTATTTTTATATGGATATTTCCGGGTTGTGGAACGAATCTTTGGAGTTTCCTTTATTTCTTAAGGGGAAATTTTGCTTTGATATAGAGTGGAACCTCAGATTGTGAGTAACCCGGTTTTACGAGCGTTACGCCGAATTTTTATTTTTTTTATTTTTTTGCTTGATAAACGAGTGAGTCTCAATATACGAGTACCAAGTATCATCGAGTATCATGTGGCACTCATGCGCTTTTTGTTTTGATGTCGACCATCATATGAACACAACTTCTCTTTTTCTCTTGCTGCAGAATTGTGGCTATTCGTTTCCCGAATTGTGTGCATAAAGCATCTTTTATTTTGTGTGTGTGTGTGTGTGTGTGTGTGTGAAAGTTGTCCTACACAGCAGTGCCCCCCTTGTCTGCCAGCTAGTATGTGTGTGCGCCTGATTGAGTGACTAGTCTGTCTGTAAACTGGTGTGCCCGTGTGTGTGTGTGTCCCTACCTCCTCTCTCTGGTCTCAATCACTACAGCCACTATTCTTCTCTTTATATGTATTTTTTGGGTTAAGGAACAAATCATCTGAGTTTCCATTATTACTTATGGGGGTAATTTTCTTTGATATATGAGTGTTTTGATATAAAAGCACGCCTCCACAATCCAAGCCTGCTCTGTACAAGAATTCTGAAATGTTATGAAAGGTTTAAATTTATCTTGTTTTTGTTTAATTAATCCTAAGATTTACAGGTTTCAGCACAGTGTTACCAGTTTGGAACTTTGCCATTGTTTCTCAATGTTTTATTTAAAGTTCACCACTGGTATGTTTATCTGGTAGAACTGTCACAAAATATTATTATATAAATATTAATAATGAACGTGAGCAGCAAACACACATCAAAATATTGTACTGGGACAGGTTAACTATCAGGAGGATTTCGGAGAAAGGTCCTGTCTCTGGTGCTGAACATGTGACACCAGTTGTGAATGGAAAGATGTGACCTGGGAATCTCTCCAAAGAAAATGAAATACAACCAGACACTGCAATCAGTGCCATCGCCTTTAATAAACTCTCTGTATTCACATGGATGAAAATTGGAGGAACCAAAGCTGGTAATTAGTAAATGATCTGAGCTGCATGAAAACTTTGACTATATACTTTAAAAACAATGTAAAGACATACATTCACTGTTGTATACAAGATGTAACTTGTGGTTTTGATTGTGTCTCAATCATTCAAAGTAATATTTAAGTCACCCATAATAACCTTTGGGTCTATTTTTGCATGTGATCCATGCATGACCTCTGACCTATATGTATTCATTGACATATTAATATATTTAGGACAATTATTTATTAGATCTTATGAGAGCGGCAGTGCCAGCTGTTGTCTAAGGCAAGCGGAGAGCTACTCATCTGCGTCACACGGAAATACCTGGATCCAATTTCAGTCTGTGAAGGGAGGGGACTAGTGGATCAAGAAAATGAGGTTGTTTACCTCTTTGGGGATCTGAAAGGTCACAAAATGTACCAAGGAAACTGGCTTAAACTGGCTGCAGGAACCTAAGGTGATCTGCAGGTGGAGCTTGCACAGAACTCGTTTGTCTTTACTCCGCTTCTGGTTGAAGAAATACACAATATGTTGTTATTTCATTAAGACTTCACAATTCCAATAATTTATGCATGAAAGGAATAAACCAGAACAATGCATAACCCCTACTTTCTCGAGAGCATACTGTTTCTTTTTATGTGTGTGTCTACATACTTTCATGTGCATTATCAGGAATTTTGTAGAAAGCCCCATCTCTTCCTTGATCTTGATCACAACAAGTTTCCTATTGCAAGAAAAAAAAACATTTCATGTGTGAGCAGTGGCGCTCTGAGGGTGAGGTCTGACATAGTCCTTGATCTTAAACATGGCCAGATTAGCACGCCCGCCCACCCTCCCTCTCCCTGAGATTTGCCCTTTTTTTTTCAGAACGAGTGATGTAGGGCTCATGAACCAGATCCATCCAGACTGCAGATGTCGTACATGCACACCCACTGCGATGCCTTCTATGGATTGGCTGACATGCATTGCTTTTCTAGGAATGGAGACTCAGGATTAAATGTTAAGATGACGTACTTATTCGAAGCTAGACAAAAGCATGTTGACATGTAGAAACAGAGAAATACAGAGGTATGAAAGATATAAACCGGTTTTGTCACCCTTTGTGCAAATACTGTACATGCATGAGGACAGAAGGCAAAGCATTCTTGCTTGTCATTCCCATATACACAAAAAACAGCTGGAGATAAAGAGTGGGTTGATGTTTACGCAGACATTTCACGAACACCTCTTGCTCGGGTGGCAAAATGTGCATGAGGCAATTAGGGCAAAGTGATTTAGGTGTGAAATTCAGCACTGACATGCTCCCAGGTGGGTTTCAGCCACCGGTGAAACAGTGATGTAGGGTTTTGTACACAATAAGTGTTTATTAAAGTCTATTATTTGGCTGAGGTACAGCTACAGTATTACCTTAACCCGACATACTGTATCAATACAAATACAAAGTGCTAAATACAGTTTCATTAATATTTTCTTGCTTTCATCAACCTATCTAATTTAAGAATTTATTCAAATATCATATGAAAATAATTCAAACAATATATATAAAAAACAATATAAATATCTAGTAAGTGCATGTGTTGCCTAATTTGTTTCTCAGACATAGAGCTAGTAAACAGCCAGGAGTACACCTGAAACATCTGATGTAAACAGTTGAGTTAAACTTAGAATAATGGACGACTTTAGGAACATACAGCTTGAGTGTCTGTCACCTGACAGCATGCCTATAAATTGCAGAGTCGTCTGATAGCTCACAAAAAGTGTCTGAACTCAGAGGGTGAGGATTGCTCTTTGGAATATTACTCTATGCAGGAATCAGCATTTTTTTTAAATCCAGGATTATTTTTTACAGTTGAAGGTAACTTATTTTGGGAAGGCATGTTATTGTGATTTTTTTATATGTTTATTTTTAGGTGCTTTTTTTCCCTTTTTTAACTCTATTTAACAGTGACTCACGTTAGATTTCAGAAGTTACATTTGAAGGAAGTTAATTGTGGTTTTCTTTTCTTTCTTTTTTTTTTTTACAGTGGTATGCTCCTTTGGAATATTATTTCCTCCATTTTTATGGACAAAGTGAGTCAAACTCGAAGAGAACTACAACAAGAAAAACAACAACAAAGAATCCCTGTTGAAAAAACCTGAGGTAGAATTTGCATTCGAATATTCTTTTTAGATGTCTGATCATGTGACATGAATACAGAAATTTCTGAAACAATCCAAACAACATCTGTCTGCTCAGTAAGATACGATAATATAATAAGAAAAATGTAATATCACATGCATTAAACTATTTTCATTTGATCACCAACAATTGCAGGCGTTTGGGAAAGTCATTAGAAAAAAAAAAAATCTTACAAAAAGTCCAATCGGTGAAAAAAAAAAGAACGACATGGTTGGAATCAAGCCCACTGATCTGGCTCCCACAGCTACTGTGAAGTTCTTCGGTGCTGGAACAGCAGCCTGCATCGCTGACTTGGTGACCTTTCCCCTGGACACCGCCAAAGTCAGGCTCCAAGTAAGAACTGGTTTAACTTGCAGATTAACGATTCAGTTGAAAACAAAATGCCATACTAATCATGTTTTCATGCTATTTTCAGATCCAGGGTGAATCCAAACCTGTTGAAGGAGCAGCAGGGGTGAAGTATCGGGGTGTGTTTGGTACCATCGCCACCATGGTGCGCACGGAGGGGGCGAGGAGTCTCTACAACGGGCTGGTGGCTGGGCTGCAGAGGCAGATGAGCTTTGCATCCGTCCGAATCGGCCTCTATGACTCTATGAAGCAGTTCTACACTCGAGGATCTGAGAGTGAGTCCTGTGTTATACACATATGGCTCTGGGGTTTTGCAAAATTATTCACCCTCCTTAGATCCTGAAAGATGAATTGACATGATAAACTTCATAAAGTACTCTATCTATCTATCTATCTATCTATCTGTTGATCCTAAAACTTAAAGTGCTTAAAGTACTCCACTACAAAGCATCAAAATGATTAAGTAGAAGTTGCGCAAAACATTGTACATTTAAAGACCTTACACCATTCTTTATAACCTTTTCCCAGATGCAAGCATTGTGAGTCGGTTGCTAGCCGGCTGCACTACCGGGGCCATGGCTGTGACTTTTGCGCAGCCTACAGATGTAGTAAAAGTACGCTTCCAGGCCCAAGTGCGTCTAGCTGACGGAGCAAAACGTTACAACGGCACCTTGGATGCCTACAAGACCATCGCTCGTGATGAAGGCATCAAAGGGCTGTGGAAAGGTGAGGCTTCGTGAACTTTCGCCTGGTGCCTAAAATGCGAGAATTTGGAACCATAACAAACAGTGTGATTTGTGAAAGATAATTCTGTTCCAATTTGTTTCAGGTTGCTTGCCAAATATAACGAGAAACGCCATTGTAAACTGTGCTGAGCTGGTAACCTATGACATCATCAAAGAGCTTATACTAAAGTACGATCTCATGACAGGTAAATAAATAACCTCTAAAAAATCATTTGAATTTCTTGAGAAAGGTCTTCCTGATTTTCTCAAATGCAAACTTGGGTCCACTCACAGATAACTTGCCCTGCCACTTCACGGCTGCGTTCGGAGCTGGTTTCTGCACCACTATCGTGGCCTCTCCGGTGGACGTGGTGAAGACGCGCTTCATGAACTCCACTCCAGGCCAGTACAGCAGTGCCATCAACTGTGCACTCTCCATGCTGACCAAGGAAGGACCGGCTGCCTTTTACAAAGGGTGAGAAAAACAAGTCTGTGTTGTACTCGTATGCTGCAAAACACCACAGGTAGAAATTCACATATTTTTTATGTGGTTTTAGACTTTTTGAATTTGAATTAGAATTTAAAAAATATATGTTTTTTTTTTTTTTACTAATTCACGATTTTTTCAAAATTTTTCAAAAGCAGAAACGCTTTTTAACCAAAAATTCAGAGAAAGTCTGTGTTCACAGTGAGATAAACCAGCTAACAAAGATTAAAAACAATGCCACATTGTCACAGCTTAAATGCTCTTGAATTAATTCTATCTGCTTTATCGTCACCCAGGTTCATGCCATCATTCCTTCGCCTGGGATCTTGGAATATTGTGATGTTTGTCTCCTATGAACAAATAAAGCGAGCTGTGACAAGGGCACAGCAATCCTGGGAGGCACCATTTTAAAGTTTTTTTTTTTTTTTTTTTTTGAGATGACGAAACAAAGAAGGATAACTTAACAGACAACTTAATCTCCACCCTGTCCTGTGAATTATATAATGAAGTGGACTATGTTTGCATAAAAACCGTTCATGGCGGTGGGAGAAGACTACATCGAATGTGGAATTAAGTTTTATCTTGGAGATGAACTGAGATATAAAAACATTGCACTTTTTATACAAAAGTGAAGGAGATGATCCTGTGGACAAGGCCAAGTACAGTTTGGAGCTATCAGTAGTGTCCAGACAAGACAACACAATTCCCCAATAGAGCTTGCTGATCTTTATGCCTTCTCTATGGCTCATGCACATATTTGTGTCTTGTTTGAATATTTGTCTGCATAGGTTTCAGGTAATAAGATGTTTACATATTTGTTTACAACCACCGCACATTTTGGGTCCATAGATAGTGGATTGGATATGACTATTTTAAATAGACAGATTTGCTCCACATATAATGATTGTTATTTTAAAAAAATTATACAATGTGCATTCCTGTTAATAAAATTAATACTGTAAATGTATTCATTCAACCAGTCTGTTTTATTAGACTAGAAGTATAGATCATGTATTTGTATAAATGTCTAAGCCCAATCCATACATCCTACAGTATGTTTTAATATGCTAACCTTATTGTTTTTTTTTAATAGTCTCAATTTCCATGTACATTTCCTCTCCCTAACCCCCTGATTTCACAAAAACCAGTAATTAAGTGGACTGTCTACCCCAGGTGTGAATGAGTGTATTATTAATATGTATGGTGCCCTGCAATGGATTGACTACCCCATTTACACCTCATACATATATATAGTGTTCCCATGATAGGTGTTGGATCCACCACAACCCTGACTCAAGTAAAGTGGTACCTTACTATGGTCTAAACCTATCTCTAATATTTCTTTTTACTCTGGACATTTCCTTGGAAGTTTTTTTTTTAAGTGAATGTTATGAACAAGAGGCACATTAATGCAACAGTCCACAGAGTAAAACGCTTGATAACTTGTGGGAGAGATAAATCGGCTTGTGGGAACTGTACACACAATCATTCAGGAACACCACTTGTACATTACAGGAATTCAGCTGGGAGTTATCATACAGTCCTGACCTCACTACAAATCATTTCCACAGGTTTGTTAAATTAAAGGGGTTCCTGGGAGGCCAGAGTTTCAGATGTGAAGCAGACTCATAAATGTGTTCTGTTATTCAGCAAAATTGAAAGTCCCGGTTTGACTTGAACACCCCTCATCTATACTGTATGCAGGACAATGACGTTATACCTGATAATATTTAAGTAATGTTTGTAAAATTATTTGTGCTCTAGTATAATCAGCCTTCATCTATGTGACTACAGCTGCTGTGGAAGTGATTTAACTTACTGTACAATCAGAGAAAAGGCATTTTATTCGCATAAATAGAGCTGGTGTAAAATGTAGCCTAATGATGCATAAGTGTGTATACCATTTTAATATGAATATTGAACATTATTCTGAACAAGCACACCAAGTTTCTTGGTTTGTTCATGGTTTAAGTTTTCTTTTATTTGGTCATCACCAGCGTGGATCTGTGTGCTTAGTCTACAGGGTGTGAGTTTAACAACAAACTAACACTACCACGAGAATGTGCCACATCCTTTCACACTGCTGCTCATGTGTAGAAATGTCACCTAATCAAACCCAAGCAAGAATATTAAATGCCGTTTTTATAATATCACTGTATACAGTTTATATATATTTAAAAAAAAAAAAAGTTTAATCCACTATATCAGAATTGCTTTAAATAAAAAATAAATAAATACTAAATGTAAAACTAAGTGTAACACTCTTTAAGAAGGTCACGAGCTTTCCTCAACAGGAAATGACGAAGGGAAACTGCAGAGAAGTCAACTATCGAGGGCGTTAGCAAGACTCTGTATAGATTGGGTTTCTATAGGTATTGTGTTTTTTAAAGTGCTTAATGTAATGTTTTAATGTTGTTCTTTGTAGGGGACATGGATTTAAGATGTTTTGCCAGGCTGAATTATGAGCCATATTATTAATGAACAAATGCATTTAACGACACTGGTGATTAACTACCACATGGACACCACATGGAACCTTTTTTCTAAATGAATCCCATATGTTCCTCAGACATGTCTTCTCACTGTGACTCAACAGTTTGAGCTATACATTTGTAAAAAAAATTCTGTGCAAAACCCTAAAGATACTTGTGTATTCTGAGGCACAACAGATGATATTAATTCAGATAGATTATTATTTCATATTTGCCATGGGTGATGTTTGTCATGACGGCTCCTCCCATTCATCTGTATTTGTTTTTTCTCTGGGGACACAATATTTCCTGGTTCTCTGTTTAGAAGAAAAGTACAGTACATGTACATGAACAAATTGTTTGAATTTGTGTGAAATATGAAATAATAGGTTTCATTTGATAATTTTTCTTTTGTCAAGATTTTTTTTGTACCCTGATTGTGATATTTTTCTTTTTAACTACTTTATAGTAGTTATATGACTGTATGTGCATTTGACATGCTATAGCACATAGTCTTATCAGTGCAACTTTAAACAAGAATTATTTTAAAACGTAATAATGCATTGCACTGCATGCATTTAGCTACACTACATGGCCAATTGTGTGGAGACTTTACCATTGCAGTATACAAGATATACCGTGTCCAATCACATCTACAAACCTGTCTTTGTGTTACTGTCTCCATCACTATTGCATGTCTGGAATTTCCTTAATGTTCAATAAAGTATCTATCTATCTATCTATCTATCTATCATTGTATCAATCAATCATAAAGACATTCATTCAACACTCAATTGTATAGGATGACTTTATGCTGTAGCATAACAATTCCCCTTCAATGAAACCAGCAGTTTCAAACATAACAATGCCCCTGTGCCCAAAGTGACCTCCATGAAGACATGATTTGCTGAGGTTGGAGTGTTCACCTTCCAACATGCCCATATGACCCTGTTTAACCTGTGAGTTCAAAGATGTCCCTGCCCTATGGTACTTTAACTAAACTTTGGACCTTTGGCTTTGATAATTTCCACCCATTCAGTTAAAAGGGTATTAGTGTGATCAACAACAACTGTTATGCAAGAAGGATTGATATTCAGTTCTGTGGGAGGAAACCAGAGCACCTGGAGAAAACCCACGAAGCATGGGGAGAACACATAGACCTAGAGTGGGATTTGAACCCAGACCCTGGAGGGGCAAGGCGACAGTGCTAACTACTAAGCTACACATTTGTAAGTTGCTCTGAATAAGAGTGTCTCCCAAATGCCTAAATGTAAATGCAAATGGATTAAATATGGCAGGCTTCTTGGCTGACATATTGAGTTTATTTAGTTTGTTTAGGGTTTTTTGTTGTTGTTGTTGTTGTTGTTATTAGTGCTTAATCATTGAAACTCAAATTTGAATGTGTAATGTCAATTAAAATGTTACTTATATTCAAAGGTTCTATTATACTGTATATAGAATGTTTGTATTTTTTTTAAAAATAATAACGTACTTGGAGTCGTGCCAAAGGTGCGCACGAGAGCTATAAGAACAACACGCGGTGGGTTGTGACGTCATTCTGGTGGGGGGAGGGGGGAGGAGGGTATGGTGGGTATAAAGTCAGCTGCTTCCTTTGTTCCTATTTACACGCTACTGTTTGTGTAAGCTGAGCTGCGCTGTTGCTAAGACTGTTGCTGTGGCTCTTCTTCCTGTTCAGAACAAAAGCAGCACGGTTTCTTTGTTACGCGTTACTTTTATATTGCGTTCTGTTCACGGTAAGTCTTATTAGAATGTAAGTCTTACGTATGTTTATATGAAGAAGAATAGCTTTAATAACTTCTGAGTAAAGTTTTACCGGCAGAACGTCATCGAGCCGACTAACTAACCGGCTCCTGCGCTTTCTTTCAGGAGTATGTTTTTTCAGTGTCCGGTTTCTGAGCTGTTTTCTATGGAAGAACAAGGCAACCAGATTATAGTTGAAAGTAATTTCAACGAGAGGGACGCTTTTAGAGAAGCCTGATAGCGTTGCCCGGGGTCTCTTGAGTGAAGGTAATATATATTTAAAAAAAAATAATAGTACAAAACATTTTTATGTTTATATGTATATTTTGTTTGTTTCCCAGTTAACACAGCATACGTCATAATCAATACTTCCCTGTACAAGTGTCAGACCTATTTTTCCAGTTCCATTTTTATGTTCGTTTGATCAGTAATCCACTGACGTCAGTACTTTTACTTTTGTACTTTTTTTTTTTTTTATACCTCTTTGGTGTGACGAAAAACAAATTGAGGTCGCTTCCTTTTACTTGTAAAATATATCATGTAAGTCTTTTCTTCCCTTCTTCTTTCTGTTCACTGCACTTCCCCATCAGAATTTAAGGTCTCAAGGGGACACAATGTTCCTCCTAGTGCTATCAGGCAGAGGGGGGGGGTTATCTAGTTAGCATATGCATCCTGCCCATCTCCTAAGCACTGTCTTGAAATAAAAGTGAATTTGTTCACACACCAAGAACTTAAATTTTTTTTTTTTACTCCGCATGTTCTTTGCGGACTGGCTGGCCTGTCAGACAGGGAACTGATCACTTCATTAGGATGGCCACACATCACATCACACAGTTAAAGAGAACTGAAGGAGTTTAGCTGAATTTTTTGATGCTTTACAGAGTAAAAATCAAAGAAAGAAATGACCCAAGTGCAGACCAAATTCAGAGTACAGTGACTTAACTGTAATCTTTTATTTTCTTCCTCAGATCTGGGTGGAGTTCACCTATCTTGTTTTCACATCATCAGTCTTCAAGCTCCTTTTCCAATTACAAATTCCAGAAAGGTCAAAAAATGGTTGGGTTTGGACCTGCAGATGTGCCCCCGACGGCTGGTGTGAAGTTTATTGGCGCTGGAACGGCAGCGTGCATTGCTGACTTGGTCACCTTTCCTCTGGACACTGCCAAAGTCAGGCTCCAGGTAAGGGTCTAGAAAATGCCTCCCCCCACTTCTCTCCCAAAGGTGTCGTGCTGGATATGCAGAATCTTCTTGAACATCTGCTAATCTTTCTTACCTTCAAGCAGCAAGACCAGCTTTCATGCCTGAATGACTTTTAATGTTAATCTTTGAAACCTTTTAAGTCACACACTGACTTTAGCTTTCTCCCATTTTTTTTTTTCCCCTCTCAACTTCCAATGTTTTTCCTCGCACTAGTCTTGTAAGCTGAACCAGGAGTTGATGCTTAAGCCCTAGGACCCGTGCAGATCTTGATTGACGTCATGGACATCATGTGGCTGGAGACTGTCCCTTCTTCCAAGTGGCCGTTCTTGGTGTCTGTAAAGTCTTTCCATGCCCCTTTTTGTTCTGTACAGATCCAAGGAGAGTCCAGTGCTACCGTGACAGCGAGTTCTGCCCAGGCGATGAAGTACCGCGGGGTGTTCGGTACCATTGCCACCATGGTGCGTACAGAAGGGCCTCGTAGTCTTTACAACGGGCTGGTGGCTGGACTGCAGCGCCAGATGAGCTTTGCTTCAGTCCGCATTGGCCTTTATGACTCGGTTAAGCAGTTTTATACCAAAGGATCTGACCGTAAGTTTGTGATGAAATGTAATTATGATTGACTTTAACTCTGCTTACATTTGGTGGAGTTTCACAGCAATACATTGTGCATAATGTGAAATCTGGCCTTTGTCTTTTCTAGATGTTGGAATTGGCAGTCGCCTGCTGGCAGGCTGCACCACTGGTGCGATGGCAGTTGCCTTGGCACAGCCCACAGATGTGGTCAAGGTGCGTTTTCAAGCCCAGGTTAGCGCTGGTGCCGCTAACAAGCGCTACCAAGGCACTATGCATGCATACCGAACCATTGCCAAGGAGGAGGGGTTTCGTGGACTGTGGAAGGGTAAGTCTCTGAGGCATGCAATATCTATGCTAAAATCATATTGGCAGCTTATCAGACCTGGCACAAAAATTACCTTTCACATTTCAGGAACAGGCCCAAACATCACCCGCAATGCCATTGTGAATTGTACTGAGCTGGTGACTTATGACCTCATCAAAGATGCTCTTTTACGAAATACACCAATGACTGGTAAGCCAGTGGTAAATAATACAAATGTTTACTATTACAAAACCCATGGCAGCAAACCTAAATGGTAACATTTCTCACAGACACCCTTCCATGCCACTTTACATCTGCATTTGGTGCTGGTTTCTGCACCACAGTAATCGCTTCTCCAGTTGATGTTGTGAAAACAAGATACATGAACTCTGCCCATGGCCAGTACAGCAGTGCCCTGAACTGTGCTCTGGCCATGCTGACCAAAGAGGGGCCTATGGCCTTCTATAAGGGGTAAGATGAATTGATGTACTTAATTAAACTTAATTTTACTAAAAAAAAAAAAAAAAAATCAGTGTTTAAAATCTCTTCACTCTACTTGTAGGTTTATGCCTTCATTCCTGAGGCTGGGCTCCTGGAACGTAGTGATGTTCGTCACCTATGAACAGCTGAAACGTGCTATGATGGCGGCTCGCCATAACTGGTCTTCTCCTCTTTAGGTCATTAGGGGCTTTCTGCTGATAATGTATCTATTTTTAGGTCTCTTCTTTTCATCTTTTTGGACCCTAGTCTTCTAACTTGTCCAACCTAAACAAATCGCTGATTCCCTAGTGACATTCATTCAAGTGTATCCCGGGACTAGAAAGCTGGTCTAGATCCTTTGCCCTTGTATTTTATTTTTCTTTAAAAAATTTTTTTTTAGTAATAAAGTTTCTGAAATAAAGCTGTTTTTATTTTTTTCAAAAGCAGAACTGATAACAGTACTTTTATGGGAATACATAACACATCTGTGATATGACATGAAAATAGAGAAGTGGGTAACTATCTCAGTTTCATGAGGGTGATTCACATGGTAAGAGCTTGCTTAATAAGCAGTTTCTTCTCAGGCGAGAGCTTCTGTGGGAAGTGCGTTTTAAACTGGATGATTAGGTCCCCACGTTCAGCAGGGTTGTTGGGTAAAGGCATTCCCTCTCCTGGCACCAGCTTGCTGTACTGTGGACTACATGGAACAGGGGTTTTAAAAAGATTTGTTGATACACTGTGATGTTAAAGCAGGTTTATAATATAAGAATCAATTTATCTTTGTTAAATTATGGATTCAAATTCTTTCAGTGTGTATATAAGAACAGTTTGACTAAAAACTAAGTCTTCAATATGCAGCTAAATATAGCTAATAATATAATTGGACATAGTACATCATGATACACCAGAATACCAAATCATGTTTAATTATTTAAGAAAACCATGACTGCTCATGCAGCTTTAATGATTTCAAACATTTTCATATCACGTTTGGTTATCTAAGGTGGTGAAAGGGTGGGTAGGAGGAGAGAAAAGCCTTACTCCCATTCTTTCAATGCTAACATGCATTTAATTCTAAAAACAGCATATCTAAGCACAATGTGTGTGTGAAAGATAACAGAGAAATGCTATACACACCACACAATGTCATTGACAGGAATGTTGAGAAGTCTGCCATCTAGTGTCTCTATCTCCACTGAAAACCCAGTCAGTGCCTGTGAAGACAGTTGCTCAAACATAATGATCATTTAGATCAGACATGTAAAGACCTTGATGAGCCTCACCTTCTCGAGTGGTATGTTTTCTGTGTGAATCAAGTCGTTATTCTGACGAGTAAACAGGGGATGCGGCTTTTGGCGGACGATGAAAACGATATCTGCTGGAATGCTGTTTGGCCCCTGAAGGGAAAAAAATGTGCAGCGTCTTGCTAAAAGCTGGTTAGAAAGTGTTAATTTTTATAACCACAGTAGATGACCTACATAATTTATAGCTGATACTAAACATCTAGTTGTTGATTTGGCAAAAGGTTCTGTAAAGACTTGTAAGATTTATGGAAGGAATCTCCAGTATCGGGGCTGTGTAAATGTCAACAACCTTCATGGGAACTTTCCAGTTTCTCTGCGACACAAAAGCTGTTTTTTGTTTTGTTTATAATGTTCAAGAGGTTTATAGCTTCTACAACATAAGTGATAAGAGGAACGAGGCATTCTACAACATTAAATGTAAAGGATTAAAAAGGAGCAACAATAAAATCAGGACGTCATGTTATTAGAAAATATCACATATTGTGGATAATTTTAACTCTTATAATAAGTCATAATTTACAGGATCAGAGATGTCAAATTCACACCTGATCACCCTCTTTAGGGAATGTAATCCGTGTTCCTTCCTTCCAGCCTGGTTTTACTGTGATGGTTAAAATCTTGTCTTTAATGCTAGATGTCTGTCCATCTCCATTCATCACCTAAATAAATACTCTACTGTTAATCTTACAAAAAAACAACCACATACTGCAGTGTGCTTTGGGAGAATCATAATGCATACAATACTTATTAGGCCAACTGCTTCCAATACAACAGGACAATGTTTGAACATCTTACACGTCGGGATATCCTTATCTTTTTGATGCATCCGTGGAAAAGGTCCTCTAGGGATAAATGCAGGTCACGCTCAATAGGTTGATCCTGTGTTTTCACCTCACACCCACGGAGGCCTCCGAAACTGAGGTCCTGGTCTGTGGTGTGGAAATCTGAGGAGACAATAACAACATCAGTCGACCTCAGTCTTGAACCTCACAATCCCCAGTTTCTCAGCATTAAGACATAATGATCCTGAAATATAGAATTCATGGAATCATAGAATTTTAAATCCATATGTGCAGCTCCCTACCAATGGGTCTGGAAAAAAGAACATTTATAGCCAGCAAAGAGAATATGTATCTGTTTAATTATTTGTGTGATTTCTTTGCAACAAACCTGAAAAAGTAAAAAACTTGAATCACCTGTAAGACAAAATTCTATACATGGTAACATGACTCGTGGCACAAAATAAGCTTAGAGAAAAGCTTTGGAAAATCAACTGACCTTGGAACCGAGAGACGTGTGTTTGCTGAAGCAACAGCAAAAACAAACCATAATTGACAGCTGGGTGGAGTACATTGCTGTAAAAAAGCATGCAGTGCTGTGAAAAAGTATTTGCCACTTGCAGTGGGGGGGGGGGGGATTTACGTAAAATGCGTAGATTACGCATTTTGTAAATACAAAATGCGTTTTTAAATGACTCATCTCCATGAATATCATTTATTAAAAGAAAAAAAGCTGTCCAAACCTGCTTGGCCCCATGTGAAAAAGTAAACCTAATAACTGGTTGTGCCAGCCTGGGAGGCAACAACTGCAATCAATCGTATGGCTGAGATAAATGGTAATGAGTCTCACACTGGACAAATTTTGGCCCATTATTCTTTGCAGAATTATTTTTATTCAGTCACATTGGAGGGTTTTGAGCATAAAAGGCCTGTTTAAGTTCATGCCAGAGCATCTCAACTGGATTTAGGTCCGGACTTTGACTAGGCCACTGAAAAACGTTTAAAGGTTTTTGGAAGTATTCACAGGTGGACTTGGTGTATTTTGGATCATAGTTCTGCTGCTGGAGCACAGAATTCACGGTTCCATCAATTAAGGCAAGTCGTCCAAGTCCTGAATCTGCAAAGCAGCCCTTTACCTTCACACTACCACCACAATAATATACTTTTACACCAGATGTACCTGGTCCACACAATATGTGCGGATAAGGAAAAGAGGCAATTATTAGATTTTGGGCTGTGAGCGTAAAAGTAAGATCATATTATAACAAGGTTCACGTTTGCAAACAAAACAGAAGTCTATTATTTCTTTTCTTTCCTATGGACATCTTTATGTAGGTCTGTGCCAGACTACTACTTTAACTTATATATAATAATATGATAATACACTGTATATTTGATGGCATCCAAGATGCATTTGTGGCCAAAACTAAGCTTGAATTGGTCTAATGTGTGGAAAACCAAGCTTACCAGCGAAAGGATTATCTCCACCGAAGAATTGTTGGAATGTTTTCTCAGGATTTTCATGGTAGATGTATGCCGATGACCATGCACCACTCGCTGCGGACTCTGGAGGTATTCCACCTTTAAGGCCCTCCTCTCCAAACTTATCGTACGTGGCCTTTTTCCGAGCTGCAGGGTTAGATTAGTGATCGACTCTTTCAAAATGTAGGTTAACATGCCACGAAATACAATACAACAAAACACATTTCCACATTTAGGCATTTGGCAGATGTCCTTATCCAGAGCAACTGACATTTTTATCTGATTATACATCTGACCAGTTGAGAATTAAGGGCCTTTTTTAAGGGTCCAACAGGGACAAACTGGTGGTCGTGAGATGTGAAGCTGGGACCTTCCAATCCATAGTCCAATGTCTTAACCACTGAGCTACACTTGACCCCCCACACATCTTCCACTGAGCTTCCCCTTGACCCCTTTACCTCTAGGGCATGTCCATGATGCTAATCTCTGCTCCACCACATACCAAAGATGTTCTATTTGATTGAGAGTTGGTGACTGTGAAGGCCATTTAAGTACAGTGAACTCATGTCATGTTGAAGCAATCAGTTTCTGACAAAGCAGTCAGCTTTGTTACATGGCAAATTATTCGGTGTCATAAAGGGATGGTCAGGTAGTTTGAAACTAAAATGCCAAAAAAATATCCCCCACGCCATTACACCACCACTACCAGCCTGAACTGTTCATACAAGCCAGGATGGATCCATGCTTTCATGTTGTTAATGGCAATCTACAATCTTGCAGCAGAACACGAGGCTCATTAAACGAGGCAACACTTTTTTCAAATCTCCTATTGTCCAATTTTGGTAATCACATTCAAATTGTAGCCTCAGTTTCCAGTTCTTATCTGACAAGAGTGCTTCCCGGTGTGGACTTCTGCTAATGTAAGAGATCTAACTTTGATGTTTGACGTGTCATTTCAGTCAGAGATGCTTTTTGGCATGCCTTGGGTTGTGACAAGATGATGTTTGAGTAACTGTGGCCTTTCTATCCTCCGTAACGTTGAGGTCTTGATATATTACAGTAAACTGTGGCCTTTCTATCATTCTCCTCTGACCTCCGGTGAGAGTACTGTTGCTTACAGTATAAACCTTAGAGATAGTTGTGTGTGAAAATCCAAGTAGATCAGCAGTTTCGGGAAATTTCACAGCAGTCTTTCTGGCACCAACAATCATGCCACGTTCAAAGTCACTTATATCACATTTCTTCTCCATTCCGATGCTTCAGCAGATTGTCTTAACCGTGTCCACATTCCTAAATGCATTAAGTAGAAGCTATGTGATTGGCTGATTAGATATTCGTGGTAATGAACAGTCGAACAGGTGCGCCTAATGAAGTAGTCAAAACACAAGCCTTGGACAGCCAACACACAAGCCTTACAGATAAGTCACACAAAAACACATGAAATTTACACACGCTGATGTTACTGTTTGTCTTAACTTATTTTCATAAGTGAAAAAGTTTGTTTCTTTAAAGATGACCAAAAACAGATTATTTGAATTCTCCTATTAACTTCTACATGTAATTCAAACTTCTATGTTAAATGCAGTCATTTGGATGGCTTGTGCACTTTCTGTTCAAGGCGACTGTCTCCCCTGTGCGGGTGTGAACGTATTACATCGCTTTATTTGTAATTGAGGTGCGAGCAAAACAGGATGCTCCACTTGTGATTTGTGCATTCAGTGATTTTTTTTTTTTTTTGTGGTCTGAGGGTGTACCTGGGTGTGCCAAAACCCATCATGTAAGAGCATAAACAAACGTGTTTGGATATGTGCAAATAGTATTTTTACAGATAGAACACTAAAGAAGGTTTCTCCAAAAGGATCATTATTGGATTCATCACTATGAGCCTGAGAGTACATAATGGAAACATCTTCAATCGCTGACAAAGAAAAAGTTCAAAAGTCAACCAAATTTAAAAAATATATATATTCTCAAGGGCCAGTATTGGAACAGTATCAGGAAAAAATTCACAAATCAACCGTGCTCCTGAAGCCTAAACTTGGTATTAAATGCAGAGGACTCCTATTCAAGGGCAGTCTTCTGAGGTGTTAAAAGCGTCCTTCCTATAGTCCTGATCTCGCTCCATAGGACTTTGTAAGCAGCCCTACGAGGACAAAGATTCACTTCTGACGAAGAAGTGAAGACAACAGTGCATTAGTGGCTCGAATCTCAGACTAACATTTTTTAATGAGGGATACGGAAAAGCTTGTTGATAGACAGAGTGTATTGAAAAGCAAGGAGATTTTTATGCATTTTTCTTTTATAAAAGTTCATTTAGATGAATACTAAAAACCAGATAACTGGTTTTATCCAGCCTCATACTTACCCTCATACAGTTATACCATTGGTTTGTACATTTTATTGATTTACACTTACGGTCACTCAGAACATCATAAGCTTCAGAAACGTGCTTGAACTTCTCATATGCACCAGGCTCGCTGTTGTTTTGAGGATGATATTTCAGTGCTAGTCGACGATACCTGATTTGAAATAAAATAAAATGCAGTAAAAGGTACATTACTGGAAACAACACTATTGAGTACTTTTAATACATTCTATTCCTATTTTATTGTCTGATAACAGTGAAATTGTCTTAAAACAAGAACATAGCTCAGTCTGATATCATATTAGTGTAACCAGTAGCTTAACTAGGTAGCTTTATTAGCATTACCAGCATTATTAGTATATTAATGCGCTAGTTTACTCTGGCCGTATTCCAAATAAACCTCGTTTTAAGCAATTAGTGCACTACATAGGATGTAAACATCATTGTGACATTCACTATAAAGTGCACGAGTACACTTACACACAGCCCGGTAAGAAAGCGTTATGGGTGTTCGTTTTTTTTTTTTTTTTTATTAAAGGAAAAAGAGCTAAACTCATTCTTACGACTGTTTAATGTCGAGGTCGGATGCATTTCGGTTAATTTCCAGCGTCGTGTAATAGTCTTTTCCCATTTCGAGTTTAATTACAACAAGAAAACTTCACACACGTCTCCGTATTCGCCCATTAGTTTGATTCTGTGCCGGTTGCTAGGCAACGTTGCTGTAGTGACGTCGCTAAGCTTACTGGGTAATGCCGTTTTATTGGTCTAGGCGCCATATTTTTAGACAGGTAAAGTAGGAAATGTAAAGTATGATTGTGCACAGTTTTGAATAAAATACAATAAACACTCTCTCTCATTACTATATATATATATATATATATATATATACACACACATACACACACACATACATATACACTCACCTAAAGGATTATAAGGAACACCATACTAATACGGTGTTTGACCCCCTTTCGCCTTCAGAACTGCCTTAATTCTACGCGACATTGATTCAACAAGGTGCTGAAAGCATTCTTTAGAAACATTGGCCCATATTGATAGGGTAGCATCTTATGGTTGATGGAGATTTGTGGGATGCACATCCAGGACACGAAGCTCCCGGTCCACCACATCCCAAAGGTGCTCTATTGGGTTGAGATCTGGTGACTGTGGGGGCCATTTTAGTACAGTGAACTCACTGTCATGTTCAAGAAACTACTCTGAAATGATTCAAGCTTTGTGACATGGTGCATTATCCTTCCTGCTGGAAGTAGACATCAGAGGATGGGTACATGGTGGTCATAAAGGGATGGACATGGTCAGAAACAATGCTCAGGTAGGCCGTGGCATTTAAACGATGCCCAATTGGCACCAAGGGGCCTAAAGTGTGCCAAGAAAAGATCCCCACGCCATTACACCACCACCAGCCTGTACAGTGGTAACAAGACATGATGGATCCATGTTCTCATTCTGTTTACGCTAAATTCTGACTCTACCATTTGAATGTCTCAACAGAAATCGAGACTCATCAGACCAGGCAACATTTTTCCAGGCTTCAACTGTCCAATTTTGGTGAGCTCGTGCAAACTGTAGCCTCTTCTTCCTATTTGTAGTGGAGTTTCCTGCTGTTGTAGCCCATCCGCCTCAAGGTTGTGCGTGTTGAGGCTTCACAAATGCTTTGCTGCATACCTCGGTTGTAACGAGTG
The DNA here is from genome assembly GCA_030347435.1 of Clarias fuscus. Lineage (NCBI taxonomy): Eukaryota > Metazoa > Chordata > Actinopteri > Siluriformes > Clariidae > Clarias > Clarias fuscus. The sequence continues at coordinate 5,644,421 of CM059223.1, read as the reverse complement.
GTTATTTCAGTCAAAGTTGCTCTTCTATCAGCTTGAATCAGTCGGCCCATTCTCCTCTGACCTCTAGCATCAACAAGGCATTTTCGCCCACAGGACTGCCGCATACTGGATGTTTTTCCCTTTTCACACCATGCTTTGTAAACCCTAGAAATGGTTGTGCGTGAAAATCCCAGTAACTGAGCAGATTGTGAAATACTCAGACCGGCCCATCTGGCACCAACAGCCATGCCACGCTCAAAATTGCTTAAATCACCTTTCTTTCCCATTCTGACATTCAGTTTGGAGTTCAGGAGATTGTCTTGACCAGGACCACACCCCTAAATGCATTGAAGCAACTGCCATGTGATTGGTTGATTAGATAATTGCTTTAATGAGAAATTGAACAGGTGTTCCTAATAATCCTTTAGGTGAGTGTGTATATACACATATATACTCCCCCATATTCACACTCCTCAAAATTTCCCATATTTTGTACTGAAATTAACATTGTTAGGGTTTCATGGAACAAATATATAAATAAATGAATTAATTATGTACCTGTACTGAATGCATCAGAAATGTTAAACGCAAGAAAAAAAAAAATCCACAACAGTGTCAATTCAAGTACACATTTATTTTAAGGTTTAACATTATAACAAATCCAAACACCTTTTTAACTAATTTGTGCCAGAAGTCCTTCGAGTTCTGGTCTGGCTTTGAACCGGGCTTTGTATTCTGCCTCAGTGTGCTGAAAAGCAAAGACAGAAATATGAAGTACATTAAGTTTAGGTGGCACTGATGTGTGAAACATGAAAAAAATTAAGCAGTTAAGAGAGATAATTGATTGACAGAAGTCTGTGACTTCACACCTTCACAACAATTCCCTGAACATAACATTTACACTATATATATATTATATTAGATACATTAGATATGAGAATATTATTATACTATACTATTATATACTATACATATACAAGAATACTATTATAATTACTATTTTAATGTACAATGTAGAACAAGAACCAGCAGAAGAAAAAATCTGCTTGTTGTGATCACCTCATTTATCAAGAGCTCAACTCCCTCTGGCTGGTTTCTGAGAAGGACCTCTGTTAGCACCGGAGCCAGTGTTGCCTTCATTTCGGTTACCTAATTTAAAACGTTTAAATAAAATGATACATCTGAGGGATAATAATGAATTGTTTGCAGGATGATGTATATAATAAGCCAAATAAATTTTAATGACCAGCTTTATAACCAACTTTAGTGCAGTATTTTCTTTTTTTTTTTTTAACATTTACCTGAACGACCCGTTCGTGAGTTTTAAGCACAGCATCAATGTACATTTTGGTGCCCTGCTCAGGCATGATCATGACTTCTGTGCTCTTAGTAGGCAATGCGTAGCTTAAGGGGAAGGAAAAAAAACAAGAAGCAAAATGGTTATTTTCATTCTCCTGGGGCAACCCTGTCAGGTGTCTGGCATGGTGTTCTCTCTCTCTTAGATGTTCCGATCAGTCTCCAACTGTGTGTACAAATCAAAAACATGAGAAAAATACATTCCCTGTTTTTAATTTTCTATTTTTTCTTAGTCAGGGCCTAAACAGCTCAATTAGATTTCTCCCCTAATGTGCGTTTGAAACTGAGGACCGAGTTAGAAGACAAAGCATTATGTACAATTACACACACACACTGAAACACTTGTTCTACGGAAATAGTAAAATATGCGACCTTTAAGGCAGAATGTTTAAAACACACACAAAAATGTATGTAAGATTTAATGGTTTCCCTTATCTCTGAGTGAAATCTCACCTGTCGCTCACTTTGATGTCAAGGCGGTTACAGAGTTTATGAATGTACTGAGCGTAATGTTCCACCAGGGTCATGTCATATCCAGAGACCTTCATGTTCAGCACACCGTACTCGGTTTCCGTCGCTGACTTGATCTCCTTCATCTGAAGTTTATCCTTCTTCTTCTTTTGCTATAGTTATAATTACAATGAAAGCTTCACAACTCTATTCAAACTAGACAACAACGCTTATTTAATACTTACAGTGCTGTGAAAAAGCATTTGCCCACATTTGGACACATTTGTCGCACTCAAATGATTGAGATAATCAAACAAATTTGAATATAACACAAAAATAACCATAGAAAATACAAAATGCAGTTTTTAAATGATGATTTCATTTATTAATGGAAAAAAGCTGTCCAAACCTACCTGTCTTTATATGAAAAAGTAACTGTTCCCTAAACGTAGTAACTGGTTGTGCCACCGGTGTTTGCGATAACTCACAGTCTTTCACATCGCTGTGGAGGAATTTTAGCCCGGTCTTCTTTGCAGAATTGTTTAAATTCAGCCACACTGGAGGGTTTTCGAACACGAATGGCCTGTTTAATTATCTCGATCGGATTTAAGTCCGGACCACTCCTAAGGCCCAACCTTGATTTTGTTTGTTTTAAACCATTCAGGGGGGGCATTTGCTATTGTGTTTCAGATCATTGTCCTGCTGCACAAAACAAGTGCATTTGAGTTTGAGGTCACAAACTGATGGCAGACATTCTTCTTTAGAAATTTCTGGTGAAGCACATAATTTCTGTTAGTTCTACACCTGATGTAGCAGGACACACACCTTCCAAAAAGTTAAACTTTTGTCTTATCGGTCCACAGGTTCTACATTTGCCCTTGGGTTCTTCAAAATAATTTTTGGCAAATGTGAGACGAACCTTTGTGTTCTTTGTTTTGGAATTCTCCCATGAATGCCATTTTTTGGTCTCTTTGGTTACTATTAGTTAAATTTGATGATCTCAATCATTTAAGTGTGACAAATATGCAAAAAAAAGAAAAGAAAGAAAAAAATCTTTTTTACAGCAATGTACTAAATATGTTTCCAAACCACAGTTATCTTAATTTATGTTATTTCAATGTATATGATTAATCACTCAGACCCACCATCTCCTTCGGAAGCAGGTACTTGTATCGACCGATCCCATGCGTAGGCATGGATCTGTACTGTCTCTCAGGAAGAAAGATGCCTGCGAAAAAAGAACTAGAATATTTAATTCAAAATGTATTCGGTTATGAATCGCGATTCTTTTGTTGTGTTGTGATTCACATATCGCCACACTCACTCCACAATCAATGATTTTAAAACAATTTTTTACATTTATAGTAGAGACAAACCGATCGATCGGCCAGTGACCAGAATTAACTGCTTTTCATTTTGATTGGCCGTGACCGGTGATTGGCCGATCAGCCTCGGATATAACCGTTTCTGTAACGAGTGCCGAAGTTCCTAAGTGGCATAACAGAAACATTATTTCATTATCAGAAATAGCACACGTTAAAGGTCTTCTATCTGCCTTTTTCTCCAAACTCTGTGACCCACTCATTACACATGATTACACCAGTCTCAAAGCATTCCCATGATTCCCATCCCTAATTAACTCTACAGACTTCCTCGATGGGTCAATGTGATTATCACAATCAATGAATTTAATGAATTGAAGGTTTGTTTGTTTTTGTCCATGCACGTGGTCACATTACCTGGTGACACCTGATGCTGTATTACAGAAGACCTGGAATGAGGAATAAAGAATTTCAATAAACAACCTCAAGTTATAATGAGTCATTTAATGAAGCTAATGTAAGATTAAAGACCAACCGAATCAGAGATACAGCCTGGGCCAGGGCTCGGGTGTTCTGCATGAGCAAAACCTGCATGAGAAAGTTGAAATTAAAAATATATATAAAGTAGTGCACAAAACACAGCATCACACAGCAGTGTTTTAGCCACATGAACAACCAGGTGACCTCCAGGACTCACAAAATCCCACACCACTGCGTTATTACAGGAGAAACACTCTACCTTTCCGGTTAAAGCAGTCATCACTACAGTCCTCAGAATTAAATTTCTGTCAGAATGTAAATAAAAATCAATCCATCCGTCAATATAACATTTTATTTGAACCCTGCATGCATTTCCGGGCTTTGTCTCCTACTCGTGTGTTATGAGATATTTACTGCGGAAGCGCAGCGCCCTTGAGCGCCGTCGTGCGGTGCGGCGAAGAAACTACAAGCAAACGCGTTCCTGTACTTTTTTATTGTAAGAAAGGAAATACGTCGATTATCCATATAAAGGTACTCTATCGTTCATTCATTAAGATTTTTTCCAGAATAAATTATTTTTAGCAGTATAATTGTAAGTATAATCTTATATGCCTTTAGACACTTCATTATTAATTATTTCACAATAATTCTCCTTCCTCTTATTATTATTATTCAACATTTTATCTGGTGGCACAGTGACACAGTGTTGTTGCCTTGCACCTCCAGGGTCACCTCATGCCCAATGTCTCCTGGGATAGGCTACAGGCCCTCCATGACCCTGTACACATGATATGCAGTATAAAAGATGAATGAAGGAATGAAAATTTTACCTAATTTCCTCCTTCTCATAGTGATTATTAATTTTGACCCAGCCTTTAATGTTCTTCTACACCTTGTTGGTTATATATTCTTGTATAATCTGCTAACCGGCTGCTGAAACATTAAAATTTCACTTTGGAATTAAGTACTCTATTTATCTATCTTATCAATGTAGACATTTCCCCTTGTGTTTTAGAAGATTGTTGACACAGAAATATATTACTGCTGATATGATCTGACATGTCTCCTTATTCTCCCTATTGTTTTTGTTCTTCTTCCTCTTCCTCTTCTTCTTCTTTTTGTTTCTTTTAAGTTTAGATCAATATACAATTTTATCTTAGCCACTAAGCAAGGTATGTTTTTTATTTTCATAAAAAAATTAACTGCAGTCAATATACTTAATTTCCCTTTAGGTTATTTCAGTTTAACTGTTGTAAAAACAAAGTTTTTTATTCTAGCTTTTATTATTATTATTACGGCTCAAGCACTATGACATCAGCACTATGATGTCATAGCTCTGATAGTGCTAACAATCTCAGACATCAGCATTATGATGTAAATGCGATGCTCTGCATGTCATGGGTTCTACTCAAGGGGATGTCAGTTATTTTGGGTTATTTTCAAAAATCACTTAATGGATTTTGACATCCTAGGGCATTATCCTAGGGGATTCCACACTGTCTTTCTGGTGCACCCAGGTGTCAATAACGCAGGTGCTTGGGCCTGCTGATATTTGCTTTGTAGCTATATTTATCATTATTATGCGATTCCTTTATTCAGGAACAATTAATTTCTATTACAAAGGCCAGGAAAATACCAGTTATACAGCAATACCAGAGGAATTACCGCAATTAAAAAATATTTTAAAACATGTTACAAATTCTGCCATTTTATCTTGTGCATTTGTTTTGTGTGTGTGTGTTTGCGTGCTGTATAAAATGTATGTATATAAACTGTGTGTAGACGGAAGTGACTCGTAGGTGGGTCATGATAATAATAATGATTATGATTACTATTATTATTAATCACTGTCTCTGCTTTAACCCATGACGCAGGCATTTTAAACCGCGATTACGTCACTGCAGCGTGACGTGGCGCTTCACAGCGACAACCAAACATGACTCCATCCTTCGTCCCGCCCCCTGCTCGCGAACTTTAAATTGGACAACTTGCTGCACTTTCGGCTTTTTGTTTTTGTTTACTTTAATATGCATAATATATACGACTTTTTATTACGTGTTACAGATGTGTGTTTAAATGTATGAGTGACTGAGAAGATATGTTTCTGAAACGTAAGTAAATAAAAGAAGTTTGTCTGCGGCTAAATTACAAAATCCTTACTGGTGTACTTAGATATGAAAGTACACATTACATGTTGTATATATGGCATAGAGTAATAACTTCGAGTGTTTACTTAAATAGCTATTTGAGACGCGGCGTGTGACTGAGCTGTCAATCACAGCGGGGAGTATCACGTTCGGTTGAGGATTTCCCTTTAGCTCCTCCTTTAATGCCCAGTCCGAGCGATGGAGTCGGAGTCAGGCATCTTAGAGTGATCTCAAACTTCACTCAGACTGGAACAGAATTTAGGAATATTTATATATAAATATATATACATTTTAAAGCATTACGAACAATTTGAAATTTTAACTGCAGATAGCGAGTGCGCGAGCTAACAAACCGGAAGTTGGACGAGGATTAAAACCAAGCCCCGTTATTGCAGGTTGCGGAATATTTCCCCCTGAGCCGTCATGTCTACTGCCGGAGACTTTGGGAACCCGCTGAGGAAATTCAAATTGGTGTTTCTTGGGGAGCAAAGTGGTAAGTTTTTACTTATTTCAAATCATCTCAACTTCAAGGTAGATATTTGCGGTAGCCGCTATTTTCCCACTAATATTCCTTTAAGTCCCGCCTTTTACACCCCGATTGGCTGTTTTCCTTTGGCTGCACCAAATCCGCATTTAAATCAAAATGATTAGCCAATCACATTGCAGAAAGTCAGGCGTGCTGGCCTATCTTAAAGTAGTAGGCGGGATACGTCCAAATACACATAGGAAATGTATCCATCATTTTAGCCATCTCTTTATGGCTGTTGTTTTACCTGACATCTGTTTATTATTATTATTATTATTAATTTATGTATTTGTATCCATAAATGTCCTGCAGTAGAAACAGAGCAACATTATTTACAATTATTGTCATGTTTTGTTTTCAGGTAATCAGTATAAATGCTGCGTTCAATTGCTCCTCTAATTCATTATACATAACGCAGTAAATTTGAGTAATTATTGTACTTCATCATCAGGTGTACAGCTTAGGACAAGTTACTGTCTTTTTAGCTGCGTCTGAATTCATACCGTAGGCTGTGATTTTTATGTAAATAAATTTGTATACCTTCAGCAATATAATATCTTAAACAGACAAGGAAAATGCATGTACATACGTTGTTTGATTTTAAGTCCTGATACCGATAGAATATCCATTCACATTTGAAATATAGAAATATGTTCCAAGGTTTTATGTCATATTTCCTAACAGATCTTTCATGTTGAACAGAATGCAACTTGTCTTTAAGCCTGAACATCCCACTGTCTCATGATATTCTATAATACTTAATGTTGAGACTCTTGTATTATAGCTACAACGCAATTCCAGGCATGGGATTTAAACTTGCAGCTTTTCGGTGACTAGAGCTCAAGACGAACCACAGAGCAATCTAAATATATGCAAACTGTGTGAGCAGGGACACATTACCCTGGTGTGTCCATGAGAACAGTTTCTGTTTAAATCACCAGTCTTATTTGATTTGCATGGATTGGAATTTCTGATCTAGACCAAATGTCATCATCTAGAGTCTCCTTTTATATATTATGTCTAACTTTACCCAGAAGATGATTATAGTTAAAGTGAACAATGTTAATAATAGCCATCATTGGAGATGCTGCATTCAAGTGCCAAGCTTTTTCTGTAAAATAATTGAAATAATTTTAACTTGCATTGAGTTGAGTAACAGTTGTAGTGATGCTTAATGGAAATGTGTCAGTTTTAGAGTTTTGTTTCACAATGCTTATTTGTAAGTATTGTCACTGCCTAGTAATAAAGTCCGAGCAGCATAGATAGACCGTGACATGCACAGGTACAAAAGGAGCAATTTACTGGCGTCTTGCTTGTATGAACCCGACAGAAAAGGTACCATTGATCGATGAGCATAAAGGACTCTGCTGTGCTCTATAATACACTGCTGTTTTTGTTCTTCGTCTATGTCTTCCTCTGTTCACATTTAGTTTCGACTGCCTGCTTATCTGATACATTTTTAAAGCACTAGATATTCTTTCAAATTGATCCCATGCAATCCCGTCCCACACTGCTCTCACTTAAGCTCCCGTCCAGCAGCTGCTGCAGCTTCGACCGCAAGAATCCCAGGAATGATCCCGGTGTATAATTAGCCCAGGCGTTGGGTCATACCTTTGGACCCCTTCTCTTGTTTTTTTGCTCTTCTGGTCTTTAACAAGTGATTGAGACCAAAGGAAATCCAGTTATTTGCACTGCTTCTACTGTCCCTCAGGGACTTCAGCATAATTACAGTTGAACGGAGACCTGTACTTTCTGCATCTACCCAATGCTTTACGGGTCAGCTAGCAGATATCAGGCGTTCTTAAGTCCTTCTTGAAATCACTTCATGTTTAAACGTCACGCTTCTAGTTTTATGTAAGCTCACTAAGGTGACCATGAACCTGTTTAAACCTGTTAAACTTTTTAGGACTTTTATTTTATTTGTAGGTATTACAAAAAAATTTTCACAGCTTCTGGATGATATGCTTTAAAGTTAAATATTAAGCAGAGAGTTGTGATCTAATGTAAATGACACACCCCAGTCTTATGAAGGCATGTCTCAGGATATTTTTAACAAATCTATGGTATACGCAGTGAAGCATAATGTGTAATTTTGTCTGTATGAAACTAACAAAATAAAAATCTATAAAAAAAGGTTTAATATTAATATTGTAATTTGACGATGTCTCAAATTTAAATGTGTATATTAAAAGTTTAAGACCCATAGGCTTTAAAATGTATTAAATAAACTGTAACGAGACCTGTAACAGTGCTCCATAGTCGGCTTTGTGACTGTTATAACCATATAATGCATGTCGGCTGTTGAAAGCTGTTGAAGGCTGGTCAAGTGCAGATCTCGCCAGTCTCGCAATGAAAGAAAATTATGTTCCTTTAGAACAGTATTTATCTTCTTTACTTAATAATTTATTATCCTATTTTTGACATTTTTGGTAAATAAATGCTAACTGTATTTAAGTTTGATCAATTGTTGTGATATGAAACATCTAAGCAGTACAGTCGACTATCTAATGAAGGACCTGATGACTGTACCCATTTCATCCATCAGCCTTGTGCATGTGTGTGTGTGCATGCGTGGGTGGCTATGAGTGTTAAATGCCACCAGGGAGTGTGAGTTGGAGGTTTCATCCAAGAGACAGAACTCTCCAGAGTTTAGCAGGTCTAGCACTTTGCGTCATTCTCCAGACCGGGTGTTTGTTTGCAGCTGTCACGGTCTGAGGCACTGGTGCAGTGTGTATGGCATGTCAGGCCAGGAAAAAAATTAATAATATGCGCAGTTGTGCTTTAACTAGCGCTTTGAACTATCCCAAATGTAAAATTCTTGACGTTCCTTGGCCGGAATGTTACAAATCATATAGGAGTGTATATTAAATGTCACGATTTTCCAATAGCAAGTTTTCCTGTCAAAGTTCCTATGTTACCTCATGATTTTGCTAGGAATCGTCAAAACTTGTTAAGAACCGATTTGTCTCCCGGTTCACCCGAATGGCGAGAGATGTTCATTCATTTCCTGTCAGCTCACCCTGTACCAGTGATTTGGAACCTCGTGTTTTGGATGGTTTCTTAGGAACATCTTTCTTATTAACATTTAATCTAATGTTTAATGTCTGATTTATTATCAAAGTTTCTTGGCGGCACGGTGGCTTAGTGGTTAGCGCTGTCGCTTTGCACCTCCAAGTCCTGGGTCCGATTCCCGCCTCGAATCTGTGCGCATGAAGTTTGCATGTTCTCCCCGTGCTTGATGGGGGTTCTCAGTTTTCTTCTCACAGTGCAAAGACATGCAGATTAGGCTAATTGGCGTTTGCAAATTGCTCATTGATGGTCCCCTGGAGAAGGAAATTCCTCCAAAATAGCCCACTCCAGTATCCCTTCCGAAAAACTCATCTAGGAAGGCCTGGTGCGTCATGGTCCATGAGATCACAAAGAGTCGGACACGACTGAACGACTAAATGAACAAATCTTGTAACTTGTGTTGTTGATCGTTTAAATGTCATCTCATACGAAGTGGGAATCTTCCTCTCCACACTCCAGTCCTGCAGAAGGTACTGTGGCAACAAGTGCCCATAAACTCAAAAGAAGCAAGGACAAATTCCACGAAATGCTGAAAATGGAAGCAGCAAAAAGCTACATGATTTGAAAAGCGTAAATCAAAGAATTGAATCAACCAACAAAAGATATATATATATATATATATATATATATATATATATATATATATATATATATATATTGTTTGGTTTGAATTCATTGAATACATTTCAAATTTTCAACGATGCTCGGCAATTTTTCTTTTAACCAACCTATTATGACTCTTATAATTATTATGAATGAAATAAAATTTATTTTCAGTTGGATTCAGGGATGTGGGAAATCCGTCGCAGAGGTCTGTCCAAATATCTACTAATGCTTTTTGATTAAAACAGACCTTGTTCAAGATCACGCAGCATTGTAAAAAGTAAAAAGGATGTACAATACTTTTTAATGTCATAAGTCAGTCCATGTAGTCTTTTAATTCACTGAAATGTTTTTGTTTCTTCTTCTTTTTGCTACAGTTGGGAAGACTTCACTCATCACCAGATTCATGTATGACAGCTTTGATAATACCTACCAGGTGAGCCAGTATGAACACGTCACATGTTTCCACTTTGCGCTTTTGAATGAGCTCCTCTTCTTGACACGCCCCTGTGTTTGGATTTCCAGGCCACAATAGGAATCGATTTCTTGTCAAAAACGATGTACCTCGAGGACAGAACGGTGAGTGTTCTCCTGGCATTTCTTTAGCACATGAAGCACAACATTGTACGATCATTGCAAATGTTAATTATATTGTTTATAACAGACTCCAATATCATGAAAAAAGTGCTTTTTTATATTTGTAGTTGAATGCAACTAGTATTGGACATAACTGTGTTCCCCAGAAGTGTTCCATATGAACGTGTTTCATAACATTTCGAGCCATAATCATTGACAGACAGTATTTACAGGACTGTGCAAAGTCTAAGACACCCCGTGTATTTTTTTTTGTACAACAAGTACAAACATTGTTATATGTATTTGTTTTATGATGTCATTAATAAGTCAGTACAAAAACATTTCTGATTTCCAAACAGTAAAAATGTTTACCTACAGGAAAAATATCTTGTAGGCCTGAAATTATGGTGTATTATGTAAAAGACCAAAAAAAAACCACCAAGACATCCTTGCTTTACAGAGTTTATTTACACGTACGTGCCTAAGACTTTTGTACAGTACTGTAGTGTTGATTAATTCACTAACGATACCCTGGAAACCGCTGACTCGACGAGCAGGCGTTTGCCCCTCCAGCGCTGAGACGGCATCTCCCACATGTCTTTCTTTCCAAATCTCCCAGACTCCTCTCTCTTCCTGGCCAGATCACTCCATCTTCCCTTAATTTTCCTTCTAATCGCATTCTGTTTAGTTCCAGATAATTTAACTGAGGAATGTTTTTTTTTTATAGTTATACAACTCCTCAGAATTCCCATTTGTTCCATTATTTTGTCATATCACTTTATTTGTTTATTAATTAATTCATTTTATTTATTTTTTATGTATGTTTATTTATTCTTCATTGTCTTATTTTACTGCATTACGGTTTTTTTCTTTCTTTCTGTCTTTCTTTTTGTTTACCCGATTTGTCCCATCCATGACGCACAGATCAGGTTGCAGCTCTGGGACACGGCGGGCCAAGAGCGATTCCGTAGCCTCATTCCCAGCTACATCCGTGACTCGGCCGCCGCTGTCGTAGTATACGACATCACAAGTATGTATCTCGGAAGCCCCCCCCCCCCCCCCCCCCCCACTTCCTCCCTCTCTCGCCTCCGTCCGTCCGTCCTAAGGCTGTTCGCTTCCGTCCTCTCTTACTACTCTTCCTCTCCTCCCCTCCTCTCTCTTCTCTCCTCTTTGTCTTCCTGCTCTTTCTCTGGTACTATTGTGGGTTCGCGTAGGTGCGCTTGCAGCTGTGGGACACAGCCGGGCAGGAGCGTTTCCGGAGTCTCATCCCCAGCTACATCCGCGACTCTACTGTCGCCGTGGTAGTCTATGACATCACAAGTGAGTGACGGTGGCGCCCGGGTCGTGCTGGAAAAACCTACAACGTGGCCGATGTTTGAAATGGTTTCGTTGCGCTTCAGTTCGTCCTCACAGAGGTGGACAAATCAGTAGCCTTTATTTGTATCTAGGATATTAATTTTATTCATGGTTGCCTATCTGAAGATAAGATCTATTAAAAAAAACTCTTTACAGTGTATTAAGACACTTAACTAGTTAAATGTTTGTCTGTGAATTAATGCATTACTTTCCTAGCACTATTTATCCAGGGCAGCTGGGTTTCCCGACAGCTCACTGGCTTGGATAATGTTTTTATGATTTGTCCACCTCTGCCTTTTCTACTTTTTCATTTTGCTTTTTTGCCGCTCACTCCGTTTGGTTTTTCATGCTTTAATTTTTTTCCCTTTATAGTTTGTTGTTTTGTTATAAACTTAGGACACACCTCTCCACTTCTATCATCCACCCACCTTAGAAAGTGTCTCGTTTTGACATTTGAGACAGGATAAAACTGAGCAGTCACAGCAGCAGTCATTGATTCTGGAGAAAGATTGTTGATGTTTCAACTTAACAATCAATCATGTACATCCCTCCCTTCAGTGCCCTTTGGGAAGCTCCGCCCATCACCCAAATTCTTCACCTCAGGTTTCCAAGGCATTGACTCTAACAACTGGCCTAGCTGACTAATATCAATAGTTTTTGAGCATGTATTCCTCTTGAGCGAGCATCACAGACACGCAGACAAGAGGTGAGGTCTTGCGTGAAAAAGTTTTTTAAATTGAATAATAAAAGGGTAGGTTTAGAGGAAAGATGGGGCAATTGTGGCAAGGAGAAATAAGAAAGTAGTGTGGATCAGAAGAATAATTGCACTAAGTATTGAGCGATGACAGTGGTTGGTTGCTGAAATGGATATAAAGCGGAGAAGGCTCTCGCAAGCTTCTTAGCTGACTGTTTGTGTTGAAGCCCGGAAGGCCACTTGCAGTCCGCTGGTAGCTGGAGGCTGGAGTTAAAAGCAAAAGAGCTGCTGTGGTTATTATAATCAGTGACATGCTTGAATCCAAGGCATAGTAGCCAGACAGCTAGAAATCTGTAAGGAAATATTTACAGAATTTGATGAAAAGTGTATTGCATTAGAATCATTGACTCCTTTAAAGGTTAAGGGTTTGGCTCGTAAACAGCGATTGCTTGACGAAACAGGCATTGAAGCTCACACCCTTCTGATGAGTATCCTATAGTATAGCCAGAAGCGTATTTTTTTAATCTAGTGTACTAATTCTGTAATTTTGCAATCCCAAACACGCCTTATGAGTAATGTTTATTACCTCAGGGTTAGGTTCTCTGCCGTGTTCTCACACAGACACTCAAAACTCAGAGGAGCCTCTTGTTTTCCTTTTTCCTTTCCTTCTGTTTGTCCCTGTTTGTTCTTGATAATTTGTCATTTGTTTCCTGTTTTTATATATACATACTGTATATGCGTACCTCACAATGTTCTTTATATTTTCATTGATTTCATCCTGTTCATGGGATCTCAGGGTGGCGTTAAATATACACATTATTCACTTATTTCCAGACGTTAATTCCTTCCAGCAGACCACCAAATGGATCGACGACGTCAGGACAGAGAGAGGAAGCGACGTTATCATCATGCTGGTCGGGAACAAGACGGATCTCGCAGACAAAAGGTGTGCACTGAGCCGAGCAGCCGTATCCTGTTCATGTGTACAGTAAATGTTGAGATTTTTGGATAATTTCTATTTCCACTTTATTTATTTGCTTTTGCAGGCAAGTTTCTATCGAAGAGGGCGAGAGGAAAGCTAAAGAGCTGAGCGTAATGTTCATCGAGACGAGCGCCAAAGCCGGCTACAACGTGAAGCAGGTGAGTTAAAATGGAGATTCTTAGCACAGGTCAAAAGTCAAACCTGAGGTGCGAATATTAGCTCTCAGAGGAAGGAGTTGACCAAAGCTGAAAGGGTTGCCAGATTTTCGTAAAACCCAACTTTGTTTAAGGCTATGCTTTTCTCTATATGCCGATTTCTTTTCTTTTTTTTTCCTGTCACTGTGGTTGCATTTTTAATAATGTTTTTGTAAGATTTGATTCCCTTGATGCAGCCATTGATTTAGCATCCCGTACACATCCTGTAGGCCATTATAGATCGTGAGCGTCATTTTTCGCTTTGAGACAATGCACAGACTGAACTGTCATCCTGACAGTTTGTCTAATTGCCATCTACATTGTGCAAGCTCGGTATTCAGCACCTCGTCTGAGCAGCTATTGTGTCCACGAATTCGTGAAAAGATGTCGAGTCAAGGCTGTGCATTGTTAGAGCAGAGAAACAAAAACAGAAATCGTTCATTTCGCCTAGCTAAATCTGATTGTTATGCTGAGCTCGAGGATAATCTGCTGATTCATCCTCCTCAGACTTACGAGGAACAATGCTGTTGAATCATTCACAGTCGTGATCGTGGGTGAGAGCAGTAAAGTCATGCAATTTAAAATAGTGCTCATGAAATGTATTTAGGAAGCACGTTTAGAGATGACGTGGGCAGCCGCTGAGCTTCCTCTGACCTTCCACGTGATAGACAGCCCGGTTTGTTTTGATCCGTGGAGGTTAACAATAGAACCTTGCTTGTTCTTCCTTTCGCAGCTTTTCAGGCGCGTGGCTGCCGCCCTGCCTGGCATGGAGAGCACACAGGACAAGAGCAGAGAAGACAGTATCCTTTGCTCTGCACTCTCACATACACACACACCCACACACATACTTGTGCACATGTTGCTTTGCATGCATTTGCCTACACAAGCATTGTGTAGTGCTTGTAGCTTTCTCTAATGTGTAGACATACGTAAGCATAGCTTATTGTGATTGTCACTAAAACTAATCAAAGATGTTGCCTAAGGAGCCAATTTAACGATTGTTGTCGTCCATCACTCTTTTTATTGCTTGATGTCTTAAATCTTGCTAGTTAAAAACACACGTACATGTGCACGAATGCCATGCTTTAATTAAGTTGTTCCATTTTATTTTTTTGGCTACATGACGCCTTCATCAGCACTCAGTTTGAAGACATTTCTTGGTACAGGAAAATGTGCCAATAGGTATCACACACTCTACAGCTGTCTTAGGCCATGTGCACACGTAGCCGGGTGTTTTTAAAAACGGAGATTTTTTCTTCTTCGTTTTTTAAAATAATTCTGTCCACACGACCTAGGGTTTTAAAATATCGTTGTCCACGTGAAGACGCAAAACGCCCTGTTAAGCACTGTTAGGAGCCTCCAATCAGAAGCCTAGACAAAACGTCATTGCCTCTTGCGCTTTGTAGAAGTCCGAACGGGTCTCGTCGCTGTCTGCGGGGTCTGTGTGGTCAGAGTTTTGTACAGTATGTAGCCAGTGAGCTTAGTAGTACATTCGGGCACCTCTGTTCATTAACATAATGTGTGAGTAACTTTGTGTGTACGTACACGCATGTAAAAAGTCCAGTACGCAACGTTAACACAGTCACTAGTTTACTGTACGCATGTCCACACAGTACACACAAAATGATTACATTGCACAAAATATCCTCATAAACAAAGCTGACTTCAAATCAAGGAGACGAGCACACAGACAATTATATCATCGGCACAAGGTGACGTTACAACAAGCTGAAATCTCCGTTTCCCCTGTCCACACAACACCACTGAAAACGGAGTTTGGGAAAATCTTCACTTTGGCCGGAGTTTTCCAAAAGCTCAGTTTTCAACGACCAAAACGGGGTTTGTGTATGGACGAAAGGTGAAAACCGCAGAGAAAAATCTCTACCCGGCTACGTGTGGTCATGGCCTTAGATGAAGTTCAGGTGTTTTGGAGAGTTACTACCTTGAAATATGAATTGAATCAGATGGACTTTGCCCAGCAGCTTGTCGGCGCACAATCAAATATTGCAACACTCTTTCTTTCTATTGAAAGAGCTGAAGATAATGCAGTTTGGTGAAATAGTAAAGTTGTATGAGGGATTTTTAAGTTTGTGTGAAAGAAAAAAGAATCACGAAGGTATGAGCGGCGTTCAAATCATCCCGGGACTTTTGATTGTGCATAATAACAACACATTTATGAGGGTGAAAAACTCCCTTTATTTCTCCATATAGTCCCGTGCTACACTAATGCACTTATCCCATCATGGTAGAAAGTTTGCTCAGTACGCCGGAGCCATGATCCCACTGACATGCTGGTCCTTTTAACGGCACAAACATGTTTAAATAGCTTGGACACCCCTCATATATATAAACTCCTTAAGCCTGATTTTTTTTCTCACACGTTCATTTCTTAACTCCCCTTTTTCAGTGATCGACGTGACGCTGCAGAACCCTCCGGAGCAGCCTGTGAGCGAAAGCGGATGCTCCTGCTAAGCCTCAGTCTCCCTCACACTGCCCTCATCTCCTTCCCGCTCTCAGTTTGTCTCTTTGTCTCTCTCTTTGACTTCCCTTGCCTCCATCATGTGCCGTTTCTGGCTTCCATTCATGGAAACATAAAGAACACTACTTCCTCCATCCCTCTATCAACTCATCCGTCCATCATCCTCAACACTGACTCAGTCATGACCTTAAGCTTTCAGAGCACAACATGGATGTGGACGTTTTTTTTCCCCGTTAAAAGCTATAACCTTTTTTTTTTTTTTTTTTTTGGCAACACTTTTTTTTAATTAATTATTTTATTTATACCTTTAATGGCTTATTGCTTAGATAGGAGCACGTTTGAATGATCTAGGTGGGTAGCATCTAACGTCTGAGCACTGAACAATTGCATTTGCTTCTAAAACAGTACTGATGAATCTGATGAATACTTTTTATTGTAGGAGGTCAATCGAAGGGCTGTGATTACATTGCAGGCTAGCACCAGTGCTAAATCTCTTACATCTCTTGCAAGCTGTGTATAGATGCATATAAAGCACAGTGCGACAAAAAATGTTTACAAACTGTTGGCAATGTCCAAATCTGTATATTAAAAGGAGATCGATGTCTTTGTGAATAAAGTCGACACAGATTGCAGGAGAGCTATTTTCAACTTGCGTTTAAAGACTTGTCTGTTTTTTTTCCCCCTTAAACATTGGCTGACATTTTTATCTTTTCCGTTTTGACTGTTGAGTTCAGTAGCACAGTAGAGACACCAGTGCAGTAGCTATAAGTTTTTTGTTAGTTTTTTTTTCTTTTTGTATGTTAGAGAAAGTATCATGGAGGAAATCTGATATCAATATGCAGGACTTTAAAGAGTGTATTTTATAATACTTCCACTGGCTTTTTGTTAGGGTTATTAATTTTGTTTGATTTATGTATTGACATTTTAGATCTCCACCTCCAATTTTAGATTATGTTTTATAATATTTATTTTTCTTCGATCGTTTTGCATTTTAATTTTTGTCATTTTGTCATTATAAAGCACACTTTTTTTTTTCTTCCCTCTTAATCTCTCCGTTTGACATCTGAGTTTGAACATCTCATGATGCATTGCAGTTTGTTTCAGGGTTTATGTTTCTCTCCTTGGAGGAAAACCCACATTTTGCAGTTTGTCAGTCCCGGCTTGTTTAACCGTCTCTGCTGTGTGTACACAAAGATCATAATTTGCACTCCCAGACTACATCAGTCTCTTATTGATGTCCCTAATAATAAAGACCTTTATTTAGTAACCCTGTCATGTCTTTATTTTTTAATTATATAGCTGGCGAAGGCATATAAAGAATTTCCCAACAGGAAGTGTTGTAATTGTCTAGGCTGTTTTCTCATCATCTATGCCTCTGAATTACTCACAAATCCCACTGCATGATTCATTTGTACTTCGCCCACAAGCTTCCCTCACTTAGACTGTATATCACTGAAGACTAGACTCAGTCAAAAGAGTTCCCAGATTTCACAGCTTGGCAGCACCAGGACTCTTCATATCACTCCAGGTGGAAATGTTAAACCTTTCATCGGAAGCCTACTACAGTGAAAACACACCATCACAGAGGAGCTGTGTTAATAATGAATGCACTCATTATGCAATGCTTGTGGACATGAATACTTAATATAGCTGGCTTTAGCACTCTGAGCTCAAGTGATAACTCTCAGTCCTGCAGTTTAATAATGTGGTTACACTTTTTTTTTTTTTTTAGGATTTTTAGGACAGTTGTGTTAATTCACTGATCAGCCTTACCATCCACCCACCTAATATTGAGAACGGTCCCCCTTTTTCCACCATAACAGTATTCTTTCTATTGATGTGTTTCTATTGGAAGCAGCATTAACCTTTTTCTCGATTTGATCTACAGTAGCTCATCTATTTAATCAGACTTGATTTCTGGTTTGCGCTGATTACTGATTACAGTTCAGTGGTTTTCTTTCCTCAGATCACTTTTGGTAGGTCCTGTCCACTGCAGATCATATCTCAATATCTCATGGCAATGGAAAAAAAAAAAAAGGGCAAGAATAAGGATTTGAGTGACACTGACAAGGGCCAAATGGTGATGGCTAGAGGATTGGGTCAGAGCAAACGGCAGCTCTTGTGGGATGTTCCTGGTCTGCAGTGGTCAGGACATACCAAAAGTGATCCAAAAAAGGAAAACATGCGAACTGGTGAAAGGTTAATGGGTGGCCAAGGCCTACTAAGGCACATGGGGAGCGAAGGTTGGCCTGTGTAATCCAATAAAAGGCCTAATGTAGATCAAATTGATGCTGGATGTGATAGAAAGGTGTCACAGTGCATCACCGTTATGGTGGCAAAAAGGAGACCTACTCAATATTAGTCATAATGTTATGGCTGATCAGTGTATTAAAATGTATTAGAATTCTATTAATATTTAATTAACATAATATTTATGCCTCGGAAGGTAAAATTTTGCATTCACATATTTCACACACAAATGCTGTTAGTGTACAGTTAGTAGAAACAGGGACTCTGGATTCTGACTCTATTTAGTGAGTCGGTTCATAAGACTAAGAACCGGCTCTTTAGTTTCATTTAAGTAACTCCTTTAAATGTGAGGCTATTTGACTCCCTCTCCTAAATATTTTATTTCTTGAAGACCCTTTTATCTCATGCCATGTTGATTCGCTGACTATAAGCAAGAGGAGAGTGTATTAGTGACAGAAATATCTAGCTCTTTTCAATGAATCAGATCCTTTGACTCAGCTCGCCACTATGAATCGACACTTTAGATTCCCGTTTTGTTTTTATTGTAGTTCATAGCGATTTTCCTTTCTTACAACCGCAAACTTTTAATTTTTTTTCACAGTTAACTTTTAGTATTCCAAACTATAACTAAGATCGAGACCAAAATGAGATTCATTTTTACATCAAGAGGGACAGCGTCACCTTCTGAGTCATTTCAAAGAGTCGACTCGTTCATATCTCTAGCACGACGGTATAGACTTTGTAACTGGTAAACGTGAATAAATACTGTGATTTATTCATTTTACTGATTTTGTTTAGTATATGTTACAGTTGTGTAGTGTTCTGAGAGTAGTATGTAATACACAAGCGTTCACTGAGCTACTCAGTTTAAAACCAGATTATTTGTATTGCTGCAATGTGTCTGCCCTCTAGCGGTGAATCTGTGTAATAGCTTTTTTTTTTTTTTTTTTTTTACATGACAGCTCAGTGCATGAATTAAATATTTCTATTCAAACTATGTCATTGGTGTTACTTTTAAACAAAAATAATTTTATTTTGAAATAAATTTGACAAATATTTGAAATTGTTCCTGAGTCAAAGGTCACTAGATGAAAAGCACTGGATACAAATGCAAAATCTACAGTATGTCAGATTGATATTTTCACTTGTTCAGAAATGGCATCATTTATTTAGCAATTTTATGCAAAGCTCTTAAGTTCCTCATTAGTGTTACTCATTGTATAATTATAACTGTCGAAAATTGGACATAACTGATTACATCTAATAATTAAATGATTTCGACATAATTGAACACCATGTGGTCCTCCACATAAAAGCCATTTTGTAAATATTTATGATTTTTCTCTAAATTGACATTGGTGTTACTGTCATTGATGTTACCAGGAAGAGACGTTACACCAGTTATTAAATGTATAAAAATGCATTTAATGCTACTTTTTTTGGATTCATAAAAATTAAAAGAGATTTTCTAAGTGTGAAAGAAGAAATACATTTCAGAAGATTTTTATAACCCAAATGCATCTAGCCACTGTTTTGGGGGGAAATCAGGCATTTTGACTCTACTGTCAAAGAGCAAAAAAAAAAAAAAAAAAAAAGGTCCAAATGTACATACAATCCTCCATATGACAGTACTGCAATGTTCTTCTAAATGATACTTCCTTGCTTATTCACACAACCATGGTAACTGGTTATGTGTTTGTGTATACGGTACACATTTGGCCAGCTGCGTGAAGCCTACAGGAGCAGATCTTCTTCTCAGCGACTGGCTTAAGATGGGATTTGCCTCTACACAACCGAGTGTATCAGCAATACCACAGAGGCATCCAGAGGAACGAGCGCAGCACGGTGCCCGCCGCCATGCCAGCCAGCAGACCCAGTGCTACCTGCTCTCCGATCCCACCGTCACAGCACTCCCTGTGCACCCAGACATGGTGTGTGCCTGAAGACATCAACGAGAGAGCCACAGAGCAACACAGAATAAACCAGCAAAAAGTTTAGTCAGGCTAAGCTTAGCTTTTCACCTAATCAACACTTTTCCTACAGAAACATGTTATATTAAGACATCTAATTATTGGTTGATTTATTTCAAAAATTGCCATGAACACTGATTTTATTGTGAAAACTTCCCAAATTTCCCTCAACATTAAAAATGTCACCAGCACTCTTGTTTTTACGGCTTCTATTTGTATACTGGCCCATGATAGCCTCTTATATTTTATTATACATTTATAACACTGGCCTGTCCAAAGAGATTACGTAATGCATGTGAATAGAGGAACATTTTCAACCAGATCTTCAGCTTGGTAGTTACCTCCATTGCCAGTGCCTGGTGTGATGTACACAGCATTGTGTCCGTCAACAGGGACAGACTGGTACGCGTCATTATAGGGATCATAGCTGTAAAACTGGGGGCAGAGATAATAAAAGCATACAATTAGGGGGAAAATATGAATGTGTTCCAACATCGACCAAAATTAATACGTTTTCAAAACCTAAAAGTGTTTATACTAAATAAGAGGACTTCTTTATGAAATGGGACTTCTGATGAAATGTCTTGTCAATTAAAACCTATTGACATTTACAGAAAACTTCAAAGGCAGTACGTTGATGAGACCCTTAGCCGCAGTAAAATATTTGAGTGGTGCAAATGTTTTAAAGAAGGTAGTATCCAAGCACTAGTGAAACGCTGGGATACTGTAGGTGCATTAGTGTATGAGGGGATTAAATAGAGAACTGACATTTTTTTTTTACTCTCATAACTTGGTTCTGTTATTCTACACAGTCAAAAGTCCCGGTTTGACTTGAACACCTCTGATATTTTATTCAAGTTGCAGTTTAAGGCAGTTAATGATATCAAAGAAACCTCATTGAATTGAAGTCCATTTAAATTATTTTGTAAAGCATGAACTATATAATATATAGCAACAAGACCTTGAGTGTCTTACGCTGCATAGACATTCTGTAATTATCATAAAACAATGATAAATTGGTGTATATAATGTACAGCATCTAAACGCATTTCCATAATGGGACGTGTGATATCGCCTTCATCAAGAATATAAGTAGATTGAATTGAAACATTTTGAATTGGACTTTCCCGATGAGAAATTGTACAACATATTTACACTTGATTATTTTAATTTTCTATTACGATGTAAGATCAAAGCAATTACCACTATTTGCTCAATTTACTTGAATGTATTTTTTTTTTTTTTTTTTTCAGATAATGATGAAATCGTGTACAATTTATGTTTCACTAGCACTAGCAGTGCATTGATCGTACTCGCCGAGAATACACTGAACAGGCGTGTGCAACTTACAGGACTTTGCTTTGCTTCCATGATTGTCAACTTCCAAGCCCTGGAAAGAGAAAAAGCAAATTGCATAGGCAGCTTCATTTAGTGTAAGCATTTGAAACAGTAAGAGTGGCGATATAGACGTGAGGACTCACAGCGCCTCATCCTCACTGTTAGCACACAGGGACAGAGACGAGCCGTCCTTCAGGGACAACACCAGCAGGTTCTCCCTCGGGTGGCTCTCGGGTGGAAACGCGCCTGTTTTAAAGGAAAACGATGTACGATTGGGTGAGTGTGTGTGTATAGGTTCAATATACTGATATACATTTCTGGTCAGTCTGCTACCAATACAGGTTGGTACTGTATATATATATATCTCACTCTGTTTTGAATGATTGCTCAAAATGAAATATAAAGGGTAAGACTTAGGAAGCATGATAAATAGCTGGATAAATAATTTCCCTCTTTCTGGTCACTATGATGCAAAAATCCTCCTACAAGACATTAACAAAAATCACAGCTTACCTGCACACTCCAGGCCAGACTTCACGTTCACGCACGTGCTCTTCAGACTCACTCGGGCCTCATACTCCTTCCTTGAGTCTGTCTTATAAAACATCAGACTCCCGTCTATCCACAGGTCACACCAGTTCAGCTTCCAGCGCCTGAGGATGGACGCTGCAAGGCAGATCTACGCTTTAGTGGCTTCTCTGATGACTCAGAACCTTAAGGTCAGTTAAATGGTAACATTTAGTGGCAAGCGCTTAGAGGTCGATGCTGATAATGGATGCAGAATCGATACGAATGCTCTGCTCGGCTCCTGAAGACGGAGCACCGGAATGAAAGATTCATGGAGCACGTTGGAATGGGCACGTTTTCAGTAACTCTGAAAAAGTACAGTAAGCCATGAACCACTTCAAGGTGTGGTGTTATTGGAAAATAATCAAAGGTGGCGTCGTGTGATGTGGCGTGAACAGTGTGACGTTGAGTTACTATCGCCACCCTGGCGTTATTATTGTCTAATAACATTTTGTTTTTGTTTTTTTTCTTAACCCACAGCAAATTGGCAGTAATTACAAATCACGTCATACCTTTAAAAAGTCTAAAGGGCCGAGGCCTCCGAGTGGCGCAGTGGTTAAAGCGCTCGCCCTATCATCCGCTAGTTCGAATCCCGGGTGGTGCTGTAACCTCTCGCAGCCGGAGGTCTAGAGAGAGCTGATTGGCCGAGCTCTCTCAGAGGGGAGGGATGAGAGGTACTTAGTGCTCCCACATTAATCACGGCTCTACAGCCAATCAGGGG
The DNA here is from genome assembly GCA_030347435.1 of Clarias fuscus. Taxonomy (NCBI): domain Eukaryota; kingdom Metazoa; phylum Chordata; class Actinopteri; order Siluriformes; family Clariidae; genus Clarias; species Clarias fuscus. The sequence goes on along the minus strand of CM059223.1, from coordinate 5,621,362 downwards.
CGTCTGTGAGCTCGCGCAACGGAGGGAGCGCTGTCCTCCGAGTGTGTTACGCCGCCCCCAACGGTGCGCGAGCGAGCAGTTCGAAAAGATGCGGTCGGCTGGCGTCATGTGGTTCGGAGGAAACACGTGATAGTCTTCGGCCCTCCCGGCTGAGTGGTCGTAGTAGCCTTAATGTGGGAGCCCCCTAGTGACGGGGAGGAATTGGACACGACTAAATTAGGGAGAAAATCGGGGGAAAATCCAAAAAAAAAAAAAAAAAGTCTAAAGGGCCGTTCAAGTCAAACCAAGACTTTCTCGTAAATGAGGAAGTAAAAACCAGTTATGTTTAGATGTCGAGCACGGTACGGTAATGAGACTCTTAGCCCCATAATAGTGCATGAATGGTGCAAATGTTTTCAAGAAGGCTGTACGTCCATGAATGAGCCATTGAAGCAGGTGGTCTGATCGTGCCTGAGAAAAACTTTCTACCTTGATGGTATTTGACGCACTAGTGAAACGCTGGGAGAAGGGCATTAGTGTAGCCGGGGATTACTGTAAACAGAGAGATGAAGGGAGTTCTGTTATGCTGAGCAATCAAAAGTCTCGGTTTGACTTGAACGCGCCTTGTAGTCACATTTAAGATGGTGGAATATCTACAGGACAAATTCATCTCTTTTATCATTTCTTTTATGGTAAATGAAGGCAATAAAGAAATCAATGCAGCTTGTTTAACCTTTGACACTGGAGGCTCTCCCCAGAAATGTAAAATAAAAGTCTTTACGGCTCGCACCCGTCCGATGGACAGATCACACAAAGTGTCTCCCTTCTAATTAAAATAAGTGAAAAGAACAAATCCGATATCTGATGACGAATCTCATATGTGTGTCCACAGGAAGTCACTGTTTATGACATCAGTTCTGTCTTACCACAGCGAAGCCTCTGTCTGCTAACACCGCTACAGCTCTATGTTTGGTCATTGCCTATTAATAGCCTCTTTATCTCGTTTATCAGTGTCTACCTGCTGTTAATCACTGGGCACATCTCGACAAAGTCTCTTTTGAACAAATATTTGCACAGCTCTGTGCTCAAGTTTGCAATTCGCTTGGGATCAAACGTGTCTGCCTGTTGTAAATACAGTCATCCTAATATGTTGGATTGTTCAAATGGGTCATTTTTTACATTTAATATCAGCACGTATAAAAATTTTAATTTGACTAATTAAACACAAACTATCTTTGCACCCTTTCAACACATCTACACAGGTCATTCGGAGAATTCATGAGCAAGATACTCACACTGTCGCCAGAGCCAGCCAGATTTCAGCAGAGCCATGCCGCTAAATCTGAGCTATTCCAAAATATCAGCGTACACTTATCTGTCTCTTGGAAATGTCGAGAAAGGGGGGAAAAAAACGTCCTCTATAAGTAGATTAAGTTGAAATTTGTCAAGGTGGAGAGAACTGTATGTGTGTGTTTACACCCTGACGCCTTCGCTAATCCCATGGGTTAGTAGGAGACAATAATCTGGGATTACTGCCCTCACTCCGGACTTTTCTGCCTCTCCTCTTTTCCTTTCGGCCTTTTCTCTTCTTCTGTGTTCCTCATCAGCATTTAGTGCCATTTCACTCTTACGTCCATTGAAAAAAAACAAAACAAGTGCATACACATGTCATCAGTCATGTCACTTTTTTCCCCGGGTTTTACTTAAACTTCGACCTTCTTATACTATCCCTGATGCATCGTCATGGTAACCGTCCATAGCAACACCCTGTAGCCAAGTACGATTCTGCCAGGCCATGAGCTTTTTTTAGTCACAGCTGTGTGTGCAAATATGAAAGAGGGCCTTACAAAGACGTGTGTGTGTGTGTGTGTGTGTGTGTGTGTGTGTGTGAGCCACTTGAGATGAACAGTGATCAATAATGCAGTGTAGCTCTTGTGACACTTCGCGTTTGTGCTCATTCATCCAATATGGATATTTTATTTAAAGAATAAATCTTTGAATCTGTTAAAATTTGGTTGAATTTGACCAAGCACAGCAATTACATTTACATTTAGAACATAACTAACAAGCATAAGCAACCACCTCTATACAGGCGACGTCTTTTTCATTTTATGCATGTGAACGCGATCGAATGATACAGTTAAAATATGTCAATAAAATGAACTAAAAAGGAGACAAAATGAGGTATACTTGACCTTCAATGCATCAGTTGAAGGACTCCTTTTGTCTCTGATGCACAGATTTCTACCACTAGAGGGTCGCACTCCTATTAGAGATTTATTTTCCTTGATTTCTGTCAAGGGATTTCTTAGATATGAACTACACTCTATACACACAATTAAATAATCCCAAAATGGATGTTGAAATTGGGTTTTGTTAACAAATAAATAAATAAATAGATATATGAAATATTTCGTAATGATGAGCAGTGAGCAATGGACCACATTGTTCACCTGTTTCATAACTATAATAATTTAATATGAGTAATGAATGTGAGTTGACATGGGTGGGGTGAGACAGTGAGTAAATCCTGCCTAAAAGCTATAAAGACAGTATGTTGCGTAGTGGTTCACACTATCGCCTTTCACCTGCAGGTTCGGGGTTCGATTCCCACCTCGGGGTGTGTGTGAATGGAGTTTGCATGTTCTCCCCATGCTTATTGGGTGTCCTCTGGGTACTCCAGTTTTCTCCCACAGTACAAAGACATACATTTGATGCTTACTGGCTTCCTCAAATTGCCCGTAGTGTGTGAATGCCAATTGGATGTTGAGGCAGGCTGGGGAGAATCCGTCGCCCAATGAGCTGAATGGAACGTGGATGGATAAAAAAAAAAAAAAAAAAAAATATATATATATATATATATATATATATATATATATATATATTTATATATATATATATACAACTATAAAACTTTTTTTTTCACTTTTCTGTGTCTAGTTTGACCTTCGAGCTTTACTTTACATCCGCTTCATTGTACATAAACACATAAACATTTTCCTGTAAAACATACTTTCAGAAATGATCCTAGTTTGATCAGGTCAATTTTATTCCATGAATGTGCACAAAATTCATTATCATGATTATTCTTGTTTTATAATTATATCCGATCATAATAATGAATAATGAACTGACTGAATTCAGTGTACAAATTAATTAGTATATATGTATACTATCGTATTATTGTGTCTATAATAAATAATACTATACATTATACATATACTAGAATACTGTACATTTATTATACTGGGGCTGATTTCTTTCTCACTTGGTCACTGTGCCATGTGTCCACTTCGTCTTATACTGTACTTTTCATTCTGCTTACTCTGCAACATGGTCATCCGATGTAGTCCATTTCCCTAAAGTTTCATCGCTGAGAAATTATTGATAGATAGAAGCTTTTAGCCTGCCATCCAACACAACAACCAGACATCACTGCACACATGCATTTACATAAAATGCAGCTCTGTATTTAATCAGTAAAGGTCCAAACATTCTCAGGAGTTAATTTATACTCGCATATAATGGAATACAGCAAAATATGTGGTATGAGACAATTTCTGTATAGTTAGAAAAATGGTACTGCAAATATACACTCTGCATTTCATGTTGCAGAATAAATAATTAAATGGGTATTTGTAAAGTCTTTATGCACATTGAAATCAGTCAGTCACTTGGAAGTAGTGACATTTGTAAAAACATGGCCTGGCCTTTTCTTCCAGTCTTTAAATGTCCAGTTTTGGTGAGCCTGTGCCTGCAGTAACCTCAGACTCCTCTTTGTGGCTGAAAGGTCTGCCTCATGGTTGCCTCAAGGTCTGCCTCAAGGTTTATGTCTCCTGAGATGCTGTTCTGCTCAGCATGGTTGTGAAAGCGTGGTTATTTGAGTTATCATAGCTTTTCTATCAGCTAGATGCAGGCTGATCTTTCCATTTTGACCTCTTTCATCTGTACGGTGTCTATTTTACATTTAATATTTTAATATAGTATATATTTATGTAATCTTTTATGCTGTCTTATGATTGGGTGAGTGTATAACTACACAAATAGAACATCACAAATATTTCTATTATTGTTAATACACTTTATGACCAAAAGTTTGAGGACAGCTGAAAATCACACCCATATGTGGTGCTTCACCAGAGTGTTGACACAAAAGCAGGATGTACACAATCATCTAGAATGTCTCCTTCACCTGAAATAAAATGCCTAAAAAAATCAAGCATGGCGATGCATCTATGCAAAAGACATAGTTTGTGTAGTGACACAAAGACAAACTGGTGTGGCCTGCACTGATCTCTGACCTCAACCTCATTGATCGCTATTGAAATGCGTCAAAAGTCTTATCACTGATTGTCTGCTGGAAATCCTTCCCGTAGTCGTAGCAAAGGATGGACTAAATGAATGCGAATGGGATGTTCAGGATATGCACAGGAGTGTGATGCTTAGGTGTCCATACAATTCCATACAATGTTTAGTGCATTATTCATACATCTTCTATACTGCCTATCCTGCGCAGGGTCTGGGTACGGGGCTGGAGCCTATCCGGGGAGACTTTGGGCACGAGCCAGGTTACCAACACACACTATGGGCAATTTGGGAATGACTGTGGGAGGAAACCAAAGCTGTTGTTAGTCTTACAGCTGCTCAGTGCCACACCAGGCTGGTCACCACAACAGGCCATCCGATCCACACATCCATGCTGGATGCCCTGGTCCGGCGTCGGGACCAGGCACTGCATACAGTGACTGGGGTTCGGGCAGTGGATGGGAATTGAATCCGGGCTATTCGCATGGCAGGTGAGAGCCCTACCAATGCCCTGGAAGGAAACTAGGGTACCTAGAGGAAACCCGAGGTGGGAATCAAACCCTCAACCCTGGAGATGTGAGGCCACAGTGCTAACCACTACACCACCGTGCCAGCGTTTAATAAAAGAGAGCCGATTAATTTGTCATTCTAATACACAGTATGATTGCAAAACAGTTCCTGCTATCCGTTATCACCCAAACGAGGATGAGTCTCAAGGTTTCTTCCCACTGCCATCTCAGGGAGTTTTTCCTTGGCTGGATCATTTTGATTCATATATATTTTCTCACATATTTCATCATTTTCTTTTGATTCCATAAAGCTGCTTTGCGACAATGACTGCTATACAAAAATATATATATATAATTGTGATAAAAAATTCTAACATTATCACTACTATCTCCTTTCCTCTCACACAGTAAAATCCACAGTGTTGATTGAACACTTCCTGAGCTCAAGTGAGTCAAAATGCATCAGGGGAAACACTGTGTGGTGTTAATTCAACACTCTGGGTCCATTATGCAAAAAAAATGAGCATGGACGCACGTTTAGAGGAACTAAAGAAGACGCCATGATGTTCAATCTTTTTTTTGTTGTTGTTGCTGAAAATGAATCTTTTTTTTTTAAAGAGTCGATTCTTTGGGGATTCTCTTATCCTATCCAACATGGAAGCGGTTCCTTGGTAGCTCTGGTGCCCTCTGCCCATAGACTTAATATTGACTCTTCCTCTTCTTTTTTTTTTTTTCCTTCCCATCCCCCCACTTGGGTTGAATGCCGATGTCACCAACAGCTCCTCTTACGGAGCCGAAAGTGCAGAAGCAAAAGCGCAGGAAATTCATCCATTTAACAAAAGCACAGACGGCCTGCGGAAAGCTCGAGGACGCGCAGAGACAGAGACAGAGAGAGACCGAGAGAGGAGACCTGCAGCGCGGTTTCGGTGAGTCACCAACGTCCGTTTTCTTTTTGCCTTTCAACGCGCAACAATGTTACTTCAGCGTTAGTCTTTGAACCACCTCTGGTTCTTTTTCTTTGATCTGAATAAACCTTTTGATTCTTAAATCACCGGAACCATCTGTTCGCGCAAAAGCCCAAGCGCGAGACCTTGAATTCTCCACGCTTTATTATGTTATCGTTTGTGCTTATTTGTAATTTTTTTTTTTTAATAAAAACAAATAAAATCCATGATCGTGTCTTGGGACGGTGGGCATTGAGCAAGACATAATGCACATCATGGACCGTGACAGGAGGAGGAGGAGGAGAAGAGGAAGAATGAGCATAAGGAGGAGGTGGTGGAGGAGGAGGAGGAATGGACTGACTCCGACCTCTTGTGTTTCTCCGGCCCTTTTTTGGAGCCCTGCATTGCAAAATGGTGTCTGTAGAGAGTGTGTGGATCGTGTTACAGAACATGAAATGTAAAAAAAAAAAAAAAATACCTGAGATTTGAGTAAAAAAAAAAAAGGGGGGGGGGGAATTCAGGGATTGTTTTTTTCCCCTCCTTTGTTGTTACGGGTGGAAGAAATAAATCTTTGGTGTTGAATGAACGGCATCACTGTTTTCTGCTAGAGTCATGACTACAAGTCCAAACTGCACATTAATGCATGCAAAGCTCATTAACCTCACGCATCGTTTAATTGTTAGCACTGTGGTCTAGCACCGCCAGGGTCCGGGTTCGAGTCCCCCTAACCCAGCCTCAGTGTCTGTGTGCATGGAATTCGCATGTGCTTGGTGAGTTTCCTTAAGATACTCTGGTTTCCTTACACGTTTCCAAAAACATGCAGATTAATCTAAGTGGCGTTCCCTAATTGTCCGTAGTATGTGAATGCTGGTGTGAAAGTTGACCAAATGATTTCCCACTGCACTTGTAAAAATGGGAATAAATGCAGTGGTGATCACCATTGGCCTCCGTTGTCTCTAGTTGGACTACAGTGGTTCCTAGATGATGGATGGATGGATGGATTGATTGTTTATTAAGGTGACACGGTTTCGTAGTGGTTAGCACTGTGGTCTCGCACCTCCAGGTTCGTTTCCCGCCTTTGGGTTTGGGTGTTCTCCTAGTGCTTGGTGGGTTTCCTCCATGTACTCTGGTTTCCTTGGTCCCTAGTTGGACTACAGGGGTTCCTAGGTTAATTGGTGTTCCCAAATTGCCTGTAGTGTTTAAATGTTGACCATAAAAATGAGAATAAATACAATGGGAATCACCATTGGCTTCTACAGTCCCTTGTTGGACTACAGAGGTTCCTAGATGGATGGATTGTTCATTAAGACCTTAAGTGTCTTTGAATCAGGATGATAACTATTAATGTACAGCATTCATCCATGTGAATAACTGGGTGATGGCTACCAGCTAATCCAGATTGCACGTTCCTAATGAATTAAAAACGGCCATTGTTCATTGGGGAGTAAGGTGGTTTCCCAGAATGGTGCTCAGGTTGTCTATACAAGGTCTTAAAAACTTAAGACGACTTTAGTAATAGGGCTTTAGGAGATGAGTTTTGGAAACATTCCTGATATCCTATAGCCTTACCCAGGTTAGTGGTTATCACTTGTCACTTGACACCTCCAGGGTTGAGGGTTTGAGTGTGCATGGTCTCCTAATGCTTGGTGGGTTTCCTCCAGGTTCAAAGACATGCATTGTATGTCTATGGAATTTCAGATTACGTGTAACACTTGTAGGTTGCAGTAAAGTTCATGTTCTCAGGAACATAACTTCCCCTTACAGCAGTGACCACTAGTGTGAAGTCATAGACCATTGCTGCAGAGCATTGTCCATGATGATGGCTGGATGGTTAATGAACATTATACAGTGTTATTAAGACGATAGAATGACTCTATAATACGTTTATATATAAATGACTCTAATAATAAGATATAATATTGAGTTATAGTATTCGTTCTTTTTTCAGTACTGGTAGCTATGTAGAAGTCTCCCAGTTCCGTCTAAACTGCACATGCGTCGATGATGAAGTAACACTTGCATTGTTCATTAAGACCACTCGGGTTAAGTCATGATAACTCTCGCAGCATTCGTTCCTGTGAAAACCTGGCAGCCTGATGCCTGTCAGTTAATTGCAGCGAGATCCTTGTACAAGTGTTTATTCCTCATTAAAGGATTTTGCAGCTGCAATTTAGTAATTCTGATTTTATTTTGATTACACAGGACACCAGTAATCACTTGGGCTGCATTTATCTTTCTATGTAACCAACACACTAATGAGCTCAATTACAAAAATTTTTTTAAATCACCTTTGCCGTCTTTCGGGAAGCAGTTTATTTCTTCGTCGCGGGCTGCCGGGCTTCACAGTCGCCTCCTCTAGTGCCTAATCAACACCTGCAGGTTTTACATCAGTCCTGCTGGGTGCAAACGCACCTAATACGAGTTAATTCAGCCGCAGCCTGCATCACTGTACTTGACACTACGACGTGCATGCTACTACATGGCCATGAAAATCTGCTCTTTTGTAGTAGAACAGGGTTGTAATGTTAACGTTAGGATTATAGGCTATGAGATATTTGTCTTGACCTGTACAACCAGGACACACATCGAGGGCGCACAGTTAGTCTCTGAGTCGCAGTGTGAGCAGCCACAGGCCACATTTGGTACACCAAAATTACCATGCGGGGAAGGTTGGATGGAAAAGACATGTAGTGAGGGAGACTCGTACTAAAACTGACCTTAAATGGATGCTGAACTGAGAAATGGATGCTTGTATCAAGCAAAAAAAAAAAAAAAAGCAATCAAGGATCTATTGCGAAAGAGAAGTGAAGAAAAAAAAAAAAAAGATTGAATTTGGATTGTTACCTAAAGCCGAGGATCTGTTCTAGGCAAGAGCAGATATAAAATTTTCATATCACAATTATCACCTGACCTTTCGTCTTGGATTACAATTTTATAACAGGATTAAAAGTGGCCTCTGGGACAGAACGTAACCTGCAGGGAGAAGAAACTTTACAAATCCTCGCTCTGCCTTTCAACTGCTACACGTCGCGAATACAAACGCCGGCCAGACCGCTGATTACTAGGAGTCAACAAAGCACACAGGAAGCGACGGTAGTATCTTGATTACGGTATTGTAGATGTTGTAGATGTTGATTGTTGTTCGAGACACATTGCGCAACGGAATCAGGACTCGGATGTTTTACTCTGGCGATAGGAAGGTTACAGGCTTAAATCCCAGGGTTTCCAGAACTGGCCCTTGACCAAGGATTTTAGCTTTTACCTTGAGATCTGTGCTTAGATCTTGTGATTAGATAGATTGTATTCTGGTTGCGTCAGTGTAAATTTAATTTTCAACATAATTAATAATGAATGAAGTGAAAAAAAAAAATCATATCACAGTTCTCGGATCATTTTCCGAGACTACTTGACATTTAGTTAAGCTTCAAGGAAACAAATACCTTTAATTAAATATTTATTCGCAAAGGTAAAGGAAAAATGAAACAGTTGGTATCAAACCATAATTTAAACTAAATCTGTTTTATTTACAGTTAGGCACATTGCTGCTGGCTATCATTATGTACAAGTAAGCATGATATCCATAGGAAATGTTGTCAGTAGTCCAATAGCATGACAATTGCAATGACAATGTTTCCAAGTATTAAAAATGACAAAGAGTTATAAAGCTGTAATAATTGTGAGTAAAAATTTTTTTTTCTATTTTTCCCTGATTTTCTCCCTAACTTAGTAGTATCCAATCCTCCCTGTCACTAGGGGGCTCCACATTAAGGCTACGACTACCACTCAGTCGGGACTATCGCGTGTTTCCTCCGCATCTTTTTCGATCTGCTCGCTCACACACCGTTGGGGGCGGCGTAACACACTCGGAGGACAGCGCTATCCGCTCCTTCCGCTTGTTTGAGCTCACAGACGCCCCTGATTGGCTGTAGAGCCGAGATTAATCTGGGAGCACTAAGTACCTCTCATCCCTCCCCTCTGAGAGAACTCGGCCAATCGGCTCTCTCTAGGCTGATTGTCCGGTTGCGAGAGGTTACGGCATTATACCATGCTTTTGTGTTTTCCACCAGCAACGTCATGAACGTATTTGTTCCCATACTTGCCTATATATCTCTGCATGCTACCAGAGGATTCCAGTAGGGGGCACACCAGGGAATTTAATTAGACAGTTTCAGTGGTGGTGTCACTCAAGGAGCTTAAATTCCTTGTCGACATTTAAGATTACTTATTAAGTACTTATCTCTCGCCAACTGTTTTGGCATGCATATTAGTCACAGTGCGGCGGAAAAGACACAGGTGGGGGGTAAATTTCAGACAGTTTCTGCTCAAAACTTGAAAATCTGCTGACTACACTGCCCCTGCTGTTTACATGGATGTTGCATCTTGTCGCATTAATTTCCGAGGACGTGCACAAGCTACGAACCAAGCGGACGTGCTATCGTGCGTGGGTGTACGCCTTGTTAAAAGAAGTACTTCGAATTGTGCGTGTTAAACCCACAGGATTTGAATAATGACTGTTAGACCCAGCCTCTGATTCCTCAGGCTGAAACGGCATTAGACGTGATCAGATACAATAAACACAACCTGGCTTCACCGTCTCTGACACCTGTAGTCTAATCCTCTTGCCCCAGGTGATGTGGCTTTCAGCGTGCCCTGGCATGTCTTGTTTAGCAAAACAAAATTCTTTGTTGGTGCAGGAGGATAATGTGTGTGTGTGTGTGTGTATACAGTCCAGTGAAATGCATGAACTGAATATATGTGTGTGCAATGTAACCCACATCGCTGCATGAGTAACCTGCCTGTATTATAACCTCACAGACATGTTTCAGGGTTGAGCTTTTCATTTAACGGCAGTTAAATAAAGAAAGAGGAAGAAGCGTGAATAGACTTTCGGATCTCGTAAGTCTGTACACCGTCTACGTTACAAAGACTACACGATAAACTCCGTCTGCTGTCCTCCTCCCGCATCACCCAGGTGCGCTTTGGTCTATATTTATGATTTACACATCGCACCATGACAGGAGAAAGTCCTCGGACGAACTCGCAGAAGAATGCAGACAAGCAAAGTTCTCATTACACCAGCGTTTCATTCCGTAGATTGTGTTTTATGGGCCAGGATTTGTGCTAAAAATAGTCGCTTTATTTGGACTCTGAATGGAACTAGCTTTTATTCTTGGCAAAAAATCAGTCCTGTTAAAAACATGGTGGAGCGAAATAATAATTCGCGGGAAAATAATCAAGTCAACAACGAGGGAGTGTGACGTCTATTGTCTCAAAGTGAAGCAGAAAATGTGCAGTCTTTTTAAAATGAAAAGAACAAATTACATCCAATTTGACCTTTTTTAAGGAAGAACAGACAAATTAGTAATGAGAAAAAAATCATAATGAAAAGACTTGTAAAGAGGAAGCTGCTCTTCTGACACTGGAGACGACTTGTACAAATGCTAAATACCCATAAGAAATTTTACCATGGTTCAGGAAGTGCAGTAGTCCAGTAGTACCTGTACTGTGGTATTATTCACAGTTCCGTGGTACTGATATTGTACACACTATAATACATGGTTCTACCATAGTACATACTTTGGTCCAATGCCATGGTTCTATCATGTCTAGTAATTTGATACTATGGAACATGAACTAGAAGCTGTCAAAAATTTGTTTGGCGTGTCTAGGTACCATAATGGTAATATTTATATAATAATCCATTTTACCACCAATAAGTAACACGGTATTCACCAGAGTTAATAGTTACAGCAATGGTACCCATTGAAGTGTACCTACAGTACCTACCCTGGTGCTCTATCAAGACCTATGGTGCCTTCCATGGTAATGTCTGAAGTACCACAGTGATACAGTGGTATACTATGTCATGTACTATAGTTAACCATAGTGCACTATAGTACATACCGTATGGGAGGGAATCACCAGGGATCACCCAAGACAATTTTATCACCATATCTGGGTGCTGATCTGATTTGTATTACGATTCCGTTGCAATTCTATACAACTTTCTTTACAATAATTCGTCCTACCAGACAGGATGTTGTGCTGCTTGTGCTGCCAGTGTGGGAATAGTTTAGAGCACCACATGTAGGATTATAGAGGAACTGCAAGGTAGCATTTGCTACCTTAAATGCAAACATACCTTTTTTATTTTAAATCGGAAAAATCGATTTTGATGTCAGTGTGGCGACACATGAATCGCTACCATAAAGAATTGCCATACGTTCCTGAAATTATTAGTATACATCTAGTCAAGTCCTTGGGAATAAGCTCTCATTAAAGAAACTATAATGTATTAGAATGATGGCGTTTATATAATCCCGACAGCGGGTGCAGTCAAGACTGTTATAGCCGTTATAGAATATGAGTCAGCACTTTCTGACCAATCATGATCAAGCATTCAGAGGCACTGCGGTATAAATAATATTAACACATTACAATGAACTGTCATGAATTTAATAACCACTCTTGTGTCATTTGACCTTCAACTTCTGGATTCTAGCTACCTTTTGCAAAAATGTCTTCCCGGATGATTCAGCGTACTCGGCGAGTACTAACGTTCCCATAATGCTACTGCTTTGCTTTTGATTTGCTTCACCTTCTTCTCCTCCCGTCCTCATTCACTGTGGTCACCATATGCTACTGTTTTGACTGTTTCAGATTCGCACACGCTTTTCCGCTCCACCTCCACTTGCCCGATCCGAACATGGCAAGTGGGCATCCCATTGACTCATTTGCTTTCATGTACAGACCAGAAAGCGCTCAGAACTCAAAGAGGTTAGTGGTATTACTTAAACGTCCCCTGCATCCACTCACTGCTTCTCCATTACCCTTTACCCTTTTAACACGGCTGACATGGGGAAAACGCCACCTCCTTACAGGCACTGAAGAAAAAAAATGAAACGCATGAAATGTGCTCATTTGATTAATGGAATGTAAATGTTTATTAGGTGTTTCATTATCCGAACACTTGCTGCCTTTGCAAGACACTGCCGCTGTGTTGGATTAGCCAAGCTGATATGGTTAAAACATCATCATAGCCCAGCACCTGGAGTGGTGGTTAATGTTACTAGCGTTGATCTGGTATAATACTTTTTACATTTTAAGAGCAAACCCGATGGGCTTCATTAGTAAATAAGGTTTTCCTCTTTAGTATAGCTCCTAAACAAATGTGAGACTACCACTAAAGGCAGCAGACAGCCTTCATTTTGGAAGAAGTAGGAATGGGAATGCTACATAACCTGGAGTGTAGCATGCTAACATAGCATGGTTTAGCGTACCTTCCATGTAAACAGTAAAACAATGGACAAAATACTATAGCGTAAAAACACCAACAAATCTATAAACTACCATAATGTTTGGTACAACATGTCTAAAAAATGAGCAAATAATAATTATGTCACCTACTATAACTTTGAGCGTAGCATGCCTCAAGAAATAAGCTAATTGCCAAAACATTGGGTTCAGCAATCCTACAGTAAATTCATTACCAAATGGGTAAACTACTGGACCTTTGGGTGAACCATCAACACTAACTCTGCGTAACAGTAATAAAATATGAAGGGTGTTCAAATCAAACCGGGACTTTTGATTGTTATCCCCTGCTACACTAGTGCCCTGATCCTAGATCATGTCTGAAACAATGGCCTCCCAGGAACTCCTTTGTGGAAGTGGCTTGGTGCGAGGTCAGGACAGTTGGGGCGATGTGGCAATAACTCCCGGAGTTCCCGTAATGTGTACAGTTCACAGATGCATCTCTTCCGCACCCTGCCGACACGTTATATGTCGAAATTCACAGACCTACAGTATGGCCGATTTTAAAATGTTTTCACCATTTAGATGCGGCTAAGAGTCTCATCACTGTTTTACGCTTTCATCAGTCCCGGTTTAACTTAACCTTAGAACACTCCAGGGTGCATTTTTTTTTATTTGATTTTTTTGCCTTGAGCTTGTTAGATAACAAGTCCAGGTTTGACTCGAACGCCCTTTGTAGTAACCCATAAACAATCTACCGTAATTTTACCTCTAGCCCTGTTTACTGTTAAAAAAAAATCAAAGCACTCAGCTACCACACATTTTTTTGTCGTAGCATGCCCTGAAATATGAGTAAACTGCACTAACTTTGGATGTTGCCTGGATACCCTGAAAACAATAAACCAAGTCCAAGAACTACAGTAACAAGTGCACAAACATCCATAACGTTAGGGAGAGTTAGAGTTTAGTAACCCTGTCTATTGTAAAAACGCTAAGCAAAGCGCAAACCCCCAGAACATCTGGTGTAGCCCGCCTACGAACACCATCATTTTTGGTGTTTCGTGCTTTTTAAGGGGGAAAAAAAACACACACAGATAAAGTTTTCCGAAACCTCCAGCAACCCATGATAGTTTTGGGTGCATCACAGTTACTGAGTTGAAATTTCGTGCGTCTGCCAGATATCGTTTTCTCGCCAGTCCTTGAGATAATTAGGTTCACTTTTCCATGCTTCCATACATACTGTACATACACACGTGTGACAGGTTTACAGAACCGGCTCTCACCGAACCCTTTCGCTGTATAACGTGTCCTTTCGTTACGTTCTCTAAGGGCCGCTGTTTACGACCCGACATAAACGAGCAGCGCGCACATTCATCACGGTCCCCTTCTCTTCCCTCTCTCCATCCTCAGTTCCTCATCCATCACGGCTCTGCACTCAGGAGTCATCTGTTTCCTTTTCCTGCAGCCTCATCTGATTAACTCTTGATTAACCGGTGTCTGTGTTATTGTACTGTCCGTCATTCTCTCATTTCCTGCTGGTCTTCCGATTTTAATATGAGCTGTTTCCTCCTGATCGTTCTTTTCGTTTTCTTAGAGACTATTAGGATGGCCAAATTCCTTAAATAATACTCAGATAATATTATGATTTTATCCTGCCAGAGACGAGGAGAAGATTATCAGCAGCATTAAAATAATTTTTTTTTTTTTTATGGTTTTTGTACAAACAAAAGAATTTGGTGTTTTCAATGACGTACTTACAATGTATACCTGCAAAGTAAAAAATATCCTGTTACATTTTGGTATCTCTTCTGTTTTGAGCCAACTATGAACTTTCTGTCTGCTTGCTTTCCAAACTGAGTGACCTATTTTTGTCTCTTAATAAACTTCATTAATCAAACTCGGCAGACACGTCTGGGAGGAGCAGCGGAGTGTTCTCCAAACCTCACTGCTTTCCTATGAGGCTGCACCAGCTTTGCTTCTTTACTGTGTGTTTAATGCTGATTTATAACCCTTTCCCTCCTGTCTTCTTTTTCCCCTTTCAGTAAGGTTCGACCGTCTTCCAGCATGAATCCTGTTTATAGTCCAGTGCAGCCGGGCACGGCGTACGCGAACCCTAAGACCATGACTTACCCAGGTGAGCCACTCCACACTCTCACTCTTCAGAGCGGGTGTGACAGCCGTGACGATGGCGACGCCGTTACTGTTTTGCTTCTGGCTTTTAAAACAGTTGGTAATGGCTTTCTAGCGCGGTCAGCACTGTACGGCGGATGTGGCAATAACTCCCAGCCGAGTTCCCGTAACGTGCAAGTGGTGTCGGTGAATGATTGTGTGCACAGTTCCCACAGACAGAAGTTGTCCACACATTATCCGTCAGTTTTCAAGGATCAAGCATTTCAGTCTAACCACATCGGCTGGGGTCGTCAGTCGCGGTCGTACTGTTCCCTTTAAAACGTCTGCACCGTTCAGAATTCCTTGCTGCTGTTAAGAGTCTCATCACCGTACCGTGCGTGACTTCTTCTGTAAATGTCAATACGCCTTCATTCACGAGAAATTTCATTACAGGCCCCGGTTTGCTTGGACGCCCATCGTGAAAGAGAAAAACATAGCGTGCCGTGTTACCGAGACGGCATTAACCTCGAAGCCCTTCAACTTGAACGCTTTCCCATGAAAACCTACAAAACAAGTTTCTAAACATCTCAGATAATATCAAGGATGTGCAGTCCATATTTATCCGTCGTACGAGTCCCCGGTTGTCCCTTGTTGTTAATACAGAAATGAAAAAGACTCAAAAACAGCACGTTGATAGAAACCTTCCGGCCAGAACTATCCCCAGTGCTGCTGTCGTAGAGTTTTAATCAGCGTTCGCTATCTAGTCAGCTTCTCTCCAAGGAAAATCGACGTTAGAACGATATTAGCAGGGGTTCAGGAGACACTTTGGCTCGGTGATTAGTTTCGGCTTTTAGAGCAGTTTGAGGAAGGAATTCATCACGAGTGCAATTTACAGTGCAATCCAAGAAAGTAATTGCTCCTCAGTATGTGTCTGTTTTTGTCTGTCCACGCTTTCCTCTCTGTTCATTATTTATACGGTGGCTGGACTCGTTCGCTCGGAGGCATCCCCTCAGTATCGATCGGTAGCGTCTGCATGTTCCCGCTCAATCTCTTAGCCTTTCATAGACATGACACACGATCGTGAGTGTGTGTGTTCTGACCCTGAGATCTCCCTGTGTGTCTGTCTGTCCTCAGGCTATCCTGCAGGTTATCCTACAACGGCTCCTGCATACTCACCTAACATCTACCAGACGGGCACTCCGGGATACCCCGCAGGTAAAGCCCTGCATATCCTGCCTCTCTGACCCAGCTGTATTCTTGCTATGTCACGTGACCTTTTCGTCTCTGTTCTTTTTTTTTCCGATGAAGGATACACAACGGGAACTCCCTACAAGGTGCCCCCGGCACAGACGAACGGAGCCCCCCCGCCGTACTCGGCGTCCCCGAGTCCCTACTCCACAGCCATGTACCCCATCAGAAGTGCCTACCCGCAACAAAACCTTTACGCTCAGGTGCGCAGGGATATACAGCGTTCCCTAAACAGTGCTTATAAGCCTAATTTTTAATGCATGATTAAATATTCGCGCTAATAATTTGCAGATAAAATTAACGACTAACAGTAACGATAACTCATAATGATGAAAACTTGTATCTAATGTCAAATCAATCAGACACTATATGTAATTTTGTGTCTTGTTAGACATAAATCATCTTTTCCTATTTAGTCAAAAATAGTAAACCTTAAACACTCGTTTAAAAGTCGCGTATGTTCCTGTTTTTTTTTTTTTTAAGAGGTAACACAGGTCTCAGAGCTTCTGGGTCTGTTTACTCTCTAGCTGAAATACTCACACATAATCATTTTTTAAATACCTGAACCTCCCTTTGAGACACTCCTCTTCTGAACATGCTGTTTCAGTGTCTATGTAAATGAGCTACTGTTGAGCCACGCCTTCCAGACAACCTGGGGGAGGGATATCTTCTTATATGAGGTCACATTAGGGGGAAAACTTTCATTGCTTATACAAAAATGGACAAAGATGTTTAAATCGGAAACGCATGCAGAGACCTACTTAAATACTTACACTCAGATCTTGTTAAAAACTCTTCACAGTACTTGCTGTTCATTTCAATCCTCTCTCTTTTCAGGGTGCGTATTATTCCCAGCCGGTGTTTGCGCAGCCGCACGTAATCCATCACACCACGGTGGTGCAGCCCAACAGCCTGCCGTCAGCCATCTACCCTGCGCCGGTGCCTGCTGCCCGGCCTAACAGTGTGCCCGTGGGCATGCTGAGCGGCTCCACCATGGCTATGTCTGCAGGTATGCTATGATTGAATATGAGTCTGATTCTCTTTGACATGTAGTAATTCCGTACTAATGAGTAAACCGGGATTCTTTTCTACTGAGCGCTTCAGGTCAGATTCCTGATGTGATGGCAGGACTAATCTCTTTGCATTTGTTTTCCACAGGGCCTCTGCTCACCACACCACAGCACACGCAACACATCGGCACTCACCCGGTGACCGTGCCAACGTACAGGCCGCAGGGGTACAGCTACGTACCTCCGCACTGGTAGAGCTGCCAGCCCGCTGCATGTGAGTGGCTTCGTGCTCCAGGGATCAGTAAGCTGTATTTTTCATTCTGGTGGATAAAGAAAAGGAGCAGGCAATAGCTTAGCGGTTAAGATTCACTGCTCGTGAGCTCAGATCACAGTCCTGTCAGCGGTGATTTATACTTCTGCATCTGTGCGCTTCCGGAGTCTCCCACCATGCTTGCTTGTAATGGTTCTGGTTGAGCCATGGGCCATTGAACCAGTGTAATGAATGCACTTTTGGTTTTCACATCGTGAGATATATGTAATAACTGTCTATAATAATGTTGCATCGCCTTCAGACAAAAGATTATTCATTTAGTCCGATCTTCGTTTCAAGATTTCTTTCCCTTGCAAATATTCTGGCGTTGGCGTCACACAGCCAGGTGCCCATGTTTTTTGATCACATGGCGGTAATTAAAACACAGCGCACGGTGGCTTAGTGGTTAGCACTGTCGCCTTGCACCTCCAGAGTCCGGGTTCGATCCCCAGCCAGGTTCGATTCCCGCCTCAGTGTGCATGGAGTTTGCATGTTTTTCCCGTGCTTGGTGGGTTTCCTCCGAGTGCTCCGGTTTCCTCCCACAGTCCAAAAACTTGCACATTAGGTTAAATAGGTGTTCCCAAATTGCCCGTTGTGTGTGTGCCCTGAGAAAGATTCCTGTATACAGGATAAAGCAGTATAGACGATGAGTGAGTGAGGTTCACTATGTAGCCAAAAGTATGTGGACACCCGCCGATCACACTCAAAATCTGAAAAGTTGGACGCATATTAGCTGTGCATTTTAATCGATTATGCAATTTAATTACTCCTTTGTTAAAATAATTGAATCGATGGCCAAGTTTTCGATTCCAAATTGATTAACTTTTTGAAAAATGTAAAATTCACAAATTTCTTAAAAAGACAGCAGAAAATGAAAACTGCTTCCATCTTCCTGGTTTTTGTGAGCGTATTGCTTCTTCTTCTTCTTCTTCTTCTCATTTTACATTTTAGGTGTAATACTGCCACCTACTGGACTGGAGCAGCAGCATGGCAGAAAAAATTGCTTTGCATGAGAGATTACATGTTAAAAAATCAACACTACAACACTTCACTCTATATTAGATAGGTTTAATGGTTTTTAAATACTTAAAAAGAATTAAAAATAGCTGCTTGAAATAAATCAGACAGTAAACATTAATAACTATGAATAATATGTAATGTAAACTTGAACCAAATGGCCCAGAATTGAACTCCGTAAAGACAGGGTTCACAAGTTTGGAGTGGAAGCGATAGAAGCCCCGCCCTCAACCCCACACCGTGATGAACTGGAACTCGTTCTCTTCACCCGACATGTAGCGGAATGAACACACATCCCTACAGCCATGCTCCAAAATCTAATGGAAACCCTTCTCAAAAGGATGCAAGTATGATAACGGCAAAGAGGCGACTAATTTTGGAACATATAGAGGTTTATAAAGGTCGGGTTTCTCTCTCTGTTGGCTATAGGGTGTGTCGTGCCTCAGAGAATCACTGCAGCTCTGATCGTTTTCTGTTGGCATGACTCGGCATCTGATCGATAAAACAAATGTTTTTAGAATATACAGAAGTGCTTGGAAAGATTCGAGTAGAGTTTTGCTGATGCTGAGCATTTATTGTCTAACCTAATTAACTTCTCTCTCTCTCTCCCCCTCTCTCTCCCTTTCTCTCCCTCTCTCTCTCTCTCTCTCTCTCTCTCTCTCTCTCTCTCTCTCCCCCTCCCTTTCTCCCCCCCCCCCTCTCTCTCTCCCCCTCTCTCCCCCCCTCTCTCTCCCTCTCTCTGTCCCCCCCTCTCTCCCTCTCTCTCTCTCTCTTTCTCTCCTCTCCCTCTTTCCCTCTCCCTCTCTCCCCTCTCTCCCCCTCTCTCTCTCTCCCTCTCTCTCTCTCCCTCTCTCTCCCCCTCTCTCCCTCTCTCAATCTCTCCCTCCCTCTCTCCCTCCCCCTCTCTCTTCCTCTCTCCCCCCCTCTCTCCCTCTCTCCCCCCCTCTCTCCCTCTCTCTCTCCCCCTCTCTCTCCCTCCCCCTCTCTCTTCCTCTCCCCCCCCTCTCTCCCTCTCTCTCTCCCCCTCTCTCCCTCTCTCTCTCCCTCTCTCTCTCTCTCTCCCTCTCTCCCCCCCCTCTCTCTCTCTCCCCCCCTCTCTCCCCCTCTCACTCTCCCTCTCTCCCCGTCTCTCTCCCCCCCCCTCTCTCTCTCTCTCTCCCTCTCTCCCCCCCCCTCTCTCTCTCTCTCCCCCTCTCTCTCCCTCTCCCCCTCTCTCTCTCCCTCCCCCCCCCTCTCTCTCCGTCTCCCCCCCCCCTCTCCCCCCCCCCCCTCTCTCTCTCTGTCTCTTTCTCATTGGTTTCCTGTAGATCTGGAGTTCACGTTGTTCACATTTCCAGTCTTCGTGGACGCAGCCTCCAGCACCGGGCCGCAGAGTCCTTCTGCGAGTACAAATACTGAACGAGCAACGGTCACTTTATGTGTTCTTGGCGATTTCCTTAAAGCTGCTCACTCGATCGGAATTTGTTCAGTTTTTGTGTTACGTTAGAAATCCCTGACCAACACCTACCAGCAGTTAAAACACACAAATTCATCTACAGCATGCAGCAGCGAGCATCGCGCTGCTATTCACTCCGGGTCCTGTGTTACACAAGGACTTTCTCTAACAGTCTGAATGTACACGATTGTTTATTACACGATATAACATTTAGGTTTGAGTTCAGGGTGATTTCTTTTTTTCATTTTTATTTCTGCACTGCTCTTATGAAGTGCAGGGCTTTTTTTTCTTTCTTTTCTTTGTCAAAATTTGTATTTGAGAAAAGGTTGACATGCTCCATCTCCCAGTATGTTAACTAGGGTCTTCATGCTCGTGCTGGTTTGCACAATGCGGGGACTCGTTGTAAATCGTTTTCATCTGTTACTGCCATTCTAGTAGATGCGCAGGTTTTTAGAGGACATTTCAACAACTGGTCCAGCTGTAGTGGACATTAAACTGGCTTAGCCTACTTTAGTAGGGTTTTTAAATCAGGTTAACCATTGGTAGTTAACATTTTAAGTGATTAGCAGTGGTTTAACCAGGTTTAGTGGGTTAACCAGATTTAGGTGGTGTATTAATCAGCTTTATTAGACACTTTAAAAAGGATAGCCAATTTTAATTGTCTGGGTTAATAAACATTTAAATGATTTACCCAGTTTGCATTGGGTGAAGCATGTTGAGTGGACACTCTCACTGTTTTTTTTTTATTTTTATTAACCAGATTTTAAAAGACGCTCGTCATCTTAATTGAAGTGGATATTTTAGTTAGCTAATCAGGTTTATTTCAGAAGACACTTCATTGACTCGTCGTTTAAACCAGGCCCTTAAACTTCAGACGGGGTTAGTGGAGATTTCCAGAGGTTATCCAGCTTTATTGGACATTTTCATGAGATGCTTCAAAGTTAGGGCAGAGGGTAAAGCTTGTTTCAGTGGACGTTTTTAGTCATTTACCCGGCTTTAGTGCTTACGTTTTGAAGAACGTCATGGACAGTAGGTTATCCGCCAATCATATCTCATGAAGCTGTGAAGCAACGTTGATATAGTATCCGTGCAGTGTGAATATAAAGAGCAAAAGGCCTGCTCTAATAGGCTTTACATGCACACGCTTACCGATCGTGCATACACATCCCTCGTGTGCAGACGCAGAATCCGTAGAAGAGCTCCAGTAAGACGGGAGCAGTGCAGCGGGTGGTCTAGGAGGCTTAGAGGTGTAATGAAGTGTGAAAATCCGAACTGGAAGGTTTGAGGCCCTGGTCATTTGAAGTTCACACCGATCTGCACTCGCGCCACACTAGCAATCTTGTCGGGCTCTAAAAAAATTTTTTTTGTTTTTCGGTTTGGTTCTGTACGTGCTTAGATTGTCAGATCGAAGGCAACCAAAACGGTACATGATTTCGAGCACATCCATAACGCTAAAAATCTGACGCCACGTTTCCGAGTGCAGTTTGCAATAATGTTCCAGAAGTCCACCTGGTTTTCATGCTCTTGTGTAGCACCAAGGATTCATTACTAGGCAGCTGCGAGGGATTCAAAAAAAAGAAATCATAATTCCTGCTTTTTAATACTGTTTGTTAAGCACCCTCGGCGTGTTTTATCTTTAATTATACAAACGAGAACAAATCCAGTTCAGAACATTATTTATTTAGTCATCACTAGCCAACTAGGATGATATTAACCTGGTTTAATAACTATGTGTCATACTGATCAGCTACATATACCCAGATTCAGTCGCATAACATAACTCAATCTAACTGTAATATGCCAAGCTGTAGTGCATTCTGGGTAGTTCTACAGTGGACAGCGATGCCAATATTTAGCCTTCGCTAGAGCAGATATCATCCTTTCTTTTTGTGTGTGTGTGTGTGTGCTTAAAACAGAGTTAGAAAGCAGAATGTGATTTTTTTGAATGATTTTTTTTTTTTAAATCCCCATCCCGTGTCTCTTTTCATGCATGCTCGTTGTCTTAGATTTGGAGCAGGCCATAGTTTCGAGATAGTTCTTAAGAAGGAATTAAAATCTGTGTTTCATTCGTTAGGTTCTCATTCGTGCGCATAAGAGAATAGTTAGTTTAAGTGAGAGACTACATCGCTCAAGAAACTCATAACGAACGTATATAACTAACATCCAGTAAGGAATATTGCACTCTTCAAAAGTAATAATCTATGCTTGTAGTTGGTACAGTACTTAATCTTAAATAAACAGCGCATTTATTGTACATTTCAATTGTGGTACTCTAGTCTTCCAGGCAAAAAAACAAAACAAAAAAAAAACATATTAATAATAATAATAATAATAATAATAATAATAATAATACACTGAAGAGATTCATGCAAAATATTATATATCATTGCAGTATTCTTCCATATTTTAACCACTTTATTATAAAAAAAAAAATACAAGTCTGTGTTTTAATAAAAAGCAACACAATGGAGTTTTCAGGCTTTACAGTATTTCATATGATCACACTAGTGTAGAGTTGTGTCTAGTGTGTGTTTGTCTAGGGGAGGTCGTCACCCTGGGTTGTGCCGTGTCAGTCCGTGTAAGATTCGCAGCATCCTCTGTATCCTCGTATTTGTTGGTTTTATGCACTAAAAATTATACGCAAATTAATTCTATTTTTGACGGCAGAAGCATGCTCTCTGGCTTTTCGTCAGAGTTCGGCTTGAAAGAATCGTGAAAGTACAGAATCGTTAAGTTAATGTGAAGTTCACAGCGAATCATTTTGCTCAAATTTAAGATGTAGCGTTTTCTGTGAAGCTTATATTCAGAAACCTTTTTGGTCGCTGGTCAGGTAGAAACATTTAAAATTTGTACATTTTTTAAATGTAGTTTAAATGGCTTTTTTTTTCTTTTTTTTTTTGCAGTATGTGCGAATCGTTCTTTATCAGTGTAAGTACGTATCACATATCCAGACTCTTAGGCCTTTTGACGTTCACATTACGAGCCATGTTCAAGTCGTTCGGATCCCGTCACGGACCACATTCATAATTACAAGTGATTTGTATCTGACTCTAGTGTGCGACCTCTCATTCATTTCAAACAATGGATGCTTGGGATTGTCTCCTGGAGGACAGTAGCAGTTACTCATTTGTATTTGTCGAGGTCCAAAAGAAGGAAGAAAGCCAGACGCCTCACTTTAGCTGTTTTATCAGCTGTTGTTAGCACTGCTCTGAAATCTAATGTTGTCGGGGGTGACTCACGTCTCCAAACGCGCTACGCATGCTCAGAGGTGCAAAAAGTCGCACCGTTCTCGTTCAAGTCACATGACCACATGTGACATCAGCTATCTATCCGATCTAGGAAAGTGACTCCGATCCGGTCTGAAAAACATCAGAATTTTGTGTTCAGACAGCCCTAAAAACAATCAGATCAATCAGAACCACTTCAGGCTGGTAATGTGAACGTGTCCTTAGTATTTTAGTGCATTTTGTAAACCAAGAATAAGGACAAATAATAATAATTAAAAACTATTATTTTGTAGTAGCCAACCAGTTAGTTACTCTGATGATTTTGAAGTTTGTGGCCAGAAAAGATATACTGTGCAAAAGTCTTGACCCCCCCCCCCCCCCCCACACACACACACACACACAAATTTCTTCATTCTTTGCCAGACATTCAGAATACAAGAAAGTCTGAAAGAGCCAGACTTTATTTCATTTTTAATGGTGCACTAAGGAATAGTTCTCCAGACTTCCTGAAGGACTTTTTTTGTCTCTCGTTTTCACTCCAGTCCCTGTACCTGAGCAATTTCAGAGGAATGTTTTTGTTTCTTAAGCCACACAGTGACCTATGAACCATTCAAGCATAAAAAAACATCTAACTTAAGGCATGAACCAGTGAGAAACAGGTGCAGATGATGACAGATGATCAGGCCGGTGATTAGTGTACTGCTGATGCTGAGTGGAGACAAGAGGGGAAATGAGGTTGCTGATGCGGGTGTAATACAAAGAACCGATTTTTAAACTGAATCTTTAGGCACTTTGCAGCCTGTCACAGTTACAGTAACATTTGCTCACATTTCTTTATTAGAATCTACATAATTTAATGAAGTTTAATATGAAGAAATGAAGACTTTTGCACAGTACTGTAGATCACATAGTCTTAAGGTAAATACAAGGTTTATGAATTCAGCTCCACAGGAAACTGTTACTTCATCAAATTTGTTTTTTTTTTTTCTTGTTCATTCTGGTTCAGTTCTAGTCTTCGTTTCATTCTGGCTGAGACACGACGCAACATATACATACATGCATACGTACATACATAGATACGTAAATACATAGATACATATGGAATGCATTTCTAATAATCATAACAAATAAATCGCATATATACACAGCTAAACATTTGAAGCTATGCACTGGTTAATTATTTCTGACAGACACTCACAGTAGTAGAACCGTGTGTTTTACACACCTTTATACACCTTACACCTTTTACAAACATAGCTCATTCATCCTGTAGTGAAATGCAAGCAGCAATGCATGGCCGCTAGGAACAGACCTGTGAATACAGAGAAGCGATGTACATATCCGAATATTATACAGAGAATAAGTATTTTGAGTATTTGAGCGCTAGAATGTATTTTCAAATACATGTATTTTCTCGAAGACTTGAGTACTTACAGTAGGTACTATTTTTTTTCTCTCTCTCTCTTTTTTTCCCCCCGCCCAGGTCTGTTGTAGAGAGCGTGATCATTTTTCATTTCTCATTCCAACTTTATTGACTCACAGATAAGTCTTAATTTTTTCAGTATAATGACAATGCAACATTACAGTATATATACAGTTACACAATATCATACCATCTGCTTACATCCATTGGCATGTAACGCTTCAGGGTTCTCTTATTTATCGTTGGGAAACTGCTAGAATATGTTTAAAGTCGATTCTCAGTCTTAATAGTGTATCGAATTCATGCAGAAATACATAACGGAAATTCTCTCATTCTGACTTCTGTAGATTTTCATCCTGAACAAATTACATTGTTGGGTTTCTTCAAAAACAATAATCTATTAATTACTATACAAACATTTTAGCCCGATTGGAGTTAATCTTTCTTTTTTAAAAAAATATATAAATAAAAGAATTGTGCAACACTGCATATGGTTTAAGATGCATAATAGAACAACAAGGACCACTGTTATACCTTTTAAACGTACATTAATATACTGTACACATGTACAAGCTTTGGACTGCGTGTACAGTTCTGGTGAAGGAGTAATTGCAGGAAATGTGACAAATAAGTCGTTGATTTAAGGGATAAAAGTAATGTCATTGGTTTTAGACATTAATAAAACATAAGTGATTATTTTATTTACTGTCAGTCTGAACATTTTCCTGGATACATGATTTGGATAAATAAAAACTTGTGAAAATTTGAAAATTATTTCCCCCCCCCTGTTTGTTAAAAGCAATATTGCAGTGAAGCAGGTTCATCTTAAACCAATTTCTGGGGAAATGTCACTTTAAAACTGATTATTTGGTATTTTGGAACACTTAAAAAAACATCCATGGCTATATATATATATATATATATATATATATATATATATATATATATATATATATATATATATATGTATGTGTGTGTGTGTGTGTGTGTAGACATGAAGCAGTACACCAGTAAATGTTTTTCACATGCAACTAAGAACTCTAAAACAACAACGACGTACAATTTGCCGTCCGTTTTTCCGCTCCTCGTGTCCATCTGCGGAAAACCACAGAATTCTTAAGTTCTCCTAACGAGCCCTTAATTATGAACGTGAGCCGACACATCGTCTTCCGAAACGTAGTTTTCATGATGAGATTTTGGTTTCGTCAGGCAGGGTTTAAAACCAATAAGCAGCCAGATTCAGTTTCACTCAGCGCTTCTCTGTCCGTTACATGACGTCGCAATAGTTATCCACATCAGGTTCTGTGCAGATGAAGTCCAGTTCTGTTGTTTTATGTTGTAATGAGGATCTGTTAGCTGATCTTGGCGAATTAAAAAGCCAGGGGTGTAATTGTATTATATTTGCTGTACATGTCAAATGTAGACCTTTCAATTCAAAGTATTAAAGTCTTTCAAAAACAACTGGGATTCGTCTCGCTTCTTTTGTTTGTTTTTTTGGTTCATGTCTAATTGTTTCTCATTAAAGTGCAGATTTTATCTCTAATTTTCATGAGCGAAAAGTGAAGGGTTATTATTATCGCATATATTATTGCGATATAAAATGTTTATGAGAATTAAACCTCCCGTTATTTCTCTGTATAATCCTCTGCTACACTAATGCACTAAACACCCAGTGTTTCACTAGAGCTCGGACACCATCAAGGTAGAACGTTTTCTGGAGCCCTGATCGAACTGCCTGCTGAATGTCTGAAATGTCCTGTAATGTGCAAGTGGTGTTGGTGGTGTTGATGATTATACATATGTATGTACAAATGCATTTCTTCTTCATGTTGGCACCAAGTTATTTATTGATTTTTAAGGATCAGACATTCCCCTTGCTGATTGACTGCAGTGTTCTCCGAGACACCTTTCCCAGGATGGACGTACGGCCTTCTTTAAAACGTTTCCAGCATTCAAATGTTTTGCTGCAGCTGAGAGTCTCATCGCCGTACTGTGCTTGAGCTGTTCTGTAAATGTCAATCGCTTTTATGCCTTCATTCATGAGAAATTTCATCCCAAGTCCATTCAATTTTGACTTAAATGACGCTACTTTTCTCCTCCAGCTCCTTTCATATCATCTGAGCCGATGATAACCTCTAAATATCAAACTATTGCGTGTTGGCTATAATAAGGTACGTTTTAACACTGTAGTGCAATACAAATGATCTTGGATAATGTTTTAAAAGTACTAAAGTCAAGTAAAGGTAAAAAAAAGTATATGTTTCCTACTTTTATTCATTCATTCATTTATTCACCATTTATACCACTTATCTTGTGTACGAGGTACGAGGCCAGGAGACTTAGGGTACGAGGCAGGGTACACCCTGGACAGGATGCCAATCCCTCGCAGGGCACACACACACACACTGCGGACAATTTGGAAACATCAATTAGCCTAATCTGCATGTCTTTCTGCTGTGGGAGGAAACCGGAGTACCCAGAGGAAACTCGCCAAGCACGGGGCTACCCAAGGCGAGAATCGAAAATCGAATCCTTGACCCTGGAGTAACTTTTACTGTGTGTCTAAAATGGCGAAAACTATGCTGTGTTTCCTTAACAAACAAACAACAAACAAAATTCAATGTAAGTTAAAAAAAAATGATTGTTAGCTAGAATTTAACTTAACATTGTGCAGCATAAGAAGGTCACTACACTGGTGAACTTGAAATGATTGGATGCTAAACTGAAATGTATGGAGCCCCTTAAGCCCCTAAAGGTGCACATAAGTTATTATTTATGTAATATGTAATAAATAATGCAGACGTTATTATTTTATGCACCAGGTGATTATTATTATTTTATGTGAACATATTCTTTATCTTGTGGGAATAAATCATTATCTTGTGCACACATGTTATTGTCTGGTCTGCACACAAAACTGACCCTCTAACCACAAAGCAAATGAATGTTCAAATGAAGCAATAACGGCCTTCATGATCGAAATATACATACTTTGTCAATCAAACCGATGATTTCATGCAAAAGCCTTACTTTAAAAGTCTAGATAAAATATAAGAAGCATAAAGTATGATATATTACCTGTATATGTAATCGAGTAACAGTACAACGTTTCAATTCACTCTAAGCGTTTTCAATTTTGATGCAATACACAATGACATAATTACTATTGACGATACCTCAACAACACTATGAACTCTTCAATAGTTTATTTCCATATTTCCATTTTTTTTCCCTTTGTGCATGTTATAGTGTTTATAGCAATGTTCAAAGAGCCAGCTTTCAATATCAATGCCAAATACATTTATATAATAATAATAATAATAATAATGTGCACAATACTATATGTAATTTATTAATGTGGCACGGTGGCATAGTGGTTAGCACTATCACCTTGCATTTCCAAGGTCGAAGGTTTGATTCCCCCTCAGGGTCTGTGTGCATGGACTTTGCCTGTTCTCCCCCTGTTTGGTTTCTTCTGGGTGCTTTGTTTTCCTCCCACAGTCCAAAGACATGCAGATTAGGCTAATTGGTGTTTCCAAATTGCCTGTGGTGTGTGAATCCGCGTGTGAATGTTGACTGGAGGTCATAAAATGGGAATAAATACTTTGGTAATCACCAGTGGCCTCCACGCCGCCTAGCTGAACTACAGAGATTCCTAGATAGATGGGTGGATGGATGGAGCTTATTAACAAGTAGAGTAAGTACCCGTTGTTAACTTGTAAAAATAGTTAAAAGGGTAAAACAATGTAAAGACAACACCATTGGAAAGAAAAAGTATATGAACCTTTTGGAATGTCCTGGTTTTTCTGCATTAATATGACGTAAAATGTGATCTTCATCTACGTCAAGAGTATTTTACAAATATAATGTGCCTAAAATGATAACAAACATCAGATTATTGCATTATTATTTTCTCACAGGTTCACATACTTTTCCTTTCCTCTGTAGATTCCTTTGTCGTGGTTTAACCATGAGTCACCACTAGGGGGTGACATTTTACAACGTTTTATTCCGAATAACGTTTTTTTTTTTCTTTTTTTTTTTTTTTTCCTCGCGCGTACATGAGTAAGTGTGCACCATGTCGTGTGAACGAGTGAGTGATATAATGGATGTAGTGCCCTAGGGTTGTAGGAGGGGGTCGCTGTTTGGGAGTTGATCCTTCCCTTCAACGTGTCGCCATGGAGTTTTTGTCCCCCCCCCCCCCCATCGCTTCCCCCGCCTCCCCCCCGCACCCCCTCTCTAAACTCGGCCGGAAACTCCGCTCCATTTCCATTACAAACTCGGCCCTCCGGCGGCGGGGTAGTTCTCTCTCTCTCTCTCTCTCTCTCTCTCTCTCTTTTTTTTTTTTTTACTTTTTTCAGCAGTGGAGTGTTTGAGAGCATGTTGTGGCCGCTTAACCTTCTCGAGTTATTCAGAGTATCCTGACTTGTGTGTGTGTGTGTGTGTGTTTTTCTCCCCCCGTTATTCCAGCTTTTTGCGCTCTCCGCTGCAGATGTGTGCGGTTTCGCGGCTCAATTTTCTTCTCTCACTTTTCTCGGGACTCTGGTAAACATGCAGCCGCCGCCGAGGAAGGTAGGTTTTGTTTTTGTTTGTTCTTCGTCTTCGTTTTTTTTTTTGTTGTTTTTGCGCTCAAAAATAAGGAAAAGTTGAATATTTCTTTAGTCTGTGAAGCAGTTTTTTCTTGGTGTAAAGCTGCCGAGCTGAAGCGGAGAAGTTTGTGGAGAAGTTTTCAGACGCGATAATGTTACTGCATGCACGGGGCTTACATGTTACACACACACTTACACACGCACTTACATGTTTACACACAAAAGAAGCTTAAATATCGGGTATTTTGTTTATTAATTTGTTTCTAAATAAATGTAATACAGTGTGATGTCATTCAGCAGGTTTATTTGTAAACATGTTAAATTATACTATATAAAAATCCTATAGACAAGTGGAACATATATATATATATATATAATGTAGACACATTGACTAACATAATATGCTGTAAATCTATTAAATGTATCTGAAGATATTAGAACTGATGATTATTATTTTTTTTAACATTGTCATTTTCACACTGAAGAAAAACAATTATAACTTAAAGGCTGAATTTCCCATGAAGTAAAATATATCCGTAATTAAATAATCAAAAGGATAGAGGGTGAAAGATTACAGATCAATCAAATATTTAAATTTTAATATATATACGTTTAAAAGTATAT
This sequence comes from Clarias fuscus, assembly GCA_030347435.1. Classification (NCBI taxonomy): domain Eukaryota; kingdom Metazoa; phylum Chordata; class Actinopteri; order Siluriformes; family Clariidae; genus Clarias; species Clarias fuscus. The sequence goes on along the minus strand of CM059223.1, from coordinate 5,591,379 downwards.
AAAAAGTAAATCGACAAATAATAATCAGTTCCGGTTACATTCATGAAATAGATGGATGAATATCAATGTCGAGTGAAATGGATATTATATCAATATCTAAAAACTACACGGAAAATAGTGAAAATGTATATTCTTTTCAGTATGAAAGAACATATAATCTGTTATTGGTTCTTTTTTTAAATCCAACTTTTAATTGAATGTTGTGACCTACACATACACTACACGACTACTTTATTACTTCTGATAATAAAATGTTATCTTTATCTGTTAGGAAACCTTTTACAGTTTATATGTTACTGCTAGAATGTCATTGTTCCTTTCATCATTTTGTCTGAAAGAAGAAAAAAAAAACAGTTTAAATCGTCAAATAATAATAATAATAATAAAATTGCTTACAGGTGATGTACACAGAGTCTGGATTTAATCTAGAGTTTGTCAATAATTTGAAGTATATGCCTGTTATTGATAAATAAATATTACCAAACATCTTCTTAATTAGATCATTGCCCAGTTATTTACAGTTACCCTCGATAAATACTCTATGTTTAATAGATACATATTAACGTAGTTGAAATATCTCTAAATAATCGCAATGTGATTAAAAAAAAAAATACAAATCATACAGCTCTGACATAAACCAAGAGAGTCTGCCTCGACCTGATGTGAATTACTAGTATAGTGACGCGTAATAGATATGATATAACTCATTTATACTCTGCTTGCAATGAAACCTGTGCTTTATGCCTGTGTTAATGTTCTCATTATTCCCGGATCATGTGTTGATTATTACGATGAGGCCTTGTTGTGTTGCGGCTGTGTTGGAGTTAATCGAGTACAAAATGTCTTTTTTGTTTTTGTTTTGTTTAGTTTTTTTTGCACATCGGTTCACAGTAATGAACAGAAGCAAATAAAGGGTTAAGAAAAAAGGAAATGCATTTAGTGCTTAGATATCTTCAAAGCAGAGATGTGTAAAGTTGAATGTGATCGTCCTGTTACAACTAAAGAGATAAGATATGACCCACGATTTATACTCATTACAGCAGGGTCGAATTACACGCCTACAACCTCTACTACTAAACCATCTAAAGCTAGACAGTGCTCTTTTTATTGTTTGATTGTGTAATTATTCAAAAGCTGTATATCCAGCATTGTAATAGTAGTAGGAACGATTAATATTCTGTCTACCAATAACTGGACCTGGAAGCATGTTTTAATACCGGAGCGTGTACGGTTCACTAAATCCGATCTCGGACCACTTGAGTAATTCAATACATAACCCCAATCTGCCGTCTTTCCCGCAGGTGAAAGTGAGCCAGGAGCTGAAGCACGCTCACGCGGAGCAGCTGAGCAAACTTAACGTGAAACATCAGACTGACTGTGACCTTCTGGAAGACCTGAGGTGAGAGCCTCTGTGAACAGCACTGTCATCGAGGATTTCTGGTGCACACGTGATGTAGGATAAAAAAAAATAAAAAAAAAAAAAAAACAGAGCGGTGCTCGTCTCAGAGGGTAGGATTCGGAGAGGTTATACTCCCAGGGTGGACCAGAGAGCTCCAGCTGGGCTTCTGAGCGAGGCGTGTACCCCTTAACTACTCGGGTAAAAGGGTTTCCCTGCGTGAACGCAAAGCTGCCTGTACTCTGCATGATCCTAAAAGCGTTCGGGCACAATTCTTATATATAACAACTCAAATATATATAGTACCAATGAAAAGTTTTACCGTCTAAATCAGTATTTTATTTTAGATTTATTTTCTACATTTATGAACACCACTGGATAAATAACACATATGACATTCTGTAATTATGTAACAACAGCAACGGTCAGCTGTTATTTTAAGACGTGAAGGTCAGCTGTCCTGGAACAGTTCTGTCGAGCTACACATGTCGCTCCTGAACTGCCAGTGATCCAGACCCCGTCCGCCCCCTGGACCTGTCTGACTCGTCCCGGTGTCCCAATTCTGGCTGGAGATCTCGTCACATGGACGCCCCGTGTGGTCTGCCTGGGAAGCGTGTGGTGACTGGTGACGGTTCCACTTTTCCACAAAGACGGTTCTGGCCTCGGCTGATGCAGACAGCTGTTCTCTGAGGAGTCGCTGCATGACTGCAGTCGCTCGATAGTTCAGGACTGGAGTTTCCTACGTTCTACCTGAGCCTCTAACAACAAACTGGAATCCATATTAACTTAAACACATCTCCTGTTACACTGAACTTCCAGTCTCACACAGTATGGTGCAGATCAATCCCTGCTGTCTGTTTCACCCAGATGAGGATGGGTTCCCTGTTGAGTCCGGTTCCTCTCAATGTTTCTTCCTCTTGCCATCTCAGGGAGTTTGTCCTTGCCACTGACGCCGTCGCCCTCGGCTTGCTCATCAGGGACAATCTGATCATTTTGATTTATACACGTTCACATCTCATACAAACTTAAATGATTCTTTTGATTGTGTAAAGCTGCTTTGCGACGATGACAATTGTTAAAAGCGCTAAACAAATAAAATTCAATTGAATTGAATTGCAAGAACAGTGTTTGCAAAACCAATCAAGCATCATGATGAAAATGTCTCTCATGAAGATCGTCCCAGGAAAGCAAGACCAAAACCTCTGCTGCAGAGGAGAAGTTCATTTAGAGTCTCAGAAATCACCAATTAACAATCAGCACCTCAGATTCGAGCCGTTATGAAGGATTTACAGATCATGAGTAGCAGATACATCTCAATATCAACTTCTCAAAGGAGATGACCTTCGGCATTGTTTTATAGTGTAGAGAGAATAAAAATCAGGTACGACCATGGAGAAATGTGTCCAAACTAACTTTGGACTGGTACAGTATTGTAATGACACTATAATAAATAGCTTCTACGAACAACATTCGGAAACGGAGCTTTCAAAATGGAGCAATATGAGAAGCGCTGCCAGCGTCATAAATATGTTTATTATAATCTCGGCTAGCCCTTAATGTGATTCGTCTTAATCTCGCGGGACAGCCACGAACACGCATAATAGCAAAAACATAAAATAAACCATTTGCCTTGAACTCTTTGATGATGACGATGATGTAAACCGAGGACGTTTTCTTTAATCGCAGGATTCCTTATTGTCCATTCTGGCATAAAGGATACACACTCTGTAGATTTGTATGAGAGGCTAATAATTATGTGCGCCCTTTCTTTCCCTTCCCTTTCTTTTCTCCTGTGCATCTTTATTTTTTTTTCCACTGACCTGTGACTTTGCAGAGTCAGGCTGTTTAAAATTACGTGTCACCCAGCGTGATAATACACCCTTTTGCACGTTCTCACGTTTTTATTACAGGAATGAAACAGTAGTGTGCATTCATTGTAGCTGACTCAGACAAGCCCAGTCAGTGCTCTGCAGTTTAAAAACACCTTGGAGCACTCTGCACTGCGTGTGTGTGTGTGTGTGTGTGTGTATACGTTGGGGGGTGGTAGTGGTTTGCAACACCTCCATTTGCAAAACCTTTGAGCCAGAAGGTTGGCTTTGACACTGCATAATTCAGCGTCTGTAAAGGCAAGCACACAGGGCGCTACTGCGCGTGACGTAGCGATGCCACATTCATACCTGCAAACTCGGATCAGCGGAATAATGATAATAATAATAGCAGACTTTCACACAAAAGGTCTGAGAGCTAACATTACAATACACTGTGGCTTGTGACAAGCTTAAGGCAGGATACTAGTGCGGAAAGTGTGTGCAGATTTAAGACTAATTTTGTATCTGTGTGTGTGTGTGTGTGTTTGTGTGTGTGTGCAGGACGTACAGCCAGAAGAAAGCAGTTATTGAGAAAGACTACGCACAGGTAAGTCTACATTAAGGATTATTTTCTCTGCAGCTTTAACAATTCGCCAAAAAAAAAAAAAAATCAGGGAAATGAGTTTTCCTTTTTTCATTCCAGACATTCTGCTTATACGACACAATCCCTGTTCATCAGGCATGAAAGAAATGTTTACTCCAGAGCAAAGAAACTTTTCAATCTTTTCAAAGAACCGAACGATGCGTGTTTTCGATCATCAGTCTAACTCCGATACAAGCCGAATGTTTTCATTTTCATTTATTCCCGGAGCGCTCTGGCTGCCACCTGTACTCGTGCGTTGTTCATTTTCCGAAGAGAAGTAACTCAGTGTCATGCTGTAAGAGTATCGGGTGTGTAGAGGTCACAGGAGTCGTCCGGAAAGCGCCAGCGTCCCTGCCCCGTGTGTGTTTAGCTCACGTTGCAGCTTATTATCGTACATGTTGCATGTTTTACTGTAATAATGCGGAATGTAAAATGTGTCCTTTTCGGTAACATGACTGCTCCGGGGTCGGTTCAGTCGCTGTGTTCCGCTGTGAATGCTTCCCATTGAGAAGTTGACGGTTTGAAGGGGGATCGTCTTACAAGTTCTCGCCCCCGTACTCGCTCTGGTTCTGGCTTTGTCCTGGTTTGTTATCTCAGTGGAATGTACATACATCTGTGACTGAACAGTGCACGGGTCTGCTAAAGAAGTCAGACTCGTCCTCCGAACATGACGGAGGTTACACAGCATGTGAGTCGGCTGTTCTCTGTTTACTAGAGCTGCTCGTTAACGTGCTACAAACAAATAAATCCATGCTACATGTGTTTACGACAATGCTTTCATGACATTGCTTGGGGATATGTATGAACAAATTGTAACGTTCCACCAATGCACTCGTTACAGTGTATTCATGTATTCCGTGGCTGAAGATTTCCCAGTATAAGAACAGAAATCCATATAAATGTAGGACAATCTGCAGAAAACAGCTCGGTCATGGGAAAGCTTGGAATCCTGTTGTTTTAACCCCGTGGGACGCGGTGGGTGCAGCAACAGTCAGAGTGTTTCATCCTGTCCAGAAACGCTGACTGTGCGTTACATGGCGTTATGAGGAATGAGGGTGAAAGATTGAAAGCGTGCAAAGGAAGGAAAACCCAGACCTCGGGTTCGAAAGTCTGTTGTCGGAATTTCTGTAAGTGTGAACTGTGTGATCGTGATTGTGTTCAGGATGTCTGTTTTAGTGAGAGAGAAAAATAATGACCCGGATATTTAATCATGTTTCAGTAATGACTAACATAAGATATTTTATGTAAGAATAGTATGAGTGAGCCAATGGCAAGATGTCACTTTTTCGGGTTTTTTTTTAACTGAAATGAAGAAAAATGTAAGGTTAAGGGTTATAAGATACTACAGCTTGAAATATTAACTAAAACAGCTAAACTACTGTGACAGTGAAGCTAACATGTTGCGGTTAGTTTAGCTGTTTTAGTTAATATTTCAATCTTAACATACATAATTAGCAAATAAACTAGAGGCTAAAAAATATATATAATGTTTCTTACATTTGTTCTGCTGGACACAGTTTGTGGTTCAGTGAGACTCTTGTACATACTGTATGTTCTAATGTTATTTTCTGCTGAGTCATTTGCAGGGCGACTGAATATACAGTCTATCTTACACAGGAAATAGTTACACTGTTCAAACATACAGTAGAGATTTATTTCCAAAACCTTACATTGTGTAAAAAGGGAGATTAGGAAATTTGTTTTATTCATTAATTTGCTATTTTGTAAAAATATTTAGTTTTATTCGTTTATTTTATTACATTTCTTTAATTTCTTTTATTATTTGGAAATGTCACAGTTTGTACATTATTTTATTGTTTTGTCTGACCGCCTACATCATTTCCTTTTTTTTTTTTTTTGGATTTTTTTCCCCTGATTTTCTCCCTAATTTAGTCGTGTCCAATTCCTCCCCGTCACTAGGGGGCTCCCACATTAAGGCTACTACTACCACTCAGCCGGGAGGGCCGAAGACTATCACGTGTTTCCTTCGAACCGCGTGACGCCAGCCGACCGCATCTTTTCGAACTGCTCGCTCGCGCACCGTTGGGGGCGGCGTAACACACTAGGAGGACAGCGCTATCCGCTCCCTCCGTTGCGCGAGCTCACAGACGCCCCTGACTGGCTGTAGAGCCGTGATTAATGTGGGAGCACTAAGTACCTCTCATCCCTCCCCTCTGAGAGAGCTCGGCCAATCAGCTCTCTCTAGACCTCCGGCTGCGAGAGGTTACAGCACCACCCGGGATTCGAACTAGCGCTTTAACCACTGCGCCACTCGGAGGCCGCTTACATCATTTCTAAAAAAAAAAAAAAAAAAAAAAGGACAGTTCCTCAGTACTTGAGTATCTTTTCACTAAATACTTTTTTACTCTTACTTGAGTAATATTCTGGATGACTACTTTTTACTTCTACTTGAGTAATATTATTTTGAAGTACAGCTCCTTTACTTGAGTAAATTTTTTGGCTACTCTACCCATCTCTGCTTATGACCACACGCATAATATTGAGTTCTGCAACCAAAGCAGTGATTCAATGTGTGTCCTGACATCCTTCTATCAGAACCAGCATTCATTGTTTTTAGCTATTTAAAGCTACCATAGCTCAGGGTTTCTTTCCTTGGAGCGCTCTTGCTATGTCCTGATCCCTACAGACCAGGAACGTCCCACATAACTGCAGTTTCGGAGTTTCACTGATCCGCTCGTCAAGCCATCACAATTTGGCTCTTGTCACAGTCGATCAAATACTTACGCTTGCCCATTTTTTTCAGCTTTTCTGCTTTTTTCTACTTCAGGGACAAAATGTTCATTTGCTGTCTAATATATCCCACCCACTCGCAGCCGCCATTTTAACGAGGTATTGTAACTGTAGCTACTGTGACAAGGGTCAGATTTTGATGGCGAGAAGCTAGAGGGAGGTTATAATGTTAGTGCTAATCTGTGTTTAGAACGTATAACCCGATTAAATACAATACGATCTTTCTTTGTTTATTTCTGATACGCCGAGCAGAGTCATGTTGATCTGACGTCACTCCGTAAACAAGGAAGGAACTTGGATTTAGGAATAAAACCGCATGTGGACTTGTGTTGCGGTGGTTACATGTCACACCTAGACGTACACTACCGCTCCAAAGTTTGGCATCATTGCAAATTTCTTAGTTTTTCTTTAGTGATTTAATTTCTACATTATACAACAATACTGGAGATTTCACAACTATGAAATACGCATATGGAATTAGGTAATTATGTAACAACAACAACAACAGTCAGTTGTTATTTTAGGACATGAAGGTCAGCTGTTCTGGAGCTCTTCTTGCAAGACCAGTTTCGTCAAGTGCATTTACAAATCTTATTAAGCTCCATCATGAAGATCATCCCAGGAAAGCAAGACCAAAACGTAGCTCTGCTGCAGAGGAGAAGTTCATTTAGAGTCACCAGCCTCAGAAATCACCAATTAACAACCAGCACCTCAGATTAGAGCCGTTATGAAGGATTTACAGATCATGAAAAGCAGACACATTTGGATATCAACTGTTCAAAGGAGATTATTGGATGTGTATTTTGGATAAACGCCTTCAGTATTGTTTTACAGTGTAGAAAGAAATGTAAAAAATCAGGAACGACCTTGGAGTGTGTCCAAACTTTTGAGAGGTAGTGTAGGTCTGTTTTCTTTTTTAGTTTTTTATGAACAATACTAAATAATAATTAAAAAAAACAGAAAGAAAAGGTATGTGTCTTTTGTGTATTTCTTATGGCCAGTTTGTTACTGTTCACAAGTTTGTACAAGTTTATACAGTATGTTAACAAGTTCATTTCTTAATAAATGACAACGACTTCAAAGCTGTGGTTCGTGCCGAACTGTGACTTTGGCATACCTTTACCTCTCTATAAGATACACTATCCAGCATTGCGTCATTGGACATTTATTCAACATCCGTACAAATAAACTAGAGGATAGATAGATAGATAGATAGACTGCATGGCAAAAGAGGCCTCACCCTTACATTGGACCACCCTTTGCTCTGAGTATGACTGTGGCATGGTTTAGGTAGGCTTACGCAATGTCTGAACATTTATTCCCAGAGGCGCATTAATTTCTCTCCCAGATCTTGTATTGATGATCAGAGAGTCATTCCGCTTTATAAAGTCTTCTTTGGCACATCCCACCGTTTCTCAGTGGTGTTAAGGTCTGGATTCTGTGGTGGCTGATCTGTGTATGAAAATGATGTCTCGTGCTCCCTGAACCACAATTACAATTTGAGCCATTGTCATCTTGGAACATCCCCGTGCCATCAGGGAATTAAACAAAATCAGTATGTTCAGGTGGTCAGCTGACACATTTTTGGGCACATACTGTAACTTTTTCTGAGCCTAGACCTGATCAACAGAAGCAACCCCAGATCATACCTCTGCCCCCGCACGAGACATTGGGCATGATGGCTGCATCACTTCATCCGCCTCTCTGATGCACCCATCACTTTGGATCAGGGTAAATCAGATCACATGATGTTTTTCCCAATGCTCCACAGTCCATTCTCTGTGCTCTCTAGCCAACCAAAGCCCCCCCCCCCCCCCCCCCCCCCCCCCCCATTAGTTTCACTGATGTGTTTTTCATAAAGGCTACACAGCTGTTTAGTCCCAATCCCTTGAGCGAGCGATCCTCACATAGAGTTTGTGTTGAAATGCTCTTACTTTCACTATTAAACATAGCTGTCAGTTCTACTGTTGTTGTTGTTTATAATTTGATTTCCCTCAGCGTGTAAGTGATCTGACTGCATTTCTTTCTTGAAGATGATGGTTCAACACTATCCTTCCAGGTTTTAATAATGCGTTCTTAAGTTCCTTTTTAGCAATCTCTGTAGATGTTTTCTTTACTTGATGCAGGATAATAATTTACTGAAACTGAGTAACATCTTCGCCACAGCCATAGGATATGTCTTCAGACATGGTTATTTAAGGAATGAGAAGCTCCTCACTGCATCAGTTAGGGTTAAACAGCTTGTTGCCAGCTGAAGCAGATTAATCAGTGCAGTAATTATCCAGTGGAAGGCTCTTTCCTATTTGCTTAGTTGAATCCAGCTGGTGACTTTTTTTGGCTGGGCAGTGCAAATAGAAACTTTATTAATCCCGGAGGAAATTCCAAACATCCAGGAGCAATGAGGACAGTAACACACAGGCTGGTTTGTAGATGCGATCGCACACAATAGAGCTTACATAGTCAGTAGACACAGAGTAAATGTGTAAATTAGAATTATAATAATAATGTAATAATAAAGCTCTGGATGTAATTTGTATTGAAGCCAAAGTGGCATCAGTGCAAATACAAATAATTGTGCTAAAGAACAGCAGGAAGTAATAAATGACTAGGTCTAAGTGTATTGGAGTGATATATAAACCAGAAGGAAAGTAAGCTGTGTGGGTGATTTTTGTAGCAGTAGGATGCATGTAAGACATGTACAGCATGATAAAACAATCTGTTTAAGTCGTAGGAAATGTCCATTAAGTTGCTGAGAAAACCTGTTGGAAATACTGAAGCTTGTTTGCGTTTGGTTGAGCTTCCTGTCAGGCGTTTTATAGCTATTCAGCGGTCAGGCCATCATCATTACTGAGCAGGACTGCGGGAGTGGGCTCAAGGAGTAAAAAAACAACAAAAAAACAGTTCAATTATATTTTTTTAAAAAGAGAAAAAAAAAGACTAATCCTACCAGTCTTCTAGCTCAGTTTGCTTTGTCATCGCTTTGCCGACTGATTTGATTCCAGCATGCCTGCTTTTTATTATTCATTGTTCCTTTCGCTAGTGTGAATTAGTGTTTCGGATGCAGTGGAGTTAACGATTGCTCCAGTGACGCCTCAAAGTTCTGTAATCACTTTCTTACTACAAACTGTTGGTATTGTTCCACCGCCGACTCAAAAACAAGAACCAGCCCAGACAGGAGCCAGAAGGGCACGGGGTGCGCGTTTGTTTTCCACCAAGTCGAGAGGCAGTGCACACGGCATCCATCGTCATCATTACGCCATCTCTTCAGAGTTGGATCAGTTCCCTGTTTTTTTGCATTCGCTGGTTAAGTTAAAACACGCACAGTTTAAATTTCACTATTTTCCAGGAATGAGGTGACAGCCTGTTTTCCTATTAAGTGAAATTACCGCTTACGTGTGTATATGTATATACAGTGTATTTCCTGTTCCAGGTTCATTTGTTTCTCTGCTTCGGAATCGCTCTTTGAACCATGACACGCCGTGAATCGTTTTATTGTCCGCGTCTGTCCTTGCCACAACACACAGATAAGTGCGATAAGACCCAGTACGCAATGTCATTGTACTCTGGAATACTGTTCCCAGTACTGCTGGACAGATTACCCTATAAGGAAATCAAAGGTGTTTAATATAGTAACATGATTTGTTTAAATGCTGCAGGTGTATAACTGGAAATTACATCATGAGGGATTTGAGTCGATTCACAAATACGATTTCAAGCTAGAAATTGTTCAACCTAATAGTTTTGTCGGAATATGGACTACTAGCCCCCTGTAAACTCACCGGATCAAAGTCCTGGGTGATTAACGTGCAGCACGCGTCCCGTGCCGAATTTTCTGATTCGGCATCCAGGTGTGGTGCGCTGCTAACTCCCAGGCACACAAGAGACTCCAGTGTCTGTGCGTTTGAATGAGGCTCCTCCAGATGCACCACCTGGATGTTCTGAATGGCCCGTGAGTAGAGGAGCCTCTCTCATCCTCATCCTCTCTCCTGCTAAAGCCTATTGAGACGAGGCCCGGTGGGCTGGCCCGCTCTCACAAAGCCAGATTGTAGCGTCCGGCCCTGGCAGGCACTCAGGAGCTCAATCGGGGCCTGGAAGCCGATCAGGACACGCCATTCTCTTTATTCTTCGGTATTCAGGGTAGGAATGCGTCTCCTCTCTCGCGGAGCACTGTGGAAGCGCAGCGCTTCTTCAATGGCCTGTTGCGGTGTTGTAGGAGCCGATTTCTGGTATCCTATCTAGTGGTCTGTTTGCTTGATCCGAATCCGAGTAGAATGCATGTGTCTTTAGTGGACTTGAAGCACTAAGTGCACTAAGCACTGTCCATCGGATTTAGAATAACTATACACGAAGGACAAGTTTTTTAATTTAATTTAATTAAATTTTTATGTTTAAAAGGAAGTGATTGCAATTTTACTCGTTTAAAACGAGGACCTTAAAGCAAGCATAGCTATGTGCTATATATAATTTCTAGATGGCTTTCCACTGTAACACTCATTCTGACATTTCTGAAACAGATTTTTGTGATTAGTTGCAAAGCCAAAATTCCAGCTGTAGTGTTCTGAGTGTGTTATTTAACCTTCCCCTTCCCCGAACCAGAGTTATTTTGATGAATAACATCCCTGCCCCCCCCCCCCCCCCAACATAATTTCATATGCATTATTTTAAATACGCAACATATATAAGCGTTCGCATTGTCCGAACAGTCGTACGTTCTTTAGCAAACCCCCCTTCAAAAAAAAACTAACAGTTCTTGGTAGTTTTTATTTTAGTCTTGGAATTTTATGTGCACCACATGTTCTTTATGTATTTTATATACCGAACGTCCTCAGTGACTTCTCCCTTTGCTGAACCTCGACACGGTTCACTGACCACAGACAATAAATCTAAAATATCACTGCTTTCGCATCACCGCCAAATTTCCTCTTTTTTTTTCTTTTTCTCTTTTACCCTATTTAGCCAGTCGCCCTGCTGCGCTATTTCAGTTCCCCTGCCAGGGTTTTTAATGTAGTCTGAGGGTTGGGAGTGGACGTGGTCAAAATAGTTGCCATTTACTGTACGTTAAAAGTTTTATTTTAATTCGGTGATTATTAAAATTTGTTTCAATTTTTAGTCCTGTAACTCGTATTATGAATAACGAACCATAGTTTCCACTACGCAGTACTGTGTGCAGTTGAATTACAGTATAACTACGCCCAGTATAATCTTAATCTTTCATTTCTCCCCCTCTCTCTCACAGGCGCTGCAGAAGTTGGCCTCTCAGTATCTGAAAAGGGAATGGCCTGGGGTTCAGTCAGAGGAGCAGAAAGACTACAGGTAATGCGTTAAACATATTCAACGTTCACTATACACAGCTTTGTTCATACAGTAAACCCACTCCAAGTGATAAAAGAAGACTTTATCGTGGTTGTATAAAGAACATACAAATAGACTAAAGTTTACACAGACGGTTTGTTGTTTTCTTTTCTTCTTCCGGATGGATTTTTTCTTGTTTCATCAATACGTCATTTCCAGTTGAGGAAAGAGTTTGTGTTTGTGTTTGCAGGAACGTGTGCACGGTATGGAGAGCGTACCTGGAGGGGGTGGTGAAAGTGACCCAGTCTCGGATCACTGGCTGCGACAGCTACAGGAGCCAGGTTTCAGAGCCGATCAAGACTTTCCGAGTGCACAAAGAGCAGCAGCTGAAAAAGGTATGCAGCGTAGGAACGTACTTTAACATTCAATGATAATAGGTACGTTTACAGGGACTCGGCGGACATTTCATTAATAACCGGAAAAACAACCAAATTGGAATAAAAAATGTACCCAATGTAAGTCGGAACAGTCTGACCCGGTAAATAGGGAAATGAAAACCTATTTGTGGCGTAGGGGTCAGCACTGTCGCCTTGCACCCTGCCAGGGTCTGGGTTCGATTCCCGTCTCTGTGTGCATGGAGTTTGCGTGTTCTGGTGGGTTTTCTCCGGGTACTCCGGCTTCCTCCCACAGTCCAAAGACATGCAGGTTAAGCTAATTGGCGTTCCCAAATTGGCTCTAGTGTGTGAGTGCTTTGTGCTCTAAGTCCCCTGGCTACAGACCCCCCCGTGACCCTGAATACAGGATAAAGCGGTATAGACGGTGAGTGAGTGCACATGATTGCACCATGTGGGGATAACATTAGGTGAAATTTTGCTTCAATTGGTCATCAGTAGACTCTCTCTCTCTTTCTCTCAATAGTCTTTACTTAACATAAGGGGCGATGGCGACTCAGTGTGTTAAGGGTTGACCAAGGGTATTGGAAGGTCGACATTTCGAGTCCCAGTTTGCCAGGTTGCCACTGTTGGGTTCTTGAGCAAAGGTCCCTTAAGCCTGTGTAGTCTTGGGGTGGCCTATAATGGCTGACCCTGCGCTCTGACCCCAGCCTACTAACAAAGCTGTGATATACAAAGAATAAAGAGGTTCACTGCGCAGTAATCTATATGTGACGCAGTAATGTAAATGTGATGAACAATGGATGAACTTAAACTGAACTTACTTTCACTCAGGCTGAAGAAGGATCACTGATTGGCTCGCCGTTTCATACGTAGTAAAGCATTTAACCAATCATAGATTAAACAGAATTTTTGTAACCAACCACAACGTAGAAGGTGGGATTTACCAGAAAAAGATCAGAAGCCTATCCTAACCTCAGTGTCGGAGAATCCTTTTTCTTTTTCTGTTCTATTTCCACACTGCACCAAAAAGTTGTTTTAAAAAAAAGAGGGAGAAAAAGTAAAAAATAGTTAGATTCTCATTAAATGCTTAGTGCACACCTTATCAGATTAGCATCCGTGCCATCATTCAGGATATTCTCGAAAGAAATGTAGATCCAGAACTGTATACAGTACAGTATGTCGTGTCTCATTTAAACTACTGTTTTTTTTGTGCATCAGTGTATCGAGCAGCTCACGCGGGTTCAGGCTGAGCTTCAGGACACGGTGAAGGACCTGACCAAGTCCAGAAAGAAGTACCAGGAGACGGAGCAGATGGCCCAGGCCGTGAGGGAGAAAGCAGATATGGAGGCGAAGTATGTTTCCTGAGCACTGCCGAACGCCTCTGCGTGTGATATCAGCTCACACATAGGGAACGCCAATGATCTCTGACCCCACTCCATTCTAAGCAGTCGGTGAACCTTGTTGTTGTGTCCTGGAATAGCAACTTATACCAAAGAAAGGTTGTGCTTCTTGTGATGTTAGTTCGTAAAGGGCACGGCTGGCCATAAATGCCTGAGACAACAGTAAATGCGATTTATTTTTTTTGTAGAGAAACAAAATGAACTTTTTGTGATTTTTGTGCGGTGTATAAAACTGAGTATAATCCCACTATAATAGTTACAAATCTGAATCGCCGATCAACAATGAAACGATAGACACGGAGTACGGTGCCGATATTTAAGCATAAAAGACTAACATAGCCTGATATGTTAAAGAACCATTTAAAGTCTACATGCTGACGTTTCCCATAACATGTCCTTCTCTGACTTTCAGTTTAGTCATAACACATGGGACAGAATGCGTGCTCTTGCATGCAACCTGAGATTTCCCGATCGATCCCGCGCTCATATCCAGAATTCCACCCGGACCATGATTTCACCTTTCACCTTGAAAATATTCCCTTTCGGCATCGGCACGAATGTTATCGCCGTCTACCTGCAGTCAGACGATTTATAGCACGAGTGCAGAATTTGTTACACAAGCGTCACACTCTGCAAAAAAAAAAAAAAAAACCCAGAGGAAGTCACACCTGAGGAGGAAGCATTGCTTTTGCGTCTTTGTCCTCGAGTCGTGATGAAAGACAGATTTGCCATTGTTTACTCGACCATTGTGTTGTCCAGGGTTCCAGGCTAAATATACCTTTTCACTCTGTTCTCTCCATCTTTGCGGGTGCCAAGGTCCAAACTCAGCCTGTTTCAGTCCAGATCCAGTTTAAAACGAGCGAGCGTCAAGGTGAGCGGAGCAGTTACATCACCATCGATACTCTGTCTTATAAATCTGCCTTAGTTTAATGTTTTCATTCATCCCAATAAGTTTTCTTTCTTTCTTTCTTTCTATATTTTTCAGTTGAAAGCCAAGAGAAACGAGTGTAACTCCAAAGCCACCCACGCCAGGAACGATTATCTGCTTACTCTGGCAGCAGCCAACGCGCACCAGGGCCGATACTACGAGACAGATCTGATCAGCTGCATTAAGGTGATTGGAAGCGTGCATCCTCACCTTGTTTTTAACTTCGGATCAGATCAGGAAGTTGAGTCACAGACTGCACAAACACAACAGTGCAGCTGGAAAAACGGGTGGAATAACGGTGGGCGGCATACCGGTGGAAAGACTAAACAGGATTTTAAAAAAAGTAAAAAGTGAAGTTCTTGTTTAAAATCTGCTTGATTTAACATTAGCTAATTAACTAGATAAATATCTAGCCAGCAAACTTGGAAACATCTACTCATTTCTGCGGAAATTGCATGATTTCTTTTTTTTTAAACCAGCTTGGACGGACATGGAATCCCCGCTGGTGTTAACCGGTTTTCATCCTTCCAACAAATAAACTCAGTTTCAATCCACATGCACAGCCTTCACTGTTTGACTGCCTGAAAGTCTAATATGTTTTTTTTTTTTTTTTTTTTTGAGACAGAAATACTTTCTAAGAGAATGCCTTCAGTCGCATTAAGATCGCGTTAAGCTAACCCCTACGGTTTTGTTGTTTCCTTCGTCCTCAGATCCTGGACAGCAGCGTGTACGATAACATGAAAGGCTACCTGGTTTCACTGTGTCAGACCGAGCTCGAGGCGTCCCACGTCGTCCAGGACACCTTCAGCTTCCTGCTGGAGAAATCCAATGGGGTGAGTGAACCACGCGCGCACATAAGTCTGAACACAGGTGCCTCGGAAAAGCACGCAGACGGCACGGCGGCCTCATGGGAATTTGATCTGGCAGTGAAGAAGCGACCGGATCAAGTCCTTCTGAAAATGCGATGGCGTGTGTGAACAGCACGTTGATTCAGCGCAGTTTTGGGTTGAAACTTCAAAGTGAGTTCCTAGAATTAAAGCTGATGGAACGTACGCACGGCTTCGATAAATCATTGCCCCTTGACTCCAAGTCTCCATATTAACGTCCACGATGCAGAAAATGCTAATATATTATACGATATATCACTCGCTCTTTTCCCAAATTCTATTATTTATCTACAGTGTTGAACTCAGACACTTAGCCATATGAGATTTGCTCAGATATGAAGACAGACTTACATCTCAGTAACATGATGATCTACCAGAGTCTGTTTCCATCCGTCTCAGTCAGCGTGACCTTATCTCCAGTCTAGTGTGTCTTCTGCTTAGTGTCTCTTCACACAGAGTTGAGTTTCAAAACTCACACACACACACACACACACACACAGGTCCTCTTTCACACCGAGCCCAAATCCACATGCATTCCTGCGTACATACTGTATACTGCGTTACTGTACATTCATAACTATGCTTGAATACCAGTGCAGCGTATCAGTAAGGGCTTTTTTTTTTTTTCTTTCTTTCTTATGTGCAGGTCATGCAGGACTTTCACCAGGAGCTCTTCGTGCAAGAGAACCCTACGCTTCAGAAAGCTTCCCCCTTCAACTTTCAACCATGTGACAATGATTCTGTAAGTGCTTCTATTCCAGGGACGTTTTAAATCTTAAAAGGCGATGAAGGTTAGCACAAGGATCATCGAAATGATGGTCACATCTCGGAATCGATTGAATATAAAGTAAATCCTAAATGATGTCCTGTTCATTAATTTGGCTACAGGGTGCAAAGTGAAGGCATACTTAAGTGTAAATAGAGTGCCATGTGAGACACATCGAGGATGGTGGTACTGCTAACGTTCTGCACACTACTCTCTGCTCAGTCAGTCGGGAGCTCTCGCCCCTGTTCCCCCACCATCACGCGTTCCCCTTCTCTCTTTGGACCCAGTGCTCCACTCGGGCCCCGGGACAGCCTCACACTACATAATCTGTTCAGACATCAAGCCTGGTTTTTTTTTTTTTTTTTCTCCCCTTTTCTTTGCCCCCTCGAAATGAAACAAGCGACACCCTGTTCCCAACGAAAAATATCAGTGACGCAGCACTTCCCTCTCCGAGACGGAAGACTCCAGAAAAGCGCGGCCAGGTACGGGCGAAGAGGAGCGGCGCTACGGGGAGGGCTGTAAAAGGGAGCTTTGTGAGGGCGCACCGAGCGCAGCGTGTGCAGTCTAGCCGACTCTCCTCCGCCCTTCTCGCCATGTAACATCAGAAACCACACGCCACCCTACCTCCGGTTCTGTACCTCGCTGACGCTGCGCTCGAGTCTAAACCCGGCATCACTTTACGGCGCTTGATTCCAGAAATCAGGAGAAAAGTGTGTTAGCTCACATTGTTTTTTTTGTTTTTTTTCTTTTCTTCCTTTTCTTCAAATCTCTCTATATGATCTTTGATGTATGCAAATTACAGGTTACATAAACATTTTCCGGGGGGGGAAAAAAAAAAAAAACAGCCGGTGCATTCAGCTTGGATTTAACAGCAGCCGGTCTGTTCCCCAAAATAAGCGAGTGCACGTCAATGGTCCCATTATTTAGCTCATTGCATCACTGAAGTCTATTTAGTTGGTCAATATTTAGACGTCTGTCCACAGGCGTGCTCCGGAATGAGGTCCCTCCTTTCTGGAGGTTTGAACTGTGTTGGTTTTGTCCAACCCGTCGCACAATTTCTGTTAGTTACAGGATTGAATACTTGCGTTACAAATTGAGAAAAATGTTTACTATTGACATGTTTATTACCTTAATAGAACCGACATACCACGATATTATTCAGGACATGTCGTCATAGTGAATAGTTCATATGACACTGTAGTTCATAGTTTATTGGCTCGTATAAATAAAAGGTGAAATCCAGCTATGAAAGATTCTTGTTGGTTAAAGTTGTTAAAAGCGCTGCTTAACACAAATCTGACTTGTTTACTCCAGCGTTACGCTTCTAGTTTGCCGTTTTAGACTCACTCACCTATTCACTCCTCGTCTAGACTGCTTTATCCTGCTGCAGAGGAGAAGTTCGTTTAGTCACCAGCCTCAGAAATCACCAATTAACCTCAAGCAGCACCTCAGATTAGAGCCGTTATGAAGCTTTACAGAGCAGAAGTAGCAGATACACATCTCAATATCTCTATACTGTTTAAAAGAGATTATTGCATATTTTGAGCGCTGTCAGTATTGCCTTACAGTGAAGAAATAAATAAAAGAACAAGAAACACCATGAGGTTAGAGAGTGTCCAAACTTTTGACTGGCACGTACAATTTGTGTGTTTTCTTTTGTTGCCAGTGGGTTTCTCGGGCTTCCTTCCTCCTTTTCCACCTCCCCAAAAACATGCCAGGAGATGAATCGCCTATGATAAATGACCTCTAGGTGTGAACGAGACTGTGTGTGTGTGTGTGTGTGTTTATGCGTGTGTGTTTCCTGCATCCCATCCAGGGTTTGTTCTTGCCTCGTGCCCAGCACTCCAGATCCCTCCTGAGCCTGACCAGAATAAAGCTTAAAGCATATGATTATCTATAACAGAGAACATTATTAAATCTAAATCAGAAATGTTAGTAAAAGTCTTCCTGAATCCTTGTATTTAAATAGAGCTTTAAAACTGATTAAACCTGACGATATTATTTCTGTGGTACGAGGTATTCTGCGCAATGTGTTCGGATGTTCAGCGGGTCACAGGAGAGAAAACATGTTTCCCCTTGATAGGTGACGCAGATAGAGAAGGAAAGCGGCACGGCGGAGGAGCACAGTCTAAATAAAGAGGCGCGGAAGTGGGCCACCCGCGTAGCCAGGGAACACAAGAGCATTATCCACAGCCAACGGGTAAGGGACGTGTACGGTACGGTGATGAGAAATGATGCCAGGTTGACCAGGAGAGTGCTGAGTGTGTGAGGTTGTGTTTTGTAGACTCTGTCGGAGTGTGAAGGGACGCCGCAGCAAGAGCAGAACCCCGGTGAACTGGAGCTGAAGATCGAGGAGGCAAAAGAGAGCATCCGAAAAGCAGAGGTAAGCAGAGTGTGTGTGTGTGTGTGTGTGTGTGTGTGTGTGTGTGTGTGCGCTTAGATTATTAATGTGTCACCTGTTGTCTGGTGGTAATCTCATGTTGGTTAAACCGCCACACCACTAGGCCTTGGGCACGTCCTTCTGGTCAGTGATTTCATCAGAAATTCATCCGCAAAGAATCGCAGTGGTTGTAATAATCATATTAATGGCTCAGTGCTTAATAATAATATTAATTTATTGATAAAACGATTTCACATAAAATATGTTAAAATAAAAAAGACTAGAAGTTTTAAACATGAAGTGGTACCTCGGGGTAATAATTTTATAATAATTTAATACTTTTTCCCGTTTCAGTCATGAAAGATATTACCAATATTAGCAATTTTCAACACTATAATCCTAAACATTCAGAAAATTCATGTAAATGAAGAAAAATCTGAAATAAATAGTACATTAAACCTCACATAACCTTTATTTATTTACTGAAAGTGGCTTCCTTGTCTTCTTGTTCCATCCTTGGGTTTATGTTTTCAACAAATCTTGCACAAAATGCAAAAAACCCACAAATTGGATATGTAAACTCGTTTCGCTTTGGCTTTCCATTGACGCGAACAAGTTTTGAACAGCTCCAGGACATACGTGCAGCTAAGTCGGCGTTCCGTTCGGCTCGGTTCGTTCAGTCAGACGGCAAAAATGCGTCGGATGCCGAGGCGAATTTCTTGCAGAATTTTAGTTCTTAAGGCGCAATTGTGCCCAGGTACCACTGTACTTAGTCACATGACTAGCGATTATCATAATATTTAAGAAAGTGACACGGGAAGCACAGCCGAAAAGAAAGAGAAACAAGCAAGAGATTGTTGAAGAAGAGAGGTGACGTGACATCAAACACTTTACCATCAAAGTAGAGTTTGAAACATGGCGGCTATTTTATATGATTTTTACGCACATCCAAGCTGCATCAATTAATATATTTTTAGCAGTACTTCTGGTTTTGTGCAGATGCTGCAAGTTGCATTACCATCATCTCCAGAACTACAGCTGTTTTCATGATGCATTAAAGCCATAAAGTATGAACCTAAAATCCCGAGGGTTTAGACTGCATGCAAACTGCTTTATTATTTTTATATTGCATGTATGCCTGAAGATCTTAAAGGGTCATGAACGTTGTATGATCCCCCGAATCCATCCCTTTAAATACAACTTCTCACATGTACAGTAGTGCCATTGACATCATCAGATAAATATATGAATAGCATCGCCACTGCAGCACGTTTGGAAAAAAAAAAATCACAAAGGAATGCAGGAAATAGGATTTTCCCCTTTTAATGTCTGCAGACAGTTAAGCTGAAAGCCGAAGCGCGTCTGAACCTGCTGAGAGACGTGGGCGTGGCCGTGGACACCTGGATAAAGAGCGCCATGAACCAAGTGATGGAGGAGCTGGAAAACGAAAGATGGGCCACGATGACGACACATGATGCTTCTCTTTCTGTACGTCAAACGATCTTCTGTCTTGCTTAAATAGAAAATAATAAATGATTTCTCGTTACGATTAAGTTTTTTTTTTTTTTTTTTGTAGAGCACAGCAGATTTTGACAGAGAGGAGGACGAGGAGACGGAGGACACGGAAACTTTAGACGATAGCAGCTCCAGTCCCTCTAGCACCTTGAGGAACTACCCTCTGACCTGCAAAGTGCTTTACTCATATCAGGTCTGTTTCCATGACTCGTCGTTTTTGTTTATCCTCTTTTTAAGTCAGCATATTGCGCGATAAAAAAGATTCACTAAGATGTTTATATTTTGGGTTTGCAATAGGCGTCACAACCAGATGAGCTAACTATTGAGGAGCAGGAAGTGCTGGAGGTCATAGATGATGGTGATATGGAAGACTGGGTTAAGGTACAATGCACGCAAGACATGCTGACAGTTTAAATGCAAAATATATGGCTTCATATTATATCATGCTATTGCTAATGAAGTAGCCACCTTTGAAAACTTTTATATGCCACTAAATGGTCTTTTTTATCGATTAGTGACCGTCTGAGAGGTCACAGTTTGTGGCTTTGATAAATCAGCGTTAGCATGAGTTAAAGAGAATTTATACAGACCAACAAGTTTTTTTGGGGATTTTTTTGGACGTACCTGTAAATGTACCTCTCACATCAGCACTGTGCTGTTACTTGGTTTATAAGAAAGATGTCAGATTATGGCAGACTTACACTAGTATTGCTTTTTTTTTTTTTTCCAGGCCAGAAACAGAGCAGGGCAGGTGGGCTACGTGCCAGAGAAGTACCTGCAGTTGCCCTCGTCCAACAGTCTTCTGAGCATGCTTCAGTCCCTGGCGGCTCTGGACACGCGCTCGTACTCTTCCAATAACTCCACCGAGCAAGAGCCCGAGTCTGCGGCTGAGCAAGTCCAGACCAGCCCCAACGGAGACAACAGCGGTGAGCAGCCAGGAAACACTACAGAACGTAGCATACACACTCACAGCGCACGGCATATGCAGTCGGAGTTACGCCATCTGATTACGAAAATCAAAGGCATAAAACGAGGGGAAGTCTTCCATTCAGAATAGCTGAAAAAAGATGACGTTTTATTCACTTTATAACTAGAAGTAGAAGAAGCTTTTGTTCACCATCAATAAATCACATCACTTCAGTTGAGATACATTTATACGCTTATCGACTTACACATATCGTACACTTAAAAAGCAACTTGTTCTTTAACAGTTCGCAGAAATCTGCCATTTATAAACCAGACTTCCATAATAATACATATCAATAATGGATTTTGCCTAGAAGTAAATACTTTACTTGACTCTTTTCTGTAATAAAAAGCACCTACGTTTGCTTTTAATCGTGTAAAAGGTCAAGACTGATCTGTATCTATTAATCCTCTATAATAATAATCCTTCATTATAGAAATATAAAAACTACTATCCAAAGTTAGAACCGTCAAAAGTACCCCAATTAATTGGACAAATTCAATTATTACTTGTATTGATTCTACTACATTTCTCGGCTGTAGTATCAATATTTCATTATATTTCTACTCATCACCGAGTAAGACATCCATAAAAAAGTTGTCAAAAAAATGTCCATTGAATGCACATGCAGTGCTCTGGATGGGACTCGTTCTATCTGGTGCAGACCGATAAAGAGTTTATAGTCACGCTCGTTAAAGTGGATTATTGTTATACATATTACAGCTGAAAAACTCAGGAATTATGTGTTCCATGAAATTCTCACTGAACACACCCAACACAAAGCAAACAGATAAAGTGATGGGAAGATCAGTCTGTACATGTCACGCCACTCATGGAAGAAAAAAAAAAAAAAAAAAAAAAGGCATTAGTTGAAAAATTCCTCCCTCTGCTGGTGGTATGTGGTAATGCAAACTAGCACTACCACAGCTAATCAGAATGCCACATCATTTCGTCTTTCTGTCCCGCGCAGTGCATTTTGCGAAAGCATTGTATGATTACGAGGCTCAGACCGAAGACGAGCTCTCCTTCCCCGAGGGAGCCATCATCCGCATTCTGAACAAGGACAACCAGGAGGACGATGGCTTCTGGGAGGGCGAGTTTAATGGCAGCGTCGGGGTCTTTCCTGCCGTGCTGGTGGAAGACCTGGCCTCATCGAACGGAGAGGACGCACACAGAGGCGTGGAGACACAGGTACGCATAGACGGGCGTTTATATAAATACACGATGCTAAATTATATACAGTCTTGAGTCACCATACATTTCTTTATGTTTTCTTTTAAGAGAGCTACACTTGCTTGTATTTTTGAATGTAGTCATGAGGAATAGTTCTCGAGGCTTTCTGTAGGACATTTTTGGCTCTCATTTTCACCCCAGTATCTGTACCTGAGCAGTTTCAGAGCAATGTTTTTTTTTTTTCGTTAAGCCACACAGTGATCTACTGATCAGCCCGTTTTTTTTTGTTTTTTTTTTCATGCCCTGACTTTTACAAGAGACACATTGTGATGGCTGGAGGTCTGGGACTGAGCAAATCTAAAACTGCAACTCTTGTGGGATGTAAATGGTCTGCAGTGGTCAGGATCGTGGTTGGACAAGGCTCACTGATGCACATGGGAATTGAAGGCTGGCCTGTGTAGTCTGATTCAACAGAAGCACTAGTGCACATCAGCATCAAAAGGGTTAATGCTGGTTGGGATAGAAAAGTGTCAGAACACACAGTGCATCATCGTTTTGGTAGCTGTAGGGTGAACTACTCTAATCTTATGGCTGATCCGTGTATACACAGACACAGTGGGGAGAATAATTACTTGATGCCCTGTGGATTGTATAAGTTTTCCCACTTGCAAAGAAATAAATGGTCTATAATTTTACCATAGGTTTATTTTAAAAGATAGAGGCAGAATATTCAGAAAAAAATCACATTATATAAATGTTATAAATTGAGCTGGATTTCAGTCGTCAGATAAGTATTTTTAAGTAAGTGAACAATAATTCTGGGTCCCACCATGGGCAAGAGTCAAGGCCAAAGAGCATCAAAGGATGTCAGGGACATAGACATTATAGACCTGCACAAGGCTGGAATGGGCTACAAGACCATTGGAACGATTATTCGCAAATATAAGGGATACGAAATAACCAACAATCGCTCTCGGTCAGGAACTCCGTGCTAGATTTGAGCTCATGGGGTAAGGCTAATCATGAGAAAAGTGAGGGATCAGTACAGAACTACATAGGAGGAGCTTGTGAATGATTTCAAGACAGTTGGGACCACAGTCACCAAATGAACCACTGAGAACACAAAATGCTGCCATGGATTGAAATCCTTCAGCGCTGCTAGGTCCCCCTCCCCAAGAAGCCACATACACAGGCTCGTCTGAAGCTTGCAGATGAAGGACGGGAAAAAGTGCTCTGGTCAGATGAGACCAAAATTGAAGTGTTTGGAGAAGGAAAAATGTGAACTATGACTCTAAGAACACCATCCCTACAGTTCAACATGGAGGTGGAAACATCATGCTTTGAGGCTATTTCTTTGATAAAGGTACAGGCCAACTTTGCCACATTGAGGGTCCAATGGACAGGGAAATGTATTGTACAATTTTGGATGAGAACCTCCTGAAGATGGCTGGGTCCAGCATGACAACGACGACCCGAAACATACTGCCAAGGCAACAAAGGAATGGCTCAAGAAGAAGAACTTTAAGGTCATGAAGTGGTCCAGCCAGTCTCCAGACCTTAATCCTATAGAACATTTATGGAGGGAGCTGAAACTTCGAGTTGCCAAGCGAGAGACAAGAAACCTTAAGGATTTGGAGAAAATCTGTAAAGAATAGTGGAACAAAATCCATCCGCAGATGTGTGCATACCTGGGCCCGTATTCACAAAGCGTCTTAGAATTCTCTCAAAGAGCTCCTATCTTAGCCTAAGAAGTCCTAGCTGGGAGTCCTACACTAAAAGTGATTTAGGAAACTTCTCAGAGCAACTCTGAATAAGGAAAGTACAAAAACCTTCATCTTAATGAGGTGTGGTCGATTCCGTTGCTAGGGATGACGCAGCATTTCAAGGACTGTTTCAAGGTTGATAAATCTGTAAAGGTCTTAAAACGGATGCTCATGGTGAAAATGGAAAATATAATAGAATAGACAGTGAAATCGTCATTTTTGTGTATAAAGAAATTATATAATCATGAATGCAGACTACTTTATGCAAAGTTTCTTTTATAGGCTAAATATCTTGAAGCTATGTTGAAAATGTGTTAACTTTTGAAATGTGTTAACCAATTTCCACGCAGTAGTTACCATATTAAAGTTCTTACATTTATTTACCGTACTGATTTAATTGATCCATTTCAGATTGATGTGCACAAAATAGCTCAGCTTTTACCAATTTATATGATTTCAGGACAGTCTGTTTAAGTTGCACTTTCAGATGGTACCTAGCCAACAATTCAAGAGAGATGGAGGGACGCAAAATAATAAGAAATCCAAATTGGACAGAAGAGCAGTGTTTACGGATAGTGTTTGGAGAATATTTCTTCCACCCCCCTTTTGTCCTCTGGTATAGAAACTCCTAAGCATCTTAAGGGCCTCCGAGTGGCGCAGTGGTAAAGTGCCATAATGTGGGAGCCCCCTAGTGACGGGGTGGAATTGGACGCGACTAAATTAGGGAGAAAATCGGGGGGAAATCCTCTTCCTCCTTCTCTCTACTCTTAACAATTTTTACCTTAGAAGCTGTTTTTAGTTCAAAGATGTTTCATGAATTATTTTTATCTTTACTAAGATTTAGTCCTAAATTTAAAGGAAAATTCTAAGAAAATGTCATAATTCTAAGGATTTTCTTAGGAAAAAATTGTTAGGAGCAACTTTTAGGCATAAGAAGCTTTGTGAATACGGGCTGCGGTATCCAACTACCAGACACTTGGTACCTCTGTGCTTGCCCACAAGGGTTTCTCCACCAAGTCATGTTTCCCTTGGGGATCAAATACTTATTTTTCTCATTGAAATGCAAATAAATTTATAAAATTTGTATTGCGTGCTTTTTCTGGATTTTTGATGACTATTCTGATAAGATCAAGTAATTTTGTATATAGTTTTCTTTTTCTCAATAAATTTTAAACAGTGTTTTTTTTCTGTGTGCAGGAATCTCCATGTAATAAGAATCGTCCACCTCGTCCTCTGTCTATGACTCAGTACCAGCCCTCGTCCTGCAGTAGCCCTGTCTCTAGTCCTCTTGCAACACCCACTCTAACTTCCCCAATCTCCAGCCCTGCCAGTTCCTCAGCCTCCCCCCTGGCCAGCCCGCGCTCCCTCAACGGCTACCACAGACCAGCCCCTGCACCCCCCAAAGCACCCAGCACCAGTAAGAAACACACTCACATTAGCATTTTATATCATAACAAGGTCCATGGTCATTTTTTTTTTCAGTTTAGATATTATTCAAACTGTTCAGTCACTGTGCTTGTGCTCTCTCAAATAGACCACGCCCACACGTCCACACCTCCACCCAGGTACCCCGCAGACAGCAGACCAGGAACGCTAAGGCCTGTAAGTACCAGTACCTTTACCAGTACCAGTACAGAATGAGGCTGTTCTTTTAAAAAAATGCAAGCAGCTTTATATATACAGTATATGTTTTTTGTTGTTCTTCGTTCTAGGTGCGCGCTGCACCTCCTCCTCCTCCTCCCAAACAGCAGGCCCAGGGCCAAGTGCAGAAGAAGGAAGAAGTCGAGATCACGCTGGTGTAAAGATGCCGCCCTGGTGGTCGTTTTTTTATTTCACGTGACCCCATGGCAGACTCTCGGCCCGCTCCGGCTGGAGGAACGCTTCAGAATTTGGATAATGTCAAAATCCAAGCGGTAGCAGCAAGGAAAAGCCGGATGCATCTGGAATGCATTTTGCAAACAGCTGAGTTCAAAACAAGCCAGAGATCTCTACACGTCATCCGCTTCCATCTTCCTTTTTCTGTTTTGTCTTCTGTATCGAAGTCGTTAACCGAGTAGTGAGCACGTGGGGCGGTCTGTGACAACCAGCAGGATCAGCAGGCAGTGGAAAAACCCTGTGGTTTTCATTTCAAGTTTCAAATTTCAGATGAATTTATACCATGTGTCTGACTCTTCCGTTTACTTCCTGTGGAACAGACCGACAGTGTGACAGGAGCTGGGCCGCCCAGCCGACAACACGACTGGAAGTAAAATAGACTTCTTTAAGGGAAAAGTGGCAATTTCATTTCAGGATTTCAAATAAGTAGGAATTTCTAAGTATGTGCGCGTGCCTGGATGTTTTTTTGTTAAAGATATCTCTCTTTGTAAAACACTATTTGAACGCAGATTTGAAATAAGTATCAGGATCACGACTAACATCTTGATCGTCTTGAATCTAACATGCTTTGTCTGTGGTCAAACAGTATTTTTTAAAAAATTTTTATTTTTATGTCTTATGGTATCATATCAGAACTGTCTTTTGTCTTCGATGGCTGTGGGAGGTTTCCACGAAAAGAGCCGGAGAGGTGACTTCGTAGCTTTCAAAGCAAAAGAGCGACTTATTGAGATGGAATTTTCCTGGAAAGGCTCACAAAGCACTTTAGTGTTCAGAGTTCTAGAGCATTTCAGTATTATTATTGCTTGTGGAGTCCGGCATGGGGTCGGTATATTATTTAGTTCATGCTGCTAGTCCTGATAGTTTAGATTCTGATGTTTTTGGTTTAATGTAATTTATTTCCATGAAATTATTAATATGAAACCGGTGTCTTCTCTAACACACTTTTTTTTCTTTAAAGCTGATAGTTTACAGACAGCCTAAGGCATAGAGGAATACTATACCTTATATCTATAACAGTCGTGTTATGAGGTTTTTGTGTTCGTTTTTATTAATTACAGGTCTAGTAAGGTGATGATTGTGTTCAAATGTAGTTAGCTAGAGCAACATTAAAACTTATATTTTTGTGGCTCCTGAGATCTCTTGCATGTATTTTTTTTTTTTCATGAGTTTATAGTTTCTTTTTCCAGTTTTCACTATCAGGTGTTTGAGCAGACATTTATTTCTCAGCGTTGCGTAAAAGCAACTGAGCATACAAAGCATTAGCAACAGCATCAGAAGTCATGTATGTATTTATCATGTAAGAATAATGGAGTAATAAAAATGTAAAAGATGCTTTCCAAAGCCTTCCTCGTGGAAAGATTACAGAGGACATCCAGTACTGTATTTCTTTTAGTATACCATGTTTCATGGTTTCGGTGTGAGATGAGCCCTGCGACATCCAGTGTTTATTCTCGTCTTTAGTCCAGGTTGCTTGGGGTTTCCACCAGGATCATGACCAGGATAAAGTGACGCAAGTTAAGCGGGGCTAAATTACTCTTGCTATAAATAAGGCCCAGTGTTAGCTAGCTCGCTCGCTGACGGTGTTAGTCTCTCGACTGCTCCCTTCGAGGGGTCGTCACAGCGGACCATCTTTGGCACAGGTTTTATGCCGTAAAGGCCTTCCTGACGCAACCCTCCCATTTTAGCTGGGCTTAGGACCGGCACTGTATCCAGTGACTGGGGTTTAGATGGGAATTGGACCTGGGCCTTTCTCATGGCAGACGAGAAACATCCACTGAGCCCCCAATGCCAAAGCTAGCTAGCTGAAGGCAAGAAAAAAATGAAATAAAATTACAGTAAAGTCTAATAATAAAGACTGAAAAAAGACAATATAGGGTTCCAATCCACCGCAAGGACCCACACACAAGCAAACACTACTAGCAATTTGGAGACACCAATTACCCTAATCTGCATGTCTGTGGACTGGAGTACCTGGAGGAAACCCACCGAGTACAGGGAGAACATCCAAACTCCACACAATAAGAACCGTGGAGGGAATCGAACCATTGACCCTGAAGATGCGAGGCCACAGTGCTCACCTCTATACCACCGTGACGCCCAACCTAGTTCTGTTTATTATGAATACAATGGTGTAAGCAAGGTCTAACAGAATTAGCACATTTTAATTACAAATGTTACTGTAAAAGCCATGCGATTAGGAACAACTAACATTAATCAAATTAAAAGTGTTTTGGTTTTAAAACCAGAAACATGCTGGTAAAGTAAATCTGATGTTGCGAAATGACCATTCTCTCAGTGACGCACATAAGCACCATGACCTGAACTGATAAGTTTTCAGACAGAACTCAAAACGAACTGGTTCTGCGATGTAGAATTCGAGGATTGTCAACTCTTGACACAGCGACGTGCGGTTTTGAGCATGCAGATTATAGCTTTAAGCTTAGGGCAACAAATCAGGCGAACTAAGGTATGTTAATGGTGTGTAAAGTTCAACCCTAGATTTCTGTAAGATAACAGGGGTAGAATGGTCTAACAGATGTAACCTACATACTATTAAGCTCATTAAAAATTCATAACTTTACAAACAACCCTCAGCTAAATCAGACAGCTGTATGACCGTGAGTATACCCATGTTCACATAACTAAAATAAATATTAAAAAGAATGAGGGTTAACAGTACACTTATTCACATTAGCAAAAGTATTCGGTAAGCTAAGGTTACTGTAGGTGTAGCTGGGTCATTAAAATTGCTGATATTTTAGTACAAGATGCATTTATGAGCATGCGTGATGTGCCATTATCTTGCATATAAAACTGACATTACATTACAAAACGCGTATTGGCAAATTGACATAATATTTTATTATAATAACAACATGAACAGGTTATAAAATATATAAAATATAAAACAAACAGTGCCAATGCTAAGATCTGGAACTGCAAATTGCACCCAAAATGCAAAGCATTGCGCATTTCGATATCCCCGAGAACTTTTATTTAATGCAACCATCAACTGCACCAATTACAGTCCTTTTGTGTTTCCAGAACGTAAATGTCTAAAAGACCGGAAATTGGTTTCTCAAGTCTCACAGGCTGCAGGTTTGACATTTCTCTGTAGAGTTTAGGAGAGGCCACATAAATTCTCACTCACGTCCCATAACTTCTTGGCTACTGAATTGTCTCTGGCTTTGGCGCTGACTTCCTGTACAGCACAGCAAGAAAAGTACCGCCCGCTGAGTCGCTCGATGCCTTCCTGTAGTACGCAGTGGAGGGTCGTTTGGGCGCCGGTGGCTGGGTCCAGGAAGAGCAGCCAGGATACTGGTTCGATGAACACCTTCTGCCAGAGACTGACGTGACGAGAGAGCTCGGTTTTCACAACACCTGTCAGGGTTGAACGAGAGTTAATCCTTGATGTTTAAGCTTTGACAGTTATGTTCAAAAGGTAACGTTACAGTTGAAACACAGCTAAGACTGGTTAAAAAAAAAAAAAAAACCTACAGAGTTGATGTTAGGAACCAAAAAGAAATGAGAACTGGGCTAAAACTAAAAAAAAAAAAAAAGCAGCTGTGTTACCATCTAACATAAGGAAACCATATGTCTGAATATCTTCTTAAATTCTGATCTCATGGTTGGCAAACATTGATTAAATCCCATGGACTTACCGGGGTGAACGCTGTAGCAGGTGACATTAGTGCCTTTCAGCCTCTTGGCAAGTTCATGTGTAAAGAGAACATTACAAAGCTTGCTGTTGCAGTAGGCCTGAAAGAACTGCCAGCTGTATCTCCCACTTCCCAGGTCTTTACTGGTAACCAGTGCATCAAAATCGATCTTGCCCCATTGGTAAGCCATCGAGGACAGGGTGACCACCCGGGCTCCAGGACTCTCCTTAAGGCGGTCCAGCAAGAGGCACGTCAGCAGAAAGTGCCCAAGATGATTGACACCAAACTCGATACCAAAACCGTCTTCGGTTCGACCGTCCGCTACAAGCCCTGGGAAAGAAATTGTTTAAATAATCGATTCAGCTCAAGACTTTCTCATCATGATCCTTTAAACATCATTGGCAAAACTACACCTGTGCTCAGTCTTACCTGCATTGTTAATAAGTACGTCCAGCTTGGATTCCTGCTTTAGGAAGGTCTCGGCGAAGGAATGCACCGATTTCAGACTGCTCAGATCGAGCTGCATGTACGCTACATCAGTACTCCCAGTCACCTGTATGAGGGAGAAGATGAAAACGTCAAAATGGATCACTCAAAGTGATCAGAACACAAGCATCTCATTTACTCTCTAACTCATCGTCTATACCGGTCTATCCTGTATACAGAGTGGCAGGGGGCCCTGGAGCCCATTCCAGAAGAGATCACTGGGGCACACCCTGGACAGGCACTCACACACTACGGGCAATTTGGGGATGCCATTTAATCTAATCTGCATATCTTTGGACTGTGGGACGAAACCAGAGTACTCCGAGGAACCCCACCAAGCACGAGACGAACAGACGGCAAATTCCACACGCGGACTCCGAAGTGGGAATCGAACCCTGACCCCGGAGGTGCAAGCCTTTACCTTTTTAATATCACTGATGGCGGCTTCGGCTTTCTGTTTGTTCCTGCAGGCCAGGATTACTCTCGCGCCTCGTCCCGCAAGGTCCATCGCCGTGGCTTTGCCAATACCAGTGTTCCCACCTGAGGAAGGAAGGAAGGAAGGAAGGAAGGAAGGAATCAATGTTCGGTCATTCTGGTTGAAAACAGTTTTTATGTTCGCGAAACATATGGCTGTACTAATGATTCTCTCATGGACCTAACATACAGCCATGTGGCATTACAGCAAAATACTTGGCAAAGTAATGAGGGAAAAGCTGGGAAAACACACACACACACACACACACACACACTCTCTCTCTCTCTCTCTCTCTCACACACACACACACACACACACACACACATTTGTACACACAACTTTATACTCATTATTCATAACTGGTGACTTGTTTTATAGAGACAGCCGGCGAAGTGTGAATGAGAACTCGACAAAACGAGCCGCTGTGAATCTCAATCAGAGTCCGGACCGACATCAGGTCTTACCTGTAATTACGACGGTTTTCCCGTTCATCTCCCTCGCGCCTGTACATTTCGACTTCTTAAACAAAGTGTTCACTAAAGTCACATACACGAGTCCGAGCAGCACGACGCCGATGGCCAGGGCGAACATGTCGGAAGCGGAAGGCGCGGGTTTGTGAGGTGATGTGGAGTGAACGACACTCGGCGCTTTTGTACCGTCGCACCGGCTCAGCGTGACGCACCGGGGCCTGACCGACAGGTTTGTGCTCTTTCGGCGCGCGCGTGTAATGTTTCACATTGTAACCAAACCGGTTCGATAAACCGGTTCGTTAGTCCTGTGTGTGTGTGTGTGTGTGTGTGTGTGTGAGAGAGAGAGAGTTTGGGCTTCTTCCTGTTAGAGATACTTTCTTCATAAATAACCTGAAATTTTACATTTACTTAACGAACAAACAAACAGGATAGCATATTTAGCATGTAGCATGTATTGGATTAAAAATGGTCTGATTCGAATATTAAACCTACGTATGTTTTATTATTATTATTTTCACTGATATTCCATTTCATAATGCATATGTAAAGTAAATCTCTCTCTCTCTCACTAGCTCATTGTCTGTATATAGGGTCGAACCCACGAGACTTAGGGGACGAGGCGGGGTACACCCTGGACAGGGTGTCCATCATGCCCTAATCCATCACAGGACACACACACACACACACACACACACAAACTACAAGAAATTTGAGAACGCCAGTTAGCCTCATCTGCATGTCTTTGGACTTTGGGAGGAAACCGTAGTACCCGGAGGAAACCCACCAAGCACGGGGAGAACATGCAAACCTCATGCACACAGACCCTGGGACGGGAATCAAACCCGCGACCGTGGAGGTGCATGGCAACCGTTCCACCCTTTGCTGGCAGGAATATTTATAATGAATATTTTCGATTGATGTTGGCACGGTGGCATAGTGATTAGTGCTGTTGCCCTGCACCTCCGGGGTGGTGCGTGTTCAGTTTCCGTCTTACGGCCTGTGTGCATGGAGTTTGCATGTTCTTCCCGTGCTTGGTGGGTTTCCTCCGTCCGGTACTCATTCTGATACTCAACCTGATACTCCAGTTTTCCTTCTACACTCCAAAGACATGCTGATTAGGCTAACTGCCGTTCTTAAATTGCCCGTAGTGTGTGAATAGGCATGCGAGTTTGTGTATATGTGTGTGTGTGCCCTGCGATGGATTGTACCCCGGTATTGGCTTATCCTGTGTACAGGATAAAGCGGTATAGCGGTATAGATAAAGCGGGATAAAGCAGGATAAAGCGGTATAGACTGATTTGAGTTGAGATGAGGTTTTTAATTAATTAAGTAAAAGGATAGATTCTTCATTTTTTTTATTGCTTTTTTTTAATGTAAAGAAAAACATTTATTTAAATACATTATATATACACTCATCAGCCATAACATTATGACCACCTGCCTAATATTGACTAGGTCCCCCCATTTGCTACCATAATAGTAATGCACTGTGTGTTCTGCCACATTTCACATATCACAACCTGCATTAACCTTTTCCTCAGTTTGAGCTACAGTAGCTCTTCCATTGGATCAGACTACACAGGACAGCCAGATTTGGAGTTGCTCTGACCCAGTTGTCTAGCCATTACACTTTTGCCTTCCTCATAGTATATCTAGTATCTAATATCTTGTTACAATGAATTCCGGAGGTGGGTGGGATGTATTAGGCAGCAAGTGAACGTTTAGTCCCTGAAGTTGATGTGTTGGAAGCAGGAAAAATAGACAAGCATAAGGATTTGAGTGACTTTGACGAGGGCCAGATTGTGATGGCTAAAGGACTGGGTCAGAACAACTCCAAACATGCAGCTCGTGTAGGATGTTCCCGGTCTGCAGTGGTCAGGACATACCAAAAGTGATCCAAGGAAGGATACTCATTCAGAGCAAAATGGTCACTTAGGAGACCTTGTAAAAATAATGTTTTCAAATGCATGTTTTTTTCCCCTTTTCTTGAATTTTGTAAAATGATTTACAGGTAAAATGTTACCCCAGCTATGTGGAGTCTCTTGAATACTTCATCCTAAGTAAAGATGCTGACAGACTGATTAACCTTTACACTTATTTTTTTTAATCACCTTTTTTTTTTTTTACGAAAAAAAAAACCCCACTAAATCAATATCCCCCAATATAATACTATAAACTATAAAAATAAATAAATATATAAACTGTATCTTAAACATTTTTAAACAGAGTACCAATAAGCGCTATCTCTACCCTGAACCAGTAAGGAAGAAACATATGTATAAGTATGAATAACCATAACTGAAATGAAATTATACATACAAAATAATTTGTAAAACTTTTTGTTTGCCACATTTAAAAAAAAAAAGATACATAAATTAACCAATTTTTAGAAAGCACAGCTCAAAACACCTGATTATGTATTGAAAGAGACATATGATTGTTTTTGACACAGCAACATGTTTAGTTTTTGCCATAATAAACATCATACATCTATTTGCATATTAAATTATCCATACAAATAAATGTATTTACAAAACGCGTGTCCAAAAAGTGAGTGAGTTCACATTTCTCAGTCGGCTTGTGGTTAACTTTGTGCACGCTATGTGAATTTTCGCAGTTGGCTTACGGTTTAGGAATCATCGGAATTTTGCCTGACTTAGTGCAGACTGATTGTTATGAGTGTTGACTTCACTTATGCTTGATATATTTAACCCAAGAATGCAGAATGACATCAGTGACATTGTTGACGGGGTTTTTCCCCCCCTCATAACTTTACTGAACTGTTGTGTATATAATACTCATTCCTTTTTTGTTTTTAACATGTTCCTACACCATATTCTCGTGCCTAAGACGGGTCTAAATAAAAAAAATAAAAAAAAGATCATTATATAAAAGTTAATTTGTCTGATCGGCCTTGATGTCTGCTTAAAAAATGAGAGACTGTGACTTCAATGATCTCAATTTGCTTTTACTTTCCCAACATTGGGTGTAGTCAGTTTTTTTTTTTTTTTTGTTAAGGCGTTTACCATCTCGCTCTGTGAAACCATGCAAATGACACTGTTACATTCCTGTCACCGTCTTCGTCACATCTCCTGCAGTTTACTTAATGATTAGAGGTGTATCTTGGTACCTGATTAGATGTTTTGCATCACATTCTAAACATCAGTACAGGCGTACTTGTACAAAGTCAAGCAAGGCCACAGAGTCTTTCACTGACTTCCCAAAGCTTCTTGGCTACGGCGTCATCTCTAGCCTTGGGGACCAAGTCCTCCACCTCGCAGCTGGAAAAGTAGGAGCCACTCAGGTGTTCGATGCCGTCCTGGAGAGCGCAGTGGAGGGAAGTCTGAGCTCCTGACTCTGCGCTCACGTGGAACAGTATGGCGATCGGCTCAAGTAAAATCTTAACCCATAGTGAGTTATGACGATGTATGTCCGTTTTTACAGACCCTAGAAAGAGATCAGAAAATACAGATGGGCTTTTCAGATGGGATCATTGTTTACTATTTTCAGTGAAAATTCCTGTTGTGCCCAAACCTGGATTAACACTGTAGCAGGTGACGTTCGTTCCCTCCAGTCTCTTGGCCAGCTCGTGTGTGAACAGGATGTTGCAGAGTTTGCTGTGGCTGTAAAGCGCAAGCATGTCTATCCTTTTATTTATCTGGCCTAGATCTCTGTGAGTGATGATGTGATCAAAGTTGATGTTCCCCATCTTGTAAAAGCTCGAGGCGACCGTGACCACTCGACTCGGCCCGCACTCCTTCAGTCGCTCCATCAGCAGGACCGTTAACAGGAAGTGACCGATATGATTGACACAGAACATCATACCAAGACCTTCCTTAGTCTTGCCAGGATGCACAATTCCTGCACATGGAAACGAGAAAAACGAATGATGAATAAAACAGCCACTAGTGTGAATTATGATTATTATAAAGATAAACAGGAGAAAGAAAGCCATCACCTGCGTTGTTAATGAGTATGTCCAGCCTGGGCTCGGTCTTGAGAAAGTTCTCAACGAAAGAGCGAACAGACTGGAGACTGGCGAGGTCCAAATGCATATACACAACCTGATCACTTCCGCTTGCCTGTGTGTTTATGAGAAAGCAAACATTAAGTGCCATGATTTATTAATGAGTCTAAGGTCTGGCAATTTTTTTCCCACAGATCTGACGGTATTTGTTTTGTGAGATTGTTAAGTATAATTACATGAAAAATTGTTGTCTGGGTTTCACTCTGTGATTTAAAATATTCATATTCATTGTGGTTATCACTGTCGCCATGCACCTTCAGGTTCCGGGTTCGATTCCCGCCTTGAGGGTCTGCATGCTTGATGGTGTTCCCAAATTGCCCGTAGTGTGTGAATGTGAGTGCATCATCGTCTATACCGCTTTATCCCGTATAACTGGATTGCAGTTTGCTACTGGAGCCTATCCCTGGAGACTTAGGGCACGAGGCGGGGTACACCCTGGACAGGGTGCCAATCCATCGCAGGGCACACACACTCGGTCATTCACACACTACGGCCATTTGGGAACGCCAGTTATCCTAATCTGCATGTTTTTGGACTGTGAGAGGAAACCAGATTACAAGAAGGAAACCCACCAAGCACGCAGACCCCGAGGCGGGACTTGAACCCGGAACCTGAAGGTGCAAGGCAACAGTGCTGACCACTACGCCACATTACCGCCAACTCCAGAATGTATTAAAAAAATTAATAAAAAAAATATTTAAAATGTGCACAGTACTGTGCACAAGTCTTAGTCTTACAAACTTTGTTATAGATTTGATTTGTTTTTGTTGACATTTTATGACTTTATTACTGACTTTAAAGTTTAACTGGCTTTATGAGTCAGTACAAAAACATTTCTGATCAGTATTCCAGCAAATAAATGTAAAAAGTTACAGAAAAATATTAGCATTCCAGAAAAGAAAGCAGCATATTATGTAAGCAACCACCTTATAAAACAAAAAAAAAAGGAAGCTGCTGGGTTTTGCACACAAAAAGGTGTAGGAGCTAATTTCCTTATGAACCTGCACAACTTGTACCTGACACCAAAGGGTCCTCAAACCCTTGTTACATGAAATATTTTTTCTGTACATCATTTTGTACTCTTGCACAGTGTTGTACATGTTTGCATTCAAGTGTGGTTAAAATGTTCCATTGCAATTCCAATATGATCCTGCAGGTGGTGCTCTAAACTATTCACACAGCATCACAGCATCCTCTGAGGTAGAGGCAAAGACTTTTCTACATTTCTTTACACTTGTAACAAACTCTTAAAAACGTTTAATATCAAGTTAGGATATTAATAAAATCGTGATACTAACAGAATTAATCGAAATCGAATCTGCACCCAGGTAAAGTGATGATGTCGTATCCAGCGGTCCCTGGGGATTCCCATCCTGACTATCCATCACCACCAGCCTCCTGAGACCCAGACGCTACTGTTCTATACATTGTATTTTCTCCTAATGTTTTCTGTTCATCAGAACCTGATTATTATGAAGTTAATGTCATCAAGGGAAGTTTGGCAAAAGAATAATATCCAACCGTTATTATATACAGTAAGGATGGAGTTGGGTGAAAATGTCACCCTCATATTTTTATTTTGTAACAAATGTTGCAGAACCTTTTTGTTTAATAGCTGTTTAACATTTTGAAATGGCGAAACATACCCACTGTGAGAAATACTCTTCATTAATGGACTTCATTAATGAAATACTATACTATATTTTCTATCAAGCAGCTTCCAACTTTCTGAAACGGGTTGACTGATAAAAATCCTCATCATGGACAAAACGAAAAATATCAGATCGAGATCCAGCCAAAAATAGTTACGGCCAATCATGCCGGCCATACTTGGTTATATAAGAGATGCCTTTTCTGAAAAAAGTCCTGAACACTTTTTGCTCTGTGGTGAGATGCGAGATCATCCTGACATGCAACCGAAGATCATACATGAGTGTGGAAATTTGATTGTTTTTTTTTTTTTTTTCAAGCAGTCATCTTTATAAGTTTCATCCAGTTTATGTGTTAATGCAAATCCCATATCACTCAGCCAATTTGGTCGACTGTTTTTTGTGTGTTTTTATTTCTTCCTATTCTGATGCTTTGACATCTTCCTGGATCTACCAGTATTTTTCCTTTTATAACATTCCCATTTTGTTTAGTTTAAACTGGAACTACTGTAGATTTTAGACACAGCTCACAGGGAGCGATCAACACTTCTTGCCCTACTCCACGTTCGATTTCCTTCTTGAAGGACTTTTCAAAAGTTTCCATTTAATTCCCCAAGTTGAAGCGCTTCAACACGCTTAGACTTGTGCCAGAGTTTATTTTTTAGGAATGCAAATGACTAAGTGATTTTTATTTATTTTTTCGCCGAAATACCAATGAAGATATAGTTGGGCTGAATCTTCAAACACCCACTTTGTTTTTTTTTTCTTTCGGCTGCTCCCGTTTGTGATCATCGGCTCTGGATATTTAATTAGGGACAGGTTTTTCCACATGTATACAGGACTGGGACTGAGAGCGCACGAACATCCCTGACTGGGAATTGAATCCAGGACGTGGAGGTTAAAGGGCCAAATGCTAGCCACTCGATATTCTTGTAATAATTATTTGTTATTAATAATCATTTAAATTCCGAAGCACTGAAGTTAATCCCAGCAGGTCTGAAGTTGGGATTTGGAAGGTCTACCTTTTTAATATGGTTCAGGGCAGTCTCGGCTCGCTGCTGGTCCCTGCAAGCCAGTATCACTCGTGCTCCTCTTCTAGCAAGCTCCAGTGCCGTGGCCTTCCCAATGCCCGTGTTTGCACCTAAACAGCACGACATACACAGTTACATAGACCAGAGTTCCAAGCTCTCGACCTGAAGTTCCAACTGTCCTTTTTTTCCCTAATGTTAATTAGTTCTAGTGTTAATTAGCTGATTAGTTCAAACCTGTGCACTAAAGATAAAGAGATTTTATTCATTAGAAGTCGTGCATTTTGCAGCTTACCTGTGATGACGACTGTCTTGCCATGGAGTTTTGCAGAGCTCCTGCATTTAGGCATTTTCAAAACCGTTAAGGATAAAACTAGGTAAGAACCGAGCAGAGCTCCACAGATGATCAGCAGGGGCACCATCTTGCACTCGTGTCTTATTAAAGCACTGCAACATTTCTTATAGAGAGCAACACATGCTAAGGGCATTATGCAAAACTCTTATTTCTGCACTATGCCCTGCGCATTCAATCATCTTTTGACACCCAGGTTTCATAATCTACGGGTTGCCAAGATGCAAGCGCAAAATATCAACCGTTCTCATGAATGATACAGAGCAAATGGAAAATATGAAACCAATACCAGTGATTGTACAAGCATAGCAGACACATGCTTCGAAGGCCTGGCGGGAAATTAAGTTTTCGTTACCCACAAAACCTGTTTCATTCCACAGTTTGTTAACGATCATAAGAAATATTAAACGTAATACAAAAAAAAAAATTTGTTTACAGTTGACGGTTACATTAGCGGCACGTTGGTCGCCTTGCACCTCCAGGGTCCGGGTCCGATTCCCGTCTCTGTGTGCATGGAGTTTGCATGTTCTCCCCGTGCTTGGTGAGTTTCCTCCCACAGTCCAAAGACATGTAGGTTAGGTTAATTGGCGTTCCCAAATTGGCCGTAGTGTGTGAGTGAGTGTGTGTATGTGTGTGTGCCCTGCGATGGATTGGCACCCTGTCCAGG
Source organism: Clarias fuscus (assembly GCA_030347435.1). Taxonomy (NCBI): domain Eukaryota; kingdom Metazoa; phylum Chordata; class Actinopteri; order Siluriformes; family Clariidae; genus Clarias; species Clarias fuscus. The sequence goes on along the minus strand of CM059223.1, from coordinate 5,552,627 downwards.
GTGTACCCGACCTCATACCCTCATAAGTCTCCTGGGATAGGCTCCAGACCTCCCATGACCCTGAATACAGGATAAAGCGGTATAGAAGATGAGTGAGTGAGATACATTAGTATTGTCTATCAGCACCTTATCATGGAAGACTGATGAGGAGAATGCAAAAGGCAAAACAGAGTGGAAAATTGTTGTCTTGGTCACAACGTTCTCTAAAATGTAACTCTTGGTAGCTGCTATTTTGCCCAGCCGGTAGGTTTTGCATTGTTGATCATGTGATAGAAAGGTGCAATATGATTTTCTTTTTTTTAATTTATTTTATTTGTCGCATTTTGCTATGATTTTTTTTTAGATAATTATTGCGGATTAGATCCGGCTGGCTTATTGTCCCAGTTTTCTAAGGTCAAAATCCTAGCAAAAGCTTGGAAAGGAAATTATTTTATAATGCAAATCATCAATGAGTAGGTGTGGCTAAACGGTTCAGAATGCAAAGTTTTTGTGTGCTCCATCCTGTAACTGTAACAATCTGATAGCCTTGTGACGACCAAATTGTTCTGAAGTTCCCACTATTTTGAGTTGGAGAACACAAAGTGAAAATCTAGGCCGAAAAAATTACCGTTCTAAATAAAGTGCAAAATCAAAGTGGCATGTGACACACCAGGGAGTTGATGGAAGAGGATTTTTTTTTTTCCTTTGGAGGAGATATGGAGCAAGATGTGAGACCTTGTGCTACTGCGCCACCGTCAGGCCTCTGTGAGTTCCTACAACTTGTTTCAAAAAAACAAACTGACTTACAATAGTTAAACTATGGCCTAAATGTTTTTTTTTCTTTTAATCTGTTGGTTAACAGAAAACATATAAATAGAGAGAGAGAGAGAAATAATTATATAAGGCAACAACCAATCAGCTGCTTGTTGCTGGGCATATTTAATCCAGATTGCCCTTTTAAAAAAAAACTCAAATCTCAGACATTTCTAACATTTGGTTTGTTTTTATAATTTTATCACTAAGCGTCATTATACTCCATAAAAATCATCTGACTCCATAAACTGCTCAGCGTAAAAGAAAACACCCCAGTTGTGTAAGAAAACACCAAATCTTACAACGGCGACACCAATAAACTAATATGATATAAAATGTACGATGGGCAGCCCAAATATGAAGCTCAAACGCTCTAATATTTCACTGGACCACCTTCAGCCTTGATTACGGTACGCATTCGCTATGGCATTGTACCAACAACCTTATGCAACGTGATAACATTTATTTCTATCCAGAGCTGCCTTACTTTAGTCACAGAGATCTTGTGTTTTTTCCCCCATGATTAATCTTATGTAGTACAATATGATGTTATAAAAATTAAAAATTTTACATTCCCATGGAAATCCATTATCAGATTATTATAGCTTCGGGGGAAAAAAACAAAACAAAAACACAAGCCAAGGTGTTTCTAAAGCATGTTATTTAAAATCTTTAGATATTTACATTGTTTAACAGACTGGTCAAAATTGTAAGAACAGAGTACGTGAAACTGTTCTGATGAAATCTCTTTGAAACAGACATATACATAATGACTACAGTATTGAAGGAAAAAAAAAAAAAAAAAAAAAAGGACATAACACTTTGATAGCTACAGAACATCAACCAAATGAAGCACTGTACAAATATAAAAAGCCAGAATATTTCTATGTACACAGAACCCACTGCTTCCCTCATCATGATCTGTACACAATGGATTCCTTTCATTTCGGTACGTGTGTGTGTGTGTATAAATGTGGGCGTGTGTGTATGTGTACGTGTGTGTACTCACACAGATTACACAGATACGGATACATAGACATATATACAACGTGTAAGCGTATTCGTGTGTGTGTTTGTGTTTTTGCACACATCTGAATCGCGAAGAGGCTACGGTGAAGGTAGCGAAAAAAGGAACACCAGAACGTTACTATACTTCCAAATACAGAACATTTAAATAAAAATGAGTAAATAAAAGTCTTTCTTATGGAAAACAAAATGTGTTTATATAAAAACTATTGTTACTGGCACAAAATAGAACGTGCTCTGATTTCTTTACAAGTGGAAACTTCTCGCTCGATCGTTGGTTCGTGTCATTTCAAGAACGCGACCCCTTTTAAAAACCTAACGTTTGCATTTACACATACGCAAAAGTTTCGATGTCAACTCCCAAAAAACAAACAAACCAAACAAATGTATAAAATAATATATCGGAGCTCCTGAAAGAGACAGGGGGTGAGAGGGGGGGGGAAGAAAAATGTGAGACTTCACCTCATGCAAACGTATAAACAATTAAATAATCATCAATGAGTTTTGTACAAGTCCAAGCTCCGAGGCTGGTTAAGAGGCGCGGATGGCACCTGAGGTGGGCGGGGCTAAGGAACAGGGTTGTGGTGCAGCACTGGCACTTGGTGGATCTGGGCAGTGGTTTTACTCGGCGCCTCGCCCTGCTGGATGGAGCTGCACACGATGCTACTCGCTCCTTCTTCTACTTCTTCCTCTTCTTTCGGCTGCTTGCTGGCGAACTCTGTGATGCTGAAGACGAACTGCAGGCATCCCAGTTTGACGTGGCTGCCGTGATGGAGAAGCGCCGTGCCCTCCCAGCCTGCACCGCTGCCCCCTATGAGACTGGAGCCGCTGGCCTTGCAACCGCACGGCCGGAGGTGCGAGTCCTCAGCCTGGCTGCTCATCACTCTGCTCACATCACCACGAGCCTCATCCTTCTCTTCTTCCTGCTTTCTCTTTTTACAGCGACCTGGACGGCGGAGAGGAAAAAACAACAACACAGCAATAAGTACATTACGGTTGGGTCCTAAAAGATGAAAGGTGAGTGATAACGAGCACAGAGGACTTACGGATGATGCTCTGCACTTTGGACACCAAACCACTGGATGGACTTGGCCCCGTTTTCTCTGAGAAATCGCACGAGTATAGCACGTTGTCCACCGTCGTCCCGTGCTCACTGTAGTTCAGCAACTCGTACTGCTTTGTATTCTAAAAAGTACAGGTATGCGTGTAAACAAAAACGAACCTATATTGAATATCAACTGGATCAAAGGACAAAGGAATGTAAAAGTGAATCATTCGTGTGTGTGTGTGTGTGTGTTACCTCATCATAAAATATGCAGGCGTGTTTTCCGGATACGTAATTGCAGTGGCCGTAATTCATAAGGCACACGTCCATGTCAGCACCTAAGGAGATGATATTTATTTTAAAAAAAAAACAACAACAAAAAACAAACAAACATAAGCATGTGCTTGGAGTGAGACTCACCAGTTCCGATGTAAAGGCTTCTGTAGCACATGCTGACTGCTGCTCTCTTTCCGGACAGAGGATAAAACGTCGCTCGGGCCTGTACGTCCTTATTTTGCGCTGAAATAAGAGTGCTGCATTGAGTGCCTCATTCATAAACAACTTTCTACACTTTTTCCCCCCCAATTTCAAAATACCCCAGGCTTCACTGATTAATGACCTAGAACGTTACTTTTACTACACCATGTTAGGTTGGTGCACCGCTTCCCATTTGAAGCTAGTGAGCCTTATTAAAATTAGCATCGTGTACGCTACCTTCAGTGTGCCGGCTTCGCTGCGAGACGGAGGGGACAGCAGGTAACTTCGCATCGCTCTGCACAGGAAATGCTTTTGGCTCGAGGAGCTGCTGGATCCGCTGCCACGCCAGGAGTTTGATGAACCGCTCGTCCAACGTGTTCAGCTCCATCTCTGTTATAAAAACAAAGTTTTGCTCAAAAAAAAAAAAAAAAAACCCGCTCATATCGACGGCATTTTAAATTTGAGCTAACGTTTGACATTATGCTCACCTCCAGATCCCTTAATCATGCTCCTTAAGCAGCTAGACAAGTCTCCCAAATTCAACAGGCTGGACCCATTGCCTTGTGCCTGTGTTGCATCTGTGTCACAGATTTTCCCATCTGTAGAAGACAGGACAGGGTTAAAGATGTTTCTGCCGTTGCACAGAGAATCGGTTGAACGCGTGCAGTTCAGGGACTCACCAGAAGAGGGCGCGGAAGACACCTGGCAGCTTGCACCGTTATCTGGTAAGTGAGAGGAAGGCAACCTTGGGGAAGCCCTTTGAGTGTGAGGAGGAGGAGGAGGAGGAGGAGGGGCAGCCTCTGATTTAACACAAACAGAAGGAAGGGATTCTGTAGCAGCACAGGATTTTAAGTCTTCAGTCTTTATGAGGGCCGGGCCGGAGTGATTAGGTAGGGCCAGGATGGAGGGTGTGGCTGAACGGGGTGTGTTCGAGGCCTCGGGGTCAGCAGGACACGCCTGCTTGAGTTTGCCGTTGGCGTGGGCCGGCCGTTCTACAGGTCCGTTGCTGGTGCTGCAGTTCTGACAGGGTTTTTCGGTGCACGAGCTACATACTCGGTGCTCCTCCGAGTTAAGACTGAGGGATTCGGGCGTTTTCGCCGAGGCCGTCCCGTCCGGACTGTGTGAGGGATGCAGATTCACTGAGCTGGGGTCCTTAACGTCTGTTTTTGCCGCCTGCGAAGAGTCGCACGGCGAGGATGACGTCTGCTTGGCAGACAAATGACGCACGATGCTACACTGGAGCGAGATCACATCCCTTAGCCACTGTGATGAAGAAGACGGGGTTGAAAGTGAAAACAGACTTTTACTGCATGTGTAGGATTTCTCATATATATTTTTTTTTTTACTTCATCACGAGATGACAGTACCTGTTGTTGCTCCTCATCGCTGCTTAAGTGGTTACGCGGCGAGGATTCAGAAGCACCCGAGCAGATGAGCTCACCGTCCCGGATTCCAGCAGGTAGCATCATTGTAGGTGGGCTCTGGTACTGTGACTTGATAGCTTCTGGGACCTTCGGGAAAAGCCGATTCTACATTTAGTCACAAATCCGGTTGATACGATTGAAAAAAAAAAAAAAAAACCTGAGTGAATCCTGACCTTCAGCGTTCTCTTGGCGTGACTGTGGGCTGCTCTTCGCGTCGGAGGGTGCTGCCGGTGTATTCGCTGCAGGAAGTCCACTTTCACGGCGTGCTGCGAGATGCGGTCCTGAAACCGGTCGAACAGCTGGCAGCGGTTGCTCAGAGTCAGGTTGCGCTGGTTTAGCTAAGATTAAACAGAAAAAGGCGTTAATTTCCTCCTTCCCGCTTTCATTTTTCGTCAAATGTGTATAAAGTAAACTTACCACCAAGTGCTCAATGTGATTGGGACACATCCATCTTCCTGTCGGCATGGCTGTGACCGGAGGGTCCAGGCAGTCCATGTGGAACAGGAGAGGACAATAATCGCACTGGATCAACGGAGCCAGTCTACAGCTCCTGAAACAAAATGATCATCTCAGATAATATGGTGTTTGTTTAAACCTTTGGGACTGTATAGTTTTTATTAAAAGTGCAAATGAAAAGCAAGCATTAGGTTAAGCGTTGGGCGAGACGGTTACCTGCTGCAGGTGTAGCACACTTTGACTGGCAGTGGCACGAGCCCGTAGTGGTCCAGCTCGTGTTGCGGGCGCTTCACGTTCTTCCCGGTCGCCTCTTCTTTCCTCCTTTTTTTACTGGTTCCTTGATAGATTGTGAAATACGTTGTATATAAAAGGATGACATGGTATAGGTATATGGTATATGGTACATGGTATATGACATGGTATAAAATTGCCATTTTATCGACACTCGCATGTCGTACCTGGAAGTGCGGTAGTGCAGGTGAGGTCGTTGGGTAGCTGGAACTGCGTAGGGTTCCTCTGCATGGCGGCGGCGATCAGCAAATCGAACGGCCTCTTGAGCGTAGACGGGCCGCTCTCCGGCTCCGAGCCCTGCGCCTCGTCCTCCACGTCCAACAAGTCCTCCTCCACGTCGTTGTGCTCCGAGGGCGTGGGCGTGTCCGTGGATGAGGCGTTGGAGGTGGGCGTGGCCGGGCGGCTGCTCGGTCTCCTCTCCAGGAGTCGCACCTGAGCCACGGCGGCCCGCAGGCCTGTGCCGGCGACGGTGGGATCTAGGCGGAGTGTGCCCAGGTCCAGCTCGGCGCCGGGGGACGGGGTCTGCTTGGCCTGCATGAGACCGTTGATCTGCTCCTTCTTTTGCTCTCGCTTCTGCAAAGACGTGAAGCGAAGTTAGGGCTCTGAGAATTCGGATTTATATTAGACACTTTGAACTATTTTGTACAGACACTGGAAAAAACAGAAATAATGATGTTCGTGTTTTTATTCTGTACTGTTTCCATCTTGTGGTTCTTTCAAACCACGACACTCAAGGATTTATGGGCGTTTCCTATGAATGTTTATACTGCTAATAATGGAAAAACAGACATTTTGTGTATTTTAAACCTCCGCTTACGTTTGTACTGGTAGGGGAAAAAAAAAAAAAAAAAAAAAGACAGCCTGTCAATAAGACGCTTAAGTAGTCAAGTGAACATGAGGCTTAAACTGAAAATCCGTCTCACCTTCTTACGCACTGTGCAGCGATGACACATCCAGTCTCCAGGGGGGAGCATTTCCCTGCTCAGCGGCGGGTTACTGCGGGAAAGATTTAACACGGCAATTCAAAACTCCACACAGTGCACTCATTTAGGGTTAAAAGAAAAAAAAAGAAGAAAAAACACCACACACACAGTAACGGATGATGAATAGGGCGAGAATAATGATGATAAGGATAGAAAAGAATGTGCATGGTGAATTTTGTGCTGCTTTATAAGCGATTCCAAAGAGCCAAAACAAAACAGTCATCCAAGCCAAACAAACCCTTTTAGACGTACACGATCACTTGATGCGAAAAAGCATGCTTGTGTTAGAGGTACCCCTAACAACCCTGCCATATTTAAACCGCCTGGTTTACGTTGGCTCGGGTTTACATGCGGCCAGCGCATTTTTGCGGAGCGTGTGTTTAGACAAAACGATCTCTCACTTCCCCGTCCTTCCAAGGATACATCAATACTCAGCTTTGTGTGTGGAAGACGAGCAGGTTTTATCTCTGAGAAAGGGGCCCTCTGTTCTCGAACCCTCGGGCCGTATCTGGAATGCCGACAGCGCTGGTTTCCGATACTCCGCGAACGCCGAAAGCTCTTGTTGGTGTGGTGCAGGACATTCGATATAGCGATTAACCGGACATCAATAGGATTGAACCTTGCCATTTTTGGGCATCGACTCAACGGGAGTTGAAGCCAAGATCACGTTACCCTTTAGAGATGTTTGATCTCTTTTCATTTACATTGTACGTTTAAGCACCGGCTTTAACATGCACGGCACATTGAAACCAAATCGCCTCTGAAACAAAAGTCATGTGTGGCTGCTTGGCTCGGCTCGGCGTGTTTTAATACAACTGAGCAGGAAGCCTCCTCTGAAGGTCAGCTCCGTTCACGCTGGATATTTGAAAGTGGGCCGGCTAAGACTCGAGCCTGACGACAGCGAGGTGAAGCCGTGGACGGTTAGTTTGCCAGCGTGGGCACATGGCCAAGCACACGCAAAGCACGCAGCGTATATTCAATATCGAATGTCTCCGAAAAAGCCACATGATTTCGTTTAGCTTGTTTGAACAGGAGCAAAAGAAACAAAACAAAACAAGGTAATGAATTCGATTTCAATCCACCTCGGAATGCCTTTTGCAAACAGTTCGCTCGTTAATGCGACAAAGCTGAACGCCGCATGCAGCTGAAACAGATTTAATGTCTCTTTGGAGAAGTAGTCATGGTGGAAAAACCACAAATCTGAAAAAAAAAAAAAAAAGCAAGCTTTTTCTCTTTGTCTCTTTCTCCTTCTGGTCTTGTGCTGTAATCCGTGCACTAAAGCCAGGACATTCGGCCGCCCGACATTGCGGTTAATGATTATTTATGGAGTGCTGCTTAGACAAGGCATGAGCTCATGGACGTATAGACAAATGAACTCCATTAGTAAACGAGGGCTTTTAACTAGCTGCTCATCTTACGGTCAGAACCCTGACGGTCATGACGGAGCAAGATCGACCAGCGTCGCGATTTTATCTGTGCTGCAACCCAGCAGGACTGAAAGTCTTCCTTGACATCTGTAGAAGCCTTGGTGGCCCAAATCCACATAATAACCCTTCTCAGCCTGTGCCTTCAGTACAAACAAACCGGCCGCGCTCTGCTCGCGTTTGCCTTTGTCTGTCAGCGGCGTTGTTAAACAGTTTATATCCGGAAAGCGATCGTTTCCAATTAAACGTGGTGACCATATGACCGCCCATGGTGAAAGTCAGCTTTGAATGAATACTCTGTGCTCGCCTTAAAGCATGAGCTGATGCAATTCTGAGCACGGATTTGATCAGGGCTTGTTCTGCATCTTCAGATTTGATCATATTCTATTATTATTTGCAGCATTTCCTCTAAAAAAAAAAATTTTCAGGCACGGTGGCAAGAGGATGATAGCATTTTTGTTTATACATTTCCTCACACAAAACTTTTGGTTGGTAATTCCCACAGTAGTCCTGGTTTGGAGATTCCCAAGCACTTTGTTGTTTTTTCTTTCTGCGGCATCTTGTCTACTGCTGTTTATTCCGACACGCTGCACGTCGCTACACTTCTCTCATACAAGACAGTATTCTAATAAAACACAGATGTCTGTAGCCTTCTCTGCCCTATTTTCAAAACACAGCGAGATTACGCTTTTAGTCACGTATATAAAACGAACGAGTTTGGATTGTCGGGTCATTTTTTATATCCTAAGAGTTCTGAAAAGTTTTGAATATCAAACGATTATCGAACGATGATCAAACTTTATTTCCGTGAGCCACATTCCACTCTAATCTATCATGACAAAAAGGAGGTGCCACCTTGTGGCTGGATTTGGAATTACCATGTAGCAACATCACTAAAATTCTCACAGTTACAGCATAATGGACAGGATTAGGCTTAAAAACTGTTAATGATATCCTCTTGTGTGAATCAGAATCACTCTATGGCATACTCACTGAGTATAAAAGGTTTCAAAACAATATTTAAAAACAGTATAAGGGCTCGATCAAATCATAAACTCAGCTATTAAGATTGTTTGTTCTTCCAGGTTGCTAGGATGTTTAAGATCTGTACTTCAATTCAATGCCACATAAAGGCACTGTGAGTTGGTGCGTGCGTGCGAGTGTGTGAGAGAGAGAGGAAGAGAGAGAGACACGCCATATTCATGACCTACATTCATGTCACTCTGATTTGCATGCTGGTAATAATCACACTCTAATGGCAGCGAGTACAAGTTTAATTACGTTAATAAACGCGAGCGTCACCACACGTGGAACAGAACATCGTGATAATGCTCTGACATCACAAATTCATCAATGATACCGGATGCAGACTCAAAACATCTTTCGATTGCTGATAATTAAATAAAACCTGTCATTTCTTAAACAACAAACTTTCACTCTCTCTCTCTCTATTTTTCCTCATCATGGAGCAAAGCAAATTTTTTTTCCCCCCACCACTTGTTTAATCAAATAACAGAGTCCAAACCTCATGATTCATGACATGAAGTTTAACGTCGAGCCACAACTTTGCAGTAACAATCCAGATCCCCGAGCGTTTTACTGCTGCATCTCAGACGTCACAAACGCTGACAGAAAAAGGAAGCCATGACTGGTTCTGATTAGCTGCAAACATTTATCCCGCCCTTTCAAAACACATCTTGGGTTTAATAACTCGGTTTTATTTCGTTTCATTGTGCAGCTATTCCCAGAAGAACTCAGCTGGCAGCTGAAGTCGGCTTCACTGAAACTGTCCTTGCTAACGTTCTCAAAGCCAATGGTGCTATGCCTTCACAAAATCACGACGAATTGCAAGGAAAAAAAGAAATTCTGTTTTTCAAATTGAAAAAATTCAAATTTGTTTCGCTTAGATTTCCACTGATTTAAAAAAAGTTTTGAACGGCTCCCAGTTGTGTGCGCAACTTAGCAGGCATTGTTTAAAAGTATGTGTATCCCTCAGACTCATGGTTTTGATTTGACAAATTATGACTGCACACTGCATGTTTTTAAGTGTTTCTCCTTCAACTTGCAAACAGCCTTTAGTTGATGGCGGCTGAATGCGTTTCTCTTTTTGGCGTAGACGAGAACACGGCGGAGTGTTCTGGCTATGGACCAAAATAAGCGAACAGGGAAAGTCCGAGCAAGGTGATCCCCGTGCGCTTCCACATAACTTGAGTGTAATTTAACTACAGTGAGAGAACGTGTTGACTGTGACACAACACAACAGCAGGAAACACTGATTTGATCTGCAGTAATAAGGTTTTTTCTGGATATTCGGAGAGATGACCAAAAAACAAAAACAAAACAAAAACAAACAAACAAAACACTGGAGCTGATGTACAAAAGCAGATATTTATACAAATACAAGACCATTTATTTCCTGCTCTTGGGTGATTTGCGACAGTGAATGGTTGCTTACATTATCTTTTGTGGATTAGTTTTATGAACACATTACACTGCGCACTTATCGTGCAAGGAAGGCTTTGTATTAGATATGGGGGAGGGGAAAGATTGATTCAGTTATGAATCGCGTTTCTTTTGTGTTGCAGTTCACATAGATCGGCAAGTGATATAAACGAATTGGCTGGTTTTCAGTTTGACTGGCCGTGATCGGCCGATCAGCCTCAGATATAAACGATTCTGTACTGACCACAGAAGCTCCTGAGTGGCGCAACAGAAGTGCTTTTTTGTGGCGTTACATTGTGAAAAATCATGCATGTTAAAATTCCCAGATCTGACTTTTTTTCTGACTTAAACCACCACGAGGACTAAATAGTTGAAAATTGTGTACGTTACAAGCCGCACTCGCCTGCGCGCTCACGGTCAAGTTGAGTTTTGGGACAGTAACACTTTCCTTATAAATCACACAGGCGGCGCCGCACTTTGAACTACTTTCACATCTTTGTTCCGTGTGGTAGGAGTGAATTATTTGCTAAGTTTGTTTAGAAATAATAATTACAGTGGAGACCTGAGCTATGTGCTGCTCAGTTAAATATTAAACTCCTGTATTTTAAACTTGGTTTGTTTTTTGTTTAAATGCTGCACCTTTGGTTTTAAATCCGTAAAACAATAGTTATAAGGAACTAGCTACATTACATTACCCTTTAAACTTTTTTAAAAAAAGTTTAAAATTGTAACAAAATTGGAAAGAAACGCAACATCTGATCTGAAATTTATAAAATCATGATACTTATAGAATTGAATCGGCACTGAGGTGTCGTGATGTCTTATCGGAAGGTGGCGGGTGATTTCCGTCCCCATTTGTATTCTTATGTGGCTGGAATGCGATATGAAACCGAAGCAAGAAGTACATGAATCAGGACTCCACTGTTCAAAATAATGTGAAAATAAGGGGGAAACTCCTGGACCAGGGTTGGAATTGGGGTTGTGAAGCGGTCAGCCTGGAGTGCACGTGTGTACAGCTATTTAAACAAAAAGTTTTATCAGACGTGTTAGTGCATATGCATGGGTGTGAAGAGGTGTAGTACCAGCACTGCAGGTGGAAGGCGGCGGGGCAGTGGTCGCAGCACAGCAGGTCGCCTCCTTCTCGGCAGCTGTCGCAGGTGTCGTGGTTGGTCGCGCGCCCTGCTCTCCTGCTGCTCCGTTCCAACTTCCGGCTCCGCTTCTCTCCTTCTTCCGACTTCGGCGGCGCGAGCAAGGTCTGGATTTGCTACATAGCAACGGACAACAGGGCTATTTTACTGTATTTTTAAAAAGATTTCCCGAAGTTATAAAGGCAAACTTAACTTTCCTTTTCGTTGTATGTAAGCCTATCATTTAATATTTATACGCACATATGTAAATATATTTTAAGTGAAACACTAATAACCAACCCACGGTCATGCTAACTAAAGTTAAGTAAAAACGCGCATATCCTACTATATATATATATATATATATATATATATATATATATATATAGGTATAATGGCGTCCACCTCCTTGGCTTAAGTCGGGACGTGTCAGCCATTATTGGGCCCGAAACCCCTCTTTAGCTTAGCATGAACTCCATAACCGCTCTCCTCACACCGTATACAGCTATCCTCACTGTATTTACACAAACCTCGCGTTAAACTTTTTGTTAGAAACCAAAACCTGCACCCACAAGCCCTTATTTAGAGCTGCCATATTGGTGAGCAGGCTGTACGGTTAGCCGGTTAGACTCTGCAGCTACAACGCTTCTTAGCTTCACTGGCTAATGAACGGGGAACCCGCGCGTGCACCCGTTGTGCACGAGCCTGCTGTGCGCACGCGATCCGAGGCTTTATGAACACGCAGCCGCTCACCTCCATGAGTCCACCCGAGGTGTCCAGGTCGTACACTATAGTCGGGGTCTCCATCTTATCCCACATTCACACAAGCAGCTGAGCTTAGCAGTCAGATCCGCTAACAGGCTAAGCTACTCCAGCTAGCCGAATACAATGATCCTGTGGTAAAGTATAACGTCCTGTAACGTCCCACAGAAATGTCCAGAACGCAGTAATTTCCCAAGCAAACTGATAGCTTTTCTCTCCAGCTGTCTCGGTGTCAAGCCTCAGTTTGTATAAATAAATCCGCAAGCCGCAATGTCTCGGCCTAGCTGAGGCCTAGCCCGGGTATCGCCTGTTCCTCCTTCTCCGATCGTAGCGAGCACAGATGCGGGATAAAGACGCGCAATCGTCCCCGTCCATGATGCGACAAACAAAACATCAGCTCCGAGATGAGAAACAAAGCTTCCGCTGCATGCCCGAGCCTTTAAAATCACCCGTTTACTCCAAGGAAGCGTCCCGGATAACGGCGGAGATCATTGTTGTCATGAATAAACGCTGTTGCATCCAAACTCGACAACACTGATGCTCGCGCGTTATTTTTTCCCCCCACCCGTATTACGCCAAAACCCGTCGCCATCCTTCGCTCTGATTGGCTAGTTCCATTTACGCTTCTACCTTGTTACTGGTTTACGTTTAATTCGGACCAATCGCTGAGCGCGAAACATCAGCCAATCCATGTACAAGCAGGCGGGACTTCTTTGAATGCGGGCGGAATAAAAATAATGCCTGCTCGCCACATCCTCTGCACAGACTTGGCGCAAATCGGCGTCTACGCATGCGCGCAAGGACTAGTGAGCATGCGCCGTGGTTGACTTCTCGGAGCCATCTTTAAGAAGGCTCGGTGCTTGCATTTTTTGTTTGTTTGTTTTCATCTCAGTTTCATTCCTGACTATAAAACTGTAAATAGCATCGCTATTCTGTGGAGTATCAGCATCACTGGGAAGTTTGTTCGTCGCGGATAGAAATTGATATTTCTACGTTTTGTGCGGTTTTCACGACGCCGTTATGCCTTTGTGCTCTCGCTCCGTTAGTCCGTAATATTTTCCTGCTCTCTGATTGGCTGGTTTAGCCGCAAGCACGAACCAATGAGAGACGCCGAACAAATTCAATCATAGTTTACTGTCGTTACCCGAGAGAGAACCACGTGTTTCCACTTGATAAAGAGGGGTGCAAAGGTGGACTTGAAAGAAATAGTATATATTACTGATAAACATATGAATAATATACATTGATTTATCCTTAATATGTCTGATGGGTATGGATATGTTTATGTATAGTATATTTATAAATGTACAGAACACTTTTAATTTAGAATAATCTCTCATGTGTACACTGATCAGCCATAACATTATGACCACCTGTATAATATTGAGTAGGTCCCCTTTTGCCCCCCAAAAACAATACTGCAAAAACCTTTCATTAATCAGCATTAACTTTATCAATGTGATCTACAGTAGAACTTCTATCGGCTCAAACTACAGAGGCAAGGTTTCACCCCCATGTGCATCAGTGAGCCTTGGCCACCCATAACCCTGTCGCCAGTTCACAGGTTTTCCTTCCTTGGATCATTTGGTATGTCCTGACCACTACAGACCAGAAACACCCTACAAGAGCTTCAGTTTTAGGGTTGCTCTGACCCAGTCCTCTAGCCATCACTATTTGGCCCATTTCAAAGTCACGTAAATCTCTGTTTGTCCATGTTTTTCTGTTTCCAACACATCATATATCCCACCCACTTCCAGCTGTATGTTAAGAACATATTTGAAATGGAGCAACTGTAAGAATGGCCTAGTTGAAACACACACACACACACACACACTTATATACAGTATTTTTACTGACCACTTTATTAGAATACCTGGACACCTGTTCTTTCATGCATATATGATATTAAATTAAGTTTTTTTTTTTTTTGTATAGCGCTTTTAACAATTTACATTGTCACAAAGCAGCTTTGCACAATCAAAAATAATTATTTAAGTTTGTATGAAATGTGAAAAAGAGCAGTAATATACTGCTATAGTACATTCATCAATTTAGGATTTAGCATTTTTCAACAGGGTACTGCCATTGATAGACTTTTTTGAAAAGGTGGCATAATTGGGCAGTCTTCTGTATTCTGTCATTTTTTCCCCCAGAATTTCCTACTGATAGCAAAAATATATGATTATATCCGTCTTTGCTACTTTATCAATATTTTGTAGCTGTAGATTTGGCTGGTAATACTGCAATAAAAATGCAATACATATTTGTCAGATGTAGCATTTTCTGACACAGTGGTAGCACTTTGTGATACATTGCATTTAATATTATTAGAATATAATCCCTATAGTTTTAACATTGGTAGTATTTTCTGACACATTGATGTGACATTAGCTAACATGTAAGCTTAAATTAATAAAAAGAAAAGTACAATAAATCCACATGAATAATTTATTAAAAATGGATAGCAGTAGTAGCATGGATTTAGGGGTGGGGTGGTACCCCAGGGAAACATGGTGGTTTTTTTGGGTTTTTTTTTGCATGAGCAAAAGCAGTACGTTTGCTTGGGGCGAAATAACAGGTAGAATTAATTTATAGACCGCTGGTTCTGGAGTTTGGGGATGACAGAGAGAGTGCTCATAGTGGTTCGTTCACAAACAAGTTGAGTCAACAGCACAGTTATGTGCGGCACGCATCAGATTGTAGACAGGATATTTTAATGTTAAACAGTATGTTTTAACAGTTTTAAACTATTAATGTTTATTTGTTAAAGAATGGCTTCTGCACAGAAGCATTCATATCTATGCTGCTTATTATACCATATGGCAAAAGTTTCATATTATATATACAATTATTTAACTCTCAACATATTGCACAATATGCCAGTAATTCAGTCTTCTAAATATTTCCAATTTATCAATTTTATTATTATCACTTTATTCTAGACAACAATGTAAAAATACAGTACCTAATGGTCGCGCTATCAGTACATTCAGGTCATTAGCTGACTTTATTTTATGGCCACTTATTGTTGCTGAGTCTAGACCTGTGCAACTGGAGCAACCCCAGATCGTAACATGCTGTGCATCACTTCATGCTTACATTTACATTTAGGCATTTGGCAGATGCTGATTACAACAGACACTGAGAGCTAGAAAAATAGTTTTCATCATTGGATAGATACTTATTACTAGGTTACCAACTAAGTACTATCATTTAAACCTTTTTTTTTTAATGGGGGGGGGGGGGGGGGGGTTAAGCTCAAGTACTGAAGAAACAGATATGTCTCTGTAAAGCTGCAAAAGAACATAATGCTCTTCCCTTCTGCCTGTCGCTTTGGAATACACACGTGGACAAAATTGTTGGTACCCTTCGGTCAATGAAAGAAAAACTCACAATGGTCACATAAATAACTTTAATCTGACAAAAGTAATAATTAAAAAAAATTCTTTGAATGTTAACCAATGAAAGTCAGACATTGCTTTTCAACCATGCTTTAACAGAATTATTAAAAAAAATAAACTCATGGAACAGGCCTGGACAAAAATGATGGTACCCCTAGAAAATACTGAAAATAATGTGACCAAAGGGACATGTTAATTCAAGGTGTGTCCACTAATTAGCATCACAGGTGTCTACAATCTTGAAATCAGTCAGTGGGCCTATATATAGGGCTCCAGGTCGTCACTGTGCTGTTTGGTGACATGGTATGTATCACACTCAACATGGACCAGAGGAAGCGAAGGAAAGAGTTGTCTCAGGAGATTCAAAAGAAAATTATAGACAAGCATGTTAAAGGTAAAGGCTATAAGACCATTTCCAAGCAGCTAGATGTTCCTCTGACTACAGTTGCACATATTATTCAGAAATTTAAGATCCATGGGACTGTAGCCAACCTCTCTGGATGTGGCTGCAAAATTGATGACAAATCAAACAGACGGATAATCCGAATGGTAACAAAAGAGCCCAGAAAGACTTCTAAAGAGATCCAAGGTGAACTTCATGCTCAAGGAACATCAGTGTCAGATCGCACCATCCGTCGTTGTTTGAGCCAAAGTGGACTACATGGGAGACGACCAAGGAGGACACCATTGTTGAAAACAAATCATAAAAAAGCCAGACTGGAATATGCCAAACTACATGTTGACAAGCCACAAAGCTTCTGGGAGAATGTCCTATGGACAGATGAGACAAAAATGGAACTTTTTGCCAAGGCACATCAGCCCTATGTTCACAGACGGAAAAATTAAGCATATGAAGGAAAGAACACTGTCCCTACTGTGAAACATGGAGGAGGCTCTGTTATGTTCTGGGACTGCTTTGCTGCATCTGGCACAGGGTGTCTTGAATCTGTGCAGGGTACAATGAAATCTCAAGACTATCAAGGGATTCTAGAGAGAAATGTGCTGGCCAGTGTCAGAAAGCTGGGTCTCAGTTGCAGGTCATGGGGCTTACAACAGGACAATGACCCAAAACACACAGCTAAAAACACCCAAGAATGGCTAAGAGGAAAACATTGGACTATTCTAAAGTGGCCTTCTATGAGCCCTAACCTCAATCCTATTGAGCATCTTTGGAAGGAGCTGAAACATGCTGTCTGGAAAAGGCACCCTTCAAACCGGAAACAACTGGAGCAGCTTGCTCATGAGGAGTGGGCCAAAATACCTGCAGAGAGGTGCAGAAGTCTCATTGACAGTTATAGCAATCGTTTGATTGCAGTGATTGCCTCAAAAGGTTGTGCAACAAACTATTAAGGTAGGGGTACCATCATTTTTGTCCAGGCCTGTTCCATGAGTTCATTTTTTTTTATAATTCTGTTGAAGCATGGTTGAAAAGCAATGTCTGACTTTCTTTGGTTAACATTCATAGAATCCTTATTTGTTATTACTTTTGTCAGATTAAAGTTATTTCTGTGACCATTGTGAGTTTTTCTTTCATTGACCGAAGGGTACCAACAATTTTGTCCACGTGTGTATAATCATCAGACGCTCCCTAGCATTTTTTTTTAGAAAACCTTTTATATGATGACTCTCGCTAACAAGTGGTTTTGATTTTCGTATTGAACACGCAGCTGTTTTATTCCCAATCCTGGGAGTTCTCATTACATTGTGTGTGTGTCGGGAAATGCTCTTACTTTCATTATTGTACTGTGAGTTATTTTAGATACAGCTTCACCTAGCCTTCAAGTGATCAAGTGATGACATTTCTTCCATGAATTTGATGGTCCAGCACTGTTTTATGTTTTAATAATGTATTACATGGTACTTAATCCAGTTCCAGTCATTTCAGCTAGCTTGGCTGACTGATCGCAAGATCCCGGGTTCAAACCCCACCACTACCACCACCAAGATGTCACTGTTGGGCCCTTGAGCAAGGCCCTTAACCCTCAACTGCTCAGATATGTAATGACATAAAAATGTAAGTTGCTCTGGAAGGGCATCTGCCAAATGCCTAAGTGGAAGTATTCAATCAAATGCTCTTAAGCATTTGCTTATGTATATACTTATTGTATTTTTATTGTGAATCATTCTGAAACCCAGTGGATATTTAAAAAAAATGTTTTTAAATATTTGTTTCTCACGGTGAAAATTAATTTAGTTCATAAGCAGCAAGCTCTGTTTTGGTTCAGGTCGTCCCCGACTTACTAATGAGTTCCATTCCAGGAGCACGTTCGTAAGTTGGATTTGTTCTGAAGTCTGACATAGTGAGACTTATGCGCCTTTGACATAAATATACAATGTAAAGCACTGTAAACCAATCTACTTGACTAAATCTCAGTGCCATCATGTGGCCAAAAACCATAATTGCACTTAAGGAAATTAATCTCAAACATGTCAAATGTTGTCCCTGCGCCTTTAAATCCCATAGGGAATTCCGGTCGCCATTTTGTCTCAGAGCTGTTCTCCACTGTACTGGACTGTGAACTCTGTTTTGCTGAGAATTTTCCGAAATTAGGATTATTCACCATGTGGACAGCTGCACAGGGCAGACATTTTCTTACATCGTGCTTCCAGACTGATTCATTGAATCCGGTGAAGCCGACTTATTTATCCTTCACCATCCCACACACACATACAATATACCGGACTTTAGACATTTTATACATTCACATACACACTGAAAATATTGTATATAATTGTAAATATTGGTATCTGGTGCATGCAGTATCTACCAACAGATTATGCTTTTCTGCTCATGACTGTTTTTTTTTTAGTTACCATAGCCGTCCTCTTTCTCCATTTATCCAGAAACTCTCAGACTCAGAGACCTCCGTTAAGTCTGGAGACTCCTTTTTGTGGACAATCCTAAAAAATCAACACCTTTCTGAAATTCTTAAACATTCCCATCCGGTATCCAACGTCCATGCCCCTGCAGAATCATGATTATATGCGTTTAGCTGCAGCCTCATGATGGGCTGATTAGATATTTGTGTTAATGAGCAGATGTACATAAGTTTGTAATAAAATGGATGTTGAGTGGGCATCACAGTCGCTCCAAAGAAGACACCAGTGGTATTGGTTTTTGAATATTTACTTTATTTACAAAGTGTTTAGGAAAGAAAACCCCCATGCAGACATTCAACAGCGCCGATGTAGTAAATAGACCAAGTAATGGCATTATTATAACACAGGCATATTAACATAAATAACACTAAGCACTCATTCGTCCTCGAGTCTAAAGCACGTCCCATCTTTTAGTCTTCTCAAAAGCACCCTGTTATTGTTCGTCATCGTAATATAACGCACATCTTCAAAGCTCACTGAAGAAGAAAAAAAAAGATGGGTCGTTGTTTATTTTATTTTATTTTATTTTTTTGATGAAGCGCTACAAAAATAACATCGTATTGTCCACCATCTTTTCCAGCATCATCTGGAGAAAAATAGACTGTACAAGAGCTCAGCGGGAGGAGGGAGCAGAGGAGTGTGAGGAGGAAAAGAAAAGTGGGGAAGAGCTTCCGGAGAGGAGAGAGGAGAGAGGAGATGCGGAGAATGTTGCCGAACAGTCTCTAAACAGCTACCTCATGTTGTCTGGCCTCCTGCAAAAACAAGCACAAACACAGGCACTTTCTGGAGTCATGGTGAGGGAAGTCCTGAAGACAATACACATCAATGTCATAATATCTTTATGAAGTTCTTAAGAGTAAGAATGTTCTTCTTCACCTTGTTGCTCTTCTGATGGTGCAGTCGCAGTCACACTCACACACAGCTGTTAGTTATCATGGAAGGCCAGCCGGGGCTGATGGGAAGGGCGGTGCGAGAGCAGGACGCGCGCACGGCCCTCGAGAGGAGCATGTAGACGTAGAGAATAGAAGACATTATGAAAACATCTCAGCTCCTGAGATGACACATGAGACACGTCAGACTTCACTATAATCAGACACAAAGTACAATATGTTGTAAACGGAAAATATAATTTGTGGTAAATTGCTGTGGTATAAAAATAATCAAATATTTCAGGCCACATGATACTACTTCTATTGTTCATTACGCTCTATAGCAGCACACACACCCTAACACGTGTTAATCCTTCAGAACGTGAGCATTATAAATCAGTCCCGCTTCCTGTCGTGTCTGAAACAGGGATGTTTTAATACACAGATCACATCGTTCACACACACATTCAAATCCACACGGGAACGATGGAAATGAAAGCAGTCATCGAAGCGAGCTCGTTCCCCGTGGTGTGAAACGGATACAAGACAACGATCGGCAGGATGCAGGGAATGAAATGGATGTGTTACATTAAATAAAACTGAAAATGCATATTATGAGTCAGATGAAAACCCTTATTAAATCTAATTCTTTATTTGGCAAGTGAGTGTGTCCAAAAGTGTTATCATGTTTCTACAAGGGGTGTTCAAGCCCAAGTGGGACTTTTGATTGTGCAGAATAACAGAACACGGTGATGAGAGTAAAAACTCACTTTATTTCTCTGTATAATCTCCAGCTACACTAATGCACTTATCACAGTGTTTCACTAGTGCTTAGATACCATCAAGTTTGAAAGTTTTCTCAGTACACCAGAGCCATGATCGGTCCCTGCTTCATGTCTGAAATGCTGGCCTCCCAGGAACTCCTTTAATGGACCTTTTTTTGAAAGACAATGCATGATGTGTACATACTCGTACTTCCCCCTGCTTCATGTGCACATGAAAAAATCTATCTGCAAAATCTATCTCCTGCCTTCAGTCACCAGAAAGTTTTATACCAGAAAGTCCCGGTTTGAATTAAACACCCCATGTACATTATCTCCATTTATTTGTATCACACAAAAAGAAATTTTAAAAAGAAATTATGGAAGTTTGTATGAAATGTGAATGTGTATGAATCAAAATGATTAGCTAGTCTCTATTATCTCCATTTCATCCAGTTCAAGTGTTCAATGAGCGAAAGAAAAGAGGAAAAAGTTTCAGTGCTAATTTCTGCCACACTTTTATGGTTCTCATTTGACTTATTGTCTGGCATCACGCTCTGCTTCTTTGCAATTTTCATTTCAGCTTTGATCGTCACATAAATACAAGGTCAATAATACAATAATAAAGCAGGATCTATCTAACCCTTTACACACACATACTGTATTAGTCCTCTGATCCTTCTGTCCAGGTTAACAATTAAAATTCCCTTAACTTAGATTTTCGATGCATTATCAAACATGAATAATCCATGAACTTCATTAATGCATTAATAAAACTAGTATGTATCTAATAGTTTTATGTGTTTTTCTTTCTTTTGTATTTATTGTATTCACACAATCAGTGAGTAAATGATAAATAGACTGGAACAGGTAACTTAGAGAAGTTCAGAAGTTCTCACATCAGGAATTTAGAAGCATGTTTGTAAATCAGTTTTACTCCTTTACCTGGACAGGGTTTAAATTAAACATTTATTATACAATATACAATATACTGTATATATAAATTCAGAAGTTTGTGATTTGTTCTTTAAATACTTTTTGTAAAAACAAAACCTTACCGTACAACATTACATTCATCTGTAGTCAGTTATACTAATCTGTTTACATCCTTTGTTTCTGAGATTGTCTTTCCAACAGAAAGCCACTCCTACATCTGTATCTCTAATTACCGCTGGAGCATGGTGCTTAATACCAGATTTCAGAAGGAAACTCAGAGTCAGTGATTTCGGAGTGAAAATGGAAGCGGCGCGAATGCTGCTGTTTGCTGGTGATGTGATGGAACGACAGATGAAGACGAGTGGGTCAGGTCAGGACGGCGGTGTTCTGGGAATCCACGTCTCTCAGGTTCAGAGCGTCCATACTTACTCCGGTCTCGTAGACGGGGTTGTCGAAAGCCGATTCTTCCGTCATGTTGTCATAGGGAAGCGAGGAGCAGCTGGAGAGGCGTTCGGGTTTTCCCTGGACCCTGTTAAAGCACACAAGGGTGTCTTTTAATGTTAACATTGATATTAGTAAATCATTAAAGGTAAAGCACAGTTGCTTACTTGGTGAAGTAAAGGAAAATGCCCAGGATGACCAGAAGCACCACTGCAGCAGGAAGCAAGACCGCGATGGCAGTGTCTGTGCCCTCGGTTCCAAAGTCAGTGCTGATTACTAAACAAAGAAAAGAACAGAAGATTTATGCAAAACTTTTATATTTTTATACTTGGCGGTCCAACATTCTGAGACCATTTGTGAAAAAAAAAAAAAAAAAGATACAAAAGTATTTGATACAAATGATACCGGAGCGTTCAAGTCATACCAGGACTTGTGATGAAATTTCCGCAAAAACCGATTAACATTATCAGAAGACTTCTAGCACAGTATGGTAGTGAAACTCTTAGCCGCAGTAAAACAACTGAACAGTTTAAAAACGGTTTAAAGAAGGCCGTATGTCTGTGAACGACGGTCGATCCCGGTCGAGCTGGCTCGGAGCCCACTGCAGTCATTCATGTGAACATTCAGTAAGTGGATAAGATGCCTGATCCTTGAAAACTGACGGATAACTAAAGGTTACCATTTTACGGAAGAGACAAATCTGTTTGTGGGAACTGTATACACAATTATTCACCAACGCCACGTGCGTCATACAGTCCTGACTTCACTTCAAGCCATTTCCAGGTGTTTGGGTTATTAGAGGAGTTCCTGGGAGGCCAGCGTTTCAGACATGAAGCAGGCAGTTCTGATCATGGCTCATGCGTACTGAGAAAACTCTCTACCTTGATGGTGTCCAAGCACTAGTTATTCTGCACAATCAAAAGTCCCAGTTTGGCTTGAACAACTGTCATACTGTTGACGATTACTTTTGTGAAAAATAGACTCTTTGAAATATTTACATGAATTTCAGAGTTTTTAAATATTCAGTTCGTCCCCATTTTGCTTAAATGACAGTGTGCACTCGAGCTGGCAAAGACCTCACGTTTCATTTTAGACCAAATTCATCAGACTGTCGCAGAGCAGGCTATAATAACCTGTGAAGCTGTGTAAAATTCTCTTATTTAAATACAGCCTGTGGATTTGCCTTGAATAAATTCTTAGCTGTGCCATATTGACTTCATGACTAGATACAGTAATATAAGTTAAACTACTCGACAATGCAATTACAGACTTCTAAAGATAGACGAACAGACATCTGGCAAAACATGACTGAAATCCTGAGTAATTCAAGCTCCAGATGTGAAAGATAACCTCACCGTCCAATCTGCGCTCATTAACATCTCTTGCAGCAGCTGTAAAAAACAAACAAAAAAAAAACAATTATAAGTATAATTGAAACACCTAAAGCAAAAAAAAAAAAAGAGGAGGAAAGATAAAACATAAGTTATGACATAAAAAAACACCTCTTGCATAAAAGTGATTTAGGACACTGACAAGGCTTAAGGCACTTTAAAAGAATGGAGGCTATTAAGAAACGCTTTGTGATTGAGTGGCCTCGTTTTCTCCACACGGTCTTTCAGAGACACCGCCGTCTAAGCAGTGCTGTTGCATTTGCAGCAGCTTTATACATATACGGCGAGATCAGCTACCGTTTAAACTAATGACATCAATAAAAAAAAATATTAAAAAAAACGAAAAGAAAATCTGGAGTCGATGTAGATAAAGAAAAATAACAGGCAAAGTGCTGCTTAAGCCTTAAGCCATTATAATTGAATTGCGTTTTCTCAGTTTCTCAGTTTTCAACCAGATTTCAAATCACTCTTGAGTTGTATCACTTTTATACACGCTCTCCATGCAACTAACGAACACCTCCATGTTTATCATTTCTTATTACTTTCAGGATCTGATTTATTTCTCAGCATCACAGGTTCCTACCCCGGCACGCAGGCGGCGCACCACTCCACTCAGACGGATGTCCAGGGAGGCAGCGGATGGTGGATTTGCCGTGCAGCTCGTATCCTGGGCGACAGGTGAAGCTCAGCGTCTCACCAGGCTGGAAGAAGGCTTTCTCTGAGCTCTGGATAGCAGTGGAAGGAGCTCCGGGGTTACCACAAGGTTCGTACTTTTCAGCTGCGGAACAGGATGATGTAAAAAAATATTTGTTTATTTATTAGGACTACCTAAAAACAATGCACAAATATATATATATATATATATATATATATATAAAATGCTTTGCTTGATGTAGCGTTTGAATGAGTCCACTAGGGGGCGATAGAGTCTAACATGACAGAATTTTGAAAACTATAAGGGGCAGTTTTCCCCCCTCTAATAATTCCCCTCAGTAATTACTGAATTTGCAATGAAATTAGAGAATTTTTTTTAAAGAAAATTTTTTTACCTAAAAATATTCAACAAACGACATTTCCTTTATTTCCAAATGAAATTCATATGCTTCAACAGCTGTCAGAGGTGAAACCCAGTGACATTCTGTATATTCTTTATATTTTTCTCATTGCCTGGAAACTTTCCAATCATTTTCCTCTTCCGTCTCCAGTTCTGGCATCAGACCGGATAAATGCACTCGATCTACAATATGATGAATATCTACTGATTCTACAGTAGCTCGCACAGCTGACGAAGGCGTTTTGAATTAATAAGCTGACTAAATGTAAAATCATACATAATATTCCTTGGACTAAGTATGCTTGGAGAATTTACAGAAAGAAAGATTACGTCATTAATCAAATAATAAGTATCCTGTCAGAATTTATTTGTTGTTTTATATTGCATTTTATCTCATTATCTATTACATCCCATAATTAGCACATGGTAATATAGACTGTAAAGCTTGTATGTATTTTTCCTTTTTTTTTTCTTTTTTAGTTCACAGGTAATGCTCATAGAAATGTTATGGTCATGTGACCTAAGCATAATTTTTCACAACAACAAAATGGTTAAAAAGATTCAGTTTACATTAATGTGAGACATATGACATATATGTCATGACATATGTATATCCCCTTGAGTGAGATGACCATGTGATCGCATCACTTATCCCATATGACTCGATCATCATTACTGCTGACCGCTTGTTCCTTACCTCAATCTGACTCTCACTCACTCATCATCTATACCGCTTAATCCTGTATTCAGGGTCACGGGGGGCCTGGAGCCTATCCCAGGAGACTTGGGGCACATGGGAGGGTACACCCTGGACAGGGTGCCAATCCATCGCAGGGCACACACACATATACTCACTCATTCACACACTCTGGGCAATTTGGGAACGCCAATTAACCTAACCTACTGTACATGTCTTTGGACTGTGGGAGGAAACCGGAGAACCCGGAGGAAACCCACCAAGCACGGGGAGAACATGCAAACTCCATGCACACAGAGACGGGAATCGAGCCTGGCCGGGGATCTAACCCGGACCCTGGCCGTGCATGGCAACAGTGGTAACCACTGCACCACCATGCTGCCCTGAATCGTACTTTAAAAACAAATTTCCATTCTTTAACTTCATAAACTTTTAGCTAACCATTGACTGAACGTATCTGTTTACTGTTTATTGCTTTTTATGCAAGACATTCGTGTTTCACATATTGTTCCATCAACTAGAAATCCGACCGCAGACTTACGGACACACTTGGGTATCTTCTCGCTCCACTTGGGCTCGGCTGTGTCTCGACTGTAGCAGGTGAGCACACCCGGACCCGAGAGTGTGTAGCCTTTATTACACATGTACTGCACGGTGGAGCCCACGGTGAGGCGGGAACCCGTCATCAACCTACGTCCATGTTCTACAGAGCCTGGGTCCTGACACAACATCACTACACACACACACACACACACACACACACACACACACACACACACACACACACAGACACACACACACACACAAGCAGAAGTCATCCAGTTAACCTCCCTCGATCAGAGGGGCTCTAGGTATTTTTATTTTTCCCATGAACACTCTCTATTTAAACCTCCCATGAATTCCCAATACGACCTTTGGATTTTCACAATAAAATAAACGAAAAGGGCAAAGGTCACTGCTGACCGTTCCAGAGTGGCCCACAGGACACAATATATGCTGCACATTAAAAATGAACAGGGTGGATATTGAGCCCTTCTGGCTGCTGCATCAGCTTCTATATTAGATCCCATTCACACCTAGAGTTACTTACGTGCAATGTTCAAGTCAAACCTGGACTTTTTATTTTATTGTGCAGAATAAAACAGCTTAAGAAATCGAAACTCCTTTTATTCCTCTATATAATCACCTGCTACACTAATGCACTTTCACTAGTGCTTGGATACCATCAAGGTAAAAAATTTCTACTAGCAGACTGCCTGCTGCATATCTGAAACACTGGCCTCCCAGGAACTCCTTTAATTGCCCAAATATTTGGATATGGCTTGGAGTGAGGTCAGGACTGTACGTGGGATGTGGCCCAATATAACCCCCAGCCGAGTTCCTGTAATGTACAAATGGTGCAGTGGGCAGTAAGAGTATAAGCATTGTTCTGCAAAAACAGTGACCACATCATTAAAGGAAATGGATCATTAATGGGGTTCCTGGGAGGCCAGCATTTCAGACGTGAAGCAGGCTGAAGAGTACTGAGAAAACTTTCTACCTTGATGGTATCCAGGCACTAGTGAAACACTGGGATGAGCATTAGTGTAGCAGAGGATTATATAGAGAAATAAAGGGAGTTTTTACTCTCATAACTGTGTTCTGTTACTCTGCAAAATAAAAAGATTTGGTTGGACTCGAACACACCTTGTACTTTAAAGAAATCATGACATGGATAGAAATAAAATATTCTCAAATTGTCCAAAAAACAAAAACAAACAAACAAACAAACAAACAAGCAAACAAAGAAATGCAAGGTTTGGTATTAGAATGCTTTTAAGATCCAGACATTCTGTATAAACATTTTAAAGGAAGTTTTTGTTAGATAACATGATGATGCAACTAATCATCAAATTATATAATTTAGACCAGAATTTAATAATTGTTGTAAAAGTTCTTAAAATGTTGGCATTTTCTAAATTCCAGGTATGTATTTTTTTTTTTACTCTTAATTTAAACTTTCATTGAATGAAATACACAATGACTATGTATGTAAAAGGTGTACAAAAAGAAAAAAAAAGTCAATTAATTCTTATGAAGTACAGTCTTAAGAACCTTGAAATATTTTATGAATAAAAGTGTAAGAAAGCCAGAAAGAAGCTGTGCAAAAATGTCTTAGAAATTTGTAATGTTTCTGATTTATTAGTTTGTTTGTTTTACATCAATAATCCATCATGATCAGCTCATCCATCTCAAACAGAGGTAGATCATGGCCCAAATGGCTGTATACTCACTATATATGTTCACTACTATATCATAATGGCCTTCCAGATGGTACGTAAGTGAACTATGTTCTTAAGTTCATTTGAGATTCAGAGAACAAAGAATGTAGGTCTTAGTTCAACAAGCAATAACACGGGAACAAGTTGACAAGGTGTTTTTCATGCACCTACCTCTATGATCTCTTACAGATTTATCTGAGAAACCCCTTCATATCAGGTCTGAACAGGAAATGAAATGGAACCCTGAGTTTTAGGATTAAAAAAAAGTTATAGCCTGTAGGTGGCAGTTCTTCCTCTCAGCTCTCCAGAACATCTGAGTCACTTGTCTGTACAGTCATGGCTTTGCTTTTCACGTGTCTGGCATTTCATTACTGCATCGGTTTGGCCCACGCACTTTAATCACGTCAAAAGACAGACAGAGCGTGACATGATTCAGGACATTGATTTTGATTAACTGTAATTTTGACGTGAATGGAATCCAGATAAATGCAGGGCTTTAGCGAACAATTTCTCTTGTAAAATGGGTTTTTATGAGAGTAATTCAGTAGATCCACTTACACTAAAACCCAGCAGATGATGTGCTTCCGCAGAGCCCGTGAGGATGGGAATTTTTATCACTGTATAACGAATACCATGAATGCCTTTTGAAATGCTTGGGAATGGTGTGTGTGTGTGTGTGTGTGTGTGTGTGTGTGTGTGTGTGTGTGTGTGTGTGTGTGTGTGTGTGTGAAATGAAGCGGTCGTACTATTTATCAGGGTGTTTGAGAGACATACTGAACTGATGCTCCGCATTTCTATAAAAGCCCAGAGAACAATGATTTAATCACCAGTGCGTTAGCTTATCGTCAAGGTTCTGCACTAGTGATAAATGAAGGAGTGCAAGCTGAAACTTTAGGATGTAGAGAGCCAAAGTCGGGCCATAAATTCATGAGGCATTATGATGAGTTTGCTAGGCAACAATCTTAATATTCATGGCGACATAAAACGCCCTCAGTGTGAGGAAATTAACTCGGATGAAAAATGGAAAAGTCCACACAGTGACTTGGCTCACATCAGTCAGATATTATCCAGAAAAACAGCAGTTGTGAAGACACTGGACAGCTGAACGCATTTATTTGCAAATAAGGAGGTTACTCTTCCTCCACAAGCTCTGTTTATGCTTATTTTCAATTTCGTCTTGCTCTTACTACTGCAAAGTTTCCAAAAACAGCATGTCACAAAAGTGCGTTACTGCTTTTAAACCACAGAAATTGGCCAACAGTTGCGATTTCTCAATCTGTCATGATCTGCATTTGCATACTGGAAGATGATTGGCTCGTATTTTTAATGATGCAACAAACTCTACGCATTTGCATACTCGAAGATGATTGGTTCATATTTTTAATGATACAACACCTCTTCTCAGCTTTCCAGTAAGACCACAAAATGCACTTTTTTTTTCAGCACTTTGATCAGTCTGCACACTGAAATGAGTTCTGCATAAATGAATTTAGTCATACATGCTGTTTTAATTTAAACTGACTCTGGGGGGGATGATGATTTTAAAAAACAAGTTTGCGCCAAAGTGTCCCCGATGCTCTCATGGCCACTTACCTTTCTCGCAGCTGGGCACGTCTCCGCTCCACGTCAGATCCCACTGGCACATGAGGATCTCCGATCCGACCACCTGGAAGCCCGGGTAACACTGGTAGGTCACAACTGTTCCGTGGATCAGGTCCGGGTGGGAAGTGCTCTTCCAGCCGTTCGTGATCTCTGGTAATTCTGAGCATGTGTCATTGCGGGCCACCTCTAAAGACAGAGAGGACAAAAGCGCATTATTATTAATGGATTGGATCATCGTAACGTCGGATCGTTTTTCAGCTAGACGGTTTCATACAAGGCTGAATGGAAGTAGCAGTTTCACAATCGCCCATTGACCGCGCTGAGCCGAGCGCCAAATGCTGCAGCCACGTGGGCGGGCTTGGAAAGGGAGAACGCTGCTGAGGTGACACGTCGTGCATCATTTTGCATGTAAATGAGACTGCAGCCAGAGAGCAGTATGACATCCTTTCACAACGATTGTCCACAGTGCTACAAGCCAACGTACAGCGCTGCCAAGCAAGCTGGCAGCACTAATGCTTACTGTGACACCAGTGGCTTTAGGCTCAGACGGAACATTACCAAGATTCGTCTTTTTTTTTTGTAGTTTTTTTCGTTTTTCTTTTTAGATTAAATGTTGCACAGGCGCACTAGCTCTTTTCTGACCTTTACTTGATAACAGCCATCCAAAAAAAAAAAAAAAACAAAATTTTTTACGTTGGAATATTAACGCCCTTTTTATGAGTGATGGTTTCCAATGGTTTAAAAATTTGCTGTTCCGTTGGTTTTCTTGACTTTCTAAGAGTTGTGCAATCTTGTGCAAGCTCACTGACGAATTTCATCTAGCGGTCTTCAACTGGAATCCCAACAAGAATTACAAACAGTTGCCAAATGGGGCAGAAAACACGCTGCCCCGTTCTTGCTCTACGAACATATTTATTCATTTATTTATTCATCGTCCTACATTACCAAAACCCTTGGCTACGAGGAAGTGAAGGAAGCAAGTGCCGCCTACCAAAGAAATGCACCACGAAGCCGTTGTTGTAGCCATAGATGTTGGTGGCCGGGTCGGACTGAAACTGGATGGTCACGTCCGCCATGGAGGTGTAGAGTTTGAATCTGGGTAAAGTGCCACTGTATTGGCCCAGGATGTTGGCGGTGAGGTCATCGCCATCGTAAAAGGTCAGGATGTCGTTCTTACCCAGATGAAGGCTGTAAGAGAGCACATTTTACATGTTATAATTATTTTACACCAAGTCCAAAACTTATAATAAGTCAATATTTGCACTGGGAAATTCGTGCGCAGTCAGAAACAGCCTATGATAAGTCAGCACCAGCTGTCCTGAGAGTAGTCCACCTCAAGTTATATCTGGTCCAAGCTTGGTCCAGATATTGTGTAGCAGTCAATAACTGTACACATACAAAGTGACTTTTATGACTTTTATAACTCTGGTAATGGAGAACCTTCTGTCCTGCACACCTGCTGTAACACGCCCTGAGCAGGGGAGACACGAAGGACTGGGGGTTCGCCACAACCAGAGTTGGGAACCTGTGTGGTTGGTGGATCTCATCAACTGGCATCTCAGAGTAATATTCTGAAACGTGACATCACATTGAAGTATCTCCAGGATCTCTGGTTGGGTGTTCTAACCGTGACCACGCTCATAATTCTTTTTAATTTCCAGTGGTTAGAAAAGATATGTGTGGTTGCGACTTTGCAATAGATTAGTGTCCCATCCAGATGGACCTCAGCCTGGTATTTCAGATGCATCACAAGCCTGCCCAGGATAAAGGGCTTATGAATGGATGTGTGCATACTTTCATGCCTTAAAACACATTCATTTTTCATGCTTTTGTCTTGTCGGCTTTGCTGCGTATCTGGCAAATACTCGCTCTTTCCCGTGGAGACATCCGAACGGCTTTATGCGGGATCTAAACCCGGAGTGATATCGACAGGAGCTGACTGGAAATAAACACTGAATAATTCAGAGATCTCCAAACTCATGAATATGTAGACGTCTGTGTATGTTTCTTGCGTAATGGGAATAAAATGATCCATTTATGATAATGCCCAGTTTGAGAAGCTTACCAGAGTACAGCCGGAGCTTCAAGCAAGTGAACTCCCCTGGCCGTTAAACAGTCCACACTGACAACTCTGCATCGCGCGCTTTGTTTCAAGCTCCGAGGCAAACACGGGCTGAAGCCGACATGTCCACACCACTGGGCTTCAAGATCATTAGCATTTTGATGAGCTGCTTCACGAGCTGAATTATTTACTTTAAAGAGCGGGGCGGCATTCGCCCCGATAAACAGATGTGACAATCCAATACAGCGAAGAAAGAGCAACAGAGCTACTGCATTTGGGACACTCGGAATAATTGTCATTCGGAGCACCGCTCTCGTTTTTTTTTTTTTCGCGGCCCAAGATAAGCAGTGAAAAAGCAGAAAGCACACAGGGTGGAAAGATTCGCGCCTGGCTGAGCAGCGAGCTGTGTCGGCTAGAAGAATCAATCATGTTTTCAATTCTGTAGTGGCCATTCTGTTTATTTGTAATATGAAAAACCGCTGGAGGTGTCCACACGGCCAACTCTGAAGTGCAATGGAGTTAACCTTTACAAGCGGTGTGTGTGTGTGCGTGTGTGTGTGTGTGTGTGTGGCATGTGCACTGTTTTTCTAATGACTATACAGGGGTTCAGGTGGTTCATACGGCAATCTGCCAACAATTCATGTAATTGCATAGGGTTTTTTTTAAATCTTGTTTGCTGTCGTTTGAGTGTGTGTGCATGTGCATGCATTATCTGTGAATCAGGTCCATTATGCAAGAGAACCATCACTCACACACCTACACACTCACATAATAGTCCTGACTTGTGTAATTTCACAGGTCTTAAGTCTCATATTTGATTGATGTGTTTGCAGTCATACTGGATAGAGCACGTACATGCATGCACAAAAACACACACACACACTTAAGCACACGCTCCTGCTTAAACTAAATGGCAAAATAAGAGCGAACTGCTCTTAGCTGAGGATCTGGAACTTGGCTGATTGCCTGGCCATCCTCACGAGCTCCTAAGGAACGGCCGCTGTTAATATTCGCCACCAGTGAGCTGGAGAGTACTTCGGAGGCGGCCTCGGATCTCTCGATAGCTAGAGGAAAGCTCAGTCCTCTCGTACCTATCAATCTCCTGTCTCGCAAATCCCCGGCACCGCTCATGCAGAGCCCAGGCTGTGTTTACATGACTCAATGCACATGGGTGTACACAGGACCGAGTCTTAAACGATCATTAGGATTTCACGCAGCTTACTCGATCGCCTTACCGACAAATCATATTCCTAATCCTTTTCTCGGGACCAGACGGGACGCTCACACTCGCTGTTCCTCGTGTCTGTCCAGGACATGTCCTTAAAGGAGGACAATCATCGTGAAACCAACAGCGTAACAGCGTTTTAAATTTTTTTGTTTGGGTATAAAATTGTTTATTTGTTGTATAAATTGTTAATATAATTGTGGTGATTACTTTTGTTGTACAAGATATTTGTACGCAATAATTTATTGCATAAAATATTTTTGCTGTACAGATACTTGGGACGGCGCCATGGTGGTGTAGTGGTTAGCACTGACGCCTTGCACCTCCAGGGTCCGGGTTCGATTCCCGTATCTGTGCATATTCTGTGTGCATGTTCTTCCCGTGCTTGGTGGGTTTCCTCCTGTTTCCTCCCACAGTCCAAAGACATGTATGTTAGGTTAACTGGCATTCCCAAATTGCCCGTAGTGTGTGTGAGTGTATGCCCTGTCCAGGATGTACCCCGCCTTAAGTCTCCTGGGATAGGCTCCAGGCCCCCCGTGACCCTGAATACATGATTAAGCGGTATAGATGATGAGTGAGCGAGATACTTGGGATAATTAGTAGTGGACAAATGGTTTGTTTTTGTTACGTGGTGCGGAATCCGCACCACGCGATGTTTTTAATTATAAGAGCGGGGTGTTCACCCTTATCGAGGACCTATGGGAGAGAGAGAGAGAGTTTGTGCTTCGTGCACTAATACACCGTACTGAGCGCGCACGCTGTACTGCTGCGTGCCGCTCTCTCTGTCTGTCTCTCTCACTCGCTCTCGCCGGCGTCTTAAACAGACAGAGGCTGGGGCTTTGCCTCTGTCTCTGAACAGCACACTATATGTCTGTCTGTCTATCTTTTAGTTTCTTTCTTTCTTTCTTTCTTTCTTTGGCCCTGATACCTTCACCGGTGCTACCTAAATGATCGCACCAAGTGCGTCGGTATCAGGACCCTTAAATAAACACGTCGTCAGGTGTGGCTCGTTCAGGCTGATTGCCTGACGGCGGCGTTGCCTAGCAACCGTGTGTATAAATGGCCGCTCTTTTGCCTGTTCAGAACTCCGCGTGGTAACAGCTTGTGAACAGTTTAAGCACGGCTCTGCCCCTCGCGCGACCCGCGTCATTACAGTTTTATGTGATAATTGTTCACTTTATTACTTGTCTGGATGTATGTAATGATCAGGTTGTTTGTTTATAATTTGTTTATATGTAATAATTAGTACTTTGTTATACAAGATTGTTGTACACGATGTATGATCATTTGTTGCATAAAATTCTCGCGTGTATGCTTTTATCTTTTACTTCTACAGCGGAAAAGAAAAAGCTATTCTCATTTCTGCCATGTTGACATTCGTTGGTAGGAAATATTTTTGAAAGGAGTCTCCAGTGCCAAAGGTAAAGTTGTAACTTTTATGTTGTTACCAACATGAAAAAAGTCTTTAGGATATACTGAATAAAGTATTGAAATGGTTGGCAATGGTTAGATGTGGTATAAGAGGAGTAAAACACATTGGGGGCCACTGAAGTTGACCATTGATTACGTTTGTATATTGAAATGTTTTAGCATGTGTAATGAACATTTCTAAGAGTAAA
Organism: Clarias fuscus; assembly: GCA_030347435.1. NCBI lineage: Eukaryota > Metazoa > Chordata > Actinopteri > Siluriformes > Clariidae > Clarias > Clarias fuscus. The sequence goes on along the minus strand of CM059223.1, from coordinate 5,519,179 downwards.
ACCTCAGAATCGTAGCTGAAACTGCTGAGTTACATGTTGTATGTAAGGCTGTGTGTATTTAGATTTTACATTTATGGCACTTGGCTGGCTTATCCACAGCGTCTTACCTCTATCTAGTTATACACCTGACCAGTGGATGGTTAAGTGCTTTGCTCAAGGGCCAAAAAGTGGCATGTTTATAGTGCTGGGGTTTGACCCTGTGACCTTCTGATCTGTAATGTAATGTCTTAACCACTGAGCTATCCATTGTTATGTGGGCATGTATACGTGTAATTGATATTTACAGAAGACTTCAAGTGATGAGTCCCTTTCGCCGGAGTAAAACATTTGAATGGTGCAAAGAAGGCTGTACGTCCATGAATGATGATTCCGTCATGAAAATGCCCGAAACAGTTAATGTGTTGCCAACTTGTGGAAAGGTGCATTTGTCTGTGGGAACTGTACACACGATTATTCACCAACACCCCATGCATGTAACAGGTACTATTGCCACTCCTGCCGTACCGGCCTGACTTCACTCCAAGCCATTTCCACATGTTTTGGGGCATTAAAGGAGTTCCTGGGAGGCCGGCGTTTCAGACATGAAGCAGATAGTCCGATCATGCCTCAGGCGCACTGAGAAAACTTTCTGCCTTGATCGTATCCAAGCTCTAGTGAAACGCTGTGATAAGTGCATTAGTGTAGCAAAGGATTATATAGATAAATAAAAAGGGAATTTTTACTATCATAACTGTGTCCTGTTATTCTGCGCAATCAAAAGCCCTGGGTCTGACTTGAATGCCCCTCGTATTTCTGAGTGATTATCACTTCTGATTAAGCGACCAAAGTAGGTCTAATTAAAAATAAGAATGTCCGTGGGACATGTGAGAATAGGCAGCAGGCCCCAGAGTGGAGCTGCATGTCTGGGTCTGCCACCTGCACGTCGACGACACACTTGGGTTTAACTCACTCTCTGAGCTGCTTCCAGAATACAAATGATACACGGAGGAAGCCAGAGGGAAGAAGGAGCCAAAAAGAAAGAATGAGGCTGCAATGAGCCCCAGTGGTGAGGGTAACTGGAAAGGGCGTACAGGACTGGGCCACATGGTGTTAACAATAGAAATATCGCTGCTCAGAAGGCTGATGGGTATCAGCGAAGTTTTCCAGACGCAATAAAATCACTAAGAATGATCTGAAATGAACTAAACGAACAACTGAGGCAGACATGCCGCTAAATGCACCGCATAGATCAGTTTAGTGAGTGAGGGTAGCACTAATCTTACTAGGGTCAAGAATAGACAGAACAAGTGTCACCAGGAAAGACAGAGGAGATGCATTCGAACTACTTTCGCCATGTGCAATCCGTAACATTCCATAAATAACTTTCTTGTTTAAGAGGAACTGAACGATCATTCATCACGGCCTAAACGCTTTCCATAAGACTTACGCCTGAAATCAACAGCCAGCCGTCTCCCGAAAGACCTGTTCTCTCCAGCTCTGCCCTGCTCGAACAGGCTTTTAAACAGATTGAATGAGGTCACGAACAATAAAAAATGAGCTTTTTCTGCTGATATAACTCTCTTGCTTTTTAATTAGAACAGTTAAGCACAGGGTTTTGAAATGCCAAAGTGTTGGCTGCCAGAGAAGGGCTTTAAAAAGCGCTTAGCAATCACCAGGCTGACAAAAATCTGTTGCCCTCAGGGGCATAACTCCGAGCAGCGTGCGGGCCTAGTGCCAACCACGAGCAGCGCCAAAGACTAAAGGCAGGCTTAAAGGAGGCGGTTGAGCTCTTAAGTTCGTTATGCAGAAGCTGAAGGAAGCAGGAAGAATCTCTGTGTCTTTATGGTTTTATAAACTTCGGCTGCATCGAAATTCTCATTGTTACAGCAGATGGGCGCTGTTTTTAAATATAGCTATTACTTGTTTCATTTAAATCCAAAGTATGTTCAAATATTAATAGCAAAAAAGAGCTAAATCCCCCCTTTTATTGAATATGATAGGAGTAATCTCTAATAACATATTCTCTAATGAATGCCTCTATCGTCTTTCATATCCTCCGAAAAGTTCATATCATACATTCCACCAGATTCTTGTCTTTTAATTTGTCTTTAAAAAAGGGAATTCACAGCATCTCTGAATGATGATTTGAAAAAAAAAAAAAAAAAGATTCCAATTTCCGAAAAGTTTCCACAAGCGGGCTCCGTCCTCATAACGATGCGGTTTAGCTGCGTCACTACTCTTAAAGCTGGTTATCCAGATGACCAGGTCTGCACTCATCACACATCCACCTCTCAACAATTCCTTCACATTGGCTCTGTGTGGTCCGCCTTCAAACCCAGCCAGGTGTGTATACTGGCACCTGCGCTCGCTTTAACAGAGCCGTGTTGTAATTAGCGCAGGGCCAGCCCTCCTGTTTATGCTAAATCAATTAATCAGCCGTCATTATGCACACGGGTTGTGAGTAATTGCGAGCTGGCGAACACTGTCGAACGATAATGGCAGAGCGCGAACGTCCTCATTAGAGGGGAGAAGCGGGCGGCCACCCCTGTAATGAAAACAACAAAACACACGCACACACATACACACACACACACACACACACACACACACACACACACACACACACACACACACACACACACACATTTCTACTTCCTTAAGCTCCATCCCTTTACAAAATCCCACTCTGTAGGAAAGCTAGGTCTTGTTCTGGCTTTACAGAAGCATTATGCACAACCGGAGACAGCTGGTATAAATGAGCTAGCAGGGCTTTTCATGTCCTTTAGAGATAAAAAAAAAAAAACCTGTATCAACCAGATTTTTGCTGTGAGCTGTGGATTTCTGGGATTTTGTTATTTTAGTTTAGACCAAATATAACAGAACCACGGACCAAACAAAACCAAAAGACATATACGCATTATAACATATGATACAGAACGAAGCTGGGGCTGATTTCTTTCCAGCCCAGACTCAGACTCGGATTCATACAGTGACAGATTTGCCACTTTGATCCGATCCTCATTTTAACACAATATATATATACGTTTATACAGGATATAGTGTATATTCTTATTCAAACAAGACCGACTAATAACCTTCCAGATACAAGATACAAACTACGGGACGAAAACCAAGTGTTTTGATATTGACGGCGTTTGTTTAGTCTACTTTGAATCCCCTCCCCCCCTCCCTTTCACAATCACTCAGTCACTGTTAATGACATGGTGGCTGTGAAACCGTGCGTTTGTGAGTGTGAACAATATCCAGAATGCATTGCTGTCGTTACTGTGCGCTCCTAATGAACACGGCCATTCATGAACATATTGCCCTTCCAGATGGATTCCTCCGACAGCTTTCAGTACAGCACGCTCACGCTGCCCTCCGCGCTCCCAACATATTGCATTAACGACTACGGAAAACGAATGCAAATGAGGATGCAGACTATACAGAGCATTTCGAAAGACTTAGGGCTGACCGATTTCACGCTTTCGGTCACTCTGCATTCAAGTAGCATGTAAGTAGTTACAATACTATGGAAAAAACCTTAGGCACACGCAAAATTAAATGAATGAACCAATGTCAATAATTGGTGTGACGACCCTTTGCTTAAAATATAGTTGCAGGTACGATTTGTGCAGTTTTATAAGGAAATTAGCTGCAGAACAAGTCAGAGTCCCTCTTTGTTGCACCTGTTTCTTTACTTATGCCTGAAAAACCCAGAAGCTGTCTTTTTTTTTCTTTCTTTCTTTCTTTCTTTCTTTCTTTCTTTCTTTCTTCAATTAAATGCTTACAGTTGTCTGGGATTCTCAAGGGCCAGAAGTATTGGAACAGCATCAGGAAAAAGGTTTAAAAAAAAAAACAATACAGTTCAATACAGTGAGACGCTTATTGACGAGCTGAAGTCTAAACTTGGGATTATAGGACTGAGCGCGTCATGATCTCGCATGACGATGCAGGTCTGCACACTTCTACCCACACTGTCGACACTCTGCAAAAACTTGGTTTTGAGGTGTTAAAGCCTCCTCCCTATAGTCCTGATCTCACTCCGTTGACTCTCTGGAGCAGAGAAAGCCAATAGTGTTATTGAATTAAGTACTGTGCAAAAGTCTTGAGCCCACACCGATTTATTCATATCATATTAAATTAAATGATGTAGACTAAATCAAAGAAACATCGAACAAATGTTTTACTGCGACAAGCTGCAAAATTCCAAAGATACAATTTAAAAAACGGGTTATTTCTGTAATGACCATAACGCCTGTCATCATCTGCACCTGTTTCTCACTGGATCATGCCTCAAGATGTTTTTGTATGATTCATAGGTAACATTCCTCTGAATCTGGTCGAGCAAAGGGACTGGACTGAAAATGAGAGCCAAAAACTTCCCAAAAATGTATCCTTAAAAGCCTTTCAGGAAGCCTGAAGAAGTATTCCTCAAAACTACAGTACATTAAAATTACAAGAAAGTCTGTCTCTTTGGAAGCAATATATAAAGAACTGAGGGGCGGCTCAAGACTTTTGCACAGTAGCGTCCAACGAGAACACGCAAAACACGCGTTCGAACGTTTCTGATTTCCTCGCCTGCTTTTGGTTATTAGCCTCAAAAACAGAGCTCAGATGTTGTCCAACTTTCAGCAGCGTTAATGACCTCGCGGTGCACATCGCCGAGCTCTGTATATGTGCGCGGGCGTGTTCCTTAAAGCGCTGTACATCTTGATCCAGAGTCTAATTGCGCCTGGTGCAGTCACATACCGCTCTGGAGCAGAGAAAACCAATAGCAAGTTCAGGACTGGACCGAAGGACTGAAGACTCTAAACATGTAAAGATAAGTGCAATAATAAGGGTTTTATCACCTGTACAATATCTTCTGAACGGTTACAGATTTACAGATGAGCTCTAAGATCTAGGATTAGTAATAAACAGAACTTTTTAATGTAACAAATTCGTTTTTAACAAAGAAAATATAGAGCTGTTGATATGCTGAATGTTGGTGAGTCTGGTGAAGGAACATCATTTTATAGCAGCTACTGTATATAATTGTCTCATAGATATTCCACAATATTAAATGTAACTATAAATGAATAAGAAGGCTGAAATGTCCTTTGACAATACATTAAAAACTGTAATAGTTGACCAAGTACTTTGGATTAAGATGAATAATAACACTTCTGAATGGCAGCATGGAAAAGGTGTGTCGTGGGTAGCGCTGTCTCCTTGCACCTCCAGGGTCGTGGGTTCGATTCCTACCTTAGGTCTGTGTGCATGGAGTTTGATGAATGAATGAAAGAATGAATGAATTAATCAAATTTCTGCATATTATTGAACTTTTTTTTTAAAAGAAAATAACAAACGTCACAGTGGTAAGGGTTATTGCACTTTGTGTCTGGCTGCGTCACATCAACCCATTTTCCTATTGCAGCATGCCCCAGAGTGTTTTGTTTGTTTCTTACTGTATGTAGTTACATGCAGGGCTGCATCTTTAGCTTTCTGTCTTAGATAAACCAGTGGGAGGCCTATACTGGTATCCATTTTGGTCTAGGGTGCGTTGCCGTGGAAACAACTAATATCCGAATAGAAATGGTGACTCATTTTCCTCTAATTAGTGTCATTTAAACATGATATTTTCCTTTAATGCACTAATACTAACTATACACACACAGTTATATCTAATACAACAACTATTGTAAAATGTACAGAGACAATAGCACAAAAAAAGATGCGTCTGTTATTTCCTATTTACACAAACACAAACGCACACAGACAGATCTCCAGACACCGTCTGTAAACCAAAGGAAAGCCCACAGCTTACACAAAAAGGCTGAAAAAAATAATACAGTACGATTTTTGGTTTATTTCTGAGTCAGTGATCGACTCACACTTGGACGTCCAGCAGGATCCTCTTGTCCTCCTCCACATGGACGCCCCAGATGCAGTCCTGCCCTTTGTCATAGGCTTCGGGCCAGTTTGGAGAGAGCACCACTCCGGCCGAATCTGTGATCTCTCCACTGCACACAGCTGCCACACACACACACACACACACACACACACACACACACACACACACACACACACAGATTTCTATATATATATGGAAATGTTACTATATACATTTCATGTTGTATTAGGATTTATTTAAAGATGTCTGTATGCAAAGGCTGAACACACACACACGCTGCTGACAGAGATGTATCAGTGCACACTCACCACGGCATGCCGGTTCTGTCTCGTTCCACTGTGGGTTCTCAGGTTCCACACACTCAATAGTGACGGAGCCCTGCTCCAGCGTGTAGCCCGGCTCGCACGAGAACTCCACCACCGTGCCCACTCCGAAAGACGCATCGTTACTGGAGAAGTTCCCATATTTAACGAACGGTTTGTAGCACGTTCCCTCAGCAAACGCTGACAAAGACACACATCAGGAGCGAGCTCACTTTAAAACCAAAATCTAACAAATTGCCAAGCTGATGCATAACTGTTTGTGTGGAAATGACCGATTTTGAAATATCTTAAAAGTAGGTAATAAAAATATTTAAGTGGATCCCATATATAAATGACTAACAAATTAATGTCATATCATTGGATTATAAAAATACTAAAAAGTGTATTAAAATTGTATACAAAAATTGTTTAAAATATATGTGTATACAAAAAAAATATAGTACAGTAGATGCATAAAATAACAAAAAATGTACTTTAAAAGTAGATCCAAAAATATACCAGGCGCTCAAGTCAACCCTGGACTTTTGAATAACAGAATAACAGAACACATTTATGAAAGTAAAAACTCCCTTTTTCCCCTGCCACACTAATGCACTCATCCCAGTGTTTCCCAGTGTGCTTGGATACCATCAATCTTTCTACCATCAAGGTAGAAAGTTTTATTAGTACGCCAAAGCCATGATCGAACTGGTTCATGTCTGAAACCCAGGCCTCCCAGGATCTCCTTTAATGGCCCTAACATGTGGAAATGGCTTGGACAATAAGTTGGATTTTTCCCTGATTTTCTCCCTAATTTAGTCGTGTCCTATTCTTCCACGTCACTAGGGGGCTCTCACTTTAAGGCTACTACGACCAGTCAGTCGGGAGGCGAAGACTATCATGTGTTTCCTCGGAACCTACCGCATCTTTTCGGACTGTTCGCTCACACACACGTTGGCGGAGGAGTAACACTCGGAGGACAGCGCTATCCGCTCCTTCCGCTTGCGTGAGCTCACAGACGCCCCTGATTGGCTGTAGAGCCGTGATTAATGTGGGAGCACTAAGTACCTCTCATCCCTCCCCTCTGAGAGAGCTCAGCCAATCAGCTCTCTCTAGATCTCCGGCTGCGAGAGGTTACAGCATCACCCGGGAATCAAACTCGCCATCTCCGGATGATAGGGCGAGCGCTTTTACCACTGCGCCACTCGGAGGCTGCATCATCTTTTTAAATTTGTATTAGTTTAACACCTTTATTAACAAATCCCGGTTTGGCCTGAACTCTCCTGCTGAACGTTCACACAATGAATTTTACTTGCCATTTTTACATAAATGTAATAATTTGCTAAGATGTGAACAGGCCACTAGGATTAACCTGTTTAACCTGGCATTACTTTAGGTGAGAAGCTGAGAGCTGAGACGGCTTGTGCAAGCTGTGATAGCAAAAATAGTTCAGTACTTTAGGATAAAAATATTAAGAAATAGGTATTCATAGGTAAGGTGGTAGTGGTGATATAATTCAGGATAAAATGACCACTTCTTGGCTTGAATTAAATTCAATATAGACCGTGTGATTGAGCGGTTAAAATTTAAACGTGGCATTTTTTTGGAATGATGTTTAAGGTTCTGCTCTAGTAATACAGTAGTTGAGGGGTAAAACCCCAAGGTTGCCCCTGCTGGGCTCTACACTGGATTATGGAAAGCATCTGAGAAAATGAAGCATGGGTATTAAGTATAATTGTGTATGCTTGGTGTGTTAGTACCTTCATATCGTATGGCAGCACCCGTGCAGGTACCCGTCTCGTCCGTGGTGAACTCGATAAACAGATGCCTCCCCGTGCTTACTACCCCCTCATTGGGAAGGTATTCCACTTCGTAAGAGTCGTACACAACAGGCGAATCGATGTTGTTCCCGTTCTTGATTAGCAGCCTGTGCAGAAAAAAAAAAAAAAACACAGATTGGTGTTGGGCATCATCGCAATTGTGAGCGACAATGAAAAGGAAAGATCAAAAGAGCGTTGAGGCTTTTAAGTCAGGCATTTCATGTTTTTCAGTCTCATCTATGGAGGTAGCGTCTCGCTGGGCTCCGCAGTGGAGCGGATTCATTAAAGAGCCATTTGTTAGCTCTGCCTCGAGACAGTCTGAAAATGTAATTAAATTTCCGCTCTCCTGTACTTTCTGCTACGGCCTCCGTGGTTGCATGATTAATTTGCATGGGAGGGATGCTCTTAATTATGCTGAATGCCGAATGCGGACCGCCGTGGATAGCACAGATGGGAACGCGGGAAGGTTTGAGGCATGGATTGAGATTTAGGGCTGCACCCTTGCATCATTAGAATGCACCCCAGTATGTGAGTGTCAGGCTCTGACGTACAATTAGTCAAATGAAATATAGGAATTTAGGGATGACAAAAATCAGAATAATAAGCATACAGCAATAGTTGTTACCTGTCGTCGTCCTCAGCTAGAGCGACTTTCTCAAAGTGCACGTGCAGCCTGTGGCCCTCGGGGGCCTCCAGCACCCAGTGACATGTGAGATTGTTGCTATAGTTGCCAGGAAACCCAGGAGAGATGATGCGGCCCAGGGTGGCGTTTTTTAGCATCCCCCCACAAGAGGCTGTTACCGGAGACACACACACACACACATATACACACAAAGACTGTGAGTGGGAGAAGAAAGTGGCGAACATGACAAGAAGTTACCAAGCAATAGATAAATAGGTAAAAAAAAAAATGTAGCAGTGTCCAAAAAAAGACAGGCTTAATAAGAAAACAAGATGAGGACAGTATTTTCAGTGTGTGGGAGTAAGAGAGAAAAAGAGCTGGTCTTTATATTCGCTTGAAGATTTGTCTGCGGATCTGAAACTGCATTGAGTCCTAAATATACAGTACGGTACTGTGCATTCGTCTTGTGCCATCCCTTATTTCTTCACATTTTGCTTGGAAAGAACCAGGCTTGACGAATAGTTCTCCGGACTTCCTGAGGGACATTTTTGGCTCTGATTTTGGGTTTAGTCCCTGAACCTGAGCAGTTTCAGAGGAATAATTATTTTTGTTTATTAAGCCACACAGTGACCTATGAATCATTCAAACAGAAAAAAAAAACAAGCATACAACTTAAGGCAATAAGCCACATGAACTGGCATGAACCAGTGATACACGGGGGCAGATGATCAGGCAGGTGATTAGTATACTGCTGATGCTTAATGCTGTGTGGTTAGATCAGACGAGAGGGGAAACGAGAGCGCTGCTGTTTGCATAAACAACCCATTCGTAAATTGTATCTTTAGGCACTTTGCAGCCTGTTACAGTAAAAAAAATAGTTTGTATGTCTTTAATTTAATCTACATCATTTAATTTAATATAATATGAAGAACTGGTGACTCAACACTTTTTTCCATAGTACTTTTTGTGTTTAAAAAGCTACTCCTAACAAACGCAGTTACTGATTTCAAATACATTAAGGCTACAATTAATCTTTATTACAGACGCTGACACAAAGACGATAAATGAACACCTTAACAGATGGCCCGAAGAACAGAGATTTATGAAGGTTCACTTATCCAGACAAAAGGTAATCAATCTTGAGTTATGGCTTTATAGAATTGCCGCTGTGAAGCAACAATGATGCAACACTATGGCTCAGATCAGTCAGTATCTCTTTATCTTCCAGAATTCCAGCGAACATTTAGCAATATGACTTAATAATACTCTAAGGAATCTTGTCAGCTTAGCTTATGTGAGCCAGGTAGTTGGCCTTAGCAACACTATGACGTAATATACCTCTTAAAACACCTTGTTGTTAGCCTACGCCCACCAGAGTTGGTCATCTGTACATGCAATGTTCTCAACAATTTATCTGTTGTTAATCATCTATATAGAATAAGTAATAAAACTTTGAATATGAATTAAATTACTTCAATGAAGATCCTCTCAGGATCTGATCTAAAATCACCTAAACAATCTATTAGCTTTATTAGTTAACGTAATCGGCTAGCTAGGATTTTCAATGAAATTGATAAAATCCTCTCATAAATGCTTGTTAGCATATGTTCACCAGCTAGCTAGCATCAAGCTCTGAAAATTATGATCATTTAATCCTTTCAGAAATCTCGTCAAGTTTTCTCGTGTTAGCCAGCTCATCGAAATGAGTTTGCTAGGTAGCATTAGCTTTGGAGATTTTTTTTAAATTATTAAACCCCTTAACGCAGTCCTCTCATGGAAGGTAACAGAAATCGGCTAGCTAGCATTATCTGTAAAAATATACAGTTTTACTAGATCCTGTCTAATTAGCTTATGAGAAGCTAGCACTGAAGAATATGATTATAAATATTATAAATAAGGAGACTTAGGGCATGAGGCGCAGGACACCCTGGACACATGCACACACACACACACTATGGGTAATTTGGGTAAAATATGGGTAAACACTAGGGGTGCAAGGCGACAGTGCTAACTACTAACCCACCATGCCGCCAAGTACAGAACTTTTACTCAATATTAAAAATGGTTTTAGGTGTACGTTGAATTTTTAGATAAAAGAACACAGAATCTTTATGCTCTGAGACACATCAACATTCCAGACAGAAGGAATCTATCCTATTTTAAGTAAAAGAAGTATATATGCACTAGCGATGAGTAACTCGATGACTGCTCCTTACCGACACATTTGGGCTCTTTGCCGCTCCAGTATGGCATGGTGGCGTTGCGACACGTCAGAGAGGACACACCATGAAGCTGGTATCCTGTTAGGCAGAAGAAATAGGCCTCCCCTCCTACATGAAGGCTGCTCACAGTCACCTCACCATTAGCCAGGGCTTGTGGGAAAGCACAGCTCAAAACAAAGGCTGAAGGAAAAGCACAGCGAGAGAAAGGGTCATAAATATTGGCATTTAAGCTGCCTTTTAAATCTCCTTGGTCGTTTAATGTCAGTGTTATGGAATATAACGATTACCTATCATAATTAAGCTTGCTCGAGCCAGAGCTAACAGGAAAAGGTCAGCGAGAATTATGATCCTGCTACACACTTATACAGCATAATGTGTGCACTGGGGCTATTTGGGGAGAACGGAGACTAATTGGATCAGTCTACATTTCCCCACCGCGTTCCCATTAACTCTCTGTGTCCTGAGAGCGACACGTCCATCATGCTCTGAAGAACAAACATTCTCTAAGCAAGAGGTCAAAAGACAGATATGTGGATATAAAACACGTTTTCAGCATGTGCGAGTCAGATCTGAAGCCTGGGGTCAAGCGTATGGGGTATGTCTAAGCACCCGTGTCGGGTCTCAGAGCCAGTCTGACAGGGCCGTGTAAATACCGTGTGTTAAGACGAATGGCTCGGACCATTTCCAATGTCACTGAGCGTGTGCCAAAATGAGATTTCCGGCGACATCTAGCATGAGCCAATGAACACGAGGATGATGGAGAGATATGACCTTGGATGTAATAGCAACCGTAAAATAAGACCAGCCTGTCTTGGCTCGTCAAGCTTCAACAGGAGTAGCATGAAAGACAAATGAATCCCTTTCCCGTTGTCTGTTTTGGGTCATTCCAATTGGAAATACATGTTCTGAATAAGATCTCTTTTACATCTCGTTCATTCATCCTAGACATAACCAGAGCAGACATCTGTCAAGCTCATTTAGCCAGCTAGCTAGCATCAACCTTAAAATCCTCTCAGAACTCTCAATAAAGCTAAATTTTAATAGTTAGCTAGAATTAGCAGTGAAACCTATTAACATGTATTAATACATGGCCTCCGAGTTTACCGAGCGGTAAAGTGCTTGCCCAATCACATCGAAATCGCAAGTTCGAAACCCAGGTGATGATGTAGCCTCCCTTAGCCAGGGCCCTGATTGGCCGAGCTCTCTTGTAGGGGAGGGATCGGAGGCACTTAGTGCTCTCACATCAATCGCGGCTCTATAGCCAATCACAGGCGACTGTGAGCTAACGCAAGTGGAAGGAACAGATAGCGCTGACCTCCGAATGTGTTATGCCATTACCAACATTGTGTGAACTCGAAAATATGCAGTTGGTGGAGTAACATGGCATTGATGTGGGAGTAATGACAGGTGGATATTGGATACGACTAAATTAGGGAGAAATCTGGGGAAAAAATTCCCATACCACCCAAAAAATTAAATGAAAAAAAAAAAAGTATGTATATATATATATATATATATATATATATATATATATATATATATATATATATTACATGTATTAATTAATATGCTTTTATTGCTTAAAATGCTCGAATAATTCCTGCTACATGAAATATCAATGACAATGATGAAATTGAAATGTTATGAGTTTTTTCTATATTGTTTAATAATCCATTCATAAATCCCACCAAAATTAGCTCAGGTTAGCCAACTAGCGGTGAAGAACACGACAACAACAAAAAAATCTTGTCAGAAATCGTGTTTCTTTTCATTACCCATTAAAAATTAATCTTTCTCAGAGTCTCATATGGATCGGGAAGAACAGATATTTGTCACAAGAGCATCTCAAAATTAAATGCTAATTCTACACTCACCTCTTTTTCCCTGAGGGAAGTTAAGAAGAGATCATTCCGATATCAGTAACACTTACCTTATACATTATGATTCTCTGTTTCTCAAGAGATAATTTTTTAATTAAGTGAATCCTGCAGATTGTTAGGCTAATAATTGGTAGGAACAGGCTAGCACACGAGCTAGCAAACAAGCTATCAATGATAGAGGTGTATCAATCTTGAATAAATAAATTGTCAGAGTCTAAGTTTAATTAACTTGCACCCTGGCATGTCTAATGTGATAGAAGGCAACGAGACGAGAAACCTAATTTGCTAGTGGTGATGCAGCGTTAAATAGCAAAGGGCCAGTTAAATGATGGCCTGTTTGTGAGCTAGCATGAAAATGAGCAAGACTGTGTGACACCACACAAAATAGGTACATACATAGGTTTGTCCCCTTTTAAAAATGTGCACACGAGTGTACATGAATACATACTGTACATAAACAATACACAAATCTCCAAAACACTCTGGCTGTTCCTGGAACTAGCATGTTAGCTCCATCCATCCATCCATCCATCCATCCAGTAACTAGGGATAATGGAGTTCAATGGTGATTACCATCGTATTTATTCCCATTTTACAACGGTGCTGGGACATCCGGTCAACATTCACACACTATGGGCCATTTGGAAAGACCGGTTAGCCTAATCTGCATGTCTTGTGGGAGAAAACCCAACGGGGAGAACATGAGAACTCCATGCACGAAGACCTCGAGGTGGGTATCAAACCCGGACCCTGGATGTGCAACGTTACAGTGCTAACCACTAAGCCACTGTGCCGCCAAGCTAACATAGGTATAGTAGCAAGAGTTTTGCTCTGTCTGTCTGGTTGTAAGTAACATTATTCGCTTTAATCATTCTCAAAGTTTTTAGTCTTAGTCTTTAGTTTTTAATTTTGAAAGTTCTTCTCTCTTACTTTATTTCTGTTTGTTTTCTTTTCATTTCTTTTTGTCTTTTTCATTTTTTTTGACACTGTGTCAGCTTGCATCAGCCATGACCGTGGCTCTGTTTAAATGTGTGGCACAGACTGGACCATTTGGATCTTTAGACGCGACATACCCACAGGGGATCACAAATACTTTTTCAGATGGAAAAACTCAGTCACTCCTCCAGGCTTATTCTGTCAATATTAGTTTTTGGAGAATTAATTACGGTGCCACGGAAACGTATTGGCCAGCACTGCTGTGCCTCAGCGCTCTGGTTTAATCCAGATCTTGGGTTACTGTGTGTTTTTTTAGGCCACAAGTTAGTATAATGAGGCCATAGGCTAAGCTCCTTGTTTCTCATGGACATGAGCTGTTTTGTAGCCACAAAATACAAGGGGCGTTCAAGCCAAACTGGGACTTCAGATGCAGTTTTATGCCTAATACAAAGTGATTTCTCGTGAATTTGACATAACAATCTGACATTTACATAACAAGCACAGATTAACATTTCACAGAAGGCCGTATGTTCCATGAATGACAATCCTGGTCGAGGTGGCTTGGAGCCATTGCTGTCGTTCCTGTTAACATTCAGCGAGTGGAACACCAGATCTTTGAAAATTGTTGGATAACTTGTTGCGAACTTGCAGAAGAGACACATCTGCCTATGGGAACTGTACACACAATCATTCTCCAACGCCACTTGATTGTTACAGGAACTTGGTTGTGAGTTTTTTGTCCCTTCCACCATATAGTCCTGACCTCACTCCAAGCCATTTCCACATGATTGGGCAATTAAAGGAAATCCTGGGAGGCCAGGCATTCATATAATGGCTTATATATTGATGGTATCCAAGCTCTAGAGAAATGCTGGAATAAGTGCATTTGTGTAGCCGGGGATTATATAGAGAAATAAAGGGAGATTTTACTCTTATAACCATGTTCTGTTATTCTGCACAATCAAAAGTCCTAGTTTGACACCTCTTCTATAAACATGTAATGAACATCTCAATTCTGCAAAGGCTTTTAAATGGATGTTGGAAGTTTTGCGCATTCAGCCGCAGGACCATTCATGAGGTCAGGCACCGATATCCGGCAAGGAGTCCTGGTGCAAAGTTTGCGTTCATGGTTCATCATGAAAGTTTTCTCCGAAGTGTTCCTCCCCAAAACACATTAATAGGTGAATCAGCAGCTGTAAATCGCCCCGGGGTATAAGTAAGTGAGTGAGTAAACTTGATCAAATGACCAATTATACATTACTGACTTAAAAAAAAAAAAAAAAAAACCTTGTGTGTTTAAGCTCACTGTACTATACTCTGAGCTGGATAATAATTTCATTCTCATTCTCAGATGGTCTCCATTGTGTCCTACAGCGAAGACTCACAGCAGGAGCAATACGTGCAGACGAGCGAGCAGCGTGGAATTAGGCGGCTGATACATAAAACATCTCAACCCCTATTGGAATGGCATAATCAGTGCTTCTTAAACTCTGCTCTCTCCTCGCGGCTGCGCAGCCAATCAACATTAAAGACTGAAGTTTTCATAACCCATTGCTCACCCGACACCATGCATTAAGAGAAAGTACACTTCAGGAGGCGATTTCAGCTTCTGACTCATGTCCCTGCCAAGAAGAGGTTTGGAAACAGGGGGAGCTCTCGCGAGGCAATCAAACTTAATAAGGACAACAGACAGCAACAAGCTGAAAGTGTGTATATTACATGGCTGGGAATATTATTCCAGTCGAGTGATGCTTTTTATGGGCTGTGTTTGTGTCTCTCCTAATAGCTAGATGGATGCTGGTCCCAGCCATCTGAAGTGGAGTAGTGCACTTACAGTAGTTACAGCAGTTTGGGCAATTTTCAGTGCTGGTGATCAGATTATTTATGTCCACACTGTGGATTTTGCACCAGTGTTCGCTTAGTTCTCTTTCTCAAAACAAAGAGATTTGTCGCTCCATGGCCTGTTCTGGCCACTTCCTGATAACCATGAAGCCATTAGAGTGACGACGCTAAGTGTGTGCATACAGTCGCCCCGAGCCATTCACAGAGGTTCCCGTTCAACGCTTAGCCCCCCTCTCAGGCAGGTTATTATCATTTTATCTTTATTAAGACCATCAGCCCTATCTGAGAACAGGCGCGTGCATGGTGAGACGGTCGCCAGAGGCGAGCCTTAATGTTCACCCAATCTCTGGAGAATTAAATAACAGGCGCTTGCTGTCTCCATTTCCTCGGTAAAGTCACGGTGCTTTGCAGCCCATAAAGCCTGATTGTCTCGCAATTACTAATAATGACTCCACAGCAAGCGTGGTTGGGCAGATTAGTTGCCGGTGGGGTTGCAGGCAACAGATGCCAGCGTGTTATAATATGCCCGCCACAGAATAGGGAATAATCTCAGCGCTGATCCGAGACTGATAGAAAGCCTCCTAAAGGCATGTTTTAGAGGTTTGAACCTTATAACAACCTCATCCATCTCTTTAGACACTTCCCTCATATTACGGCACCAAAAATTGAACCTAACCAAAGATTTTTACACCTTTCCTTCGATCACATCACACGGTCACACGGAACAAATGTATTGCATCGACCAAGATGTGCGTCAAAGATTTACACAAATCGCTATAAATAAAATAAAAGAGATATATTTAATGCGCACATGTAGATTTCATCTGAATACGAAGCAGCTTTCCAGTATTTATGCGCTTAATAAGCCAAAAACACTACTCTTTATGACACTTACTTTAGTTTTTATTCAAACAGCAACAACAAAAACATTTTTAACACTTTTCCTAGTGTTGAGCAAATTAAATCTCAAATAAAAAAAAAATCATGGTAGATAATGAAGTTTGATAGTTAGACAAAAAAGAGCTATTTTTACAGTGGAATGTAAGAAATGTAAATTTAATTAAGATAAAGTATAAAATATGAAGGTAAATACAAAATATATAACGTAAATAATTTATGAAATGGTATCAGAAATTGTAAAAAAAAAATAATTATAAAGTAAAAAAAGAAGCTTGAGTTGACAACTGCTACAAACATTATTTTATTTCCATGTCTTTGTGTGCAAAAACATAAAAATCATCTGATCGCAGCTGGTCTTAATATTAAGCAAATACAGCCTCAGACAAACAACATACAATTTTTTTCATCAATTATTTATTTAACAAAAATGAAGCCAAAACCAAAAAACAAGCAGGCAATACTAAATACTCCTTTATTGCTCAACAGAGAATTTAAACTAGAGACTAGAGTTTAATAGTCTTGAGCACTCGGCTGTGTGTGTGTGTGTGTATACAACGGCAAGAGGGGAAGACGTAAGCAATGGTCTTAGAGAAGCAACTGCTGCTGCACATCGATCTGGAAGGTGTTATAAAATAATTTCCAAACAATTTCAACATTCTACAGTGAGAAAGAAGTGAAAAGCCTTCAAGACAGCTTCCAATTGTCCCGCCCTGAGATCAGACAGAAATACAAAAACCCCAGAAATTACATCTCAGAACCTACAGGCCTCATCTAAGCACCCATGCCAGTACGATTAGGAGAGGACTGAACAAATACGGATAGCTTGAAACGGCTGCCAGAAGAGAGAGTCTTCTGTCTAAAAATCTAAAATGACTGAGGTTTGCAAAACTGCATCTGAAAATTCTTGAAAAATGTCCCATGGACAGATGAGACCAGAGTGGAGATGTTTGGTTTTAATGCTCAGCAAAAAACATACAGGATTTCAGCAGAAACACCTCATACCCACTGTCAAGCAGGGCACTGGAGGTGTAATGATTCGATCTTGTTTTGCAGCCACAGGACCTGGGCAGCTTGCTAAAACTTGGTCGTATTTTGGTCATGCAAAAGGACAATGATCTGCAGCACATCAGTAAATCTATATAAGAATGGCTGACAAAAAAGGAAAGAATCAAGGTTTTGAAATGGCCTAGTCAAAAGTATAAACTCAACCCAATTGAAATGCTGTGGCAGGATCTTAAGAGGGCTGTTTATAAAAAAAAAAAAATGCCCAAAACCCTCAATGAACTGAAGCAATCGGTTCAAAATGATGTAAGAGACAGGAAATGATTACTAAAGGTGGTGGAAATGATGCTGAAGGTGGATCTACTGTACATGCTATTGAATCATTGGGGTACTTGGTTATGCCACATGATTTTATTCTTGTTGGATGGTAAAAAAAAAGAGTATACGTTGCTGTTTGTCTTAGATTGTGTTTGCCTAATACTAAGACCCGCTACGATTAGATGCTTTTTTTAAATGATGTCTTTACACAAATCAAAAACTTTTTTTTTTTTGGACTTACTTTTACACATGACTGTACAGGATATTGTATTTCTGCAAAAGTTTAGTAAGTGTATCACATTTTATGTTGACACCATAATGCGTAGTATGCTAAATGAATGGCTAGCTGAATCGACAGTTATTTAACCTTTGTCAGTTTTTTCACATTTCATGTTCGCGTTAAAGGGAAGTCATGAAAATGTCAGTGAGTTCATTCAGTTAATTTGTCTGTAGTTTTATCATTCTGTTTTTGCTTCACCATCAGATTGCGACTCCTCAGGCTTAGCGCAGTTCTGTGTTACACACTTGTACGTTAAGGGGCAGAATTATCGACGCAGATTATAGTAAGTCCCGCTGTGTCTTAAACTATTCATTACTGAAGAACTGGATCTTGTTTTGTAGCAGATATGTATGGAAAAGGATTTTTAGGGGAGACAGACTTGCACGCCTTGGTTGCTCCGGTGCAAAAAATAAAGATCCAAATGGTGAAAGCAAAACATGTTTTGACGGCTGTTTGACTACATTTGGGGTTAGGGGAAAAAAACACCATCTGGATCAATAGGAATGTGGTTAGTCATTAGTATGGGAGCTAAATATAGACGATAACATGAGGCACACAAGCGAACATGCCAGAGTTTCACAATGAAGCTGGGATTCTCCAGACAAGACACCTATAAATCTATCACAGTAAGCTGGGACGAATGAGTCTACCGGACCCAGGGGACGTGGTGCTTGAGAGGGCAGGCTCGGTTCTACACTCCAGTGTTTATCGAGCCCTTGACCATTTGAATTGAGTGTTAAACCTCCGGCACATAAGCATCAATACATCTCTCCGATTTAATCTCTTTTCTCAGGGACAGCTCTATTGATCTTTGCCTAAGTGCAATGTTTTACTGGATGGGCTCAGAGACACTTTTAAATCAGGATAAACCAGTCCAAGGCCTCCCGTTAAGCACTGCAGCTTTGCGAGCACGGCTGAGCGTATAATCCCCGCACATGCATACGAAGCACACTGAACGGAAATGGAGGTGGATGTCGTCGGGAAGGGGAACTATCGTCAGGGAAGTTCGGTGGTAGTCCTCGGAGACGCTGGCAATGCCGAGACCCTTGAGCTGTGTGACTGTGTGTTTGCTCGAGTGTATCACATTTCGGTGGTTTCGAGACCTTAAACTTTATGGGACGTGTTCTTATTATTGTTTCACGGAGAATTAATTTCCAACAGTGAACAGTGTCACTGGATATAAACTGAGGGGGATCTACAGTAATAATCTCAAGGAAACATCCAAACAAGAATTACACTTGCTTTTGCATGTGTTTATACGAAGGGCCGTGACCGTGAAAGACCCTGAGTAAGTCGTTACCAAGGAAACATTACCATACATAATGTTTACAATAGTATATTGTAAATGTGTGTTTCGCCTTGTGGTTGTAATTAGTGTCAGAGCCGCTCACTCTCTCCCGCTCATCCTGTACAGGGTCGCCAGAAGTCTGGAGCCTATCCGAGGGGACTCGGGGCACAAGTCAGGGCACACCCTGGATGGGGCCCACAAGCACACTCACTCACACACTATGGGAGTTTGGAAACACCAATTAGTGTCATGCACACTCGTAACACGACCGGCACTAGGACCCGGAAGTAATACGGTCGGGTTTCAGGAAGCATAAAAGGAAACAAGATGGCGCTTCACATTGCTCAGTCATTGAGTTCGCACTTGCCTTTGCTGACGCTACGCCGACTATTCCGTGAGTACTCACCGATTCGGGTTGCTTCTTTGATTGAGTGTGTGTTGCTAGAACGCGGGTTTATTTGGGTAGATCCTTGCTCTTCGTGTAAGAGAGTTCTTAAACTAATCGCCTGGTTATCCTGCCTACTCGCGCTGCTTCCGCGTTTGGGTTTACCATCCAGCCTACGCGGGCTAACTGCTTAGGCTTTTCTGTTCATCCCTCGGTTGCTTGTGACAATTAGTAGGTATGGGAATCACCAGGGACCAGCCAAAACAATATTATCACCATACCAAATGCTGATTCAGTTTGTATTGCAATTCTGTACGTATCAAGATTTGATAAAAATCCCAATTCGATATTAATCTTTTTTTTTTTTTTACAATTGTTGTTACAATTTTAAACAAACTCAGCAATTAACTTGCTCCTACTACACAAAGTTAAGCATGCACCACCTGGATTATAGAGGAATAGCAACATTTTAGAGCCTCAAATGCAAATAAATTTATATTAAAATGTATTTCTTAAAAATCTATCTTGGAGTCAGTATTTTGATGCATGAATTGCTGCACCAAAGAATCGAATGACGATACGCCATTTCTTTCCCCCATCACCACCAATTTGCCTAATCTGTATGTCTCTGGACTGTAGGAGGAAACCGGAGTACCCGGAGGAAAAAACCCACCTCCGGCAAGCACGGGGAAAACACACAAACTCGACTCACAGACCCGAGACGAGAACCGATCCTTCGACCCTGGAGCTGCGAAGCCACAATGCTAACGATTATATGACAGATTTGTGGTATTGAGTGACTTGAGAGACATGTGATGCAGCAATCAGCCCCCTGAAGCTTTCATCTGTATTATT
Source organism: Clarias fuscus (assembly GCA_030347435.1). Lineage (NCBI taxonomy): Eukaryota > Metazoa > Chordata > Actinopteri > Siluriformes > Clariidae > Clarias > Clarias fuscus. The sequence goes on along the minus strand of CM059223.1, from coordinate 5,498,652 downwards.
GTTCCAAAAAATATATAAAATATAACATCTGGTCTATTATTCAAAAATAGAAAACTCCCAACGTGCTCCCAATTGCGTTTAGCACGATCGCTGACACACTCTGGGCTCGATGTGCATGTACATTTTTGAAGCGACGGAGTACAATGCCTTTATGGAATCCGAGATGAAGAGCTAGTAATGGAAAATCCGAGGCACGTCCACATTCAGCGGACAGCAAGCCCCGTCAGCGGCTAATGGTTTTCCCAGTACAGGCAAAGTGGCAGCATTTCAGTGATTATGCTATTTCCGAACCTTTTCGACAAACCTGTCGCAGCTATATCAATAGCTGATGCATATTTGTTGCTGTCAGAGTGTCATTAATGCGCCTCGTATAGCTCATTTCACTGTAATCTCTCGCTGTCAGATTCATCTCCATCTTACAGAGCCTCATTCGTGACATGTCACAATCTCAAACTGCGTGAATACATCTGGGAGGCTTTCCAAACCATTTTGTATTTCTGATTCTTTTAGAGTAGCCTTGCTGACAGTCTATCTGTCTCCAGCTTTATAACACGAAACCTGGGATTTTTTCCATCAGTCACAATGAAGCTCCAAAAAAACAAACACAAAAAACAAACAATAACAACAAAAAGAAAAATTACATGTCTCTTTATTAAAAATAAATGTCCAACATAGCCCCTTAAGAACAATTTACATATTTACAGACTTGAAAACACCAATTAGTCGGGATGGGAATCACCAGGGATCACCTGATACGATATTATCACAATATCTAAGTGCTGATTCGATTTGTATTGCGATTCTGTACGTATCAAGATTTTATAAATATCTTAATTTTATATCACTTTTTAAATTTTTTTTTTTAGGTTTTTATCAAATAATTTGCTGCTACCCTACAGGATGATGTGCAGTGTGATTAGTTTAGTGCATGCCACCTGCAGTATTATAGAGGAATGACAACAATTTATCACTCAAATGCAAAGACATATTAAAATTAAAAATGCACCATCTAGCCCATTCAGAAACCGTGAGATCCCTGCCTCTGTCAAATGTAATATGGTCATAGAAACAACCGAAAAAAAAAGAAGAAGAAGAAAAAAAAAAAAAATATATATATATATATATATATATATATATATATATATATATAAATAAATAAAAGCACAAGATCATGTGTATCTGTGCTATTTCTTTGCCTATGTGACCCATTTTTACATTTTTTGTTTATTCGTGTTTGGGTCATTGATTAAAATGAACTAAAATCCAGTTTTGCCTAAATTATATTGATTATTAAAATATTAGAATAATTATTAGAATATTGCCTATTTTATGTACAAAAAAAAAAAGGATATGTCACTCTATACTGCACAATCATGAGCCCTATATATGATTATTAATAAAAAGTGCAAAACAAATAATGGCTAAAATACTGAGCTTTAAGGGCTACCAAGCAGCTCTCGTTATATCTATCGACTCTTATTAGGAAGAAAATATCTGAACTGGATTTCCGCCACTCTGTGCTCAGGCATGTGTTACTGGATGGAGACCCTGGGGCAAACCCAGGACTCTCTGGAGAGATTATATCTCACAGCTGGTTAGCGAACGTCTGGGGATCCCCCAAGAGCTGGAATCTGAGAGAGAAGTCTGGGCCAACCTTCTCAGCTTGTTGCCCATGCAACTCCCAAAGGGGAAAGCGGAAAGCAAATGAATGATGAATGAATTCTTTGTATTTTTCACACCTGGGTACAGAGCACTTCACAGGAAGCCTTTTACTGAGTTATCCTTTTCCACAAAAAGGACCAAAATCCTACAATACTAGCAGACATGATTTTTCTCCCTTTTTTCTTTTAAGATTAAGATACACGTCATAGGCTAGAAGGGATGATTATTAGAAAAAGAAATCTGAGAATTATAATAAAGTCTTATTAGAAAAAATTATTTCCAAAAGCTGCAAAACATGACATAAATGTTCATGCTGATACGTAGCTTTAAGATAAACAGGAAATTTATATTGGGATCATTTGCTAAAAAGTATTTTCTCTCCCTGAGTACAGTTTTGTCTTGAACACAAAACAATACAAACTCCATTTCCCAGAATGCTCAAACAAACAATTGACTACAACTCCAGTTAGATGGGCAGGGCTACTGCGGTGCACCAGGTTTTTTTTCTCCTTAAAAAGCATATTATATAAAAAAAAAAATCCAAGAAATTAATTTAAATAATTTACACAAGCTAAAAACACAAGCCAAATGAGGTAAGAACAGCATATATGTTTTTTAATTCATGTAGAAATATTAAATTAAGTGCAACTTTTTCTAGAATTATTCCCAAATTGTTGACCAGTTTTAAGCTTTTTCCTAAGATTTCTAAAGATTTTAAATTACTATTAAAAGTATTAAACTATTAAAATTTTGATTTGTAAATAAAATATTTGATAAATTCTTATTTTAAAAAAGTGGTCATGCTAAATAGTTTTTCCGTTCTTCTTCTTTTCGTATTTTTTGCTCTCTCTTTCTTGGAAATTGTTGTCCTGAGCTAAATAAATTTATATTGCATCAAAATAAGAAAATGTAGCAACACGGACATCAACTCTATCCAACATTAAATTATGCAACTGAACCATTTCTGCTCCGCATCCCTGCCTTTTAAAAGGAGACAATGAAACTAAAATAAATCTACTTTGTTGAAACTTTAGATTTGTATTTATTTAGTTTTTTTTTTTTTTTTACAGTACAACTTTACATCCAATTCAAACTCTTTTATTATGAATTAGACCATGAGATTGTACTAACGTTGTAGAATTTTAAATTTAGTATTTAAAATTTAAAAGTATAAAAGTAAATTCGAAGGAAAAAGTAAATCCTGTGTTTTCCTAATTTTTATAGAATTCCGGGAAATATCCCATAAGATGTATTAATGAGCGGGTGATTTAGTCCAGTGATGAGGTCCAATTACGTCCCTTTGTGTTCCTTTCCAACACTGCATTGGATTATCAATACAGAAGGTAATTATGGAATATTAATCAGGAAAGATGAAACGGATCAACTTGAACCAACCAGAGGCTAGGATCTGTATTTAAAAAAAAATAACAACAACAACAAAAACACCATTGTCAACTGACCAAAAATGGGTGAGTAATATGGTTTAGTAATGGCGGCCATGCCATGATTTGCATGTGAACTTGTTAATTTTCTTGTATTGTGCTTTCCTGTGATGCTGTTAGATTAAAAGGAAATGTATGTGCATCCCAAATGTATTAATTATGTAACCTCGTTCTAGTTTTACAATCAATCATCACTTATTCCTTGTAGATTTCCTCATTTCTGTTATATAGTGCTTAGCACTGTTGCCTCGCTTCTTTAGGGCTGATGGTTTGAATCCTGCATTCGGGTCTGTGTGACTGAGAGTTTTCATGTTCACCTTGTGTTCCCCCGGGGTTCTCCGGTTTCTTCCACATTCTGGCGTCCCCCAAATTCCCCATAGTGTGTGAGTGAATGTGTGAGCATGTGTGTGGGTGTGTGTGCTCTGGAATGGACCGGCACCCCATCCCCTGTGTACCCCGCCTTGTGCTCCGAGCCCCCTGGGATAGTCTCCAGGCTTCCCTCGACTCTGTACAGGATTACGAGTATAGAGAATACGTGTGAGTGAGAGCGAGTAAGTAAAAATCTCTCGGTAGAACCTCAAAAGTGGCTTTTTAAATGTATTTCTATACATATAAAATTGTTTTATGGATGTGTAAATAAGCAAAATATGAATTTATTCAACAACACTGTTGTTTTTTTTTTAATAAATGCCTTGTTTTATCAGCTTTCATGCACATTTTAATAGTAACATTTTTCCTAAAAATGCTTGTGCTCATTTTTCATGTCTGTTCTTTTTTCTTTTTAAAAAAAAAATAAAAATCATTTGCTTTCATTCATCCTTTCCGCAGAACTCTGCAGCCGGGTTTCTGATGACGGCATGCAGGTGAAAGGGCTTTAATCTCATAATCTTTTTGCGGGTTTAAATAAGGAGATCACTTGAACTGTTTTTACTGAATTGAATATTGCAAATCGTGTGAAACTGCTTCTCGGCAAAATGAACTCGTTGATGAGATGATCTGGATGCGCGGGCTACAGAGAATAAAATTGCCTAACGCGACAGGGATTTCGTCCATTATTAATCACCTGCAAGGATAATCACAAGCAATTAGATCCTATTAAATTGTCTGAGGTTGAAAATAGTGCCTGCTAATATTAAGAGGAAGCGATGGCTAGTGAGGAACGAGTTGTGCAGATTTTAATGTCCCTTAACTGTCACAAACTTAATAAGCCACTTCCATGCTGTATCGCCCGGTACCTACGATTATACGAACGTGCAATCAGGTTCAATCTAGTGTAATGAACATCTAATAACTCACTGTGAAGTAAACGCCAGCAACACGCAACCACAAACACACACACCGGCACAAACGCAGAACTCAGCAGGCCAGGTTCTTAAGCTCTACACCGCAGTAATCATTTTGCTGTCACTCCGCCAAGAGCTGCTGATGTACAGTTATTAATTACACAGTGCCGCAATCCGTCTCTCTGCAGACCGCTGTGTGGACCTGCACTGTTCCTGACACATTTTTTCATACCCCGTTTATAAGATTAAAAAGTATGACTAAAAAAAAAAAAAAAGTATTTCCATGCATTACTCACTCTCACTCATCATCTATACCACTTAATCCTGTATTTAGGGGGGCCTGGAGCCTATCCCAGTAGACTTAGGGCACAAGGCGAGGTACACCCTGGACAGGGTGCCAATCCATCGCAGGGCACACAAGTGTGATGTTTGTTTCCAGAATTTGCTCTCACACATGCCAATTAACCTAACCTACATGTCTTTGGACTGTGGAAGGAAACCGGAGCACTCGGAGGAAACCCACCAAGCACGGGGAGAACATGCAAACTCCATGCACACAGAGACGGGAATCAAACCCGGACCCTGGAGGTGCAAGGCGACAGTGCTAACCACTACACCACTGTGCTGCCTTTCATGCATTAAACTTTTGCTAATTAAATTTGCACAACTCAGATTTCAGCAACTTAACTTCCTGCAATGTGAATTTCTACAACTTGGACATCTGCAACTTAAAATCCCACAACCTGAATTTGTAACTGAAATTGTAATTAATAATAATAATAATAATAATAATAATAATATAAGAAACAAATGAATAATCTTTGTAATAAATACATTCATACACTACATTGCCAAAAATATTCAACTGTCTTTACAAGCATATGAACTTGAATTCTTAATCCATAGGGTTTAATATAATGTAACAGTTTCAACTCTCTTGAGAAGGCTTTCCAAAAGGTTTAGGAGTGTGTTTATGGGAAGTTAAATTAATAAATAAAGAATCTTTATTTATTTTTTTGGAAAATTATATGTCTTAAATTCAGTTTTGTACAGCAAGATTTTGTTTGCAGCTCTAAGGAAAGGCCTGTAGAGCAGAAATTAATTGGAAAACAAGGTATATAGACTAGTTTATTTTTTCATGCCCCGTTTATAAGATGAAAAAGTATGACTAAATTTGGGGTTGTAGAGAGACTCCTCTATTTCTCACTAAAATTTCAGGTTTATATTATTAGGAACACCATACTAATACGGTGTTTGACCCCCTTTCGCCTTCAGAACTGCCTTAATTCTACGCGACATTGATTCAACAAGGTGCTGAAAGCATTCTTTAGAAACGTTGGCCCATATTGATAGGATAGCATCTTACGGTTGATGGAGATTTGTGGGATGCACATCCAGGACACGAAGCTCCCGTTCCACCACATCCCAAAGATGCTCTATTGGGTTGAGATCTGGTGACTGTGGGGGCCATTTTAGTACAGTGAACTCATTGTCATGTTCAAGAAAGCAATTTGAAATGATTCGTGCTTTGTGACATGGTGCATTATCCTGCTGAAAGGAGCCATCAGAGCATTTAAACGATGCCAAATTGGCACTAAGGGGCCTAAAGTGTGCCTAGAAATGATCCCCCACACCATTACACCACCACCACCAGCCTGCACAGTGGTAAAAAGGCATGATGGATCCATGTTCTCATTCTGTTTACGCCAAAATTCTGACTCTACTATTTGAATGTCTCAACAGAAATCGAGACTCATCAGACCAGGCAACATTTTTCCAGTCTTCAACTGTCCAATGTTGGTGAGCTCGTGCAAATTGTAGCCTCTTTTTCCTATTTGCCGTGGAGATGAGTGGTACCCGGTGGGGTCTTCTGCTGTTGTAGCCCACCCGCCTCAAGGTTGTGCGTGTTGAGGCTTCACAAATGCTTTGCTGCATACCTCGGTTGTAACGAGTGGTTATTTCAGTCAAAGTTGCTCTTCTATCAGCTTGAATCAGTCGGCCCATTCTCCTCTGACCTCTAGCATCAACAAGGCATTTTCGCCCACAGGACCGCCGCATACTGGATGTTTTTCCCTTTTCACACCATTCTTTGTAAACCCTAGAAATGGTTGTGCGTGAAAATCCCAGTAACTGAGCAGATTGTGAAATACTCAGACCGGCCCGTCTGGTACCAACAACCATGCCACGCTCAAAATTGCTTAAATCACCTTTCTTTCCCATTCTGACATTCAGTTTGGAGTTCAGGAGATTGTCTTGACCAGGACCACACCCCTAAATGCATTGAAGCAACTGCCATGTGATTGGTTGATTAGATAATTGCATTAATGAGAAATTGAACAGGTGTTCCTAATAATCCTTTAGTTGAGTGTGTGTGTATATATATATATACATACACAGTATATACTTATAAGTCAGTTAAAATATTATTTTAAAAAGTTCCAAATTCAAATGAATACAATTAATTTTTCTGCGCCTCAAATTTTCATACCTCTGCAGCTCAAATCTGTGCAACCCAAATTCCGGGAACAATTTCTACTTTGATTTAAAAATTCCTGCAACTCAAATTTCCATGCATTGAACTTTTGCTAATTAAATTTGCACAACTCGGATTTCGGCAACTCAACTTTCTGCAATGTGAATTTCTACAACTTGGACATCTGCAACTTAAAATCCCACAACCCGAATTTGTAACTGAAATTTTAAATAATAATAAATAAGAAACAAGTAAATAATCTTTGTAATAAATACATTCATACACTATATTGCCAAAAGTATTCGCTCAACTACCTTTACAAGCATATGAACTCGAAAATCTGGCCATGAGCTTTCTCTGATTTTGTTCATCGCTGCTGATTGGGTAGTGTAATTTTAAATTCAATCCAAGTCTGTTAGGCTGCATCTGCATTCCTGGTTTCTGATTAATCTCCATAATGTATATACTGTACACATTCACATTACTCATGCTGGATAAATGAAATAGTAAACCATGGCAAAATATCGTCCAGTTCTCTCACTTACATATGGTTATTAATTGACATCAAACTGATTTATAAAAGCCATACTTTAAAAATGCCGACTCCCAAAAATCCTGGATTCTCTAAATTGTAGTCGAGTGCAGCATAATTACTATATCTTGTCCAAAAAGTGGTTAGGATTATAATTGCAGCATGCGGAACACTGCATCAGGCTTGACTCATTATTCAAAGTAAACTATTTACTGTAAGCTGTTAACATTCAGCCAGCTTCCTTTAATCCGTTTCTGATTTACAGATACTTTAGAAAAGCGTATTGTGACAACATTTATTAAGCTAACACTCTTGTATTTCTGTATCAGCAAGGAATACAGCGGTACCTCGGCATACGAATTTAAATTGTCCTTAAGGCGAAATTTTATATTGTGAAACGCATTTTCCCATGGAAATATAATGTACACACGTGGACAAAATTGTTGGTACCCTTCGGTCAATGAAAGAAAAACTCACAATGGTTACAGAAATAACTTTAATCTGACAAAAGTAATAATTAAAAAAATATATATGAATGTTAATCAATGAAAGTCAGACATTGCTTTTCAACCATGCTTCAACAGAATTATTTAAAAAAATAAACTCATGGAACAGGCCTGGTCAAAAATGATGGTACCCCAAGAAAATACTGAAAATAATGTGACCAAAGGGACATGTTAATTCAAGGTGTGTCCACTAATTAGCATCACAGGTGTCTACAATCTTGTAATCAGTCAGTGGGCCTATATATAGGGCTCCAGGTAGTCACTGTGTTGTTTGGTGACATGGTATGTACCACACTCAACATGGACCAGAGGAAGCGAAGGAAAGAGTTGTCTCAGGAGATTCGAAAGAAAATTATAGACAAGCATGTTAAAGGTAAAGGCTATAAGACCATTTCCAAGCAGCTAGATGTTCCTGTGACTACAGTTGCACATATTATTCAGAAATTTAAGATCCATGGGACTGTAGCCAACCTCCCTGGACGTGGGCGCAGGAGGAAAATCGATGACAAATCAAAGAGACGGATAATCGGAATGGTAACAAAAGAGCCCAGAAAGACTTCTAAAGAGATCCAAGGTGAACTTCATGCTCAAGGAACATCAGTGTCAGATCGCACCATCCGTCGTTGTTTGAGCCAAAGTGGACTACATGGGAGACGACCAAGGAGGACACCATTGTTGAAAACAAATCATAAAAAAGCCAAACTACATGTTGACAAGCCACAAAGCTTCTGGGAGAATGTCCTATGGACAGATGAGACAAAAATTGAACTTTTTGCTCAAGGCACATCAGCTCTATGTTCACAGACGGAAAAATTAAGCATTTAAAGAAAAGAACACTGTCCCTACTGTGAAACATGGAGGAGGCTCTGTTATGTTCTGGGGCTGCTTTGCTGCATCTGGCACAGGGTGTCTTGAATCTGTGCAGGGTACAATGAAATCTGAAGACTATCAAGGGATTCTAGAGAGAAATGTGCTGGCCAGTGTCAGAAAGCTGGGTCTCAGTCGCTGGTCATGGGTCTTGCAACAGGACAATGACCCAAAACACACAGCTAAAAACACCCAAGAATGGCTAAGAGGAAAACATTGGACTATTCTAAAGTGGCCTTCTATGAGCCCTGACCTCAATCCTATTGAGCATCTTTGGAAGGAGCTGAAACATGCCGTCTGGAAAAGGCGCCCTTCAAACCGGAAACAACTGGAGCAGCTTGCTCATGAGGAGTGGGCCAAAATACCTGCAGAGAGGTGCAGAAGTCTCATTGACAGTTACAGGAATCGTTTGATTGCAGTGATTGCCTCAAAAGGTTGTGCAACAAACTATTAAGTTAGGGGTACCATCATTTTTGTCCAGGCCTGTTCCATGAGTTTTTGAGTTTTCATTTTTTTTTATAATTCTGTTGAAGCATGGTTGAAAAGCAATGTCTGACTTTCATTGGTGAACATTCATAGAATTCTTATTTATTATTACTTTTGTCAGATTAAAGTTATTTCTGTGACCATTGTGAGTTTTTCTTTCATTGACCGAAGGGTACCAACAATTTTGTCCACGTGTGTAAATAATCTAATTAACCTTAATTTATGATTCCTCTTGCCACCAGCTGCTTTAAAAATGAAATAAAGTGATTCCCTTTTATTCTAGCTAGCGAGCTTGCTAACATTCTTAGCACCCATGGTGCTATGTCTTCACTAAATCTTGCATGCAAAAAAAAAAAAAAAACATGAAATTTTTTGAATGGCTCCGGATGTACGTGCAACTTAGTCGGCGTTCGGTTCATTCGCTTTTATGCTGAAAATGCTTCGTATGCCGAGGCAAATTCCTTGCAAAATGTCAATAATTTCTTAAGGCGCGACGTTTGAATGTAAAGGTACCACCGTATGCGGAGCCCTCCCCAAATAAATGCTTCACAGAACTGAATTAATTCCCGACCTACATTCTCCATATTAACCAATAAATGAACTCTTTAAAGCAAATAATGAGAACACAGCAACCTCATCGCCAACCGCTGTTCTCTCCTGACGAGCACACATGACCCATAATGCATCCCACTAACGCAAACTCACGGATTCGGTCATTTTAATGGCTTCAGTGGGAGGCGCCAGTGGGGTGGTAACTCTGTGCGGCGAAGCCGAGGCACGTTCTTGAAAAGAACCATTATTCTATCAGCGTGCGGCGTAGCGCGGACCCGCTTTCACGCGTCCAACGTGGTTTCTTTAGTAATGATGTCACTCACTTGTGTGAAAACATCTTTCAGTCAGCAGTGATTGTTTATATTAATCAGGACGAAAGAGACAAAGGAGAAGGGAGAAAGCGGTGTTGTTTAATGTGTAGGAGAGTGCTAGGTTTTTATTTAGTAAGGAACGGACCACATGGGGTGTGCTGCTATAGGAAATAAATCAACAAATCTTTAGTTTTGTCCGCTTACTTGCTGTACCGGGAGGGGGGGAAAAAAAAGAAAAGGAGAGAGCTTAAATCTTAAGCACTGTTCACTTTCAACATCTATTTTTACTCACTATCTGCAAGACTCAATTATAAAAGGCTCTTTAGTTTTTAAGGAGCTGCTTCTCTGATGATACAAAGATTAACTAAAGGGGAAAAAAAAGATTACAATAAAGATGAAGACATAATGAACTCTACATAATAGTAATCAGTGGATTGCAGTATCCAGATTTTTTTTTTTAAAGGACAGTATAATTGAAGAAGTAATGAATTGCATGAGCGCGGTTTTGTGTGCGTGTGTGTATGTGTGTGTGTGTGTGTGTGTGTGTGTGTGTGTGTGTGTGTGTGTGTGTGATGACTGCACATTATTATTATTATTATCGGAGAGTAAAGACACTAAAGAAAAGAACGGAGAACAACAGAGAGCACAGAAGATTGAGGGAAGAGCAGGAAGGAGAGAGCGGCGTCTTATTCAACAGGCACATTAGAGGCGTGTAAGAACGCGAGCCTGTCATACTTCATTAGTTCCTGGAAACAATAGAATTTAGTCATGCGCTGAGTTATTACTTTCCCTCGCTTTGCACTTCCGTGTCTCTCTCTCTCTCTCTCTCTCTCTCTCTGTCTCTGTGGTGTTATGAGGAATGTCAGCGCAGATCTGACTGCTCTGGAAATGTCTATTAGCACGATTCTTCTCCCATGTAATTACAGCCCCGAAATGACGGGCCCCTCTCGCTAAACATGAGCCGTACATGTTTACACGTGTTCAGAGCCATCAGCGTGAAGCGGTAAAACGGATCGAACACGAGGAGCGCTTCGTCCTTACTCGCACACCAGCGGACCGCGGCCTGTCATGTCCTGGCTTGTAATGTTTAATTAAAGCGAGACCTTTTTACTCTTTACATTTGCATTCAGACCTTCCATGTTCTTGTTACAAATCATTACAGAACATTTCTTTTTTGGCTAGTTAACTGTATCATTGAAGGGAAAATCCACATTGAAGGTCTTGCATATTAATCCTTACAGTCCTGATATTTATCCTACTGCTGAGATTTTCTTTCTTGCTTCGACAAAAAGTATTTGGACAAACCTGTTAATTATTGACTTGAGGTGCTTTAATCAGTCAGGCCCCTTATGCTCAGTGATGGACAATCTTAATGCTTCAGCATACCAGGACATCTTGGACAAGGCTGTGCTCCCAACGTAGTGGTAACAGTTTAAGGAAGGCTGTTTTCTATTGTGACATGACTGTGCCCCCAGTGCACAAAGCAAAGCACTATAAACACAGTTTGATGAGTTCGGTGTGGAAGAACTCGACCGGCCCCAACACCGATCCCTGACCTCAACCTCATTGAGCACCTTTGGGATGAACTGGAACGGCACGCCAGGCCTTCTCATCTCATCCAACATCAATGCTTGATGTCATAAACGCTCTACAGAATGAATGGGCACAAATTCCCACAGAAACACTCCAAAGTCTTGTGCACAGCCTTCCAAGAAGAGTGGAAGCTTTTATAGCTGCAAAAGAGGGCCGACTCCATATTGAAGTATATGTACAGGGTGGGCCATTTATATGGATACACCTTAATAAAATGGGAGTGGTTGGTGATATTAACATCCTGTTTGTGGCACATTAGTATATGTGAGGGGGCAAACTTTTCAAGATGGGTGGTGATCATGGTGGCCATTTGGAAGTCGGCCATCTTGGATCCAACTTTTGTTTTTTCAATAGGAAGAGGGTCATGTGACACATCAAACTTATTGGGAATTTCACAAGAAAAACAATGGTGTGCTTGGTTTTAACGTAACTTTATTCTTTCATGAGTTATTTGTAAGTTTCTGACCACTTATAAAATGTGTTCAATGTGCTGCCCATTGTGATGGATTGTCAATGCAACCCTCTTCTCCCACTCTTCACACACTAATAGCAACACCGCAGGAGAAATGCCAGCACAGGCTTCCAGTATCCGTAGTTTCAGGTGCTGCACATCTCGTATTTTCACACCATAGACAATTGCCTTCAGATGACCCCAAAGATGAAAGTCTAAGGGGGTCAGATCGGGAGACCTTCCAAATGGCCACCATGGTCACCACCCATCTTGAAAAGTTTGCCCCTCACATATACTAATGTGCCACAAACAGGACGTTAATATCACCAACCACTCCCATTTTATTAAGGTGTATCCATATAAATGGCCCACCCTGTATTTGCATATACATAATACTTTTGTATTATTTCTTTGTATCTACTGTGTGCCTTTAACCCCGCCCCTAAACCCTGACTTGAGTTGGGTGATTAGTACAAATAGTTACTTCCAATTTCAAACAAAATAAGAGTTTATTTTCAAAGCGCACGCTTTTTAATTACTTTTTGTTTTTCAACCTGAAAATCCACCATTTTTAATATATTTTTGTAAAATATTGCATTCATTTTCTCCTAATTATGTTTTTCGATGTTTTTTCTTCCTGAGCCTTGGCAGTTGTACCATTTCCTGGTTCTCGTCTGCGTGTCTGACCTTGAACACTCATTCCCATCCTCTCCCACTGTGGATGAAACTGACCGTGATGATTGGATTAGCCTACATAAAGAAACTCTGCCTCAGGCTCTTAATTGTTACAGTGCAGTCGATGGTCACAGCGATTTTCTCAGAACTCTCTCGTCTAGCCTCGCTTTAAAGAAAGCCTAATTTTTTGCCCCAGTCCTTCCTTTCTCTTTCATGTCTTGGTTGAAGGATAGAAGTTGGCAACTGTTGACAGAATGTCCCTTTCTAGTATTCATAAATTCACAACACAGATTTTTACACAACCCAGTGTAAACCCCTCAACCTTCTGAGTTCTGACCAGCTAAAGATCTCCTTCCCTGCCAGGATACGGCACATCAGAGCATCTTTGAGGGCGTCTCACCTCTGTAGCGCAGCAGGAGGGAACCTGTCCTCGGCCGCTTCTCGCCGGTAAAGTGGATGGAGATCTGATTGCTTGAGCTTTTCACCACTAGCCCTTTAACCAGCCCTGACTTGTTGGCCAGGATGGAGGGCTCGAGGCCACCCAAGTCTTCCAGCACCACGTTCTCGCCTTCCACCAGCGTCACGTTCAGCACCTGCGGACGCACATTAACAGTGTGTATTACGGTGTTATCATGAGGATTACCTGAAGCACAGCTTTCTGGATTAGAACGTAAGATTAAGGGGCGAAATGGAAAAAAACATACTCTGTCTTCTGTAGAGTCTTACTTCTATACAAGTGTCCTACAGCTTCATTCACTTGTCGAACTCGTCTAGTCTCATTTGTATTAAGATGTGAAGGATTTCACATCGTTCATCACCCAGAATCCATTAAAGCTTCAGGCATATTAGAACTTTTATTCTCCTAACTGATGAAGCTTTGCTTAGTCACTTTATCTTCTTTCTGCTGCATAACCCTGAATTTTTTTCTTCATTGAACTCTGAGTCACATTTTGAGTTCTGAGTCACTTTAATTCATAGTTTGGTTTAAAGGGCAGTTCGAAATGTGTGTACTTGGGAGAGCTCTTAAAAGGGGTCAGGCTTTAGAACTTTTATAGAAGTTTTGGAGATGTCTTAAGAAATCTACTGTATAATTTTAGAGGATTTATACTCTGGATGTATATTTAATTCAACAATCTGTTACAGATATCGGAGTCTAACACTCAAATATGCGAGCGCTATACAGAAAGAAATGCAAAAGTAATAGGCAAAAATTTTTTATTAACTGAGACAGTACTGTGCGAAAGTCTTAAATAAATGACCTTGATGAAATGATTTATGTTTGAATGATTCATAGGTTACAAGCAAAGAACATTCCTCCGATACCGAAGTGGAAATAATGAGAGACAAGACGTACTTAAGGAAACTTGGAGAATGATTCTTTAAGACCAGGATACACCTCCATAACTCCATAGTCGTTCCTGATTTTTCTTTCTTTCTCCACTGTAAACAATGCCGAAGGTGTCAAGAATATGCAATAATCTCATTCGAACAGCTGATATTGCGATGTATCTGCTACTTATGCTTTGTAATACCTTCATATCAGCTCTAATCTGAGGTGCTGGTTGTTAGTTGGTGATTTCTGAGGCTCGTGTCTCGAAACGAACTTCTCCACTGCAGCAGAGGTAACGTTTTGGTCTTGCTTTCCTGGGAAGGTCTTCATGAGAGACAGTTTCATCATGGAGCTCGATGGGTTTTGCAAACACACTCGACAAAACTGTTCTCGCAAGAACTCTTCCAGAAAGGCTGACCTTCATGTCTTAAAATAACAACTGACTGTTGCTGTTGTTACATAATTACCTAATGTGCTGTATCATAGTTTTGAAATCTCCAGTGGTGTTCTAGAATTGTAGAAAATCAAATCTTTTGTTGAGTTCAAGACAAACCATACAGTTGGGGAGACCATCATTAACGACGAAGGGGACATTCAAAGAGGATTCAACGGTTGGGTTATGGTGGAGACAATGTCAAGCAAAAGTTACGCTACCAGCATGTGCAGCTTTAATATCTTATGTCAGTTCATGAAAAAAAAATTATCCCACTTTTCCATTATTTCAGGTCCCCCCCATCTCACCTATGCGGTTTGACTATGCTTTGTGATGAACCGTATTTATGGACACCGCGCGAAACCGTGTAGGTGAGATAGGGGTATAACTATATTTTAAACAATCCTATAGCAATCCTATCCAAAATCCTGTTGTGTACAGTACAATGAAAACAAGCATTCTTTTTTATCTTCCAAACATCATCTTACAGGAAAAATAATGGCTACATCAGGTGATGGTTGGTTTTAATTTTGTTTCAATGAACTATTTGGAAAAAAAATTACAAATACAAAAACCCATCCTAAGCCTCACTATACGCCTCATACATTTTCATTAGTGGGAATAGCTTAAAAGTTTGTAATGAAATTACTTTTTACTCTTACTACTACGGAGAAAATACTGCGTTTTATTTGAACTTCATCTTTTCCAGCACTGAACAAATCAGTAATCAGGATTAACGTAAAGGACTGGAGTGAGTTCAACACCCAGAGGCGGACACTAAACCCCAAAAACATAAACATGCAGTCCTTTGTTAACATTTCCCCAAACCCTCAATATAGCTGTGCATGAACAAAACCCCTACATAAAGAACCTCACATCAAAGTTTAAATAGGTTTTGGATTTTTTAACTCGACTAGACAAAGTGTGCACCAAAAGTCCAGTCGTATTCAAACTGCATCATGATCGAAAGTTCAGTGACTGCCGTCGTTTAATGAGAGCACATCAAGGGGGAAAAAAAACACCCTTGCACAGCAAAAAAGGTCAGCGCTCTAATTATTGCAGCATTCAGAGCTCTGAGTGAGGAGATTTGTACCGAGGGAGTTCCATTACTGAGTCAGATCTGGAGGCCTTGGCGAGGGCAGGACCCCCCCTTCTGACTGCCTTTCTCAGGTAATGAAAGTGTCAGAGCGAGAGAAGAGACTCAGCCGCAGCGCAGTGCCAAAATTAATTTGGCCACTCTGGAGGAACCGGTCGGCCCTCGTCATCCGAGAAGAAGAGGAGAGACGATGTCGAGGGACCTCTCATCTCCGTACACTTAATAAAATCCGTTTGTAATTTAGCTGCTTTTTTATGAGTCTAACAGCAAGCTTTTTTTAAATGAATAAAACAATGCTGACAACAAACGTCTTGAAAATTTGAACACGTATAGAAATCGACACACTCATGGACAGGAATGCAAGAATTATTATTATTATTTTTTTTTATAATTCTGAATACATAACCATGATTCTTTTTTTTTTTTTTTGGGGGGGGGCTTGTCTTTAAAAATAACTTGAAGGATGGCAAAGGTTAATCTATATGCTAACGTTACTTTGCATTTGTTTGAACACCATCATTTATCAATCGAATGCAATGCAGCAGTCGCTCAAATCAGCCTTGCCTGTAACTTTGCACATATTTTATAGCTTAACGTAATTTTGACAAGTTTAGTTGCATTAAAATTCACCCCCTGTATAGTTGTCTTGAATGGAAAAATCTAGTTATGGACACCAAAACCTTTAAAAAAAATTTTTTTGTATGCAAATATTTATCTCTGTCAGTTTCAATTTGAACATTTTAAAATGGCACCGTTGAAGCCTAGTGGTCATTCAAAGAACTGCAAATTTTGGCACTGTTGTGTTCAGACCCTGAGGTCGTACATGGCTGACAATTGTCTATCAAAAAATCCAAATTACGTTAGTCACCTACTAATACAGTAAGTATTTAGAGCATTGGTGGCTCAGTGTTAAGTTTCTCGCTTGCCATGCGGATTCAAATCCCACCCAATGCCCAAACCCCTTGCACGGATAAAAAGGGAGGATTGCGTCAGACAGGGTATCCGGCATTAAACTTGTGCCAAGTTGTTTTGTCCTCTGTGGCGACTCCTCGACAGAAGCAGCCAAAAGACAACAACTTACAAATAGTTAGCAAAGTAGTTGAGTAGCCAAGTAGATAGGCAAAAAAACATGGCGCATAATGTTACAGGAAAATCTTCAACACTGATGTTTGTAGTGGTCCAACATGAAGCCAGAAAATGCTAGCATGGTGTTTTATCGTTTCTATTTGAAATATTACTAGTACTAGCGAGCTAGTTAGCGGTAAGTGTAATGTTGCGGATGTTGTGGTTTTCTAGTAAGTCGTCCAAAAAGACGTAGTAAAAAGGTTCAGCGGTAAAGCATTAGCTATTGCTGTGTACAAGGTTTGCTTATGCAAAACCAGCCAAAAGATTAAACAGGCCCGCGCTTAAAGGAATCTGAAGCGCAGTAATGTTTCTTTCTGAACAAAGGAACAATCTTCCTACTAAAAACATGTACTTTCCCTACGAATAAAAGCAGCATGGAGAGAATACGAGAGAGAGAAAAACAGAGCAGCGCTTTATGTTTAGCTTCGGCATTGTGAGGAAAAACCATTTGCCGATTATCTCACGGGCCGCAGCTGAATTCGAAACAAGTGCACTTCAATCCTGTCCTCCTTTCTCTCTCACTCGTGTCCTCCAGGGTTGCTGTTTGATGCTGGCTTATACAATCATACACACATTGGTGTTTCAGCCCCTTGCCTGCCTCTGAAGGACGCCGATGCTGGTTTATATTTAACAGCCTGCGTTTTGAAGATTACTTTATTAGAGAGAGGCAAGGCACAAAACTGCACTAGTGCTCTAGAAATAGATTAGTTCTTCAAAAGCTGCTTCTCGGTCCATCTGGTGTGGTAGTGTGAATTTAACCCTGTCTGACACTGTAACGGAAGCAAACGGACTAAATTCCTCCCGTCAGTCAGAGGACACCTCGGTTATGCCCTGGACACACTGGGAAACACAAAGAAACAAATCATCTGTATTTTACTGAGCACCTTAAGACACACAGGATGGAAAAAATACAAAAGGGACGTAACAGGAGGGGGAAAAAAAACTTTTTTTTTTTTTTTTTTTGCTGAGATGGTTAAGAGTATATCTGGGTCAGTGCAAGAAGAATCACTGTTAGACAAGAACTATTTGTTTTTCTTTCTTTCTTTTTTTATTTTGAAAATGACAAAATAATTGAGTGATTAAGTGCTCGTCTTATGATCCGGAGATCAGAAGTTCAAATCCCGGGTGATGCTGTAGCCTCCCGCAGCCGGGAGCCTCCTGTAGAGAGAGCTTATTGGCCGAGCTCTCTCAGCGGGGTCAGACTCACTTGGCGCTCTCACACCAATCACGGCTTTACAGCTAATCACGGACATCTGTCTGCTCATGTAAGAGGAAAGAAAGGATAGCATTGTCCTACAAGAGTGTTACGCCATGTGACACTGATGCCAACCAGCCGCATCTTTTCGAAGTGGTGTAACACACTCGGATGAAAGCGCTATCTACTCCGTCAGCCATGCTAGCCATGATTGTATAGCGTCGCGTTACTGTCCGCATCCCTCACTCCCTGAGACAGCTTGGCCTAACAGCTCTTTCTAGACTCCCCGGGTACTGGAGGCCAGTGTTGGGTGTAACGCGTTACAAAGTAACGCATGAGAGAACTGAGAGATGTAACGAGTAATTTAACGCGTTAGGTTAAGTATTCAAGTACTCAGTTACATTCAGGTACTCAGTTACTTTTTCAAAAATGTAATCCGTTATTCAGACAATTTATGTAATTCGTGGGCAGACAGCAGTCATTCCCAATTCATTAGTGTGTGTGTGTGTGTGTGTGTGTGTGTGTGTGTGTGAGAAAGTCATCCTACAAGCACCGCCCCCGATAACCGCCCCCCACCCCCCTCATGATGAACTGTACGGTATTAGTAATTAACAGATTATGGGCCAAACTTCGCTGAGTGATGATGGTAGAATAATTATTAAGGTCTTGACTAAAACAACATGCATGAGGAAGCGTCACCCGGGATTTGAACTTGTGATCTCCAGATGATGGAGTTACCGTTACATTTATATATATGTAGTTGATCTAACCAGTACATGATTGTAGATGATTAACCAGTAGAATAATGATGATTATTGAACAAATAAAACGGAGAGATTGTTAAATTTCTGTTACCATGCGTGTGTGAGGTTAGGACGTCGTGTCCTTTTGTTTTATGATTGGTCACAAGAGTTTGGTGACGCCTGTGATTGATTGACTAAAAACCTAGAGCATAAAAGTTGCAATAGAGAGACTGCTTTTATTTTCTTCTATGTACATATTTGTCTTTTGTGTCATTTAAGGGCTCTCTTAGTGTTTGCATTCCTTTCGTGCAATGTATTTGTTCATGCAATGTGTTGTGTTCAGCTAAGCGCTCTTTAAAATGATATCTGAATCGGACAGATAGACGCTGTGCACCCGGCGACATGACGAACTATCTGCCGTTTCTACAGTTTAATGATTAAAGGAAATGGTCCATGTAACAAGTTTGAGAGCTCCCCACTGTGAAAACACATGATAGACCCAGGGTAAGTTTGAACTTTTATTTTCTTTCACACCCCCTTGGCGCACACACACACACAGAAGCAAGACCCAGCTCGCTGTGTACCGTAGCAGCTCGACCGCTTCAACAGAAATCTCTCTCTCACACACACTCACACACTCACCGTACTGCCAGACAGAGCTGTTAACTTTCTTTAAACCCATCCCCCATGATGCAGGCCAGCACTAAGCCACCCCTCCCCCCTCGGGACAGTTTACAATAGCAAGCTCGGACCTTGCCATTTACTCAGGCATCTTTATGTAACTTTGGGACGCTGATCTAAAGTCGGTGTAAAAGTTCCTCTCCTTGCAGAATGTCTGGTTTTGTTTAAAAGCGATAGAAGTATTAATGTTCCAATAGTTTTCATTTCACATTTGAAGTAGAAACGAAACCCTGAACTTTGGAGTGTAATTGTTATGTCATTATTATAATCATTGTTATTATTGTTTTTTACTTAGTAAGTCTTAATTGAGGCTTAGTACTTAAAAATAACAAGATAAGAAGGAAAAATAACATAATTAGTCAAATTAAGCGGAAAATAACGAGATGTTTAGTCAAAATAACAGTAATTTGTTCCATTAAAATTCGAAAACCCCTAGTCGTATTTGTCTGTCTATTGATGACACCATCCTATCGCTCCCCTTCACAATGATCGAAGTAACGGAATTGCAAAACTCAAAAACAGAAGTACACCCAGAGCACAATCTTTGCAAAGGGCCTCGGATGGCTCCCTGCCTCCAGGGAACACGCAGCGACTTAACCAAAGCGCCGACCGTCGCCCGGGTGTGATGAGAAGCTCGGCTGAAACCTGCCGCTCTCTGTAAGGCGAAGCTCTCGGGAAAGTGCTGAGGGAGCATTGCAGAGGCCACTGTTATTTTCGCCCGGGTGTCCACATTCAATTATGGAAGGGTTATAGGCTTTAGATTCTGCTCCCAGGAGGGGGGCAAGTCTGTGGCATGGGGAGCTGCGTGTAATACAGTAGCGGTGTGAGATGAATCTTAAGCATGTGGCCTACATAGAAATGCTCTCAGTATGATCAGGGCGTTTTTTCGAAATAGACAGGAGGGAGTATGAATGATGTGTACCAGGAGACAAACGCAAGAAGCCTTCCGCTGTCCTTGTCTGCTATATTTGCCTCCCTGTAAATAAGATAAGTCGTTATTGAACATCCTGCCGTGTCAATGTCTAATACACATAGCCCTGACATATGCACTGGAGGACGGGACGAGTCCCCACAGGCCTGTCATCTGTCACAAACTCTGCAGCCTGTCACCGCGAGCTCGCGACAGCTGTCTGCTTTTCAATTATTAAGAATCATAACTGTGCTAGCCCGAATGAGCATCGCTCCTGTTGATGAATGCCAGCCAGGACGCCGAGGGGACCACCTGAAGTGCGCCGAGCATCAACACAGCCATTATCCATGGATCTGGATACGGACCAAACTAATAGATGTTGGTCTTTAATGAGTAGGAGGATTTTGCTTTAGGCTGCATAAAGAGACGAAATGTCGAAGTGAAAATGTTCACTATTGGCAACAGATTTGGTCCGTAATAGTCCAGACATCCTACTGCATAACCTCATTCTAGGGAGAAACGCTCACCCACTCACTTGGTTTCAAAAGTTTTTATTTCTGGCATGTTGTGTATGGGAGCCATTCAGGGAGCTGTTACCAAAATGCGCGAGTCTCCCGGAACTCCTGGGAGTAGTGGGATGTCTGATCTACTTGACTTATGTCTTGATGTCTTGAAATCCCAATGTGGTTTCAGCTTCTGCAGTGTTACCTTTTGTGGCGACTCCTTCCATAAATGTTAAATAAAATGTATAGAGATGATCATTTTTCGAGTGGTTCACTCGAAAGAGGCCCCGAATATTCTGTAATAACTCTCGCTAGGACGAAACAATCAGAACAAAACAACGTACATTGTGCTCCTCAGTATACGGAGCTTCGAACACATACATAATGTACAGTACTGTAGGCCCCAGACATCCATCACACTGTGCTTTCCCCTTGATATCATTGCCAATACATTCGGGAACATGGAGAGCCGCATCGAAATGTGTCTGGCAGAAAACGGGAATCACTTTCAGCATCGTACTATAAGTAATGCAATCAGTTACACATCTGTTAAGGCATGTAGCGTATTTTATTTTTTTGGTTCAGATAGCGAGGGTTATTACAGTCATTAATATTCGGGGCCTCTTTCGAGTGAATCACCCTATATAAGAATTGACAAATGAGCGGTTGTGGAGCTCCACATGTTAAGCAGATATTTACGCTCCCACACTAAAGGAAAAAGGCGTTTTGATTATTTCATGTTTTGAATAATTATGGAATAACCTTTAACGCAATAAGTACAAGACAGCCATGTGCAGTTTGGCATTTGGTAGCGACGTGATAAAGTAAGTGACGCCCACGTGTGGGTGTAACGGACATGCACGCTTGACGCTTGCATGCTTTTTAGACGTACAGCGGCGTTTGCGAGAAGCTCACAGCGAGGTAAAAAGAGCTGAGTTATAAAAGTAGGATATTTCACGAATTGGTATTCAATTAAAATCGCAAGCAGAGAGGGTGAATGTATCTGTCCAGGACATCGCGCTTGTCCTTCAGACAATGTCTCAACAAGCGAAAGGATTTTAATGAACACTCGAATGAACCGCTGACTTGGGGGCCAGGATGGGAATTTAAAAAGCAGCGGGATGGTGGAAAAGTAAAAAGAAAAAGAAAGAAAGGGAGGCATGGATGCGCTGTGGATTGTGTGTATATTTGTGTAGCATGGCACACAGTGTGTGGTGTGTGATGTATATTGAGAAACGTCGAGGCTTACACCAGGACTTTCCTCCTGTCAGTGATATGCGGATAATGACTAGAGCGGTGCGTGTCTCGGTGGCTCAGCGCAGTGCGTAGGGGTGAAGCCCGAGTCTTATCGTGGAACACAGATACAGATTGCTACACTCCTGTGGACCCAGCCAAGCATGTGTGTACAGTATGTGTGCGTGCGTGCGTGTGTGTGTGTGTGTGCTCCTTCACCTCAGGGCAGAGACTGGCTATCTGTTCAGTGTTCCAACAATCTGAGTTTCAGAGAATGTGAAATGCTTTAACGTGCCTCGCTGGTCATCACAGACGGTCAGCTTGTTAAGCGTTCTCGCAGACTCGCTGGGGAAAGATGAGGATCGGCTCGGTCGATGCCAGAGACTTAAGGTCCCGTTAATCCTTCAACTGTTACCAAGAAAATATAAGAAAATGTGCATTTAATTATTTAAAAAATGAGAATAGTAGTGCTTTAAAAGTGCAGATATTTCAGCTCCCACTTTTAAGGAAATTCCATTTTGGATGGAATAACTTTAATTATTCGAACTAACCCGTATTTTTCATAACGTGTCAAATTAATGGAAAATGATTCACCAAGCATGTAGAATGTAGAAAACAATATTTCTAAAGTATTCTCATTAATATACAGTGTTTCACGGCGAAGTGTGAGCTACTCTTTTCTAACTGCGTTATGTTAAACATTACCCATCAGCCCTTGCACATCACATCGTATCACCTTGCTAGAGCATCTAAATGATTTTCTCTGCTTTCTCTGTCTAGCTCCGGTCGCTGGTGTGTCACGTGTAGCCGTACCTCACGTTCACTGATCATGTTTATGATTTGAAGGTTTACGACAGGGCAGCTGCGGCTCAGCGGTTAAGGTTGTGTGTTACTGATCAGAAGGTCGTGGGTGTCAAGCCCCAGCATTGTAAAGCTGCCACTGTTGCCACAAGGGCCTTAACCTTCTCTGCTCCAAGGGGGCCTTATCATGGCTGACCCCGAGCTCTCATCCCAGCCTCCTAACAAGCAAAAAAAAAAAAAAAAAAAATTTTTAATCGCAGTGCGTTATTGTTTATGTTAATGAAAGTCAATGACTTTCTATGTTGCTTGATTTGGTTAATATGAATTTGCCTGCACGTTCAGGCACAATGCTGTAGGTGTTATTAAATTATTAAATTGTATTTCATTTACGTTATTCAATTTCGGATCTTTATTATGCTAATTTTTTTTATTTGTTGTTAAAGGTGGTGTAGGGGGGCCTCCGAGTGGCGCAGTGGTTAAAGCGCTCGCCCTATCATCCGGAGATCGCTAGTTCGAATCCCGGGTGATGCTGTAACCTCTCGCAGCCGGAGGTCTAGAGAGAGCTGATTGGCCGAGCTCTCTCAGAGGGGAGGGATGAGAGGTACATAGTGCTCCCACATTAATCACGGCTCTACAGCCAATCAGGGGCGTCTGTGAGCTCACGCAAGCGGAAGGAGCGGATAGCGCTGTCCTCCGAGTGTTACTCCTCCGCCAACGTGTGTGTGAGCGAACAGTCCGAAAAGATGCGGTCGGTTCCGAGGAAACACATGATAGTCTTCGCCTCCCGACTGACTGGTCGTAGTAGCCTTAATGTGAGAGCCCCCTAGTGACGTGGAGGAATTGGACACGACTAAATTAGGGAGAAAATCGGGGAAAAATCCAAAAAAAAAAAAAAAAAAGGTGGTGTAGGGGTTAACACTGTTGCCTTGCACCGCCAGGGTTCGGGTTCGATTCCCGTCTCATGTGCATGGAGTTTGCATGTTCTCCCCGTGCTTGGTGGGTTTCCTCCGGGTACTCCGGTTTCCTCCCACAGTCCAAAGACATGTAGGTTAGGCTAACTGGCGTTCCTAAATTGCCCGTAGTGTGTGTGTGTGTGTGTGTGTGTGTGTGTCCCTGCGATGGATTGGCACCCTGTCCAGGGTGAACCCTGCCATGTGCCCAAAGTCTCCTGGGATAGGCTCCAGGCCCCCCATGACCCTGAATACAGGATAAAGCGGTATAGATGATGAGTGAGTGTTATTAAAGGAAACTTTACCTGCATGCATATTCCAACAGTTTTACTGTAAAATGAGATTTATTAATTTTGGACATTTTTTGAGAAAAGAGGAAGGAATTCTTCTAATTATTACAAACTGCAAACAGACTTTACTACAAGAGAGAATTCAATCACAAGAAATAGGCTCATATACATTCTCGTTACTGCATTATGTGTACTTTCTACATTAATTTCATCCTCTTTTATTAATATTTCAGCTTGCTTGTTCATTCTTTCTATTATCTCAACTTACAGTATGCACAGTTTTGTTCCCACCTGTATTTATAATCATCTACAATAATCATGCACATGTATGTAGAAAAAGTATATTTGTATTATTTGACACCATTTTAACCTCATTAATGCGCCTTGATTATAAACAGTGTTTCTCTTTCTTTCTTTTTTAACATTTCAGTGTAAATTTTGCAAAATGCTATAAATTCACCTGACACGGTTTTGTCCCAATAGATAAATTAGTGTGCAGTTGTGTCTGTGGCCATGTAAATATGCAATTGGTGCGTTAATAATAATAATAATAATAATAATAATAAACATTATGTATAGGTACGTGCATATATAATACACACACACAAACACACACACACACAGCAAGCTTATGTCTTAATTATCCTTTCTGTAGTGAGTCATTGGAAGCAACTTGGAACAAAGAAAAAAAAGTGTTGTTTTGTTGCCCACAACGTTTTAACTACAAAGAAAAAAAAAAACTTTAACGCAATGAAAAATTTTGGTTGACAGCATCGACAGGGACTTTCCACTACGAGTTTCAGTTTCACTGGTTTCTGATGACAGCAGCTTATCATGGTAGAAGGACGCACCGTATTATACACTCCGATCAGGCGTGAAACATCTTCATACAATATATGTCTGTGGTCCCATAAGGTTATAATAGACTGATTAAAGAACGGGGCGGAGCAGACGTGACCAGGCGTACCAATGCAATATCTTCCTGCACACAGTGTGTGTATGCTATGTCTCATACGTCATTAGGCATCTCCTGAGTGCTGTAACAGTACAGTATCTCTCTGCTTAATTTACTGTTGGCAATATTACTTTATTAAATGTTGAAGTGTGTCAAGGCTCCCAAATGCAGTCAAGTGCTAGGGATGGTGCAAAGCTTTTAAAAGAAGAATATCGGAGAGATTTGTAATGAAAAAGATTTTTATAGATAGCCGTGTGTGAATCCAGACAATAATGAGCAAAATTCAAAGAAGACGTTGATTGAATTTTTATGTCAAACTCTGCATTTGTAAATGTAATATCACTGGGAAACAACAGAAATACTGAATGAATTATGAAATTAAGGATCATACGAAATATGGTAATTAAGTCTTTTTACTATTAATCTTTACCTACTGCATGTTCGGACTAATGTGTACTGCTGTATATAGATAATTATGAATGTTATTGGCTCATAATGAAAATCTGGCAAAAATTGTTTGGATTTTTGCCAGGAAAAAGTTTTTTTTTTTTTTTTTTTTTTAAATAACTATTTTTTGACAACCCCTCAGCTTGCAGCATATGTTCCGGCTGTCATACTACAACATACAGTATGTTCTCACACTGTAGGTGAAAAGTACCACCTACAGAAAACTAAGGAAAAACTTTCACCCCAGTCTTCCTGCATCTGTCTGAGTGATTATGAGGTGTTTGTCAAAATATACAGAGGCATGGTCATCTCCTGTCAAGCCCTGTGTGTTTCCCACTCTTCCTTCTTATAGTAACGTGATATAACACGGCCGTGGATGTGTTTATCAATCAAACAAACCAAAAAAATACCCTTTACTGATGGTAGAAATGAACGAGAGATTTTTCTTTAGAGTCGTATTTATAAATTGCTTTGGTTTTCATTAGTATGTCTCGATGCCTTTAATTAGCTACCTTAACTAACTGTCCATATGTTTATGACATCACATAGGTTAGAGAAATCTATATGAGAAACCTGAACATAGTAGTGGACCACACACACACACACACACACACACACACACACACACACACACACACACACACACACACACACACACACATTGGAACTTTAATTTGTCTGGTGTGCTGTATGGTTTATCAAACAGAAAACTAAGCAATATGCCTACAAACGTTTACAAATGTGTTATGCAGTGCTGTTCAAAAGTATTTGCCCCTTCATGTTTTTTTTTTTGCTTGTATATTTGTTATACGATTCAGATCATCAAACCCATTTTAATATAACCCAAAGATAACCTAAATAAATACAAAATGCAGATTTAAAATGATGTATAATGATATATGATGTATATATACACAGAGTCAGCCAAAATACTCCAGAAAAAGAAAAATAGTATGAGGTTTATTATATTTGAGGTATACAATATTAATTCAATATAATTATATAATGTTTAACACCAAATTTATATAAATATATTATGTATATTTATACAAATTTACATTTTCCTTAAGTGTGTATAAATTCTCTCTCTCATTATAAATATTTACAATTTTATTTTTACTAGCATTTTACTATCTTTTTTTCGTTAACCTTTCCACAGTTTTGTCCATGTACCATCAAACCAACATGACTATATTATAGTATAGACGCCAATCGTGTAAATAAGCCCACATACAGTATTCTATTCATGTACAACAGGAAATCATCAGAGCCACTGCTGTGTCTTAGAAAGCTAGCAGACCTGTTTTTGCTTTGTTTACTCTAGAATTGTATTTTTGACAGTTGTAATGGGACGAGCACATTCACACATCACATCTTATCCTTGGCCGTCCACACCGTATTTTAGTCGCTGACCACATGCACGGTGCAACTCTCAGGGTCCTGATTTGCATCCCTGCTGCCGGATTCGAGTGCCATGGCGAATGCAATGCTGCCGACAGGAACAACAACAAAAAAAATGGTTGCGCAAAAAACGAATACCTCAGAAACGAATCTGGGTAGCCCTGTCTAACTGTTTATCTCTTCTGAACATTTGCGTCACTTCATCTGACTCTCGTTATCAGACTGCGTCTGAGCTGTTTCCGAAAAATATGAGCAGGGGGGTAAGGAACACTGATTGTCCTGTTCATACCTGGAGTGCATTTTCAACATTTCCACTAGACATAATAAAATGGCTGAGCACTAGACTCGGCTGTGCGAGTTAGAAGTGCTGATGAGTACAAATCCAGTGCAGTTTGGAGAGAAGCTCTCATCTGGAGGGTACTTTAAGGGCCAGGGGAGTGATGATTAATATGATTTATTCATGCGCTGCCTCATGATACAAAGACAGGCCATGCTTAATGCTCAGGATTTCCTTACATACGGCACGTGTACTTCCGACGGGACAAATATTTTCCCAAACCAGGACTTTTCTCGCGCGTCCAAAGTCTCGTTTACAAAACATGAATTACGATGCAAGATAGATTTCCTATCATTCAAATAAAGGAGATTGAACCCAACTAGCCGCTTGTGAATTTGCTCCGGGGTTTAGCTCCGCATTCATTTGAATACATGCGTATTTTGAAGCCGAGCCATCTGCTTTTCACCTCTTCATCACGTCTCGAGGTGCCCTTGCCGCCGCCGTCCTCCGGTGGGAAATAACGTCTCCTCTCGATTTCTCCTTTATGATGCCTAGCTGGGCCGAGGAGCAATTAATGTCACCTGAAAGCAATTCTCGGGGTGGGGGGACGCTACGGGAAAAACTCATTTCAGCTCTGGTGTCAGGACCCTGGAAAGCTCATCAGGATCAGGCAGCCCTGTTTTATGTCCTGTCAGTGTGCTGGAGGGCTCCGGCATCAATGCTTCTCCATCACCTCTCATCTCAAGGTTTATTACAACTCCGTGTGCCTCTCTCAGGCTCTGCTAATCCTTACCGTGG
Organism: Clarias fuscus; assembly: GCA_030347435.1. Lineage (NCBI taxonomy): Eukaryota > Metazoa > Chordata > Actinopteri > Siluriformes > Clariidae > Clarias > Clarias fuscus. The sequence continues at coordinate 5,470,651 of CM059223.1, read as the reverse complement.
GCTCGTTTCATAGAGTCGCCAATCAAACTACCGGAAAGGTGTTTGGAGAAATATATTATTCGTAAGGAGATGGAAAGATGCTGATTGATAAGCTGAGGGGACGTGTGAAGTCAGGGTGCGTAATCTGATTATAAAAAGCACTGTGGGAGGAAAACTTTGAGCCGCCTTACTTGTACTGCATCACCAGTTTTCCAGTTACAACGACCTCGAAGGGATTTATCACATATACCCACTGTACTACTGGTTACTGAGTGATCCCCACCAGGTTTACTCCATACCAAAGGCATTTATTATAAATTAGTAAAGGTCCAGTTGCTTACGAGGCTTTGGATAAGCAAATTAACTGACAGAATGAACATCATTAATAATATGCTACATCAATAATTTGCTCACAAGTACAGACAATGGGAATAAAATTACTCCAAGGGGTTGCTGTGATTTAAGGGTAAGGATCTTGACAGTCAAGAGACAGTTGAAAAACTTTGGGCGCATCACACAGACACTTCCTGGTCACATGCCACTAGAAGTTGACCCCAGAGCAGACCCTGGACCCGCTGGAGGTATTCAGTGTCTCAGTTTATCTTCGAATCATCTAAGGATGCCACATGAAGTGCTAGAATCTGTCCATTATTTTTTTCACCAAAGTGCACTTCATAGTAGCTTGAGGTATCTTAAATAATATAATCAATTCAATCATTCAGTTACCTTCAGTTTTTCCAAGTCATCATGGATCCAGAGCTTATTTAAGGAACAGTGCATGAAAGCTCCAAACACTAAGCTCCAAAACAACAGTTCCTCACCTCACATGGACACAGAGACAATATCCAACAACTCGGGAATCAGAGCTTAGAGTAGGCATCACTAAATGGCGGTTAAGTGGGTTTCCTTCGGGTACTCTGGTTTCCTCCCACAGTTTAAAGACCTGCAGATTAGGCTAACTGGTGTGTATGAATGAGCGTGTGAGTGTGTATATATGTGTATGCGCCCTACAATGGATGGTCACCCTAGATGTGGTATAGATGTGATTGAGAGTAATATAAAAATCTTATATAAATGTATATGTGTTAATAAGAGTAATATACTAGTTATCTAGCACTTTTTCGCTCGAGGTAGGCGTAGTCATACACATCACTCAACAGAGCCAGTCTATGCGATGGTTTACAGTGTATTGAGTGTGTGGAAGAAACGGAAACATTCAAAATCCAAAGATGAATGGACAGATCAATAAATTTTTATTCTTCCTGCGGGAAGTTTTTGTCTCATATGCTCCGAAACTATTGTGATGGGAAAAGCAATAACGTGAAGCATCATTATGAGAAAAAAATACTTGTTGGTAGTAACGCAACTGAGGGGGAGTAAAATGCCTGAACATAGAGCAACCAGAGTCCTTTCACATTCATTTACAGCCCAGCAGCTTGCAAATGAAAATTCACTGAAGATTGTTTAAAGTTTGTAGTTTGTATTCCATACAAGTATGATGAAATATAATTCAAATTGTCCACATGTTTATATTGAATATATTGAAATGGTATTGGAATTTTAAGTTGCTTAGCTTTTATAGACTGTGTATGACTGCGTGTATAGAGATCTGAATCCTAACACAAATATCAAATTCTGACCTCGGCTCAAAGAAAATTGTATTACTTTTTCACTTTTAATTTTAGTACCCCTGGCTTAGAGGGTTGAATAGGCCGCGCTTTCTGCAGAGTACCCTGCTGCACCAGGTAGTGACGAGTTAAATCCGTAATTAAGTTGGACTATAGACTATAAACATGCTTTAGCAGGCTTATACTGCACCTACACTCCATCCTCCCCTGATGCGTATCACCCTCACAGGCTGCCTCGTACCTCGGTGACTAATGTCTTCATTTACTATTGACTTAAATTCAACCTGGGCTGCTTGAATACACACATAAATCTGGTCACACATCTAGAACAGATGGAGATCTGATTGTTTTTGTGTCCGAGTACACGATCTTGCATGACAAGAAAAAAAAAAGGAAGTCTATACACTCTGTTTCCTTAGTGGATCCGTTTGTTTTAATTAGCTCAAATGGCATGACTGCTTATATACTGCTAAATACCTGATGCCAGCTCTTCTAATGCTGCCAACGTATGCAGTCAATGCCAATCCGCTTTAGCTTTCTTCGGGGGGGGAATGCAGATTTAAAACCTAACTGCTCTGAGCATCGACGCGGCGGTTCTTCCTGCATGTGAACGTGTCCACATGACGGTGACCGACAGGACTGATTACCAAAAGCATCGACCGGGAAGTTGGGACATCATGCCCTCAGATAGCCATCGAGACAACAAAAGTCGACGCCGGAGTCCAGCTTGGACACAGTGCAGAGAACAAAAGCCTGGCCACGCAGACGAGACGAGACGAGACGAGACGCGGCCGCGTCCTCGGGTGAACTCTGTCATTTTCACTTCATGGTGCGTCTCTGTAAAATGCCATATAAACCATCCTTATGCACACATGAACCTGCTGCACTTTTCTAATTAAAAGTCCCATTCATCTCCCTGCAACTTGCAATAGCTCCATCGCAAGAAGAGCCAAACGTCTCCATTTTAATTTGACCCGCCTTTCGATATTAGATCCCAGGGTGTTTGTCAGAGCAGGCGCAGGAAATCAATGTGGAGATCGATCCGGAGACAGAGAAAGAGAAAAGCAGGTGGGAGAAACAAAGAGAAGGCAGGATGGAAAGAGCTAACTGGATTGGGCCTGGGATAATTGCAGCCTGATTGTAAGCAGATATCAATGTACCTTGACCTGAAAATCAGTCTATATTAGTGGAAGCACTCTGACACTTTCTATGGATCTGTTTTCTTATTCAAACTGCCTCTGGGAGCCTGGACAATGCAAGCTTTTTGTCCCGGAGCAAAATTGACGCGGTTCGATTGCCCAAACTTTCTAGAGCTTTTACGCCAGCTCATTCTCTTCGTAATCACTTTGACTGGATTGTGGGAAGAATAGAGCAAAGACGATGTAGTGGGCAGGGACAAATAACACGCATATTCTCAGTTCAGTGCTGAACAGGGAGCGAGTAACCACGGTGAGTCCGGTGGTACAGCAGGTTGCCTTGGAGCCTCATGGCTCAAGGTTCTCCGGTTCGATCCTGAGCTCATGTTACGGTCTGACTGCAGTTTCTCCTGTTTGTGTGGGTGGATTCCCTCAAGGGTATCTGGTTTTCTCTGACCTCCCAAACATGAGCATGTCGGTGGATTATCTATGCTAAATTGGCACTAGATGTAAATTTGTAGGTGCCTGGGTGAATCCACACATTGTTCTTGAAATAGGCTCAGGATCCACAGCAGTCTTTGCAGTAGCAGGAGTACATAATAAAAATTAAAAAACAAGAAAAAACACCTATTTTGTTTTTCATTTAAGTCAGAGATAGTGCATTATTAGATCACATCCTTTCGAGACAAAGTAGTCCATTATTTGCTTTTACGCAGTAGTTTCAGGCTTTATTAACTGTTTTGCTGATTAATGTTTGAAATGGAATGGTGGTGCCAAAAAAATGGGGGTGAAGTGAACAGTTCAAATAATTCAAAAAGTATTAGCCATTGGCTCACCAGGTCAGGTCACTGGAACACTTCTGGAGTAAGGAGTACCATGCCTCCTAAAAATATTCCCTCAGATGATGTTTGTTGATTGTGCTTTTTAATGTGTTGCGCAGATGTTCAGGGGAAGAGACAACATGGATCGAGGATAATATGAGTCTGATTAGTTAGAAGATCTTTGATTTTTCATCTGCCGTTCCACTGTGGAATCACTCACGCACTCGCTCATTGTCTATACCGTCTATCTTGTATACAGTCCCTGGAGACTTGGGGCACACGACTGGGTACAGTACACCCTGGACGAGGTGCCAATCCATTGCAGGGGGGACAAACACACATGCTCATTCACACACTATGGGAAATTTAATGCCAATGGCCTAATCTGCATGTCTTTGGACTGTAGGAAGAACCCGGAGTACCCTGAGGGAACCCACAAAGCACGTGGAGAACATGAAAACTCCATGCATACAGACCCAAAGTGGGAATCGAACCTGGACCCTGGAGGTGCGAGGCGACGGTGCTACTGTAACTGTGCCGCCAACCACTGTGGACTCAGGTAGACCCAAATCGAATCTGAGGGCATTTTACAGTCCATACAGGGCATTTTCTCAGTTTTCAGAGGAACAAGAGAACTGCTTTGGCCATTAACTGCTAAAGGGACATGTCCACATCGCGATGACGTTCACTGTTGGGATGACGTTTTGTTGACATTGATATTTAGGTTTTATACCGTTTAACGTCCATTCGCGCAGCGTCCGAGCACATCCACGACCCCTTAAGGTTCTATTAGAGTTCAGAATTCCGCGACAGACGCAGCAGCTTCTCATGTCTCATCTCATGTCACGCATCTTTTACTCTTGTAATGTTAGCTCTGTTTCATTTTAAGTATTACCATGAGTTGCATCTTGGCTCCCAATTTACTGTACTGTAACTTGAAGTTTGCACAGCCTACAAACTGCATTATCAACAGATCTCGGGCATTAAACATTTATTTCTTTATTTATTTTAAAAACCTTTTTGGCCGCTTTACAGTTTAATATTTCAGTAAGTCCCTGCTGTCTTGTTTTTTTTTTTTTTATTGCTCGTTGTTTTGTGTGTACATTTACTGGCATCAACAGCATGTTCCCTAGTGATCATGTGGTAAGCACAGCGTGCTCTCTCCTTAGCGACTGTAATAAAAGTCCTGCTCAGACCATCCCTTTTTATTAATGTTACTTTAGTGGATTTATTAACGCTTTTTTTTTCTCTCCATTAATAGTCCATCTAGTACAAGCTGATGTATCATTTAGAAAGGACCAGAACCAGCGGACTAGACCAGTGATAAAAAAACAAAAACAAAAAGGGTAGAGCGAGACACCAGAGGTCTGTACACCCGTTTGACCCAGTTGTTGTTTTTGACTGTGCAGTGGAAAACAGCCGTTGTTTTGTCTGACTTTGTGACTAAAGCAGAAAAGACACAGGTCTCCTCTGCCTTCTCATGGGAGAAAGAGGAACAGATGCTAACACATAAGGTGCCATGACAAATTCAGTAGTCTGCACAAAAGTAACAGCACACACCAGCCAGAAGTTCATAACACAACCAACAAAAGTAAAATGGCATAAAACGGTTTGAAAGGAATTTCTTACGCAATCTGTTTGACACAACAACCTCCAGCACATGGATTAAAGCTTGACAAAAGCATGCTCTGCATCAAACAGGGCATTCAGCAAAGCAAATCTAATTAGAGTACGGAGGCCACGCAAGGGTGCCCTTCAACATGCCGCGTCATCAGTGGCTTGTATTTAATCAAACCTTATCAGAGCAGAGGAACATTGGGGACAGCGGTCATGCTCACGCCCCTATCCCTAATTTTATCTGACGGGTAATGATAAATGAACTGCTCTTCCCGGCACAGGGCTCTTGTATTCATTGTCTGCATGTTTACTGGATCCCACGCAGAGGGAATTAATGAAGGTCAAGTGGAGAGGTGATTACTTCCAGCGCTACACACACACATCTACGAAGTCATTCCTGTTTCCACGGAGCACTATTAACTATGAATGTTGTTTTTAGAAGCGATTTGACAGATTTGGACGAACAGCAATGTTAGGCACATCTTTAAGTTCTGAAGTTTACTGACTGACATGCTGTAACGGAGCAATGAAGAAACTGAACAAACTCTCAGACCAAATCACAAACTTTTCCTGGACAGAGTCTCGCGAGGCCCACCCCAGTGGACTCAAGGCACTAGGTAGGGACACCCTAGACAGGGTGCACACGCAAGCACTTAGAAACGTCAATTAGTCTAATTGGCTGTCTTTGGACTGTAGGAGGAAACCAAAGTACCCAGAGAAAATCCACCAAACATGGGGAGAACATGTGCACAGACCCTGGAGGTGCAAGGCCACAGTGCTAACCACTAGGGATGGGAATGACCAGGGACCAGCCAATTCGGTCATATCCCGGTACCTAGGTGCGGATTCGATTTGTATTGCGATTCTTTAAGTATCAATATAGAAGTGGTGGCTTATGCGGTCAAGGCATTAGGTTGTTGATTTGGTGACCTGAGAATCTGGGTTCGAGCTCAATTGCCACACCCAATACATGCAGTGCCAGTCCCAAGCCCGGATAAAATGGGAGAGTGTCGTGAGGAGGGGCATCCGGCGTAAAACCCGTGCCAAGTTGTGTGCGAATCAGATGGTCCGCTGTGGCGACTCCAACATCCCAATTTTTCTTGCAGAATATTTAAAAATTCTAAAGAAACTTAGCATATAATTTTCTCCTATCACACAGGATGATGTTCTGCCTGCCAATGTGTGGATAGTTTAAAGCACGCTTTCCATAGGATTACAGAGGAACTACGACATTTCCACCTTAAATGCAAACATCAAATGTTGTTAGTCCTTCGACTGCTCCTGTTGAGGGGTCGCCACAGCGGACCATCTTTTCCCTTTTCACACAACTTTTCCCTTTTCACCCTTCAAATTTTATCTGGACTTGGGACCAGAACTGCATCCAGTGGCTGAAGGTCTGGGGATTTGTTGGGAATCGAACCTGGGCTTTCCGCATGGCAGGCAAGAAACCGATTACAAACATAAAATATAAATTAACAACTGATTCTTTAGTCGGTGTGGCGATACATGAAGTGCCAAACTAAAGAATTACGATCGACTTTGTTCCTCCCAATCTCCACTAACCACTTCGCCACCGTGCCACCTGAATGTAGCCGGAATATCTGAAGCTTGTATTTTTTTGTGATTGCATTCAACTTATACAGTGGAGGAAGCGTACGCATTCTAGTTTAATGATGTAATAATGCACTTGATGGTGTGTTCTTATATTTTTTGCGAACTGATTATATAGATTTGCTGTTTATATACAAATCAAGCTAAATGTTGTATCCCGAGGCAAATTAATTAACAAATTAACAAACTGACAAGGCTGATTATCTACACGTTGTTCATTTAAGACTTTCTTGTATAACAAGAGCGTGCAAGAAAATCAGCTTCTTGATTTATTTTTTTGTGTTTGTTTTCTCATACATTCAGTCTATTCAGATGTTCTTGATGTGGGTGTGAATCTTGGTGGCAGCCATGCTGAGCTCTCTGAATAGAGCAGGAGGTCTAACAGTCAGGTATAAGAACGGGTCTAATAATAAGAAGTGAACGCTGAACAGCTTGACCCAGCTTAGACAGCTCTGTGCTTTAGATTTCAGTCTCTACTAGCAACAGGATCTGTATTCAGAGGTCCTGACACGCTGCTGCACCCCTCTATTCTCTGGTGAATATTCAGAGTACAAGGCGGACGTATGATTCATAGCACGCAGTTCACCTCGTAGTCAAACACTATGGAGGAGGCAAATAAACCTGTAATGCATCTGGGCATGAGTTTTACCAGCGCTGTATGGACAAGGCAGACGCTACAGCGTTTCAAGGTGTCTTCTACGTACTGTATGTCCATTCTGTTTCTGAGACGTATCCGAGAAGTTCAGTCTATCTATCTGTCTGGTTGGATAAATAGAGGTCACTGTTAAATGTCATGGTGTGCCAATATTTGTGGACATCTACCTATCTATCCCTGCACATTTTCCTTATCTATACATCTACTGTACCTTTCTCATTTTTAGGGAAAGCCTGCCAATATTTCTAGAGGGAATTCTATTTTATCTGTCCGCATCATGAATCTACACTTTGCACTGGAATGAACTTCTGATCGCTGATGGTGCTGTTATTTTTGGTTCTATGAAAGTGGAAATATTCATATTTTTTTTAACAGCGAAATGATACAGATATTAAAGAATTGAGACTTCCCCCTAGCTCATTTACACCATCTGCTCGTGAATGGACCCCAACACAGACTGATGTCTAAAGTAGAAAGAAATCCCAGGAAGTCATTTTGCAGAATGCACAGATTTAAGAGCAGCAGCGGGAATTTAGACTTCAGAGCTGTCCAACCTTCAGCTCTTCCCTCCCTCCGTCCTCCCTCCGTACTACTTCCCGCTGAGAGCCAAGAGCACGAGTGCTTAAGCAACAGCAGTAAAGAAGCCAGAGAGATTGATTGCTAGCATGTCTAAAACCAAGCCTATTGCAACGTCTGCCTGGGAGAGAGACAGATAGACAGAGGGGAGAAAATCCGAGAATTAGAGTTTGCACTCACAAAGCAAAGCTTCATTAATCCTAACTACAATGCCAACCCCCTTAGGAGTCAGCAAGCAAAAAAAACAAAAAACAAAAAAACAATCCATATTCAAACAAACACGCTCAAGCCCTGGACTTATCGTAGCCCTCCAGAGCAATGTCAAGATGGCTTACACATTTCAAAGTCACACGCGGTAAATTGGCTGCTTGGGGATTTACAAATGCCAGTGAATGAGGAAATGTATGCAATTAATTTTTTGGGACAGTTTGGTAGGGAGGGCGGAAAACCAAACGGGCAATCATACCGCACCAATTTGCAAGTTTGTCAGCTGAGGGCCAACCCCAAAGAGAGTTTGTCCAATCAACTCATCAGCTGCTATTTTCCTTCCGTGTCTATCCAGAAATAACAAATATGTCCAAGCTACTGGAACATATTAGAGAGAGAGAGAGAGAAAAAAGAGAGAGATTCAACCACTGGCTTACTTTTTATGCTATTCAGTATGAAAAATGAAACGTGAACAATGCAGGCTTGATGTTGATTGGAGTACTGGATGGGAGCTTCAAGCCTAACAACAAGGGAAGCTTAAATAGCTAACAGTTTAGGACTGTACGAACTAAATCCTCGCATCCTCATCTCCTAAACACATCGGCTTAGTGTCAAGGTTTGAACAGAAGCAGATTCATAAGATAATAGAACAACCAAAAGGGTCTAGAAACCATAGAGGCCAGTGATAAAATCTGACAAATAAGATGGGTGTCTTTAGATGTTCTCAACTAACTACTTTAGATGTTCTCAACTAACTACATGGCTGATTAATATACATTAATCAGCCACGACGTTAACTACACCACCAAGAGAATTGAGTAACATTGATTATTAGGCATACTTATGCCCAGCCCACGGGGGCCAAAAGCCAGCAAATCTGGTCCAATCCCACAAAAAAAGCCAATGCAGCAACAATTGCTGGACAAAAGCAATGCTGGACTTGATAGAAAGGTACAGGAACACCGAGTGCATCACACCCTGCTGTGTATGGGGCCCAGCAGGAAGATCAAATTCTCAAAATAGATCTCCAAATTGCCCAGATCTCAATCCGTCCAAGGATCTATAGAATGCACCAGACAAGTCTGACCTAGGGGGGCCTCATCCCATAACGTAGAGCGACCAAAGGATGCGCCACTAGCCTCCCAGTCCCAGACACCATAGCGCCCTCCAGAGGTCTTGTGGAGTCATGACTTGAGGGGCCAGAGCTGCCCATGCATCACAAGGGTAACCTACACCATATTTGCCTGATCAGTGTATGGTTGATGGATCTCTGGAAATGTGCTTGGACTGGACAGGATCTTATGATAATGATATTTTCCGAAGTGATCATGAACTTATAAGTTATAACGTTAGGCGTGCAACAGCCCTGCTGATGAGAAAATTGAACATTCCTCTATATCTATATCCCAGACAGAAGAATGTGGATAAAAAAAGTCAATGTTCTTCAGCACGACGACTCAATTTCTGTCTAGCTCTGTTTTAAACTCGTACCTCAGTATAACTTCACAATGGGATTTAAATCCTATTTTCTGCCATCGCAACTGATACATCCAAAATTACATGCCTAGCCACTTGTTCTGCTGCTGCTGCTCAATAGTATCGTATTGACTGCGGTCGAGCTCTCGACAAGAGAGATAACAAGTTCCACATGATTGCATAAAACCCACAACAGCTTCCATCAGAAGCTCCGCTGCATTTCCATTTCCTCTGAGCCGTGCACTGAGGCTTTGCGGGATGATGGGCTTGTCTCCCTTCCTTCGAAGTAATGAAGCCAGACATCTTTAAAACATTTTCCAGGAAATGCAGATTTTCTATGCTTTTTAAAAAAAATTTTTATTTCTCTGAAGTGCAAAAAAAGCGAAGAGAAGTCACAGATCTCAGAAGTATTTACTCACACAACAAAGTAATGATTCTTTCTCTGGTCTTAATGCTGTTTTAAAACACAATAGAGTCTGCTGATTAACCATTCAGTGGACCAACAAAGAGGTTTAAATACTTAAGTTGCCTAATTTTCGACAGTTATTAGCTTGTTCACCTCACAGGAGAGCGTGACGGATTGGTGTAACCCATGCTAATTAGTGCCGTGCTGAATCTTAAAAAGGATCAGACATCTTTGTGGACCAACTAAAAAAATGTAAAAAACATTGTGTATTGCATTAAAAAAATAATAATCAGACACTGAGGAAAGGCTGACCTGAATCTCAACCCCGTATCCAAGATAGACTGTCACAAAATAGGTGCAATCCATAGAGGAGTCGAATGAATCGGCGCTTGGCGGCATCTCGATGTAGCCCTCGGCGTCTGTCAAGTTCGTGCTGCACTGACCTGGAAAAGACAAAGCACATGCAGCGAAACTGAATAAATAGATGCTTGGATCTTCCATCTGGCGCTTAGTGATGGACCACAGGCCAGATGCAGACCAGGATAGTGAACTAATCATTATTGACCAAGTATGACATGACTCTTTATAAGAAAAGGACCTGAATAATGATACTTTGACATAAATTTGCTCATAACACTTGATCACTTTCCAGTATAAATGTATTCGGGGTCATCATTCTGACTATTCTGAAATCATTGGTGTTTAAAAACTTGGATGGATGGACTGCCAAAAAATGACAATGTACGGTCTCGGTCTCAACATCGTTAATGTCTGTGTGGGTCATGACAAAACATGAAACAATCGAACAATCAAACAGTACTTTAGTAGATTAAAGTTATTATTATTGTTTTTTTTTAAACATTGACTGTGGACACTAACAAATATTTATTGTACATTCTCCATGTTTTTCAGCGATAGTGTGCCTTTTGCATGGTGGATGATCTTCAATAGGAATCCTTATCAAATATCACTAAAGAATTTTGCGCAATGCAAGAATTTCAGCAATAGAAGCGCTATATTGTATAATGATATTCGTATTGAGTGAAGCAAAGATGATTAATTGTTTTGCCTAAGCCTGGCATTACCCTTTTGTTAGATTTTGAGGAAAACGGAAATCATTCATTCATCTCGCTTGAGCATACTGCGCACAAGGTAGAAATACATTTGTGCTTGCAAAGTTCTTCACACCAATTTAGTATAGCCAATCTACAAGTAAGTTTTTTATTAGTTAATGGAAATGCGAGAACACAGAGAGAACCGATGGATGCTAGAAGGTTATGCTCTCTCAACATACCGCAACCCAAGCTCATCAATAGACCAACCACACTAATAAACATACCTTGTTCTCTCATAGTGCTGATTACCGTTGTGGTATGAATGATGCTTGTCATGGTTGTATCTCCGTCAGTGTCTGCGGGATTACCCATAATGCCCTTCACTCCTGGAAGAGTGTCTTTTTTGGTGAAATCCACCATGGGATTCTGTTCATGATTGTACTGTGATGATTTAGTAGCTTGACCTCCCAATACCTCCCCCATGCCTCCCGTCCTTTTCTTGATTGGCCTATTTTGGCCCATGGGGATTAGCTTTCCAGGACTTGTAGGACTGGCTGTTGTCATGACAGTGGTAGCAATGTCAGAGAAAGCTGGTGCATCTTCATGAGGAACCACATGGGTCGACCAAAGTGGATCTCCAGGTTCTGGGTAAGATGGACTTGGGGAGGCTGGGTGAGCATCCGTATGACCGCCATCGCTGAAAAACTGCTGGTCTCCTTCAAAGTTCTTAGTGAGCAGAGACGCATGGAGGAGAATATTTTTCATGTTGGGTTGGAGGTTGAAAATTGGTGGAAGTGCTGTTGCAATCCCGTGGCGCTCCCTCATGGAGTCCTGTCTGATGCTGATGGGGTTGAGGGGTTGTTCCCGTTTTGATGCTCCTCCTTCATCGATGAGTCCAGCTCCATCATCTGAAAAAGACAAAAATGAATTTATTTGACCTTCAGTGGTGAATCAGTACAAGCGGACCTTTGTTTAAATCCTATTTAAAGAAATAATAGTGTTAAACCATTAATACTGCACAACATTAGCTCTGTTCAGACAGTAATAAATGATTCCATTATTATTTAAGCTGTTGAGCTCATTTTAATTGGGGCAGGGGTGGCTTAGTGGTTATACTGTAGCTCTGGATTACTGATTAGAAGGTCAAAACTTGCGCGAACACTGACACTGAACAAGGCACTTACACTCCAGGGGTGCCATATCATGGCTGACCCTTTATTCTAACCCCCCCACCAAAAAGCCAGAAAATGCAAAGATAAAGTAAAGCCTGTGTGTTAGTGGATGAGATGGCATATTTTCTCCAGATATGTGCCAAGCAACAGACGGGCAACAATGAACCGAATGTCTGGTGTGTCTGCTACTTAAATAAAGCAGCTTCTCAGTATTGCAAGATGTCAAACAACATATATTCTACTGCTGTGCCATAGATGTTAGTACTTCTGCAGTTTGTAATATATATATATATATATATATATATATATATATATATATATATATATATAAAATGTAATTTTTTCTTATTTTAATATCACTATAGTCTTGGAATCCCAAGGATAACACATTATTACATTACATATCTCCTTAGGAACTCATATGCCAAGTGCATTATTTTATAGCCAGTTCACAATGTGATAATAGCTGTTATTTCTGCAATGAGGGAAAAAAATAAAAACCTTTTATAATGAGAAAAAAAAAAAAACTCAATGTCAATCCAATGCGTTTTGGACAAATCATCCTCATCTAATTTACTGTATTTTAAAAGACAATCTGTAAAGCGAAATCCCGTGATGTAATTCTAAATGTGCAGCCTTTGAGACCTAACACGATTGTATGTGATTTAAAAGGAGGGATAATAACCATAGCTAATAAGCAGAACAGAACAGAACAGCGCAGCAAGCAATCAGTAAATGTAGAAGGATTGCCACATGAATGCCTTGTTGAAAGGTTTTATTCTCCAAACGGGGGAAGGGGGGATAAAAAAACCTTTAGGAGACCTTTCCTTCTTTAAAAAAAAAAAAAAAAAAAAGCCTGCCCTCCTCCCACGTCCCATTAGAGAAAGTGGAGAATTTGCCATGAATGAGTCATGATTAGAGAACACAATAAGTGCGTGCCGGAAAGCGATTATCGTTCGCACCTGCGGCAGCTAAGATATAATCATGAAGCCCTTAGGATGAGGATGCTTACCACAAAAAGTGATGCTCGTAACAAGAAGCGATTGCCCGCCTTGTAAAAACATTTTTTTCTTTTTTTTTTTGCCATCCTTTCTCTCCTTTAAAATATGAGACCAGCTGTGTTTGGTAAGATGCTCTCCTGAATGGTTAACTGACTCACAGAACTCTTCCCTTGCTGAAGCTACTGTACGTAACACTCCTCCTTCAGTTCTGCTTTTAGTCAGGGATCGACTTTTAGGAAATGGTACTTTCTAATTCTGTGTACAGGATGTTCCATAAAATCACAATTAGTTTTAATTGTTGGACTAAATACAAATTACAAATTAGGGTTGTGGATTCAATTAATAACATATTAGTATTAGTAGATAAAATAAGGAATAGAGACTGAAGACGTCAACCTACTTAACCTATTTTTTATTAGACCTCTACAAACGAACATCCGAGTTACAAACATTACGAAAGATACGAACAAGTTAGATCACGTGTCCAGCATACATTGTCACATCCGTGTAGCGTGCATCCCAGGATGTCCGAAAGCAAGTGTAAAAGCAGTGCCAATGAAGCCATGCTGCTAAGAAGCGCCAAGCAATAACGATGGAGATGAAAGGAAAACAATTGAAGGAATGGAGCGAGGGGAAAAGATGGTAGACATTGCTCACACTTTGAACATGAACCGTTCAACTATTGGCACGATTCTAAAGAACAAGATGATGGAACATGATCGTTTTATACCTTGTATACCCAATTGTGTTTGTATCCTAGTACCTAGGCAATGTTTGTTGGACTTAGAAACGACCTGTTCGTATGTTGGGACTCTATTTGTTTTCTATATGAAGTTTGAAAAGTTTCAAGAAAAGTTAAAAGCACAGCAGTATCAGTCACATTGGCTACTTCATAAGCTCTTGGCTACTTCATTAGCTCATGCCGATGTCAGTCAGGACGGTAACAAGCTGGCATGCTTTTGGGCGGCCTCTTCTGCGTGCTCTGCTGACCCGGCCCAGCATGATAGATTTTTCAAGTGATGAATCGGCTCGTATGACATGTTCAATGATATTTTAAAACCATTTTAAGTATATGAATAGTGCAAACTTGCAGAAGTCCGTATGCCGGCCAAGGTGGCTCGGAGTCGGCTGCAGTCGTTCCTTTGAAGATTCAGCGAGTAGAACGTCCGGATACTTGCATATTGACAGCTAACTTGCCGGAAGAGATTAATCTGTGTGTGGGAACTGTACATGCATCATTCACCAACATCACTTGCATGTTACAGAAACTCGACTTAGAGTTATTGCCACGTCCGATGTACAGTCCTAACCTCGCTCCAGGCCATTTTCACATGCCATTAAAGGCGTTCCTGGGAGACCGGTGATTCAGACGTGAAGCTGGTAATCCGATCTTGACTCCAGAGTACTGGGAAAACGTTCTACCTTGATGGTATCCAAGCTCTAGTGAAACGCAAGTGCATCAGTGTAGCGGGGGATTACATAGAGAAACAAAGTGAGTTTTTAGTCCCATAATTTTGTTATTTTGCACAATTAAAAGCCCCGGTTTGACTTGTAGAAAATAAATAATTAATTATATTTGATAAGAGTGTATATATACAGTGAACAGGAAACTGAAAGTCTGAGAGACAGACTACTATATAGTATATAAAACTACACAATGCTGTTGGTTTCTTTTCCTTTGAGGGGGAAAAAAAAAGGATTGATTTAATTTTATATCGAATGGATACACAATGCTGCGAAACTTTTCAATCAGAAGAAGCGAGTTGTGGTGTATTCTGTGGTTATTTTTACCCAGACCCAGGCTTTGAATTAAAGCAAGACAATAAATAAAAAGCCTCACTTCTCTCAGCAGTAATTATCTGAAGTTAAAGTGCAACAAGACGCTGAGTATTGCTATAATTATTGTTCGGGCTTTGGAGAATGCCTTTTGGGGTGAGCGCTGCACCATTACACACTGCCTTTCATCTTTCCCGTATTAATCTCCATTAGCAGGCATCCGAGAACGTTCTCTGATTGATGGCGTTCGTCGCGTCAGATCTGAATGTCATTCCGAATGTTCATTAAGAGAAACAAGCCCGTCAGTCGGGGGAAACGCCCAGGAGAAAGCTGCATTGTGTTTCATCATGTGACAACGGCTTTGTACTTCAGCACCCGACCTAGAAGAAGCTGTATGCCTGTACGGTGCATAGCAACAAGTGTCACTTATTGTTCATTATTGTACATTCACACCCGGGGAAATCTAGCATAGCATAGTCGCAGCACTCACTAGCATGTTTTAAGAAAAGTGCGACCCTAGACCAAGCCCATATGAGCTCTGTACAGACGGTAATGTGAACTCAGGATGGAATTGGCGACCATGAAACTGTGAAGCAGCAACACAACCCACTGTGCGTCGGATCCCCCATGTTTAAATTTGTTTACATGAAATCAGGTGGAAGGTTGCGCTTATTTTCCTTGTTGACATTCAAATCCTGCCAAGGATTCACTCATTCTAAGTGAGAAAACAATCTCTGAGTTTTTGTCCCCGATCAAAAAATAGCCGACACACACTGGGGATCCAATCACGCCGGTCTGGTTGGAAACGGAGCCGCGGTTCGTTCTCATTGACCAGGCAACCCTTGCGTCATAGCAACTGCAGCGAGGCTCACAGCATGGAGTTGCAATAGGAACGCTGGGGCTTAGCAGTCGAGCTTGTCTTGATGAAATTAGCACATTTTTATGACTATTTTAAACTGTAACAACTGTCGAGCTTAAAATATATATATATAAAAACAGCATGTACATTTGCATATGAAAAACGCAGGGTACATTTCTCACCAGAGATATCACATTAGCCATTCTCATGAGGAATGGTGTTTATTTGCTAAATTGTTAATGTCGTAATGTCTTTGGAGCGAGCGGGAGCTCAACAGATCTAAACTTCACATGTGGTGTGCGGTAGACAATGAAAACGTCAGACTCTGTTCGGTCATTGATGATCTGATGATGGTCGCTTAGGCTAATTTCACAGCATGCTGTTGTCAGATTGTTTCCATACTTTATAACACAGGCAGAAATTCTCATTTTGATTCGAAGAGGAACCTGAAGTATTCAGCATGAGCAGATTGTGAATATGAGTCCTGAAATAAGCACAAGGCAGGCTATATTTTCCTGGGTAGAAATCTCCAGCATCTACATGAGATTGTCTCCAGAGGAGAAGATGAGGATGACGGTTATCATGTACAGCCATCAACAAAAGCAGAAAGTATTCAGGTAGGCCAGTGTTGGGTATAAAATAGTGTTGACAATAGATTTAAATTTTTTTAAAAATCTATTTAATCTGTGATTAATCAACATTTTAAAATACTTAAGATTTACTTGTTTTATAAAAGTGCAGTGCTGGAATAAGGAACTGGTTAAAGGAAACACATTATGCAGTTTTATAATATTTCAAACATTAAACATATGTTAGGTTAACGGGACCGGCACTGCATGGCGCAGTCGGGTAGTATGGGGTGTGGCAACCCACCAACGGTTGGACTCAAACCCGGATCCTTAAATCCACAGTCTAGAGCCTTAGCCGCCTGAGCCACCACTCCCACATCTTATGCTTAATGGAGAAATAGTGAAGGTAGCTCGCTCACACAACTTTGGTTTTATCCAAACTTCTATCTAGAAGTTTTTTTTATAATGAAACTCGTCGTTCAGCACACCTGGTGATGTTTCCTCAATCATCTTATTATCCGCGTTAACTTGCGTAACTTAAAAAAAAAAAAAAAAACTTCTATGAGTAGTTTTACTGCAGCATACGTTTACTTTAAGATTTGTGAAGCTGAAACGCTACTCTTACTCTGCTACATTCGGCTACACTCGACTCGTTACTTTTCTAACCATTTATTCTACACATGCAGCCGGTAGATCTACCACCTGACTGTTTGACCAATCAGCTGCAATAACAATAACCACATGTAGTCAGGCGGCAATTGTCGTGGTAAGTTTAGCGGTTTCATTTAATGCTGCAATGTTGCATATATAGTTATTAGAATTATACTATATACAGACGTGGACAAAATTGTTGGTACCCTTCGGTCAATGAAAGAAAAACTCACAATAGTTCACATAAATAACTTTAATCTGACAAAAGTAATAATTAAAAAAAATTCTATGAATGTTAACCAATGAAAGTCAGACATTGCTTTTCAACCATGCTTCAACAGAATTATTTTAAAAAAATAAACTCATGGAACAGGCCTGGACAAAAATGATGGTACCCCTAGAAAATACTGAAAATAATGTGACCAAAGGGACATGTTAATTCAAGGTGTGTCCACTAATTAGCATCACAGGTGTCTACAATCTTGTAATCAGTCAGTGGGCCTATATATAGGGCTCCAGGTAGTCACTGTGTTGTTTGGTGACATGGTATGTACCACACTCAACATGGACCAGAGGAAGCGAAGGAAAGAGTTGTCTCAGGAGATTCGAAAGAAAATTATAGACAAGCATGTTAAAGGTAAAGGCTATAAGACCATTTCCAAGCAGCTAGATGTTCCTGTGACTACAGTTGCACATATTATTCAGAAATTTAAGATCCATGAGACTGTAGCCAACCTCCCTGGACGTGGCCGCAGGAGGAAAATTGATGACAAATCAAAGAGACGGATAATCCGAATGGTAACAAAAGAGCCCAGAAAGACTTCTAAAGAGATCCAAGGTGAACTTCATGCTCAAGGAACATCAGTGTCAGATCGCACCATCCGTCGTTGTTTGAGCCAAAGTGGACTACATGGGAGACGACCAAGGAGGACACCGTTGTTGAAAACAAATCATAAAAAAGCCAGACTGGAATATGCCACACTACATGTTGACAAGCCACAAAGCTTCTGGGAGAATGTCCTATGGACAGATGAGACAAAAATTGAACTTTTTGCCAAGGCACATCAGCTCTATGTTCACAGACGGAAAAATGAAGCATATCAAGAAAAGAACACTGTCCCTACTGTGAAACATGGAGGAGGCTCTGTTATGTTCTGGGGCTGCTTTCCTGCATCTGGCACAGGGTTTCTTGAATCTGTGCAGGGTACAATGAAATCTCAAGACTATCAAGGGATTCTAGAGAGGAATGTGCTGGCCAGTGTCAGAAAGCTGGGTCTCAGTCGCAGGTTATGGGTCTTGCAACAGGACAATGACCCAAAACACACAGCTAAAAACACCCAAGAATGGCTAAGAGGAAAACATTGGACTATTCTAAAGTGTCCTTCTATGAGCCCTGACCTCAATCCTATTGAGCATCTTTGGAAGGAGCTGAAACATGCTGTCTGGAAAAGGCACCCTTCAAACCGGAAACAACTGGAGCAGCTTGCTCATGAGGAGTGGGCCAAAATACCTGCAGAGAGGTGCAGAAGTCTCATTGACAGTTACAGGAATCGTTTGATTGCAGTGATTGCCTCAAAAGGTTGTGCAACAAACTATTAAGTTAGGGGTACCATCATTTTTGTCCAGGCCTGTTCCATGAGTTCATTTTTAGGGCCCAAGCACTGAGTGCGCAGGGCCCTATTGTTTTCGTTAGGATTATTATTTTTTTATTTTTTTATTTTTTTTTTTCTTTTTATTATTTTTCTTTCAATCATCCGGGCACTTTCGGGCCTCTTAACATACTCAAAAACTCACCAAAATTTGCACACAGATTGGAATCTGCGGCCAACAGGTCCTCAGTGGGGCTCGGCCCGGGGCGTCGCACACGCCCCACACAGCGCCCCCTACAGAGTCTTGCCTTATAGCTCAGACACACTTGCACATATACTTATAAAACTCGGTGAACATTTAGATCTCATCAAACTGAACAAGTTTCGCGCTGCATGTCATCAGGACTAATCAACAGGAAGTGAGTTATTTTGAGTTGTTTGCAAAACGCACCCAATGGAATTTGAAATACTCCTCCTAGGAACTTTTTACAATTCGCACCAAACCAGCTAAATATGATCTAAACAAGTTGCCGATGCAAAATTGCAGAGATCTTTTTGATACCTCGAACGGTTCGGCCGTGGCGACGCTTTAAAATTATGGCGAATAAAATGAAACAGGAAGTGGCTAATAACTTCTGTGTACATTAAGTTAGGCACATGAAAGTTTACAGGTATGTTAAGAGTAGGAAGCTGATCACATCATATGACAATCATGAGTCTATGTCATAGCGCCACCAAGTGGCAGCAGGAAGTGTGTCACTTTTGGAAATCAGTAATATTTTGTCCTTTACTTTCACCTGATTTGGTTCAAAATCAGTCAGAATAATGAAAAGACATGGGTCATTTGAAAACATGGAGGATTTTTTTTCTAATTTGAATCGTGTTGCTATGGTGACGATTTAACTCAAGAAAAAATCGAAGACAACTATTCTTCTCATATCTTACGAGTGGAAAGACCTACGGGTCCCAAATTGTATGGGTGTAGACTCTAACTGATTGTGAGGAATCCCTGAGAGCCTGGAGCCCGGGCGTGGCACAGGGCCTGTACAGCGCCCCCTGGAACTTTGTAAAGTTTCAGCTGCATAACTCATATCCACTTTCACATATATGAATGAGACCCAGTATAAATTTAGATCTCATTGAGATGAACAACTTGCATACCCCATGTCATGGAATCCGCTGAACAGGAAGTCAGTTATTTGGCGTTGTTTGAAAAACGCACCCATTGGAATGTGATCTACTACTCTTACAGGATTAATAGGTTTTTGACCAAACAGGGTCTAATATAATCTCAAGAGATTGAGGATCCAATATTGTGAAGGGCTGGTTGATATCTTAAACGGGTCGGCCGTGGCGAGCCCTTAAACCTATGGCGAATAACAGGAAACAGGAAGTGGCTAATAACTTCTGTATAAATTGAGTGACGTTCATCAAACCTCAGCAGTAGGTTAAGAGAAGAGTCCTGCTCACAGTGACATGGGTCCCGTGAGTCTCAGTCATAGCGCCACCAACTGGCAGCAGAAAGTGTCTACTTTTAGAAATTAAATTCTTTTGTGACTAATTTTCAGCAAATTGGCTTCAACATCAGGCACAATAATTGGAAGACACGGCTGATGTCACACTGTAAAGGATTTTTTGATACGTTGAATAGTGTTGATATGGCAACATATCATTTGGAGCAAACATAAGATACTTATATCCACCAAGTGGAAAGTCCTAATGTGCCCAAACATTTTATGTAGAAAGAACAACTGCTTCTGAGTAGATTTCTTGAGTTTCATGTTTTTGTGATGCTCACACAGCTCCCAACAATTTTTACAGTATATTTATCAGCCTTGGTCTGAATTTTCTGTACTGACTCCTGCAGTAATAAAATATGTCCAGTAGATGGCAGTAGTAGGCAGGTATTCTGCAGTCAGGTCTTTCCCCTTCTCATTTACTATGGCTTCATGTTTATTATTTAAACATATGCAGAAATCATAAAAAATAAACAATACAAACATTTAAATTGCCCACTGTGCAACATTCAGTCTGGTGGACAAGCGCGGCGATATACACACCAGACCACACATTCTACACATCGGTCATGTACACATCCCGACAAATACACAATATGAACACACTAACTATCCTACATGCACACACACACATCACAAGCACACGTCACTAATGGTACCTGACTAAATAAAAATCAATATATCATGAAAAAGGAAAAAGATCCTTAAACAAGAGGCTCCTGCGCACCTATAGTGTGTGGGTGAGTTTTTAATTGCAAATCAGTTTTGATATCTCAAATGTCTCAGCCGTACTAATGTCTTAAACTTACACAACGAAAAATGATTAATAACACACACATCACTAATGTCAACACACTACATTAAAAAAGAAAAGAAAAGAATGATCCTTAGGAAAACAAGAGGGTCCTGCACATCTATAGCACACATCTCTCACGACACACACACACTCACACACACACACACTCACTCATTATATTCAGTGACACGGACAGTGACATCACATTCAGGAACATCCTTAAACTTACACTGAAAAATTATTAATAACACACATCACTAATGTTCACACACAGACTCACACACCATACACACAAACACACACACACACTCCATATATATATATATATAAATATTTTTTTTTTTTCTGTAATACAATTTATACATAGACCTTAATTCTATCATACAAGTTTCTATAGATCTGTATATATGTTTATATTGCACTGCTAACTTGCACTTCTGGTTAGATGCTAACTGCATTTCGTTGCCTTGTGACTGCGTGCAATGACAATAAAGTTGAATCTAATCTAATCTAATCTAATATACACAAACACGCACAAACACAAGCACATTTACTCGTCACACACAGACTGACACATCTACATCTCACACACCTCTGTCCCTCACTCTCACACACACTAAACCTCCCACACACACACACACACACACACACACACACACACACACACACAAATCACATCACATCACATCACATCACTGTCACACACATCTCTCCCTCACTCTCACACACACATCACATCACATCACACATTTTGATCTCTCAAACGGGTCAGCAGTGATAATGTCTTAAACTTACACCGAACAATTATTAATCACACACAAATCACTAATATTTGAACACACCATACACACAAACATGCACAAACACAAGCACACATCACTAATGTTAACACACTAAATAAACACACACAAAGACACAAACACATCTCACACACACGCACACACATGCATGCACAAACACAAACAAATACACTCATACATCACACAAATGAGCACCTACATACACACACACATTATAACATCACAAATTATAACACTCACACACTCACATCTCTGTCTCACGCAGAAACACACACATCCACTAACAAGTCACATGTCTTGGACATACTAACACACACATCACTAATGTTAACACACAGATTCACACACCACACACACACAAACACACAAAAACACATTTACTCATCAGAGACAGACTGACACATTAACTAGTCACACACACACACACACAAATATTTAGGGCCCAAACTGATATTAGCCCAGTATGATGTGTGACGTTCTGTGTGCAAGTTCTGCGGTGCAACCGGGTGCCAATGACTTTTTTGAGGTTTTGACACACTCGAATAACACGCAGGTTGTGCGGTGCGCCCGGGGTGGGGACCGCGCCCGTTGCTTGGGCCCGTCATCGTTGCTTGCAACTTAATTTTTTTTTATAATTCCGTTGAAGCATGGTTGAAAAGCAATGTCTGACTTTCATTGGTTAACATTCATAGAATTCTTATTTATTATTACTTTTGTCAGATTAAAGTTATTTCTGTGACCATTGTGAGTTTTTCTTTCATTGACCGAAGGGTACCCACAATTTTGTCCACGTGTGTATATTATATATAACAGTTACTCAGTACTTGAGTATCTTTTCACCGGATACTTTTTACTTCTACTTGAGTAATATTATTTTGAAGTTGAGTTACTTTTACTTGATTAAATTTTTTGACTGCTCTACCCACCTCTGCCCCCAGGTAACCACACTGCGATTATGGGAAGCCATTAGAAAAAAAGGGCTTTTAAAAAAAGTAACACTTTCAAATTTCTAGATTAATCCCATGCGTTAACGTGTTAATATTGACGGCCCCAGTATAAATGCTAAATTACAGAATTCTTTAAGTCTTTTTCTTTAAGCATAAGCCAAAATTGTTAAAATTGGATCCAAGCATTACATTTCGAAAGCAAATGTTCAATTTATACACAATGTTATAAGAGGAGATGTGACGTATGGGGAACTGTTGCACTTCCACCTAGAAAAATAAAGAAAATGGGGTGTGGGGGTGGGGCCATACCACAGAGCCACTCGGGGGCTATTTAAAACAAATGAGCTTTTTTCCCCCACATCTGACACCCAGGGAACAGGAAGGAACACCATGTATAATAATACATTACAGCAATTATATAATTATAGAGCAATTATAAAATTGCTATAATTATACAAAGTATATAATACATTATATAAGAATACATTATAGCATATAAACAGTCATCTAATCCCATTACCAACCTGGACTGACACTGGAGACTCCTTCCTTAAATGTTAATCATCGTAACAATAATTATATTATTTTTATATATTATTATATATTTTCTTCTATCATTACACCTTTTTCAATTATAAATCTTGGATCATCCTTGGTTTCAGGGCACTCCAGTTCTACAAAAATGAATGAACCTCAGGTTTGAACTGCTCCGTGCTCCTAAAATCCCTTATACAGTATATAAACTTCCTCTATTCAGCTGCACTGCTACAAAGCTACAATCTGAAAAGTTTTCCCCCCCGAGCCCCTCAGCTCCAACCCGGCGTTCAGACAGACAGCGATCCCTGGTGTGCCGTGACACCTCAATTAGCGCACGTTTTTCGTGATGACAGTGTGTTCTAACAAGGCTCAGGACGGCACAACACTGCAGACAGGAGGAGATGAAAGGACAGAATTGACACACACGGTGAATGAGTGAGATCTCCCGGAGCGAGGGCTTCATTTGAAGCTCTCAAGAGACACACAGAGGGAGCGACACACACACACACACACACACTGATGATGAGGGTGACGAAGGACGGTGGACCAGAGAGTCGGGCGAACACTGATCCAGGTTTGTCCGGGAATTTGGCAAACTTTTGGTTTGAATTAAATATGATGGTGCGTGATAAATGACATTTAATGGAAGAAAGCACCAGGGGACCGGTATCATTACCATACGCCAACATGTGCCCGTTTCAATAACTACTAGAATAAACTGTCTTTAGACAGCAGAGACCTTTTATAACGTTCCCTGAAGAACAAACTACTAGTCAGTGATCCACTACAGTATAACACACTCTAGAAATGATCTCAGGTTACAGTATAGGAGCAAAAATCATGTTTTTTCACAACAGTAGTTGTTGTTGGGGAAAACAATTAACATTTACAGTACAAGAAAAAAGTAGCTGCCAGAAATAGAAATACATTTATTTATACAAGAGGCGTCCAAGTCAAACCGGGACTTGAGTGAATGAAGGCAATAGAACCGATTAACATTTACAGAAGACTGTACTGTGATGAGACGCAGTGAAACATTCGGACGCTGCAAACGCTTTAAATTTCCACATGTCTGAGGAGGTGAAGCAGGCGGGACGATCGTGGCTTCGGCATGCTGAGAACACTTTCTACCTTGATAAGTGCATTAGTGTAGCAGGAGGTTATAGAGAGACATGCGAGTTTTTAATCTCATAACTGCGTTCAATCAAAAGTCCTGGTTTGATCAGGAACGCCTGTGGTTTTCTTAAATTCATTTTATAATACTGATTATGAAATGACGGTACAGTTATATATATATATATATATATATATATATATATATATATATATATATATATATATAAAAAACTATTTTTTTTAGCTACATATGAAGTACCGATATAAAATATATGTATATCCAACTTCTGAAAGTTTTTGTCGTATAGACTGTACAGCCACACATTTCCTATTTTATTATTATTTAAGAGAAATACTGTTTTTAAACGGGCCACAAAGAATTAGCCGTGACATCTGATCTCACTTCTTCAGCGATCTGAAATCATTTATTACATTTAACGCAAGTTTACTGGCAGCATGAGGCAATAAAATGAGTTTTCCTTTTTCTTAAAAAGAAGAAGAAGGAAAAAAAGGCCAAGCGAGGTTTAAAATTATGGCGAGCTCCATTTAGAGCCACTAAGCTAGTGTATAGACTGCAGAGCAAACATTAATCACAGGCCTTGACACAGACAGAGGTCTTGTTGATGTGCTCTGATGGGAAGGAACCTTTTCCGGCGGCTTTATTTTGTCAAAAACACACAAACACTCCTGACGCCCCCGGTGATTTCGAGTGAATAGCAGACGCTCCGGTGCTTTTCAAAAAAAAATCTCTGATCACGTTGACGGCACTCGTGGAGGTAAACACACACAGTCTCTCTCTCTCTCTCTCTCTCTCTGAACGTATCAGAACGGCAAGGCCATCCAGGGAACGCTGGGCGTAAGGGAACCCGAACCTGCGATGTAACTGATCAGAACTGATTTGATATTTTATATAATTATATTTATTGTTTAGCTCCAATGCATCTTGTGCTGCTTTACAACATTCTGTTTTATCATTAACGCTCAGTAAAGATATGCTACTGTTTTAATAATAATGAAAAAAAAAAAAAAGTCAGCAGGTTGTTAGCAGGCAGACGGAGCGAACAGCCGTGGCATTTAAGCAGCATGTCTTCCAGTCAAATGTGTAACACGGTCAGGCGAAACCAGCAGCGGATGTAATAGCGCTGTCCAATTTTGCACTCAGAAAAAAAAAAAAAAAGGAGCTGACTAAACCGGGAAACAGTTCGGCTGGAGGGAAAGTTTTCACCTTATCAAGTGAGAACTCGAGACTGAAACAATCATCGTAAAAATAATTATTATAATCATCAAATAACAGCCTGCGTGGCTGCGTGACATTAAAAAAGTGATTGAAAATTTCAGAACGAGGACAAACATCCTCTAGCTCCACTTCTCTTCCGGCTTTAAAGAAAGACACTGTTTGTATTTTTAAACATGTGCGTAGACAGAATTATTTAGCGTTTTAGTCAAACTGAAACTGGGACTTTTGATTCTGAGGCATAACACAACGCAGTTATTAGAGAAAAACCAGCTTCATTTCTCTATATAATCCCCTGATACACTAATGAACGTATTCCAGCGTTTTCCCAATTTTCCCATTTTCTCAGTACAGCGGAGGCATGATTGGATTACTCGCCTCACGTCTGAAACCCTGGCCTCTCAGGAACTCCTTTACAGCCTGGTTTGATCACCGTGTTTTTGTGGGAAAATGCATGACCTCTTACTGCCCCCTGCACCACTTGCGCGTTACAGGACTCTCGGCTGGGAGTCACCGCCACGTCGCCCGTACAGTCCTGACCTCGCTCCAAACCATTTCCACATGTTCGCCCCATCAAAGGAGACGACTTGGTTTTATTTATATAATACACTGCACTGTATCCAGTATGTGAGTCAAAAAATACACGCTCCCCAGTTATATTAAAACGTCAGTCTTATCAGCGATTTCTTTTCAAGGCTCCTGTCTCCCCGGTCGGTCACTGCTGTGCAGGTGTGAATGTGTCACATCAGTTCATTTGTAACTGTGTTTGGATACCTGCAAACAAAACGTGGACTGATCCTCTAATGAAGGTTTCTTAAAGAGAATCATTACTGCTGACGAGACACGGATTCATCACTACGAGCCTGAGAGTCAACGGCAGAGTATGGAACGGAAACAGTTTAAAAAGTCGGAAAATCAGCTGGAAAATTCATCAACGCTTACCGTTTTCTGGGATTCTCGAGGGCCAGAAGTATTGGAACACCATTAGGAAAAAGGTTCAACAATCGACAGTGCCCGTTACAGCGAGACGCTTATTGAAGAGTTGAACGCAGAGGACCGACATCCGAGGGCGTCGTGATCTCGCATGGCGATACACACTTCTGCACACACTGTCGGCAC
This sequence comes from Clarias fuscus, assembly GCA_030347435.1. Classification (NCBI taxonomy): domain Eukaryota; kingdom Metazoa; phylum Chordata; class Actinopteri; order Siluriformes; family Clariidae; genus Clarias; species Clarias fuscus. The sequence continues at coordinate 5,443,801 of CM059223.1, read as the reverse complement.
TGTGCAAAAACTTGTGTTAAAACATCCTCCCTCTAGTCCTGGTCTGGCTTTATCAGACTTTCACCTGTTTGGTCCCCTGAAAGCGGCTCTACGAGGAATAAAAAAGGGAAGACAGCGCTGCATTCATGTCTCGCAGCTTAAAGTGAAACGTTTTTTTTTATTTTTTATGATGGAATACGAAAGCTTATTAATAGATGGACAAATGTATTGAAAAGCAAGGAAGTTATGTTGAAAAATGATGTACAGTATTTCTTCTCTAAAAGTTTCAATAAATTCTACAGTCCAGATCATTTTAGACTTCCCCTTAGTATAATAAAAAAACATCCTGTTCGGCCTGGTTGAGCGTTAGGTCCCGAACAGTAGAAGCCTACATCGGCTTTCGTTCCTGTCCGTCAAGAACCGGAATCTGAAGCTACGCTGGGCAGAAGTCCAAGACCGTTAAAGACTGGAAAAAGTCCAGCTGGCTATTTTTTTTCCTTTAGCTCAGACTGCAGTCTATCAATAACAGCCATTTTGGTTAATTACACAGAGTAAAATGTCCTCTAGAACTGCTCTTTATTGGGGCTAATTCGGTTAAACCCGGGACACTGACATCATAACACATCATCAGCTACCAGTTAGTGCGACTCCACATGTGGGATACTCCAGCAGTACTGACTTGGAGTAGATTTTTCTTCTTTTGTACTAAACGACTAAACGAGTGCCGCAGTTTAGTTTTGGCTAATGGGAAGCAGAACGCCGTTATACTCCCGTCATTCCAATTCTAAAGAGACAACACGTTATTACCTTTGCACAAGATGCTCTTTCAATCAGTGTGGTCTGGTGTGTATGATTAACACTTTTCTACCAATAACAAGAAGCAAAATTGAAGTTTTTTCCCCTCTGTGGATTCCAGCATGCTATAATCCTGGCGTGCTTTTTGTTCAGACTATGCTAATCCATTTCCAGAAACCCTGTAACTCTCAACGGCACTCTGCATTTCAGGAAACGTCTGTGCAGGAAAAACCTCGGCCGTCATGCCCTGCCCTCCAGCTGAAATGGTTTAGGACATAGCTAGGTTAGAATACTTTTCCGCACTTATGCATGCCTGTATCGCGCGTGTGCCTGAGCAGCAGAATGGGAATTTCTTCATTATATAGCAGCTGGTAGAGCCGCCACGCTGGCTGCATATCAATGTGCTCATCAGTGGGCACTTTCTACGTGATGAGAGCGCTAATCTGCTGGCCGAGCCGGGCTGGAGTGAGGCCTCTCGCTGACATTACGCTCCTGATATCCAGGCTTTCATTAGCTTATTATTCTGGAGAGGTAACAGAATGAGGAGGGTGTGTGTGTGTGTGTGTGTGTGGGTGTGTGTGTGTGGGGGGGGGGGTCGTTGAATCAATAAGCACCTTCCACTTGTGTAAAGCATAACGGCAACGAAACAGTCCGTCCCCTGGATTCTGTCTGAAATTTCATTTTCGAGAATGAGACAATGCTTAGCAATGAGCGACATCGTCATCACAGTAATTAACTCACGACGTTGGATGAAAGTAGACAGGCTTTGTTTGGAGTCACTTAGTTGGACAAATCAGGTGGGAGGATATGACATGGTTTAGTGCAAGACAGAGCTACAGTAACTTAATAAACTGACTTTAACTGTCATTTTCATTTGCTTCTTATGATGCTTCTGAAGCTCGTCCAAAGTCAATCAGAGTGAGAAACGTTCCATCGTGTCAAGTCAAATAAGAATGAAATATCATTGAAAATAGAAAGAAAGGGCCTCCGAGTGGCGCAGTGGTTAAAGCGCTCGCCCTATCATCCGGAGATCGCTAGTTCGAATCCCGGGTGGTGCTGTAACCTCTCGCAGCCGGAGGTCTAGAGAGAGCTGATTGGCCGAGCTCTCTCAGAGGGGAGGGATGAGAGGTACTTAGTGCTCCCACATTAATCATGGCTCTACAGCCAATCAGGGGCGTCTGTGAGCTCGCGCAACGGAGGGAGCGGATAGCGCTGTCCTCCGAGTGTGTTACGCCGCTCCCAACGGTGCGCGAGCGAGCAGTTCGAAAAGATGCGGTCGGCTGGCGTCACGTGGTTCGGAGGAAACACGTGATAGTCTTCGGCCCTCCCGGCTGAGTGGTAGTAGTAGCCTTAATGTGGGAGCCCCCTAGTGACGGGGAGGAATTGGACACGACTAAATTAGGGAGAAAATCGGGGAAAAATCCAAAAAAAAAAAAAAGAAAATAGAAAGAACGTCTTATCGCTTCGCAGCATTTGTGTTAAATCATTCTCAGTAAATGCTTCAGCATACGAACAGTTTGAAAGCAAAATGAGACGACTCTAACGTATTTGAGCAGTTAAATAAAGTAAATGCAAAATATGAAATGCACAATAGCATTAACTTTAAATTACTGCAAACTGATAAAAAATATATATATTGTGCAGGTTTTTTTAATACTCGTTTGAATTTTGTATGATTTTTCAAAACGCTATAAGTCCCACAGTTTGTCCCAATATGGATAAATCAGCCGACAGTTCTGCTTATTTACATATAGAATTTACTACCAATGGTTTGTCGAACAAGTTTTAATGAAAAAAAACAAAACAAAACTAACTCGTATCTCATAATCAAACTCGTGCTTTGATTGTGATTTTTGAAGCGAGTCAGAGAGGAAGAGGTGGTAGAGAATTAGATCAGGGAAAACAGTTTAGAGTTTCGGTTCGCACAAAATCTTTTTAATTACAAAGATTGTTAGAGATCATGAGTAACATTTATAAACACTACAAGCATTTCAGTTTACAGCATCGTCTCCTCCGCCTCCTCTACGAGTTTTAGTTTTCCTTAATGATGAGGTACCTGAAAACAGCTCACTGTTTAACCGACTGCTTATACCGTACCGTCTGCATGTCACAATGATTATTAGTTTTGTAACGTCATTTCTCTGCTTCATCTCAGCACTTCCATTCAAGCATGAAATTTTAACAGCGCCACCTGCAGTCCTGGAGCTCAGTACGCTGAATGTCCGTGGCATCAGCTTCCTCGAGTTGAATACGCCGTGGAACCTGGAAACGGCTCAGAACTTCAGGAGCGGCGAGACATAAACTCCGCTAAACTCCGCTGAACGCTCGTCCTGCATTCATTAGCATTTACATTCATAATTACAAGCGAGGTCCGGTATCATCACCGTGTATCACGGAGCAACGCATCTCATATTACAGGATGTTTTCTCAGCATGGAAAGGTTCGAATCATGCTTGCGCACGGCCCGGTGTGTCACGCGATATTTGCGAAAAAGGACGACACAAAAAGATAAATCGAAAATCCCATGCCCCCTCCCCCCCCCCCCCCCCCATAATAAATAAATAAATAAATACATCCCTGTATTTCACCCACAGTGGCTGTCAGAATCTGCAATTTATTGTCGCCAAGGAGAAAATTACATGCTGATTGGCAATAAATAGATGTCATTAGCTTCAATAGCCTCCGATCCTACACCTGTGCCGAGGTGCACGTAATTCGAATCAATTTCCCGGCTACTTGGCCGCAGAGAAGGCGGTGGACGAGGTTGGGGTCGGGCGGTGATGATATCATTATTGATGAGGAATGATCTGCCGTTTTCGCACCGGCCTGTCATGAAGCTGTAGCGAAATCAGTGGAGCGGAAATGGAAAGATCTGGACAGAGAAAGAAAGAGAGAGAGACAGAGCGTATGAGGGACAGAGAGAGAGAGAGAGAGACAAAGAGGTCTGGACAGTATATATATTAGCCCTCGCACCAATTTCAGAGTTTCATTACGGTTTCATATGAATTTTATACGATTATTGACAATTTCGCTGTTAAGGTGTCACATCTATTTCACCCCTCTCTCTCACACACACGTATAACAGACACACACACACACACGGACACGGACACGGATGTCGGCTGAGCGGATGAGATACTAAGCAGTGTGTGTGTGTCTGGCCTTGTTATCTTATTGGTGCTAGACTACATCATGATACATCCACACGCTCACCTTTCATCTCTCTCTCTCTATTTGCGCTTCTTCCTCTATTGTTTCTACTCTGTTCATCACACCGTCTCTTTGTCGGAAAGCCAGACGCTACATCATGATGCGTCTTCTTCCAGCTCGGCTCACAGTGCCGTGAAAAAGTATTTGTGCCCCCTGTCTGTGTTGTTGTTGTTGTTGTTGTTGTTTTTGGCATATTTGTCACACTTAAATGATTGGGATCATGAAGCAAATTTTAATATTACACAGAGTTCATACAAAATGTATTATCTTTTTTAAATGATGATTTTATTAATAAGGGATAAAAAAAATACATAAAATCTGCCCAACCCTGTCTGGCGCTGTTTGAAAAAGTAATTGCCCCCTTTCTGAATCATGAACAAACTGTAATTTAAAAAGAAATTGAGTTCAATATCGCTTGCCACGCCCAGGCTTGATTACTTCCAGACCTGTTGAATCATGAAATCACTTCAATTGAACCTGTCTATGATCTCAATAATTGAAGTGTGACAAATATGCAAAGAAATAAAACTTTTTTTCACGGCACTCATACAGTATATTTACATAGACGGACGCACCACTCTGTGTGCACTCTGTGCAGACTCTGTGTCTTTGCATTACCCTACTGACCTAATTATAACCTGCCCTTTAAATCCTGTAAAAATGTTCATCCAGTTGAAATGAGACGGGACCTGAAATGTGTTGCATAATAACAGGGGGAAAAAAATTACAAAGTCCTGGATGAAAATCACTGGCAGGGAAGAGAGTATAAAGCGTGACGTGAGGCCATTTTAATAGTCCGCATGCATGTACCGGCGAAATTGCTTTTATACGCTTTGGCAGGTAGATGTCAGGGAGCAGCGCCTGGCAAGGCCCTGTGAGTACACACGTCTGAGAGAATAAACGTGGTAAACAAACGTGCTACCTGCCCGACGGGGCCCTGCAGGAAACACAATATTAGAGCTGACACTGATAGATGAAGCACCCGCTCTCGGGTGTGTTAGCCCCGGCACTGCAGCGGCAAAGCCATGCTGATAGGCTGCGCTACCTGAGCGCTCCACAGGGAATGGTGTGTGTGTTGGTGTGTGTGTGTGTGTGTGTGTGTGTGTGTCGGGGGGGTTGTTTATACTTGCTCATAAGATGCCCTAGGTTACATCTAAATATGGGGTGCGCCTGGGTTTTGAAACAAAACTTGCCAGGTGATCATCAGGGTGCTCGGTTTCATAGACCTTCATTAAAGAGGCAGGAAGTTACACAGGAGGCTGTTGTTTTTTTTTTACGACGACTTATAAAATGAATAAAAACATGTTGTTGTTTTTTTTTTTACTTGTCTTGCACCATTTTGAAAAAGCTGACCAAAATCAGAAGGTGCATGCAATTTCACAAGGCTGAACAGAAATCCCGGTTGCGAACTTCAGCCTGACGTTCCTGCTTAACATCTGTAAGCGAGGCTTTAGTGATGCCGCAATACTGCGTCCTTTTTTTTTTGTGTGACATGATTCACAAAGGGATAGACAGATGGACGGGTTTATGTGGATCGTACAGCCATCGCTCCGTCTGCGTGTTGTAGGCTGTGGACTCCAAACTGCTGCACGGAATAGCAGTCCGGCAATTAATGTCAGCTCGCTTCATTCGCGGATCGAGCGCTGGCACGGAGCGCTAAAATTTCATTTATTGCACGGACGGCGTATCGGTTATGTCCGGCTATAAAACAAAGCTATCTATTTTGGAATGGCGGTTTATCACAGCGTGGATTTATTTTTATTTATTTAGTTATGTACCAACTCGGTGTTATGTACAGAAACGAAATCCAGTAGGCATTTGTGAAAAATCAATCTGGCCTCATGGTGTTTTTTTACGGAGAACAAAATGCACACTGTGCCACCGGACGCTTTACATACTGTATCCATGCATAAGGTGCTAAATCAACACCTTATGTCAGGCCGAAAACGGGAAAACCGTCGGGTCAGAGAAGTCATTGCGAATGTCAACAAGGCCATAGAAGTCCTTTTCTCTTTTCTTTTTAACCAATATTTATAGTAATGTGCAAAAGTCTTCGGCACGTCCAAATAAATCCTGTAGAGCAAAGATGCCTTCAAAAGCCCAGCGAGCAGTAATGAACGAGCGAGTCAGTACAAAGTCAGTATTTGACCTGATGAAGCTTTGAGGACCCTTCAGTGTCTGCTAGTGATGTGTCGTTCATGAACGAATCGTTCTTTTTGAACGAATCTTTAACGTGACTCAGAAGAACGCCTAGTCTCGGAGAGTGATTCGTTCATTTTCTCCTGGGCGCAAATCATCGCAACACCTCCGTAGGTTATGTACAGGAAACAGAATTGAACGGTTCTCAACGACTCTTCCAAGTCCGAGTCGTTCGTTCTTTTGTCACGTGACTCCCATAGACGCTATGCAGTGCAATAGATTCAAAAGAACGAACGACTCGGATTAGAAGAGATGATGGTGAGCTGCTCATTCTGTTTATAATCTGTCCTTATTACTGGAACTATAGCCGAACGTTATGTATGTAGACGTGTTGGGGGTCTGTTTATTGAAAATGCAACATTTTATTTTACTCCTGGTCAAAAGAACAAAAACGAACTAAATGACTTAAAAAAAAAAAAAAAGATTCGTTCATTTTGATGAACAAGATTCAAAGAACCGAATCACTAAAATGATTCAAACTTCCCATCACTGGTGTCTGGTACAATTTGTGCGGCTTTATAATGAAATTAGCTCCTAAGTTTTACTAAGCGTCCTGCGGAAGCACCTACTTGGTGCACCTGCTTCTTTGTTGCATGCAAAACCCGGTAACTTTTTATATATACAGTAATATGCTGCTTTCTTTCCTGGCATGCAAATATTATTCTGTTACTTTTCATTTTTGTGCTGGAATACTGATGTTTGAAAATCAGGAATGTTTTTGTCCTGATTTATTAATAAAATCATAAAATCTACAACAAAACAAAGTTTGTACTAAATAACACGGGGTGCCTAAGACTTCTGCACAGTCCGCATTGCAGTACTGTACAGTACGTGTGCGTCATATTCTTACATTCTCATTTTTATCCGTTTATACTGTAGTTCATGAAGAACTAAAAACAGTTAGTTCGTTCGTACAGTAGATGCTGGTACTAAAATGATCTGAACTTATACACATAATATACGTTCCTTAGACCTCGGTGGAAATAAATAAAAACAATGCAGAAGCGTTATAGAGGCGATGTCGTTTAACTCGGATGAGATTCATCATGCACTTAATCACGGCGAAACAGTTTTACTGAACAGCATGAAACGCACATGTGTAGGTGGAACACAGTGACAAATATCATTATACAATTATAAACAGCACCGTATTAAAGATCGGCGTGGGGTTTTGTTGATTTCAGCGCGCGCCTGTCGACCCCGAGGGATTCGTTTCATCGCTGCAACACGATACAGTAAGTGATATGTATTAGCAATTAGCAGAGCGGCCGAGGATTAAAACGCGTTCCTGCCCACACGCTAGGATGAAAAAAAATAAAACAACAACAACAACAACAACAACCCAGAGGTAAAGGTCCAGGTGAGAGCTGGCACTTTCAGGAGGCTTGTTTACGACAGCACCGGAATAATGCTGCAGTGTGTCACACGGCTCCCTGTTCTCACACACACACACTCGCACGTTGTCAGTCTGATCAGGCCGAATGCAGACGAGCCCAGAGGGGGCGGCTGTGCAGAGACCCGCCCGCGATGACAACAGGGGGGGGGGAGAAATGTACCGCTGCGGATGTACTTCACTCTGCAGAAAGGAGCAAACTGCAAAAAAAAAAAATATATATATATATTTATATATATATAAAAAATAAAATAAAAACCCTGTACAGTATGTTCCTCGCGTTTCCTGCTCTCCTGTTGGGATTGGGCTTCTGGGTGCTTTCACAGACCATTAGCCAGTCGTAAATGTGTCACCCAAGGTTTTTATTTTCTTTCACGCTTGAAATTTACACCTGCAGTCTACCCATCCCTGCTCTCACCACCCACCGCTGTTGGACCCGCCGCAGCTCATTAGCAAAGTCTATTAGCGCTGGATAATTAATGCAGGTGTATACAAGAGCTACGGTGAGCTTTTTCAACATTCCGTGTCACGTCGCTATCATTCCAGCTGATTTGATAACCCTTGCCTTGTTACGCTAATTACACTGTTCCTGTTATCAGCTGATAACATCTTTAATATGAGCGGAGCCGTGCCTGCAGGGTGGTCCTTTCAGGGTGCTACGAGCGGTGTTCAAGTCAAACCGGGGCCTTTTGATTGTGCAGAATAACAGAACACGGTTATGAGAGTAAAAACTCACTTCATTCCTCTATATAATCTCCTGCTACGCTGACGCACTCATCCCAGTGTTTAACTAGTGCCTGGATACCATCGAGGTAGGAAGTTTCATGAAAACTTGGTCTGGCCTCCCAGGAACTCCTTTGATAGGACCGTACGGGGGATGTACAGTAGCGATACCTCCTCAGACGAGTTCCTGTAACGTGCAAGATGGTCGTGTTTACAGTTCCTACAGACAGATGCGTCTCTTTGTTCCACAAGTTTGATTTGAAGTTAGAATGAGTTTTTTCTCTTTTTCAGCATTTTTAAAACTCATATTTAACCATTCACGGACCAGCCGGCTGTTTGAAGCTGCTTCATCTGTATGATGAAAATGCTAGATATGAAATTAAATGATGCAGAAGAAACGTGCACCAAGACAGTTCTGGGATTTCAGAAAGAAAGAAAGAAAGAAAACATTGCTTGGAAGCGTGTGCAGAGTGTAGACCAGGCAGGGAGCTGCTTGCCGACAGGGACGGAATTGCGCTTTGCCCTCTGGTCGCGGCAGGGGGTTAGAGATCATGTCCTGGGAAATAATAAAGATGATCAGCGGTCGCCCCTCCCAGGAGCCACGCTAGAAATGTCAGGTCGTCCAGGGAAAAACATTATTGCAAGGCTGGCAGGGCTGCTTGAACTCATTAGCACTGTGGAGAAGGAGATTTTTTTTTTATTTACCCCTCCCCCTGTTGTGTGTATGTACATGTGTGTGTGTATGTATGTGTGTGAAACCTTCAGGGAATTCTCAAAGGCTCCTCAAAGCCTGTTAACCTCTGAAGGCGGCGAGCCAGACTCGCTCCTGACCCCGTGTTCACCCGCTGATAAACAAAAGAGGAGGAAACAAAAAAAAAGAAAAAAAAAAAACCCACTTCGCCTTCACACCTGCGAGCGTTTGTGTTTTTTTTTCCTCTCCATATTTACAGTGTAATTGCCACAAAGCAATCTTTCCATTAATCCGGCGCGCTGAGAGCCGAACGCAGTTCAACATGAGTACACACAATCTGTTGCGGCATGCTGATTGCACTCGGTTCTTAATTAGCAGGCTTGGCGTGCCCTAGCAAAGTTCAGCCTAATGCGCTGAAGTGGTTAGCGCACCGTCCTCGTAATAAAAGCAGAGCGAAGTCTCGTTCCGTCGGTCGTCTTTAAACACGACGTCGAACGGGGACGGATTATCGCATGAGCGTGACTTGTTGCAGCAAACATGGACGGCGTGGACAATTAGAGATCTAGACTCGGGCAGGACAGTAGAAGTAGGGTTGGGTACCGAAACCCGGTGCCAATATGGCACTGGTACCTCTGTAACCTCACTCAATTGCCTGAGACTGTCTGAGAAAATGGACATGAGCGTGAGTCGGAAAACTCGAATAATACAAATTCAATGTACCGCGGACGTCCGCTGACGGTGTGTGCGTCCCAGGCCCCAGACAGACCAACCCTAGTAAAGTCAGGAATGGGGTCGGGTTCTGCCACTTAAGGTGGTCTGGCAAAACAATAGTAATAGTTCTGCAAAAGAATTGCTGAAATTTGAAGCTGTTTGTGGCGTACCAAGAATACCAACTACAGCAAGTCCCCGACTTACAAACTAATTATGTTCCCGGATAATGTTTGTAAGTCGGGTTTGTTCGCAAATCTGACAAAGTGAGTCTTGTACCCCTTTGACACAAATATACAATGTAAAGCATAAAAATCCCAGTGGGAATCCAGTGATGCGGCAGGGTCAGCTGGCCTTGTTTAAAGGTATCTGGAGAAGATGTTGGTGGGTGGTGGACAATGCGACATGGCTACGTGGTTACTGCATGCTTGAACGATCTCAGAGCTGTTTTCATTGAAACCAGTGAGGACTCAATTCTCATGCACCCTCACACGCACACATACAATATACCAGACTTTAGACATTTTATACAATCACTTACACACTGAAAATATTCTATATAATTGTAAATATTGGTATATTGTTAACTGCAGTGTCTATATTTGTACAATACTTATGAGCTACTTCGGCGATTTGTTCACATCCACGAATGTTCTTAGATCCGCGGTCTGTTCGTATCTGCAGAAACTTGTAACTTGAATGTTCGGGGACTTATTGTTCTTTGCTGTTATTGGTGTTAAATTATTGTAGTTGGGTTAGCTAGAGTAGTATGTAAATTAGTTGTTTTGTATCTATCTAGTTTTGTATCTACTTATATTTCCGTATATTGTTCATGTTAAACATTTTTAAAAAATAGAAAGCCATTCTTTAATGTTATCCACTATTTTTTTTTGTGGCTCTTTTTTTTTCAGGTATCGGTTCAGACGAAAGCATTTAGGTACCAGGACCGTTTTAAAAGTACCGACTTATTGGGACCGGTATCATAAAAAACCCAAACGATACCAAACCCTAAGAAGAAGTACAAAGTGTGCAAAAACCCTGGGACTTTACATTTTCTTCTGCTGACACTGGAGACTCCTTTAAAACATCATAAAAAATCGGATTGCGAGTAACACGGTTTGCGAGTGTTCCACAAGATGAGCAAAGATTTGTAATAAATTTTGACTTGAAAAACGAGCATGTCTTGGTTTACGAATACCGAGTATCATGAATCACGCATACGCTCTTGTTTTGATGCCCTGTAATCACAACTGAGCCAACGTTTTTTCTCTGTCTTGCACTGTGGAATTGTGGGTAATCGTCTCCCCTGCTGGGTCTTAGTGCTCGACTCTCACTGGTATAATTAACATCAGCGTGTACTGTTTACTATAACACTGTGACTTTAGCTTCACACAAACACACACACACACACACACACACACACACACACACACACACACACACACACACTTTTCTGTCTGGATTTATTTTTACTTTTTTTTTTTTAAAGATTAAGTGCAGGTTAATTTGTGTTATTTTTACTTTATATTTTGTACTAATTATTTTTAAGTATTCATTTTTTTTGGGCTGTGGAACGAATAATTTAAGTTTTCATTATTTCTTATGCTTTGATTTACGAGTGTTTTGAAATACGAGCCCACATCCGAATCCAAGGTTCCACTGTATATCTGAGTTTAAGAAACCATTTACCTTTTATATGCTCCTTATCAGTGGACATCAAAATGGCGCTCAGATCATGCAAACACCCTTTTTTGATTAATCTGATTTCAAACATAACAAAACAAGGTTAACACTTTTTGCAGCACTGCGGTCTGATCTCGCTTTCTGACATCACTTTCATGTTTGCCCAATCTGCTCGCCCTCGCCTTTCCAAAACTAGCCTTTATTTTGGAGAAAATAATTTACACTGATGGAGGCAAAGGCAGAGAGAGAGAGAGTCTTGAATAATTCATGAGATTTGAAAAGGACAAAAGGGTGGTGGGGAGAGAGGGAGTGACAACTTGTCAGAGATAAAGCCCCGAGAACGAAAGAGACGGCGGAGGCGGGAATGAAAAGCGCTCTGCAAACAGAGGCCGGGTAAACAGGTGCTCCTTCCGCTCGGCAGGAGCGCTCCATTTATTTGTTTATCTCCTCACCTGCTTTTCTTTGGGGCTTCTTTATAATGTGTCGCACTTAAAATGTTCCCGGACGTCTTTGTGCACACCGTCAGTCATGACTACGTGTGTGTGTGTGAGTTGATGACTGTGCCAGGTAAAGGCGCTCATCAAGGTCAAGCATATTTTCTTCCTGATACACGAGTTTCTAAGAGAAGAATCCGTCAGAATTCCCATTTAACATTCACTCCGGATGCCGAGACTCCGAACCTCAGCTCACAGGCGCTGAAGGCGACGACGCTACTGAAGCGCGAACTGACGCGCCCCCAGGCCGACCCCCGAATCCTCGCTTGACCTCTGCAGTTCGGCGCGTGAATTTAACAACCTTGTCATGTCGCGTTATAATGACCCGTAAAAATTCTCCTCTTCCTTCTCTTCTTTCAGCTACGTTCCTGAGCACAAATAGATGGCATGCGAGTCATGAGATCCGACCTGATCTGCAGAAATGTTTGAGCAATAAGGCTTAGCAGTTTTTAATATGTGATTTAAAGTTTGTATCATCGTTAATAGCAGCTACTAATGAAAAAGAAGACGTCTTTCAGGAGATCCAGGTCAACCAGGGCGTGAGTTCGCTGACATTTCGTTAAAGACCGCTAGATATTTCTGCTAACAGTCGAAAGATTTCTATAGTTGTTGTTTGTCTCTGGGATTGTCCCTCATCAGATTGACCTTCAAATCAACCTCCTTGAAAAATGTGAAATTTCTTTGGAATTGTCACAAGCAACCGCGAATCACAACACTACGCCCGGAGGCTGTATGCATGACGGGTGCATCGCTTACCCTCCTAACCCTGACGCGCCCATCGCTCTGGAATAAGGTCAATCTGGACTCCCTGAACCACATGACCTTTTTCCATTGCCTTCCTAACAAACTGAAGCCTTTTCAAGTGGTTTTCTTAATTTAAACATGGCTATGGTTTTAATTTATTTTTTTTAACCATTGATCTCCATTCATGATTTGACGATTTGATAGTTCACACCATATTTAAGCGACCGCTTTGATTTCAAGCACAAGAAAGACAACAGCTTTATCATGAAAAGGTGTTCCTACAATTAAAAACAACTAGATGGAGATTTATATCCGCTTGTCCTTTTTAAACTACACTAGAATGCCTCATCCCACCCCCGCTGTTAAAAAAAAAAATCGGTAACTTTTACTCTGAGTACATTTTTAATGAGCTACTTTTACTCGAGTAGATTTTTATAATGATAACCTCTTTCCACCTCTGGTTGAAGGGTTCTTAACCCAGTTCCAGTCATTCCAATGTTCCTTAGTTGTTTTCTTTGCTTGATGCAACAAAATAATTTGACTCTTCTTAAATGGCGCCTTTTTTTTTTTTTTTTTGGTGTCTCTGTTCATCTCAGGAGGATTTTTTTTCCTCCACCGGTTTGTTCAGTACGCATTTATGTCTGTATCTCTGTAAAGCTTTTTTTTTTCTGACTGTGTATGTACAACCTGGATGCTGTAAAAGGGTGATATGCAATGCCTGCTCTTCCTTCCTATTCACCATGAGGTGAAGGACATGCTAACAGAACGAATGGAAAGTGCTTGGTTAGATAACCAAAAAAGAGAGAGGAAAAAAATCGTCTGCGTCTAGTTCATCATATACCGAAAGATCTGCATTAGAAAAAAAAAAAAAAACAGCTCGGCACTATTTTTGAGTGCTCTTGTCAGCTCTTGCACTGCGCTTGCAGCCACTCTCTGGAGTCAATATTAACCAAAAACCTCAACGACTGCCAGAGAATGCAGTGTGGTGAAGCTGCTTTAACAACGCTCATGTTCGCCCGCTGGTGCTATTAAAAATGCACACGAACCCGAATCAATAATGCAGGTCGCTCTGTCGGGTGCGGGCGCCGCGGGGAGGCGGGGAGACGAGATTCAGAATGGCCTAAAACGGCGCGAAATGCCGCGGAACGCCGCGAGACAATAGCCATGGGGAGAGTCTGGGGAGCAGGGCCTGGCTGTTAAATGTCAGCAGTGTTTGCCCTGGCGTCCAGCAACCTCCGCTCCCGCTCTCTGCAGTGTAAATAAACCCATTTTGCGAGCAAATGTCCTTCTCAGGCAAAATACCAGCTCGGTTTGTCCAGGGTCACCAGAGGAGAGTTAAAAGTCACTGGCATTTTCCTTTTCTTAAAAAAAAAAAAAAAAAGGGGGGGAAAAAAGTAACCTCGTATGCACATGCAGGCAGGATTTCATTATAGTGCTCACGTCTCCGAACCTGAGCTGAGGATCTGATTTCTTCAAGCTGACTAGAGAAACAACTGGGAGCTTGTGTTTGTGCTTCAGGGCATGGAGGTAAAAAAAAAAAAAAAAAAAACAGTAGGTAAGAACAGAAGGACGTCGGCTCAAGGATGCAAATCTGCACGGCGAAAACTCGGAGGCGCAGAACAGCAGCACAAAGCGATAACGTGGCCGCGAATACTAATGCAGCGATGAACAGTCAACTGCAGCTAATTCCATCATTTGGGAGACGGGTATTTCAATTCTACACAGGTGTGACGCGTACAAAACAAAACAACGCACAACATCCTTTAAACATTTATTTAAATCCAGCAATAATTTAGTTTGTTGAAGATAAAGCAACCCTTTTTATTCCTTTGCAGCCAGGTTTGATCTTCCTGTTAACGTAATGTTACAAATCTCGCTTTCTCTCGAAGATGCCTCCGTCCTGACACTGGAGACTCCTTCCATAAATATTAAACAAATTTCTCACAATATCAACAATCAGCACATCTGACTATGTGCGCGTGTGTGGATAAAAATATTTAGGAGGGGTGTTCAAATCAAACCGGGACTTTTCAGTAAAACATTTACACTGCTATATTCCCCGTACAGTCCTGACCTCGCTCCAAGCCATTTCCACATGTTTGGGACATTAAAGGAGTTCCTGGGAGGCCCGGCGTTTCAGACGTGAAGAAGGTGTACTGAGAAAACATTCTACCTTAAGAGTATCCAAACACTAACTGAAACACTTAAAGCTTTCGTAATCCTGTACACTATAATCAAAAGTCCTGGTTTGACTTGAACGCACACTGTGTTAAACGATACACACATCATGACTATAGGGATGGCGTTTACATGAAGGTGCAGAAACACACACACACACACAGACGCTACCTCTTCCTAGCCTCTCCCTCATTCCAGTAGAAGATGAATTTGCTGGTTTGATACCCGGCGGGTTTTTTTTTTTTTTCTTTTTGGATCACGCGGTGTTAGCGCTCTGGCAGTGAATGAGCTCGGCTCAGGGTCACCTTCACACCTGAGCGGGAAAGAGAACATTTACGCGACCCACGCACTCTCGGGATGTTCACTAACGTTCAGTATTAAAGGACGTTAATGTTTTCGACCGGCGTGAAGGTTTAATGGAGAAACACAGTGTACTGTGTTAGTGTACTGCATTAATGTACTGCGTTAATGTACTGTGTTAGTGTAATTTATTAATGTACTGTGTTAATGTATTGTGTTAATGTACTGTACTAGTGTACTGCGTTAATGTACTGTGTTAGTGTACTTTATTAATGTACTGTGTTAGTGCACTTTATTAATGTACTGTGTTAATGTACTGTACTAGTGTACTCTATTAATGTACTGCGTTAATGTACTGTATTAATGTACTGCGTTAATGTACTGTGTTAGTGCACTTTATTAATGTACTGCGTTAATGTACTGTGTTAGTGTACTTTATTAATGTACTGCATTAATGTACTGTGTTAGTGTACTGCGTTAATGTACTGTGTTAGTGTACTGTATTAATGTACTGTATTAATGTACTGCGTTAATGTACTGTGTTAGTGCGCTTTATTAATGTACTGCGTTAATGTACTGCGTTAATGTACTGTGTTAGTGTACTGCGTTAATGTACTGTTTTAGTGTACTGCGTTAATGTACTGTGTTAGTGTAGTGTATTAATGTACTGTTTTAGTGTACTGCGTTAATGTACTGTTAGTGTACTGCGTTAATGTACTGTGTTAGTGTACTGTATTAATGTACTGTTTTAGTGTACTGCGTTAATGTACTGTGTTAGTGTACTGTATTAATGTACTGTTTTAGTGTACTGCGTTAATGTACTGTTAGTGTACTGTATTAATGTACTGTGTTAGTGTACTGCGTCAATGTACTGTGTTAATGTACTGCGTAAATGTACTGTGTTAGTGTACTGCGTTAATGTACTGTGTTAATGTACTGTTAGTGTACTGCGTTAATGTACTACGTTAATGTACTGTGTTAGTGTACTGCGTTAATGTACTACGTTAATGTACTGTGTTAGTGTACTGTGTTAGTGTACTGCATTAATGTACTACCTTAATGTACTGTGTTAATGTACTGTGTTAATGTGTGGTTGCATTGAGTTTGCATGTTCTCCCCGTGCTTGATGGGTTCCCTCCGGGTTCTCCAGTTTCCTCCCACAGACCAAAGACATGCAGAGTTGTGTGAATGAGAGTGAGAGTGTTGACCGCGATTCCTACCACGATTGTACAATATGGGAGTAAACACAGAGGTTGCCATTGGCCTCCACGGTCCATAGTTGTACTACATACATCCATAGTTGTACTACATACAGTGTGCTGAACTGGATATGATTGAAATGACGAGTCTACTTGACTTGACTAATGTTCTCTGTTAGTGAACCGTATTCATGTAATATATTAGTGCACTGTTTGTATAATATTAATGTACTGTATTAATGTAATATATTGGTGTAGTTTATTAGTGTACTATATTAATGTAATGTGTTAATATCATGAGTTAATGTACTGTGTTAGTGTACTGTATTAATGTATTGTGTTAGTGCATAAGATTAAAGTAATGCATTAACGTACTGTATTAGTGTAGTGCACTAGTGTGTACTGTATGAGTGTACTGTATTACTCTACTGTATTAATGCAGTGCATTCGTGTGTACTGTTTCATTGTGCTGCATTAGTGTATTGTACCTTTGGTCCATCAGTAAACCCGGAGGCGTTGCTGTACATCACTGATGCTGGAACATCCCAGAAACACACAATACAGCTAAGTGTGTAGATCCACATCTGTACACCGAGAAACCTCTGTTTATTTTATTTATTTATTTAATTGTATTTATTATAAATTCTTTCTTGATTTAATCTTAGGTTTCAAATGTTTTACATGAGAAAAGAAACATTTCTAAACATAGAATTTAATATACACTCTAATATACTTGTGTGTGTGTATATATAAATCTCTCTTTCTCTCTCTCACTCCATCTCTTTGCCTTTCTCCTTCTCTCTCATCTGTCTCTCACTCTCTTTCCAATTTGCTCTCTCTCTCTCCATCACTCTCTATCTTCTGTTTCTCTTTCTCTCTCAATCTGTTTTACTTTCTCCTTCCTGTCTCTATCTCTCTGTTTCTCTCTCCCTTGTTCTTTCTTGTTCTTTCTTGTTCTTTCCCTTTCTCTCTCCATCCTGATCTCTCTAGTTCTCAGTTTCTCCTTCTCTCTCAACCACTCTCCCATTCTCCGTCTCTCACTTTTCTGTTTTGTTCTCTCTCTCTTTTTCTCTCCATCTTTTCTTTCCATCTCTCTCTATTTATATCTCACGTTTCATGCTCTCTTTCTCTCTCACTCTCTTCATCTCTTTGCCAATATCTCACAATCTCTCACTTTCTTTGTCCCATTCTCTCTCACCTCTGTCTTTCTTTTTTCCATTTGGTTTCTCGCTCCATCTCGCCCTTGCTCTTTCCATCTCTCTCACTTTCTGTCTCTCTTCCCCTCTCATGCATATCTCTCCACCCTTTTCTCTTTTTCACTTTCTTCCCTTCTCCCTCTTTTATATCTCCCTGGTCTCTCTCTCTCTCTCTTGGTCATTCATTTCTCTCCATCTTATTCTCTCTCCACCACTTGGTTGCTCTCTATTATGTTCTCTCTTCCGATTTGTCTCTCTTGCCCTCTGCCAATCTCGCTTTCTTCCCTTCTCTCTCTCTCTCTCTCTCTCTCTCTCTCTCATTTTGTTCTCTTTCTCTCTATATATCTCTTATATTTCTCTTTCTATCTCTCTCTCACCCCCAATCTCTCTTTATCTCTCTGTGTCTCTATCTCTCTCTGTCCTTTCCCTGTCTCTCCTTTTAACCCTCATCTTTCTCATTTCCTTTCTAAGTCATTCTCCCTCCATCTTTTGCTCCAATCGCTCTTTTTCTCTCCCTTCAACCATGCTCCCCTTCAGCTTCAACGTTTCTCGCGTTCCAACGTTTTGATCTCTTCCTCTCGCTTCCTCCCTGTCTCTCTCCCTCTTTCTGTCTCTGTCCCAATCTCTCCCTCACTCCATCCATCTCTCTGTCTATCCCTTTCTCTTTTTTCACTGTCTCACTTCATGGTCTTTCTCTCTCTCTCGCGCTCCTTTCACTTTCTCTCTTTTCATTTCTTGCCTCTCTCCTCTCCATCTATCTCTCTATCCCTCTCTCTTCTGTTCTCTCTCTTTTAATCCATCTCTCTATCGCTCTCAATTTCTCTTTCCCCTTATCTCTCTCCTTTGCATATCTCTCTCTCTCTCTCTCCCTCTCTCTCTCTGCATGCATCAGCATTACTTGCTGCACCAGCCGAGGACAAGCTGAGTCTCGACCTATCGATCACTCCTTAAAACACCGACTCTTTATCAGCCAAAAATTTATGTTCAGCAGCTTGCAATGTAGTGCTCGAAATCTTGAAGATAAACGCTTCTGTCTCCCAGATGCACTTTCTCACATGGTCAGCTGCAATCCCGTACACACACACACACAGAGCTTGATGAGCTGATGCTCCTGAGATTGACGGGTCGGCTTTATTGCCAGAGAAAGGTCAGCGTCGTCATAAACAGCCGCTGCTGGAGCAGAAATGCTGATTAGAAACGTCCAGATGAGCTCATGCTTCAACCTGCCGCCGTCTCGGACACGCTTTAAATCCTGCTTCCTGTCTGCGCAAGGCCGGGACCTGGCTAACAACCAAGACGGATGTTTTATCTCTATGCGTTTACGATCTCTTCCCCGTCTTGTTCCGACTCACGTTCGCGCTCTCTCTTTTTCATAACGCTCATAACCCGTCGCTGTAGTTCTGCTTTATTATTCGAGCGTTTTTAGTCATGAAAAGAAATGCCACAGGAAATAAACGTCACCGGGTTCCCGTTGGCTTGAAAGACGACGGAATGAGGAATTAACTCACCGCCGCGAACCGTGAAAGAAAACCGAGAACCGATCATCACGGATTTTTTCACTCATTCCGCAATTATTTTTAATTAACCCTAAAATTAAATTTTTTTTTTTTAGCATTTTCTCCTACAACCCTTTTAAAAATCCAGAACCGATGTTGAGCGATACTTGAAAGCAACGATGGAAAATAAATCATGAATTCATAACGAAACAGCGTTCATGACGAAGAAATGAACGGGTGGAAAGACGAAGAAAGAGGATAAACAGGATAAACAGCGCGGCGGAAATCCAAAGGCCGGAGTAGCAGGTCGGGAAATCACAAAGCTCCATGAGAGCGTGTGATTTATTTATTTATCGATTTCTTCTTTTCCTTATGAATACTCATAAGGAAATAAGCGACGAGTCGACAAGTCGAACGCTCCAGGTGCACCGCGTGGGCGTTCTGCTGAATCAGAAAACTCCGACGAGGGATAAAAACCTTGTTTGCGCTTGCAAATTGTTTTTCGCTCCTTTCAACTCGTGAGGCATCAGCCACAGTAATCGAAACGTTCATTAGAATGCGTCCTTTTCTTTAGACGATGACCAGACAACGTTTCCCGGTTCCATGCAGTCCGCGTCTGGAGTTTGCTAACAAACGCATTCAAACAAAAAACCTCCAGGGGGCGATATTTCTGTGTGCTGATAGAAACTTGACTACTAGTGAAATTTTGGTATCAGAGTAGCACCGGGACGCTGGACGGGACGCCTGGTTGAAAGGAAGTCATGTACAGATGTTATAATAATGAAACAAACAATGTGAAATTGTGCGCCCGTTTAAAATCGCACGTTTGTTATAATGGCTGCAACCCCCCCCCCCCCCCCTTGTGAACTGTGACTTGTGTAAGATCGAAGCTTCTACAATAATTAATGTTCTCCAGCATTTCTGATGACATTTATTTTTCTATGACTGTGATGAAATAATAATGTTGAAAAAAAAAAAAAAACTTTATTCACAGTAAATTAGCATAAGTGATACGGAAAGTGCGAGATAAGCTGAGAGGAAACTGATTTTAGGTCCTGCTTGTAAAGCTTCCCATCTGTTCAGCTAATCCCTGCCACTGAAGGCTTAGCAGAGGGAAAGAAGAAGTTCTGGTGTGGACGTATCTAACAAAAGGCAACAGCTGAGCGAAGATATTCTCATGAAAGCCTCTAATCGCTGAGAGTTCAGCTCATGGCTGGATGTCTGACATCAGAGTCGATAAACGAACAAAAACAGATTTCTGACCAATTTAGGCACCAGATAAAAATTTTTTTTTTACTGTTTTATGCCAAAATGAGAAACAAATGAAACAGTAACAGTGGTGACGGAGAGAGAGAAAGAAATGATTGTGTCCTTACATTATGTGACATATTTCTTGATTATTCTATTTATCAATAAAAAAAAAGCCTCAGAACATTAATAATGGTGGTATTTTATTAAAAAAGGACTATTACATCTTGGTAATGCCATTTCTTAACCAACTACTTAAAAACATGTATCAATTACTGCATTTGGCAGACGCCCTATTTCAGAGCACTTTACTTTTTTTATCTCATTATACATCTGAGCAGTTAAGGGTTAAGGGCCTTGATCAAGGGCCCAACAGTGGCAAATTGGTGGTGCTGGGCTTTGAACCTTGGATTTTCTCATCAGTAGTCCAATGCCTTAATCACTGACCAGTTCAATGAACATACAACTTTAGTTCAGTTAACTTACATAATTTTGTACCAATTATCATATATCATATATACCGCTTAATCTTGTATTCAGGGTCGCGGGGGGGTCTAGAGCCTGTCCCTGTGAAGTACGTCCTGGTCAGGGTGCCAGTCCATCTCAGTGAACACTACAGGCAATTTTGGGAACGCCAATTGGCCTAATCTGCGTGTCTTTGGACTGTGGGTGGAAACCAAAGTAACCTGGGCAGGGAATTGAACCCTGGAGGTGCAAGGTGACAAGACCGCCAAGACACCATGCTGCCGATACCAGTTATATACTGTACATCTATGAAACAAGATAGCTCTTGGTATGACGTTTGGTAAAAGTAAACCCAGCAGGGAATTTTGGTTGTCAAAACACTGTGGTGATGTTAATTTGACAACGTTACAAACACTGGGGCAATGTTGCCACAGTAAGTCCCCGACATACGAACATTCCGTTCCGAGAGCCTGTTTGTAAGTTCCGTAAGTCCGAAGTTGAACGATTCATGTTAAAAGAACGAGTGATGTCTGCCATCTTTTGACCTCGCTCCATTCTCTCAATTATTTTCACGTTCGTCTCCATCGTTATTGCTTGCCGCTTCTTATCAGTACTAGCTTCACCGCCGCTGCTTTAACTCTTGCATCCGGACATCCTGGGCTTGTACTGAACTTGCCAAGGACGCACATGAATCTCAATGTTCACAATGTATCACAATGTTCTCTGGCATTTCTGATGAAATTTTGTTCTGTGACTGAGATGTACAATGTAACTTGTTGGTAGCTTTGAAAGTTCGTAACTCGAATGTTCGTATGTAGGGGACTTAGTGTATTAAGGTGTTTATTGAATCCTGTTGAAAAGACATCAGAACGTTGGCTACATGGCAAGAGGATAACATTGAACAAATGCAACCCTGCAACACGATATTAGTGCCAAACTGAAGGCCTGAGCAGGAGTCGCTGTAGTAAGCGCACTGTGTGTTGATCACTGGAGCGTTAGTGAACATGCTGGTGATGCTAGAAAATGTGCGTACTGTACTGTACATTGCAAACAGTGGCACAAAAAATTACCGGCAACAGCAATTTAACAAAATATTAAATTGGAAAGCAGCTGTTAGGTTTAAGGACAAGCGGCAGAATTAGGTTGTAAGATGATTTAAAGGGAGAATTATTGCTTGCTGAGTCCGCCATGCCTCAGGAGAGGAACACACACACACACACACACACACACGTACACACACGTACACACACATGATGTGTCCTAGGCTCTCTGTTTACTGTAAGCAAAGAGACCCGGAGTCAGGCAGACGCTGGGAAACACATGACCATTTTCCTGTTGGACAAAAGGGTTCGGGAGGACAAGGACATGGTCTATATGAAGTGTTAGCATGTTGCGATGAAGGGACACTTTTATGGGTGTAGAGGCATGGGAAAGTTCACACAACCTCAGAAAACCTTACAGCAGCCAAAAGGGTAAATAAACCACCGAACATCTGAGATCTGTTCTGGTGAAGCGAATGTGGTTCACCATATTATCAGGGAGCTTAGACGTGGTGTGCGGGAAGCTGTTGATCTCCAATCGGGATTCTAAACCCTGTTAGAAACTTAAAGGACCGTGGACGTGGTCGGACTGTTAACTTTAAAATGATGAGACTCGACCGAGCCCTGAGATTGTTAGGTTTACCACGAAGGAAAAATCACTGGGTTTGTCCTCCATGCCTCGATGAGCTTGTCGGCTGGGAGACACACACACACACACACACACACACACACACACACACACACACAAACAAACAGCATGCATGATGGCGGTGTCTGATGTTGTCTACTATAGCTTATTCACAGACGAAGAGGTTTTTAAGTTCCTCGCCAAACACCCTGCATCACGTACATCTGTTATTTAAAAGACCATAAGCCTCTTAACATGTTCTGGTGAAATCCGCGGAAAAACAAACCGAGGAAGCGGTATAGATATCTGGAGACAGATGAACCATAAGAAGGATTACCATATAAGGAAAGAGGAAGAGCTTGAGAGACGTACAAAGTTTATCAAAGGAACCTCTAACATGAACATTATCTGGATGGATGTTAATCAGTGTACAGTGACATTCATACAGTCAATGTTATCTCAGTGGCATTTTTTATTAAAGTCAATCTACCTTTCAAAAATGACACCGTCCTGAAAAACGAACATCAAAATGACATGAAATTACAACATCGATTCAACGTCAAAGTTTAAAGACTTAAAGAAATACTTTCGCATATGCTTTATACTCATGCAAATCTAATGTCTAATGATGTTTAAATTTTAGTGGAAATCTGCCGAAACAACACAGAGCATAAACGGAAACGTTTGAATAACTGCTAACATACTCTAAAGAAGGTGACGAGACACGGATTCATCGCTACGAGCCCGAGAGCATGGAGCCGAAACATCCGCAATCGCCGACCGTGAAAACGCTCAAAAGTCAACCATCAGCTGGAGATTCTCAAGGGCCAGAAGTATTGGAACACCATCAGGGAAAAATCGCCGATTCAACAATCAACCAGGCTCGTCACAGTCAGACGCTTATTGAAGAGCTGAAGACTAAACTTGTCGACAGCTGGACAAAATGTATTTTAAAAAAAAATAAATGATGTATTTGTCTTTTTTAAAAAGGTAATTAAAATAAATCCTACAGCCAGAGTGCGGATTATTTTTTGACTCGACTACGGATTAAAGAATGAAGCATCAAAGATGCTTCATTACATGTTCATGGATACTTCCAATTAGTTTTTTATTAAAAGTCCAAACTAAATAGGGTAGGTCTAGATATACGTTCTAGAAAGATGTATAAAACTCGTTTCCTTACGCATTCCCACACGTCTGGGCACTGAGACTGGAGACTCCTTCCCTAAACATGTCAGAAGTAATAAATGAATATTTATTCCCAGCACCTGATATATCTGAATTTTGAACCTTCATCCTGTGCTTGACTGACCGATTCATATGACGTACTGTATATTATTCGTTTCACAAGCACGCCTGTTTGCTTTAATGCTACCTTGCAATAAATGAAACCGCGACGCTTGTAATTACCCCGTCTGCAGTGTATATGCTTTGCGCGGATGCGCTTTACTGGTGCGTAAAGGAAATTAATTACCACGTCGCTGTCCTGCTGTTTTCTCCGTATAAAGCGAACAGGAACTCAGTCATGTGCGAGTACAGTAAGCAATTTCCGACGCTCCGGCACGCGCAATTTTCATCCCTGTTTTCATATATTATAAATAATTCCCTAAATCCTTCCTCTCGATTTTGGAGGCATGTGTGGGAACAGGAAATGGGATTGAGCCCCAGCCCATAGTTCCTGCTGAGACGGGACTTTTTCTTTTTTCTTTTTTGCCAGCAACTGCTGCGAGAGTGCCTTATGTGTGTATGTGTGTGTGTGTGACTGCCTGTGCTGCTTTTCCACTTTGCAGAACACCAGATTTAACGTAAAAATCATGTTTCTATTTTAGCCTCTCGGTCTTCACTGGGAAACGAGCGTGCGGTGCTGATTGCGCGCTTCGTTCGACGCATAAATATTTACAGAAGTACTAAAGCCAGAGGAAGTTTCAGGGAATTTGATTTACAGCAGTCGGGTAATCCAAAACACCTCATCACACACACAATGATTACTCTGTAGCACTTCATATGAAGCCTGTGAGTATTAACATGAGGACAAATCAAGAATGATCCGCACTCCGCTTATATTAAAACTTCTGTCGTCTTATCAGTGCTTTTCCGTTCAGGGCTCCTGTCTCCCCAGTCACTGCTGCCCAGGTGTGAACGTGATCCACCAGTTCGTTTGTAACTGCGCTATGAGCAAAAATGTAAGCCCTACCTGTAATTTGTGTGAAAAAAAAAATTATTAATGGGGTGGTAACGGGGTGGCAATAAAATTATGAGGGGTGGCAACACTGAAGGAAGCATCCTTGCATGGTTTTTGTGGATTCAAGGAACGCTATTCTTATTCAGTGTATACACTAGGGTGCACATTTTTACATTGTCCTATAAAAATGAAATAAAGGCTTATTAAATAAAGGAGGTGTTTTGGATTACCCGACTGCTGTAAATCAAATTCCCTGAAGAGCGCTTCTTCTTAAAGAGGATCATTGTTGGTGACGAGACACGGATTCATCACTACGAGCCTGAGAGTCAACGGAACGGAAACATCCTCAATCGCCGAGTTAAAAAGTCAGCTGGAAAAGCCATCAACACTTGGAACAGTCCTGATCTCGCTTCACCTCACTTTCGCCTGCTTGGTCCCCTGAAAGCGACCCTACGAGGACGAAGACTCACTTGTAATGAAACAGTGAAGACGGCGGGGCATGCCCGGCTCTCTTGAGAATACGGACACTTGTAGAGACAGATGAACAAAGTGTATTGAAAAGCAAGGTCGAAGAATTATGTGTTTGTCTCGTCTAAAAGTTAAAATGAAAAAAATTGTAATACATTTTTATTTAGGGCCACTAGTTAAGCTTTGTGGTCCTAAATACTGTAAAAACACTGTAGGTCACCTGGCCCAAGTGCTGTTATGCTCTATATCGTCACTCATGTGCAGAACCGAACGTTTTATAATATAATTTATTTAGTGCCCAAGTAGGCGGCACGGTGGTGTAGTGGTTAGCACTGTCGCCTTGCACCTCCAGTATCCGGGTTCGAGGTGCTGGGTGGGTTTCCTTCGGGTACTCCGGTTTCCTCCCACATTCCAAAGACATGTAGGTTAGGCTAATTGGCGTTCCCAAATTGCCCATAGTGTATGAATGAGTGTGTGTATGTGTGTGTGCCCTGCGATGGATTGGCACCCTGTCCAGGGTGTATCCTGCCTCGTGCCCTAAGTCTCCTGGGATAGGCTCCAGGCTCCCGGCGACCCTGAATACAGGATTAAGCTGTAATGATGATGAGTGAGTGAGTTGACTCATAATTTATGTCTTTGTCATATAGAGATAAGTGAACTATAGTGATTCCCCCCGCCCCCCCGCATGTTAGAAAGTTTGGGACAGAGCGCTGGGTTTGCTCTGATAACGTGCCCCTGGAGGAGATGGGGTTAAGGGCCTTGCTCAAAGCTATATCTGGGGCTTGAACTGCTGACCTTCTGATCGGTATTCTAGAGACTTAACCCCCTGAGCTGAGACTGCTCGCATTTATCAGGACCTCCACTGATACCACTGTTATATAAATGCTACAACAATGTCCACTAAGCGAGTTGTTCCTATAGAAACCATGACAGGAAAATTGTTTAAAATGATACATCACTTCATTAGAGTTTCCAGTATGGATTATATTTGCGCTTGGATAATCGGCTCGCCCAGACGAACCCGGTTATGTACCGGTTTTACCGATTGAAGTCCAAGCTTCTGGCGTGTCTTTAAGAAGAGCAAGTCTTTGTATATTGTCCCTGCAAGTCCCAGAGAGGGTCTGTCTAATGAACACATCTGTTCCAAGCGTTCAATCCGCTCCAGTGTTGTCGCACGAGGAAAAAACCTCTGACAATCCAATAATGGGCCGGTTGAGAATATGATTACGCGCGCTAATTGAATTGCGCCGTGTGAGCGCACATCTGCTTCTTCCCCCAGCCCACCAGGGCAATCACTTCAGAGATGCTGCCTTTAATTTCACAGCCCTTGCCTCGATATGAGCAGAAAAGGGAAGATTAATGCCCGCTCGCTCTATCCGGGTCAGTCCGTCTGCGTTCTCGCCTCGTCACTCGTTGGCTCGTTTAATGAAACAGAGTCTGGTTTTTATCCAAATCCGTTCCCGGGAACTAGGAATGCCATTTGGGCTGTCGAAGCCTGATCAATGAGATTGTCGAAGCTGTCTGAATCGGCGTTTGATTTCAAGATCCTTCTTGTTGCTGGCTGCTCCATTGGTGTAGACCAGCTGCCATTTTCCCCTCCATTTGATAAAACCAGTATGAGTATGGCTCCCCTCCAAGCAAACTGGTAAGAGCAGCTTCTAGTCATCTTTACTGCCAAGCTTGTGTTCTTCCCCCTGTGATCGAGAGCAAACTTTCCCCCCGAGAACTGAATTGTGTTCCGTCCAAGTACTGTATTGAATCACAAACTCTCTCGAAAAGAGCTCTCAGTAATAATGAGGGGTTAACAGAAACAACCGGCTGGACAACAAAGCGAGAAAGGGACAGAGACGAGATTGACCTCAAAGAAAGACAGTGTTTGGTGAGGGCGTGTGGATCTGGGACGCGTCGGAGGAGGTTTAGTTGTGCTCGCAAGGCCACATGTCAGGGTCTGAGCCAGACACCGTGATCGATTTCCATCTGCACTCAGCTCTTCAGCCTGCAATCAACTCTTCAGACAGAATAAATAAAAATGTCTGTTTTTTTCTGCAGTGTGTGACTCGATCATTTCAGGAGGAAACCTGACAGGAAGAATGTCTGTGAAATAACAGCTCACCTCCCTATGGTGTTCAGGACACATCCTAAACGAACATTACAGTTTTTCGTTTCGGGTAGATATTTACCGGGGCTTTTCATATCCAAACATCCTGCAGCATTTGCTTTACCGTGTTTCAGTGTTGCCTACAGCCTCGCCTGCTAACACGAATCCACTCCGTTCCCGCCATCAAGTGCATCTGAACACTCTCTCTCTCAATTCAGATTTTTTTGTTTGTTTTTCGAATCTGACTTCTGATCAGTCTGAGTCTGGTTTGTGGACACGTCTGTCCGCTGAAACGGGATCGACGTGTCTTCTGGGTTAAAACAAGTCAAGGATATGCACACACACTGGCAGCCACCATTAGATGGTACACTCTTGACCACGGGGAGAAGCCTAGGTTAGCCTTGACATGCAAACCAACATGTTGATCCGCCCAGACAATCTGTAGTTGAATAACAAAAGTGTTCCAGGACATGCTGTGGACGTTCTTCAAATTCATCATCATCATCATCTTGATCTGCTTTCTGGATCCGGTCACACGACTGTCATGTTTTAACGGGTTTTCATACCGTCTGGAACACCGGCATGATATTAATGTCCCCAGAGTACGACGCCGTCGAGGCCATCACCTGGCAAAAGGGAGATTTGAGATGGCCAGCTGCACACTGACGGGTTGAGGTCCCCAGACACACCACATGTGGACTGTATGGCGCTCATGGACAGGTGTCCACATACTTTTGGCCGATATTTATGTTTAATGTTGGGGAACGTCCATAAAACAAGTGGTTCTTGGTTTAACCTTACATCATAACATATCACTGATATTTCTTGTTGTTGTCGAGACACAAATCATGTCGTTATTGGAAAAAGTTCTCAGCCCTGAAGCCTCACATGTATAGGAACTCCTATCAGAGCTGCGCTTAAAGAAAATGAACCTCTTAACATCTGACCAATCAGAATCAAGAATTCAAGATTGCAGTGACTTGAGAAGGAATGCTATACTGCTGTATATATCATGGCTGTGATGCTTTTGTAGGCATAAGGTTTGACATTCTACTATTCTACACCATGGAGCCAAACGGTGGTGAGAATAATGCCGTTATGTTTTATATCGTCACTCATGTCTTGAACTCGGTCAGAACCAGCATTTATTTAGTACTTACAATGAGACAACTAGGTTAAGGCTCTGGGTTACCGAGCAGAAGGTCAGCAGGTTGCAATAATGACCTCAATGTGTGTCAGATTTCTGTGATTTTGTCCCCAAAAACCATGCAAGTCCAGGCCAAAATATAAATCTAGTAACTACAGTGAGGAAAAACCATCCTGCCCTCCAGGTCTCCTTACAGGCACTTCTGCTCTTACCGTCCCACTAATTATATCCTGTTTGTCCTAGTCTCTGCCTTTTCCACCATTTCCAAGTGAAAAATCCAGGTACTAGAGTATAGTCGGACTAGTACGGAGTCATTTGTCGAGCCGTGACATACACTTGTTTAACACTAGAGGCGATGCCGCAAACTACGCCCCAGGGCTTTCATCATTACAGCGGCCGCGTCAACACGTTGCTGCTGTCTGGAAGTTTTCCTGCCAGGGTAGAGTTGTGTTGCTCTGGGCGATTTGAGAAATGGCCTCGACTGAACCTCGGCGAGAGAGAGAGAGAGAGAGAGCGAGAGTATAATTCTGCTTTCAGTTCATTACGTATGGGACTTTAATAACATTTCAGACAAAGAAGCTACCGGCTTTGGAACTAAATGAACTAAACAACCTTTAAGATGGTAAATGAAAGTGCAATGGATGGCGGATTAAAAGCCGGACGTGAACCAGTCAGAGGGAGGAAAAAATATTTGGTGACACCAAGAGTGAACTTTAATAGTTGAGCTTCAGTATAAATCTAAATTTAAATATATATATAAATATATATATATATATATATATATATATATATATATATATATATATATATATATATATATATTCATGCATTTCATCACAAAAGGGCGTTTTGTTTTGGCATTGTTTTAAACACGTATCCTCATACAGTATTAATGACAGGACATTATTTATTTCCAGGAAAGGTCGTTAAAAAAACTAAACAAACAAAAAACAAAATGCTTTCTAATAATTAGTCTTAAGTGTTCAAATCAACAGGTCGAGTGGGAATTCGATCCGGTCAGAAGCACATACTTGTTAAAAACGAATAGCAGGAGGTTGTCAGCTCCTCTTGTGTTCCTTTTAAAAACATTTTTAAGACTTTGTGCATCATGCCTGGCTGACCTGCCTATTTCTCTGAAACATCACCCGCAGTTAAAACATATACTGCAGCTCCTCATGACAGCAAACTGTTTTTTCCTCCCTGCTTGCGATCACACAAGCAGTCCAGCGGCGCAGATAAAAAACAAAACAAAAAATAATAATAAAAAAAATAAAACCAACAGAAAATACTCGCTTCCAGTGAGCTGTCAAAAAACACTTGATGGTGGAGTTGATATCTAATATCTGAATCTAAGCGCCGGATTAGCGCTAGTCCTCACGCGACGGGAGAGACGGGATCGTCTGCGCGAGACGTTATAGGAACGTGTGACGGCGGCAAAAAAAAAGGCCGTTCTGAACCAGCGAGCATCACATGTTTTTAAAAATTTTTTTTTTACTCTAACTGTGTATAAAAGCCGGCGTCCTGCTGAGGGATGCAGGATACGCTCGGGCAGGCAGAGAGATGGGGCCTGTGACACTCCATTCACTTTTGCTTATTGGGTTTTTGCCAGGTTCAGGCGTCCTCCCGGTTCTGTTATCTCCAGATGATTGCTAGACGGCTCCGGGCTGCGTCTCGCACGTCAGAGTGTCCTAAGTTTGTAAGGAGTGACTGTGAAAGAATGAGATCATCCTGAGACCTGCGGTACGGCAAGGAGTAACTCGAAATGTGAAGCTCTGACCATCTGCCTTTCTTTCTAGATGTTATTGCCTTTTTTTTTTGTTTGCTATAATGAATATATACATATATATATATATATCACTATACATTCCTACACATTTCCGTACACCTTGTAGGCTGGTACAGTACTGTGCAAAAGTCTCATGCAAATTAATGCTTAAAGAAAAAACTACAGGGTGGGCCATTTATATGGATACACCTTAATAAAATGGGAATGGTTGGTGATATTAACGTCCTGTTTGTGGCACATTAGTATATGTGAGGGGGCAAACTTTTCAAGATGGGTGGTGACCATGGTGGCCATTTGGAAGTCGGCCATCTTGGATCCAACTTTTGTTTTTTCAATAGGAAGAGGGTCATGTGACACATCAAACTTATTGGGAATTTCACAAGAAAAACAATGGTGTGCTTGGTTTTAACGTAACTTTATTCTTTCATGAGTTATTTACAAGTTTCTCTTTGTTCACAGCCATTGACATGTCGAAGAGGTTAACACGTGATGAGCGGATCGAAATTGTGTTGATTTCTGGTGAACGCAGTAACCGGGTCATTGCAGCAGATTTCAATGCAAGACACCCTACGAGACCACCCATCTCCCATGCTACAGTTAGCAAACTGCTTGCTAAGTTTCGTGAAACTGGTTCAGTGTTGGATTTGCCAAAATGTGGACGCATGAAAACTGTCACTAATGAACAAACATCAGTGGCTGTCCTAGCTTCATTCAGCAGGAGCCCACACCGTAGCACTCGCCGCATGTCACTGGAGAGTGGCATTAGTCGAACATCCCTTCGGCGGATATTAGCTACTCACAAATGGCACCCTTACAAACTCCAGCTACTGCAGCATCTCAACGAGGATGACCCAGATCGGCGCACACAATTTGCAGAATGGACAAAACAAAAATTGGAACATGACCCTCTTCCTATTGAAAAAACAAAAGTCGGATCCAAGATGGCCGACTTCAAAATGGCCACCATGGTCACCACCCATCTTGAAAAGTTTGCCCCTTCACATATACTAATGTGCCACAAACAGGACGTTAATATCACCAACCATTCCCATTTTATTAAGGTGTATCCATATAAATGGCCCACCCTTTACAACTAAATTTCTATATATTATTAGATGCAATATTTTAAAGCAATTTTTGGGTTAATATTCCATAGGATTTTTTAGGAATGACAGCCTCCTTCTTGCAAAGTAACAATATGACATCACTTTTAATGTTATATTAACTTTTATGTTATGTTAACTTATCAGGTTCTGTCTCAATATTTAATTGCAGTAGTGTGAAATTTTCACGGGTATCCGAGGTGCTCTAGTTACCGGGGTAACGCGTGGAGGAAGTGATGTCTGTGTTGCTGACGTCAAATGGTGTCCCATATGCATGCGTTCCGACCGGCGTGAGGTTTCCTACAAAATATACTGCACAGAGTGTTCAACGGGAGCCGCGAATGGTGTAGGGAACACGTGGACAATGGGTCTTCACTTCGCCCGACATGGACATGAAAAAAATCCCCATCAGTCATTGAGCCAGCCTCGCTGGAGCACGAAGAAAAATGGAAGGATTTATATGTCTACTATCATTATTATAGAGGACGATATAATACGTAGAATAATCATAATGTTAATATAACACGATACTTTGAAAATTAATTGAATCAATAAATCCTTGCTATTTCCTGCCTCGGAATCTGTGTGCATGAGTGTGTGAGAGTGTGTGTGTGTGTGTGTGTGTGCTCTGCAATGGATTGGCACCTCATCCAGGGTGTACCCCGTCTCGTGCCTTAAGTCTCGGGGGATGGGCTCCAGGCCCCCTGTGATAAAGCGTATAGACGATGAGTGAGTGAGAGAGATCCTGGCTTATGATTATGTAGGCTAACAATCTGTAAAAAAAAAAAAAAAAAGCACAATAATAATAATAATAATAATAATAATAATAATTTCTCTTTACATCAATATGCAACTTAAACAGTTTATTTTCTATTTATACAAATTTCAATAGTATCCGTTTTACATTGGTGTCAGTGAACTTTCCTCCATAGCAGGAACAGGTACCCGAGGTGCTTATGTTACCACGGTAACGCACAGAGGATGTGATGTCTGCGCTGGTGATGTGGCAGCGTGCTCCGGATGGTGGAAATTTTATTGAGGGAAGTTCCATTAATCCACGCTCCCTGTACACTTTGAAGTACACTGTGGAACGGAACGCAGCCCCAGTCAAGGTCAAGTTCCCTTAACCGGCCGGATTTGCTTTCTGCCTTACTGAACGCCCGTCACTTATTCGACTTTTATTTAGTCCCGCCCACAAACCTGAATAAAAGGCAAAATGATTTCCGTTAATCTGACGTTTCTCTCTCTCTGAACGATTAATATATATATATATATATATATATATATTGGTATCCGGGTGATAAATGAGAACTGGTTCATCTTAAAGCTTGTGAGATCCTCTTTAGTATTTCACTCACACTCTGGCTGGAAGAAAATAATTCCTTTGTGTACCTGCGCATGTGTGTGTGTGTGTGTGTGTGTGTGTGTGTGAGACAGAGAGAGTGTGTGTCTTTAATGTGCAATCACTGAAATATCAAAATAAGCTTCCTCCAGTACGCCGCCTGCCTGTAGATCTGACCTGCACCTGCATTATTTATCTCACGCCTCTAATTTGCAGACAAACGATTTGAGTATGAGATAATTACCATGCGCGGTGTTATAGGAGGCAGACGGACCGCTGTGGAGATTTGAGCTCTGTGAGAAAGAAATCGGCTCTATAACGAGAAATAAATAAATAAATAAATAAATAAATAATGTTCAATGGGGGGGCTTGGCTTTACTTAACTCAGCCACTGATGTAATGAATAAAAGACTCTTTTAGGATGCGTTTAATGGAAAGGGCACTATACGCGAGAGAAAGTCCTTGTGGCGTTTATGCGATTGAGGCTCAATCACACAAAAAGCACTTGGCCGCACTATCCCGCTAGCCAGACATCGGAGGCTTGGCTAGCACATCAGACGCGCGCGGTATCCTCTGAGTGGCCGGTGGAGCGTGTCCCGCTTTAATCTGCTCTCTCTCTCTCTGAACGTGCTGCAAGTTACGAAACCGAAAAAGTGTAAGAGCAAGGTCAGGCCATGACGGCTGCAGCCTGGTCCATCAATTCCGTTTGATTCTTTAGTACAAATGGAGAATTGAGGACATTCTTTTATTATTACTTTTTTTTTTTTTTTGGACGTGAATAGTGACCTGAGCGGTGTTTTTTATTTATTTATTTTTTTAAAGAAATAACTTCAATCCATAAAGGTAAAAGCAAAGACTACATTTTTGTTCCTTTCAAACTGTCACAACTAGATTTTTAAATGTTATAAATACTTGTGTAAATACTTGAGGCTGAAAACACTGTGGACTTTTCTATGCATTTTTCATTGCAGCTTATGAAAAGAAAGAAAAAAAAAATTTCCCTTAACCTCCACTCAACCGTGTGGACGTACGGTAGAAAGATTTGTGATATTCCGCATGTTCAGCAAGTTCTTCATTTTCCTGACGGCCATGAGAATAAAAGTCTTTCATCCTCAGCGATATCCTCGGTGGCTCAAATTAAGATGATTAGAACGCCTTGAACATCCTCATGCCATTACTGTAGGCCCGATGCTTCTTAAGCGCGCTTTGTGTTTTGCGATCTGCTAAAATAAAAAGCCTCGGGAGAAAGATTTCTTGCGATTACAGACATCTCGTACAATTGAAATTCTTTCCGGAGATGGTTTGAGAGCTTCACCGCCAAAAAACAGAGAAATGTTTAAAAAAAGTTTAATTGCGAGAACCCGATCGTAAAGTGACCTACCCGATCCTGATGGACTTCGATAGAGGCCGCATCCCTGAAGCTATTTTCCCGCCAGTCTGACTGGCTTCTCTCCAAAACCGCACTCTCTCCTCTCCTCTCTCGCCCTGACGACGGTATCGGCGTAAGAGAGACAGAGAAAGATCTTTGATCTCCTAAGTCTAAGCCCAGAGATCAAGGACCCGGTTTGTCTCCGAAAGAGCGGTAGAATAAATACGCTGCGACCTCTTTCATCCTGTTTTCGGAGCCAAAAAAGTCATCTCAGCGTGACTGCACTCTGGCCTGACTTCCTCAACAAGGTCTACGAGCCGCTAAAAAGAACGGTCCGTCTCGGATACACGCGGAGCCTGACAGCTCGCTCCTCTCTTCCATGTGTGACGGCGGTCTTTTATCTGTCTTTCATCATCACAACCATTTTTCCTTTTTCGGAGAGGAAGAGAGAGAGAGAGCCTTCGCGGAAGGCTCGTGCGGCGCGGCCGCTAATGGTGGAAATCCCCCCCCCCCTCCTGTGTCTTGTTAACTTTTTTCAAGTTTTCCCTCAAATTTATTTATCCAATCCCGCTGGGAACTCGCAGACGAATTACCATGGAAACAACCCTGGATCCCAACGGATCTCCTCGATTGCGGCTGTGAAGAATAAATAGGTGTTTTTGTTTTGCCTTGTTTTGTTTGTCGATCCGTTTTTTTCCGTCTACGCTGTCCAGCTCGGCTCAGTCTGCCAGAAACATCTAAAGAATTCTACTATTAAATGCTCAGAATGCTAATCGGAGAGGGCGTCGGCACTCCCTGTCGAGTAGTTCAAATAGTTAATAAAGATGAGGTTATGCCTAGAATACGCCGTCTAACAAAGAGCTGTAGACCTCGGCTGGAGAGATGCTGGACGGCGGGCAGCCAGGCGTCTGAGCTCAGTACATCAAGGAAAGAAGAAAACAAAAGTACATTTTTTGCGGTGCAAAATCGAGCTCTGAAATTGCACAAGAGAATTACAGAAAATAGATCGTGCAACAATAAACTATAAACTAGGAACGCTGCGTAACACTTATTGCGTGCAAGGACATCCAGTATAAAGAGGCAAAAATACAGGGCTTTCTGCGGAACATGATCGGTCAGAAAGAACAAACGCTCTTTCTTTCTTTCTTTTTTTTTTTTTTTGTTCTGTTCCTTCCCCCGGGGATGACGGATGAAGGACGGAGCAGGTGAGGATAATTTATCCGTCTATGTGTTTCACGTGTAAACCTCGAAGCAGGATGATATAACCCGCGTCCTGTCCTTCAGTAAACGTGGCTGCTTTTTTTTTTTTTTTTTTTTTCCCATTGAAGTTAAAAGACCTTGTGCTAAATTGCAGATTTATAGCTCTCTCTTTCCCGCCGCTTGATCTCTCATTCTTCTGGCCTCGGGCCAAGTACGTATATTTCTAGCAATTTGTAACACGTGGATCTCGACCCGTAAGGTGGTGGCAGCTTAATTTACCAGCACTATTGTGCACATCAGGCTGCAGCTTCATTCGGCTCCTCCGTCATCAGCCTCTCTTGTGTGGGTAATCAGCGCGGCCCGACCGAGAGGGCTTTTACGGGCCCTGGAGCAGAACCCTGCATAACACGAGCACGCCAGCTTTCTGATCATTTGTCGATGACGTAGCTGCTGATTTTTCACTCCTTCAGGCACTGAGGTTGTAACATTGTGCTGTGACTTTATTCCTATGAGGAGGGAGAAAGGGGTGACGTTCTGCTTCTGGTCAAGCACCTCATGTTAAATCGAGTCATGTGTATGCACGGTGATTTTAGGAAAATGTTTTTAAAAAAAGGCGGAGGTTTGTTCCACGCACTAGACTTACAGTGGGCGAGGTTATTCAGTTTGACAGACCTACTACATGTGGTTTCCTGCATATTCCTGTATATATTCAATTAAGTAAAGACTTAAAAGGTTAAAGCTTAAAATAAGCAGATTAGCATCCGGTACATAACGGCTCATTACTTCCCTTCAGCTTAGTATTTCGATTTAATTTATGGTCCACAGTTCAGTTTTCATAGTGTATGCACCATTTTCTTTAGTAAGCCGTGATGAGTCGCGCTGTCTGTGTGTGTGTGTGTGTGTGTGTGTGTGTGTGTGTGTGTGTGTGTGTTAAGGACATTTCCAGCTTGTACGTAGGTGTATTATGGTGTATATATATATATATATATTATATATTATTTCTGTATCTTTCACACACTCTGTCTATACACGAAAAACTATCGCATTAATTGGTTCTCTTGAGTGACGCATGTAGCCACACCCACCTTAAGAAAAAGTGCTATAAGAGCTGTGATCTGGCACATAACAGCTCATAACTTTTCTCCTGCTCAACATTTTGATTTCATTTATGATGCAAGGTTCAGTTTTCATAGTGTACCTAGCAATTTTTTTTTTCAAAGTAAGCCATGATGAGTCACGCTGTCATGTGTGTATGTGTGTATTAGGGCTGTAGCTATCGAATATTTTAACGCTCCCTCACATCAATACACAACTAACAGTTTCCGCTTTGTGTGTGACGTAAGCGCGTCTCCTTCGCCTGTGTTTACAGGCGGCTTGCATCCGGAAGCGCGCCGTGTCACGCCAAACTAATAATTGCGCTAAAAACATAACGCAAGCTTTTCAAATTGATTAAAAGAAGCTTCGAGGCAGAGGATTTTGCCTCGATCGTTTTTTGGAATCGAGTTAGTCGAGGAATCGTTTCAGCCCTAGTGTGTATTGAGGATTTTGCTGGCTTGTAGGTGCGTTACGGTTGTTTCTGTGACTTACACGTACTCGACTGGCTCTGTCGAGTGACGCGTATAGCCACACCCACCTCCAGGGGCAAAGCGGTATATTTGTCGAAAAAAGCTGTGACGTAATCTGGAACATAACTTCCCTTCTACTAAACATTTCAATTTCATCATAAATGATGATTTCATTCATGGTGCAGGTTCAACTTCGGGCAAATAACTGAGGTTAAGTTTTATAAAAATTAAGAGGCAAAGTTTTATAAAATAAGAAAGAAAGTTTTCACAGACTGGTTTCAGGTCCTCCAATGTATAAAACGTGAAGATATAATTGAACAAACCTTTTAAAAAATTTTTTTTATTTAGATATATTACACTGTTAATTTGTTAGTTAACCAACGCAATGAGAACTTGTTCAATGTGGCACAGTGCGGTGCAGATGTAATATATATAATAATAATAAATAATATCTCCCTTGACGTGGAGCTGTCACACTTTTTTGGGTCCTGCTGAGGACACAGTCGAAGCAAGATGCAAGAAGAACTTCAGAAGAATGTAGTAATGATGGCACTAACCAGTTAATGACATGACAACTGTAACACCCCTTAGGGACTTAACTGACGTTCTACGAACATGACACAGACGGGAACGATTGGAGTTCTTTTAGGGACGTCATTGCTTTGTTACTATATCAATGAGATCTTACAACATCTCATGGTCGGTCCGTGCCATGTTGTAGAAGATACTACAACATCAGCAGGGGCGGATCTACCGGGGTGGCACGGGGTGGCAATTGCCACCCCAAGAAAAAGCCTCGCCACCCCATTTGCCACCCCAGCACTAGTGTCCTAGTGTTCTAAAAATAAAATAGTTTTTTTTTATTTATCTGACGTTCCAATCCAGATATCAGGTTCAAGTCAATCACACATCCTTCGAAATAAACAAAAAAAACAACAACAACTGATCAGTCATTACCAGTAATAAGCATAACAGAAGCAAGATTAGCAAAATCTATGTTTTAGCCTGAAGTACATAAAGAAACATGACTTTTTCTGATGAATCTCTTTTCTACAGTATCAGTTTATCCTTTTCCCAGTGGTTCCCCTTGTTCCTTACACTTCGAGGTGTTTAGATTTACGACTACGGTAAATAAATCATTTTTGATGAATCAGAGCAGTCAGCTGACTATAAGTAACGGAGAAAACACTTCCTGATCATGTGTCTATTCCCACCAGAGATCGATTCATGGTGCAGGAAGAGGAAGACGTTTATGCTGCACTGTGCCAGCTCGAGACAGCCCTCGTTAAATCCTTGCACTCAACTCAATTCCACTCAACTTACTGTGATGATTACCAGGAAATTGCATCAATGTTATAAATAGCCACGGTTACATATGAGTGACCGTGATTTCTACTTCTTTCTCAGGTTCACAGGGTTAAGCAGTGGAGATTGAAATTGGCTTCAGCGCAGCACTCGGATTAGACCAGCAGAACGGAAACTTCCTCGTCTCAGCCTGGCCGTCCATGCGTCCTCCTAATCGCGACCGCCTCACAGTACCATGACCTGCCATTTATCAGTGCTGAGAAGCAAATCCTAGGCATTGCGCATAAATGATAAATGATTAGTTGTGTTTTATTTGGTCTAGACTCTGGGGTTCGATTTGCGCTATGAAATATGGATAGAGAGTATCCTCAAGACCTTTTAGGTCTTGGGAACCACAATGACATCAGATCCAGTCCACTAAGCTCTGCCAGCAGTGCGGCCAGTTTGAAGGAGGAACGTTCAAGCCGCAACAACAGCGGGTGGCTAATCCGATTTACTTGGCAGACAAGATTCCGGCGTAGAAGCCAGTCCGCTTGTTCCAAGAACGAGAAGCTCGTTCTCATGACTGAAATCCTACCCCCAAATCACAGAGGCAGGATTATCAGGCAGTGCGACAGAAATGCAAATCATATCACATCACACGCACGATTTCCCACCGGCTCTTACTAATGATAAACTCATTGGAGTTTTATAGTGGATTGTGAGAAAGAAAGTCATTACATCAAATCACTGGTTCTGGTTTTATTACATTTAACCACGGTAGACTCTTATGAAAGTGTTTTTTTTTTTAGTTCCAATGAAGTAGACGTGGCTTCTGATTCTTTCAGTTCCAATGAAGGAGACGTGGCCTCTGATTCTATCAGTTCCAATGAAGGAGACGTGGCCTCTGATTCTATCAGTTCCAATGAAGGAGGCGTGGCCTCTTATTCTATCAGTTCCAATGAAGGAGGCGTGGCCTCTGATTCTATCAGTTCCAATGAAGTAGACGTGGCTTCTGATTCTTTCAGTTCCAATGAAGGAGGCGTGGCCTCTGATTCTATCAGTTCCAATGAAGGAGGCGTGGCCTCTGATTCTATCAGTTCCAGTGAAGGAGGCGTGGCTTCTGATTCTATCAGTTCCAATGAAGGAGGCGTGGCCTCTGATTCTATCAGTTCCAATGCAAGAGGCGTGGCTTCTGATTCTATCAGTTCCAATGAAGGAGGCGTGGCTTCTGATTCTATCAGTTCCAGTGAAGGAGGCGTGGCTTCTGATTCTATCAGTTCTAATGATGTAGGTGCACCCTCTGATTCTAAGTGAAGGAGGCGTGGCCTCTGATTCTGAGTTACAATGAAGTAGACGTGGCTTCTGATTCTTTCAGTTCCAATGAAGGAGGCGTGGCCTCTGATTCTATCAGTTCCAATGAAGGAGGCGTGGCCTCTGATTCTATCAGTTCCAGTGAAGGAGGTGTGGCTTCTGATTCTATCAGTTCCAATGAAGGAGGCGTGGCCTCTGATTCTATCAGTTCCAATGAAGGAGGCGTGGCCTATGATTCTATCAGTTCCAGTGAAGGAGGCGTGGCCTCTGATTCTATCAGTTCCAATGAAGGAGGCGTGGCTTCTGATTCTATCAATTCCAGTGAAGGAGGCGTGGCTTCTGATTCTATCAGTTCCAGTGAAGGAGGCGTGGCCTCTGATTCTCAGTTCCAATGATGTAGGTGCACTCTCTGATTCTATCAGTTACAAAGAAGGAGGCGTGGCATCTGATCCTATTAGTTCCAGTGAAAGAGGCGTGACCTCTGATCATATTATTTTCCGTGAAGGTGGTGTGGCCTCTGTTCCTATAAGTTCCAGTCAAGGAGGCGTAGCCTCTAATACTCTGTTCCAGTGAAGAAGGTGTGGCCTTTTATCCTATCAGTTCCAGTTAAGGGGTGCACCCCCTGATCAGGCACACCCTCTGATTCTATCTGTTCCAGTGAAGGAGGCGTGGCTTCTGATTCTATCAGTTCCAAATGAAGGAGGCATGGCCTCTGATCTTATTGGTTCCAGAAAAAGAGACATATTGTCTAATCCTCCAGTGAAGGTGTGGTCATTTTGATTGTAGATTCAGTGAAGGAGGCGTTGCCTCTGCGTGTGTCAGAGTAATGGAGACACGTCATTTATTATTAAAGAGATGGGGCCGTTCCAGTATGGGTGTGGCTTTGGCTCATTGATTAAAGCCGCATGGCACTGGACTCAGCGTTGCCATGACAGTCTGAAAGAGCAATCATGGGTGAAAATTATAAGGTGATAGGTTTCAGCTTTTTTGGGATACTTACAAATGTTCCGAGAAGGACTGACAATGCAGAAAAGGATATACGTTATACTGGTCTTATAATTTATATAAAGTTCTTGGCAACCTACAGTAACAACTGACATGCACATTCATGAAGCTACAGCTGAAAGACCGTACAAATGATGTGACACCATCGGTTGATTGCTAACCTCAATGTCCCGCTGAGCATGTGCACGTCGGCACTGGCAAACCTTTACAAATCATTTTAAAAGGAGTTGAGAGAAACGGAGCATGAGAGGGGAAAAGATCAGAAAAAAAATGTATTAAAAGGAAGCTAGGAGAACAGAAGGTGAAGAGAGAATAGCTGACTGCATTAAACAGCTAATAAGGCAGGGAGCAAGAAAAGAGTTGATGAAATGGATTTTTTTCCCGAAAGAGGAAAAGTGTCCCAAATGACATGGGGGCTTCTTTTTCAAATACTGCAAATAAGAGCTCATCGCTGTAACCCGTGACCATGCTGCAGAAGTCGAAGACAAAAGTAATCTCAAACGCCGGGACATTATTTGAAGCAGGCAGTTCGTTTCCTGGAATGAGTGTTCCAGTGAAGGAGCGGCAGCTGGCTGCTCGTGTTGCTTGCTATTCAATCATTCGGGATGTGTAACGAAAGAAATTTCCAAGAAAGTGGTTCGTTTAGTTTGAACTCGAATGCACAGCGCTGATTAATTCGGTGAGAGGGCTTGTAGTGCACGAATTATATCAGGGGTGCAGCGCTGCTCAGAAGTTCAGACTCGATTGAAAAGAGGAGATTTGTATGGATGTCTGTTTCGTCATTTCTGTCATTATCTTATATAGTGATTAAACACTTACTGTAAGGGTAACTTCTCATGTGCACCTCAGTCTCATTAAAGGGGCGTGGCCTGGCATGTCACAATGCTAACTCTTATGCTTTGCCATAAAAATATGTTTGCACAGTTACATTTTATTGCATCAGATTGCATCATTACAGCTCTAACTCACATGCCCTTACATAACGCCAGCTACAAATGCATCATTTATGTAAACAATCAGATTTCTGAGGTGCGCAGGAGAGATGAACATTACAAAAATGTGTGTGTGCCGGATGAAGAGAAGGATATGCTCAGCGGCATAAGCTACCTTTCATCACCTTGAAACCCACACGTGCCATCAGCCAGCCAAGAAAAAAGAGCTGCGTGGTGGCAGGCCGAGCCAAATCCATGCAGCCCAGGTGGTGAAAAACTGCTTCGTCAAACTCGCTTAGCTGCCGCCGAAACAGCGGGAAGAGCCTCGGCAACAGCAACAAAGGACTGCCTGAGCCTCACCATCAATCCACAGCGGCACAGAAGTAAACAGATTTACAAATGGGGGCTTCGAAAGCGTTCGGTTGCAGTGCAGCATGAGGACGGCTCAGGAGAGTAGGAGGGGCCTCCCTTCATTAAGCAGAGGTAATTGCGTTGGAGCGGTTGAGATCACTCGAGGTCTGTGGTGTAACCTCTGTACGTCTCTGATGCCTTTCATGCCCTTGGATCAAGGGCTGGAAGTGTCATCTGTCACGGGGCTTTGAGTATTTCTCCAGCGCCACGGGAAACAAACAAGCATGTAGGAGAGCAGGAGGGGTCAGGGAACATTAGTGCAGCTGTGCATGATCGACTGGACCGGGAACCACCATTCCCGTTCTTCGTACTTATTCTGCTTCCGTCTCTGCAGAATAAAAAGAAAAAAATCCCGACGCGTCAAAAGACTGTCTTCTGATATACATCATGCCATAACGGCAGTAAATATTGGATATTCCTTTTCCTTTACTGTCGTGGCTGTTTTTGCATTTTTGTCCCCAGAGGGTTTTCAGCAAAAAAAAAAAAAAATGAAACCAAGCTGTTCTGTATGCAAAGGAACCTACTGTGATGCATAAAACATCTTGAACCAAAATTGCCACCGTAATTCTTTATCCGGGTTCATTCGCAGCACAACAACAGTAGTCATTATCCGAGTTTCCACACGGCTCACGCCGCCGAGCAGCTTCTGTTCTGAGACAATTCTACAGAAAACAGCGATGAGAACAACAGACAGAAGCCAGGCATCGAAAGCAGCCATGTTTAGCCGACCGCTGACATGGAAGCTGTGAAAATGCTCATCCGACTCAGGAATTATCGGAGAATTCAAGCATTAAAAATGGCGCTGATTTGGGGTCATCGCGAATAAAATTCTGCGCCAGAAAATTTGTATGTTAATTATGAGGGTGAGTCAAAAATTATCCGCACTCTGGCTGTAGAATATTATTCTACTCTTGCAAAAGACATCTTGCGTGGACAAAAACACTTTGTCCATCCGCCAACAAGCTTCCGTAATCCCTCATTAAAGATGTTTTAGGCTGAGCTGTGAGCCACGAATGCACCGCTGTCTTCACTTCTTCATCAATGTTTGTCCTCGTAGGGGACCAAACAGGTGTCTGATGGAGGGACATCAGGACTACAGGGAAGACGCTTTAACACCTCAAAAGGGAAGTTTCTGCAGCTTATTGACAGTGTGGGCAGAAGTGTCTGTGGGCAGAAGATCATGACTACCTCGGTTATCAGTCCTCTGTGTTTAATCCGCAGTTTAGTCTTCAGCCCTTCAATAAGCGTCTCACTGTAACGAGCACTGTTGATTGTTGAACCTTATTCCTGATGCGGTTCCAATACTTTTGGCACTTGAAAATCCCAGAAAACTGTAAACGTTGATTAATTTTCCAGCCGATGGTCGACTTTGTAACTTTTTCTCGGTCGGTGATTGAGGATGTTTCCGTTCCATACTTTGCCGTTTTACTCTCAGACTCGTAGTGATGAATCCGTGTCTCGTCACCAGTAATGATTCTCTTTAAGAAACTTTCACGTTTATTACGAGTATCGCTCCAAATTGTGTTTGCAGATATCCAAACACTTCTGTTTATGCTCTCCCGGCACCAGGTAAACCCTCAGATCACGCTCCCAGCACGCTGCTCTTCTTTTGTGCAAATCACAACATTTTTGCTCGCACTGCAGTTACAAATGAACCGATGTCACACGTTCACACCTGCACAGCTGTGACTTGGGAGACAGCAGCCTTGAATGGAAAGCACTTATAAGATAAAAATTTTTAATATAACTAGAGTGCGGATGATTTTTGACAAGCCTTCATACATGACCACATCCGCTAGGTTTTATACTAGTGTGCTGCTCAAATCTAGCATTTATGCTAACGTTAGATGGAGGAAAACTCTTCACATTTCTTGTTAAAACTAATTAGCTATAAAACTGAATTAGATGGCGATCTTTCGTTTTTGCTAAAAGATTGTTAGCATGAACGCTGCTGTGCTAAATGCTAGCTGCTGTTAGATTATAAACTCTCCTCAGTATTTTTGCTGTGAAGAAAAATCAGCGAACAAATGCGCTCGAGTCGGAATAATGGGATGTTTTCCCGTCCTGTCGGATTCCTCAACGAGACAGGAATAAGACATTAATGCGCTGCAAC
Organism: Clarias fuscus; assembly: GCA_030347435.1. Taxonomy (NCBI): domain Eukaryota; kingdom Metazoa; phylum Chordata; class Actinopteri; order Siluriformes; family Clariidae; genus Clarias; species Clarias fuscus. The sequence continues at coordinate 5,400,113 of CM059223.1, read as the reverse complement.
AATCCAGACAAATGAAACAAAGTGCGATTATTGATAGCACGTTAATGATGTTTACTCTCTGCTTTTGACTCAAAGATGCTAAATTAGGACCTGAGTTTAGAAGAGAAAGTCTTCAAGTTTTACAGTACAGCTCACACACACACACACACACACACACACACAAATAAGCAAAGCTGTAGAACATTCTGGCTAAAGCGTGAATCAAAACATGGCGGATCCTGACAGCCATACTGCAGTGTCACCCAAAGCATGGTTTAAGCGCTCCTCATGCTAACCCTCGCGGCTACAGGCTTTTATTTATAACAGCAGAAGAGAGGATTTCTTTAATGCTTGTGGTGGAGCGGCGAATTAGGTTCTGCACTAGGGGCCAGAAGGTTGTGAGAAGGCTGTAAATCTCATGACTACCAGAGAGTTTTAATTTCTGACTGAATAGCTCTGTGGCTAGAGTTCATCCTGGAGTGAAAAGAAAGGAATTTTAGAAATGATGAAGAAGATGACACAAAAAAGAAAAGGAAAAAAAAAAAAACGGACTTTGCTCTAAGTGTTGATAAGAATCTGAAAACAGCTAAGACCTACACCAGAAAATATCGACCTTCCGCTGATCTGAGAAGGAGACTATTACTGAAAGTAAACATCCTAATTCAGAAATGGAAATCGTATTGACACGACCAAAGATGAAGAAGTATAACTGCTAAAGAGATCTGCAGAAATTGAAAACAAATAGCAGGAGATTGGGGAAAAAAAGTGGAATAAAAGCCCACATTTCAAAGACACTCAGAAAACCTATATGGATTGTTAGACTAAATCTGAACCAGGACATTTGGAAATACTGGATAACACCAAACATACCGTGTACCGTGTCAATCTTGTTTTTAGTCATCTGATTACATCAAAGGGGTGAAAGTCAAGGTTTTGCTCTCAACTGTACATGTTGTCCCCAACTTACAAACGAGTTCCATTCCGGGAGCATGTTCGTAAGTCTGATTTGTTCTTAAGTCCGAACTTAAGACAAAGTGAGTCTTATACGACTTTGACACGAATATACAATATAAAGCATACCGATCCGCTTGACTAAATCTGTCTGAGCATGGTGTCTCATTCCTGTCTGTTGCTACTCAGATTACCCCGTTGTCCTGTTGACCTTTTGCACAGCCACTTCTGTATGGCAAGAGTGATGTCATTACCGGTTGCCAGTGCCAAAACCAAAGCACACTTTCAAATCCAGTCACGGAATCACTTTCAGCAAAAAAAAAAAAAAAAAAAAAAATCTGATAGTTATATCATCTTAAACAACACTTTATCTCCTTTAAGGCGTTCCAAATTGTCCCTGAACCGCCCGTGTTGTGTTTCACAGCTAACGTGAGCTACGAACCTAACTGGCTTCTAACACGAGGCCGAATCTCAAATCCCTGATCGAGGGCACTACTTGCTGTGTGGAACAAGGGATTGTACAACCTACACTACATAGCACACTAGCTTTCCATTTAATGCTATTTGGGATTCAACCACCTACCAGTTAGTCAGGTATTAATTAGAAATCTTGAAATGTCAATATTAGTTAACATTTCCTGCACACCATTTTAAAGCAAACGCTATCAGATCCAGGACGAATCATATATGTGTTCACCGTCTAAGGTGATCACGTCACGATAATGTTAAGACTCTTTCACTTTTGAATAAGTTGCAAAGTCAACCATTTACATTGTCAGGATTTGGCAGACGCCCTTATCCAGAGCGACTTTCAGTACATTTTTATCTCATTATGTATCTGAGCAGTATCTGGGGGTTAAGGGCCTTGCTCAAGGCGGTCGTGGGGTTTAAACCTGGGGCCTTGTGAACCGTAGTCCAATGGCTTAACGACAGAGCCTTCAATTGTTAGGTTACTGTTATATCTGTGTGACCAAGCAGCAGGTAATCCGGTAGGTCATCGGGCGATCTTTATTTCTTTGCCCTTTAAAATACACCTCGAACAAAATCCCAATGAAAATACACAGTAGCCCAATGCTGGTTAGCGGTGTTTCCGCCGTACACTGCTGTGACTGATGTCAGGGTAGTCACGTGCCTGCAAAAGGGCAATATCTTCCTTCTTCTTTTCATAATTCAGATATAATCTTGAGTCACAGTTAGACACAGCTGGGACTCGGACGCATTCACACACACCCTCGCGCACCCCACCTGCTTTCGCATGATGGCCTTAACGCAGTGCAAAAGGCAACATATTGAACGTGACAACACAAGAGCAAAGGATACTGTATGTCCCGAAGCTTTGGAATAAAACAGTGAGTAAAAAAACAGACCAGAATTTTGGAGTTTGTTAAAGATGAGCGTAATGAGCCGCATAAAAAAAAAAAAAAAAAAAGACGTTTCTTTGTTAAAGAATGAATGCGTGAATAAAACACAGCCAAATCAGTTTCTCAGCCTGTTTTTATCATTTCGGCTTGTACAGGTATGATATCATCCCTTATCTATCCACGTCTGAACAAATATTTCTTCCTTCCCTTTTTTTCTATTTTTATTTTTTTTTTACACTTTGAGGACGGTGGAGGTGTCTGTGAGACATAGTGTATATGGTGACAGGATATATCAGTGCATGCCAGGTTGAGCTGCTGAACATCACTTGATATGAATCATTTCTCATCCCAGGAAATATTTCACTAACACAAAAGGTGTTTGATGAGTCGGTGTGCTATGAGTCAAGGGCACCGAACACATTGAAACAAGCCAGTCTCCGTGCAGTGCTGTGTGTATTCACTTTATCTCTCCCTGGAGACGTTTCAAAGTAGACATATTCTTTTTCAGACATGGGGCTAGATGCATGCATAAAGCTATCCTTGACCCTCTGTATAAGGTTTAACATTTATCTATTCATTTGACAGAGTGTACTTTGAGTTTCATTTCAATATACAGTACACTCACTCACTCACTCACTCACTCACTCATCATCTATACCGCTTAATTCAGGGTCACGGGGGCCTGGAGCCTATCCCAGGAGACTTAGGGCACATGGCAGGGTACACCCTGGACAGGGTGCCAATCCATCGCAGGGCACACAGACATACACACACTCATTCACACACTAAGGGCAATTTGGGAACGCCAATTAACCTAACCTACATGTCTTTGGACTGAGGAAACTGAAGTACCCGGAGGAAACCCACCAAGCACGGAGAGAACATGCAAACTCCATGCACACGGAGACGGGAATCAAGCCTGGTCGGGGATCAAACCCGGACCCTGGCGGTGCAAGGCGACAGTGCTAACCACTACACCACCGTGCCGCCCTATACAGTACATATTTTCCAAGGAGCCAGATTTTCTGTAGTCTTGAGGGACAGTTCTCCAGGGTTCCTGAATGACCTTACTGGCTCTCATTTTGCCTTTTATTTTCAGTCCAGTCCCTGAACCTGAGCATTTTCAAATGATTGTTGTTTGTTTGTTTGTTTGTTTGTTAAGCCACACAGTTTAAGCATAAAAAAAAATATCTAACTAAGGTATGAACCAGTGAGAAACCGGTGCAGATGATGACATGATGCAGGTGATTAGTATACTGATGATGCTGAATGCTGAGTGGTTGGAACAGACGAGAGGGGAAATGAGGTCGCTGCTGAGGCTGGGACACAAACAAGCCATTTTTCAGTTGTGTCTTTAAGCAGTTTGCAGCCTGTCAAGTCAAAGATTTGCTCCTATTTATTTCAATTAATATACACTACCAGTCAAAAGTTTGGACACACCTTCTAACTCCACGGCCTTTCCTAATTTTTATTTCTTTCTTCACTGTAAAACAATACTGAGGTCAGAAGTCCAGAATACACAATAATCTCATTTGAACAGTACTTCTGCTCTGTAAAGCTCCATAACGGCTCTAATCTGAGGTGCTGGTTGTTAAATGGTGATTTCTGAGGTTGGTGACTCTAAATGAACGTCTTGCTTTCCTGTGAAGGTCTTCATGAGAGACAGTTTCATCATGGAGCTTGACGGGTTTCGCAGATGAACTCGACACAATACTGTACTTGCAAGAACTGATCCAGAAAGGCTGACCTTCGTGTCTTAAAATAATAACTTACTGTTGCGGTTGTTGTTGTTGTTGTTGTTGTTGTTGTTACTTCGTTCCCTGATGCCACAGTTGTTAGATAAAAAAAACAGAATAGTTCTAGAATGTAGCGAATAAATCCCAACATGTGTCTAAACTTTTGACTGATACTTAATTTCATTAAATATGAAGAAATGAGGGGGATCAAGACATTTGCACAGTGCTGTATACATACTGTACTGTACATGCACTGGTCTATACCTTGTACATGAAGTGCGCTGTATCTATTACCCTGAAAATTTAGGCAATTTGGATTTTTATGGCTCATTTCTATTATCACAGTCCATAAATATTCATCTCGGTTCAGATCCAAGCCAAAGTCGGAGATGTATGAGTACTGGACAAGCGATACTGTAGTGCTGCTTATAGAAAAGGGACTATGTTGTGTCATTGAGACCTTACTTTAAAAAAAAAAAAAATTCACATACCGTATGCATGTATGTAGCTAATTGACAAAGTAGGTTTTGGGTATAGATCAAAAAACAAGCTGCAAAACTACCCAGGAATCGACCCGCTTAGCTAAAGCACTATAAACCTAGGCTTTCGGTAGGACAACTATCCTACACCCCGACAGTGCCTACAAGGGTAGTGTCTTTGGAACAATAACCAATTTCACCAGAAATAATAATGTGCCAAGCACAATAATTACCTGTCTGGGAGAAGCAGCGCTGGTGCCACAACGCTTCAACATCCCGTGTGCCCTCCGCGAGAAAAAGCCGCATGCCTATTCAGGTTCGTACAATCTGCACTTGAGCATAAAACGTACAGTATAATGCTATGAGAAAGAATGAGATCTACAACGATCTTGAAGGTCAAACCGAGAAGCGTCAACTTTTAAAATTCTGCTTGCGAGTGTACGTCTGAGGCAAGAGGCAATCTCACGAAAAAACAAAATAATGAAATGTCACACATGGTCAGGGAGGATTAGGGGGTCGATAGGCTTAAATGTCGCATATTAAAAGTCAAAATGTCAACTCTTAATCTCTCTCCTAAATACCCCAATTTCATGGTGGTTTGACTGCAGGTGCCCAGCATGGAAAAAAAAAGAAGAAGAAGAAGAAGAAGAAAAAAAAGGCCCAGCTTGTGTTTTTTGAGTATGTTCATATATAATGAGCGAGCACGTCTGAAAAATCATGCGCGGCCACCCAGTGGGCTTAATTAAAACCGCCAGACACATTGAGTGACAGAGGGACGACATGCCAGGAGCCATTACTCACCACACGTAGAGCAGTCCAAAAGTATTGGAACAGCATAGCCCGTTCTATTTTATTTTATTATTTATTCGTTTAAAAAAAAAAAAACAATTTTTATCATAACCTGAGGACATTTGGGTTTGAGATCGAAAGATGAATGAGACGCTCCGTCAGAATGTCAGTATTCGTTTCCTAATGTTTACATCTAGACGTGTTAAACAAGTGCCGCGTTTGGTGAGCGAAAGTACACTGGAACAGATACAGATACAGCGCTGTGCAGACGTCTTGAGCCGTCCCTCATTTCTTTCTGTTTTGCGTCCAGAGAGACAGACCTTCTTTTACTTTACATGAGGACCAGTTCTCCAGGATTCCTGAAGGACCTTTTGTCTCTGATTTTCAGTCCAGTCCCTGCACCTGAGCAGTATCAGAGGAAGGTTTTTAGTTTGTCAAGCCGCACAAGGACTTACTGTATGAATCAGTCAAGCATGAAATCATCTAACTTAAAGAATGAACCAGTGAGAAACAGACGATGACAGATAATCAGGCCGGTGATTAGTGTACTACTAGACTTGGACATCTGGAGAGGACTGGAGGACAGATCCAGTTAGAGAGAACTGTATAGGACATTCTGCATACACACTGTATGTACTGTATAGGAAACCAGAGCTTAAATCCATACAGCTGAGACACCACAACAGATCCGTACCATCCGAGACCTTGGCCAAGACCAACCGTGAGACTTGGATGAAGAACACATCCATTGAGATCAGACCCAAGCCAAGTTCATACGCACTGTAGTACCTCTTAAGACTCAAAACATGGTTCAAAACCCTGACAATAACGCGTTTCCTCAGGAACCAGACTCCACCAACTGAGATCTAAAGCAACACAACACTTCCTATGACTGAAAAAAACTCCTAATACCCAGACCAACATCTCACTCCTGAGACCCAGGACAAAATGGTCCACTAGATGCAGGTAGGAGCTGAATCACACCACACCAGCACCACCAGGACGCCTCCTTTGATCATCATCTCCTCTGATTTTGCAAAGTAAAAGCAAGACGTGATGAAGTTCCTGTAAATATCTATATGGACGCGGTTTCATCTTGGTTCCCAACTCTCTTGATAAAAAGCAGCAAGCCGTCCTGCAAATAACGTACAGTATGAACAGGCTTTTTTTTTTTTTTTTTTTTTTTAAAGAATAAGTCAAATTTAGCAGCGGTTGGTTTTTTTTTCTTTGTTTTTTTCTTACCTAAAAGTTTTTACACTGATAAATAGCTCCTAAGAAAAGTATCTCAGGCAATGCTAAGATGTATTAATGGCCCTGCGTTTTGAAAACCCACTCGATCAGCATCAAGCTTACCAATTACACCGCCTCGACTACTTCGAGAGCTTGGAAAACAAACATTCCCTGTTCTATCCATCTCAATTACAGCTGTGTGTGTGTGTTTGTGTGTGTGTGTGTGTGTGTGTGTGTGTGTGTGTGTGTGTGTTTTCTAGTCGAAATTGTTCTGTAGTAGGGTTTTAAAATAAACCCTTTAAAAAAAAAAAAAAATGAAACGCAGTTTTCTCAGCGTTTGCCCTGGAATAAACCGTGACCTTTGACCTTACTTTGAGGCTTCGTACACTTGCGACTGATCTACAGTACCATCGATCAGTGTTTTAAGTACAGACGATGCTGATTTTATTACATTTTTTCTTCTTCTGGCGCGACAGATTGTGGTGTGAATTCGTTAGCACTCTGACATAAACAAAATTAAAAAGCCCGGCCGTTACTGGCGCGGCTTCACACGCGCGCTTGGAGACGAGATGAATAAAACTGATTGAAGCTCAACAATGAGGAGTCTTTTTGTTTCATTACTCTGGCACTCTGGCTAACTGGCTGTGTTTTAGCCGCGTCCTTGACTTTTATCTTTGCGTTTTTTTTTTTTTTTTTTTGCACTGAAAGGTGCGTTTGATCACTGGCTGTTGAGTGTGAGTGGGTAAATTTGAAGCATCGAGTGTGGAAGAGTAACGCGGCTTTGATGTAGCGCTCCATCTACTTGAACGAGGCGACGCTTCAGTGGACAGCTGGTTAAAAAGTCAAAGGATGATGGACGCACTGTTTAAGTAAATTAGCCTCCTTTTGTTCGCTGTTTTCGTCCCTGCTATTGAAAATTACACACCGACCGTCTGCACATCATCGTCGCGCTACACACACCAGGTAATGAGGTTGATTACAGATTATATATATATATATATATAAAAAAAATTTCCCTAGAGCGAATTGCTAAACGGGCGACCATGCGTCTCGTAGCTTAAATGTTTAAAGCCAACTCCTCCAAACCCATTATTAGAAATCCAGAGCCGTCTCGTCAAGTAATCGACGTAGAGACGACGCTGCTCGAGCAGACGCCGGGCCCGATTAGCAGAGCGAGCGCACGGCCTGGCAGCTCTTACAGACGGAGACGCTACTGTACATGCTTGTTTTTTCTTTCCTCCTCCTGGTTCCTTGAAGCGCGAGATCAATAAAGCAACAGGCGCCGAGGGACGGACCGGGCCCCGATCTTGATCCGGTAGACAAGGTGTTACGTGTCACTTTGTTTATATTAGACGCTATACGAGTGTGAGCTGTCTGTCTTTTCTCCTTCACTGGTTCTGACACTCGGCCTCCTTTCAGGAAGTGGCTTTAATTGGTGAAACGATCGGCTGTGAATTACGGTTTTTACTCCCAGCGGTCATTTCTTATTCTTATTCTTGTCCAGTGTCTTGGTGTGTGTGTGTGTGTGTGTGTGTGTGTGTGTGTGTGTGTGTGTGTGTGTGCGTGTGTGTGTCTCACTCATTTATAACACCAGCCTTTTATAGCCTGTCTTGGTCTTTTATTATCTCGTAGATCTTCTTTTATGAATGTGATTATCTTTTGTATTTTAGTAGACATAGCCAATTAAGAGACATTTTAAAGCATTATGTCTTTCTCTCTCCACCATCTCTCTCTCTCTCTCTCTCTCATTCCCTCAGTAATGTCCTCAGATCACACCCTGCCATAACCGGTCGAGTCATTCTGGTCCTCTTAAGGTCAAAATGTCTTCCGCGGCACTTTCAGCATCTTTTCTTTGCCTTTCTATTCTTTCAGTAATGTTTTCATCAATCCCTGCAACTCATCATACCGCGAATCATCTTCCATCATGTTCATGTTGAACCCATTTACAACTGTGGCTCGATGGATTCATTTCTTTCACCTTGAAACTTCTGGAGACGTGAGAGAGGACGTTAGTCCGTGGCATCGATTTAGTGCCAGGGAACATCTTACGGATCATGGTGACTGTCAAGAGCCGCGGCATTGCGTCACGACTGAGCAAGCGAACATGGGGCGAACATCTGGGGAAACTCCTCAGACCATTGAATTGTCGAAACGGTGGAAAATGACCAAGGTTTTATGCCGGTAATTAAATTTAGGTGAAAAACAAATATATTTTACCCAATATACAGTCCATATATGGAAATATATAAGTTCTGACCAAGAGCAGCTATTCCAAAAACGCCTAAAACATGGTCATTTTTTTTTTCATATAACAATTGTCTCGATTTGATCGAGTTGTCCAGGAGCTCCATGAACTAAAAAAGTGGCCAAAATACTGAGTTTAGTTTGAAATCATCTCCTGGGGATCCTTGTGGACCATCATGTCCATCATGTCCATGTCACGTCTTCTTACTTCTTTGTCTTTCGCCACAGCGGATCATCTGCCTCCATCTAACCCTGTCCTCTGCGTCCTCTTCTCTCACACCACCTGACTTCATGTCCTCTCTCACTACATCTATAAATCTCCTCTTCGGTCTTCCTCTAGACCTCCTGCCTGGCAGGTCCAACCTCAGCATCCTTCTACTGATGAACTGAGACACGTCCAAACCACCTCAATATGCCCTTTCTGACCTTATCTCCAACACGTCTAACATTTGGAGAGGGTTTGTCCCTCTGATGGACTCATTCTTCAGCGTACCATCATGTCACTAAAAAAAATAATTCAGTAAACTTTTATTTTAGCACCAAAGATAGAATGAGAGAAGCAACTTTACTGCATGTGCCAATAACGGACCAATTTCTGTTCAGAAAAGTCCGTAGTCTTTAATAGTTTTAATAGTAATGCTTTTCTCAGGCACACGACTACTGATACGAGGGTGAGTCAAAAATTACCCGCACTCTGGTTGATAAGACCACTTCTTTTGGTCTTATCAACGCTTTCTATTCAAGACTTCGGTCTCCCCGGTCACTGCTGTGCAGGTGTGAACGTGTTACATCAGTTTATTTGTAACTGCGGTGCGAGCAAATCGACAGTAGTGAATGAATAGTGAAATAGATTGTGATTTGCATGAAAGAAGGGCAGCGTGCGGGGAGTCGTTTTGTTGTGATCTGAGGGTGTACCTGGTGCCGAAACAACTCATGGAAGAGCAAAAAAAGAAGCACTTGGATATCTGCAAACAAAATCCGGAGTGACACCCTAAGGAAGGTGAAAGAGAGTCATTACAGCTGACGAGACACGGATTCATCAGTGCGAGTCTGAGAGTAAAGGGCAGAATATGGAACGGAAACATCCTCAAGAGTTCAAAAGTCGACCATCAGCTGGAAAATTCATCAATGCTTACAGTTTTCTGGGATTCTCGAGGGCCAGAAGTATTGGAACGCCGTCAGGTTCAACCATCGTTACAGTGAGACGCTTATTGAAGAGCTGAAGACGAAACCTCAGATTAAACACAGACGACTGATATCCGAGGCCGTCGTAATCTCGCATGACGATGCACGTCCGCACACTTCTGCACACACCGTCGACACTCTGGAAAAACGTAGTTTTGAGGTGTTAAAGCGTCCTCGCTCTAGTCCTGATCTCGTTCCATTGGACTTTGACCAATGGAAGCAATGGTTCCCTGAAAGCAGAACTACAAGGACGAAGATTCACTTCTGATGAAGAACGGTGCATCCGTGGCTCGCGGCTCAGCTTAAAATATTTTTTAATGAGGGAATATGGAAGCTTGTTGACGTGATGGACAAAGTGAATTGAAACGCAAGGAGATTATGTCGAGAAAATATGTACTGTATTTTTGTTTTTGCTAAAAGTTCATTTAAACAAATCTTACAGCCAGAGTGCGGATAATTATTGACTCACCCTCGTACAGTATGTTCACACTGTTTTTATAATCCCATCAGCAAAATCCATTTTGTACGTCGTAAAAACCCGTTCTTTTCCCTTCTCAGCTTTACAAGAGCTGAGGTATTTACCTGGAATCTCATGTGTTACCTGCATTTCCACTTTTCCTTTTTTTTTTCCACCCGCTGCTCTTAGAGATCAATCAAACCCGGCTCTGACCCCATTAGCCAGCGACCTTTCAGAAACATGACCAGGGGAAGGAAGTGTGCGTTGTGATTGGGAAGGAAGAGCATCAGGCTTGAGAGGAGAGTGAGATTGTCATTCTCACACACTCTCACACTCCTGCACGCTACCCAGATAGTGTCCTCATGTTATGTTGGGAATACACAAAGTAAATTTAGAGAGAAGAAAACGAGTCATTTCTTGTTTATAAACACAATGTTAAACGTGTGTGTGTGTGCGCGCGTGTGTGTTATTCTTAAAACTCTTTACCGGTCTAGAACCCGGACCCGCTCGCGTCAGACGCTGGAGAACTCGAATCTCATGACAATCTCAGTTAATTAGATTGTTTTTAATTCAACCAGAGACCAGCTAAAGATATTCATTTATACTTTATTGACCCGCTGTCGATACCCAGGTGCTACAGGGACCGAACCACTGCTGACCCGACACTGTAAAGTGTTTTAAAATGAAATGTCGAGCTGAATTGACAGGGATTCATTTTTCAGGAATGAAATTCAGGTATTCAATTGTTCTACTTTAAAAAGCTCATGAGTTTGAATCCCAATGATGCTGGGACTCCAGGAGCAAAACTGGGTGTGAGGGACACACTGTAGTTTCTCTCCCCTGTCAATCACAGGGACACTAATAAATTGTGGACATCTGTGAGGTTCATCAAAGTGATGCTCATGTCAGCTATCACAGTTAGGAGAGAAAAAAACATAATCCTCTGCTACACTAATGCCAGTGTTTCACTAGTGCTTAGATCCCATCAAGATACAACGTTTTCTCAGTACACCAGAGCCTCCCAGGAACTCCTTAAATGGCCCTTTCCTTTATAAAACAACAACAACAACAAAACGGTTTTGTTTGATCACCCGTTTAGTTTTTTTGATCTTGCACACCTGTTACTGCACCACTTCCGGGAGCTATTGCCACATTGCCCCCTGACCTCAGTCCAAGCCATTTCCACATGTTTGGGTCATTAAAGGAGTTCCTGGGAGGCCAGCGTTTCAGACGTGAAGGTGGCAGTCCTATGGTGGTTCCAGAGTACTGAGAAAACTTTCTACCTTGATGGTGTCCAGGCACTAGTGAAACTCGTTAGTGTATCAGGGGATTATATAGAGAAATAAAAGGGAGTTTTTACTCTCTATTCTGCGCAATCAAAAGTCCCGGTTTGATTTGAACACGCGTCATACAGTATAGTATATAAGGATCACGTACAGAAGTGCTACTAGAGAATGTCAGTACCTACCTCTTTCTCACTAAGGTGATTTTCCTCCAAACAAATAACATTACGGTCTCATAAGTGGAATTAGAAATAAAAACAGCGTATTGAGAAGAAAATCCTCCGAGCTCGATGACACTTCCCCAGGCGTTGAGGGGACACTTCATCCTAAGAGCAGCAGAATTACAGTAAAGCACCGGGAGAACACCGCTGCAGCACCGGTGTCGTGACAGCGAAGGGGAAAAGGCCTCAGCTGGCCTCTTTACTATACACGGAAGGCTTCCGCCTGACGCCAGGACCGGCACAAATAAGGGCATTCTGCCATGATTGCTCTCATTTACAAGCGACAAGCTAAAGGAAAGCAAGGCTAATTACGACGCTGCTCAGCTGCTGAATAGCCCTTGATGAAGTTAATCACCGGTAATCCAAAAAAACAGGTGTCGAGCACTTTGCCGAGCCCTTCTCCTGAATGAGATATTCAGGGCCGCGAGCGCGGTTCAGTCGTCTGTTTGCTATCTCTGCCCCGGTCCGTCGCGCGCCTTTGCCCCCTCTGAGCGACAGCGCGGATGCAAGCGAGATAATGACATGTGGAACAATTCCGGCAATCTGTTAATAGAACTCAGTGCTGATGTTCCATTTAAGCGCGCGGACTGTGAAGCGCTCGGTAAATGAACACAAACTGAATCAGCTTCATGATCAGAGAGCGTGTTTTTTTTTTTTTTTGGTTGTTTTTTTTTGGTCTTTCAATCCAGTGCAGAGAACTGAATTTAATTTTCGACGCTTGTTTTATTATTATTATTATTATTATTATTATTATTGTGGTTGAGACTAATGGTGTGTATGAAGATCAAGAGGCAACAGGATGCGGCAAAAAAGCCTAATAAACAGGAGTTAATCATTTCCTTTCAAACATTTATTAAAATCAGCATGCGTGGCTTTAGCAGAGTTTAAATTAAGCTACGAGTTTGTTTATGTTTCAAATTAATTTATTCATCTTCTATACCGCTTATCCTGGTACAGGATCACAGGGGCCTATTTATTTCTTTATTTCTTTATTTATTTAGGAACGCCAATAAGCCCAATCTGCAGTACCCACCAAGCACGGGGAGAACATGCAAACTCCACATACTGTACACAGACCTGAGGCAGGTGTCGGACCCTCGACCCTGGAGGCGCAAGGCCACCGTGCAACAAAAATAATAACCCTGCAAGCAGATTCAAGAAAACATTTCTTATATCAGCAAATACAGGAGTGTTTTATTGCTCTGATTACACAACAATGTGCAAAAGAATCGATCCGTGATTCTTTCATGTGGCGATTCACACTGACTCCAAAATCAATGTAAAAATAGAAAGAAAAAATGAAACAATGAATTAATTTGTGTGTTTACATTTTTTCTAATTGAATTGCCTTGTTATCTAATCCTGTCCTAGGTATCGTGATATTGGATCAGACGGCCCCTGATGATTCCCGTCCCTAGCTGATTTTATATTTATATGTTTGCTTTTTTTTTCTTTTAAATCAGAATTCTACAAAAAAAAAAAAAAATATATATATATATATATATATATATATATATATATATATATATATATATATTTATATATATATATATATATATATATATATATATACACTTTCATGTTACTGAGAAGACTTACTCTGGTACAAAACGTCTCGTTTCAAAGCCCTGACACCGGAGATTCCTTCTAGACACGTTTAAAATCTCCTTACAGGGAAGAAAAAAAAGATTTTTCACTGTATTAATGATTATGAATTGTTTCACATTTCTGAAAAGGTCAGCTGTTGAAGTCTTCGTGTACGTTCTTATTATGATAGAAATATTAAGACCTTACTATAAACCCTGTGTTGGAATATTAATCACCGACCAGGATGGCCATCTCGAGAGCGCGGTGGTATATACTGTGCTGTACTGTACTGTACGTGTGGGCAGGTTTTAATATCGCCCATGGTAACGGTGTTTTACTTGTGGTCCTCTTGAGATGCTTTCAGACCTGTACAGCGCTCACGCTACTCTTTCATCTTCATCCCTCATCCTCCGCGCGCTGTCGAGTCGAGAGGTAACAGATGATGTTCTTGTCTTTCAGGGACCATAGGATATCTCAAAACTTCAGAGATCTTTACGGCACTGTGTAAAGTAGGTCACAAACTCTGAGCATGAGGTGTAAAATTAATGCTTCACTACTGAAACGTAAAAAAGAATTAAAATGAAAGAAAGCTTATGTAATAACAACTCTGTTTGTTAGATGATATCACCCAACAATTAGTCTTTAAAAAAATAAAAATAAAATAAATAAATAAATAAATAAATAAATGTCCCCCCTTTTTAACATTGTAGTTGATTTCTTTGTCAAAAACTTGGCATGTGCCTCAGACAGTGCAACAGAAGTTGAATTTATATTTGCTCACTTCAGCAAAAATGTAAGAGCTCCTGGCAAAAATGTGCAGAACGCTGCATCTGGCAGAGGTGTGCATTTGGCAACCGAGGGTTCGCCTCGTGTGAATGTCTGTAATTTAGACAAATTTGCACTTATATTAGTATAGCGCAGTTTTAAGAAGGGGAAAAAAGTCCTCTTAGTATCCAGTGTGTACAGAAATTAATGCTGCTGGCTGTTTGTGTAGATTTTCACCAACACACCTCGAGTACATGCTTACAGCAAAAAAAAAAAAAACTTGCAGTATTAAGCAGATTGTTAAATATAATATAGTTGTAAATAAATGTCACTTAATACAGGTATATTTATTTGTTTGTTTGTTTTCAAGATCAAGCCACTCCATGTAGGTGAAGATTATTAAAGGTAAAAAAACTTCACTCATATAAAAAAGGGAAAAAAGGCTCCTAGGTGTAAACATGCCCTGATATTTATTTATTTATTTTAAGATGTAACCACCAGTGCTCATTATGTCTCCTCGCTTCATCTTGTGCATTTCTGTTCCCCGTTTTTCATGATGACGTTTGAAGTCATGTTCAGCAGCTCAGATCTGACTGCTACTTCAAGTCATGACCCTGAACATATTAAATTTAGGTCACATGATCACTCATTTGTCATTTTTTTTTCACTCAAAAAATGCATCGAGTTAAGTTTTGATCAGATCATTAATACAAAAGCATAAATCTAAGCATAAAACATTAACATTCAGTTTTTCCCAATTATTTTAAAAAGACGTCCATCTGGACACAAACAAAGCCTCGGAGACTGATTTCAATCCTGTAGCTGTTAATAAAACACCAGGGGATTGTCTCTACTGAGTGCCTGTGCATGCTCGGTTTCTGATACGTCCCAGGAGGTTTTTGATTTAAAAGCAATCTCTTTAGGCCGTAGTGTTTGCCTAAATTATGTCTAAGCAGACATGGAGCGCACTAGGTAGGGTGTTGTAGTCGGTATTTCGGATGGAGTATATTAAGGAGATTTTCAGGTTGTGTAATCTGGAGCAGGTCAGGAGGATTAAGGTCTCATCCTGAGCTCTGGTGTCACGTGTCTTAGGGGTTGCAGGACCGAAATGGGGTTCTCGTAGGGGGGTTAGCGGAAAAACTCTTTGCAGATTTGTCTACTCTTGCATAATCCCTTGTCACTGTAAAATTAAGACATCTCACAGTTTTAACATCATAATCAGTGTTATGTTATTATTAAATTTTTAGATCTGTCGTTTTTATTTTTATTATTATTTAAGAAGTAAACCATTACGTTTGTAATATTTTGTAAAAGTGTGCAGCTTCATTCCTAACTTTCTCCTGCTTGGCAATGAACTGTTCTATATGAAAGAATATAAATGCCTTCTTATAACAACAACAATCATCATCATCATCATCATCATAATAATAATAATAATAATAATAATAATAATAATAATAATAATAATAATTCACCATGAACTCTTAAATCACCCAAAAGAGAAAACTACACAACTATTACTGCACGAATATTTTAAATTATTATTATTATTATATTATATTATTTATTTATTTCCGAACACACACCATGACCTCTTAAGTCACCTAAACTGACCCACTCCAGGTCATTTCTAATCATTTCTTTACGCACCCCTGAACGACTTTGGACCCAGTGCCACGCCACGTGCCCTCGGTTTCCATCCGTAAAAAAAAAAAAAAAAAAAAAGTTCCACGTGCGTGCACGCGCTGAGTGCAACCGGGTAAAGAAAACAGGTAAGATATCGACAACGGGATTTTTTTCCTACCTTGGCCTCGCGCGCTCACCAGAGAAGCGGCGATGATGATGATGATGATGAAGATGAAGCTGATGATGAGCGCAGGGGACCGGTCAGCACTTCTCCCGGGCATGACCGCTGGACTGAAGCGCATCCTTTTGATTCTCGTCGTGTAATGTCCTCCAGAGGGGGGAAAAAGACAACAACAACAAAAAAAAAAGCTAAAGCAAAACGTCCTGGAGAGACCGCGAAGCGACGCGGATTTGGGATCCAAGCAGAAGAGCTTTAATCGCAGCGGATTGTGTGCGATTCAGCGCTGAGGCACACACACACACAGACACACACACACACACACACACACACACAGGGACAGCGTGTGTTTTCTTTCAACAAGCAGCGCGCTTGTGTCGATTCAGCACCGCGGCTCGCTCCTCGTCTCGCCCGCGAATGATCAGCACCCTGGACAGCTCCTCGCGCGCCGCCGCGGCCACTTCAGCAACTTTCCAAAGACGAGCGGGAAAAAAAAAAAAACGGCTATTTATGGAGCGCGAGGCGTCACATGCGCGAGCGCTCTCTCTCTCTCTCTCTCTCTCTCTCTCTTTCTTTCTGTCTGATCGCTGTCGCCTTCCCGCGTGTGGGAAGTGTGGCGGACATGAGCGCGTGACTTAGCGCGGTGTTCGGCACGTGAGCGCGGCAACGCCACGGATCGCACAACGCACGGAGTTGATGCCACGCTGACTGTGGGAGTTACTTTAACACCAGAGCTGTTAATTCAGAAGTCGAGGTGTTGGGAAGAGATCCTCCCACGCGCGCGTTACTTACTGCCTGTGCATGTTCTCCGGCTCGTTTTCCTCCTGGTTCTCCGGTTTCCTCCCAAATCCCCGAAACATCCCAGTAATTTCCTCTCGGTATGAATAAGCGTGTTGCCCTGAGATATTCTGGTGTCCCATGAATGTTTGTGTGTTCCCATCCTTGTCATCATTACCAGCGCCATCATTTCCATCACCCCCTTAATCATCATCGTTATCATCCCTACATCATAATTATCAAAACATAATCACCATTGTTACTTCCACCATCATTACTATCAACACCCAACACCCAATCATATCACAGTCACCGTCAGTGTCACCACCATCATAACCATCATCATAACTATCAGCATCAAGATGATCACCATAGTCACAATCATATCATAATCATCAACATCACCATCATTATCATAATCACCATCATAACCATCATCATTATCCTCACTACCATGGTACCATCATCTTCACCGCCATAACCAACAACATAATTCACTATCACTATCATCACCATAATCACCATCATTATTTTCACCATAATCCCTATCTACACCATAATCACAATCATATCTTAATCACCATCAGCGTCACCACCATAACCATTATTAGCATGATCAACAGAACCATCAACGCAACCATCATCATCACCACCACCATGGTATGATAGCTATCAACATCACCATAATCACCATCCTCACATCATTACTTTAGCTACCAACACGATCAACACCACCACCACCATTGTATCATTATAATCCTCATCATCATAATTGGTAACATCACCATAATCACCATTGTCATCACCATCTTTATCATAGTTTCTCACCACCATCATAATAGTGGTTATTACAGCTGATTGTTGTGATGGTGGTGGTGGAGGTAATGGTGGTGATTGTAATGATGAAGGTGGTGATGATTATTTTGATATGAGGATGTTGGTGATGTAGTGATTACCATGGTGATTGTATTGGTGTCTCACTATCATAATCACAACCACCTCCACCACTAACACCAGTGTGAAGAGAAGTGTGCAGACATTAGTGATACCGCAATGCCCCTTGAAAACCCTGGAATAAACCCCAGATGTACAAATGACATCTTTGTCAGTTCCTAAACCTCAGCTACATCTCTCTGGTACATACAGTAGGTGTGCAAGAGTGCTGCTTTTTTATGCTACGTTTATAGTTACAGTATTGTTTACATTTTCATTGATAACCAAGTGCTGAATCTTTTTGGAGGTTTTATTTTCCAAAATATAACCAGCCTACCAGCCTGATTTAAAGCATCACATCGCTGACCTGGCGATCACTAAGGATGAACGAATGAATGAATGTTAATAATCATGATCTTTCCCCGTGTTTCTTATGTCAGCATGCGGTCCTGGACGTACACCACCGTCACTACGGGTTTCTGGTCCATTACCTGCTCTCGTTCTCCTTTCCGTCATTAGACTCTCTGCAAACATAACCTGCTAACCGTGATCAGCTCTGTTGGGTCTTAGTGTTGTTAAAGAGGGAATTCTTTCTCGGGGTAATGAAAATCAGCGGCGTGAAATGAAATGACCGCTGGTTGAAGGTAGCTTAATGAAGTTATCATCGGCGGCATAGCTGGGAGATCGTATTGTTTGAACAGACAGCTGGAAATTCATTTAGTGCACAATTAAGGTTCACGAGTTCCCATAAGGGAGGTTAACAAACACTTAAGCTTAATGGAGAGGCAGTGTTTTATCGACTGAATAAAGAATTCAGAAGAATTAAAGTCGCTGTTAGAGAAATGACATTATTGAGAAATGATTCTGGCAACTTTGTGCGTGTGTTTTAAATACGAGATAATTGCTGAGCTTATTTAGCATAGTTACCGAATAAGTAGGGTTTCAACACATACAAAATAATGCAACAAAGAAGAATGAGCAAATGCACAAAGTGTGCTTAAACAGCTAATGACACGAGCGCATTAAGAACGTTCTAATGATTTACTTTTAATTAATAGCTTACTTCCAGCCTATATGTTGTGCAACAATGATTATGTGTTTAAAGTGACCTCATCAGTCAATATTTAATCATTTGTTCATCTTCTATACCGCTTATCCTGGACACGGTCTCAGGATGCTGGAAAACTTTGGGCACAAGGTCCCTGGTCAGGGTGCCAATCCATTGCACACACCACACACTCACACAACCATTCACACACTATGTGTGTGATGTGGAGGAAACCTGGGTACTCGGACGAAACCCACCAAGCATGGGGAGAACATGCAAACTGCATGCACAAAGAACCGATCTAGGAATTGTGCGAGGCCACAATGCTAACCACTCAGCCTCATCAGTCCAGATTAGAGTATAGTTAAAAATATGAGAGAATGCACATTTTTTCTTTCTCTTATGGCCTTCAGTAAATTAAAATCGTGCAACTTCCTGTTGGAATGTTTTTAATGTTCCAAATCTGTTACAGAAGGAGGTGACGTGTACTGTAGCAGGGTTATGAAACAGCTACAAAACCATAACGTACATAAAAAAAAAAAAAAAAAATCTCAAACAGATGATGCTTGGAAAAGGACTTCTGGGGAGTTTGAATGATTATATTTGAAAGTAAAGAGTACGCATAGTGCACAGGGGCAGGCACGAGCGCTGTGTTGGGATTTAATAATGTGAAACTAGCTTGTTCAAGGGCACATCTACACTTCATATGAGAATGTTGTTCACCTTTTGGATTAGATGTGGATTTGTGAGCGAGACACAAAATGGCAGCACAATCTCTGAGACATGGACACATTTATTTGTTTATTTATTTTTGCATAAATGGAAGATTTTCAGAAAAAGAGAGTGAATATCTAGCAGAATGGGAAACATGTGTGTGTGTGTCCTCCTTGCTCCACGGCCTCCTTGTTCCAGGCCTCATGTCCTTCCTTAGCCGCCAGCCTTATTTGTCTCAATAAGCTCACATCATGGGCTCATCGAGCTCTATTAAATCTCCCTCTCTTCTCTCCGCTCCCTCTCTCTCAATACATTTCCATTCGTAATGCTGGATGGATTGCTCGACGTGTCCTGATGAAGTCATTCTGGCTGCGCACACCATCTGGCAGAACGAGGGAATTGAACGCTATTACTTCCTGCCCAAAATTTGCACCTCGCTCCGGCGAACGGCGCAGATAAACCTATTTTACCTTAGCTCGTTAGAACGTTATTATTATATTTTTTATTCTTTTGCATTTTGATTCCTTAATTATCTTACTTTCCCGAAGGGTATTTATTTATAAAGCCTCGATAGCACCGTCGCGGATCTTACTTACAATACATCGCGGCCGCGCGCTTGTACAGTATCATGTACGAATGCTGATGTGACCTTATAAGAAAGGTCAGCGGTGTATAGGTGTATATGTAGAGGCGGACTCCACTCTCAGTTATTTAGAAATTGAGAGAAGTTGTTCTGTCACGGCCTATCCTCAGCAGTGACTCAAGTGGAGCAGATACAATATGAGCGCATTCACTAGAGAATTTCACCTTGTATTGGGTTCACCACAGGACTGACCCTCATATTACCACCGTCCACCTGCGCCCCACAACAACACCGAGCCTCACCGAAAATATACTGCAACACTTCCTGACCTGAAAACACTCCGGCAAGGAATCCTCCAATTATTTTAATTATTATTGCTAATATGATCTGTATCTAAGTGAGGTATATAATGTGATGATGCACTGTAAGCTCCATTAATCCTGTGTTACACTACCTGTGGTGTGTTATTTTCCTTCCTAAAGTCCGCACACACCTCGTCTCTCCTTAATAACAGCACCCTTCCTGTCAGCTAAGGATGACACCGGTGTCTGGAAATGTGTCTTCCTGTCAGTTTTTGTCCACTCTTCCTCTGACGAGGTGAACTTCAGCTAGAGTTCGTGGTGCTATTTTGGTGTTTCGTCTGCTGGTTGAAATAATGCTGCATGCTTTCAATGGAAGTCGAGTGATTATTCATGCCAGTCAAAATGCCCCAGTGTTTTTATCAGGCTCATCACACACACACACACACACACACACACAGACACACAGACAGGAACCTACGCACCCTCGAGAAAATGTCGAAATCCTACTGGTTCTTTGTTTGTCCCTATGGAGACGCTAAAAGTATTCATTTACTAACGCAAAAAAATAATTACCTGTTTGGGTAACTAAGTTAAATTAGCGCATGAACTCCTTCGAGAACTTTAATGGAACCTCTTCCTTTAAGAACGGATTTACTAGACAACCGAAAGTATGAACATTTCCAGATGTTGCCATTAAGAATGCGCACTTTTTCCCGCGAAAGGCAGCAATTCGTCTCACGCAGTGCCGCGAAATCCCGCATGTACCATTTTAGAATTTTTAATAAATGTGTTGTGCTTCAGTGAATGTCCTCCAGTTGGCGCATGGTAGGACTTTATCTAAAAGCCAGATCAAGTACAACAAAGAATATAATCATTAATTATGTATAATTGCGTATAATTAGTTAGCCTAAAACAATATTGTTACCAATGCTGAAGCAAACATGAATTTTATTTTGTTTTACAGTAGATCTTTTATGATGAATGTGCGTTTACTGTATGTGCTTTAAATTATGTTCATAATAATGAAATGAGATGTCCTAAATCGTGCTTTAAAATTCATAATAAAAAGTTTGTTATATAGTTTTTGTAATGTACGGTATGTGAGTTTCTTTTAGGAGAAATAAACTCACCGATGAGAACGAGGTGATATTGTTCATCCTGTCATTTCAGTACTGTATATTTTGGTGCGTACTGTACTACTACTTAAACAATGAATGGGCACGTGCACTAATCAGGAAATACTGACAGGCATACCGTACATCACATGATTAGAGTACTAGGACGCTGGTCTCCGCTTGTCAGTCATACTGTGTTAGGGGCACGCCTCCTAAGGATCCTTCACCCACAGATTCACTGATCAGGAATGTGAACAAGAATACATTGATCAGGTGCTTTTTCCTTTTCCTTGCTTCTGGGGACATTATTATGATGCTAATTATACATTAGCGTTAAATTATACCATAGCATTAAAACTTCCACTAGGGGGGAAATTTTGAGTCTTAAGTTCAGAAGTTCAGCAGTTCAAGCACCAGTTCAACCAAATTCCTCCTGTTGGGCCCCTGAGCAAGGCCATTGACCCTTTCTGCTCTTGGGGAGCTGTAGTCCATTATATTAGCCCTGCTCAACTTCCTAACAAGCCATGTCCTCACACATGTTCCATATCCTCATCTTACATCCTTTAGTATTTTTAGCACTTCCTGTTTCACTTCCTGTTCCTGTTGTCTCTACTGTAGCAACTACTGTAGCAATCCTGCAATCCCTATCCTGCATCGCTGCTGCTCATCCAATATTATGAATATTTAGGCATTCGAGGATGTTGTTAGCTAATATCGTGGCACTTATACAGTACAGTACGTTCAGCTTATCCGACATTTCCATAGCTAGTTTGGAGCATATGTGCAGTTTTGGCCTGTCTACACATGACCATATGCTGAGTGCTTCCTACTGTGTGATACACGTCTGTTAGTAATGACATAAACCCAGTGAGATCTAAGAATACAGAAGGAAAATCGTGAATAAAGTGAATAGTTTCTGCGTATGATGTAATGCTTTAACTTTCATGCTTGAAGTCGATATAAAATGTTGAAGGTGCATCACATGGCGTGTTACTGGCCAGGGGAGGGGGGGGGGGGGGGGTTGGAAACACAGCATGTCCTAGGTTATTTTATTTACAAGATAAGATGAAACATGTTAAGAGAATTAGATTTTATTAGGTTTGACTTTATTGAGTATAGTAATATATACAAAAAAAACAAAAAAAAGCCCAACAACCTTGTTTTCCTGCTCATCATTCTCCCCCATCTGTCCTTCCCTGTCCAGAGAGAGGCTTCCCACAGTCTGCCTGACCTTGGCTGTGCGGCGGCCGTCAGCGTGTCCTCTGCTGACGATGCCTCAGCAGCCGCGGGCCGAGACACCGCGCTGACGTGGTGTGTGTGTCTATGTGCGTGTGTGTGTTGTGCTCTTCTAACCTTGGCAGCTGTCAGTGCTTTCATCCACACAGAGCTGTCAACCAGCCAGGGATCATACGGCCATGTTTTTTCATTTAAAACCATGCAAATCACGCTAACAGATGTGCACTAATTAGACCTGGGGGTTTAAATGATGCTGTTTATTGATTCACACAATAGGTCAGTTGTAAAGTTGGTGACGGTGTTGAGTTTTTAGTGGAGCTCTATCCAAAACACCCACATGTGCCAAACGTGCACTGAAAACAATAGCATGAACGTCTAATCAGATCAGGTTCATTATTCAGCTCTCAGGAATGTACAGTATACACGGTCATCATGTACATCTTGGGCTTGAATGTATTTTTCTGGGTCTGATCCATTTGACATCATCATTCATTGTTAAGAGAAGAAAAAAAACATCAATTCGTTGCATGAGCTTCAATGTATTTGATTTTCTGAAATCGACACTGTGAGAAAAATATACAGAAAGGTTAAAAAATATACTTACAGTGTACTCATATTTGGTTCAAGACACTTTTCCTCGCCATCAACAAGCTTCTAACAGAATTCTGGTTAGATATTTGATCTCTCCTACTGGCAGAATTGATGGAGTCTGATAATTAAATGTGTTGGTTTCCTGGCACAGGCCTGAATTTTAAGCACATTCCAGACATTTTCGATAGGGTCGCAGCTTTATCCATTCCACCACCAGCGTTGGTGTGCGTTTGTGGTCAGTGTCCTGTTGCAACACTCAGTTACAGTGATCTAGCGGATGATTTGAGGTTCTGCTGAAGAATCCTCAGGCAGGGGTCTCCGAGTGGCGTAGTGGTAAAGTGCTCGCCCTATCATCCGGAGTGATGCTGTAACCTCAGCTGGAGGTCTAGAGAGAGCTGATTGGCCGAGCTCTCTCAGAGGGGAGGGATGAGAGGTACTTAGTGCTCCCACATTAATCACGGCTCTACAGCCAATCAGGGGCGTCTGTGAGCTCACGCGAGCGGAAGGAGCCGATAGCGCTGTCCTCTGAGTGTGTTACTCCGCCCCCAACGGTGCGTGAGCGTGCAGTTCGCTGCGCTACCCCTGACCCTTAATATCACACAAAGTTTACCTGGCAAAATACAAAATGCAGCTTTTAAATGATTAAGGAAAAAAGCTCTCCAAACCTGATTGGTGAAAAAGTCAAACTATTAGCTGGTTTCGTCCCTCTTGGCGCCACCAAATGCAATCAAGCGTTTACGATAACTGGCAATGAGTCTTTCACATCGCTGTGCAGGAATTTTGGCCCGCTCTTTTTTGCTAAATTATTTTAATTCAGCCACGTTGGAAGGTTTTCAATCTTAAGGTCGTGCCACAGCATCACAATCGGATTTAAGTCCGGTCTTTAACTAGGCCAATACAAAACCTTAATCTTTTTTTTTTTGTTGAGGCATTCAGAGGTGCATTTGCCGGTGTGTTTCGGATCATTGTCTTAAGTGCGCCTAAGCTTGAAGTCACAAACGTTGAGTACAGAATTCATGGTTCCATCAAATATGGCAAGTCGTTTAACTCCTGAATCTGCAAACCAGACCATCACGCTACCACCACCATGTTTGACTGTTGGTATGATGTTCTTTTTATGAAGCGCTATGCTAGTTTTACGCCAGATGTAACAGCACGCACACCTTACAAAAAGTTAAACTTTTGTCTTCTCAGTCTACAGAATATTTGCCCAGAAGACTTGGGGATAATCATGATATTTTCTGGAAAACGTGAGACAAGCCTTTGTGTTCTTTTGGGTCAGCAGTGGCTTTCTCCTTGGATCTCTCCCATGGATTCCATTTCGCCCCCAGTCTCTTTCTTATTGTTGAATCATGAACAGTGACCTTAACTGAGGCAGGTGAGTCCTGTAGTTCTTTAGATGTTGTTCTGGATTCTTTTATGAGCTCCTGGATGAATTGTTGTTGTGTTTTTGGAGTAATTACTTTTTCACACAGGGTCGAACAGGTAGGTTTAGACAGTTTTTTTTCCTTTAATGAACGAAAAAAAATTATTTACTCGAATTATCTTTGTGTAATATTAAAATTTGATCTCAATCATTTAAGAGTACGGAGACCCTAAAGAGACATTGATGAGAGTGAAAAAATTTGTTAAACGGAAAAAAATTTGGAACTAAAGAACAGAATCTGGGGAACTAAAAAAAAAAAAAAGGGACATGAGACACTAGGGGGGAAAAAACTGGAGAAGAAAAAAACGGGACATAGGAGGAAAAGAAATCGAGACCATGTGACTCATACTTCCTGGGCCAACATATGGGAAGGGCGAACTTTTTGCGAGATCTCGCAAACTTTTGCGAGATCTCGCAAACAAAATCTTTTTTTCCCCATATCATATTAGCCTATTTTTTTTTTTGGCTTGCATTTTTTTTCAAAGTGGAATTTTTTTTTTCCTCCAACGTTTATTTTTTTCTACCCATGTCCCTTTAGGGGCTCAGTACAAGAGTGACAAAAAAAAAAAAAAAAACTCAGGAAGGGGCAAATACTTTTTCACGCCACTTTATGTATGTACACATCATACCTCTGATCGCATCAGTATATTTAAATACACAATAGTGCAGGTGGTAACTTGTGTGCTGTTATTACAAACTTCTTTACTTTCCTGTAACAGCAAATTCAGAGTTTTATTCTTTACCTACAGTCGACCGCTCTCCACCCTAAAACGTCTAAATTTCTCATTTCTGTGGGTGTATTGGTCCAAGTCTGACTGACTGCACTAACACAATGCACACTACTGTGTGAGTGTGTGTGTGTGTGTGTGTGTGTGTTCTGGACATGACTCATACACAACGGCAGCCTGCTGGTTTCTCTGCCGCTCAACTAATCACTCATTCATGCCTCAGTCTTCCTGCTGTACGGGTTTAGGAGAACAAATCCACGGTTTATTGCTCAGGACAGCACCGCTCCCGACTGCCCCGGCTTCAAACCCGCATCTTTGAAAGGGAAAAGACGGAATAATTAATCTCAATTTGCTCTGTTTTCACTCTGTATTGTTGTCATCTATCACAGGAGCTTTCTGTGTGTCGCTTGATGGCGTTTCATTTCAAAAACTGAAAGTAGAAAATCTGAGAGGTAAAACATCGCGAAAATGAGTATTGATTGAAAATGGACCGTTTGAGAATTTCATATTTCACTGTCCAGGTTCAATTTGGAACTGAAGCGCCACGTGAAATGTGTTTATGTTGAAATATTATGATGTGATTCTGGTGATGATCTCGCTCGCGCTCTCGCTCGCTCATTCTGGAGACGCTGTTATTGCCAGCGGGTCGTAATGGTGTCTGAGACTATAATCTAGTGTGATGGTCAGATTTTACTGTTGGCTCTGACAAACAAAGAAGCAACAGCATACTATTTTCTAATGATGTTCATCTTTATGTCACGAGAAAATGCAGAAGAAGTTGAGACCGAAGATTGGATTTTGAGTTCAAGGACAGAATAAAACACTAAAAGGCCAAATACCATGTTTTGGCCTTTAAGTGTTTTATTCTGTCCTTGAACTCAAAATCCAATCTTCAAACACAATTATATTTATATCAGATAAAAAAAAAAAAAACAATTGCTAAATACGATTTCATTCTCTTTTATGTAGCGTCTGTTATTTTTTCTGAATTTAAATATTTCAATGATCTTAATTGTCATTCAGATGTAACTTGGCCAATTTAGATTTCACATGAAAAGACATAATATACATATTTAGTATCAATGCTCATAAAGAAATATGTTAATAATTTGCATTTTAAATGATTATGGTTTGAAGCGAGACAGTATAACGCTGAAAAAAGGCCGTTTTTGGGGCTCATACAAAATCATCTCTCAAAAACGGCTGAAGTTAGCAACTTAAAATATTTAGGGAAGCGGGATTGTTCACTTCCGTGTTGCATAAACCTCAACAGTAGCTTCTTTGGAACATAGATTTTCTGTATTATATGTTGTTGTTGTTGGAAGTCTTTCGTCTGCTTCCGCTGAGGGGTCTCCACAGGCGACCATCTGATCCTCACAACAACTTCACATAGGTTTTTACGCTGGATGCCTTTCCTGAAGCAAACCTTACCTTGGGACCAGCACTGCATCCAGTGGCTAGAATTTGGGCATTGGCTGGGAATCAAACCCAAGCCTTCCGCATGGTAGGCGAGAAACTTGCCACTTAGCATTTTCTGTGTCATATATACAGTACTGTGCAAAAGCCTTAGGCGCCATATTATCTGTAGTACAAATTTTGTTATATAAGTTTATTATGTCTGCATTATTATGTACAAGACCAAATAACATTACAGAAGAATATTTGCATGACTGTAAAGAAAGCGACATATTACATGACAGACCAGTTTTCAGATGGGGGAAAAAAATGTAGCCTAATAATGTAGACTCCTGGGGTTTGCATGAAAATTGAAAGGAGCGAGTGTGACGAAGTTACCAAAAGAACTCATATTCTCCAGCTAACAGCTGTTAGTTCTCCCTGTGCTTGGTGGGTTTCCTCCCACAGTCCAAAGACATGCAGATTAGGCTAATTGGCGTTCCCAAATTGCCTGTAGTGTGTGAATAAGCGTGTGAACGTTTGTATGTGTGTGTGTGCCCTGCGATGGATTGGCAGGGTGTGTACCCCGCCTCCTGCTCCTCCCAAGTCTACTGGGATAGGTTCCAGGACCCACGCAAAGCAACATACGAGATACAGTGGTATAGACGATGGGTGAGTGAGAGAGTGTTTTGGGGTAAAATATGAGGTGAAAAAGTTAATCCAACCATTGAACTGTTGCTCACTGGAGCAAGCGACGGTTCATTCCAATAACTTTAGCTAAAGCATTATTAGCATTCCATGGAAAACTAAGGTCTTAGCTGCTGGCGCTAAAACCATATCAGCAGCACGTCTCAAACCCTTTCAGCAGACTCTTCATCTGCCTCGAGAACATGTTTTTTATTTATTTATTTTTTCCTGTTCACATTCTCAGCGCTGAGCTACAGCCGTAATACGTCTCTAAATGTCAAGGATGCAGTCGAAGGTAGAAATGTTTAGTAGGTGTTTTATCACTTAAGACGCCGGCATTGTGAGACGTTCTGTGAACGCAGCCTTCACTTCTGAAGAACGCAGCTTAGTCACCCATAATCCTCTGCCGTTTTGTAAAGCTGCAAACCCCAGGAGAATTCTAGAGCAAACAATAAATACGAGTTCTTTCAATTGAACGCAGTCGTACAGTCGCTTCGGCACACTTTTCTATACTGGAGCTCTTTGGAAGAAATGCTCTTCACACCGTATTACAGTTCCAATTAGAGTTTTGCGGTTTGTTTCCTGCTTCCTGGGTTCCTCCTCCTTTAGCTCCGCCCCTGACCCCTCCCCCACCCTTCTCATCACATTCCCAGTTCTAATCCGTCCCCATGATGTCGGATTTCACTTGGCCTAAAACCTGATCTTCATACATTCTACCTGCTTTTTCTTTTGTATTATTTATTATCCGCTTTTAACCTATTCATCTGACCATCTGACACTCTGTTCTCCTACAAGACCCGTCATTATGTTCGAGTTCAGTCGGCAGGGACGTGAACCGAGACCTAACCAGCTTAAATAACTTGTCAGCTGACGGAGTGACTTTTGTCGGGTTGAAGCTCTTTAGGTGTCCTTGAACTTGTTGAGTTATTGTCTCATAAAACTTTAACGGTAGCTGCTAGCAAAGTCGAGCCGCGCACGGAGACACGGCGAAACATGCTGACAGATTTTTTTTAATATCCTGAAACCGAGCCGTAAGATATGTAAGAAAAAAAAAACCCCGATAACACAAGCTATCATTAATATTCATTAGGGACAGTGATGAATCTGAACAGGAGCAGGAGTGAACTGTGTGCTGAGATTGACGTGGAATGGAGTCATGATTGGGCGGGTTGGAGGTGTTGAAAAGGTATCTGGGACATTCAGTTAAATTTTATTTGTATAGCACTTTTAACAGTCGTCATTGTCGCAAAGCAGCTTCACACAATCAAAGGAAATGTGTATGAATCAAAATGATCAGATTGTCCCTGAAGAAGAGGCAAGGACAAACTCCCTGAGACGGCAGTAGGAAGAAACCTTGAGAGGAACCAGACTCTACAGGGAACCCATCCTCATTTGGGTGAAACAGGTATCGGGGATTGATCTGCAGTCATACTGTGCGTTCACAAAAATGTTAAGTAGCGTCAAAAAGCAGATTCTGCTCCAGTGGTTCTTTGACGAATTGCATTGATAATTAATACCCTGTTAATTGATAAATAATAATAATAATAAGAAAAACTGCACACTCTAATATTTCATGTTGATTGCAGCACAAGGTGGTGTCCAGTCCATGTCGTCATGCTCCCAGAACCACTCTTTTACAATTTGGGTCCTAGAATATGCCTCTGCGATCAGGAAGAAAAACTCCATAGATGTGATAACCTGTACATTCAGGTCGTCAGCTGACAGTATATAGTCCAGACCTGAGCAACTGAAGCAACCCCAGATCATAACACTGCATCCAGAGGCTGTACAGTGGACACTATGCATGAGTCTTACCCTGAGGCACACACCACTCTGAAACAGGATCAATTTGGACTCCAAATCATTGCAAGCTTTATGCTCCCCTAAATCTTATTTCCAATTCGTCTCATTAACAAGTGGTTGTGCTTTCACTATTAAACATACCTGTTTTTTTGTTGTTGTTTGTTTTTTATTTCTCGTGATCTCCATTCATGATTTTTTTTTTGTTCCGAACACATTTCCTCCACAAAGTCGACTCTTCTGCACTATCCTTCCAGGTTATGATAATGTGTTGAAGGGTTCTTAACCCAGCCCCAATCATTTCAAAGTGTTTTCTGTGCTTGATGCAGCCCAGTAATGATCCTTGTGAAATGTTTATTTATTTATTTATTTTTATGGCCAGACAGTGTCAATTGATTTAAAGTTTTTAGCAGTGATATAAACAACAGTGAGGTTATGAGAGTGTAATTTGTTTTGCAGAACCTCTAAATGAGTTTTAAAGACGCTGTCTACGTCACACCCCAGCCCTCAAAAGTTCTAATAGGATGGGATAAAAATTTCTTGCCTTATGCTGTTTAGTAATGTTACCAGAAGACATCTAGAGTAATTATGATTGTGAAGGCGATTCCTAGAAACCGTGCTGAAAGTGCATATACAGTATTACTGAGTCAATAAATTTTTTTTTAGCCATGGTAGTGTTTGTGTGATTTGTCCCAATCAGCCATATTGCTTGGAGACTTTGAATAGTAAAAGCTATTAAAAGTATCAAATAACCATGGGAATCCTGTGTAACTTGAACTGTTGATTGTTTAAATGTCATTTCTTGAACAAAACTAAATCTTTATTTTTTTTTCACTGCCAATCTTCTGCTCTACACTCTAGTCCAGTAGGTGGCAGAATTTCAATAACTGCTCATAAACTTCAAAGAAGAAGAAGCAGCGATAATGTCGCAAAAACAAAAAGAGAGCATATTTTGAAAGTACTGAATTTCTTGCCTTGCACCTCCAGGGTCCAGGTTCGATTCCCTTCTCAGGTGTGTGTGTGTGTGTGTGTGTGTGTGTGTGTGTGTGTGTGTGTGTGTGTGTGTGTGTGTGCGCGCATGGAGCTTGCATGTTCTCCCCGTGCTTGGGAAATCGTGATTCGAATAAACCAAAAAAAAGATTGTTTCGATTACATAATTGATTCTATTGCACAGTGCTACTACATTTTGTCATGGAAACTGATTGCTTTGGGTCACATGACCAGAATATGCATATAGGCTATTAAGTAGGTTTTAACTACAGTATGTGTCCTTATATGAAGTATTTAAACCTTAAAAAAAAAAAGTTAAAAACCTTAAAAAGTACAAATCCTATTTTTTTCCCTACAAGATGAAGCATCATGTTTATTAAAAGGTGATTATGCAAAAGTTTAGGCACCCCTTGATAAATAACAGATTTTTTAATTGAAAAGATGTTAACACAGTCTCTCTTGGAAATTAAGATATTTTCAGCAAACATTGGTGAAAAGTTACTTTTTATGTCATAGATAATATTAGAAAAATGAAAACATTACTGTGGCACTGTGCAAAAGTTTGGGCACCCTACATAATCAGTACTTTGTAACTCCTCCTCTGGCAGATATCACAGCTTGCAAGTGCTTTTTATAACCGCTAAAAGTTTTTCAATTCTTGTACTTGGGATTTTCTCCCATTCTTCCTTGCAAAAGGTAAAAAAAAAAAAAAAAACTGTGTTAACATCTTTTCAAGTAAAAAAAAAAAAAATCACCAAAATCTGTTATTTATCAAGGGGTGCCTAAACTTTTGCATAACAAGGTAAAACACCATGTTCTCTTGTCTGTGTTCAGTTTATACAATGGATCTGGGTTTGCGTTGCACTGAAACCACAGAGGTACAGTACAGTACACTGTTAATATTTGCATTACTCCATCTTTTTATAGAAAGCTAATTCAGCACAAACTTAATTCACACTGAACTATTCATATTGAACATCCTGCTGTACCTACACGCTTCGTCTTTTCTCTTCTCCACCTCTATGGTTTATGATCGCACACAGATTCCTATTTCTACTTCTTTTCCCCCCCGTCTCTTTCCCTCACTTCTATCTCTGTCTCTGTCTCCAGGCTGAATCGGAATCCGCAGATTTCTACACAGCAGCTTCGTGATAATGTGTTTTGTTAAGAGTCCTGCAGAAATAAAATCCGAATTGCATGAGACAGAGTGGTTTGCAGCACCCATGCTTGTGTATATGTGTGTGTGTGTGTGTTTTTTTTTTGTCTGTTGCTCTATAATATGGTGCTGCAGGTTTTGAGAAATTGAGCTTTAGTGGCTGACAGATGGTGATTCTGGAGATTTAGCAGGGGGAAAGAGGAAAGAGCCATACTGAGATACACACACACACACACACACACACACACAGGAGCTGGTCCATCTGTACATGTGGAATTGGCCTTCATACAAAAAAAAAAAAAAAAAAAAATCAGTGTTTATCCATTGCACTCCTTACCAGCCATTAAAATAACTATAAAAAAACAACACTGTTTTTTTTTTTTTTTTTCTTCCTCACCCACACACACTCTCACTCTCTGGGTCCGAACGCTTTCCCGATAATTTTGGCACTTGCCACTGTTTTTGTAGAGCGAGCTCAGTGATATTATTAAGCTTTGAGATGAGTGGGGAAAAAAAAAAAAAAAAACGCACGATCTGGCCGTCTTTTGCACCTGAATGAGCAAACACGTCGCACTGATTCACTAAACGCACACGACACTACTAATTTATGATTTATCAATAATTAAACAACATAAAAAAACGATCTCTTCATGAATAAAACAACATGCAACGTTTTTTTTCCCTCTTCTCGACGCTTTTGTTCTCACCTGCTTGATATGCGAGTGTGAAATTGAAAGTTCACTTAGCGTGCGTCTGCGCAGTTAAATATTCATGAGTTCTGGACTTCCAGCTAAGTATAATCACACAAATTTATAATAAGGTGACATGAGAGAATTTTCACGAGGGCACGCCGGAGCCTGTGGGTCGCTGCTGCTGCTGCTGCTGCTGTTGTTGTTGTTGTTTTTTTTCCCTCATTGTTGCTTTTTTTCTCCATATCGTCTCCATCTGCCTGTGTGGGCCGAGGAGCGGTCGCTCTGCTTCTTGTTAGGTGCGTGAAAAGGGGTGAGAAAATAACAGTAATCTAATCCCGTGCTACGCTTGGCGTGTTAGAACAATACGCCGATCGGCTCGGCAGAGAGAAAACACCGTGACAGCGTAATGGCTCTTATTCACATCGTTTCACACACAACCGATTCCATCAGCGGGGCTGTTTTTGCTGTCTGATCGGCTGCACGCTTCGTGTTGGGATCCTCCGAACGTAAATTATGTAGAACCTTGTAGAACAAGGTCTCACACACACACACACACACACACACACACACACACAGAACCGGCAGTGCTATCTAATTATACAAGGCAGAATTTACTTCTATATCTTTCTTCTTCTTTCTTCTGCTGCTGCACGCTTCACCCGGATTCTTCAATCGTGAAATATTTGTACAACCAACACTCGAGTCTCTGAGCTCGTTCGTGATTAGTTACAGGAAAAGTAGGCTGGTGTCACTTGTGTCTTGAATGCGAAGGAACTAGACGTATTAGAGGAAAGAAAGTCGCTGTTTTTATCCCGGGTGTCTCCGGGAATCAGGGCAGGTTTGACATGCCAATCAATTTCCTACAGAACCTTCTTACTGTGAACATATTTTGGCTTCTCGTTCAAACACACGACTACATGGATGATGAACCGGATTCAGGGATCTGCTGAGCGTGACACCCGATAAAAACAATCAAAAACATTAAAAAAAAATAAATATTTATTGATTGTTTTTATATACAAAAATGTAAAATTGTTGAAAATTGGTAATATTCGTGGGTGGCTGGAACGGATTATCTGCATTTACATTATTTCCTATAGGAAAATGCGTTTCACAATACGAAATTTCACCTTAAGAACTCGCCTCCATACCGGATTAAATTCGTATGCAGAGGTGACGCTGTACTTTCAACTAGCTGGTCATCACCAGAGAAATCAAACATGCTTACGTATATCCACATGTCTCATTGCTGATGTTAACGACCCCTTCTAACTCGCATCACGCACTCGGAACACTGCCTTAAAGATCCCATATTCCTTTAACAAGTTAACATGTAAGTCACAGAGATGCCTCAAAGTGTGCGTTAATGCTTTCTTTTTCAGTGAAGTTTGATTTAAGCTCTATATGGCGCCTCATAATTTAGGGCATCTCTTTTCATCATTATGAACATAATATGAAGCACATATACGCACATTCATATAATATTATTATTGTAAAACAAAATAAAATTCATGTTTGCTTCAGCATTGATGACAATATTGTTTTAGGCTAAATAATTATACACAATTCTTCGTTGTACTTGTCTGGCTTTTAGATAAAGTCCTTCCATGCGCCATCTGGCGGATATTCAGTGAAGCACAACACATTTATTTAAATACCCGAATGTTGCTTGAGGGATCTCGCGGCATGTCGCGCGCCAAATTGCGGGATCTCGCGGGGAAAAAGCGCGCATTCTTAATGGCCAGATCTGTAAATGAGCTACTGCTGACCCACAAGTTGAGCAACAAGCACGTGGGAGGGTTTCCCTTATACAGTGCTGTGAAAAAGTATTTGCCCCTTTGTGATTTTTTATTTTGTCACACTTAAATGATTCAGATGATGAATAAAATGTTCATATTACACAAAGATAACCCGAGTAAACTCAAAATGCAGTTTTAAAATGATAGTTTCATTTCTTAAGGGGAAAAAAAGCTGTCCAAACCTGCCTGCAAAATAATTGCCCCCTAAACCTAATACCCGGTTGTGCCACCCTTGGCGGCAACGACTGCAATCAAGTGTTTGCACTAACTGGTAGTGAGTCTTTCACATCGCTGTGGAGCAATTTTGGCCCGTTCTTCTTTGCAGAATTGTTTTAATTCAGCCACATTGAAGGGTTTTCAAGTATGAACAGTCTGTTTAAAGTCATGCCACGGCAACTCAATCGGATTTAAGTTTGGACTTTGACTGGACCACTACAAAACCTTCATTTGTTTTTGTTTTTGAGCCATTCAGAGGTGGACTTGCTGCTGTTTCGGGTCATCGTCATGCCGCATAACCCAAATGCGCCTGAGCTTGAGGTCATGAACTGATGGCCGGAGATTTTCCTGTAGATCACAGTTCCATCAATTACAGCAAGTCGCCCAGGTCCTGAATCTGCAAAGCATCACACCCTCATACCATGTTTCATTGTTGGTATGATTGTTGGACTGTGTTCATTTCATGGCAGATGTTATTATTAATCAATGAAATCATCATTTAAAAACTGAATTTTGTATTTCCTCGGGTTATCATGAGTAATATTAAATTTTGTTTCAATCATTTAAGTGTGACAAATATAAACACGTTTAAAAAAAGGGGAAAAAGAAAGGGGGCAAATACATTTTTTAAAGAAATGGATTGTTTGTAGACGCCCACTGGAGAGCCATCTGAACTTCTGGAAATGACTAAAAAGTCTAAATTCTGCATAAAAGGTGCACTTTAAGTGTGTGTTTCCAACCAGCAGAGGAAATTCTGACTTTTAAAATTCAACAGTGTGAATTACTCTTTAAAGCTTGGCACAGAATATAAAAATAAAATAAAATAAATAAATAAATAAATAAATAAATAAAGTGTAAATTTGACAATTATTGATGGAAATACGTTTATATATTTTTTATCTTTATCTTTGTCCTGACTTTGAATTTTTTTATTGGCTGAAATTTCAGTGTATCCCTAGTGAAATAATAATAATAATAATAATAATAATAATAATAATCAGAAATGTTTATATAGCTCTGTCTGTTTGATCAAAGGAGTTAAATCCATTTAATGACAAATGAATGGATGTAATATGCAAATGAATACACCTTTAATGTTGAATCGCCTCATTTACATTTGATTTTTTTTTTCTTTCTGCACCACAATGCATTTCCAACAGGTTGAAATGATGTTTTTGAAATGAGCAATGCAAGAAATCAGCCCATTAGGATGTGTTACCTGGCCTTCACCTTGGATTAAAAGGATAAATGCAAATGAAAATGCAAATGATCCTCCGGCACTTTGTAAATAAGTGAGACCTATAGCTCTGTTCAGTAGCACAGAGGAGAATTTTACACGACTGTTTGTGGAAGACGGGGAAGTGAGCACTCTGTCAGCTCTACAGGGAACCGGAGAGCGGCAGGGCTAACTAGAGCCGGGACCAGTGTCTCCCAGCAGGACCCAGACTGCATGCTTATAGCAGCGTTAGTGCTTCTTCATCACCGGGCACCTGAACAAAACAACTCCACCATGAAAGCTTGTGCCTTCTGTTAGAAATCTAGAAAATGCCCGGGAGATTTTATTCCTTTATGAGATCATTTATGGAATGATTTGTCACAATTCCTTTAAATCCATGTGTTACCTTAACTTTAGTTCTTGCTGTGATAACGTGTGATGAATATAATCTATAACAGCGTTCAAACATGCCTTACTTCCAGTGTGGAGAAGAATAATAGCCCAGATGATTATTATGAACATACTGTACAGTACTGTGCAAAAGTCTTTACACCCCGATTTCTTCATATTTTGCTTCCAAAAGAGCCAGACTTTCATGTATTTTTAATGACGTCTTGAGGAATAGATCTCCAGCCTCCCTGAAGGACTTTTTTGGCTCTCATTTTATACAATCCAGTCCCTGTACTGTACCTGAGCTGTTATTTTTTTCTTTCTTTCAGGTTCATTAAGCCACACAGTGACCTATGAATCATTTAAGTATAAAAATCATCTAACCTGAGGCATGAATCAGTGAGAAACAGGTGCAGATGATCAGGCCGGTGGTTGGTGTACAGAACTGCTGATGCTGAATGCTGAGTGGGTGGAACATACGAGAGGGGAAATGAGGTCGCTGCTGAGGTTGTTACCTCTGTTCTCATTTCTTTAATTTAATCTACATCATTTAATTGTATTTAAATTGATTTAATGTGAAGAAAAGAAAGGGGGCTCAAGATTTTTGCACAGCTCTGTAATTCAGATATTTAAATTTTTAGACACATAAAAAAAAAAACAAATCTAAACTACTTTAGTCCTGCCATGCATGATTAATCCCTTTTGAATGTTTTTTATTTATTTTTATAGTTTAATTAAAATCTCAGTAAGTCTCAAGTTGACATTTATATATTCATTTTTCTTATGGTTTTTTAAAAATATTTTTAAGGGGGGGGGGGGTATTATTGAGCTTTACATGGACAAGTGATTAGCACAAGCACGACAATAACTAACTGTAATGATGTTCTGCGTTCTCCACTTTGAAAAATCCTTTTCCTGGCCTTAATTATTTATGCTGGTTGTCATGGTTACATTACCTTCCAATATTGAATGGCCTCAGCCTACTTGACTACTTGTGAAGATCCATGTTTCCAAAGAGAAAGAAAAGAGACACATAAGTCACATAAATGACATACAGTAAGTGGTCCAGTATGTGAGACTGTTAGATAAATCAAAGAGAGACAGATTGTGGCCAGAAAAGTCGACAAAAGATATCAGGTGATCTGCGACTTCAAGAGCAGTGTCTGTCTAGGCACGATGAAGGAAACAACTTTTTCTGGTTTATTCCTTGAGCTGGTTTAAAGATTGTTTATGGAAAACGCTGAAAATCCAGCAAGCATGTACTGTTACGGAGTGAGAAAACTGAATTTATGACGCACAATGTTTTCCCCTACTGATATCAGGAGCACGTTTAAAGCATTACAATCTCTTATATCCCATAAGACACGGCGTTCGTATCAG
This sequence comes from Clarias fuscus, assembly GCA_030347435.1. NCBI lineage: Eukaryota > Metazoa > Chordata > Actinopteri > Siluriformes > Clariidae > Clarias > Clarias fuscus. The sequence continues at coordinate 5,362,868 of CM059223.1, read as the reverse complement.
CCCCACTGCTAGGCTGCTTAACTCTATTTCATATATCGAGCCAAGCCGCGAACACAAAGCATGGATCAAGGCAATGACGCTCCAAGAGGCGACGGCAATTACTTACCTCGACGCCTCGACACAGAGCCGTATTTACACACACGGTCGCTGATATATGGATCTGTTGGCCCACTGGGGCGGCGCACATGCATTATGACCAGCTGCACAGAGCAAGCATCAGCCTTATACATCTGCTCAGGGCATCCATCACCTTGAAGGCTCAATTTGAGGCAGACAGGCCTTGGCGTCGGGTTAACACGGTCCCCGAGGTGCCGCGGCATCGATACCGTTCGAAAGAAAGCTCTGTTCCTTAAAGACGAGTGCGAAAACCACTCGGTTGAAAGGAAGGAGAGTTCCAGCTGTTCAAACCCACACAAGATCTGCAAAGTCACACTTCACGCAGAGCTCAGCCGGCAGCCGATAAACACGCCTGATGGAGAGCGGGATTCTGACTGAGCGCGGCAGGATTACAGACCGACAGACTCGTCCTCATCCGCTGAGAGGACTGGACTGAACGTCCTGTAAGTTTGTGTCGTGTTAGTCTGGAGTGATTCGTACTTAAAGTTCGATTTAAAAAGTTTTTCAAACGGAATGATTGCTTGTTTGCTAATTTACATAAACATTTGTTTTTTAAAATAAGTCCTGGATTCTATATGAAGAGTAAATTCAGACAGATTTCTAAGGAGGACGCTCCTCAAATAAGTCGGTCAGAAATGGTTTGAACACTGAACAATTCCTTATGAAGACAGGACGCCCCTTATTTTAACATATTTTTAACCTCGCAGTAATGTTTGCTTGTATTGCAAAACGCATTTTCTCCTAGGAAATAATGTAAATGCAGATAATCCGTTCCAGACATCCAAAAATATTACCAATATTACCAATTTCCAACACTATAATAATACTTTTGCGTATAAAAACAATTAAAACATTTAGAAATTACATGTAAATGTAGTTAAATATGAAATTAATAGCTATTTAACCTCACTTAACCTTAATTTATGATTCCTCTTGGCACCGGCTGCTTTGAAAATCAAACAGAAAGTGGCTCACTTTTTTTCTTAAGTGTCTTAGTGTCTTCACTAAATCTTACACAAAATCCCCCCCCAAAAAACAGAAAAAATATGCAAAAATGCATAAAGCTTTCCACTGACCCACTGAAGTTTTGAACGGTTCCCAGACGTACGCGCCACTTAGCTGCCATTTGGTTTGGCTCTGTCTGGTTCGGTCGCTCGTTTGCCGAAAATGCTTTACATGCTGAGCAAAATTTCTTGCAAGATTTCAGTTCTTAAGGTGAAAATTCAAAAGGCAGGACATTTGTCGGCTGAGGTACCACTGTACAGTTGTTATGTATGACCTCGGTCTGACCTCATTCTTGTTATTCACTCACTCATCATCTATACCGCTTTATCCTGTATTCAGGGTCACGGGGGACCTGGAACCTATCCCAGGCGGCTTGGGCACGAGGCGGGGTACACCCTGGACAGGGTGCCAATCCATCGCGGGGCACACACTCATTCACACACTCACACACTCATTCACACACTACGGGCCATTTGGCGAAACCAATCTGCCTAATCTTCATGTCTTTGGACTGTGGGAGGAAACCAGAGTTCCCGGAGGAAACCCACCAAGCACGGGGACAACATGCAAACTCCATGCGTACAGAGATGGGAGTCGAACCCGGCTGGGGATCGAACCCGGACCCTGGAGGTGCAAGGCGACAGTGCTAACCACTACACCACCATGCCACCATTCTTGTTACTTATATTTGAAATGTAACTAGTTTCATACTTTATTTTTTACGAGATTCCTGATATGGCACAACATTTTAAACATTGCATTTAAGTGCACTATATGGTATTTTGCCGTTACTGTATATATTAAAAAGCCTTCTTCAAAGCTCCAGCATCACCACCTCCGAGATATGAACTCAACACTCTGGTAAGAAGAAAGACACTGTGTGTGTGTGTGTGTTTGTCTTTTACACACTTTTGTTGCACTGGATTTGCACACAGCTATATTTTCACATTTTACTTCATGATGTCCTTTCCCTAGAAGCATTTCTAACGTCTCAGGGGAGTTTTGCAGGATGCTGAGAAGGTACCGTAGCAAGCATTCAGCCTCACCATCTATATGCAGCCCAGAGCTGTGTTATATTACATTACAGCATCTAAAAATACTACTGCAACACACACACACTACAAGAATCTTGTAGACAAAATGCATACCCATTGCACTGTATGAAAGATATATATTAGAGGCGCCCCGTGCACGCTTCCGTTCTCTATCACAGTCCTTAACTCAGACAGAAACAGCACTTTGCATTTATGCAATTCGTTGCAGATTGAAGGGGTCAAAAGTTGCGTGCGCTGAATGAGTCAATTTCATATAAATCACATAATGGAGGCATATTGCGCGAATCAAACATGCCGTATTTGCCGAGCGCTCGCAGCTGCTAAATGTCAGGTTTAAAAAAGGAAAACGCGAAGCAGCGGTAAACAAACACAATTCGTCAATACCTCGGGGTAGAGAGACACGACGGAGAGGGAACATGGAGAGCTTTGTTTTTGGGGGGGGGAGAGAAAAAAAAGCCACAATTTTTGTATTTATTATCAAATCACCTCAAGGGCTCTGAAGCAGGTTAGTGGAAGTTGGGGATTCAATTCCAAAGGCTATGTACAGGTGTGAGATTAATGTGTGTTAGCAGAAGAAGGGTACCATGCCATGGATACACACCTTTATACAGTAGCCTGCATGCCAGCACCTTACACTTGCATCTAATGTAAATGTGATGTCACCCATTGAAATTTTTTTTAAAGAACAGTTTTGACGCTCAACTATGGGAGCTCTGGTCCTGTCCATCATGTCAGGAGTTGACTCCATACAGTATATTGACTTTAATAAATGGGCATATGGGTTGGTTGGAACACACCAACTTACCTCAATCACAGCATGTTAGCTAGCTTAGGTTTGGCTTAGCTAAAATGCTAATGGTGGAAAAATCCATCATCCATACCCTACACGCTGTTATATGGTAAACTACAACAATTTCAGTTCTCTGTTGCTAAAAGCTAGCGGTATGAAATCTACAATGTAGCTGTCACTCAAATCTGCCCCTAACTATGCATAATATTATAGCTTACAGTAATATATATATATATATATTTTTTTTTTTAGGATTTTCCTCGGATTTTCTCCCTAATTTAGTCGTGTCCAATTCCTTCCCGTCACTAGGGGGCTCCCATTAAGTCTACTACTACCACTCAGTCGGGAGCGCCGAAGACTATCACGTGCTTCCTCTGAACCACGTGACGCCAGCCGTCCGCATTTTTTCGGACTGCTCGCTCACGCTCCGAGTGTGGAGGACAGCGCTATCCGCTCCTTCCGCTTGCGTGAGCTCACAGACGCCACTGAATGTTTGTAGAGCCGCGTGAGCTCACTAAGTACCTCTCATCCCTCCCCTCTGAGAGAGCTCAGCCAATCAGCTCTCTCTAGACCTCCGGCTGCGAGAGGTTACAGCATCACCCGGGAATCGAACTAGCGACCATCAGATGATAGGTCCAGCACGTTACCACTGCGCCACTCGGAGGCCTACAGTTATATACTGTAAATTTAACTGTGTTAAAAATTCTCCCCTGTACACTTGTCATGAATGGAACATCTAGCTATGGAGACCCAATCTGTTTTTATGTATCAGGTTGCAAATGTTGTAAATTTTGTTGTAAAGTTACCTTCAGTTAGCTTTAATGATAGCCCAGTGGTTAAAGGATCGAACTGCAGATCAGAAGGTCTCAAGTTCAAACCCCGGCACCACCAGGTTGCCACTGTTGGGCCCTTGAGCAAGGCCCTTAACCCTCAGCTGTATAATGAAAATGTAAGTTGCTCTTTATAAGGGCGTCTGCCAAATGCTATAAATGTAAGTTTTTATATATTTTAACATGGGGATCTATCGTGATAGACTTACCTTCAGAGCCAGAACTGCATGTTTTGGCACTTCACAGACCCGGAAGTTGTCCCTTTGCTTATACAGTGGAACCTTGGATTACGAGCATGATTCGTTCCGACAGTGGGCTCGTATTCCAAAATACTCGTAAACCAAATCAAATTTTGCCATAAGAAATAATGAAAACTCAAATTATTCGTTCTACAGCCCAAAACAATAAATACATAAAAATAATTAATACAACATATAAAGTAAAAATAAAACAAATTAACCTGCACTTAACAAAAAAAAGTAAAAATAAATCCAGACAGTTAAGTGTTTCCTTTTGTGCGTGCAGGCACCGTGTATTTGTATGCATGTGTGTGTGGAATTAGTCCCTCGCCTCGTCTTAAAAAGTAAAACTCCTTCTCCCTCCCACTTTTTTTTTTGTTTTGTTTAAATAATAACTATACCAAATGAAAATTTTTCTAACTATTCATACAATTTATGGGTTCAGGAGATTTCTGATCCTCTTTTTTTTTTTTTTTTTTTTAATCTATGGTCTCACTTTAGTTTGTTCATTCACGAAAGGGAAAAATATCAGTGTTCATTTTACAGTGAGACAAGAATGAAATATGCAGTTTGGTGCATGAGACTTGCTAGAATCTCACACTTCTTTAGTTGTGACATTCTGTGAGCTTCGGGTTATTTTCAGTGCAGTATTTTAGACGTGCCTCTACTCTCATGTGATTTGCAGTAGACAAGCAGCCTAAGGCAACCCAAGGGAAAGAAAAGTGTCCAAGAGCAACGTTGCACTACCTCACCAAAGGAGGCCTGAAATTCATAGCAGTGTCTCTGATCATCACCCAAACTCTGAACGTGTCATTAATGTACCCCAAGTCACCAGTTTATTAGGTGAAAGTATAAAAAAAAAAAAAAAAAAAAAAACAATGACAGGTGGTGTCCTGCATATTATCAAGGGAAATCCATAGAAAACCACATCATTTTGACATATCGATTTGCTGATAAGAGAGTACTCAAGGCTATACTGTACCACTCTCAAGGGAGACGCAAGGTAGGGATACAGGGCACAAGGATGGGTACATCCTGGACAGGCAATTTGGGAACGCCAATCAGCCTAATCTGCATGTCTTTGGACTGTGGGAGGAAACCGGAGTACCTGGATGAAACCAGGCGAGAACAGGAAAACTTTTTAAAAGTTTTAGAATCAAACCTCCGACCCTGGAAGTGTGAGGTCAGAGTGCTAATCACTACGCCAACGTGCCTCAACTCAGAGCTGTGAACGATAAATAAGATCTACACATACAGTATGAATATATAACTTACACAAGACCGTGCAAAACTTATTACAACACCGTCTGGTAGGCAGAAGGAGACGTGGAAAAGCAAGCTGATTATTCATTAACATTTGTACTCTACATATGTGGCCCTCCCGAAGCCTGCTCATGACCCCGAGAAGCAATCTGACGTTAGCACAGACTGACGAATTAAACCCAACTGGGATTAGACGCTTGCAGATGAACTTTCCTGCGAGGCGTCAAGATGCTTCTGCTACTACAGTCTTGCTGCTGACATTTCATTCATCCTCTTCTTCAAAAACAATATATAATCAGCATTCTTCTGCTATTTCATCACCTTGGGATAAATTGCAGAAACCATGAGCTGTTGATCTTTTTGGAAATGCATACCGACATCTTGTCATCTCTTCTAAAGAACTCCCTGATCAATCTGTTTGGACTAAGGCTCAAAGACGTGGTGTAGCGTTTGATGACTATTCTTTGGTGCTGCTTGGCAAGGCTTGCTCAGGTCCATTTGATGATAAGCGCTCTCGTTCTTGTTTTAGTTCCTTGTCATTATTTAAACGTTACTCACTCTTGGCTGGACTTCTTACTCATGCCATTAGGATATTTTAAATTACCCAGAATGCCGCGCCTTGCTAGCGTGTCCTCAGTCTACCAAAGTTCAACACTTTGAACTTTTTGTAGGTCCTTCCATTCAATTCGATAACTTACAGAGACGAAACGCCGCACGCCACTCATCCAAGGGGGGATAGTATTTGTCAAATCCCACCTTAATCCACAGATATGACTCAAGCTTTGACTTGACCTTCCAACAGGTCTTTTCTTTCACCACCTGGTACCACTGAACTTCCACTTGTTCATTTTGAAACGGCTGATAATATGAATAAATACACACTAATTGTCCACTTGTGCATGAGTTCTAGGTTCTGGGTCTTGGGTCACGCGAGCACCGTTCCCTTGTTTTGCTAACACAGCCCGAGATGAAATTAAGCAAACAGAGGGCAGTGAGGGCAAAACACTGTTAATCTTCTGTTCTTCATCCTATCTTCTCCTCCTCTTCCTCCACATAAAAAGTTTGACTCTGTATCGCTGTAAACCCAGCGCCAGTTCCAGGTCAGGGTGTACAGAGCTATACATCAATGCACTGGCTCTGTCTGCTCGATAGAACCGGTCGCCAGAGTGCCGTTCAATTAATAAAAGCCAGACAGCTAGGGGAATGCAAATTAACGAGAGCCTGATAAATACTCCCGAAAGTTTTCAGGAACTGTTTTGCAGAGTAAGCAATTTTTTTTTTTTTTTAAACGAACAACTGATCAAGACTTCTGGGCCGTTAATAACTCTCTCAGCATTTGTTACCTGGAATGAACTTTGAGATCGCTAAATGTCATTATACTGTATGAGCAATATTATGCATGTCTGCATCGGGCCAGAGAATTCCCAAAGTAAAAAACATTTTAAAAAGTTATCTGACATTCGAGGTCTGTCTGAAAGTTTCGTTAAGCCCAAAGTTAGACCCGGTGCAGTCAAGCAGTATAAAGATCCATGCGGCGTATCCGGTTTGTAATGAGTTCCATATGGTTTATAGTTGAGCTAATGTATTTAGTAATTACACGAGCAATTAATTTTTGCTCCTTAATCAGGTTTAAGTGCCAATCTATACGACTGCATCAGGAGTTGTGTATTGCCGTTTGTGTATTGTGTTGTCTGTGAGAGACGCAAGCTAAAAGTCAAACTTGGTAGTGGTTTTCAGATGGATCTCTCTTGCACGCACACACACACACAGACCTTTGTACATTTAGGCATTTGACAGAAGCCCTTATCCAGAGCGACTCACATTTGTATTTTATTACAGCAGTTGAAGGTTAAGGGTCTTGCTCAAGGGCCCAACAGGGACAGCTTGGCAGTTGTGGGATTTGAACCTGGGACCTTCTGCACCATAGTCCAATGACTTACCATTTTTCTATCGGTCATTAATTCATCTCTAGTAGACACTGGTCAGGGTCATGATGAGTTCAGAGATGATCCTGGTGATGAGGTGAGGAGGTCAGGATATACTTAGTAGAACTCCAGTCCCATACATGTGTCTTTGCTTCTGGGGGCAATTAAGCATTGCTGGTTCTTCACCCAGTGTTGTGATGTAGGGAAGGTGAAAGAAACCGGAGAACCCCGAGGACTGCCGTCTTACTCTAAGGACCCCGGAGCAGTATGGCAGAATGCGTAGAATTAAATAATTAAATAAATCCTACATGAAATGTTCATCTTTCATAGCAAACATTAATTAAGCAGATATTAGCTGTTATTTCTTCTTTTTTTTTTTTTTTTTTACAGTTAATTGATATTCATTCATATTTGCAGTTTTAATTAGAAGTACTTTAAAGCCTCCGTTAGAAACGTGTCCTTGTGCAAGTACGAACTAGATCAGCATCTAAGAATAGCCTCAAGCTAGAACCCTGTCATATTCTTACTGTATTCATGGAGAAAAAAAACAACAACATTGCACATGTCTGTCTGAAAAAAAATGTTTTTCATAAAGTCCAATTATGTATAAAATCTGCATCAGCACCAGAAATTAAAATTGGACAAATGACATACAGTAGACTAGAGTGACGTCCGGCGAGTCCAGGTACAGTACAGGCAAACGTCATCGAATATTCTGACAACTTGTTGTGTGTAATATATTGTGTGCAGTAGCAGCAGCGGTTTCTGTATGATTTCTCAAATGACAGCACCGTCAAAATACTCTGTCATGTCTCGTCTCGTCTTATCACACTTGACCTTCCAGACCTACTGTAGGGCGATCAGCAGTGGAACCAGTTGTTCAAAATCTGTTCCACAGCATGGAAAAACCGATGACTGCTTGTGTTGCACTAAACGGGGCGTAATAGTGTGAAGAACAAAAGCACGTCATCTGGACATGATGACATGCCAAGTTTCGTGCCCGTGCACGGTGCTCTCCTTAAGATGATGTGAATTAGCTCAGTGGAAGGTTTCTTGCCATGTGGAAGGCGGGGTACAATTCCTACCCAAAGCCCAAAACCCAACCACTGAATGCAGTGACTGAGGGCTTTGGCGACCCCACGACGGGAGCAGCTGAAAGATAACAGTGATAAAATAACACTCTACTGGGCATGATGGGAATTTCACCTTACCTGTATTCTTAATGTAACAAAGCAAACAAAATTATGAATTAGCTTCTCAGGTTTCCTTAATGGTCCAAATTTAAGTACAGTAAAACCTCGGATTACGAGTAACACGGTTTACGAGTGTTCCGCAAGACGAGCAAAGATTTTTAATAAACTTTGACTTGACAACCGAGCAAGTATTGGTTTACGAGTGCCGAGTATCATGTATCATGCATGCGCTCTTGTATTGACATGTTGTTTCGAGCGTCACGTGATCACAACTGAGCCAATGATTTTTCTCTCTCTTGCGCTGTGGAATTGTGGGTAATCGTGCACTGTCGCGATTCTTTTCAAAGGTAAAGTGCTGGTTCATTTGTTATTTTTTTTTACTTTACAACAGTGATTCCGTTAGTATACGCTCACACGAGTGTCATTAGAGAGATTTCTTTTTTCTCGTTAAAACAGTGTTTCCGTTGTGTGTGTGTTTGTTGTGAAACTTAAAAAGTGAGGTGGGGGGAGGGAGGAGGAGTTTTACTGTGTAAGACGAGGCGAGGGAAGGGGCTAATTCTACACACACATACACACACACAAATACACAGTGCCTGCGCGCACAAACAAAGACTTATCTGCCAGGATTTATTTTTGCTTTTTTTTTTTAGGTAAAGTGTAGGTTAATTTGTTTTATTTTTATTTTTGTGTATTAATTTTTTTGGGCTGTAGAACGAATAATTTGAGTTTTTATTATTAATCATGGGAAATTTTGATTTGGTTTACGAGTGTTTTGGAATACAAGCCCGCTTCTGGAACAAATTATGCTCGTAATCCAAGGTTCCACTGTATTTTTAAAAAATAATGCTGGTTTGATCCCCGGGTGATGCTGTAACCTCTGGGAGGTGGAGGTCTAGAGACAGCTGATTGGCCGAGCTCTCTCAGAGGGGAGGGATGAGAGGTACTTAGTGCTCTAACGTTAATCAGGGGCGTCTGGGAGCTCACACAAGCAGAAGGAGCAGATAGCGCTGTCCTCCAAGTGTGTCACTCTGCCCCAAACATTGAGTGATCGAGCAGTTTTGAAAAGATGTAGTCGGTTTGTCGACTATATATATAATTTAATGTTATTGTAAAATGCAAGGTGATTAAATGAAAAGCACAAACCACTCTATTAAAGCGAATGTTTGTTTTTTTTCTTTCCCCCCAAGTGGACATTTTAGTGTCAATAATAATAATAATAATAATAATAATAAGCGTGCTCGTCTTCCACATTTCTCCCTGGCTGCCAGTCTGACAGTGAACGCTCTTCACAAATAGAACTTCATCCACTCAGGTTACTGCTGACCTGAGCAGAAAAAGTGTCACTTTAGAAAAGATTGTACTGTATATAAATCATGGGTGCATAATCCTTCAGTCATAAATCCACTGTACAACTGTATCAATTACAGTACATAGTCAGTTTTATATACTTCTGTTTTATAGTCTTCTGTTTTATATACAATTATACCTTAAATATGACTGAAGTTTTATTATTTCTATTCTATTCAGATGATAATATTTGCTTCGTGTTATCTAGAACAGAGTGGAGACAATTTAATCACTATTGAGCAATTTGATCAGAATTTTATTTTATTTTATAATTGTTTATATTGTACTTTAGGACTAATCGTCCTAAAGCTCTACTTGGAACGTGAATTAACATGAGTTTTAAAAGTGTTTCATAGAAAAAGTGGCATCAAATCTCTAAACATTCGATGATTAGCGGAGGCAATTGTCTTTTTGCACATGATGCCGGTCTCCCACGTTCTCATCTTAAACAACACTATGTCCCCATAGTATTTGCTTCGAAGTCATTCTGAATCGCCTCTGAACCGTCTGTGTTGTGTTTCACGGCTAACGTGAGCTAACAAGCCTAACTAGCTTCTACCACAAGGCTGAATCTCAAATCCCTCTCTAACCCCGCATCACTACTACACCCACAGATGTCACCCTACTGTACATAGAGCACTAGCTTTCCATTTAACGCTATTTGGGATTTAACCTGTGCACAGTTATTTAGCTATAAATTAAAATGTTTGCAATGTCAGTATTAGTTAACGTTACCTGCAGATCGTTTTTTTGAAGCATAAAGCACCACATACAGTGTAACATAGCATCGTCTCATTCGCAAGAGAATCACCGTAGACGCATCAGGAACCCAGGAGGCATCACATATTTGTAGAGCATATGAGTTAATAATGTTATGAAGATGAATCAACCTTCTGCACAGTAATATCCTTATTCATTTCTTCATTTATTAATTAAAAAAAATTTAGATAAAGCCACTAAACATATAATTGCCTGATTTTTTCCCCCCACTCTCGGCTATTAATTCATTATGTCATTTTTCTCTTAATTGTCGAATTCAAAGATGCACCGTTAAGCTAAATGAAATTGTTTTGCGTTTATCCATCTGAAATTTGAATCTATTAATCTATGTATGATTTGGCAAATATTAGACAAGTTTGTAGGTAATTAACGTCAGCTCATCTTCTATATAAATAAAAGAAATCTTTTGTGTGTACATTGGGCAGAACTTGCTCTTTCAATTATATCTTTACGCTTCATACATCAGAGGACCTGAAAGCAGGTCCTGAAAACTTTTTCTGTCTGTATGTCTGTCCAGACAGATTTTGTCACAGCATCACGCAAAACTGGCTGGACAGAATTTAATGAAACTTTGCCAGTCCTGAGGTATTTGCCTGAAGTTTAATCTGCTCCATAAATGAAATCAAAATGTTTAGTTGAAGTGAATTTATGAACAGTTATGTTCCAGATTACAAACCGCGTGCGTGTCAAACTGTGGGCGCGTCTTAAATCGACCGCTGGACAGAATTTATTGAAACTTTTGCAGTACTAAGGGTTAGATCTCTGCCTGACGTTCAACCTGCACCATAAGTGAAATTAAAACATTGAGGAAAAGTGATGTTATGAACAGTTATGTGTCGTATTTAATAATCTACTTTAAAATAATCTCCGAATGCGCTACTGTCTCAATGTAAACAAACACCTGCACCAATAGATATTAATTAGAAAAGCTAAAGTGAATATTTCGACTGGGATTAGTTCATATTTTCACTTTGGCTGAAATAACAGCGCTGAAGTGCTATAAGTGAATTTTAACACGCTGGAGTCGTTTTAAGACAAAACTTCATCTTTATCTGATCTACTTTTTCCATTTCTCATCTCTGATTCACTCTCCGATTACCGAACAGGGAGTGTATTTGTCTGACCACCAAAGAAGTACAACCTAGTGTAAACAAGGCGTCAGATACTCGACCTTACAGAATGTGATTTCTGTCTATTAATAAGTTAGACAGAGAGTTCTGCTGTACAGAAAGACACACAGACATGTACAGTATGTGGGCTTCAACCTGAAATAATGATATCACTGATTAGAATTAATGGACGCACAGTAATGGACACTTATGGACATTACTCATCTGTCCACTCATGCACAGTTGCACATACCCCGGACACCCATGGTCATTGCACATTTGCACACTTCCTGGATATTTTCCATTTATTTCCATTTTTATTTCCATTTAAATTCATTGCTATTTTTGTACAGATACGTTTTATATTTCTTATATATATTTTGAAAATTTTTATATTTTGTTCTATGTTTCTAAGCTAAACTTACACTTATTTGATTCCACCATTTATTTCTTGTAAATAGTTTTTTTTTTTTAAGGTTATGGGGGGTCGTAACGGTGTATGTGAGAAATAAAATTAGAATTTGATAAAGATCATCAGATTATTATTAGCTTTAACCTATGAGTATTTATGCTACAGTAGTTAGAAATGCACCAAAAGAATTTAACTCTCAAACAGCACTTTAGGTGCTATTAAAATAAGTGTCAAATCGAACACCATAAAAAAAATAAGTTGATGCTATGGATAATCAGACAATAATAATAATAATAATAATAATAATAAAACACGTTACATGACATTAGATCAGATTTGCAAAAAAAAAAAAAAATTGCTTGTTATTTTTTCAGCCTTTAGTTATGAACTGTCCTGGTGTCCCATTTCTTTCAAAAATCTCTAACATTGCACAATAAAATCCTCCCAGCCTATCGTACAACACAGCAGCTCGCTCTTAAACAAACCCGGCTGTTAAAAAGCCATCAGCACGTCCGTCCAACAATTCACCCATGCACGAGTTTGCCAAGCTGTTCCATACCTGTTCTTCACCGCAAAGCACTTAATCACTTATCAGGTGGACCATAACGACAGGCATCATGTGGGGATTATACAAGGGGAATATCAGCAGGATATTTATTAGTGCGCTGGTAAGTGAATCTGTATAGACTAAGCCAGACAATGAGTGCATTAAAAAGCCATTAGATACGCAGGGCAAAATCCATCTTCAAAACGGAGAGGCGAGGCTGTCGAGTCGGGAGGGAGGTGTGGGGGGGGGGGGGAGATGAGCTAATTAGCCCCGGGGAATAGAGCCCCCTCCGAGGAGATAAGCAGCCTGACAGGTATTACATTAGAGGATTCTGGAAAAGGATGACAGAGGCTGCTAGGAAGTCACAGACACAATTTATTATTATAAAAAAAAAAGAAAAGAAGGAAGAAAAAAAAAAAAAAAATGTAATATTGTATCAGATCAAATAACGCCTTAAGTATCCACTTCATTTATGCGTGCCGGCTGCTCACCCTTGCACTTTGAACAGAAGCAAATCACTGATGAACGTCTGAATAAAGGAGCGGTATTACAGCCGCGCGACTTACAAAATATAAAATAAATAAAAAGATTGGGAATTCGTTCAAACGGGGCGGGGTTTTCATTTTATTTCCTGTCTGATGTCACAAAGGAAACTCTCATCTTACTGAAGCACTTTCCACCGAAATATTTTGGTGGAATCCATAATGTACTCAATATATATTGTGTGTATATAGTGTGTAATGCTGTGTACATCAGACATATACAGTAATGATGGATTTTACTTTGTTAATGAACACAAAAAAAAAAGTTCTGTGTTTAGAAGGCGGTGACTCCCTGAGAGTCCTGACAGCTTGAGAGGAGATCGATCACCCAGATGAGGACGGGTTCCTCTCAAGGTTTCTTCCTATCGCAATCTCAGGGACAATCTGAGCATTATGATTTATACACATTATTCCCACATCTCGTAGACATTTCCATAATTCTTTAAATTATATACATTTTATATTTTGTTAATGTTTTGATGCGGCTGTGAGACAATGGTCATTGTTAAAAGCGCTATATACATAAAATAAAACTGAACTGAATTAGATAGATTAGCTAGATTTGAAGAAATATTTAATTCAATTTAAGAAAATTTTATTCGCGTACACCACTTTTACCAGCGGCGATTGTCGCAAAGCAGCTTCATAGAATAAAAAATGATGGAAATAAATTTGTAAAATGTGGTGTTTGGCCAGGAATCACTAAATGGCCGACCGCGGGTTCTGTCTGGACACTGATGCTTTCCTTATAAATGAGATTAATTAATATACCAGTAATGATAATTATTTGACAGGCCAAACAGAAATGAAAGCGTGACACGGCAAAAAGGACAGGAAAGTAGATGCGAGACACTTCCTGCGGGACATTTAAATCCAGTTTGTCGTGTATGTCCCGAAACTGCGGCGATGATAAAAAGCACGAGTCCTTTCAAATCCATTTACAGCCCAAAATGAAGATTCAATCATTGCTTAAAGATTGCTTAAGGAAAGTTCAAACTGTCCACATGTTCAAGGTAGTTACTGAAAATTTTGAAATATTATTGAAATGCTGTGGAAATTTTCTTGGCTTACTTTGTTAATAGACTTACAATAAGTGCATATACTGTACAGTACCATGGAGAGCGGAATCCCAACACAAACATGAACATTTAATCGACTGGACCTTTTTCAATTTCAATTCAGTCCCCTCGGGAAAGGTGTTAAATTTAATACACAGTCCACTTTCACTGATGGACGCTCAGGTACAAAACGGTTCGCGGGAATTTCAGTCCTTAATGTATTTACAGACTGCAGTCACAAACCATCACAGAAAAAACCGCCACGGTGATGAAGTGGAATACGTGAGGTACTGTACGATCACTCAGATATCCACATTCTTTAGTTTTGGCCCTATAATAAGTGTGTAATATCATGTAGCCATGATGGCGGTGCTTTGTGATTGGGTCTTGGCGAATTTCGAGAGAAAGTGTGTATTTAAGAAGCGACGTTTCCTCCTAATATCAACGCTGAGAGTCAAAACATCAGATGAGGCAATTTCTCTGATGATGAAGCCGAGCTTGGCACTGTGAGGTTGATTGTTGTTGTGATTACAAAAACACATTACCGGCGTTTTTCAATTGCTTATTTATGGGAGTGTTCCTATTAGAACATGTAATGCTTGTTGATTGATTGGGTTCAGGTCTAGGACTCTCAGCCGCAGCCTACATTTAGCAATCAAGAACCTTCTCTTATGTTTGCACTTGAAAGCAATAGCAAGCTGGATGAAATGCGTTTAAGAAAGCAGACGCAGAGCTGTGAGAGATGATGAGGAGGAAACATTCACGCTGGAGAGCCACTGAGCCATGTGCTTGAGGGAGCTGAAAATTTCATCAGCTGAAAATTTCATCAGGACGCAGCCGCCTTCTCTCATCTCTCATGCAGAGAAGGAGAATTAATGAGTAATTTCATGATTCCAGCCCTGGCAGTCAAACAAAGAAGAAACAAAGAGACGGAAAAGTGAAATCAATATGAGCCGCGAGTCTCCACCCAGCACGGCACCGGAGACGTCTGCCAGAGCGCCAGCTTGGAAATCTGGAACGATTTAAGACTTTTTCCATTTTTTTTTAAATGCATAAATAACATGTATTTAAAAAAATTATTTCCTCGAGTCAGACTAGGACGTGCGACCGGGGGCTTCCTCTCGAACAAAATCATTATATATATATATATATATATATATATATATATATATATATATATATATATATATATATATTCTCCCATCCACTTGGCATCAGAAGTCACAACTGCTTCTTCCACCAGAGCACATCGCTCATTAGGGTGGAAGCAGTATGTGCAAACAAAGCTGAGCTCAAAGCAGTACACAGAGTGCTCTCTGAATTGCAAATGAGGGCTGCTGCTGTTTCACCTGCTCGCTGTCGGGGCTCGCAGCGCCCCCAATCATGCCGCTTTGACAGGCAGCTGCATACTGCCATTAGGGAACCCGGGCAGGTTTCGTTTCATTCCACAGTGACCCTGAATTAACTCTTCCAACTGCCGGTTTTGAGGACGCACACACAATTTGGACTTGGATTTAATCACATCTTATGAGTTTCTGATCTACACTCACCTAGCTACAGTAGGATTGTTCAGCAAAGAGAATGTTTCCTCAAATCTATGGGACATGATACATAGACAAATCAACTCAACAGCTGCCTCAAATGAATCCTGAATTTGTTTTAGCTTTACTCTTTTTCTCCAGGTAGCCATTACACGCCGTTTAAAGTGGGAAAATTTTGAGGTCCTTAGACAAGCATTATAGCGATCCATTCCGTCCTCCCCCTTAATCAGCTCTCTATTACTTATCTTAAGGAATCAGACCGACAGTATGCACAGAATTCCCAGACACGTGTGAAAAACATACCAAAAAACGTTCAGCCAGGTCTCTTGAGCGCTATGGAACAAAGAATGAATTATGTTGGATCCAGGACGAACCCCTTCGCTCCCTTGATTACTAGCTCGATCATTTTTGGTCCACTCTGGAAACCAGACATGTCAGATCAAAGAGTTTAAAAATCTTTAAACTATATTGAAAAAAATAAAAAATAAAAAATAAAAAACATGTCGATCAAAAATAATTAACCTCTTCAAATACGGCCCATGGCTCTCTTCACTCTCTTTTTTTTTAAACAAAATTCTGAAAGTACACAGACACACACACACACACACACACACACACACACACACACACACACACACACACACACACACACACACACACACACACACACACGCGCGCACCAAACCTGAAAGTCTTATCTCTCAAACAATCCATGCAGCAAGAGGTAGCACCAAAAGTTCCCCAGTAAGTACACAGGGATAATTAGTATAAAAATCAGGGGACTACTGGTGCCATTCAAGTTAAAGTAAGAGATCAGGTTACATTCTCTCGGTCTGTGAGTGTCAGAGGAGAGGGGTGCGGCACTGACGCCGATCCACAGCTCACTAATGATTACATTTTGGAACAGTTGTGGACTATGGAGGAATCTGACAATTCCTGATTTAAACACATTTCCTCATACATTTCATACCGATTCCCCCAATCTTTCCTTTGATTTGGTAAAGCTGCTTTGTGACAATGACCATTGCTAAAAGTGCAATATAAATAAAATGTAATTAAAATGAGCAGGGATGGCACGATGGTGTAGTGGTTAGAACTGTCCCTTGCACCTCCAGGGTCTGGGTTCAGTTCCGAGTTTGCGTGTTCTCCCTGTGCTTGGTGGGTTTCCTCCGGGTGCTCCGGTTTCCTCCCACAGTCCAAAGACATGCAGATTAGGCTAATTGGCGTGTGGACAGGTATCCTGTCCAGGGTGTACCCCACCTTGTGCCCTAAGCCTCCTGGGATAGGCTCCAGGGCCCGTATTCACAAAGCTTCTTAGAATCCTCTGAGAGAGCTCCTATCTTAGCCTAAAAAGTCCTAACTGGGAGTCTTAGACTAAAAGTGATTTAGAAAACCTCTTAGCGCAACTCTGAGTAAGGAAAGTACAAAAACCTTTATCTTATTGAGGGGGTGTGATTGATCCCGTTGCTAGGGATGATGCAGCAATTCAAGGTCTGTGATTGGTTGATTAAAAAATAACCTCTGACCTCTGCAAAGATTATGAAATGTGCTCTTTATGAAAATAGAATATATGATAATAGAACAGACAGTGAAATCATAATGTTTGTATATAATGAAATTGTATAATCATGAACACAGACTACTTCATGCAAAGTTTATGTTATAGGCTAAATTTCTTAAAGTGAATTAAAACAGCCAAATGTTGAAGATTTGAACCAATTTCCACACATTAGTTACTATATTTAAGTTCTCACATTTATTTACCGTACTGATTTTATTACTTGCAATCCATTTTTGATTGATGGGAGCAAAATGTCTCAGCTTTTTACCAACGTACATGATTGCAGGAGAGTCTATTTAAGTTGCACTTTTGAATGGTATGTAGCCAACAATCCAAGAGCGATGGAAGGGAGTAAATCAACAAGATAACCAAACTGGACAGAAGAGCAGTGTTTACTTTTAGCTTTGCGTTCAGTGTTTGGAGAATATTTCGTTTCTCTGCAATTTTGTCCTCTGCTATAGAAACAGCGGATCTCCCTCTCAACTCCTAAAATATTTTACCTTAGGAGCTGTTTTTAGGTCTAAGATATTTCATGAATCATTTTTATCTTTACTAAGATTTAGTCCTAAATTTAAGGAGAAATTCTAAGAAAATGTCATAATTCTAAGAATTTTCTTAGAATTTCGTCACTAGGAGCAACTTTTAGGCTTAAGAAGCTTTGTGAATACGGGCCCAGGCCCCCACGACCCTGAATACAGGATAAAGTGGTACAGACAATAAGTGAGTGAGTGAGTGAGTGAGTAAATTGAGTAGTTTGCATTGTTTTGCCCGAGAAAAGTGGTGCACGAATGCGCCCATACAATACTTCACAGTTTTTTTTTTTTTTTCAGGAAATGTCCCTTGTTCTCTTTTACTGTTACTACATGAACAAGCAGAACAATAACGTCAAATTCTTCATTAATTGTTCATGAAGAACACCAGTATGGCGGAAATGTGGTTCCAGTTTAAATCCATATTCAAAAGTTTCACACACACACAAGTCTCTAGAATTGACAGAGAATGGTGTGAAAAACTAAAAACTTCCAGTTCTACAGAGAGAAATCCAGACTGGTTCAAGCTGCCAGGAATTGATAGAGTAACTTACTGTACAGTATATAATCACTCTTTACAACCGTGATGAGCTAAGTATCTGGGAATGCAGAACGCACCAGACCTTGAGGTGGTTGAGCTGGAACAGGAGTCTGGTCATCCAGGAAGAGGAATCTGAGGCTTTGGAAGGCACAAGATCATTAAAGCTAGACGGCTTGGTAAGAAGTAAATTATAAATATTGCAAAATTAAGACGATGTTCCTCAGAAAGTGACCAATAAGTGTACCTGAATGAAAACATGCTTAGACAATGTGACTTGAAAAATCCCAAAGCAGACTTGATTTTTTTGTCCTTGCTTTTGGCCAACAGGCAAATCATTTTCGAGGCCATGAAACAAAAAAGGAGCAGACGTTTAAGACGACCAACAGAAGACAGGAAATAAGCTGCATGCCACTTGAGCCATGCAATCCATTAGGAGGGGAGGTGGAGGTCTGGCGTGGATTAAACGCCGGCCATCTTTAAACCCTTTTGACTGATCCTCTTGGTAGAAATTGTGTAATCTCTTTGAAATGCAGATTAGGTCGATTTCATTAAATTCTCTTTCAGATACACATTCCTAATTGCGTGCACCTATTTACTTGGACCTATAATAGCGTGTTTTTTTTTGTAAAATTCATCAGTCATGTTTTTGAACTAACAGACATGAATGTAGCTTGAATCTTTCTTTTTTTTTTCCTTTACCTTTTTTTTTTTTTTCCATGTAGTGCTGCAACCCATAGAAAAGCCTCCTGTGGTTTTATGGATATACAGGCGGAAAGCTCAGCCTCTCTAAACACAGATATAAAGTATTAACCTTTGTAGGATTCAGAATTTCTCTAGGTAGTACTACAACCCTTGGTAAAAAAAAAAAAAAAAAACGATGGAATCACAACACTTGGAAGATGTTCAGAAAGGGGTTTTTACTTCAGACGGAGAAGAAAGGCTGCTGAGGGGAACAAGTGGTCCGGTTTTAAAGCTTTAACACGACTTCTGCAACGTTATAAGTAAATACTGAAAGCGTGACGAGAATAAAAAAAAAAAAAAACGTATTGTTCAGTAATAATATTTCAACTCTAATAATATAGCATCGGATCGCAGTGCATTCTGGGCAAGTCGTGTTCCTGATGCCTAAAGCCATGTTCGCATCCTCCATCAGGCTTCCAGTGGGTCATTTAAGAAAGTTCACAGCTAATAAAGCGTTTAATTGGCCTTGAAGAAAGCAGTGGGGATTTAACCAAAGCGTAATGGCAAGGGGAAGATGACGAGGGCGCGATCGGAACGCTGTGAAACACCGCAGGCCTTTGTTGTTTACTAATTCTCCTCCCGAACTCAAAAGCAAAAAAAAAAAAAAAAAAAAAACGTTGAAGGAATATAGTTTTCTTCTGTCATGCAGAAAAACAATCAGGAACTTGACAACGAGACCATGTAAAACAATCACGAATATTTATTTACAATAAAACTAATCCAAACATCATTCGACGTTATGTAGATAAGCCTTCTCAAAGACGCAATATTAAATATATACTTTATACCCCTTCAGGTTTATTGCATAAGCCACTACAGGAGCGGGAACGAATTGTAATTTTACGCATTTTTGCAATAAAATGTACCGATGCATAGAAAACATGGATGAAGGAAACGAGGCGAAGCCGCTCTAACAGCTTGTCCACTCAACACGTTATATTCTTCCCTATTTCACACTTGAGCACATAAAATTACGGGTAATTTGTGCCCGCGCACACACACACACACACACACACACACACACACACACACACACACACACACACACACACACACACGCAGCACGTCTTCACATATATAAACTGTACGCTCCGGAGCTTTTTCCAACACCAGTTTGTAATTAATATTTGGCAGATTTACAATATTAATAAGAACAAGTCCTTATTGCAACAGCTCACTAATTTTACTGTACAGTAAGTACGGCCACATGATACACTGTACTATATTTCGTCAGACTTTCCGAAACATCTCGCTTCGGAAGATCTCCCAGTCAAGTTCATCCAGAAGCATAACATAATCCCACACTTAACAGTCAATAGTCAGTTATAGATAATCCTTAGATATCATCATAATCCCCTGGTGCAAAGAAAAGAGAAAGGAAAACAAACATATTTACCAGATTTAGGTGTTAGAGAGTGTGTGCGAGCGAGAGATACACAACTTAGAGAAGATCTCAGAGCAAGGCATGATCAGGAAACAAAGAAAGAAAGAAAAAAAACATTAAAGGCGGAATTCACAACCTCCACGCAGCAGCAGCTGTCTGATCAGGAAAAAAATACGGTAAAGTTTTCCTAATAATAATAATAATAATAATAATAATAATAATAATAATAAGGCAAGCGTTTCCTATAAAGAACACTGTACTGTATTTGCAAAAGCTTAGAGAAAGCTAAATAGTGTTGCGAGATGTCTACAACCTGGCGGCTTTCAAAGAATAAAACTTTATTTTTTTTTTAAACATTTCATTAAAATGAAAATCTGATGATTATGGAAATCTCTTTCCAAGCTTTAGCTTTATGATTGGCCTCGATTGAGCAAAAGGCCACGGTGATGGATGGGATTTAATAGTTCAGAGTGGAAATGAGGATGCCTGCAGACCTCACTCTTCCTTTTGACATCCTCGGATCTTTAATTTAAAGCGCCTATCAAATGAAATAACCGTAATTAACGCATCCTATGCTTGTCTTTCGGCTATGTCTGAAAACATCTAGTCTGAAGGGGTGCGGATTCCCCCCCGAGCGCATGATCCGGAGCACGTGTCGATCTACGTCGTGGTCTCTGAAAGCCTGGTTTCACCATCTCGGTCGGCAACGAAGGTCTGCCGGAGATCCTTGTCCTCCTCCTCCTCTCCTACTTCTTCGACAGTCCGGCTCAGGTGTCTGCTGGAGGAAGGGAAACGAAAGACAAAAGACACTTTTAGCCGAGTTGCAAAATGAGCATTTAAGCGTGACCTTGAGGTGAAGCGCAGTTTCGTCTCGCAGACTACACGCACCGAGTTTGTGCAGGGATTCCCTTCAAAAGCAATCGAATCATGTTTATAGAGAAAAAGGGTCGCAGTTCGAATCACAATTACTGTACTCATATACAGTAAACTCATCAATTATTTTTAGTTGATTTTTCTTTTTTTTTTTACTCTTTCTAAATCTGAATAATATATATCATCAGGGAAATGACCGTGTATACCATGGAGGTTTTGGTAAATTACCTTCTCCAGAGCTGTGTTGTTTTGCTGCAGTTGAGTCATTTATCACGCCGGCCTTTCACTGGGAATTAGTATGTACACTCGCACCCACAGAGCTCTCTAAATAAACCGCTTTCGCAGGAAGAAGCGAATAATTAGACGATAACCCCAGGCTTCATGAGGGGACTAAAAAGAACCCACGAAGCAAACCGTGCTCGTCAACTCGAAGCGAAAGCAACACAGGTCATTAATTTCAATTTCCTCTTAAAGTTAAAACTTTAAATACTGTTAACATTTCATAGCACAAACTCAGCATGGCAACCGGTCTCGGGCTCTACAGGCATGCCGTGTTATGATTAGTTGTTAAAGCAGTGTGAAAGCTATCCTATAGTCTGTCAGTACGCCCGTTGTTGCTGATGTTGTAGTTGTTGTTGGTGGCTAATGTGTTAGTTTAACACCATGCTGCTCATCCAGTCACCTGTTGCACGTCCTGAATTTAATCACTATCAGGTCTGTAAAGATACTTCATCACCAGGTTGTCCATCTTCTTTTTCTTCTTCCTCTCTTCTTTCTTGCTCACGGGTCGATCTTCTGCATCTAGCCCCGTGTCCTCGTCAGGTCCCGGTGCGCCTCGGCCCGGGCCCTTCTTTATGCTGTTGGAACTCCGATAGGACACGCCGGAGCTGGAGCTGGAAGACGACTCGGATGAATCGGATTCAGACGATTCCGATTCGCTCTCCTTCTTCTTCTTTCCTTTCCGGGACTCCTTTTTACCTTTCTTCTTGGAGCTCTTTCTGCGCTCGTCAGCTGACGAGCTTTCCGATCGTGAGCCCCTGTTCTTCTTCTTGGCTTTGCGGCTGCTGCTTCTGCTGCGAGAGCTGAAGCTGCTGGAAGAGCGGGTGTAGTCCAGTGCTGAACCGGATGCTGAACGTTGAATCCTAGATGTGTTCAGGCGCAGATCGATATCGTCATCATCATCATCATCATCCTTCAGGGAGCTCTTCAAACTGCGTATGCTCTTCCTGTCATCCTCCTCTTCCCCTGGTCCTCCCTTCTCTTCATCCGTGTCCTCCAGACTGCGGCGTTTGAACTTAATGGGCTTAAAACTGAGAACTTCATTGATAGCTTTTTCCAGATCGGGGTCCAGGTAGTTGCGGTGCGTGACGGGTTTGACATCTGTTTCATCGAGTGCTTCATCCCCAGCAGCGCGGCTTTGGGCAGGACTGGAATGGCTCCGGGCTAGAGAGCGAGGACTATAGGGTGAAAGTCCACCTTCACTAAAGGCCACGCTCATAGTATCATCCTTGTCTGTCAGGTTAACACCGAATTCGCTAAGCCTGCTGCTGCGTGCCAACGAGGTCCGCGAGCTGACGCTGATGCTCCCAGGGCTCCGTCCTCCTGAGCGACGGCTTAAGCCGGGACTCACTGCAGACCCACACTCACTCCGGCCGTCATCCATCCACGACATGCTTCGCCGCACACTGTAGCCACTTACTACGGAGTTAGCATCGTCGTCCTGGTCCAGTCCGCGGCGCAAAGATGTCCTGCTGGGAGCCACTGAAGACACGACAGACTCCTTGTCAAACTCTTGGTTATTCTTGGTCCAGCGCCTTTCCAGACCTTTCCTGGCTCTGCTGGTGGCTTCAGAATAAGCTTGAGAGATGACCGAGCCCCGGTCATCCAGGTCATCTCCGGTTTTCTCATTGGACTTGTTCTTGGCTTTGCGCAGTGACGAACGGTCTGGGGTGTCTGGTTGCTCTTTAAGGGTACTGAAAAGAGAGCTCTCGTCCCCGGTGCCTCCGATGGAGTCCTTCAGGTTGGACCGCTTCCTGTAGCTAAGCGTGCTCATGACAGACACCGATCTACTCAGCTCAGTGTCTTTGGTGTCTTTATACGCTTCCTTTACATCCTGACCTTCTTTACCTTCCTTCCCTTCTTTTATGTCTTTTACATCAGCATTGGCTGCATTAGGATATTTTTGGCTTTTAAGAAGGACAGATGGAGACAGACAGGGTAGAGGAGCAGACAAAGATCAGAGACAAATCAGTCAGGTTGAAAATGGAAAAACTGTAAAGGTCACAAGAAATCTTGTAAACTGTTGGTGGAACAAACCCTAAACTTTACCTCAAGGCAGCCTCAAGGAGCCTGACCCCATGATTTTTGGAAAACGTTGGTGTATACTGACCTGGGGGTCTTCAGGTTGCCATCATCTGACAGGGTCTTGGTAGAGCCCTTGTTTTTCGAGAGCCAGGACTTCACCCCGTCCACGCGGTCCTCCACCTCAGAGTCCACATCGGAGTCATCTCCACTGTGAGAGTCACAAGTTTCAATGAGTGAATGCAACAAGACGATGAGTTTGGTGTTATTTGGCTGAGAGAGGTAGCAGCGGTATAAAAAAAATTTAAAAAACGATGTCGGAGAGCTTGGAGATGTCAAGAATATACTTCAAACCATGCAAACTTTACTCGTGCGTGGATTAGTGAGTCGGCAAGCAGGTGGACCTTGAACGTCAACCCGTTCGTTCTCGCTTGGTATGAAATCCAATGAGCGATTGATTTGGAGTCAAATGATGATAAAGCCTGTAATTATAGCGAACCGTTTTACCACTTCTTTTGCGCAAACATCTTCACTGCGGGAGAACGAAAGAGTGTGACAATGCCGGTGCTGGACTTGACTGCATTAACAACTTCCTCTGTTAGATCGGCTGCATAATTGAAAACATTTGCATAATAAAGTCCGCTGGTGACTGTGATGCATGAAACAGGAGGCAACACAATGCCACGGGGCTTTGAATATTTTAAAATATCCAAAGCAAATGGTCCTGGCCATAAATATGAATCTACCTGCGTGCTTCGCTCCCGGCTCTTCAGATGTGAAACGAGTTAGGATGGGAATCCGTCAAGCGAAACGGGTCCAGCTTCTGAGCAGAATGCAAATTACCACTTGAAGGCACAATTAACTATGTTAATGGTTATGTTAATGCCTGTCTTGTTTCCCTGCCTGTCCGTTTCTAACGATTGTTGCCGAAGCTCGGGTACCTCGGCCCAGTCGATAACTGGCAGAAAACTCGTTGCGAAACGAAGCGAGAGAAACATGTCGGACAAGTCATCTCGATCCATACCGCTTTCCGCACCGCTGACATATTGACGGGCGTTAAAACCGCGGCAAACAGGGAGATGACTCAAGAATTTCAGTACGTTGTAAATAAGGGATGCAGTGGTAGCATTTTCATTCCGGTGCCTCGAATCTCGGATGGTGCAGGTCTTGCCTACATTATTTCGGGCGTGTGAAATAATTCTTTGGTAACACAAGCACATTGAGAACATTTCACGTTTCACAGTGATAAAAGTCATCCCTCGTCTGCCTGAGGATTTGGGTTTGACACCAAACTACTGGGTCTGTACACATTCTCTCCTCTCACAATGTGGTCAAACAGATCCAAATTCTGCCAGGGAAATGATCATGTTTCCTGCCAACTCTTGCGCTTGGCTGGCACGCAGCCTCGGTATCACAAAAGAAGATTAAAGATTAAAGTTGCTCGGTGTGTGTAAACACCTGGTTAACGCTATACTCTCATACTCGCTCAAATTCACCTCTCAGGTTCCTTTGTATGAATGCTGCGGTTATGATGCGCCAAATCCGGCGTGCGACAGCATATGGACTCCGGTGCTCAAATATTTACACCACGGACGGTAAAGCGAGTGTCCTAATAAATGCTCGGCGTTGTTGTCTGGTCAGGATCGTGCTCGGGCGAATGGGATCTCCTCGTCTGTACCGTTTCGACAGTATGACATTTACTCAGCAGGTCTGCGTGCGCATGTGAACAATCTGTTCTATGTACATTATATCTCCTCGAGCTCGCTTTTTCCGTTCCCACTGCATGGCTAGACTTCTTCCTCACATTATTAACAGGACCTGGGAAGGATTGCACCACTGTTCTGTCAGTTTCAGCCTGTTCTTACACAATTCAGCTCGAGTTTTTTGTCCTATTTAGGGAACATAAAAATGTTTGACTGAAATAATATCGAAACAAATTGAAGAATTCAACGTTGCCATGAGGTGTCGGAGGCAGATTTTTGCTATCTTAGACCTCTTATGGACATATGAACATGACACAGAGTAACTATTTATATAATAGCTCTAAAACCTGCATCGCATGTTTCAGACCACTGGCATGGAACGGAGCTCCTCGGGCTGTGAATCCAGAGCACAAACACACACACACACACACACACATAGCCACTTCAGTGTCTGGACATTAATCAGTTGTGACAACGTAGTCCTATTGGTTACATATCTCCGTTCCACCCAATTAGATTTATCATTAAAGCTCCTGTAGAAATTCCCCAAACCACTCGACATTATTTGTACTGCTCAGTCATCCGCGGCCCAACTCCCACACTGCATTATCCTCACACACGCACTACATTAATCAAACTGCGCAGCTTAAATACGCATTACAGACTCGTAACAACATTTCTAGTTAATGATTCACCGCAAGCTCCGCTCAAGGAACAGATTTTTATTTATTTATTTTTTTCCTCAAGTGTGCCACGAGAGGCTTCAAGCTTCTTCGAGCAAAACTCTGACGTGTTCATGTGTCTAAAGGTTTCATTTAAATTGATCCCAGTATCTTTAACACTGACGCATGCATAAAGATACACACCGATGCGAAGGAGAATTTGTCGCACAGGCCTCGACTGACCCTCCAGTGTGAACCGCTTCATCTGGTTATTTTTATTTTTTATTAGTGTTCAGGAATCAGGAAGTTGTTAAATGCAACGAGGCATACAGTACGCACGCCGGCTGAACGGACACGAAGCAGACGTGGGGCGTTCCATGCACGCGAGTCTTGTGATAATGCCATCTCTTAACATGCACATTATTTCTTTTCATGCTCGGGATGTCATGTGCAGTAATAATGGGAGACGGAGATCACACAGGCGCGTTTCAGGTTCTCACTTTTTGTTCTTCCTTTTCTGATACTTTGTCACCATGTCTTGCAAACTGTCTCACACAAAGATAAAAATATCAGAATATGAAAAATTTAAAATCCTGGAAGAGAAGATGATCATTCATTGTTTTGTAGCGAAACATAGTATGAACAGACTTGTAACTATCAGCAAACAGTACAGTCGTGGCCAAAAGTTTTGAGAATTTCATAAATATAGGAAATTGGAAAAGTTGCTGCTTATTTGCAGTTATTGCATAGTCCTTCTTTGCCATGAAAATTAACTTAATCCCGAAAAAAAGACGTTCCACTGCATTTCATTGCTGTCATTAAAGGACCTGCTGAGATCATTTCAGTAATCGTCTTGTTAACTCAGGTGAGAATGTTGACGAGCACAAGGCTGGAGATCATTATGTCAGGCTGATTGGGTTAGAATGGCAGACTTGACATGTTAAAAGGAGGGTGATGCTTGAAATCATTGTTCTTTCATTGTTAACCATGGTGACCTGCAAAGAAACGCGTGCAGCCATCATTGCGTTGCATAAAAATGGCTTCACAGGCAAGGATATTGTGGCTACTAAGATTGCACCTAAATCAACAGTTTATAGGATCATCAAGAACTTCAAGGAAAGAGGTTCAATTCTTGTTAAGAAGGCTCCAGGGCGTCCAAGAAAGTCCAGCAAGCGCCAGGATCGTCTCCTAAAGAGGATTCAGCTGCGGGATCGGAGTGCCACCAGTGCAGAGCTTGCTCAGGAATGGCAGCAGGCAGGTGTGAGCGCATCTGCACGCACAGTGAGGCCAAGACTTTTGGAAGATGGCCTGGTGTCAAGAAGGACAGCAAAGAAGCCACTTCCTCCAAAAAAAACATCAGGGACAGATTGATCTTCTGCTAAAAGTATGGCAAATGGACTGCTGAGGACTGGGGCAAAGTCATATTCTCGGATGAAGCCTCTTTCCGATTGTTTGGGGCATCTGGAAAAAGGCTCGTCCGGAGAAGAGAAGGTGAGCGCTACCATCAGTCCTGTGTCATGCCAACAGTCAAGCATCCTGAGACCATTCATGTATGGGGTTGCTTCTCATCCAAGGGAGTGGGCTCACTCACAATGTTGCCCAAAAACACAGCCATGAATAAAGAATGGTTATATAGAAAACGTTGAAATTTTGGGTCCATGGCCTGGAAACTTCCCAGATCTTAATCCCATTGAGAACTTGTGGTCAATCCTCAAGAGGCGGGTGGACAAACAAAAACCCACTAATTCTGACAAACTCCAAGAAGTGATTATGAAAGAATGGGTTGCTATCAGTCAGGATTTGGCCCAGAAGTTGATTGAGAGCAGCCCAGTCGAATTGCAGAGGTCCTGAAAAAGAAGGGCCAACACTGCAAATACTGACTCTTTGCATAAATGTCATGTAATTGCAGATAAAAAAAAAAAACGTATGAATGCTTGTAATTATATTTCAGTACATCACAGAAACAACTGAAACAAAGATCTAAAAGCAGTTTAGCAGCAAACTTTGAGAAAAATTATATTTGTGTCATTCTCAAAACTTTTGGCCACGACTGTACAAGGGTCAAGAACATACAGTCCAGTATATATGAGTGTGTTTATGTGCGCTTGCAGAAAAGAAACTCGAATGGTGCTCTTATGCTGTACGGTGTCGTTCGGGCTTCTCAGAAGGATGCTAAACAATTTATCTAAACAATCTGAACAATAAACACAAACAAGCGGCATGCTCCAGGGACGCCATTACACCGGGCTGGTCTCGCAAAAAAAGGAGGAAGAATATTAAAGATTATACAGAAACTTGGCTGAATATAATGTCAAACATGACATAAAATATGAGATGAGAGAAAAATGTGAGACCTGTAACAGGACGCGTACCTATTGATGAGGTCATCGTTGTCGTCGCTCTCCATCTCGTCCTCGATGGCGGCTTGCAGATCGCCGATCCTCTTAAAGGCCAGCTTGAGGTCGGCCTGCAGGCTCTGATTGGCTGCTTCCAGGCTCTCGATGTCCATTTCCTGATGGAACAGAAAGTCAGTCACAATTTCAGTAGATATAGCTGCAAAGTGTTCATTTAATGTGTTTTGTTTTTTGCGCCACACTTAGTAAAACACTAGAGGCCTCAACTATACCATGTCCGAAGACCAGTGTTGGGTGTAATGTGTTGCAAAGTAGAGTTAGAGTATTCGGATTACTTTTTTGATGTAACGAGGAATCGTACGCGTCAGGTCCGCCATTCAAGTAATCAGTTACTTAGTTACTTTTTCAAAAATGTAATCAATTTATGTAATCCGTGACCCAGACAGCAGTCATCCCCAATCCATTAGTGCAGATTATGGGCCAAACGTCGCTGAGTGATGATGGCAGAATAATTATAAAGGTCTTGACTAAAACAACATGCATGAGGAAACGCAAAGGAGTTTTCATTTTCTACAGTGGAAAAGTACTCAAACTAGTTACTTTTATCAGAAAGTAACACAGTAATGTAACGGATTACTTTATGAAGACAGTAATATTGTAATGTAATAAAAAGTAACGTCCCCCAACACTGCCAAAGACATTTGTTTGTCATTATTCTGATAAAGCTTCAAGCTTAAATATAGTTGCAAGCAACGATGACGGTCCCAAGCACCCTGTGCCATTTCCACCCGGGGCGCACCGCACAACCTGTGTCATTCGAGTGTGCTAAGACCTCGAAAAAGCCATCGCCACTCGGTTGCACCTCACAACCTGCACACATCACACACTATACAGGGCTAATGTCAGTTTGGGCCCTAAATATTTGTTGAGTGCATTAGTGTGTGTGTGTGTGTGTGTGTGTGTGTGTGTGTGTGTGTGTGTGTGTGTGTGTGTGTGTGTGATGTCACGGAAGGTGTCGCTGAATATAATGTCACTCAATATAATGCCACATAGAAAGTTATTAATCATTGTTCGGCGTACGTTTAAGACATTATCACGGCTGACCTGTTTGAGATATCGAAAATCTCTCCGCAATTTTGCATCCTCAATGTCTTTAGATCTCTTTGGCCCAGTTTGGTAGCGATTGTATAATTTCCCTAGGAGGAGTATATCAAAATCCATTGGGTGCGTTTTTGCCAACGACCCAAAATAACCGACCTCCTGTTGAGGACATGCAGCGCGAAAGTTGTTCGGCTCGATGAGCTCTAAATGTGTGCCGAGTTTCGTGTGCCTAGGTGAAAGTGTGTATGAGCTAGGCAGCAAAATCTCGTGTGGGGGTCCCTTTGGGCCCCGGGCCACGAGACTCTCAGGCATCCTGATGGCAGCAGATTCCAACCTGTCTGCCAAGTTTCATGAGTTTTTGAGCATGTTAAGACCCCCGAAAAGTCCAAAAGGGTGGGAAAAAAAAAATGCTAAGGAAAACAAGAGGGCCCTTCACACACTATGACGACATAGGGCTGATGTCATAGTGCTTGGGCCCTAAAAATCTA
Organism: Clarias fuscus; assembly: GCA_030347435.1. NCBI lineage: Eukaryota > Metazoa > Chordata > Actinopteri > Siluriformes > Clariidae > Clarias > Clarias fuscus. Next base: position 5,332,876 of record CM059223.1, on the reverse strand, counting down.
TTCGATTGTTTCTCGCGTACCAGTTCATGCTTTTTGCGACTGGCCTCCGTTTCCTTCTTGGCCAGCTCGGTCATCTCCTCCTTGATGTCGCGCATCTGCCGCTGCATGCGCTTGTTCTGCTCTTTCTCGCGGTTCTCGCCGGCTGAGCGCTGGTCCCTCTCCTCAGTCATCTTCTCCAGGTTCTCCTTCAGCCGTGTCACGAGGGCCTGCACGCGAGGTCGATACAAGGCAGACGTGCAGTAATGTGTATTACAGATAAACAGTGGCTGGAGGAATGTACTGATGTAAAGGTAGAAAGATGAGAAAGTCTAATATTCATAAGTCTATTAGTGTAATATATACTGTACATACACTATAATACTGTAAATATTCCTTACTCGCAAAATCTAAGAAAGCGAGTTGGTCTTAGAAGACACTGGAAGTTTTGACGTTCATGCTATTGAATAAAAGGCTAGGGTCTGAGTGTGCTCCTGTAAAAGGGGCTGATTTATTTCACTCAGCCGCTCGCTCCATGACTTTTGGACGGCCTACCAACCCGTCCGCCCACGCACGTTCTCCTTCCCTCGCTCTCTCACCTCCAGGCGTTTGATCTGGGTGCGCTCGTACTCCAGCTTGGTCTCCAGCTCGCGAATCTTGGCTTCTTGCCTGCTGACCAGAGACTTCTCTACCATTGACTGCTCCTGGAACTCCAGTTGGCTCTGCAAAGACTGGATCTGTGTGGAAAAACAACATGCTCTTCATTTCAAGGGTCATCAGCCACACACACACACACATCCACTTTGCTTTCGCAAATATCTATGGTGCTTATTTCAATCTAGTGATCTTTTCCGAACTTATCATATCTTAAGCGGATATCCCAGTGGGTGTTTAAAAAAAAAAAAAAAACATTTATAACTTTACATCATATCTTAAGGCGAGTGTTTTTAAATTTTTTTTTTAACATTTGTGTTTTTCTGGACTGAAAAACAAAACAAAAAAACAGCATTGTTGGGACAGTTGCTGACTTTGAACCAGGCACTGGAGTGTTAACTGTCCACTCTGCCCTGTGCAGATTTATGTGCCTAAATTATGTATAAATCATCAGTCCTCTATTATTTATTTATTTTTGGTTGCAGGGTCTCTCAAAATCAATTACTGAAGTTATTCTAGCAAATTACTTTATGCTTTGATGAATATGGCATGCTGATGGGCGTGGTCTATCCCCCCCCCCCCCCACCCACCCACCCCCCATTAATCAGAATATAAATGCTTTGGCAACATTGTACAAAAACACTGCGTTGGTTTTTCCCGTCAAATTTTCACCCAATTTGGACGCAGATGACAAACGCGATAAATGCGCAGTGCCAACCTCTGAGTGCTTAATCCTGAGCCTTTCGCTTTCTGCCATGCGTCACTGCCTGAACTGTGCAGGGTCGCGCGTAACCCGAGCATGGTTTTCGACTGAAGTCATTAGTACCATCATTGACATTTACTGTATCTCGACCACCTACATCACGAGGCAGCAGTACAGCATGAGCCTTTTGTTGCAACACGAAGCCCACCTTCACACATTGAGAGCAGAACACCATTTCTCTGCTTCAGGTGTCTGTTATGAATTATTATAAAAACTTATATTATAATATTTGTAATTGGCCAAAACATGATATCGGTGCTAAAAAGTGTCTCACCTAAAGTAGGTGTAGTGTCCGTAACTTTTTTTGATCTTAATTGTCCTTCACATGAAACTTGGCCAAGTTAGATTTCACATGAAAAGACATAAACCTGAAAAGTGTATTATTTAACAGTGAAATGCTAAACTGGTAAGATATCGCAACATGAATTGGACATGGTTACGGACACTACAGATTCTTTTGGGGGGAAAAATCCTAACGCTTTAATTCAAGCAAGATCTTTTACAGCTCATATGCTTCTAGAAGCTTACTCCAATTTTAGTATCAATGCATTTCTCATTAAGAAATATGAATAATTATCATTTCAAATGATTATTGGTTGAAACGAGACAGTGTAACGCTGACAAATGGCCATTTCTGGAGCTCATGTAAAATCTTCTCTCCAAAACCTCATCTTGTATTTCTTAGGGAAGCGAGATTGGTCATAAACTTCAGACGTAGCTTCCTTGGGACACACTTTTTCTGCATTATATGTAGAATATCAAAACATCAAATCTGTACTGTGTTTTGTCCGATTCTGTTCCAGATTTCTGCATTTTCTAGTTTTTTTTTTTTTTTTTTTTTTAAATCAGTCTTCTTTCAACTTATGCCGAAAGCGGTCGAGTCCAAAATAGCGACTGAGAAATGAAAAGTGAGAGTCAGTAACCATGAACAAATCTGTACATTTTGAGTTTGCTTATTTAATACAATCTGCTCTTAAGCTCTTAACCCGAAGCAATTTCAACATTCTTGGAGAGCCGCTATCACGCGTAAGCTCCTTCTGTGCGCCCGGCGCGCGCGTCGCGTCCTTTAATTAGGAGCTTTGCATCAGAAAAACGTACAGGATTGTCGAGCTCCCAGTTTGTTGTCATTAACGGAAGCAAAGCCATCCAGAGAGCACCTAATCACTGAACTAGATTTAGATAAGGATCTGAGAAGATCTAAGCTCTTTAGGGCTATCAGAATGTCTGCGCTGCCACCGAGACCCCGAGCGAGGATTTCTTTTTCTTCGCGCGTGACGTTTGCTGTTTGATCCACACTATCTGGATCGCTGCTGTGATTCCATTCGTTCAAGTCATGTTGCTGTACCTTATCTTGAATCTCCTGCTTCTCCTTTGTGGTTTCCTCCAGCTGAGCCTGCAGGTCGCTGATCTGAGCCAAGTCTCTTGTTGACTACAATACAATACAAAAAAAAAAAAAAAAAAAACACACACACACATACACATAAAGTGTCATTTTATTCTGCAAAGCCATCCTTAAAGCCTGACCATGTGGAAAGCGAGAAAGTGAGGAACCTGGGCCACAGCTGCCTTGTGCTTCTTCATCAGCTCGTTCATGTCCTCCTGGTCCTCCTCCAGACGCGACTGCAGGTCGTTCTTCTCTCTCTGCAGTCTGCTGATCTGTTCCTCCAGCTGAGATACACACGAAGAGAAAGACGCTTAAATCTCATCCACTCTTAAGAACAATATCTTTGAGGTGATTTGATTTGTAAAGCTGGAATTTATAAACAGTTCAGTTTTTTTTTCCTCCCTAGATCTGTACGAAAGAACCCTGTTGTGCTTTGTGCCTCTGGAGGAATCCTTTCAAGTCAACCAAAACTCTAAAAAAAAAAAAAAAAAAAAAAAAAATTGACAGTTTATTTTACATGAACTCCTCACACATAATACACACACACACACACACACACATAACACAAGCACATTTCAAATTAGATAGACCATCCCAATAGACCAAAAGGCAGGAGGAGTAATTAAGTATGCCAATTAGCAGCTGTAAGCAGACTGGCACGTCCTCCCGCAGGAGCACAACTGTCATTTAAGTGCCGTTATTACAGACACCACTCCAGAGCCGTGGAGGAAAATGAAAGTCAGAAAGGCTGCAATATCAAGAGTATTGTCATAATCATAATCATAATAATAATTAGTCTGGAATATGAAGTAAACATGCAGTACAGTATTCCCAAACCTCCATCTTATCTTATCTTAAAATGGTGTTTCATCTACAAACATGAACGCAGTAAAAACTTTCACTGTACAAATTCTCGCTTTATAATCTGATTGATTTTCTCTAACACCAGCTTTAACGCCGATTCTGACTGAAATTCAGATCGCATTATATATAAATATTATATTAATATACTCATTCTAATACGTGAGGGTTTCTATGGCAAACACCTTTTGTAGAAGTCGGAGGCTGTATACTGTAGAAGTTCTATGGTTTCCATCATTTTATTTCTTATTAACTTGAACATAAAAGAATGTTTCAAATCATTAAAATGTAACCGTAAATGGATTATTAAAAAAAAAAAACACATGAAAAAAGAAATGAAACAAATGGCTGGCATATTGCTGTGCTCTAAGAGGAAAATAGCACTTCAGGATAGCGTGTTCTGGAAACATAATCAGTTATTAAAAATCTGTATTATAATCAGTTATTAAAACTCTGCATTATTTTCCTGCAGCAGAACGCCCCTGAAGTGTGTTATTACTGTGCAAATAGGGTACATGCTGTATTAATCCTTTACTTTAGCAGTCTCACATGGCTGTGATGTGGTCGTAGACACGAGGGCGGAGCCAGAGTGCCCAAAACATCACTGCCATGCTGATATTCAGCACAACAGCACTCCCTCTCGTGTGATATTGTTTTTATACTGTACAACAGTTCCACAAACACCATTTATTCATCTCAGTCACTAAGAAAAGGACATATATTGTTTTATTTGAAGCTAGTTAATAAAAACTAGCTTCAAATAAAACAATAATAATAAAAATAAACAATAAAAACAATAAAAACTAATTCAGTTGTTCAAGACTTAGAAGCAGTTATTAGGTAGGCAAAATGTTGATAGCTATTACTTGATAAGCTAGCAAGCAAATAAGGAAGCGCAAAAAAAAATGGAAGAAAGAAAGAGGGCTGTACTGCACGTCTTGACCTTCTTTTCAAAAAGATCACATGGCCACATCGACCTATTTCAGCGGAATTGAAAAGAAAATTATTGTTTATTTTAAAAAATGTTTAATAAAATGTTATTCATTAATTTTATAATTTTTTTTTAGAAACATATAGTTGTCTGAAACAGATTAGAAGACGCTCGATTGAAATCTTTCCCAAAAAGGTCCAGTGGAAATGTGACTGAGATGAATACGATTTAGACTCCTGCAAGCAAACTCCACGTGGTCAGAAATGAAGCTCACGGGCGCAGGCGAGTCGTCGGATATGACGTCCACGGGACAAAGAAAACCTGTGTTCATTTCCACAACTAATGATTTTATCATAATGTTTTTATTGCATACAAGTTTCCAAGTTGCAGTGGTTTAAATTAGAGCTACAGTACAGTATTATGGAATTCAGGTTTAAATCTTAACCCAGATAAATGTGCTATTTGCACAGGATTAGTATTACCTGGGGACCTCGAGTGATTTAGAAACAAGCCCCCTAGGGTTACCAAGCCCCCTAACCCTAACCCTATATATATATATATACACACACACACACACACACACACACACATACATATACATACATACATACATACATACATACATACATACATACATACATACATACATACAGTGTTCATTCCGGAAGCTTGCTCGTATTCCAAATCAAATATTCCCATAAGAAATAATGAAAACTCAAATAATTCGGTCCACAGCCAAAAAAAATCAATACAGAAAAATTATTAATACAATATATAAAGTAAAAATAAAACAAATTAACCTGCACTTTAAAAAGATAAGTGTTTCCGTTTGTGCACGCAGTGTATTTGTGTGTGTGTGTGTGTGTGCGTGTGTGGAATTAGCCCCTTCCCTCACCTCGTCTTACACAGCAAAACTCCTCCTCCCTCCCCCCACCTCGCTTTTTAAGTTTCACTACAAACACACACACAACAGAAACACTGTTTTAACGGGAAAAAAATAAATCTCTCTAATGATACTCGCGTGAGCACAGACTAACGGTATCACTGCTGTACTGTAAAGTAGTGTAGTGTGTGTCGGTGTCAAAAATCTCGGCACTTGTAAACCAAGTCAAAATTGATTAAAAATCTTTGCTCGTCTTGCGGAACACTCGTAAACCGAGTTACTTGCAAGCCGAGGTTCCACTGTATATATATTGATGAATGAATTTCTATATATATATATATATATATATATATATATAGAAATTCATAGTTGTCATCTCGGTATTGTTTCACGCCGTCCCAGGTTCTGTGCATCAGATATAGTAACAGTGTGACGTCACATCTTTTACATACTGTAGTTCCTTCAATAGGAATCCGAGCGCAGGCAAACATTGTTCTTCAGAAATTGACAGACAACGTATAATTATCTCTAGTTTCCTCTTTAGAGCTTTACACATCCAAATATAGGATTAATTGGTCTTTTATAACCAGCTGCCCGTGCTTCTGTGGCATTCTGATTGCACAATGAGAATTAATACACACACACACACACACACACACACACACGCACACATTATATACTGTATAAATACACTGTAGCTCGAGCAAAGGCTAAAGTGCTCTGACCTTCCCTCCCTCGTAGAGCATGCTTTATCGTTTTCTCCTGAGGCAGAACCAAGTTTCAGACCTTGTTGACTTCCCCTTAGGGGAGTCCTGGTTAACCCATACGCAAAAAAAAATATATTTCTCTATATATTAACTGTATATATATTATATTATTATTATAAATATATCGGAAAAATTATATATTGAGAAATATATAAAATTATATTCAAATGTATATCTTAATGCATGTAATTTTATATTCAACAATATACTTCATGATATAATATATTGCATTTGATTGAATATATATTTACAATATGCTTATATATTAATGTAGTTCGAATGACTTTATAGGCGTTAATCAGAGCACACAGACAAAGTAAAAGGGTGTGTATAATTCTTAAATATGCATAAAGTTTCAATAATGTTCCAATCAAACAATTATAAGTATAGATATAATGGTTTTCATTGCAATATATTGGTCCATTCATTCATATATTTCAATATATTAATAAATACAAGCACTAATTTCCTATATACAGTATGGAAATGTATTATTTAATATATTGCATCATATTTTACAATATATTGCCATATATTTTTTCCGTTAGCTCTCATGCTTATTCACCTCGAGGTGGTTTGTTGGATGTGTTTCTGAATGCCATCGTCAACATATCTATCATATCTATATCACAGAAACATACACAACTTGATTAAATTGATTATATTCAGTAAGCTTAAAGCGTTTGTCCAACTTGGCTGGAAAAAAAATAAAACACACACACCTGACAGGATGATGTCTGCAAATAGCAGTAATCAACACAGTGTGCAAGAGAAAAGCGAAGATCTCACATGCTTTGGCTGTAAAACATTTCCCACTCTTTTAACGACCATGTTTCTGCCATTTTGTAGTAAAAAACACGGCAGGACGGAACACAGTAATTACACCGAGTAATTGTATGTTGTTGCCGCAGGAGAAGACAAGATGATTGCATGCTTTTCTTCAGATGTCCTCAACATAACTGCTCACAATAAAGCGCGATAACCGCTATAACTCACACGCTCTACCTGCTGAAGCTACGTAAAGGCCACGCCCACTTACCCCGGCACGTGAAAAAACATCCGACACCTTTAAATCACACAGCGCGAAAATCTGACTTACAGACATCTTGGATTTGGATATGTCGTCCATCTGGATGTGCAGGTCCTCGATCTCCAGCTCCATGGACTTGCGAGCTTTCACGGCGGCAGCGCAGGTGAACTCCGACTCCTCCAGCTGTTGGCGCACACACACAGTTACCCAACATACCCGAGCATGAGGACACGTCCAGCTCCACAATGCCGTCCCCCCTGTTCTGCCCTTCACACGTATACAGTATTCATGAAAAAAAAAAAATGAAACAGGGAAGTGAGACCTGGTTCTTGAGCTGCGAGATCTCCCTCTTGCTCGGTGCGTTGCTCTTCAGGTGATCGAGCATGAGCTGAGCATCGACCAGCAAGGCCTTGGTGCGCTTCAGATCCTTCTTCAGGCGCTTCTCCGTCTCGACGTCTCTCTGGCTCACCTGAAGAGGCAAATCAATTCAGACTGGAGACTCTGGCAGACATCACCAGTTCATCATCAGACAAAACGGTGTTGGTGCTGCTTGAATTTTGTTTATGTTGTACATATAATATGGAAAATGTGTATGAGCCAAAAGAAGCTACTTCTGAATGTTTATGCAACATGGAAGTGACCCTGAAAATATCTGTTTGAGAGATGGTTTTTATACAGTATGAGCACCAAAAATGGCCTTTTTTATCGTTATACTGTCTTGTTTCAAACAATCTTCATTTAAAAAGCAAATCATTCATATTTCTTCATGAACATTGATAATAAAATTGGTGTCGACCTCAAGAAGCATATAACCTGTAAATAAAATGTAAGCATTCCATGTAAAAATTAATGACTTTCCCAAACCAGAAAAATCTGTAGTGTCCGTAACCATGTGAAATTCATGTTACAATATCTTAACAATTTTGCATTTTACAGTTTTTTTTTTTCAGGCTTATGTCTTTTCATGTGTGGCCAAGTTTAATCTGAATTTAATCCGAATTAAGATCATTGAAAATATTTGAATTTCAAAAAAAGGTTATGGACACTACACCTACAGTAGATGAGACACTTTTTTTTTTTTTTATAGCACTGATGCCATGTTTTTTCCTGTTTGCGATGTGGTTCACTATAAAGACTTTGATTTTAGTCGTGATTTGTTCGGCTAACGCTGTGCTCTGATTGGTTACGAGGCGCGTTGTGGACCGTACCTGGTCCTGAGCGTTCAGCAGTTTGCTCTCCAGCTCTCGCCGCTCTCTCAGAACTTTCTGCTTATCATCGTACTCCTCCTCCAACTGCACTTCCATCTGTTTCAGCTATCACACACACACACACACACACACAGAGCTCAAACAGTAGACTTTCACAGCAGAGTTTATACTTTCAAACAGCCACGTGGATGAAAAGGCATCACACGGCGGCATCAAAGCGCGAGGTTAGAGAGCTGAGAGAGCGATTCTCCGCTTACCTTCTTGCTACACGACCGTCTGATCTCCTCTACCTCTTCATCTTTGCTCTCAAGCTCCTTCGAATGCGTCTGCCTCAGCCTCTCCATCTCCATCTCCAGACGCAGCTTAGCCTGACCCCCCCCGACACACACACACGCACACACACACACACACACACACACACACACACACACACACACACACACACACACACACACACACACACACGGCGTGTTAGACACTATGCTTTCTGGCAGAACTTCCTTGTCTCTCTCTCTCTGAATGTGGTCCTTATACTCCGAGTCCTACCTGCTCCAGCATCTGGATGTTTCCAGCCTGTTCATCCAGCTCCTCTTCCTGATCTTTGACCTTTGCCTCAAGGTCACGGAGCTGCTTTTTCAGCTTGGCCAGCGACGCCTCGTCCTTCGACTCCTGAGACGAGAGATCCTGTAGCTCGGCCTCCAGCTGCTCCAGTTTTACATTCAGCCCACACAGCTCCAGCTCTTTATCCTAAACATACACACACACACACGCACACACACACACACAATTCCAGCTTCTTTTCCTACACACACACAACCCCCAAGCCTCTATCCTCTTATCTTGTAGTTTTGCTGTGGTTTCAATTTTTCACTAAATCTTTTTTTTAAATTTTTTTACATGATTTAAATATTGGCACCCTTGACATCGTCTTACCTGCATTTTCTGTCTGATCGTAAACACTTCTCCCGTCAGCGCATCATTTTCTCTTCCTAGTTTCTCCCGCTGTGTCTTCTCTCTCTGCACCTCATCCTGAGCCTGGTTCTGCTCCAGATCAAACCTAAGAAACACACACACACACACACACACACACACACACACACACATACACACACAGCTGTGAATCTTTACCCCATATAAACCTGGATTACAGCCCTCTCCAAACATCATCCTGATCGCGTGTCTGTGAAATCCTTCTCGTTACAAGTGCGCATTATGTAATGTACTGCGCTGCACGTCATGCCGTATCTCAGGCCGCGACGACAAACCCCACGTCTCCACGTCTCATACCGAGACATCTATCGCTACAGTAGCCGTGTCCTCTCTCCCTCTCTCCTCCTGAAGGATCGCTCACGTCTGGAGTTAACAGCAGGCTCTTCATTTGAAGCCGATCGTGAGCATGGCGCCGCGTTCGAGTGACCTCAAGTCGCTCTGAACACTGAAGAGGTGCTCACGCGGGACCTCAGCCTCCGTCTCGCCCGACGTCCTCGGTTACGGCCGGCTCTCGACGAGCACTCCAGCCGTAATAAAGCGCCTAAATACGCGTGTGTGGTCTTGAAGGCGGAATGTGTCTGATTCGAATCGGATGAGATCCAAGCTCGGTTTAATGTAATCAATTATGTCTACCGAAGCCGGGACGGACACGTGGAGCCGCTCGCGTAAACACACTGTATTAAAGACGTGCAGATAAATGGATGACAGGCCAAGATGAAGTGTGGGGAAAAATAATTTCGGGTATGATGATGCACCAAATATACTGTTTATAGCAGACCAGATTGCAGCACACATGGAAATCAGAGGAACGATTTGTTTGGCACAGAAATGGTTAAAAAGCGTGACGTGTTCCTTAATACATTAAGAAAAAAATGGAAAGAAATTGTAATTGGAATAAAATGCAAAAAAAAAAAAAAAAAAAAAACATTCAATCAACCTGAGATTGGTAACAGTGACTCCGTTATGTGTCAGCTGGCACCACTATGGTCGTTACTCATTTTCTATTAATGCACAACCCCTAGATTATTATATATAATTTTTTTTTATTATTACAAGCATTACAAGCCCAGATGCTGCAAGCATTTTACATTTCCAGGTGCTGAGACGTCTGTTCTTCTCGCGATCATTTACTTTACACCAAATGCTCTGATTAATTAGCTTTAAAGAATAAACATACAGTACCACACGGAAATCTGACACGCCATCGTTAACTCACCAGATAACTGATTCGCTACTCGTTCTGATTTGCATCCATCCGCGTTAGAAGTCTCGACGTAACCCAAAAAACGGGATACTGTGAATTTCTCATACCGTCACATACCTGATAAACATTATTCATAAAGGATCTAGACTCACGTGTGTGTGTGTGTGTGTGTGTGTGTGTGTGTGTGTGTGTGTCGGTCTCTAATCGATTTAAATTGAGAGGCTGAACTCAGCATGCACTCACTTCCTCTGCTTCTTCTCCAGCTCGTGGTTGCGGCTCTGCTGGTTCTCCAGGTGCAGTTTGGTATCCTGGAGCTCGGCCATTAATCTCTGGCATTTCTTCTTCGCCTGCTGTAGAGAGCGCTGGGTCTCCTCCTGATCAGCCTGCAGGTCAGCGAGCTGCACCGGAGGAGACGGGATCGAGGCATGGAGATGAAAAGAAGCAGATGATTAGAAGAAAAATATTTGGAAAAAATTGGAAAAAAATAAATAAATAAAATAAATAAAATAAATATATATATAAACATGCTGGCCATCTCATACGGTATTCTGTTCGTACTGCTCAAAGGTTTTGGCATTAAGGTTCATCTACAGTAACACACTAGTTTAGAAAACTGAACTAAAATCTGATTTTATTTTGTCAGATACGACCTAAATTAAAACTACAAAAAAGTCAGACAGAAAATGTATATAAATAAAAGAAAGGTTTTGTACTGGCCATGGGTCAGAACTCACTCTTTCAATTCTATCTTTGAGTTTCATACTGTACATCGGAGGACCTGAAACCAGTCTCAAAACTTTTCCTGTCTGTCTGTATGTCTGTCCAGCCAGATTTTGTCACAGCATCACGCAAAACTGTCTGGACAGAATTTAATGCAACTTTTGCGGTACTTAGAGATCCACCTGACGTTCAACCTGCACCATAAGTGAAATCTAAACATTGAGTAAAAGTGAGGTTATGAACAGTTATGCGTCTGATTTAATAATCTACTTTAAAATAAGCCACTAATGCGCTACTTGCTCAATGTAAACAAACACCTGCACCATTAGATATTAATTAGAAAAGCTAAACTGAATATTTTGACTGGGATTAGTTCATATTTTCTCTTTGGCTGAAATAACAGCGCTGAAGTGGTACAAGTGAACTTTAACACGCTGGAGTCGTTTTAAGACAAAGCGTGAAAACATCTTTATCCGATCGACTTTTTTTTTTTTTCGGATTTCTCATCTGTGATTCTCTCTCCGATTACCGGACAGGGAGTGTATTTGTGTGATGACAAAAAAGAAGGCATAAGATACTCGACCTTACAGAACGTGATTTCTTTGTATTAATAAGTTAGACAGAGTTTCGGCGTACAGAAAGGCAGACATGTACGTGGACTTCAACCTGAAATAATAATAATATCACTGATTACATTAAAGCTGATAAGCTTATTTTTAGCTTTAAACCTTTAAACTCTTTCTACAAACTGTTTAGCCGTCAACAACGAGTACTTACGCTAGTAAGAAATAAGAAAATAAAGAAATAAGAAAAATAAAAAAAATAGAAAAACTCTCATTTATCAAAAAAATTAATAGTTTAATTCATTTCATGAACTTGAGCTCCGGTTTAGTGTGAGGATTTTAGTTCTAATGTATTATATTAAAATAATACGAGTAAATGGCCAGGGGTAGCTCAGTGGTTAAGGCATTGGACTATGGTTCAGAAGGTCCCAGGTTCAAACCCTACGACCACCAAGTTACCACTGTTGGGGCCCTTGAGCGAGGCCCTTAACCCTATCTGAGCATTTCAGATGGATAATGAGTTAAAAATTTAAGTCGCTCTACATAAGGGCGTGTGCCAAATGCCGTAACGGAAGAGTAAATGCTTCAAAAGAGTATTTGAAGTAATACATTACTTTGAGGGGAAAAAAAAAAGCAGTGTGAACCTGGCAAAAAGAAAAATTCATGTTTGTGCTAAATTCATAAATAAAGTATTGTACTTAGTAATTTATGCTTTTTTTCCCCCTAACAGATTCAAAAATAAAAGCTGAATAAAAAAAAATCTTTAAAAAAAAAAACCCTCATTGTGTTGTCTGGTTCATTTTATTTAAAGTAAATAAAACTGTGACTATTAAGCAAGTCACAACTTCCAGCTGATTCCAAAAGTTCCGAAGCTGAATGAATGAATGAATGAATGAATGAATGAATGCATGTATAAAGCGCACACTAACATACTGCACCTTTCTGTCCACATGCCTCCTGTTCTGCTGCTCGGCCTCCAACTTGTCTTCAAATTCCTGCTGTAGTTTCTTCTTGGTGAAGTCGATCTCTCGTACCGCTCGGTCGTACTTCAGCTTCCATTCACCTCCTTAAACGCATGAGCAAATCACAGACCTGATCAATCCACACGTCAGGGTACGTACCTACCATTAGTACTACTATTAGGCGCATTATAATGAACTGTACTAATAATAATGGGCATGTTGTGTAGCAGCTTCGGTAAAACATACATTGAAACAGTGTTACATTGGAACAGCAGTGCTGTTAAAATGCAACATTGTAGCAAAAAACAATAAGTGATGCGTATAGTATTTTTTTCTAGGTCAATTAGCATATAGTATTAGAATGAACACTGAACGCTAAATATTACTATAAAGGGGTTCGAGTCAAACCGGGACTTGTGATTAATACATTTCTTGTGAATGAAGGTGTAAAACTGATTTTTCCCCCCCCCCCACCATTTCCACATGTTTGGTCAATCAAAGGAGTTCCTGGGAGGCCTGGGTTTTGGACATGAAGCAGACAGTCAGTCACAAGTCCAGCGTACTGAGAAAACTTTCTACCTTGAAGGTGCCCAACCACTAGTGAAACACTGTGATAAGTGCATTAGTGTAGCAGAGGATTATTTGGAGGAATAAAGGGAGATTTATATCTGTAACATAACTGTGTTCTGTTATTCTGCACAAACAAAAGTCCTGGTTTGACTCGAACGCCCCCCACACACACCCACCCCCGAGGAACGAGTTTGTTGGCCAGAATTATTTTCTTTTTACCAGTCTCATCATCTTCATCCATCTCTCCGTTGAGCTCCGTCGCTCTGAGGAGCCGCGCCTCCATCACCTCCACCTCCATACTTCCCATCTGCTTCTTCATTTCGTCAAACTTTGTCTGAAGTCGGAGCAAAAACACGCACACGCACACACACGAGCACATCATTATGATGTTCCAGTGTTTCACGCCAACAATGTTTTACAACCTAAATATTAACTACCACATTTGAACAACAAAACATAAATGTCCAATCTTGCTCGTAATGGAAGCCGAACTACAGTTTATAAAAGACGTCTACAGAAAGATTTTCTTTTTCCTTTTTCTCAGTACAAGGACCTTTTTTTTTTTTTTTTTTTTTTACAAGTTTTCCTTTTTACGTTTTACACCAGTAAGAGCTGGAAGCTATTGAAGCTGATAAGCGTCAGGTCACCGCGCAGCTCTGAGAATAGTGGAGCGCTCGATCATTACCTGCAGGTCCTTCATGTCCTTCTCCAGACGCAGCCTTTCAGCCGTCTCCGTCTCCAACAGCTGGGACGCCGACTCGCTGGTGTTCCTCTCATCTGACAGCTCCGTCGACAGCTCTGTGATCTACAATCAATAACACAGTCCTGTTCACTAGCCAATTTCTACTGTCAGTCACTGTGAAATAAGCAGAAATGCTACATTTCGAAGTCTTAAGAACGAAGCACGAGAGCTGCTCACAATGCTGGACAAAAAGGGGGGGGGTGGGGGAATATCATCATTAACTCGGTTAAGAGCGATACCCAGCTGGCACGCACGATTTCTTCGACTTTTATTTTTTCTTACTTTGCTTTCCAGCCGATCTGTGTTCAGCCGAAGCTCGTTCCTCTCCTTCTCCGCCTTCTCGAGCTTCGCTTTCAGTTGCTGGATCTCCTCCTGCAAGCACACAATCACACGGCACACACACTGCTAATCAGACTACAAGTAGGGGGGGAAAAAAAAAAATAAAGACCACACAAGACCTTTGACCCGAGTTTCTTTTGTGCTGGAAGCAGAAAAATAAAGATCTGTAGATAAGCCTGATTGATCAAAGCCATCTCGGTTAACCCTCCGCCTCGGTCTTCTTTCCTTCTCACACATGATATTACTGCAAACAACCACGGCACTTCCTTTTAATCATGAGGCCCTGCCTGAATTCAGGCCCGGGTGATTTTCGACATTTTAGAAGAGCGTACCACTGAGGAGGAAGAATCATTAATATAAACTTCGTCTCAGGTTTTGAGTGCAGATCTGAATCAGGAAGTCAGACGAGTGGAAATCAAAGCGCCGTCTCGGAGACAAAAGCCATTAGAGCGCATCAACCGCGGTCAAAGACTGATGGATGGATTCGCAGCACATACCGTGGAAAGGCCGTGGATCTGCATCTTCAGAGCCATCGCTAGAGCTAAAAGCCTGACAGGTAGCTTTCAAATTCTGGGAGATGAACCTGATGCTAAAGCAGACTGACACACGGAGTGAGATGGACAAACTCACATCTTTGCCTCGGATCTGCTCCTCGCTGAGCTGGACCTCGACGAGAGGACGCACGTTGGTGAAGAGCTTCCACCAGGGCCAGCCCTTCACACCACGGTTCTTCTTGATGTTCTTCTGAATGCAGCGGATCGCCAGGTCCTGGACCTGTTCAGAAAACACATCAGAGAGAAAGAGAGAGAAGAAGAGAATCGAGTTTGTAGGTGGCTCGTGGTTGACGGAGATCTTTTTTTGGTAGTGCAGAGGAGGCGATCTTAAATTGTTGCAGAGGCACTGCAAAGTTCTCTTACACAAGGAGTTCATGGAAAACTCCCAAGCAAAACAGAGCCACGGATGAACAAATTACATGATATGATTCAAGATGTTGATATAATGAGCTGTCTTATGCCTACTTAACGGGGTGCAAAAAAAAAACAAAAACAAAAAAACACTCTATTCTGAGAGATTCTTACAGTACTGTATGTGGGCGCTACTGTATGGAGGCTTATGGAGCGTTATGCTCAATTACCAATAAAAATGAATAAATAAAAAGCCAAAACATTGTATTGGTGCTAAAAAGTGAATTATTAGGTGCTGTAGGATCTTATAACATTATTTTTCACAACACTTACAGTAACACTACTCATCTCATGATCCACGCTTCATTTTTTTGTAAATATACAGTACAGTACATAAAAAGAAACACATTTGCAAAATATAATTTCATGACCTTTTATGTACAGTAGTGTCCGTAACCTTTTTGTGTTCAAATCTTTTAATGATCTTGATTGAAACTTGGCCAATATAGACTTCACATGACAAGACAAAGCTAAAAAAGTGTTAAGAGATTGCAACATGAATTTGACAGGGTTACGGACACTACAGACTTTAAAAAAAAAAAAAAAATTTATTACCAAAAATAGGAATGCTTTAATTTTTAAGCAACAATTTCACAGATCATATGCTTCTAGGAGCTTACATCAATTTTAATATCAATTCTCAAAGAAATCTGAATAATTAATTATTGTTTGAAGCCTGACAGTATAACGCTGAAAAATGGCCATCTTTGGGGCACAAACTGTATAAAATCATCTCTCCAAAACGGCTGAAGTTAGGAAGTTGATATTTTTAGGGAAGCGAGATTAGTCACTTCCATGTTGCACAAACTTCAGAAGTAGCTTCTTTGGCTTTGTTTTTTTTTTTTTTTTTGCCAGTCTCTTGACATTTTCTGAATTATGGGTATAACATAAAAAAAATCATGATAATCAGCACCAATACTGTGTTCTTGCCATTTATATCCATCGCATGATTTTCATTTACACATAAGGTCTGATTCTGCTCATTTCTCACTGCTTCCTCACGCCGCAGCTGATCTCTCCGAGCGAAACGCTATCCACCCTCTTCTGCATGCATGACCTCACAAATGCCCGTGACTGCTTAATCACTCTTATCGAAAGGGGATCGTTTACTTACTGTCTACTGAGAGCTGTTCATATTGTATCTGGTTGAACTGCAGCTCTAGAATATGGTGAAAAAAAAAAAAAAATTGGTGCTATTTGTATGTTAAACTCTTCTGCAGTAAATAGTGTAGCCACCGACGCATACGGTAATCTAACACCTACAAATAGTCCTATGTGGTAAATACGTAAATACTCAAAAAAATGATAAAACAGGCTCATTTACAGGAGCAAGGAACTGACAATTCAGAATAATGGGACTCTTTAAAGCAAACAAAAAAAAAAACATATCTTTTTTTTTTTTTTTTTTGTGACTGGCATCCTTTCTGGCAAAAGACTATAAAAAGCAGCATAGCAACCAAACAGCCTCATAATAGACATAATAAGTGCGAGTGTGATGTCTGTGCGCGCGGTTGTTTGTGTGCATTTGCGTTTTTATTTTATCAGCACTCTAACAACTGGCAGACAAAATCCATCAGGTTTTTAAAACAAACAAACAAAAAAAACCGCGCACACACACACACACACACACACACACACACACACACACACACACACACACACACAAACGTGCCCACACAAAGGCTGGGAGCTCTTTTGATTAATTAAATCAAGCATCCTGGCAGACGGCTGAGGATTTTGTGGTATTCACATGCGGCTTGTCATCTGTAGCGGCAACTGGTTTTGTGAAAACCCAATTAAAGCGGCACACTGCTAAGCATCAAGTGGTTTTTGCCCTGAAGGCCACCTGTTTGGCCAACTGCAATTTGTCATGCTATGAAATTCTAGAATCTCACACACACACACACACACACACACACACACACACACACACACACACACACACACACACACACACACACACACACACACACACACACACACACACACACAGTACACACACACTTAAGCCAGTGAGACTAAATGACCAGAGTAGCTTTTCTAACAAGGTTGGTGCTGTAAAGCCTCGCAAATGGACAACAAATAAAGCCAACAGGAGCCTAAACAGATTGCAGGACAGGGCTGTACAACACGTTCATTCATTCCCTCAGCGTGGACGTTCCTCAGGTTAACCCCTTTCATTCCTCCAAGGACAAACAGGTTGTAAACCGCCATCCCCTTAATAGGCAAAAAAAAAAAGGACTTTTGGCTTTTCCACATAACAGATCTTTCAAAACTCAATACTTCAAAACCAATTCATCAGCAAGATGTTCTCCTCGCTACGCGAACGCCATCACTAGCACCGTGTTGTTAAAAGAGGATGTTCCGGAAATCGCATGGATCGGATGACGAGGAAGTAGCCGCACGAGGGTTTCATAACGTCATGATTCCTTCAAGTGGCTCGTCTCTGAAGAAGCAGTCTTTCTGCCGAGAACAAGAGACGTACAGAATGCTGCCGCAATCAATAAACCTTGACTGCGTGTTCGCTCCGATCAAATGCCATCGCTTACGTCCTGAATTGATTGACTGCGAAGTGCTTTCATGCACCAGAATGCATCTGAAATGAATTTTTATTAAATTTAGGAGAACTTGGGAGACTCTAGGAGACATACTCGTCATTATATTAACTGTATTAGTATCAAGCTTTTTATTTTAACGTAAATCTACTGTATGAACAAGACCGTGTTAATATTATATTAAAATCACAATGCTGTCCGTACAAGTTCCCAGCCCGGCCAAATAAAAAAGAAAAAAAAAAAGTAAAAATAAATCACCACCTGGTTTTAACTAAGTAAATAATTAAGAGCCTTCTGTTGGATAATTATTGCAGTGATTTATGACTGTATGGTTCAACTGGCAACAAGTTATACTGATGCAGTGAAGAGCTCATTTCTCAAACAACCATGTCAGAGGTGTTTCAAATTATTGTTCTGCATCAAGCAAAGAAAACAACTCAGATTGCTGTTGGTGGTTTTTCGGATGTTTCAGTTGAGGGGTCGCCAAGGCGGACCATCTGATCTACAAAACAACTTGGCACAGGTTTTACACCGCATGCCCTTCCTTACACAACCCTCCTACAGTATTTTATCCGGGCTAGGGACCGGCACTGCATCCAATGACTGGGGTTTGGGCATTAACTGGGAATTAAACCCGGGTCTTCCGCATATCGGGCGAGAAACCTACACCTGAGGCACCCATGAGCACTAACTAAGAGGATTGCTGAAACTGCTCAAATTCATTTATGTTTAAAAGTTAAAGTAAGAACATTTCCACATGCAAAGAGTCGCAAGCTCTCAGTGAGCCACTCAGCCACTCATCAGTGAGACTAATCAGAAAAAAAAGGCTTCAGTTTGCTAGGGAGCATAGGGAATGAACTGTGGAGCGATGGAAAAAGGTCATGTGGTCTGGTGAGTACAGATTGACCCTGTTCCAGAGTGATGAGCACATCCAGGGTAAGAAGAGAAGCAGATGAACGGTATGTACAAGGCAGTGTTATGATCTGGTGTTGTTTCAGTTGGTCAGGTCTACAGTTTATTCAGCAACGTTATGTGGCAATAACATGAGGACCTGGCCGTACTGAATGACCAGATTTTACCATCAAAGGATTTTTCCTTAATTGATTGCAGGAGCATTTTCCAAGTATTCATCAGGCTCAAATTGTAAAAAAAAAAAAAGAGAGAGAATGAGACATCATCCTGAGCCTCCAATAACTACCTGGACTCCATATTAACATCAATCAACACCATCTGTTATACTAACTGCCTTGCCACCTACTGTAACACACAGTGTGTTGCGGATCAATTCCTGCTGTCCGTTTCACGCAAATGAGGATGGGTTCCCTGTCGAGTCCGGTTCCTCTCAAGGCTTCGTTCTATTGCCATCTCAGGGGGTTTTTCATTGCCACTGTCGCCGTCGCCCTCGACCTTCTCATCAGACCTCATTTTGATTCATACGCATTCACATCTCATACAGTACAAACTTTGATTGTGTAAAGCTGCTTTGCGACAATGAGGATTGCTAAAAGCGCTATACAAATAACATTTTATTGAATTGAATTCAATAATTTTCACACATGGATCGGACACCAAACCTTGACTATATTAAGAATCTTTGGGATGTGCTGGAGAAGACTTCATGCAGCGGTCCGAGTCTCTCATCATCAATACAAAATTCTGGAGAGAAATGAATTCCACTCTGATTGGAAATGAATGTGATATTGCATGAGCTTATCAAAAACGACATCATAGTCGAGATCAAAGCAAAAGGTGATCCAATGAAATGTTGTGGCCGTGTAGTATATATTTGACGTATTATAGCCTTACAAAAGGTGTCAGTAGCTAATGCTTGTGAAATCATACCATACGTACCTCTAGTTCACGCAAACTAATATATTATTACCAAGTTTATAACGGTAGGTACTGATCCGTTCTGTCCGGCTAGCACATGGCACATCTACTGTACTGTACAGTACATACTGTACAATCACTCCAAAATAGACCTATTAGATTTTTAACATTATAAAATCAAATATATTAGATGATTGTTGCGCTGAAATTTGAAAATACGAAAATATGATACTGAAGGTTTCAATACGTATGAATCATACTGTATGCTATTTTCCCAGAATCAAACCCCTTTAATTGGAAAAGTGTCTTCACGGGTTTGGAAAGCGTCAATAAATTAATAATACCGAAACTAATTCTCTGCTCTTCCTGATGCATTGAATACGTACGGTACAGTTCTTTATGATTCCTTCATAATACCTCTATAATAACTCGCATCGTAAACGGATTAGTTAATTCTAACCAGCTCCAGTCTCATCTCTCTCACACACACACACACACACACACACACACACACACACACACACACACACACAGTAGTCTTAATTGCCTTATAAGCAGCGTGCCTTCGTCTCTTATTACGGCGCGCTCAGACTCGGAGCGAAGACAGAAGCATCCGTCATTATAATGGAAGTGCCTCCACTACACATACTTATTCCAGCCTTTTTTAAATTCGTAACCCCCCCAGGCCGGGCCTACCTTTATGAAGAATGGCCTTGTTCTTTCTTTTGAATCTCTATTCCAGCTCGGTGTCCATTATTCACAAGCTACTTACACACTACCGCGGAGGTGAAAGGACACAAAACACATAATAGAAAAATCAATGGCGAGAAAATTACTTACAGGAGGAAGAGTAAAACTAACATACGAAGAAGGAAATCCGCTAGTGGATTCCGGGCATTCTCTGCGACTGAACGACAAAAGAAAAACGCGCTGATAACTGATAACGCGGTCTTGTGTCTTGTGTAACTGCCGCTGCACCGTGGTGTTGAATTTCAGACCTTGCTATGATTTTCAGAATTTTAATGAAATCAGATGAAATTTTTGAAGAAATTCAAAAAAAAAAAAAAAAAAAACCAATAATACAATGACTGTTTGCAACTTTAAAAAAAAGTTTAATAAATAAAAACCCCTGACTTATGGTGATGATGCCAACGCAATATTATCCTTAAACTCTCAGCAAGTCGAGACTAAATCTCTTCAGTGTCATTCCTACACATGGACACAGTGTCTAAAAAGTCTAAAAACATCACATTGGCACAGTACGAGGGTCGTTCAAGTCAAACCGAGACTTTTGATTTACCCCCTTTATTTCTCTATATACTACCCTGCTACACTTTTCTCAGTATACCAGAGCCATGATCAGACTGCCTGCTTCATTCACATCTGAAACACTGGCCTCCCAGGAACTCCTTTAATGACCCAAACATGTGGAAATGGCTTGCAACGAGGTGAGGACTGTATATATATATATATATATATAAAGGATGTGGCAATAAAGTTCCTGTAACGTGCAAGTGGTGCTGGTGAATAATTGTGTGCACAGTTCCTACAGACAGATGCGTCTCTGGGGACACAAGCTGGAGACACATTATCGATTGTCGATTTTCAAGGATGAGACGGTCCACTCGTTCGTGGGAACGACTCCAGTGGACTGGGCCGGGATCGTCATTCATTAAAACCTTTTCGTTAAAACTTTGCACAATTCAAATTTCTTACTGTGGCTAAAGGTCTCATCACCATACTCTGCTCGAAGTCTCCTGGAAATGTCAATCACTTTTATACCTAAAACACAGGCGTACTGTACGTGAGTATGCTGAGTATCATATTCGTTAGGATGCACAGGAACCCTGGCAGCACATACAGTAAGCAGCGAATGATAAAGGGCGCCAGGGTGGCATTTTAAATCTGCAGGTCAATAACCTTTTCTGCCTGATGAAGGTCTCGTTTGGCAGAGCAGACCTTCAGCCCTTGAGTGAAGTTTGTGTGTTAGAGTGTACGTACTGTACGTTCACAACTAATGCAGACAGATATCGGACACACCGAGCTGGGAAAGGCGATAATAATAATCAGAGTTGCAAAAACTATTTATATAAACTGCTCCAACTTAAAGCTTTGCTCTGCACCAACATCCATACGCATATACTATATACTGTACTGTACATCAGCTTATTGTGTAATAATGTAGATATTAAACTAGTAGCAGAATAGCCTGAGGTGAACATCAAGAGCTCTTCAAATTAGGTCACAGTCGGCGCCCTAAAGAGTTCTGTAATCTGTTTCTTTCCTAAACATTGGATGAAAGTTCTTATTTAGATAAGTACGCGACCTATCTACTGTAACTCCTACCCTTCCTTGCTTTATCCTTCTTATACCGTATTGTATTACAACAACCAAGGAACTCGGAAGTGCCTTATGTTTAATTCATGTATAGTTAGGTTTAATATTCTAAAACACAATGTTTACTTTATATATTATAGTGTTACTACTGTATATCCACACCAGACTGTATTCTTTTACTACTACTGTACCTTTACTATATTAATCACATACTGTACAGGCCCATACTAGGGGCGCTCCGATTGATCGGTCGCCGATCAGAATCGTCTGATAATTGCTGTGGGAAGTTTGATCGGCAGTCTCTATAATGGCCGATGTATGTAGAAAAGCCGATCAGGTGATGCAAAACTCGCGGGACATTTTTTTTGCGCGCTTTTAAAATGGCTTCACCGGTCTGGCGATTCTAAGTCTTGTGTGAAAAAGACAATACATTAGCAATCTGCAAACTGTGTAACAAGCCAATTCCACGAGTCGAGAAGCAGCCAAAGCATTTTAACACCACGGACCTCATCAGACATTTGAAGGTTAGTCACGTAAAGGAACATGAGCAGTTTTCTAGCGCTAAGAGAGCGGGAGAGCTCAGCAGCTCGCGCGCCGCCGCTCACTCAGCTGTCAGTAATACCTCTATCTCACCTACATGATTCACAGCGAGCTTTGGCACCGTGATTACGTTTCCATCTTTCCGTTCGAAAAATTAAACATGTTTAAAAAGAAAACATGTTTCGTTTTTTTTTGCCAGTCCTCGCGGATGCTTGCAGAACTTCCAGCGACTCGCGTCCTACTTGTCTGTAATTTTATTTAATTTTATACAATCTACAGGAAAGTTGTATTTGTCAAGCTCTAAGCTGTTCCCAATTACTAACCAAGCACAGGCTGCTATGTTTTAAGTTGACACATGTTGATTGCCAATAAATACAGTTTTCAATTCATGATATTGCTCTTCTTGTAATTTCCATACTTTATTTACATTGTTGTTGGATATAGTTTAATAAATAATGATACATGATAAGGCTTCGAGTAGACCCTGTAATCAGTGATCGGTATCGGCCTCAAAATTCCTGATGGGAGCACCCCTACTTACTACATTTGTTATTTATTGTAAAATAAATATATAAATAAATAAATAAATAAATAAATAAATGTATATATATATATATATATATATATATATATATATATATATATATATATATATATATATACACACACACACACACACACACTTCTTATGCACTTCTGTTTAGACGCAAAGGGCATTTCATTAATCAGTCATCCTAATTTTAATAATAATAATAATAATAATAATAATAATTTATTTCACTACTTACATTATAGCATCTATAAATGATCATTCTGCACTTTCATTGTCTAAGGTTAATGAAACAATAATTACATAATTAATAATGCTGTCAATCAATTAAAATGTTTCATCTAGTTAATCCCATTCATAGTCTGTGATTAATCACAATTTTATAGTAATCAGATTTATTTGTATAAACGTGCAATGTTGGAATAAAGGAATGCATGGACAAAAACGCAGAGATTATGCAGTTTTATAATATCTCAAACATTACATATAAAAATCTCTCGAACGGGACCGGCACTGCACGCAGCAGCTGGGGAGTTTGGGGTGTGGCAAACCTACCGACAGCAGGGCTCGAACCCGGATCCTCAGATCCAAAAATCAACAACCTGGAGCCTTAGCCACTTCAACCATCTTACATTTAATCTATTCTTGTAAAAATAGTTCCCCTTGAGAGTAGCTTGAGCACAAAAAAAAAAAATGCCAGATTACCCACACAGTCAGGGAACCCCACTGCAATTATGGTAAGCCATTAGGGTCACATGAGTAATTGGCATAAATGTTTGTTTGTTTGTTAAATAGTAATGCAAGAAAATTTCTAGATTAACCAGATGTGTTACCACGGTAGTATCAACAGCCCTAATAAGTAATATAATTAATATAATAATTATACTGTAGAAAAGACAATAATTATATTAATTATAAAATATCATTATAATATACTGTATATCAAAATTTTTATTTTCTTATGAATTACATCAGCTAATTTGTTTTAATGAGACTTTATTCTTAACATGGCTTGATGATGGCTTCAGTCTTTTGGTCTAGTATGAAAATAAAAATAAAAACCCCTGTATGATGGCAAGTCTTTGATCGTGCCCTTATTGCCTTGTTTACCTTCCTCTTCTTGAAGGCCTGGCGAGACAGATATCCTCTGCAGGCAGCCTGGAACAACGTGATGTTGCGCTTGGTCTGCTCATCTCTCTGCTCCTCAAGTTTCGCCAAAGTTCCTGCTCTGAAAAACACCTAATAAACACACACAAACACATGACTCCACCGTACGGTTTACAATTTTCCACCTGAGCTGCACTTACAAACTGAAAATGATGCAATCCTGTTGCAACGCTGACTTATAAATATTGTCATATTCTGTTGTTCTGAACAGACTTTTAACCTTTTTTTCTGGCTCCGGGTTTGTGTAACTGCACTCTCGCTCTATATATACTGTATATATGGTGTGTGTTTAATGAAAAGCGTTTCATTGTACTGTACACTGACCCGGATACACGCCGCTGTTTAAAAGTGTAGGATCAGCTGCAGATTTTATTCATCAGCTATATTTATCAGGAAAACTCTACATTACTGTACATAAACCCGTTACATCAGAATCAAACTTTAGCTATTACATAATGTTCTTTTTCCCCAGATGTTTATTTAGCATTTTAAAGTATGTGGGAACAATAATGTAATTATAGTTAATAATTAAATGATGCCAGTGTTTATTTATTTATTGTTTTTGACTAATACACCGAACCTAGCCACAGGTTCAGATTAATTTCTTTAAAACAAAAATTTCTGGTAAATAGTAAATGAATGAAAAAAGAGCTCAAGAAAAAAGGTCTTTCAAGGTCACACAATCCCAAATGACACACAAATGCTGTACATGAATAAATGAAGAAATATGAATAAATAAATACATACAAACAAAAAAAATAAAAAAATTAAAAAAAGTAAAATATATAATATAATATAATATAATATAATATAATATAATATAATATAATATAATATAAATAAATAAATAAGCAAGCTTCCATTCATTTGACGTAGCATGATTTCTCAAAGCGCGGACCCAGCCCAATTAGCAACACAATAATACGATGTAATACACGGCATATGTCCTACTTTGAAATAAAAAAAACATTATACTGTACCTATTAATAAACTGTAGTCTACAGTACGTGTAGTCTCTTTATTAAGAGACTCAAATTTTATTATAAGAAAAACAATCTAAAATATATACATGTACTGTATATGAAAATAATTGTTTTTTTTTGTTTTTTTATCAGTAATCATGTTTATGCAAACACATATTTTGTCATTGTTTTAGTTCAAGAGTGATGAGATCTAAATAACTGCATAAAACATGATTCCAATATGCCAATATTTCATTAATGTTTATGTTTATAAGGCTGTCACATGCCTAAGGCTTATTATAATATTTCATCAGAATAAAGATATCACAATGTATGTTGTACTATCATTTTTTATACCGATTATGTAGAGGCAGGAAATCTGTTGGGCAGGGAAGAGAACAAGCACCTTAATTTTCCCCTCTGGTCCAGAAATAAATTTAGTAGCAGTAGCTCCTGGGGTTTCCTTTAAGATCAGTTCATTAATCAGTTTATTCGGGCATTTATTTGGAAGTTGGATATATAAGGAGTAGGGTTGCCAGCTGGACGCCCGATTGTCATTCACACACTTTTTTATTTTAGAATTTGGGAACGCCAATTAACTTAGCCTGTGAATCTGGACTGGGAGGAAACTGGAGTACCCGGAGGAAACCCACCAAGCACTGGGAGAACATGCAATCTCCATGCACACAGACCCGAAGCGGGAATCGAACCCCGACCTTGGAGGTGGAAGGTGACAGTGACAAGTTTTTCTCTTGTAGTTGACTTTTTAATGTCAAAGCTTGGAGCTGTTTAGGGTCACAAGCAACAATTTGCAGGCAAACGGTGGCATTATTGTTGCACTAAATTGCAATGTGTCTGACACTTATGCTTTGCAAGCTGCTTTAAATTTAAGAGTTGCTTTGGTTTAAGCACGCGTCTGATTGCACTCAAGCAATTGTATTTTTCCCCACTACATTTGAATGTATTTTGCCTTAGGTTGCCCTAAATGTGTTTGCTAGGTTACAAGGTTATGAGGAAATCCAATAAAAGGCATTGGTTTATCACCGATCGTTCCGGATCTTTGACCTTGAATAGAAATCAGATCTGGACCATTGAATATAAAGTTTGTGAATCTTCATCATATAGTGTTTACCGAACTAGTTTCATCACTTATAGCCGTCCATCAAACGTAATGCCATTTGCAGCAGCAAGGCACGTACTGTACATTAGCACGAAAAAAAAAAAATTGTGTCCTTTAAAAATAATGATAAACTCAGCGTTTCATACAGTAAGCGGCTAAGAAAAGTGCCAACATAAGAGCCTCCATTAAAATGAGACACTTAACAGAAGTGCTTTTATCAATTTTATTTCAGAAGAGAATCATTTAATCACGTTCAAAAAAAGTAAAAAGAAAACATACTATAGATTGTTCTTAATCAGAAAGGAGAAAAGTTTTAATTGGAGGACATGATGATGCTCAGTTCTCTGGGTGGGTGTGGTCTTGATTGACAAGCCGAACTAAATACAATACGACAGAGCAATTGGGAGAAAAGGAACATACTGTACGTACTGTACACACGTTAGCCAATTACAACAGGTTATGCTTGCGAGATTCGCTTCCTTCACGCTCGTTAGTGAAATCTACAGTCATTTACTGGCTAAGTTTTAGGGTTTTTCTTCTGTGCGAACGTTAAGGAAAATCTCTTAATCTCTACCTGCATGCGGTCCGGTTTTCTCAGTGCACCTGCCAAATAATTAACCTTCCCTGAATCCAAGTCAATGAATCTGTAATTGTGTGGAAGGCTGAGCTTGTCGTCTCTCTCTCTCTCTCTCTCTCTCTCTCTCTGTTTGCAGACATTTGATGGGATTAGATCTCCAGGAGACTTTGGAATAATTTGCGATTAGGCCGATGAGGCGAGCGTGTTGGGGAGAAACGTCCCGAATAACCCTGCCACCTGGCAAAGACGAGGCAAAGGGCACAAAAAGAAGATGCTCCTATTGTGTTCTATGGTGTAGGACACCGTGTTTCTCAGATGAACCACACCCTCCCAGGGCTGCTTCACAAGATTAGTGTTTTTTTTCTTTGGCCTTTTTTTCTTTTTCTTTTTTTTGCATTGCATACAGTAGTTGTTGTCAATCCGGCTGTTGCTTCTAGTAAGAAAAGAATAAAAGTCCACAGATCCAGTTGGATGTGGATTCGAGCTAGTACTCACCCTGCTCAGGCCCATGTGATAGCTGCTCTTCTCCAGGTCCAAGCACTCCAGCAGCTCCTCTACAGCCTGCAACAACACGCGGACATTTATTTTCATTTACAAGTCTCGTGAGAGTTACGAGTCTATCTTGTTTTCCAAAAAAAGAAAAAAGAAAAAAGAAAAAAATTCCTTCCAGAGATTTGCGAAACCCTTATAACATGCTGAATTATAACGTACTGTACTGTAGCAGGCACTGCGTCTATAAACAAGTAGATAACCATAAAGACGAAAACTGACCAGAGTTGAGCTACTTCATAGTCCCCAGGCGTCCTACTAATGCTCAGCTTAAGTGTCATCTCTCTCTCTCTCTCTCTCTCTCTACCCTCTCAGAGCAGGACAGGTCTTGAGAACCCGATCTGAAAGGCCCCATCTAGATTACAGTGGACGAGGGGGTGGCAGCCCGCAGCACTAAAGCGCCATTGTTCCAGTCTGTTTCCACAGAAACCCATCAGCGAGACGCTGGCACAGGGGAAATCTGCTTCTCGCACTTTTTCACCCGCTCTCTCCCGCTAAGGCCGGCTTTTGTGCTCCCCTCCTTCTTCCCACCGTTTCGCCTCTGCGAGGCTTCATCCGCAGGGAATTCAAACACAATTGACCTTCCTTTCTCTCTCGATTCTCGTCAGGATGGAACAGAAAAAAAAAAGAAAAGAAAAGAAAAGTTTTCACGCTTATTCTCTGCCACACAAATTCAACAAAGTCGTGGCAACTCTGGAGATTTCAAATAAACCTATAGTTTCGCGAGCGCGGTCCCCGCTTTCCTCAGCCAATCGTTAGGTTCAAGATGGCAGGCACATTTTTCAGACTTGATAATTGCTGTAAGATTTTTAGGCCATTTTCCAAGCCCTAAGCCCCAGAGCAATTAATATATTTCTCCTGTCTGCACCCTGTATTGATTCGAGCGGGGAAACACAGCTGGGAAAGCTTGATTAAGCCGTCACAATGGGCGCGATTAACTGAGCTTTATTTCTCTGTTACGGTGGCACAAAAGCCAGAGATGAGCGCCAGGTTTTGTCTCATTTCCCGAAAGCCTGGAGCGCTTTATCCCTCTCTCCACTCACCCTCTTCTCATCCTTTACGATGTAGTTACGGCCGAGCTTTTTGGTCAGGTGCGGAGCCAGGACGTCGAAGCGGCGTCGGAACTCGGAGAACACCATGTGGTCCGGATAACCTGCGATTAAAAGCATTTTTAATGTAGTGAAAGAATGCAAATATAGTACTGTATATGATTATAATCGAGTGTAATTTCAGGCTTTTTTTTCCCCCTCCTGCTTTTCTCTGCACCTTGTCTGTAGATACGAAGCGCGTCCAGCAGTCTGAAGCCCCGGATCTGAGCCCTCAGTAAACACACGTCCAGCTGCATGAGGCCTGGATCACAGCTCTCGCCCTGGAGCTCAGCGGTCTTTAAAGCATCCGTCTTAGGCAGCAGGCAGTGCACAAAGTGAACCCTTGACCTCCGGACCGTGTCCAGCAGTGCATCCTGGGAGAAATCAGAAGCAGTAATAAGTCCTGCTTTGCAGTTCTACTGAATTTGCAATCAGGATTCCCGAAGTGACTTGGGTAAAGCGCTCACCACTTGGAGCTTGATCTGTATGCAGAGGGACTTCTTCTTCACGGCAGCCACGCCAGTGGTGAAGGTCTTCCTCATGCCGGTGGCTCGGCGCAGAGCGAGCTGAGAGCCGCCCTCCAGCCCGGCGATGGAGCCCGACAGAACCGTTGCGCTGCTGGAGCGGCCCATGAACAGGGCGCTGACGTTCTTCCTGTTAGACGGCGAGGATTTAGCACGGCACAATACGGCATTACTGACTTCACTTAGCAGTAATGATGCCTCAACCTTCACACACGGAGCTCCGCATTTTAAAATATTTAACCATGTAAAACGTTTTATGTGCTTTCGGGCAAAACATGATAATGGTGCTAAAAGTGTCTCACCTGTAGGTGAAAAAGTGAATCTTTTAGACAGGATCATATAATACCATATTTCATAATACTTAATGCTCCTGATCCATGCTTAAGTTTTTTTTTTTTTGTGAATATGCATACGCATTTATATTTGTATCAGATAAAAATAAACACATTTGCTAAATACAGTTTCACGCCCTTTTATGTCTGTAGTGTCCGGAACTTTTTTGAATTCAAATCTTTCAACGGTCTTAACTGTCATTCCAATGAAACTTGTCCAATTTAGATTTCACATGAAAAGACATTAACCTGAAAAGGTGTATTATTTTAAAATGCAAAATTGTTAAGATATTGACAAGATACAGATTTTACACGCTTTACACGAGCACGTGTTATAATAAACAGTACACACGCATGAAAGGATGACTTTCACACACACATACGGGCAACCACATGGTCACAGTGTTATAGTAAACAGTGAGAGACGAGCACTGAGACTGAGCAGGGGAGACGATTACCCACAATTCCACAGCACGCGAGAGGAAACTATTGGCTCAGTTGTGATCACGTAACGCTCGGCGTCAAAACAAGAAGCGCATGTGTGATACATGATACTCGGTATTCGTAAACCAAGATTTGTTCGCTTTCCAAGTCAAAATTGATTTACAATTTTTGCTCGTCTTGCTCGCGAACCGCGTTACTCGCAATCTGAGGTTCCACTGTAGTAAATCGTCCACAGTGTACTACTCGTCATTAAAATGTCATCTGTGTGTGCTCTATATAATTTATTTCATAGTCATCTTAGTTTGTATATCATTTATTTCATTTCCTAGTCTTCTTAGTTTTAGTTTTATTTTGCACATACTATTTTGCACAACATTCATTTATTTTAAATTCTTGAATCTTGAATCATGTGTGTGTGTGTGTGTGTGTGTGTGTGTGTGTGTGTGTGTGTAGCCTGACTCGTCTTACTTCTGTGAATTCTGTAGCAGACTGGCCGCATTCTGGGAGGCGGGGTTTTGCTTGGCGTGGTTCAGCCACCCGCGGGCGTCGTACTCCACCCAGTCTGTGCCATGGCTGTGGGCGAGCAGGAAGTGATTCGGCCGCTCGCTCTTCAGCAGCAGTGTGTGACCTGCGATACAATCAGGCATTTATTAGCACCAGCATGTGTTTTAATTTGTATGAGAGAGAGAGAGATAAAAAGAGAGACCTCTGCTCTCTCCCTCTGCAGGGCCGTAATAACTAAAGAGTCTCTCCAGTAGTGCGTCCTCTGATCCCGCGGGATGCAGTGCCTCCTCTTCCATCAGCCAGAGCAGCCCTCGTGCCTCATCCGTCCTTGATGGTGTCCGCACCTGATAGACACACACACACACACACACACACAGAGTAGGTATGTTATTTACTCAAATATGACGAGCAGAATGACTAATTTCTACACATTAATAAAATGAACATGGGTAAAAGCCACGCCTCCTTAAGTACGTCTGGTAGGCAAAGATGTCATGTCTCCTTTATCTGAGACAGAAGCCCTAACCTGCTTTACTGAGCCTAATAGGCACAGAGGCCACGCACCTCCTTTAACCGAACCTGGCGGACACAGAGGCCACACCTCTTTTATTTAAACTGGTGGGCACTAAAGCCACACCTCCACTGAAACTGGTACACACAGAGGTCACTCCTTTTTTATTGAGCCTGCTAATCACTGAAAACACACATCCTTTACTGAGATAAATTGGCACAGATTAGATGCCACGCCCCTTTACTGATTCTGGAACCTGCTTTATTGAGTCTGGAGGGCATTACGGCCACACCTCTACACCTTTAACGAGATGTAGAAGTCACAAGTGCCACACCTTCTTTACCGAGACAGGTAGGAGCAGACGTCACCCCTGCCACGCCCCTTTTACTGATGCTGACAGGCTTATATAGTACTGTACAGTACATGCAAGTTGGAACTGAGAAGGAAGATCCAGAGAAAGAAACCCACTGCCACAGGAAATGTATTTTATGTTCTCTTTAAATAACAGACCTTAAATAACACAGTTCTGACTTTTCCCGGATACACACTTTATGTGGTGAGGGTGTAAAAACTTCAGAGTCTGCACAGCGAGAACCCTGTTTCCTGCCAGCATGTAATAATGGCCGGTAAAGACTCAGCAAGACTGCAGCGCATTATTGACTTACACACACCAACGCACTCTGCTAGAGAAACTCTGCCCACCTGCACGCACACACACACACACTCGCCCTTCAGTCCTGCCGCCTGTCCACCCTTCCTGTACACGACCACACTGGACCACAGGTTCATCTCAATAATCACAATTGAACCGGCGTTTATAAATTCACGACAGCAGCGGCGAGCCGAAATTCAGT
Organism: Clarias fuscus; assembly: GCA_030347435.1. NCBI lineage: Eukaryota > Metazoa > Chordata > Actinopteri > Siluriformes > Clariidae > Clarias > Clarias fuscus. Next base: position 5,300,920 of record CM059223.1, on the reverse strand, counting down.
TTACCGCCATTAAACTTTTCATTTCATGCTTTATTGTACTACACCCACCATTAAACAACAACAACCCTGTCCAAGCAATTATCGTCCTCTCGGGCGCTCTAAAAGGGGCGTAAATGGGCCGAGCGGTTAGTCGTGGTGTTCTTGTTCTGTCTCAAAGGCGTCGCCTATGCGCTGGGCAGTTGCGCAATTATTGGAAAAAAATAGCTGCTGCAATTCTGTCTGTTTTGTCCCTTTGTCTCGTTTAACTCGAGTTTAATAGCGGCTGGAATAGCAAATGCTGATAGATGAGATGAAGCGATTAGCCGACATCGATTTAGCGCAGCGTCACGTCTGACAGAAAGATCAGCTTATAGACAAGAAACAATTCAGTTGTGCTCCAATGAAGTAAAGACAACTTTATAAAACCGTTTAAAGCGGCCCTGCTTTAGGTCCGGACTGGACCTAATGTATAACAAAGAAAACTCAAATCATGTGCTGGAAAGCTTGATTTTAGACTACGAAAAAAAGCTCAGAGCCATGGGAAAGTTTTTTATGATTTTTCAGTGACAAAAGAAACCAAAGCGAGAAAGAAATGAAAAAAAAAAATGTTAGGGGAATGTTTTTTTTTTTCTTTCATTTTTTTTCCAGCTGTAACCTAGTGTTTGTGATCTTACCAAGGCCTGACTGGACGCCTGGTCTACAGCAGCGATGGACAGCGAGGGACTCGGCTCCATGTCGTCTAGCGTGAGCTCGATGTTTTCCTAAATAAAAGCAAAAGCGTGGTTAGTATCTGAAAGAAATACCTGAAATATTATATAAATATTCCGTCTTTGAGTGTCTAGACATCGCAAACATCCAAATGAGCCAGACATAACACACTGGAGACAATACAGCACAAGGTTACAGATCAAATCCGTCATCTGTTTAAGACGTGTTTTCTCTGTGTTGTCTGCAGCGATTTCCAGACAGCGCTTTTAGCACGGCGTTGTCAAATTTCGACCGGAAAGAAAGCAATATAACCATCAGCATGACAGGATTTCTTGCGCATCACAACGTTTACTCAGATACTCTTCATCTGTGCTCATTTAAACCATAGTGTCTGTTTAATCGCCGTACATTTTCTTAGCGTGTCACTATTATTGTTATTTTTCTGCATGAACTCCATGATGCAAATTTCATCCATTTATTTTACTGAAACATTCCCTGCTACACTAACGCACTGGATAAAGTTTTCTCAGTATGCCGGATTACCACTTCACGTCCAAAACGCTGGTCTCCCAGGAACTCCTTTAATGGTCCAAATGTGTGGAAATGGTTTGTACCGATGTCAGGACTGTACAGGGGATGTGGCAATAAAACCCGACACAGTTCCTGTAACGTGCGAGTAGATTTGGTGAACAACGTTGTGTACAGTTTCCACGGGCAGAAAAAAGTTGTACCTAAACTTTCAAGGATCTTTATCAGGCGTTTCACCTTATCCATCATTCTCGAACTTACGGCCTTCTTTATAATTTTAAATTTTGTCTCATCAGTCTTCTGTAAATGGCAATTAAGTTTATGTCTCCATTCCAAAGAAATTTCATCTCAAGTCCCAGTTTGACTTGTACTGACTTGTACTAAGGGACATGGGTGGGGGAAAAAAATGTTTTAGGAAAAAAAAAAATTCCACCATGAAAAAGAAATTTGAGGCAAAAAAGAAAAAAATAGACTAACAGGATATGGGTGAAAAAAATGTAAGCTGGGGGAAAAAAATTTGGTTTGCGAGATCTCGCAAACCTTTCGCGAGATCTTGAAAAAAAAAATTGCGAGATGCATAAAGAAGCATAATGGGGGGGGGGGGGGGGGGCGGTAATTCTCGGATTAGAGTTATACATGCGTTGTTAAATAGGCTTTGAGAGAATTACTAAGTAAAATTAGTAAAGTAGCTGAAGTTTCAGCTTGGCCTAATATATAAAGACATTCAGTTTGTTCGAATTTTGGCACTGGAAGAATGAGTCACGTGGTCTAGATTTCTTTTCCTCCTACTGTATGTCCCTTTTTTTTTTTTCCATCACCAGTTGTTATTCCCTGACGTCTTATGTCCTTGTTTTTTTTCTCCCCCAATCCCCCCCCCCCCCCCCCCCCGCCCCCCCAACCCAATTTGTTTAGTTTTTTTTTTTACTTTAATGAATTGTTCCCCCTCATCCACAGATTTCAGACACGCTACTTTTCCTGCTATTAAGTACATAGTAGGTGAGTAGATGAGCAATTACAAAAAAGTCAAAGATTGTTAAAGCAACTGCAACAAAAGTAGCGTGTCATTTCATATATTCATGTTTCACTCAGCCATCTTTAAACTGTTATATTTTGTTGCGTATATAGTAGGTGAATACGAACAATTTTTAAAAAAAGTCAACAATTAATTGTTAATGCAACAGATGTCTTTATTTAGACAGTTTTGTAATGTAATATGATCTGATGGTCACACTACAGTATACAGTATATAACTTGGTATAGAACAAATGTCCCTGCTAGAATAGGAATATCTGATAGTTTTCAGGACCATGTACAGTAGTTGCATCTTTACCATCTGTTATTAACCAAACTAAGCGATCCTTCTGGCTTCTGATGTTAACGCTATTCAGAATTATGTCAATAAAAGGACCTCACAATGGGTCGATTGAGTCTGAGAACGATTGGTCTCCACATCCTGCTGGCCAGCGTTCACTTTGTGTTTGCGCACATTTGCGCATTTATTTATTCTTCTCCCATACAGCAGGTGGCAGTATACACCTGCTTGGTTTGTGAGCTGCCATTAAATGCAACGAGAAGAAGAGAATGAATTATAAAAACATGTGCCTTCTTACTCCATCAATTATGGCTGTGTAGGTGTGAGGATGAGATTTCAAAGATGACGACGTTGTGCCTAAACAGCGGTCTATTTCCGTTCTTAAATACGATTGGCTTTAATATCTGATATGATGCTTGCCCGTGCATGCCATATCGTTCTTGCACATGGGTACGGTTCCCGAGCGCGGAACGATTGTGTTCTCAGTGATCAAAGTGCTCCAGACTTCGGGGTGAAGTGTTCTCGGAAACGATCTCAGGACAATAACGTGAGAACAGCCTTAGACAACCGACCTTGTGTGTGTGTGTGTGTGTGTGTGTGTGTGTGTGTGTGTGTGTGTGTGTGTGTGTGTGTGTTTGTGTGTGTGTGTATACCTCCTTGTAGCGCTCCAGCTCTTGCACAAACGTGCGTTCGTAGAAAAGAGCTTGCAGTCGCTCCTGAGCGTAATTGTGGCACAGCTCCTCGAAGGTGGCGCCTCTCTCGCTCTTGGCCTGCCGAGGATTCTGGGAGCCCGGAGTGTCCACGATCAGTACAGAACACAGAGAATGCTTCTGCGTGGTCTTTAAAGCTCTGAGAGGGACAGAAGACAGAATACTTACTGTATGACTTGTCTGATCACTTCCTGGGTAGGAAAATAAGCCTGATAAAGGAAAAAATTACTTTTATTTTAATCCTTTTTTTTTTGTTTTTCAGCTAATTGCTTCGATGTTAACGAGTTTTCCTTTATTTGATTCAATCATTTATTATCGTTATAATCTATTCTCTTCGCTTTCACTGATACTTTCCTCCTGTTTCCTGCTTGTGGTTTAATCTCTTTTCTCTGACCTTGACAATCAACCATGAAAAAAAAAAAAAAAAAAAGTCAGACACTTGATTTTCACCTGTTGATGAGTGAGATCAAAAGTGTGAAGATCTCCGAGTACAAACTGGAAGCCATGGCCTCCAAACACTCCATCGCTGTAGCCTTGGACCCTGCACCCAGCGCGCACACACACACACACACACACAACAACGTTTCATTTCCAGATATTTCAATTGTGCAAATGTTTTTTTTTTTTTTAAACTAATAAAATAAAATAAAAAAGGACTCGAGCAGGAAGTGGAGTCGCAGTGGTGAACGCGCTTTCATCATTTAGATGCGTGCAGCGCCGGCATTAAATCTGAATACGCGCGCTGGGGATGGAGTGACTCAGGCTTGTCGAGAGAAATCAGACCGCGGGTGCCCACACGCGCTCCTCCTGGTACGCGCTAAGCGTTTCTGACATCAGATAAATCTCGCACCCGCAACTAAGATGCAGCGGCGCGTCCGCGCCTTCGGGAGACATCAGGACGTGTCTGAGAAGGCGTAGGTGTGGCCCTGGGTGACAATTCCGGCTCACGCTTGCAATAAGCACGTATTTCGGAGAGAAATACGTGCTTATTGCAAAAACTAACCGCAGGAGCACGCTTCACGCAACTGGCTGTTTAAACAAAGATGAATCGTGTATGCTGCAGGATGCACGGGGCGTATGTTCAAGACTTAAAGGGGATTAGTCGCCTCCCGCGCATGTTCAGGTGTGATAACCTGCACGCGGATCGATATAAAGAACGCACCTGCTGCTGGCTCGCGGAGGAAAAACACGCAGCGCGATTATAAGATTAGTACCTACTGGATTTACGGACGGATGGACGCTCAAACACTTTTAGGCGCGTTTCCCTCCACAGCCTCTATTTTCATCGAATTGGCCGGACGTGCAGATTATTATTTTTTAATACTAATGAATTTCCTACAGCGATCTGTAAATATGCACGACCCTTCAGCACAGCCTCCTATTATCCTGGTTAAACTCTTCCCTGTGGGGTATTACGCTATCACAAAGAGACAAGAGGTGACACGGTTTCTGGCTGCGGCGACTTGATGAGATTTCCACAGCATTAAATGTAACAAGAAACAGACAGAATTCCGGGGCATTCTGTTGTTTAATCGATTAAATGTTGATGCAAGTGTAGATGTAGTAAACGCTAAACAGGGAAAAAGTGCTGAGATTGGACTGAGATTTGGAGCATTTGTAGTCCGAATCAGCTCGTCGTGTTCCTCAAACCATTCTTGGACCATGTTTGCAGTTTGTCAGGGCGCGTTATCCAGCCGAAAGAGGACAATACGGAAGACCGTTAAAGACGAAGGCATAATTGTTTGACATAATCTCCTTGCTTTTCAATACACTGTGTCCATCGTCAACAAGATTTCGTATTCCCTTATTTAAAAAAAAATGATTCAGCCTGAGGCGTGAGTCACAAATGTCCGTTTATGCTCTTCTGAATTGTGTCGGGCACCAGGTACACCCTCACACCACAAAATCTAAAAATTAATGAATCCCTGCACGCTGCTCTTATTTTATGCAACTCACAAGCGGGGCGTCCGGTTTTGCTTGCGCCAAATGATCCGATGTACAGTAAGACGTTCACACCTGCGCGGCAGTGACCGGGGACACAGCAGCCTTGAACGGAAAGCGCTGACGAGTTTTAATATAACCGGAGTGCGGATCATTTTTGCAGCTGATTGGTTCCCTCCACACGCAACAACAACAAGACAACACAAATTTTACATTTTACGCCCTTTTTCAAATGATGCTCAACTGACTTTCAGTCGGCATCAAAAGTATTGGCACCCCGGATGCGAGACCTGAGTGTAGCACGATGAGCGAAGCTGCAGTGTCACTTCTTTATTTTCTTGCTCATTATGGAAAACAATCAAAATGATCATAATATATATTTGGTTGTGATAGTTATAAACTTAATAGCACTGGACTTGGATTAACGCTACAGTATATCCATGCACTATCCATAAAACCTTGTTTTATACCGGAGTGGGATCAGGACTAAAAAGCGTATGAATATAATGGACATCTGTTTTTTTTTTTTATTCTTACAAGAGGAATTCCCTCTCCATGGTTGTGGCTAGTGAATTATTTAATGCATGTGCTCGTGCTTGCCTGTGCTGTCTCCGGAGTCCTCGGCCCCCTGGCGGATGCCGGAGGTTCGTGGCAGCGTTCCCTTGGCCTGGGGTTTGAAGATGGATGACGAGAGCTCTTCCAGAGTGCACCCCAGGAGATACGCCGCTTTCTGAGCCCACTCGTGTCTGGCGAACTGCTTACGGCCAGCTGAGGAACAACCCACACTTCAGGTATTTCAGTATTTTTAGGATTCACTGTACACTTACTGCATTTTCTATTTACATTCATTCGGTTAGGAAAAGCTTTTATGCAAAGTGACAGAATAAACTCGGCGCGCGGGAGCCGACTGTGATACACGAGCTGCCGAGTTTTAACAGAGACAGAGGAACTGAGTGCAGTTCAGAGTGACAGGACATGCTCAGGATTATTAATGGGGGAAAAACAAAAACAAAAACACCAGACCTTGGCCTTCTCTAGAGGCATTTGAAGTTAGACTCCAGGTTGGAAATTCGCTTTTTATGTTTTCTTTTTTAATAGGAACCAATAAAAGTAAAAGCACAAATATTTTCAGATACAACACATTTCCTCAAGATATTAGACTTCTCACACCCCCTGGGGATTCGATTTCTATTATTATTATCAGTAATGCAGATTGATAACTTTTTTGATGAGATTAGTGGGACGTCACATCGTTTGTGGTTCGAGCTTGACCTGAGTAGAGTGCGTTTGTGTTCGCGGCTAAAACAGTTGCTATACGCTTCCATTAATTGAGATCTACAGTATTCTGCTGCTATGGCAATTCTCCCTGTATTAGCCGACAGTGGTAATGTAACTCGGTATACAAATACAAATACGAACTTGCGAATTTTCACCTTAAAAAAGAAAAATTTTGCAAGTAATTTGTCTCCGCATGTGAAGCATTTTCGGCATATGAGCGACCGAGCCGTTCGCGTGTCCAGTCTGTACTTCCGGTCGCCGATCAAAACCTTTTTGTCTCAGGGGAAAGCCAAGCGAAGTGAGTTTACGTTTTCTTTTCGGGGTGGATTCTGGATTCTGTGCGAGATTTAGTGAAGACGTACTGTAGCACCAGGGGTCCCAAAAGTGTTAGCGAGGACAGTAGTAAGAAGAAAACTGAGCCGCTTTCAGTTTGCTTTTTAAACCAGCCGGTGCCGAGACGAATCATAAATTAAGGTTAAGTGAGGTTTAATGTCTATTTATTACATATTTATTTACGTCTTTTATATGCAGAAATATGATGATAGTGTTGGAAATTGGTGATATTAGTAATATTTTTGGATGACTGGAACGGATTATCTGCATTTACATTACTTTCTATGGGGAAATGTGCTTTGCAGTACGACATTTCGTTTTTAAGAACTCGCCTCCAGGAGCAATTACTGTAAATTTGTATGCCGAGGTGACGCTGTACTACGAAGCAAACTGAAGACACGGAGGACTTCTTGGTTAACATCCTGGAAGAAAAAAAAAAAGTGGCTTTTATGTTCTCAAAAGCGTCCTTTTGATTACTCCACGTGTACGTTAATCTCTCAGACTGAAGATCAAACATTTTGGATAGCAGGATTTCTTTTGTGTTTTTTTTCCCCCCTACGTACATGTTTTTGGGATATTCTTCCACTCCAGCACACAGCTTGAGTAACAGAGATACGGAGGAACATCAAACGGAGCGGACACTGTAGGCGATTTATCAGCAGCTTTAATTTGAGCAACGTGGATGCACAATAACGTCACAATGACTAATTAACTGATTTAAAATAAAGCGTGAAAATGCAAAGAGGGAGTGTTTACCTTCATCTGTCTCTGTGGGTTACGGTGCAACATCAGCCGGCATGCAAAGTCAGCATGTGAGTGAAAACATACAGGGTTAGAACAAGACAAATATCACACGCTGCCATCCTGCTGGAGAAACAAATCTCAGAGGGAGGTTATGTTCATATTAACATGCACTCACACTCACACACACACACACGCACACGCATGCATGCATGCATGTGGAAGTTTAGGAAAGGAAACAGGCCTTGTTCTAAATGCATGAGACCCATTAACAGGCTCATTACCGGAATCTCAGTAGAGCGCTGAGTGATGAGGCGCTCGCTTAATGTCATTATTACCATTAACACCCACACGCATTAACCCCGTGTCTCGCTGCACGAGCGAGGCCGAGGATATCGAGACACGCCAGAGCCACGGGGCTGGATTTATAGCCAAGCGATCTCTCGAATGACTCTCCTGCCACAGAGTGGCCATGTATGAGAATGGCACGAGTAAAAAAAAAAAAAAGCTGAATGTAAGTGCTTTATTTCATGCTCTTAGGGTGACACTTTCTATAAAGCCAATATACACACTATTATAAAGCATCATCATAATGGTATACCAAAGTATTACTGTATATTTAAATGATTCACGCAAGCATGATTATGCATAAAGCCTGGCCAATTTTTGTGCCAATTTTTCGGCTAAATAGTGCACGCATCGTTGATCTGGACTCTGTAGAAAGTGTAAATGTTTTGCTCATTAAAAAAAAAAAAAAAATCAATTAAGAAAGAAGAACGAAGTGGAAGGAGAAAAACAACTCTGGAAAGCGCTGACAGACAGAAGAGTGATGGAGACGTTCATTACCGCTTTCGTCTACGAGCGAGACTGCACAAGGGGGGCAACATTAGACAAAAACGAGCGTCAAACGAGCTACTGGGAATAAACACATCGGCAGCCATTAGTGCTCAGTCAGTAATCATTACTGCACTACGGAAAGGACGCGGAGCAATTAGTCAACGTTAACTTCAATAGACGACTCAGTTCGTCGATCATTCCCGCGCCAGTCTAACAACCCCCTCCGAGGGCCGTTACACCAGCCGCGATGATATTTCATCATATTATATACTTCCCTATGCTTTTCAGAATTGTAGAAATGTCTGCCGGGATTTAATTTGATCATGTCAGAAAGTCAAGAAGAAACAAAACAAACGTCGAGCCGTTACCTTTAGTGGCTCCTGCGGCTCCTAGATGGTAGATGGCGCCCAAGACCAGCCAGAAGGTCTTCTGCTCTTCTGTGGAGATGTTCAACACTTTCATTGCAGCCTGGAGTTTAGCGAACTGCTGAGCAGCCTTTTGTTTCTCTTCAGGCTGCAAACGAAAAACACACAGCATGTGAGGATGTGCATACAATGTCTAGATGAGATGATTTTATTTCATAAGTGGAGGGTGCGCTCGCCTTGGAGTGAGGCAGGATCCCGAAGGCGCTGTTCTCGGCAAAGTGGTTGAAATGCAGCTCGGTTCTGCACACACACACACACACACACACACACACACACACACACACACACACACAGACACACAGACACACAGACACACAGACACACAGACACACACCGAAGCAGCGGGGTTAGAGAGAGAAGTAAAAACGCTGGAAGCTACTGTTGCAGCATGAGACGAACAAAAAAACGAAAAAAGGTTAGCGCGGGAACTTGGATTTCCTAAAGTGGAAATGTTTTTGGGTGGCCAAGTAGGGAAATAAAAATGAATACGAGAACTAGAAGAGGAAAACTGATAGTTTGCAAACTAGGAAACGTAAATACAGCATATACGATGCAGTGTTCAAGTCAAACCGGGACTTGTGATGACAAATCTCGTGAACGAAGGCGGAAAAACCGAACGACTTCAAGCACAGTGCGGTGATGAGACTCTTAGCTGCAGGTAAACATTTAAATGGTGCAAACATTTTAAAGAAGGCGGTACATCCCCGTGAATGACGATCTCAGACTGCTCTCAGAAAAACAAAAAAAAACCTGGTTTGTTCACCAAAGGCATTTTGTTTTTGCACGGTCTTGCCGCATCTCTCGGACGCTCCTGTCCTGTCCTCTCTCTCTCTCTCTCTCTCTCTCTCTGAGCTACTTCCACACGTCTGGGCCGTTAAAGGAGTTCCCGGGAGGCCGGCGTTTCAGACGTGAAGCAGGCGGTTCCATCACTTCTCTGGCGTCCGTGGAAAACAAGCACCTTGATGGTATCCAAGCGCTAGGAGAATTAGTCGCAGGGGATTATAGAGAGAAAGAAACAAAGGGAGTTTTTACTCACATCACTGTGTGCTGTTCTGTACGATCAAAAGTCCCGGGTTGATTTGAACGCTGATTGTACACAAACATAAAAGTTTTTCTAACCCAGTTACCTTTCGTCTCCTTGCAAGGAACGTCTATTGTTTAAATGATATACTGAAACATGGTTCTCTGGTACGACCGCTGTGAGTGTACGTCGTCCTGGCGGAGACGCTTTGATCTTTTTTTTTATTTTTTATCTTTCTACAGTAACACTACTGAGAAAGCTTTCTTTATTTTTAAATTCTACACAAAACCATCAGGAGATGCCTCGAGAAACCTTTACACGGAGCTAGACAAAGGTTATTGCGGATAGAACAATTTCATGAGGAGGTTTTACAAATCCTTACTGTAGCTGTTGTGTTTTATGTAAACGCTTGAATGATTCCAAATGGTGACAAACCCAATAGTGAAGAACCTTTTAGGGAAACAGATGCAACAGTTTTGCTTTCTTTCTTTCTTTTTTTTTTCTAGGGACAAAGAAGTTGTAAATGGTTCAATTTCAAATGGATAATTGCTCTTTTTTCATACAAACGCTCTGCTCAAAGTCTTCTATTGAAGTGTTTAACGCGGAATCATTAATTGCTTATAAAAGCGTATATTCTTAAATATTAATAATAATAATAATAATAATAATAATATTGAGTCCTTGTTAATGTTAATGCGTCCACATTTCTGTTAGAATTCTCCAAGCAAAGAGAAAGCCGGTTTCTAGTTTCGTGGTTCTACCTAATATCATAAAGAGGAACAAAGTAGGAACTAATGGGAGATTTTTGAAGCCCTAAAATCTCTTGAGAAATCATGTAGAGATTTGTGTTGTGCATATCATGTAAGGATCAAAGGAGAGATCATCAAAGGAGAGATCGTGTTCTGTTAGCAACAAAAAGAATAAAATGTACTCGTAAACCCTCTGTTATGAAGTTCCACAAATGAGGGACAATCCGGAGAGCTCAAGACACCTTAGGCATCTTAGGATTTTTTATTTTTTTTCTAAGAGCGCAAAAGTATCTGACCGAATTTTGTGTAATACTCTACAACCTTGTGCAATCTTTAATCTCTAGAAACTCGACTGAGAAACTGCACACAGACTCGACCGTCCTGCTTGCGTCTTACTTGAGAGAAGCGTCCGCTCCTGCCATCATGTAATAGAAAATGTTGAAGGTGGATTCGGCTTCCGGGTGCCGCGTCACCCTCGACTTCTCCAGCAGCATCGTCTGCGGGACGAGAAGATACGCGTGAGAGATCGCCTCTCGTAGTCGGACGTGCGTTGAGTCACGATCCGGCCCGTACCTGGATTGAAGCGGAAGCCACCTGACCGGCCTGGTCAAAGTCCAGAGAGACGATGTGGGAGAATCGGCTGGCGTTCCCGTTCATGGACGTGCCGGAGTTCCCGAACGCCTCGAGGATGGTGTAGACGGCCTGCCACTTTTCAGCTGGAGGGGAAAAATAAATAAATAAAAAGATTGATTTAATTGTCTACATGCAACCAAGTCTTGTACGATGAATGGAAATACAATGAATGCGATTCCAAAAAGAAATTCCCACTATGTTGCCATGTAATTATTTTACAACAGTCATGGTTCGGCAGCTTTTCAGCACTAGGGACTCTCGACTCTCCTTTTCCCGTGTTCCTCGTCCTCCCTCACCTGAGTACACCTTGCTGTTGCTGCCTGCGATGGTCACCAGGTACTGCACCAGGTGTTGGCAGTTGGAGGTTTTCCCGCTGCCGCTTTTCCCCAGCAGAACGATGGACTGGTCCTGGCGTGTGGTCAGAAGTTTCCGGTACGCTGCCTGTGCCACGCCGTATATGTGCGGTGCCGTGTCCTCTCTGCGGCAGCCTTTGAACATGTGCATCACCTGGGAAACGAAACAAAGACGGGTTTACTTTTTCCATTTCTTTCCATCAGTAGTTCATTTCTACTCGCTCTTACACACTTCACCCTCTCACCTTCTCCGAGTACATGGACGGCGCACTGACAGGGTTGATGACCACTATGTTGGACCCAGCGTACGTGTGGACGAGGTTTCCTCCGTAGCGCTGACGCAGGGTGTGCATGACGCTGGACTCGTTCAGGTAGAGCAGAGAGGACAGGTCCTCCACGCGGTCAGAGGACGGAGGGTTCGCCTTGGGCGCAAAAGAAGCGACAAATGTCCGTCAATGAAAGCTAGCAATTTTTTTTGTCCTTTCAGGAATTATCGTAGGATATAAAAGTTGCTTTTAAAAAGAAATAATGAGGTGATGTACAGTACAAGATTAGGACGAATTCAGAGAAGCACACACTCGCAGATATGGGATTTAATGACTCGCATATTAAAAGGTCCCATATTTTAGTATTTCTTTAACAAGTTAACACAGGTCTCAGACCTCCCTCAAAGTGTGTGTTAGCGTCTCAGTGTCTATGTAAGTGAGCGTCTACCAACCAAGGCATGTCTCCTCCGAAGTACAGCAAACCGAAGCAACAACCCAGGGGAGGAGTTTCCCTTGTATGAGGTCACATTAGGGGGAAAAATATATTCGGCTTGTTTCAAATCGAGCCAATACAACAATGTTTTTGGAAATGTATTTTCCTTCATGGTTTTTTTGTTTGTACGCACACACGCACATATACACACACGCACATATACACACACGCACATATACACACACGCACACGCGCACACGCACACGCATACACACACACATACACACACGCATACACACACATACACACACACATACACACACACATACACACACACATACACACACATACACGCACACACATACACACACACACACACACACACACACGCACACACACATACACGCATACACACATACACGCATACACACATACACGCATACACACACACATACACACACACACATACACACACACACATACACACACACACATACTACACACACATACACACTACACACACATACACACTACACACACATACACACTACACACACATACACACACACATACACACACACACACACATACACACACACACACACATACACACACACACACACATACACACACACACACACATACACACACACACACACACATACACACACACACACACACACACACAAGATTTTGGATTAGGACATAGGACTAACTAATTTTTCCATTTTTGCACATTGCATATTTATGGACACTTATGCTCACTGCACATCGGCACACTCGCGGACACTCACACTCACTATTCAGGCACCTTCTCACACACCCTGGACATTTCTATTTAATTTCATTTTCGCGCCTTATGGACATTATGGACATGCGCACATCTGCACATTCATGCACATTTGCACACCCAGTTTCTTTTTAGTGTACAAATCCAGTTTTTTTTTTCAATGTACATAATGTGTATATTTATACTTACAACAAAGGTTTACAGCTAAGGTTTTCCTATAGTTTTCTATATTTACTACATTGTATAGTCTTTATATTTTTTTTCCATTTTCAATAGCGATGTTTTTCTATAGCTAAGTTCTATTTCTTAATTTATTCCATAATTATTATTATTATTATTTACTTTAAGGTCACAGGGAGTCAGTGCATTTCACTGCATATCGTACTGTGTATGAGACTTGAATTTGCGATTCTCTAAAAATCAGGGGTAGCTCACTACGGAAGGTCCCAGGTTCAAACCCCACAGCCATTGTTGCCACTGTTGGGCCCTTCAGCTCAGATGTATAATGAGATAAAAATGTAAGTCGCTCTGCATAAGAGCGTGTGCCGAACTGCCGTAATGTAGATGTAAAAGTGAAAATAAGGTTCATTTCTTATAAAAGGGGGCGTGTTTAAGATCCATCACCTTCTCGACATCGTCCTCGTCCACGTCCAGAATGGTGCCGTCACGATCCAGCCTGATCTTCACCTTCCCCTCTGGAATGCTTCCCTCCTCCGACTTCAGCTGGGTCGCTGCGGAAACACAGAAAGGCAGGTCTGAGCTGAGAGGCTCGGTGTACAGTACACGCGCGCACACACACACACACTTCTCTTGTTTGGGTTTGTATATAGAAATGAATTTTTAATGAAACACGGGACATTTACAAGCTGGCGCAGGGAGCAGATGGAGTTGGAGCGCTTGGGCGTTACATTTGTACATTTAAACGTCTCGAATTTCATTCCTCCGGATTAGGATTTTGAAATGATGTGACCTGATGTATAGTTTTCTTTTTTTTGTCGACAAACCTTTTATACCAGTTTTATCACGGATCATGGACATGAATCAACACCTTACAATGACCGGGATTCAAAAATCCAGCAGCGCTGTGCGCTGACCGCTGAATCAGGAGGACAATAAGAGCTCCAGCGGAGAGAGAAATCTCTCGGATGAGCGAGTCGACGAAGCTACTGTTTGACGGATCATCTCATCATCTCTCCGGCTCGGGTTTCAGCACGCAGAACGTCAGCTTACCTAAAGAAAAGCCGTCTTTGTGCACCAGCCATACTTTCTCCGTCCCGAACCAGGCTCGTTCTGCGGCTATCTGCTCCTCGGTCTTCACCTGCACGAGAGGAGAGAGTCAGAGAGGAATCAGGAAATGTGCGGCGACGTACAAAACCTTATCTTACCATGGCCAGGGCTCACGACTACACCGCACTACAGAGCTGTATGAAGGACCAGCTGCGTACCGTTTGAACTTTACCATAGCAGGAAGGACGACGGGTAACATAATCATCACACACACGCGCGCGCACACAAACTGAGGGTGGGCGAGTGTTAAAGTGTGAAGTGAAACCCGTGGCTGAGTGCAGCAGTTTCACAATCGGCGTCTGTTCCTCTTTTGCAAGTCTGCAACACTTCATTTCGGCTGTCTGGATCCGGGTGACGAATTCGACGTCCGAATGCAGGTTCAACACTACAAAACACATGCTGAGGAAAAGCCTCGCATCCACTCAGTTTAGCCTAGTGTGTTAAATTAAGACACTGCAAACGTGAATCTAAAGCGTTAAAGAGTGCGATCTACAGAAAACAAAGCAGAGAGGATCGGGTTGTTATTCTTAACACGAGACACGTTTCTGTTACACTCTTAACATCTAACACACGACTTTGTTCAGACCTTGGGTGGTAAAGCGGCGTCATGGGCCGCCTGCAGGACAGCCACGGGGTCGGCGTCCACCTTCACCTGGGGCGAGATGGTGAAGGGTTCATGAGCTACAGTAGATCAGATGCCACTTTCAAGTACGTGAACAAAACGCAAAGCTTTAGATGAAGGCGAGAAGCTGCTTTTGGTTAAACGGCAATTTAATAAAGCATGCAACAAAACAAACAAACAAACAAAACAAAAAAAACCTGCACATTTAATCCATTTGGTGATTTGAGGCATTTTATCGAAGTAGCTTGCAAGCAGTAGAGGACTACATGAAAAGACGAGTTCAGTTTTGATGTGGAGCTCGTGAATACAGTGAAGCTTTGGCAAGCCAAAAAAAAAAAAAAATACAAAATTAAAAAGCTTGTACTGCGCCGAGCTCGCGCTGTCGCCGGGTTTTAGTTAAAGGTCCATGTGTCAGGATTTAATCTCAATAAGAGACACGATAGGGAGTGTTACAGGACACTGAGGAAGGAGGATCGGTCATGACGAGGAGATAAATGTTCGAGGAGAAAAGCATGGATGTGGACAGGCTGAGAGAGAGAGAGAGAGAGAGAGAGAGAGAGAGAGAGCTGACAGAAACTCCGCCCTCCACTGTTACCCCAAGAATGAAAATCGTATTAAGGACAATGCTAATTATGCAATTTATTCAAAAACATATCAAATGTAATTATTGTATACCTTGATGTGTTTAACCACATAATGAAATAAATAAATAAATAAATAAATAAAACACTTTATAAAATATCTATTTAAACTCCCACTTAATTTCCACACTTAAGTTTCTATATTTGTACAGAATAATTTCTTCTTCATATTTGTACAGCTAGGTTGTCTTACATTTTTCTTACTGTATATTGTATATTTTGTCTTCTATAGCTAAATCTAAATTTTTCTATTTTATTTTTAATTTTTTTATTTGTATTTATTTCCTATTAATAATCTTCTATTTTAAGGTCACGGGAGGTCATTTAAGTATTTCACTGTGTATGACTGTGTATGTGTAAAATAAAAATGTTCATTTGAAATGTATAAACTTATTTGATACAGGGGAAATAAAATGCAATGAAATTCCAGGAATTTGAGAATTTGGGAATAATAAATAAATAAATGAATGAATAAATGAAGGTTTGCGGGTGGACGTTGAAACTCAATAAAGTTTTATTTAAAACAGATTTTCCTGGATCAGAATGTATTAATGCAGAATAACTAGGTGTGTACGTGTTCACTACGAATCAGTCTTTTAACCATACAAGGTCTTTTTTCTTTTGGATCAGAGAGAGAGAGAGAGAGAGAGAGAGAACTGACAGAAACTCCATCCTCCTCTGTTATTCCAAGGATGAAAATCGTATTAAGGATAGAATTAAAATTATATATATGATGAAAATGCATATTAGTTCGAAAAAAAAAAAAAATCTTATTCTGATTTTCTAAAAAAAAACAAAAAAACAATAGTCATAGAATACTTAATGATAATAATAGCTTGATTAGAAAAATGGTATTTAATGTTGACATCCTGTAGCTAATTATGCAACTGTTATATGATGGCTATAAGATAACATATCCAAAAGCAGTCAAATGAAATTATTGTTGAAATGTTTCCTGAAAATGAGCGACTTACTGTACACTGATTCTATATTAAAGATATTCTACATAACTGGACATTTTTTAAAAAAACTTTAACTAAAGACTAAAATTAGCCTATTAGCTACAGGGTGTCATGGGTGCACCAGGGACGGGCGTGCATCCAAATCTTTTTGCGCTCCTCGGGAAAGCCGCTTAAGGACTGCACGAGCTGCTCCGGCACTTTCAGTTTCATTTGGAGCCAGTCGTCATGAACCAGCCACCGCATTTGACTTGGGCCTTGATCTGTGGCCGCCTCACCTAAGGAGGACGAGACGGGGCCGACTGGGCGCGACTACAAACGTGCCGGTGAGGAGCCTGTGAGGGCCGCTGTCCGCGCCATTCCACACTCCACCACCCTGCTGACGCCATCTGCTGCCAGACGAGTGCCTACATGCCAGCCGGGCACTGCGTCCGGACCTGCACGTGCACATCCTCACTCTTTTCCTCCCTCTCTCTCTTTCCTTCCTCCCTCCTTCTCTCGCTTTCCTAATAAAACGACCCTTTTCCCGCAAGACCCCAGCTCGTGTCAATGTCTCTGTGAGGCGCCCCGAGTTAAAGATCTTACAAGGGGGGGAAATGGTAATGAAACTCCAGGGATTTGAGAATGAAAAAAGGAAACGTTTCTGGCTGGATGTGGAAAAGTAATAGAGTTTGATCCAGGAAACGGATTCCAGGATCAGGATGTAGTAATGCAGGATAAACCAAGGTGTGTACGTGTTCTCTATGAATCAGTCTTTTGGATCAGTTAGAGAGAGAGAGAGAGTGTGTGTGTTGAGAGACAGAGAGAGAGAGAGAGAGCCCCGAGCGGCTGAGATTGCTGTTAGCACAACACACACACTTACGCAAACTTTCAGTAAGGCTGAGATTGGATAAGGTGGGGTTTTCCAATAACAAACAATACACATAAGGAATAAATTGTGTGAGTGTGAGTGTGTGTGTGTGTGTGTGTGTGTGTGTCACGAGAAATGGATCCTTTTCGTTTCCACTTAAGAATTATGCAGACCACGATCAACACGGGTTTTACAATGACAGCAAACTTTAGACACCAAACTCGTGACAGTCTCTCAGTCAAAAGGAAACCGGAGCGCGATGATAATACTGATAACAGGAATAACAGTAATAATAGAAAAAGGATCTGGAGAACTGGAAAAATCCTGACACTGCGGGAAATACCGGACGAGCCTGAGGGAGGAAACGGACAATGAGCAGGAGCACAAACGCACAAGCCAGATTCAGGGACGGTGGAAATGAAGCCTTCAGAACGTGAGGCTCCATTCCAGAGGTGGCGGAGACGTCCTGTACTAAAGCCCTTATAATGAAATTTTTTTTTTGTATAATTCTAAAAACAGCACTATGATCGATCTCCTCCTTATTGATATATTTTACTCAGTGTCTCATTGTCTTTAAATCAGTGGAGAAAAAAAGAAGAAACAAGCATGATCCAATCAGTGCAGAATGAAGGATCGGATCTGCAGAACTTTGGGGTGGACTCGTCCCTATTGCCAACATGACAGGTTTAAGCCGATGTAGCATTTGGTTCTGGTTTTTTTTTTTTCCACTTAACGGCTTTGATAATCTCAATGATCCTGTAAGAATATTTGGTTTAAAAAAAAAAAAAAAAGCAAAACACACACATAGGGAGCTTTAAAAATGCTAATGCTACAGTACTAATGCAGCCTCTTTCTAGGTGGTGCTGTGTCCATGCTACTGTACGTACACACACACACACTCCACTCATGCTCTCATTACCGAAATACAGCCTGATTAACGACTCCGGATAATTTTAGCATCTGATCTGACCCAGGTTCGAGCCCCTCCCCGGGGAATCTAAACGGACAGTGAGTTGGGACACTGACGCAGAGATGGTGGAGTGTGTGTGTGTGTGTGTGTGTGTGTGTGTGTGTGTGTGTGTGTGTGTGTGTGAGAGAGTGTGTGCGTGTTGGAGACAGACCACCTGTCGCGCTGGAAGCAAAGCACAGACAAGCTGAAAAGAGTGAGAGAAAGAAAACAGGGTTACGAGTTTGTCCACAGTGAGGACGTCCTCCAGACGCTTGTGATTCTCCTCGGTGGGGACCGGTGGGGTTTTCTGCAGATGAAAGCGACAAGGAAAGCCACCGGGAGAAGAAAGAGGACAGGTATACAGTACGCTGCTACACTTGCATACTACAAGTAGTACAAGTGTGCTGCCTTCTATAAACAGCCATCACATGCTCACATCCTTCACACACACACACACACACACACACACACACACACACACACACACACACACACACACACACGGATGCACTAGGACACACACCTGTTGGGTGACAGCAGTAGCCCCACAGATGGGCTTCCCAGCTGGTGCAGGGGACCGAGATCCTGCCTTTACCTTCAGAGTGACACACAACATGATACACAGCCAAGTGGGCATGAGGAAGCGTGAATGAATACGACAACACAGACACACACGGGAAATGAAAACATGCAACCACGGCATGCACACAGCGCGGCGCTGCTCCTTAAACAGGCATCACACGACCAGATACTGTAGATAGATAGAAATTTTACTGATCCTGAAGAATATCAGCAAAAATACCTTAAAACTCCATATGACGAATGTTTCTTTTCCTCTGGAAGCCACAAGCGCACTGTGTTTCTGTCTTAAACTCAGCTACATGGTATAGAAGACTAGCGTAAGTACCAGCCGGTGACAGGAAAAGAGTTGGTAGAAAGAGTTAAAAGGTTAAAGCTAAAAATAATCTGATGAGCTTTAATGTAATTAGTGATATTATTATTATTTCAGGTTGAAGCCCACAAGTCCTACATGTCTGTCTGTCTTTCTGTACAGCCGAACTTATTAATACAAAGAGATAACATTTTGTAAGGTTGAGTAGCTTATGCCTTGTTTACACTCCCTGTTTGGTAATCGGAGAGTGAATCACAAATGAGAAATCGAAAGCGTAGATAACAGATAAAGATTTTTTTCCTGATTTTCTTCCTAATTTAGTCGTGTCCAATTCCTCCCGATCACTAGGGGGCGCTCCCACCGTCGGGGGCGGAGCAACACACTAGGAGGACAGCGCTATTCGCTCCTTCCGCTTGCGCGAGCTCACAGACGCCCTGATTGGCTGTAGAGCCGTGATTAATGTGGGAGCACTAAGTACCTCTCATCCCTCCCCTCTGAGAGAGCTCGGCCAATCAGCTCTCACTAGACCTCCGGCTGCGAGAGGTTACAGCACCACCCGGGATTCGAACTAGCGATCTCCGGATGATAGGGCGAGCGCTTTAACCACTGCGCCACTCGGAGGCCCTGATGGGTTTCTTAAGGGTGACAGGACTAGAAAAGAGGATTTAAACTAAAAAGAAGATGAGGGGAGACCAAGACCAGAAGGTGGTGGTAATGCAACATAGTGGATGCCAAACGCTTATAAACACCATGAAGACGGGAAGAAATCTTCTTGGTCAATACAAAAATAGAAAATGGACAAAAAAAATTGAGGAAGAGGACAAGGAAAAAAAATATTTGGTGGATTTCTTAAGGGCAACAGGACTAGGTCAAGACCAGAAGGTGGCGGTGATGCAACATAGTGGATGCCAACTGTTTTATGTTATATGTAAATACCACGATGACAAGACACCCCATCTGAATGTCTAATTATGAAAAAGGGAATTTCGCATAATAGGTTCCCTTAATACGTAGTTATATAATAAGTAGTTCTATTACATGACTGTGAAGTAGAACTGTTTCAAATTCTTGTTTCAAAAATACAATATTTTAAAAATTTTT
Source organism: Clarias fuscus (assembly GCA_030347435.1). Lineage (NCBI taxonomy): Eukaryota > Metazoa > Chordata > Actinopteri > Siluriformes > Clariidae > Clarias > Clarias fuscus. The sequence continues at coordinate 5,280,582 of CM059223.1, read as the reverse complement.
ATAATAAAATGGCTTTATAATATACTTCGAAATTTCAGATGTTTGTACCCATGGCGTTGTTTGGATCAATTCCAAAATCTAATCAGTTTATCTTCTGGTTACAGCAATAATTCAAACCCTTAAATTCAACCATTCATTCTTAAGTTCACGCTAAGAGTTACGCTAAAAGTAATCTGGCATTGCTGGATAGATGTTTGCATTCACTAACATCCTGAACACATCATGCCACATCATCTAGTAACTGTTAGGGCAAGTGATACTAAAACATTCCTAACTGATGAAACAGAATAAATTACTTGATGGTTAGAATCCCTGCTAATAGGGTTAATAAGGTTTAAAAGCAGATAGTTACAAATTAGTTCTGAAATTACTATTGGCTCACCGAAATCAACAACGTGCTTTAATCATACTGTTGGTTTAGAACCCATGCCACTGGGTTAACGTCACATCAGTCAGGTGAGCTGTGTTAGTGCTTCACACGTCACATGCCTTCTGTACCTCAGGTTTCCGGACTGCAATAGGCCGCTGAGCAGGAATAAAACCTGCAGGGGGTGCTAGAGGATCCACTCTGGGTCTGGGGATGAACCCTGCCACCGGGGCGAAGGGGTCTCGCTTTGGGGCAGGCACAAACCCAACAGGTGGTGCTAAGGGGTCTGGCTTAGGAGGTGGACTAAAGCCAAAAGGTGGAGCAAGAGGGTTGTGTTTGGGGATCAAACCAGGAGGTGGAGCTAATGGGTCTGGTTTAGTTCTCGGGATGGACTCAGACGATGAGTTCACAGGATCTGGTTTAGGAGTGGTGTCGGATTTAACCATAACAGGGGCAGGAGAAGGAGGACAGGGGGTGTTCTCCGGGGATTCTTGTTTTGCCTCCTCTGCTGGTTTTGGACTTCCATCATTCTCCCTAGCTTCTCTTCCAACTCTTGAACGAGCACGGCGTTCTTTGGTCCTCCCACGCCCCATAAGACTGGTGAGCCCCGCCGAAATATCGTCATCATGAGATCCTGAAGTGAAGGGTTTACTGGATTTGGGAACCGAGGTGGCTGTAGAGGCAGGTTTGTTGGGCACAGGGGTAGGTGGAGGTTCTTCTTTAACCCTGCTCACAACCCTGCGTCCTTGGCTTTGGACACTAATGGGGCTATTGCTTCTTGGCTCTGAGGGAGGATCATGCGTGGCTCCACCACCGCCTCCATTCACCACAGACTGAGACTGAGCACTCATGCTGCTCTCACTGTCTGACTGCACACACAAATGTATACACAGTTTGAGGGGAAACGAAACTGGTAGTAAAAAAAAAGATTTGTTGGACAAGAAATCGAGAAATTACTAGGCAAAATAATGGGAATTTATGGGGCAACTTTTTGAAAGACTGACTAAAGTATTTATCGCAAGATCACAGACTTCGGGCAGCTATTTGTTTGAACAACCACTTCCATCCAAACCCCCTTATTATTTACAACAATTTTGGCTTGCCTTCCAGGATTACAGCTTGGATGCCGATTTTTCTTTTCCATTACTTCACTAATCCACTCCTTACTAACCTTTACAATGCTACTCCAGACACCTCAGACATCCACATCAAGACAGGAAAGCAATGCCATACACATCACTTAGTGCACTGCAATGCAACACTGGCATCATTCCCTGAAATCTGACTGTCTGGAGTTCACCACAGAGGAAACTGGACCATGTCCAGCACCCGTGATGCAAACATCTGAAATACTCCACATCATCACATTCCTAGTCGTCATTACTAACCAAAGGAACAACAAGGGGGAAAAAAAAAGATCTGTCTATACTCAGAGATGTGAGAGAATCTCAGGCTTGTTTAGCCCTGTCCAGAGACAGACCTTCATATCGATCCTGAAGGTGATGGTGCTAGTCCTCTTCCAGTGTGGAGTAGAATCCATCACTCCTCTGAAAGCAGAAGCGTCTCGAACAGGCTCCAGGTCTGAACCCATCTCCACAAGACCTGCCGCGCACACAGTCTCACATGCTCCCCGCTTTCTTCTGACCCATCCTGCCTTCAAACTATTTCCGTCTATATCATCACGGTCCTGCTTTTTTTTTTTCCCTCTCCTCCCTTTCTCTATTTGCCTTCTGGATTTCCCGAAGTCCCTCCCACTCGTGGTGTGGCCAGGATTGGTGGAAAGAGGAGGGATGGATGTGTCTGTCAGCAGACCATGCTGCCCGGCTTAGAGGATCACGTGTGCTGATGCTCTGAGGGGAAATAAATCTGCGAACACGGGCCACGGCAGCAGCAGCAGCATCGCTGAGGTGAGTTTAAAGGGAAAGCACTGCATTCTGATCTCTTTAACACAAGGAAACTGCTAGCTTCACGCAGTACTTACAGATAACCACTTTGTAGGAGCTTAGAACTGAAATGGCCCTTTCATTCACAATAAAGCCTTTATAATCTTCTTTTTTTTTCTCCTTCCATTACAAACATAACCTTTTCCATTAATGCCTTCCAAACAGAAGCTACTCCAAAGCCTGATTATATAAGAGAAGCCAAGACAGGCAAGCAGCCAAAATAAATGAGAAACAGCAGCTTCTTTCTACATTCCACCAAACAGACGGGAATAATCCTACCACGCCGAGTATTATGTCGTGCAATTTTATAATAACCAGAAGAGCCAGCATATTTTCTGGAACGAATAATAGCCGGTTAGCCTGACGGAAACATTCAGCCATCTGAAATCTGTGATCAGTCCATCAAGAGCATCCAGGAGGTCTGTTAATAAGGTTATTGCGCCTATACATAATGTCAACTGTACCGTACATAATGACGATGGTGTTAGAAATGGATTCTGTGACCGGAAATATTTTAATACACTGACAAATTACGCTGCCTGGCCAAAAGAGTTGCCATTTGGCCTCCGAGTGGCGCAGTGGTAAAGTGCTAGTTCGCGCGAGTTCGATTTCCGGGCGATGCTGTAACCTCTCGCAGACAGAGGTCTAGAGAGAGCTGATTGGCCGAGCTCTCTCAGAGGGGAGGGATGAGAGGTACTTAATTAATCACGGCTCTGCAGCCAATCAGGGCCGTCTGTGAGCAGTTCAAAAAGCTGCGGTCGGCTGGCGTCACGTGGTTTGGAGGAAACACGTGATAGTCTTCAGCCCTCAAGACTGAGTGGTAGTAGTAGCCTTAATGTGGGAGCGCCCCCTAGTGACAGGGAGGAATTGGACGCGACTAATAAATAAATAAATAAATAAAAAAGTTGCCATTTTTAAAGGGTCAAAATATTGTACCGTTCAACACATTATCAAAACCTGGAAGGGTAGTGCTGAACCGTCAAAAAAATCATGAATGAATCATGAACTCACAGGATTTGGACTAAACAGCTGTGAAAACCACTTATCAGTGAGACTAATCAGGAAAAAAGATGTCTTCAGTTTGTTAGGAAGCATAAAGATTGGAATTTGGAGCGATGGAAAAAGGTCATGTGACCTGATGAGTCCGAATTGAGTCTATTCCAGAGCGATAGGCGTGTCAGGGTAAGAAGGGAAGAGCATGAGGCGATGCACCCATCATGCATAGTGTCCATTGTACAAGAGGTAGTGTTATGATCTGAGGTTGATCTGTGTGTTTTTTGGCCAGGCAGTGTATTATAGACACATTTAAATAAAGAATGCACCAACATTTCAGATCTGGACATCAGCTAAAGGAGTTCCTGGCTGTCAAAAGTTTGTGATCCCCTACTTTCAACTCTGGCATTATCTTCCTAAGTACTAATGTTCATCACTTACATTTGAGTTTTTGGATCCTGGCGTGTTTTCATCTTTTACCTAGAGAAACGCAGGTCAAAATGGTGCAAAAGGTTAGACCCAGACTGAGGATAGATGAATGTCTTTCTTCAGTGCAGGACGATAGGATGTGAAGTGTGTAACTCGGATCATTCTAGCACTACACAGCTGCCTAAAAGCTTAGTCGTTTAATTTACGAATGAGATGAAATTATCAGATGGAAAAATGTCCTCAACAAGATCTGCTTTAGATTTCTGAATCTGATGACTAGTATTTTTTTATATATATACAGTAATAAACCAAACACTGAGGTTGGATCAACACCTCTATCATCAACATCTAAAACTACACATTCTGCTGTTTTTAGCAAAACAGACGCAGCGAAAAAGAAGAAAAAAAGACAGAGATGAAACTCCACTTCCCTTTTTTTCCCAGAATGAAAAGCGCGATGAGAAAGCCATGGAGGCAGCGCCGTGGTCATGGGCCGTGCAGAGAGAGCGCAGCAGTGGAAAGAGGGAGGAAAAAGAGCTGTGATGGAAAAAGAAAGAGAAAAAGAAAGACGTTGTAAAAGAACGGGCTGAGCAGATGAGATGGAGCACTGATGCGACAGGTGTTTCACAGCTGGCGGATCCTCGGAGTGAAACAGCTGGACAGGTGGGCTATGGAGTGTGGGATGAAATGATCAGCTGGGGAGAGGCAGAGAGAGAAACATGAGAGAAAAGGCAGAATGAGACATTTAGGAAGGCAGCTTGGCGAATCATTCAAACTGGGTTTGAACTGGTTGCTGAGAGTGTTGGCATGCAAGAGTGCACAGCATTAAACCTGAGCCTGGACGGGGGAACGGGGGGGGGGGGGACGTCCTGAACTAGGGTGAGACACTTTAACTTTACATGATATATTAGAGCAGTTGTGGTGTGTAGCGGCGAGTGCAGTGGATGATTTCTTTTTATTTTCATGCACTTTTATTGTTTAGTTAGTTTCGATTCAATAATTAGGCTAACTGACAAATATACAATACAGTTCCAGATGTACTGTACATTATGGTGCAAAAGTCCCCGTATTTCTTCATATTAAATCAAAATTTTATTAAATGATGTAGATTAAATGAAAGAAATGGGAACAAATGTTTTACTGTGACTGCAAGGCGCTCCAAAAATCCAGTTTAAAAACTGGTTGTTCATGGAACGACCTCAGCAGCGACCTCATCTCCCCTCTCGTCTGTTCTGTACCCCTCAGCATTCAGCATCAGCTGTGTACTAATCACCATCCTGATCATCTGTCAGCATCTGCACCGCTTTCTCACTGATTCTTGTCACAAGTTGGATGATTTTTTTAATTTTTTTTTTAAAGCTTGAATGATTTATACTGTAGGTCACTGTGTGGCTTAACAAACAAAAAAACGTTCCTGAAAATGAGAGGCTTTCAGGAAGCCTGGAGAACTATTCATCAAGATATGAAGGTCTGGATCTTTGGAAGCAAAATGTGAAGAAACTGTAGATTTGAAATGTATAAAATTGCTACATTGCTCTTACTCTTATATATACGAGAGCATCGTATATTAGTACAGACCAAAAGTTTGGACACACCCCTTCTCATTCAAAGAGTTTGAATTTGTATTATGGCAAGAAAAAAGCAGCTAAGTGAAGAAAAACGAGTTACTTTAAGAAATGAAGGTCAGTCAGTCGGAAAAATTGGGAAAACTTTGAAAGTGTCCCCGAGTGCAGTCGCAAAAAGCATCGAGCGCTACAAAGAAACCGGCTGACATGCGGACCACCCCGGGAAAGGAAGACCGAGAGTCGCCTCTGCTGCGGAGGATAAGTTCATCCGAGTCACCAGCCTCAGAAATCGCAGGTTAACAGCAGCTCAGATCAGAGAGCAGGTCAATGCCACACAGAGTTCTAGCAGCAGACGCATCTCTAGAACAACTGTTAAGAGGAGACTGTGTGAATCAGGCCTTCATGCTAGAATATCTGCTAGGAAACCACTGCTAAGGACAGGCAACAAGCAGAAGAGACGCGTTTGGGCCAAAGAACACAATAAAGAACACAAGAAAGAACACAATAAAGAAGACTCGCTGAATGAGAAGGGGTGTCCAAACTTTTGGTCTGTACTGTATATATATATATAAAATGAAGTTAGTTCTTAACTTCACTTATGTTAAAGCAGTTATAAACATTGCTTTAGAAGATTTCTCTCTCTTCTCTTTTCATTTTACACTAAAAAGTCCCATAACCTTTATTTCTGCAGCTCCCGCCAAATAAACATATTAAAACGAGCGCATCATTATAATAATCCCTTCTGTCAGTTGTGCATTTTTAAACCCAACACGCAGCTGTGGCAACACGTCGGTTCATAACGATCTTTTCCAATCGCACTGCTATTCGATCTCAATGCTGTTCAGCACGATACGGGTTTGCAGCCGTCCTGTCAGAGCTGATTTCCAGAAAATCAAAATCGTGCTGAAAAATCAAAGCCTGTTGCGCTTTATTGTTTCCTTCTGTTTCGACTATTCCAACAAAGAAAAAAAAATAATAATACAATTGAGGGGGGGGAAAAAAAGTATACAGTCTGGCTGTGATTATGGTGATGATGTTTATGCCTGAATCAGACTTCAATAAATCGTTTAAATAAATCCAGAAAGCAAAAGCAGCTTGGAGACTAAAACAAGACTTCAGAGAGCGTCTGGAACACGAGCTCAGACCGTGAACATGTGGGGTGAAGAAACATCGTAAAGCTCATGCATGTTGCGTTTTTTCTTCTTTTATCATCATTAGTTATTTATCTTTAATCTCAAAAGGTTTCATTTTTTAAAACTTTTATAAAAAACTGCGTATAAACCTGGACACTCCGCAGCTCGAGTGACGCCTCCATCTACCAGCTTTTTCATGCAGTACTTTAATAAAAAAAAAGCTCCTAATACAGTGCGATCGTTTAAAATAAAGAGATCTTACGAGAAAACCATCATCATGTGGCGTTGTTTTTAATATCCAGAACATAAATGCAGCTCAAAAATGCTGAAGTCCATTTCATCCTTGTGTAACAGCAACACCTGGCGGCGTTTCAGCAATAAAGTGTGAGAAACACCCTAATATTTAATAATAATAATAATAATAATAATAATAATAATAACTGAATACTGCTATGTGTTTCGACTCCTTCAGAGTCACTGCGAACTCCTTTCAGTCTCTCTCACTCAGGCCTGAAACCTTCCTCAGCAGTCTGAGCTTCACTATAAATAGAGAAGAGCTGGCCTCAGTCAGGCCAGTGGAGTCCTGGCTCTCTTATCTTCACTCGCACACGACACCACAAAGTTTGTCAGATATCATCTTGTTCACTCACAGTTTCAATCCGGTTGTATCTCTGCCCTCCTGTGGGTCCGAGCCGGTCCGTGTGTGTCAGCTAAAGAAAGGTCTGTGTAGTGTATGTCCAGGCTGGTTTGTGTGTGTGTGTGTGTGTGTGTGTGTGTGTGTGTGTGTGTGTGTGTGTGTGTGTGTGTGTGAGAGAGAGAGGTAACACAAGCAGAGCGAAGGGGGCGAACAGCTGCCACAGCATACTGGCCGAGCTAAAAATAACAACCAAACAGCAACACGGGAGCCCCGAGCACCATCCGCTGGAGTCCTCCACCCCTACCCATAAAGCCGTCGTCCTCTATTCTCGTCTCTTGCCGCAGACACAGCCTGAGAATTAGGGGATCAGGAATATAACACTCCAGGACATACGGTTATGGAAAATAATCAGCAACACGACGGGCTGATGAAATGATGCCAGTGTTACCAATCAGTACCTTGTCATTTTTTTTTTTTCTCTTTACCTTCGCATTTCCAAAGTGTTTTATTCTGCATATATACCAGGGAACTTAACAAAGGTTGGAATATTTTATTCGTAAAAGAATAACATGCCAAATTTATCATTCAGAGCCGAGTTCTTAAGGTCAGATTTTGTATTGTGAAACGCATTGTCCCATAGAAAATAAGGTAAATGCAGATAATCCGTTCTAGTCACGCAAAAGAATTACCAATATTACCAATTTCCAACACTATAATCATATTTTTGCATATAAAAACAATCAAAACATTTCGAAAAGACATGTAAATTAAGTAAAAGATGAAATAAATAGACATTAAACCTCACTTAACCTTAGTTTATGATTCCTCTCGGCAGCGGCTGCTTTAAAAACCAAATTGAAAGCGGCTCCCTTTTGTTCTTGCTAACATTCCTGGGACACACGGTGCTATGTCTTCACTACATCTTGCACAAATTGCAAAAAAATAAAAAATAAATAAAACACAAAAAAAATGTGCATTTACTTTGCTTGGCTTTCCACTGACACGAACCAGTTCTGAACGGTTTGGTTCAGTTCGGCTCGGTTTGTTCGTCGGATACCAAAAATGCTTCGTATGCCGAGGAAAATTGCGCGCAAAAATTTGTGAGGTGGAAACTCATGAGGCCGAGGTTTCACTGTATTTCTGTTAACACTTGCACTGTTTTTGGGTCTCTTCAGAAATCTATTTTGTGATTAAAATTTGCATAAATATTGAACACAGGGAACGAAATCTGATTCAGTTATGTTTCTTTCGTGTCTATGTATCACCACACTGACTTTATTCATTTTTTTGTATTTAATTTTTCATTTCTATTTGTTTGAATTTGAGTGGGTTAAAATCTTGCAGTTCCTCTACAATCCTGCAGGTGGCACACTCTAAAGTATTCCTACAGCACAGGATCCTATGTAGCCGGAGCAAATCATTAGCTAACACTGTTTAGAATTGTTAAAAAATATATATATATATACACATATATCAGAATTTTTTTTTTAATTAATCAGGATATTTATACATTTGTGATGTGTACAAAATCGCAAAACAAACCGAATCAGATATTATCAGGGCTCGTGATAATCGGGAGATTCCTGGTGATTCCCCTCTCTAAAAAATACACAGAAGGGAAAAATAAGTATGAAGACAATGTGCAGAGCACTCACATCACACCAGAATAATGACCAAAGACAGCCACCAGGGGGCTCCACCTCACTAACTCATTCTACAGTCAGAGGAAGTCACACATTTCCAGTTCTGTCACACACAAAAAAAAAATCAGAAAAAGATTTTTTTTTTTTTTTTTTTTTTTAAAGTGATGCACAGTGGAGGAGACTCCTGGAAGGGATCCTTCATGGGTAAAGGCAACCAGGGCTCCTGGGAAAAGATCAGAATATCTGATTGGGTGTGGTAGATTCAGGGTAGTGGCTATCCCACAAGCATATACAATTAGGTGTGTATGTAGGCGTAATGGATCTGAGATAGGTCTGGAGTGTAAATTCACAAGCTTCTGGTCAGTAGCTCATCACCTTCATGTTTCATAATAAGAAGCACTTATATACATGAAGTTACTGTATGTCTGTTTAATGAGAAGCCAACTGAGCAACTTCCAAAAGCTCCATCCATCCATCTCGTCACTCAGTTGTCTTGCAACCATCTAACCATCACATCTCTCATCAGTATCCCACTTATCCAACCAGCCATCCATCTTTAGCACCACTTTACCCTTCACTAAACACTCATCTCTTCTACTATGCAGCCTTTATATCTAATCAATCCACATCATTTGATCCTCCTGTTCATCCATAACATCCACATCATTATCCATCCATTTAACCATCTCTCTGCCCATTTACCCCATCCATCCAATAAATACTTTATCCACTTTTCATCTCATCAACCAAGATGATCTTTCAATCTTAAACAAAAGTTATTCAGCCACCTCAAACATCTCAGCCATCATTCCAACTCATTTGATAATCCATGCATCCATCCTATATATCTGATACATTGATTATACTTATACAGTAATCCACCCATCATCTAATCATCTATCCAGCACATCTTATCATCTATCTCTATTTAAGTATCCATCTTATCATCCACTCATCCCACATCATCATCTAAACATCCATTCATTCCATCCATCGCATCCAATTGCCCATCATCTAAACTTCAATTCATCTCATCTTACTATCCACCCATCTTATTCAATTATCAATTCCTTACCATCCATCCATTTCATTCACCCACCTCATATATTTTAGCACCTTATCTGATGATCCATCCGTCCATCCAACCCATAATCCTCCCTCATACCTAAGCACCCACTCGTTCCATGTTATCAGCCATCATCTAACCACCCAACAACTCAATGTATTCATTCCATCCATCACTCTAGTCTTCCATTCATGCCATCTCATCATCCATCTCATCTTACTGTCCACCCATCATCAATTATCATTTCCGTACCATCCATTAATTTCATTCACCTCATATATCTCAGACATCATTCCAGCTCATCTGATGATCCTTCCATCCTATATATGTGACACATTGATTTTCTAATCATCTGTTCATCACATCTTATCAGCAATCTCATCTAATCATACATTCAACCATCCATCTCATCCCATCTTACCCATTCCATCCCATCGTCCATCGTCTAACCACTCAACATCTGATCCTCCATTCGTGCCATCTTATCATCCTGTCCATCCATCATCATCTTTTTCAATTATCAATTCCTTACCATCCATCCATCCACCTCATATATCTCAGCCATCATTCCACCTCATCTCTCATACATCCATACATCCTACTCATTATCACCCACCCATCCTGTCATCCATCACCCATCATTTGACCATCCATCCATCCATCCATCACATCTGTGATATATTTATCCCTACTTACTGTAAATACTATCTACACACACACATTCACCGACAAATCTCTCTATGCCTCCATCCATCATCCATCTTATCTAATCATCCATCATTCCATCCCTCTGTTTCATACACCTGTCCTGCTTCTTCGCACAGTAACTCGACCATTCCTTTCATCTAATCATCCAGATCCAAGAGAACCCAACTGGACCCAAAGAAATTCCAGAAAGCTTGCAGCTTGCGTTCCTCATTCTCTCTCTCTCTCTCCACTGTGACCATCTGATATATAGTGTGCGTCACTCATGTTCACAATCCTGAGGCCTCACACTTGTCAAAGTCACTCCTTCACCTCCGTGTTAGTGTATACGGTAAAACCAACATAGCTTTGAATGTTCCCCTGCTCTCTCTATTTACTGGTACAAACACATATCTCACACTCATGACATCAGCTGTAAAGGTCTTCCAGCACAGAGGGTAGGCAAACAGTTATATGATATCTCATTCATTTACTTCCAGATTAGTCAGACAGGTGGAGCAGATGATAAGAACTGCCAGTAAATTGTGCCATGGTAAGTCATTAACCCACATTAGTCTCAGTTCATTAGGATTCATCACATTTTTTGGCACGGGTTCCACATGCACGGGAACATGCTCTGCAGGAGTGCGTGCCATGCTGACAGATGGCACAGTGGCATGGCTGAGGCCTGTCGGATGACACGCGCGTGACGGGGAAAATATGGCCCGGCTCAAAACTGTGACTAGAGTGAGGAAAGCGGACAGGAAATAGCCTACTGTGACTTTCACTCATCATGGGGGGCGAACAACAATGTGGAGAAACAAGACAGCCGTCATTCAGGGAGCAACAGGAAGAGTGGGAGTGCACAGAAATGCATTCTGGGTAGAAAATCTCAAGTATTAGTTTGAATCGAAGTACAGTATTAGAGTCTATGTACTGTAAAGAACACTGGAAAATAATCACACTTCAGCAAACAACAAAAGTCACATTCAAGTCAGAAATCTGGGTCAAAATGATCTGACGGGTGCGGCTCCTGATGACGACACTCCTGCTAGGTGTGTGAGAGCAACGCTTCTAGAAAAAAGACACTAAAGTTAAGTTAAATACTAATACCAGCGATCCAACTCCACACCTCAACTGCAAAGTTTATAAAACACCTGGGATCTGAACTCTGCCCAGGCCAAACCAAACACAAACTGGACTGCCAGGTCACTGGCACAAAACCAGAAGCTCTCATTTGTCCAATCGGGCACCGCCTCACACTAATCCAGCATGGGCCTTGTTTTGTTTCTGTTTAGAGCCAAGTTTTATTTTTAGAAATGCTGGTTAATCCAGTTAATGCTAATGCGAGATGATCAGCACGATCATTTTCAGCGTCAGAGCTGCAAACAATCCCATCTGTTTATAATATTTCCCTGGTTTGACTGGTTGGGTAAACTCTCTTCTGATTGATTCGGATTTTTGGAATTGGGTGCAATACTTGAAAGACAGCAACAGTGGCATGGGAAAGGGTTATTACTGTAGATGCAGCGTATAACCTCCATTTGTTTTTCATTATAAAAACAAACCCCCCAAAAAAATGACTTTTGGGATTTCTCCCCAATTTTCTCCCTAATTTAGTCGTGTCCTATTCCTCCCCGTCACTAGGGGGCTCCCTTAAGGCTACTACTACCGCTCAGTCGGGATGGCCAAAGACTATCACGCGTTTCTTCCACCAGCCGACCGCATCTTTTCGAACTTCCCGCTCACACACCGTTAGGAGTAACACACTCGGAGGATGGCGCTATCCGCTCCTTCCGCTTGCGTGAGCTCCCAGACGCTGTAGAGCCGTGATTGACGTGGGAGCACCAAGTACCTCTCATCCCTCCCCTCTGAGAGAGCTCGGCCAATCAGCTCTCTCTAGACCTCAGGCTGCGAGAGGTTAAAGCACCACCCGGGAATCGTGTGAATGAATCGGGTGATCAGTAAATGTGTAAAAGCCACGCCCCGAGAGTCTGATCAGTGTTCAGTGATTATATGACAGTGTTCATATCGTTCACACAGATTCTCAAACATAACACAGGGACAAAGGTTGGTGCAGACCCCTGCAAAAAGAGACGATTTGTTGCGTAATGCTGACACAGTAGACTACCAGAATGCAGAAATTTCGTAACAGTAGACAGAATACTGTAACTGTGTTACTTTGTGCCATCTTTTTAAATCCCTCTGAATTGTTCTGCCACCTTTTTCAAACTTGGTCTCCATTCACGGCCACTTCCGCATGAGCGGAAATATCACCCGCGAGACCCTTTTCCAACAACAACAGCTGCACAACACAACTCCCTTTCACTACTGGGAACACGTGCGGCTGGAGCGATGCCCCGTCGACTAACGCAAATACGTGTTCGAGATGCACGAGCCTCAGTACTGTATATTTCTTACAGACACAATTGTTTTTGATTTGAGCGGACAATTAGGTATTGGAAAAAATTGGAAAAGTGCTGTCAGTTTATTCATTTGGTCTTGGAAACAAATGACATAATTTTCTTTTTTATATTGAAAAACGAATGAACAGAACATACACGGACTCTACATAATGGTATTTTACATGAAAGTCTGGCTAGCAAGTAAGCAACGAGACAGAAAGGACCATAAATGTTCGAGCAAAAACATAGAGAAGATGAACTGCGTCAAAGATCTTTCAACAGTTCGCAATGACATCACTGGTCCCATGACAACATGAACATCATGCTAGCTAGAGATGGTACTCGATTATCCACCTTTGTGTTAGCAGCCGTACTAGCCGTCGTGTTACTGGTAACAATCCTTTGCTAGCATACGTTGACGCCGCGGTGTTGGTGAAAGTACCTCGTACAGCTCACGCTCAGGCTACAGTACGTCACGTGACATGAAGAGTGACAAGGAAAGATCAAATCAGATCTGCTGCTAGACGAGAAGCTTTCAGTTCTGCATAATAGGGAACCTTTAAAGGTGTTGATGAAGCGGATCAGGCGCATATGTGTGTGTGTGTGTGAGATAAATTCTTTAGAATACGGCTTTTCGGGGCCTCCGAGTGGCGCAGTGGTTAAAGCGCTCGCCCTATCATCCGGAGATCGCCAGTTCGAATCCCGGGTGGTGCTGTAACCTCTCGCAGCCGGAGGTCTAGAGAGAGCTGATTGGCCGAGCTCTCTCAGAGGGGAGGGATGAGAGGTACTTAGTGCTCTCACATTAATCATGGCTCTACAGCCAATCAGGGGCGTCTGTGAGCTCGCGCAACGGAGGGAGCGGATAGCGCTGTCCTCCGAGTGTGTTACGCCGCCCCCAACGGTGCGCGAGCGAGCAGTTCGAAAAGATGCGGTCGGCTGGCGTCACGTGGTTCGGAGGAAACACGTGATAGTCTTCGGCCCTCCCGGCTGATTGGTAGTAGTAGCCTTAATGTGGGAGCCCCCTAGTGACGGGGAGGAATTGGACACGACTAAATTAGGGAAAAAAATCCAAAAAAAAAAAATACGGCTTTTCCAGTAACTGCTGTATGAACAAACGCTGAACAAACAAAAGTTGATACTAAAACATAAGGATAAGGATTGTGCGCATGGTGAGGCTGGGAGATACAGACTAGATGTATGTAGACACAGACTCCCGTGATATTATTCCTGCCGCTTATATAAAATCTGACTCGAGCAAGCACTCTTCTTTGCAACACCTTGCGACAGACCTCCAGCGACAGGGTCATAAATTTCAAACCCATCCTCAAAAGAAAAGAAAAAAAGTGCACACTAACTGTTAGACATAACACTGAATATGTGTTTTTCTTTGATGATTATTCATAAACAGCCTCCGGATGTAGCGAACACGCTTAGCAGAGATGCTTCGCCGAGCGAGTTCAGGCTTGCTCATGCTTCGCATTCTTCCACATCTAGTGTTTCACATGACCCCCGGAAAAAAGGTATGTTGACCTGAAAAACACAATAGAGACCAGAGACCTGATGTTGGGGATCGACTTAATCTTTCTTCACACACGCGGACCACACGCAGCTACAGTACAAAGAAAGGTAGCTACTGTATAATATTCAAAATATAGCATGGCGCTGTTTATACAAATGACAACAAATGATGCAAAACGTACAAAAATAAGGTTTGATGATAAAGAAAGCACAAAATGCAAAGCAGGCTGGGCCGCCACAGGGAGACGGAGGAGCGTGAATTTCATCGATTGTTCTGTCTTTTCCTGCTACATTACCCAACGTGTAGAGACAAGCCTTCAATTCAATTTTAAACACAGTGCTCCATGGACTAAACATGCACAAAACAAATCAAATCTTTATTATTATTATTACTGATTTGTCTGCGTGAAATTCCCTTAAAATGCACTTAAAACAGAAAGCAAGCTTTTCAAGAACAACCATTTCGGACACTTGACCTTGCTGTGACCTCGTCCCTGTTGGGATCAGTTCCAAACTCTGCTCGTTTATAACAAATCCGTATAACTGCTACAATCGTTTGCTCCGTCTTGAGATCTCATCCTGTCATAAAACCTCTGTATCTGTACAGGAGATGTTCAAGTCAAACCAGGACTTCTGAAAGTTAAAATCTTCCTTTATTTCTCTGTATAATCGCCTACTAGACTAATGCACTTATCCCAGCGTTCCACAAGTGCTTAGATGACCGTTTTCTCAGCATGCAGGGGCCATGATCGGACTGCCTGTCTGATTCATGTCTGAAACGCTGGCCTTCCAGGAACTCCTTTAATGGCCCAAACAGAAGGAAATGGCTTTGCTTGGGTAATACCTCCAAGTGGAGTTCCTGTACTATAACTAAAAATAATTGAATAACATAACTAAAATTATTCTAGTAGTATATCCAAAAATACAACAGGCATTCAAGTGAAACCTGGACTTTTGATTGTGCGGACTGACAGAACACTTAACTAATACACTTATCCTAGCGTTTTACTAGTGCTTGGACACCATCAAGATAGAACGTTTTCTCACTAGGCCAGAGCCATGACTGAACCGCGTGCTTCATGTCTGAAATGCTAGCCTCCCAGGAACTCCTTTAATGGCCCAAACATGTGGGCGAGGTCAGGACTGTACGGGGGACGTAGCAATAACTCCCAGCCGAGTTCCTGTAATGTGCAGGTGGTGTTGGTGAACGGCTGTGTGTCCGGTTCCTACAGACACATACATCTCTTCCACGAGTTGTATTTAAATTTTTGAGGATCATGCGTTCCACTCGCTGAATGTTCACGGAAATGACTGCGGTGGGAGTGAGCCACCTCGGCTGGGATCGTTATTCACGGATGTACGGATTACATTAAAATTTCTGCCCCATTCAGATTTATTACCGCCGGTATGAGCATACTGTGTTTGAAGTCTTCTGATTCCTTTGTGCATAAGAAATTTCATCCCAAAAAGAATTCCCGGTTTGACTTGAACATGCCTCATAAATAGTTATATAAAAGGAACTGAAATTAACGCTCAGATTCACACTGGCGAGCACACAGTGAACTTTGCAAACCTAATAGAGCAGGCGTTTTATTAAAAATAAAGCACTTTTCACTTCCTTACGATACCATCAATCAAGCGTTATGAAGATCTGACCGATTTCCCCAAAACACCAATGAAACATATCTTTCATAAAATGCATTCTCTGACTTAGTTTAGAAGTTCTACAAAGTGGTAACTGTAGGATTTGACCCAAATCTCTTCTTCTAACTATCCACAGGCATGCTAAGCTCATCACTGTCCGCTCTCCATCTACGTGGTAAACCAATAACCACGGCTGGAGTCACTTCCTGGTCCTGTGGTGAAGAGGAAAAGCCAGCCAACACTAAACAGGGATGATTATTGTCCTCTTTCCAACACATCCACGGCTGGCTCGCTGACAGTCAATAACAGCACCATGGCAGGAAGCTGAGCGACAGCTTGCAAAAGAGGAAGATGAAGTGAGAATGATGTGAAGGGGAGAGCGACCGGGGAGACTTGGACTCGAGCGGAGTGGATGGCGCTGTTCCAGCCAGCCAGACACTTCATGCACTTGGCAGCTGGTGTGGCGCCAAAATGGTTCGTTATGTAATCTAATCTAATCCGAAAATGGAATTAATGAAGGCATGGACAAAAGCAAATGATAAAGGAACCGCCTGAGGACAACGACTGGAAATGAATGAGAGAAAAAAAAAAAAAAAAAAAAACACTGAACAAGCATTTTTTTTTCTTCACGTTTTAGAGATTTATTCAAATCATCTTATCCTGGCTGACTGGATCTCGAGCCGATCCCAGGAACGTTGGACGCGGCACTGGAATCCACCCTGGATGAGACACCAACGCAACCACAAAACATAATAGACTACAATAATTAGCGACTAGTAAAACAGGGCTCTACACGACATGAATAGGATCTGTATACACCAGCACAAAGGTGACGCCTAGGTGCATATTGTCTACACTAAAGAGGTAATTGCAGACTTTTGCGCACCCTTAGGACAAAAGACGGCATGGCAAAAGATGTCGGTGAATCGCGCGACATTTGTCGCATTTGTCACTGATTAAGAAATCGACTCCTGACAATCAGAGACAGCTTTCTTGATAGGAAGGACGGCGTGACGCCGTCCAGTCTGACTCTAGCTAACCTTTTGTACGAGTTGTGTATGTAGAACATGGCGCATGTTGGAACAGGAAAGGGCCTTCGCGAGACTGTTCCCACAAAGTTGGGAGCATAAAATTGTCCAAAATGTCTTGGTATGCTGAAGCATTAAGAGTTCCTTTAACTAGAAGTACAGTAAGAGGCCAAGCCCAGTGATTGAATAACAACCTCACACCAGTTCCTACATGACTGTGCACCAGTGCACAAAGCAAAGTCCATAAAGTCACGAATGAGCAAGTTTGGTGTGGAAGAATTTGACTGGCCTGCAAGTCCTGAGCTCAACCCGATAGAACACCTTTGTGATGAATTAGAGCGCAAGCTGAGCCAGGGCTTCTCGCCCAACATCATTGTCTGACCTCACAAACTCGCTTCTGGAAAAAAACTTCCAAATAAATTCCCATAAACGCACTCCTAAACCTTATGGAAAGCCTTCTCAGAAGAGTTGAAGCTGTTATAGCTGCAAAGGGGGCGGGGCAAACATCATATTAATCCCTATGGTTTAAGAATCGGAGGCACCTCAAGTTCATATGCACGTGAAGGCAGACGAGCGAATACTTTTGGCAATACAGTGTGTTTCTGCAGCGGTCTCGTGAGTGCCTCGTAATCCTACGCCCCCACTGCTCGATCGCAGACAAACATCGTAGCAGAACTTCCACTCTTCCTACTGAGATTTATTTATTATATTATTAAAAATCGTGACACTTTGTTATGGACCGTCTTTGGTTTCTTGACTGGATTGAGTGATTAGAGACACAATCAAGTTTTAGTCAGGTACTGTATCTCTAAGATCGCCACTCAGGCAAGTTTAGGTGTGGCACTGGAGAACTGGAATTTGACCTAAGCACAAAGCATGAATGGAAGCTCAAACGTGCTTGCCACACACACACACACACACACACACACACACACACACTCATATACAGTAGGTGGAAACCTGAAAACCTGCACGTCCAGTTCGGCAATGATGAAGAACATGTTTAGGAATGGCAGGGAATTCACAAGCTGGCTCGAGTTTTTGTTGAACAGGTCCATTTCCTGTACTGTCATGCTGAATACTCGGAACCAGTTTGCTAAGTTTTTTTTTTTTTTTTTAAACCACAAAAAAAGAAATGCACGAATTAACACTTTATTAGCATCACAAATCTCACAAAATAGACCACAGCTGCTGCGATGCATGATCTAGATTTATAAATCTTTTTATAGACCTACTGCTTCTAGGTCAATCCCAAACGCTATCATTTTCTCACTCCTGCACTACGAGTGTAATGGTGGAATCTGGGACAGTTAAAAGGCCAACGAGATGGTGCTTCCCCGCAGAGGACTGTACGAAGCGCGACTCGAGCGCAAGTTCAGTTCATTATCTGCTCGTCTGTGTGAGCCCTCATTTATTCTCAATGCTCTGCGCTTTTACACGAGTCACTACAACACCGGGGCCTCTGACCCGAGAGGCCCACTCCGAGAACATATCCGTCTAAATCCTCAGATCACGGCTCTGTAGACACTAAAAACACACAGCTGTGGACTAGCGCTGTCTAAACAAGTGACCTGTGAAAGAGCACGAGCTGAACGGCCCAGGCCTTTATCTCCACAGTCAGAGGGCAAAAACTTAGTGCACTGACCCGAGGGCCGATGAAACACCAGCAGCTCAGCAGCATTCCGCGAAGATGATAATCATCATCGTTATCTTTTATTTGTAAAATATTTAATTTATGGTAAAATCTTCCTCAAAGAGGTGTACAAAGGGTTAAAAGTACACAGCGTCCTGTACATGGAAGAAATTCTCACAATTGAACTAATTGCTGAATACATGATAAATAATAATAAAGTATGTAATAAAATAATAACATAATTCATTAAATAGTTTGTAAAAATGTTATACAAAAAAATTATTATGGCCTAAAAAAGTGGTTATTATTATTATTATAACAAAATCAGTATAAATAAAATTATTTTAGCTATAGTAAAATTTTAATTTAAATATTGATTTTAAAATATTCTAATATCTACTATATAATCAATTGCTCACATTTTTAAGCTTATTAATATATAATCAGAGATGGAAAGTGACGCATTATATTTACTCACGTTACTGTAATTAAGTAGTTTCTTGTGTACTTCTTATTTTTTAAAGCAGCTTTTAAAATTCTGTAATTTTACTTTTACTTAAGTATGTTTTGTTTGAAGTATTGTACTTCGCTACATTTTAAATCATATGCGCTACTAAGTAAAAAAAAAATGCAACGGGGAGGGGAAAAAATTGCACGCGGGAAAAACCACTGCACTGATTGATTGATTGATTGATTGATGGGCGGGGCGAAGAAACGCGCTAAATTCACAAGAACGAAATGCCGTCAAGTTCTTATGAAGCAAACCCCTGGACATTGTCACGACGCGTATGATGTTGGTCGCTGTGTGTGTGTTTGTATTTGTCTGGCTTTGTTGCGCTCGCGTGTGTGTATCGTGTCCAGGTCGCGTGCCGCTCCAGACTGCACTCCGGGTTTTCTGACTGTCCCTACATCGGCATCTCTTTGACCTTCCACACGGCCACTTCCGCCCTGAGAGTGACGTCATCAACCAGCGCGACCATATATATTATAAACGCGGGAAAGAGGAGGCGTGCAGGTGTGCAGGCGCGAGATTATTTTTGGATTGTGATTCTGCTTTTTGCCTCCCAATGACTTTGCTTATTACTTTGCTTGCTTGGCTCTTTGTGTATATATTTATATATATTGTAGATAATTTCACTATATGTTTGTGTACTCACCAGTAGTAGGGGCGTGGCTGCCAATTTATTTTGGGAAGAGGGAATTTATTCACTGTGTTTGGTTTAGAGAGTCAGAGAAGGTACTTTAGATTTTGTTGGTGTTTTGTCTTTTTTTTTTTTTTGCAGTAATCTAGCAACTAAAATACAGATTTTGTACTATTATTTTGGCCTGAGTCCACCCTGAAGCTGATCCTGGTGTTTTCTGTATTTTGTTTGTGTATATTTTTGTAGTAAAGCAATAAACCTCACTATTTCATCAGCTAACAATTGGGTCTTTCTGCCATATACCACCATTTCCTTACAGTTTATAATAGAACCCTGAACCATTCTTTTGCTGTACGGCCCGACACTAGACTGGGACGTAACGCCATCTTTAAGACCACATTGATTTTCAAGCACAAGAAAGACAACAGCTTTATTATGCAAAGGTGTTCCTTCAATTAAAAACAACTAGTTTGAGATTTATATCCGCTTGTCATTTTTGAACTACACTAGAATGCCTCATCCCACCCCCACTGTAAAAAAAACTTTTACTGAGTAAATTTTTTTATGAGCTACTTTTTACTTGAGTCGATTTTTATAATGGTAACTTTACTATTTCACTGAAGTATCAGTACTTTTACTTTACTATTCTTTCCACCTCTGTATACAATTAGCATTCAATTATTTAATGCACTCAGATACAGAAGAAGGTGAATTCTGCTGTTTGTGTAATAATAAATGCAAACAGAACAAAAAAAATGATTCTTCTGAGAAGGAGCAGAAATACATTTTATTCCCTTTAAACGCATTACATTTCATTAAAGTCAGGTCTGGTGATATGTGTGGAAAATGATGGTGATTGATAAAATTCATAACAACTTGATATAATCTGTGAGAACTCACCGCATATGAGAGATAATATCACGTCTCGCTAACACACCTTATAATAAGCTGAGAATCTTACATCTCTTACAATCTTACATCATTGAAAACACCCTCAGAGCTATTTAGCATAGAGCAACCACACGTAGATCACGGATGACCTCCAACAGAACTGCTTTTCTACGAGGAAAGGCAGCATTTATATGACCAACGCATGTGATCATCATGTAATTATGAAACAAAAAGTGACCGGTTAAAGATCAACAACCATCAGATCTTTAGCCCACTAGGCCATTTACCCTGTAATCTTACCACACCTATTTCTACAGTCGCATTCCTTACGTTGTGCAAAGTTAACCTTTCAGTCCACACAAGGAACTGAACAACCACGCATACGCATTCCTTTAGAGTCTGCCTGGAGCGGTTATTGACATTTCACCCATGTAAAGCATCTGCTCATAAGACCTTCGTTCTGAGGAACACCTACAGCGTGTACACTCCAGTGCTCAGGATGCTTCAAATTGATTATTTGAATCGCATGGTATAGATGAGAACATGGCTATTACACTTTGGTCGCTCACTCACTTATCGTCTATACCGCTGTATCCTGTATTCAGGGTCATGTGTTGCCTGGAGGCTCTCGCAGGAGAATCCATCTCAGGGCACACACACACGATACAAACACAACCTACGGGGCAATTTGGGAACACCAATCTGCCTAATCTGCAGGTCTTTGGACCGTGGGAGGAAAACGGAATGCCCGTAGGAAACCCACCAAACACAGGGAGAACGTGCAAACTCCACGAACACAGACCAGAACCGGGAATCGAACCCGGACCCTGGAGGTGCAAAGCGACAGTGCTAACCACTAAGCTAAAAATACACTTACTGTAGGTGTGGATCCTAAATAAGAGCATCTGAGTGAGGTGGTCTCCATCTGCATCCATATGAACCATTTTCTTTAGTAGTTTTATATGCTACATTAAGTTGTGGCTTATTAGCGTACAATATGACAAGCGATAAACTACAGGGCTAAAGGTTTTGGAAAACCTGATCATCACATCACACATGTAGGCCTTCTCCATACTACCGTTGATGGAGAACATTAATCGAGGTTGGAGCCAAAGAACTCGAGTGGCCGGCACAGACCCCTGCAGATTTTTGGAACTAGACGTTGATTACGAGCCAGGGTTTTTCATCCTGCATTGCAAATGACCTTATGGCTGTATTAGCACAAATCCCCACAAAATCTAGTGGAAATCCTTCCCAGAAGAGTGGAGGTTATTGTAGCAGCATAGGCAAGGGGCTGAATACATATTAGTCCTGAGACGTTTAACAAGCACATACGGATGTAATGGTCAACTGTCCATCTGTTTTTCCTGGTTATAGTCTATTTTAATACTTACAAATGTAATTTAATAATATAATTATACAAACATAGAACCAGGGTTTATTTATTAACAACACTTAAGAGGCTAAACTGCACAATAATCAGCAGCTGTGTGTCTATAGAGAAGAAACCTATACCGCAGGTATACCTGATTACTTCAATAGAAGGAACTTATATACGTAAGCATAAGCTCTTTCATATCTCGTTCTACATAAAGGTCTTGGCTTTTACTTCCTCAAGTAATGGACCGCCTTCTCTTCCAGTCTCACGTTATATTCTTCTCCCAATTCCAACTTCCTCCGATTTCGTATTGTTACAGTGCTATAATCAGAGATCTACCTGCTTGGAAGAGTTTGAGCTTGAGCAGGAAATCAAGCCAAACTGTTCAGCCCAGATATTTAAACTGGGTCACCCTTTTTGCTGGACCAGAATGATGGTGAAACAGTGCCATAGTGTAACAGGGGAATACGGCGATGAAGCAGGTTAGAAAATAGCAAGTGTAATTTAATTTCCAACCTTTTTACATTTGCATGATTTAAATAACAAACGGCACGTTACCTCCATACATTTTCTGAGCAATTTAGAGAACATACCATTCTATTTGCATCATACAGGCGAGAATGACTCCTTTAGACAACCGGACGTGACGGTTAAAGAGTCATAAAAATCACAGAGATTTCTGAGATAGTGCAGGGGAAGGGTTAATCCCCTCAGGTGCATCCACGCTGCCTTGATGAAACTCAACACTGATGATATCATGTGCGCCACTCCGGACTAAACAAAGGGCTTTTTTGATGTCAGTCCAGGCCACAACATACAACATCATCCTCTCGTAGGATAACTCATCTCAGATTGCTAGATGAATTCACGTGCAATCACACTCAACCCTGCGTACTCTAGGGCAGGGCACATCTCTGCAAAGCCGTATCAGTATAGGGGATCAAAAATACTTCACTAAAGTGTAACTTGAATCCTAGCTCTGTGCTTCTTCTGCACCTGGAACAATGCACTGGAGTTCCTCGTTGACGTTGCTGCAGGGAACTAAGCAGTAGAATGACTTTTGAACATCTTTCTGTTTTGGTAAGATGTTCAAAAGGATATTTTAGAAAGAAGCAAAGTCAACTGCAATGTCATAAAGGAGCAACTCACTGAAAAGTAAAAGTAAAACAACTTGGAGGTCATGGGACATGAATTCATTCATTCGTTCAGTTTCAGTACCTGATAAATCAAGAACCTACTCTGGCATTACAGGGAGCAAGTCAGAAATACACCCTGGGTGGGATGCAAATCTACATTGCATCCTCACACACTCATTTACACTTAGGCACATTTTAAAGTAGTCCATTTCAAGTAGTTTTAGCAAACCCATTCGAACACCAAAACTTCACACTGATGGTAACTGAACCTTACGGTTGATCCCCTAAGTACAAACACTACACCATGACACAAGTCAGTCAGGTAAGTTCTTACCTCACAGGCCTCACCACGGACCCCTGCGCTGTTTCTTAACCAACATCGGCTAAGCTCGCTCAGCTCCACGATGGGCTGCACTTTCAGACGGACGCTTTCTCCTGATTGCCGGATCATCTCCACAATCTCGTCCCTGTTTTTATTCTCCACGTTCATCCCGTTGATCTCGACCAGACGGTCTCCTGGCACCAGGCCTAGAGCCAAGTCCTTGTTGCCCGCACCGGGTTCGGCAAAGTGGACGACACGGCGGTAGACAGAGCCATCGGGTTTTTGATCCAACATGGTGGTGCGTCGTAGGGAGAAGCCAAAGTCGCCAGTTTTGCGCCGCTGGAGTTCCAGCTGTCTGGGTTCAGGGACTTCAGGAGGCATGACTGCTGGTAAACACAAGTCTCCTGGAAACATTCTCTCGACTAATAAGGGTATCTGGACCTTCTTCAGTGGGGCACGTCGGTGGGAGATGTATTTGGGCAAAGGATGAGAAAGCTTTTGCTCCAGTTGTGGAGAAGAAGCACCAGAGTTTGGTCCTGATGGAACCGAACCTTCAGACGGACTCTCGTCTTTGTTCTTCTGAGAGAAGGATAAACGTTTTATAAGCTTTAACACAGGGGAGTCCTGCTTTGTCAGGGATCCAGGTCTAGTCGTCTGGATAGTCTCACCTTTAATGTTGTCAGCGGAATTAGACGTGCTAATACGCCCGATATCCAGGAGCATGCTGCTTCTGTTATTGATCCTATCAGACGTCACGTCGATCAAGGTGAGCTCTGGGTTGTTGACCACTTGAATTGGAATAGGGTCAGAAATCTCCAACTTGGTTCTGGATTCTCTTTTGGAACCACCACGCTGTAGGTTGAAGAACCCCCGTCGCATCCCAACCTCCTCCAGGCTCTTCAGCTCAGCCTGGGACATCCTCTCTTTTTGGTCCTTCTTCTCTTTTTTGTCCTTCTTCACCCCATCCTTCTCTTTGTCTTTTTTAATCAGGCTGAACATTTTCAGCTGCAGTAGTCAAGCACCACCAAACCAACTGGGGCTCTTCTTAGGCAAAAAATCAATCAAATCAAATAAAACAAACAAACAAACAAAAAAAGTCAGAGGGGGATTTCAGTCACATCTAATGCAACCTCCATGCTTTGAAAACAAGGTATCCAGAGGAGCAGGAGCATCCATCAGTAATCTATAAAAAATAATAATAATAACAGTGAAAAAGATGAGAAGAAGAGTGCAGAATGACGCTCAAATCCGGAAAAAAAAAAAACGGGTTTGTTAAAATCTGCATAAAATGACTCAGGTAAATTATCCAGCTATGTTAACTCTGCAAACAAACATTGCACAAGCAAATTCCTTTAAAAAAAAAAAAAGTGCTGGTTTGAAAGCCCCGCCCACTCTATGACGTTGCACATTCCCATTGGCTGGAGCTTACCTGCAATGACAGGTAACCCCCTACAAGGGCGAATTTACATTTTAGCCTGCAAATGATATTAAACTCTAACTATTATTCTATGGAGTGTGTTTGAGAACTGCAGAAAAGTCATGCACAAGACGTGAAACAAACCTGCCTTTGATGTGGAACCGAGAGAATTAGAGCTCCGGCACAAAGGTGTGCAGTGCACTTCCGGAAATAGTTAAAAGCCTTTGGGATCAAATAAAAGTTGTGTGCAGAACACCGGATAATGTTCTGGCTCAGGCTCATCTGGTCTATTGTCGTGTTTATAGCACTTTTACTCATTACTGTCGCATTTCTTCCTAAAGACTCATATTTAATAATCTCCTGACAGTCCAAAGCTCACGCGCGCATAGTGATTTCTCTAATACTCTCACGCACTAAACTAATGACACATAAACCACGGAAAGCCCTGAAAAAGTGTTTCGGAAAGCTCAGTAAAGACTCACCGCTCCGATACTGTCTGTGCCGGTAGAAATAGGACAGAGTGCGCGTGTCTGTGCGCGCGCTCCTGAGCGTGCGTGCGTGTGCGTGCGTGTGCGTGCCTGCGTGTGCGTGTGTGCGTGCTCTAAAACAGTGTTTTTTTTTTGTTGTTATTTTTTTTTTGTGGTGCTTTGCGAAGCGAAGGACTACTATTATAATCTCACAGGCTTATTATTATTATTCTTTTTTTCTTCCGTGTGAAAGTTTGGCGCGTAACTAATCCCGCACCGTTTGTCGTAGACCCGTGAATGAGGTGCTGTGACTTTTCTAAGGGGTGGGCAGGGGGCAATTAACCGTCCCAAAAAGTCCCATAGACTTAACATTGAGACCAACATCAGCTGTGACATCAGCTACATCGATGACTATGACGTGGGAAGCTCTATGACGTCACGGCAAAGCACCACTCACAGTTTCTTCAGAAAATGTGCCTCTCTATAGTTATTATTATTATTATTATTACACCAAGCAGCAAGAACAGACTTTTAAATGTTTAACTCAAAAGCCTGGACGCATTGAGTGCTCCGACCCCTGCTGGTTGATTTATTTGCTTCTTGGTATGCTGTATAATAAACTGCACATGATGCCAGAGCAGAAGCTGCCACCCCAAGCACCCATGCCCACTGTAATGTGTTTCCCCAGTTTATTAATTATATGGGTCAATGGTGGGAAGTTCCGTCACTTAGTGAGCACTGTGGTCTCACACCTCCAGGGTCTGGGTTCGATTCCCACCTCAGGTTCTGTGGGCATGGAGTTTGCATGTTCTCCCCGTGTTTGGTGGCGTTCCCAACTTCCCAAATCACTAAGTCTGTCATTAGTGTTACTCATTTCATAATTATAATTGTTGAAAATATATAACATAAAAACTGATTACATCTAATAATTGATTGATTTTGACAAACTGAAAACCATGTTGTCTTACACATGGAAGCCATTTTGTAAATAGGTATGGTTTTTCTGTCAGATGTAATTGGTGTTACCGTCTTTGGTGTTACCGCGAAGAGACTTCACACCAGTTATTAAATGAATAAGGAAAATAAAAACTGCATTCAGCTTTACTCCTGTGGATTCATAAAGTTTAAAAGTAAGGTATTGCTATTAAAAAAAAAAAGTGTTCTAGGTGTGAAAGAAGAAATACATGTCAGGAGATTTTCTATGATGGAAAGTCCACCTTTTCTGTAGAATGAACCTTATCCTAACCTAGCATACTGTATAATGTTTCTGTCAGAAGAAACGCATTCTGCTTTCCAATAAAATATATTTTTCCTTAAAGGAGAAATCTGAAAACGCTGTTGTTTAAAACAACTTTTAAACATCGTTGAACACTGTTTTATTCCATAACTTATCATTCATCTCCTATACCGCTTATCCTGTGTATAGGGTCGTGGGGGCCTGGAGCTTATCCCAGGAGACTTTGGGCACAAGCATGATACACCCTGTGCCATCGTTCACACACTACGGGCAATTTGGAAAAGCCAATTAGTCTAATCTGCATGTCTTTGAACTGTGGGAGGAAACCCACCAACCATGGGGAGAACATGCACAGACTCGAGGCAGGAAAAAGACTGTGAGCAACTGAAACTAAGTATAAGCAATTTACCTCTGGGATTAATAAAGTTCTTTGAATCTTTAATCGAACCCACACCCTGGAGCAGCGGGGCCAAAGTGCTAACCACCACACCACCATGCCGCCTCATACTTTATCAATAATTCAAATTATACCTCATATCATTTAATACTATCACATAATTATAGACAAAAGAATCACACTCCAATTAACTAAACCAACATTTTCCTTAAATTAATAATGATATTTTTCTTCACATAAATAATCCATGAATGCAATTACCACGCCCATTAAATTAATTAGCTCTACTTGGACGTGCTATCCGATTTACAATCACGTGGTTCTCAATTACTCATTTTCAAATGATTCTTAGCACATCTAGAGACTTTTTTTTCTCTCTCTCTCTTTTTTCGACAGTGTCCTACAAACGCTGTAAAAAATATGCCAATGTAGCTTGGAACACTGTCTGAGAGCTTATACACTATGTACACTGAGCTTGTAAGAGTTCCCAGAGTTCTCTCAGAGGAGCTGAAGAATCCTTAATATGAACTAGATTTAACCTTTTCCCCCTGAAAGTGTATACTACAGCATTACTAAAGTGTCGGATCATGTCGGGGATTGTGTTCCTAAATTGAAGGTAAGTCTGTGCTCACACTGATAGCTAGATCTACATCTACATAATACTTATTATACATAATATAAGACTCAAAACCACAGAAAAAAAAAGAAAAGCCTCATGTATTTTAGTAACTTCATTCATTTCTTTTACGTAGTTTCCTAAGCATCTATGGAGATGTGACTGCTTAATAAAAATCCTTTTTTTTTTTACTTAAAAAAAACAATATATATATATATATATATATATATATATATATATATAAATATAAATAAATAAATACTGCATTTCTAACCCTGCTTTAAGTGCCTGCTTCAACATTTTCTATAATCCATGCATTACGAGATGCTTTTTATTATTAAAAAATAAACAGTAATATTAGATCGTGAAAATTGCCCTACTATAATCTTATACACAGTCGCATCATCATTTGTATGTGCAGAGCGCCCTCTACTGACATAGCGTAAAGTCTGCAACTTAAATAATGAAGTAGGATTTTGTAGTTTTATCTCAGGCCTTTTCAATCTTATCCACGAAAGACCAATATGTCTACAGCTTTTCATTACATTAAGTTAAAAGCAAGCTTGACAGATAATTGTAGAATAATGTGAACTGATTAAACAAGTGGAATCATGTGGCTCCTGCTTGGTTGAAATGAAAACCAGCGACCATGCTGGGCCCAGTAAATTCTTATGTAATTTAACATATTACATTTTTTGGTCGCTTTTACTGAATGTCAACACTTCACATTTAGTATTGGGGATATAACGGGTGACATGGTTTTATTCTATTTTCGTATAAAATGTATTTTATCTATGGAAATTTAAAATAAGTTTTAGAACTAATAACAATAACTACTGTGAACATCTTTAACCGCTGCTCTACCACATCCACAGGTCCTTAATCACTGTTTTAGTACAGCCACAGAAGCTTAACCACTGTTTTAGTACAGCCACAGGTCCTTAACCGCTGATCTACCACAGCCACAGGTCCTTAACCACCGATCTACCTCAGCCACAGGTCCTTAACCAACGATCTACCACAGCCACTGGTCCTTAACCACCGATCTCCCACAGCCACAGAACCTTAACCACCGATCTCCCACAGCCACAGATCTTTAACCACCGATCTACCACAGCCACTGGTCCTTAACCACCGATCTACCACAGCCACTGGTCCTTAACCACCGATCTCCCACAGCCACAGAACCTTAACCACCGATCTCCCACAGCCACAGATCTTTAACCACCGATCTACCACAGCCACTGGTCCTTAACCACCGATCTACCACAGCCACAGAACCTTAACCACCGATCTCCCACAGCCACAGATCTTTAACCACCGATCTACCACAGCCACTGGTCCTTAACCACCGATCTACCACAGCCACTGGTCCTTAACCACCGATCTCCCACAGCCACAGAACCTTAACCACCGATCTCCCACAGCCACAGATCTTTAACCACCGATCTACCACAGCCACTGGTCCTTAACCACCGATCTACCACAGCCACAGAACCTTAACCACCGATCTCCCACAGCCACAGATCTTTAACCACCGATCTACCACAGCCACTGGTCCTTAACCACCGATCTACCACAGCCACTGGTCCTTAACCACCGATCTACCACAGCCACAGAACCTTAACCACCGATCTACCACAGCCACTGATCTTTAACCACCGATCTACCACAGCCACTGGTCCTTAACCACCGATCTACCACAGCCACAGAACCTTAACCACCGATCTACCACAGACACAGATCTTTAACCACCGATCTACCACAGCCACTGGTCCTTAACCACCGATCTCCCACAGCCACAGAACCTTAACCACCGATCTACCACAGCCACAGAACCTTAACCACCGATCTACCACAGCCACTGGTCCTTAACCACCGATCTACCACAGACACAGATCTTTAACCACCGATCTACCACAGACAACAGTGACTTACCACTGTCACAGCTCCTTAACCACTGAGGTACAGTCAGACATTAACCACTGAAGTACAGTCACAGCTCCTTAACCACTGAGGTACAGTCACAGGTACCTAAAAACTGAGATACATTAGACATCATTAGCCACTGAGATACAGTCAAATATCTTTAACCACTAGTTTATTCACTGAGGTTAATTTAAAATTTCTTAGATTCTTAGATTAAAAACTATATTTCTATTAAGAAAACACCACTGGAACCAAAAGAAACAGAAGACATTTGTATAAAAACAAGATGTCCACAAATAACATCAGGTTTTGGACATCTGTGTTCAAAACAGCTGCCAGAACAAGTTTCAGTTATTTCAGGAAACTTTGCCGTGCCCACACATAGCTTGCATTATGCAGGCTGGTGGTGATAAGCTTCATGTGAACCTGCCCAAGAGGCAGATTTTGGACACCAACACACTTGATCCTGAGTTTTATGTTTTCCCTGAGTCCATGTGAGGTTTCTATGCGCGCCCGAGTTTCCTCCTATCTCCCAAGAAATACGTAGGTGGATTTATTGGCTGTGACAAATTGCCCCTAGGTGTGTTTGAGTGTACGAATGCGTGTATGGTGCCAATATGATGGACCAGGGTCTGATCCAGAAAGAATTCTCCTACATTACACCCAATGTTTCTGGGATAAGCTCTGGACCCAGCTCAACACAGACCAGGATGAAGTGGTTACTGAAAGTGAGTGGGAGTGTGTTTTTGTAAGCTTCCATTTCATTTCCAGATGCTCGTTTCCAAACTCAGATCGATGTTCCAGATCTGTTATGTTTTCTTGCTCAGGCTGTGTTTGCGAATAAAACAAAGGACTGTCTGGAAAGCAACACCATCAAGCCTTATAGTTTTAAGTGTGTATTATTATTATTATTATTATTATTATTATTATAAGCAAATCAACATATTTTGCCGAAATATTTGCCCACTTGTTTCTGGAAATGTTTTCCTTATTATATCTTCTTTTCTTTTCTTTTTTGTTAGACTTGTACAAGAACCTTGGACAGGAAAATGGATGGCAGATAAGAAGTAATGATAAAGTAAATAAACAATTAAGTAAAAGGAGCTCTTTCGCTTTCATTTCTGAATTGGTTCTAGTCAGAATCCAAATGTATATGCTGGAGGAAACAAGAAAAAAAAAATGCATTAATAACAAGAAAGAATCATATTATATATTCAAGACATCTCTGTGCAATGGATCAACTTGCTTTCCCCCCCCCCCCCCCCTAACGTCCCAGAAAGTATAACTGACTGTAAGAAAGGGGGTGTCTGTAATAAGTATAAGTAACTATTTTATCATAAGAGATTAATGCAAACTATTTTAAATGGCTGTGTTTTGATACAATAAATGCAGTCCCATAGTATTAAACACTGTTTAGATATTTTCCACCAACGCATAACTTTATTGGTGCTGTAACCCTGAGCCACCCCCCCTGTAACTCAGTGAAATGGTTCGGCCCTGGGGTTACAGGAAGTTGTAGCAGCTGCCATGTTGAGCTGCTTTGTTGTAGATTTCTTGTAGGTTTTCCAGCAGATTTTTTTTCAAAGTGTGGCAATGGAGGCGAGCTGGAGTACCTTCTTGTTTCAGGTAAGGAGCCTTTGGGATGCTTTAAAAAAAAAATAAATGATATGGACGAGGAATGATTTAACTCGCCAGGTTTGAAGAGTTTTAAGTTTGATTATTTTGGGGGGAAATAAGGATAGATTTAAAGCAGAGCAGAGCAATCCAAGCAAAACAATGGTGCATCAAATCCCGGGCTTCCAGCTGTGAGGCAGGGCATGACGCTGGGGCAAAAACCGCTTGCTTTTCTTTTTTTTTTATAATCTTTTTTTTAATATATATTTTTTAAGATATTGCTGATGCTTGGGACTTGATTCAGTAAACATGGTTAAGTTGAGAAATAGAATCTTAACTTAAATCATGATCACATGCAAACCAGAAAGGCAGCTCACACGTTGGAATTCCCCCCCCCCCCCCCCGTTTGATCAGTTGTGTTTGCTAAAGATGCATAAAGATCTGATTTATTCAGTAAACTATAGAAACGTGGGATGACTCTGGATGTGCAAATGAAGACAAGTTGAGCGCTGGGAACTTTTTCCCGGCGCAAACCGCGGGATCAGGGATTTTAATCCATGCATGCATGCACATTACTCTGTCTTTCGTTTAACTTTTCATTCAGTGCATGACTTTGCAGATCAGATGTTTATCTTCTTACACGAAGCGTTCGCTTGTTTCCACGCGCTTGCTGGCTCGCGCGCGCGCTCGCTCGCTCGCTCGTGCAGCACTTAACTTACTCGATTCTTACAAATGTAAAGTTAGTACAAGCACTAAAAACATCTTTATTTATCATTCGTTTAACCTAAAATGTCTAATTATTCGCATCCAGATTGTGCAAAGCATCGGTTTCCTATCTGAAATCCTAGAGTGAAAAAAAAAAAAAAATCCGCCAAAATAGCTATAAGCTAGCTCTGTAACATTATATACGTTATTATTGAAACTATTTTCAACCGAACTCAGACTTCACAGCTTCATACACACTCCGAAAACGTTAATAACAGGTCTTTCCATCACTTTCCCGTTACATTGGAATGATTTTAAACAAACATTTTCTTCTTTTGTTGTTGTTTCTAACCCTTATTCCCAAAACGTCTCGTGAGATGAAGCTGGGGCTGGTGGCGGGGAGGATGGGGGGGGATGCACGTGCAACTCGGTCTAACGGTTTACGTGTATATAACGGTTGCTATGGCGGCGACTACTTCATTACGTGCCTAATATCACCACATTTCATGAATGATTAATTTATTGATTTATGTAATACAAGTCCTTAAGACCACGTTTTAACCTTGAGTGTAATTGTACATTCATTGAAAGATGCATAAAATTAATTAGCGTTAATGTTTCCCCCTTAGTGTGGCAAGTAACTTAGCTTAATAATATGCTTAATAACATTACTTAATCGGGTATTAACATAAATCCAACACCTTGTTTAGCTAAAAGTTGAGTTTAGCATTTAGTTTCTTGTTTTTAGATACCTTTTCAACTGTTCAAGCTAGCTACAGGCTAATCTGTTACTCTCGTTATTTCATTGTTAGCGATATTAAAACTAGTTTGATATTTTAAAAAAACTTAATGAAGTGAATACCTCATATTCTTACAAAAAGCTGTTATAAAGTAACATTCTGTACCATTTACTTAATCAAGTATTAAAGCAAAACACAGACATATTCTAGCTAAAAGTTGTGTTTAATTTAGTTTTTAGATACTTCTTTTGACACTTTTTCAGATGTTGGCCTCAAATATTTCTTGAGATGTTAGCTTGAACATAAAAAAAAAATTTTTTTTATTCTTTTCTTGTGCCTTATACCTCACTCACTGAAAAACATCTGAGTAAGACATCTTTCCCTCCCATTTTATTCTATTAACTGTTTTAGTCTTGTCTAGAGTTTTGTGTTGTGTATGTATATGTAATGTTCAAAAGCTAGCTACCAATCTGTTATCCTCGTTATTTCATTGTTAGCGATGACTAAATGAGCTAAATGACTTTGAGCGACAACTAAATGAAGTTGATACCTCAGACTTGTACAAAAAAAGTGTTTATAACGCATCTTTAACGTTACTTAATTGAGTATTAAAAACAACACAACATATTTTAGCTAGAAGTTAAGTTTAGTTTTGTTTTTAGTTGCTTTTAGGCACTTTTTTAGCTGTTGGCATAAAACGTTTCTAAATATGTTGGTTTAAACCTTAAATTTATATACATCTTATTTACAGCTTTTGGTTGTTCATATTTGGTTATTACTGTGTTTGGTTATTACATTGTTAACTTACCAAAAATGTACCTTTTTAGCTCTCAGTATGATCCATACATATTGAGTTAATTGATTTTTGTTTTTAGATTCTTTTTGTTTCTCCTGTTAATTATCTACATAACCTTACCTAGTTACCCAGTTTTTCACTGCTAACTAACTAGTTTGTTACAAATGTTTGTGGCCTAACTAGATTTTAGCTAAAAAAAAATACTTTCTTGTACTTTGCAACGTAATCACTGAAAAAAAAAAACCCATCTCAGTAAAACATCTATAACAAGTCTTTCCCTCACATTTTATACTTAAATTTATTCAGCTATCCGTCATAAATAGCTATTAACTATTTGTGTAACACTAGTTGTGTGTAATGTGAATGTGTGCAGGTAATGTTTGCAAAGCTAGCTACAGGCTAAGCTGTTACCCTTGTTTTTTAATTGATAGCGATATTAAAACTAGTTTTGTCAACAAACAACTAAATGAATTTGGTACTTCATGCTCATACAAAAAGGTGTTATAAAAGATCTGTGACCATTAGTGAATCAAGTATTAACACAACACAAATACATAAACTTTTTAGCTAAAAATTTTTTATCTAAAAGACACTTTTAAAATCGTTAGTATAAAATGTTTGTTTAGACATCGGCTTGAACCGTAAAAAAAAGATTATACAGTTTTTTACAACTTTTGGTTTGTTTGTATCTAGTTATTAGTGTTTCCAGTTCAGAAAATAATTGACCTTTAGCTTTTAGTGTACATATTGAGTTAATTGCTAAGCAAATAAAAAAACAGCATAATGGATCGCTGTGTGAGTCTTATTAATACGTTAGTGACAACTTTGG
Organism: Clarias fuscus; assembly: GCA_030347435.1. Lineage (NCBI taxonomy): Eukaryota > Metazoa > Chordata > Actinopteri > Siluriformes > Clariidae > Clarias > Clarias fuscus. The sequence continues at coordinate 5,246,278 of CM059223.1, read as the reverse complement.
AACTGTAACAACATTAACTTGTGTTTATTTACGGCAGGTGTTAAATATTTGATGAGAACTTGGAGAAAATAAAATAATTGGTGTAAAAATATTCAAAAGTATAATATCCAAAGTACAATTACCTGTTTTCCCAGAAGAGTATGGGTTCCTGGTTTCTTTCAGGATTTCCTTCTCATGACTTCTCAGGGAGTTTTTCCTTACCACTCACACCTCATGTACACGATTTCTGTAAAGGTTCTGTTTTGTGACTGGTGTTAAAAGCACAATCCAAAATATTGTATTCAATTGTAAATACTTAAGTGCATTTTAATTATGTCATAGATGTTCCACAGTACAAAATGTAAACTATTGTACCATGTGGTTGATTGTTTTAAAGACGGTGACTCCATGACCATACCTATACAAGTGTAATATGATATGAACACATTGTTTTCCTGTTTCCCTGGATCCACATTAGCTTAAACCAATGCATCATTCTGATTTTCTTTTTGTGTTTACAGGAAAATGTGTTATAACCATTTCATGCTCTTCTTATCAAAACATATGATCTAGTCTTAAGTCTGGAGTTGTGGTGATACACCGGAATAGAATTTTCCAAAAATGCTTTAAGGATTCCTGCCAAGGCTGACTCAGAAGGTACTCACTGTCCTTAGTCCAGTTACTTAAGGAAAACATGTTAGGAAATCGAGACTCGTGTTGCATGCATGGTGGTGCTTTCACCTCCTGCCATGTGTGAAGCGTAGAGGAAGCAATGCTGCTAGTTGGGGTCATGTGCCTGACGACTTTTACCTATGGCCTTTGGGGTCAGTTGCTTGTGAATGTTTTCGCTGTGGGAGGACATCACTCCAGCTTGGACCGATAGTTTTAGTTTGATGGTATTTGCATCCTTTCGAGGTACAGTAACTACAGTAGAATAGATAAAACAGCATTTCATGCACTTTATACAGATATGTATATATATTTTTTCTTTTGATCTTCATGATGTTGGATATTCAATAAGATTAACTTTTTTAACCAAAAAAAAAAAAATCTCTGCTATGTAGCACATGCCTATACATGTATGCATGCCATTATTTAAAAATTTCCCCATCTATTCCCTCATGCATGCTCTCCTTCATGCACACTTTGAACAGTGAATTTGATTATCAAAGTTCAAATGCGTATCCCAAGGCCATGCTTCTTATTTAAATCCTTTCAGCTTTGATGGAGATTCTGTAATTGCAGCAGGTTCGCTCTGCTGTAGCTCTTCCTTCATTGCCATGGCGATAAAATGCAGCTGGTACCTGCTAATTGGTGCAAGGAGGTTCCTGACTAGAGGCAAACCTAGTTCCAGGTTCAACATTACTAATCCAGGGATAAGTAATCGTGCCCATGTCGTTCTGGGACATGAATGGGGCAGGATAACGTAGCGGACACTCTGAGTCATGCCGTGGGAACGAAAGTTGAGAGGTTCATGCGGATGTGTATGAAGACTTTAGCAGAAACTGCTTGTTAGAGTAGCAGATGGACGGCTTTAAGGAAGATGAGGAGAGTTTATAAATTTGAAGGGCTCCAGTTTAAAGTTCGGCAACTTTCAGGGGATCACAAGAGTGCAAGTTGGAATAGGTTGATTGGAAGTACATGTGTGAGTGAAACACTTTTTATGCTATTAAAGCCTAAGTGATGCTGTATTTCTACTGGTAACGACATTTGGTTATAGAGAGATCGTAACATCTTGGGGAAATTTCCGACTACTTGAATGGAAACCTGTGATATGGAGTTGATAATCAGAGAAGTGTTGGGCATCTGGAGTCTTCTGGAGAAGAGATAAGAAGAATAAGAGTAAGTTAGAGAGAGAGAGGGGGAATGAATTTCATTCTGTGGCTCTTTCATGTGAATGGTTGTGTGCGACAGGCATTGTGCGAGTGCTGAGAGAATGGAAGTACATGTAATCCCTTTATTACTCAGCTGAAGTGAAGCGAGGAGGGCAAGCCGAGCTGGCCCGGTTAGCGTGACAAACCCAGAAGTACCAGCATCATGTGATTCATGCTTCTCCCTCTCTTTCTATCTCTCCCACTCACACTATCGGCGCTCTCCCTGTCTAAAAGCTTCTACAGGAACATGTATGGTGGTTGCTCCAGAATAAACAGGATAAAAATGAGTGTAACACTTAAACCTTTTATTATTATTATTTGTTTGTTTGTAAGGAGTCTCCAGTTCTAACTGTTAGCCAGAAGTAACTTTAAAGCGAACCGGTTACGAAAAGTGCATTTTGGCCTCCAGTGTGAGTGTATAAACAAAACCGTGAATTTTTTTTTTCCATTGTTGTATTGGCCCGGGTTTAAACATGATGATAAATAAGATTTTCCTCCTATTGTTACCTCATATAAGAAGATGCCCCTCCCCTGTCTTGTTGCTTTTTAACATTGAGAGAAAACAAGAGGTTGTTTAGGGAATGACATATTACATAAGCGATAGATCTGTACATTTAAAAGCTAGCATAACTTTGGCAGAAAATACAAATGGCTCTAATCTTCTGCAAAGTTTTAAAACAGCTTCTTTCTCTTTTGACCTCATGAGTGATCAGTGCATTATCGCCACCTACTGAACTGAAATGTGGAGTAGATGATTGGCAGGGGAAAAATATTATCAAGCTCATCACTGTGTATGAGAAATAACATTTAAACAGCCCAAGTAACACAGCAATGTTTAATAGATACTTTTAGTAGTTTTTCATCATTTAAAACCTATAAGGAAGCAATTATTAATGCTATCAAGTGAAGTTCACTATTCACGCAAATCCACTCAGGTATACACGATCTATGTATGATTCACAAAACTAGCGATAATGGGAACTGACTTGTTTCAAGCATGTTCCACGGCATTAAACCTAACCGCTTACGAATAAAAGGAAAGAAGCCATGCGAGAGCCTTTGATTTATTCAATAGCGATAATGCTAGTTATCTCTAGCTCTGGCGAGAAGATGCAATACCTGAAGGCTACGCTTTTCTTTATAAAATTCATCAGGCAGAAAAGCTCGTCCAGAGAAGGCGAAAGGATGCAGAACTTATGACAATCATTGCTTTTGGAACGGTTAATTTTGTTTGCTGCGTGTCTCATCCACTGGTGAAATTCTACCTGTTCTCTCTGCCTGCTAACATTTCCTTGTTAGCAATATTAAGCACCACTGCATTTATCTTCTTTCATGCCAAACGGCACAAACACGCTTTTTTTTGTGTTTTGGATGCTTTCCAGCCCCCTTTGGATTTTACACACCTGCATTTCCTTCTCCACTTCTGTCCGCTGTCGGATGTCACTCAGGCGTCAGAGTGATGAAGCAAGAACGTGCACAATCTTGTTTCCGAAGATGAATATCGCCTTTGATAGAATGCCCTGAAAAAGGCTTTTGGTTGCAGGCCAGCTTTAGTCACTGGGAAGGAAGGAGGCGATTAATGAGTCAGACGACAAAATAACATTGATTCAAGATGAGCTCATGCGGGTGAGACGGCACAAAACTGTGAGAAAGTCGCTACAAATCAAAGTCGCAGTCTTAATATGCAGATTGTACAGTCTGCCCTGCTTCATCCAAAAGCCTGCTTTTGTTGAGTGTGTGTGTGTGTGTGCATGCGTTTTTTTTTTTCCCCTGTTAAACACCCATTCCACTTTTCTCTAGTTTCTTTTCAAATTCAAATACATGCACGTTTTGCTCAAAAAATGAATTAGCATGTTCTAGCCCCTATTGTCAACGAGCAGCTTTCTATAAAAAAGAAGAAAAAACTCCTCTTCTTCATCTTGAGCTCGGCTCCATCCGGGACGTTATTTACGTTGGAGTGACCTCAGCCTTCAGAGCTGATTTGGATCAAGACTGTCAAGAGTGGCGTGAAGCCGGAACGTACTGCAGTCACTGCAACCACTGTAACCACACACACGCACTCGCACACATCTGATATGATATGATATGTGCATGACTGTAAAATGATTTTGCTGACACAGGAAAGGTTTTGCACATTGCACATTAATTTAAAAAGTTGTTCTCCAGTGCAGCACATTGTTCTTGCCAGGTTCGAGAGTTCCTGTTGAAGGAACAGCTGTAACTGGAAAGGAGTCACTTTAACTGGGTAAAACTGTAATCACTGGCAAATTCACAGAGAAGCGAAACACTTTAGGACGTCCTGTACTAATGGAAAATATTCAACGTTGCCGTGGTAACATTGACTCCACATTATTTTAAGTCCAATTCCGTCAAGTAAACACTAGTGGATCATGCCTAGTGGCCCGATATCGCCCAAGCAGGTGTACAGACAGTAGGGTGGTATGGGGTGATGATTCTCCTTTCACCGCACCCCCACCCCTCTGCTCTCTCTTCGACCACACTATACACACTATAGCCACACTAAACACAAGTTCCCAGGTTCCCTTGCATCTGCGAGCCAGGCTTCGGCGTCTCACCAAGGGGTGTGTATGGAGAAATGCAGCGCCTCTGACCATGAATAGAGGAACCAAATCAGCGGAGACTCTCATACAAAGACCTCCCGCCAGGCCCTGAGTGCATCACTGCGCGGATTTGGGGGGGAAAGCAACAATGGAGCAGATGAAATAAGGAGGAGAATGTTAAGGGAATTCATTTTTCTTCTCTTTCTCTGTCGTCTTTTCTCCCCCCACCCCCCCCCCCCCCCCCTCGCCTCCCTCCGTCTCCGTCTCTGTCGGATGGATGGCTGAACCCGAATGCTAAGGGTCAGGTGTTTAACCCTGGGCTTTTGCGTTTGCGGAAGAGAGCGCGCGTCTTAATTGCAGCACCCTGCTTTCCCAGAGTCCTCTCCTGTAACCCATATATGCATTTTTATTTTATTTTAGTGTGAGTCTAAATAGTTGTGAAATATCAAGATATTCAGTGCACAGTGTTATTCTAACAAGGCGGAAAATATCTGAGCGATGTTGAAGGATTTAGGAAAAACAACCCAAACTCCCTCCCAAAAAAAAAAAGACAGATGTTTTTCATAAAGAAGACACTCATGATTCTTTTGAACTGCAATTCGCCAGTCCAGCATATTTGTCCAACTTATTTCCACTTTAATACATCTCAGTTTCCTCGCAAGCGACTGTATTGCGTCTGATGTGTCTTTCAGTAGCGATTGTTTGTTTATTATGTCTGGACGGCCGTTATCCAGCGGCTGCGTCCATAATGCTGATTAAGAAAAGAATTGTTTCCGTGGCCGGACCCTGATGTGCGCTGGTCCTCGCTCATTTGGGATGCTCCGTTGAACAACAATAGCGTGAGGAGCGTAGTGCTCGCTCCCTCCGGCGCCGTGCCTCCCAGCTATTGTGCCGACGCGTCGTTTGCAGTCATAATAATTATTATAATTATTCATTTTATTTACATAGCGCCTTTCTCACACTTAAGGTTGGGTTACAGTTATAAGGAAAGTAATATATGATGATTATAGCTTTGGGGGGTGAATTAGGTTGTCTGTTAGGTGTCTGTTAAGTGGATGCTGAATAGAGAAATCTGGCTGGTAACGTCTCTCGTGATGTGTACACCGTTATAGCTGGAGGTAAAATATGAAATATGGAAAATTTATAACAGGTGTACACGGTGATATGTATGGATTAGTGCTTAAGCTATTTTGAACATTAAGCTGATATCTTTGAATATAGAGATGTGAATCAGAGCTAGAATGTCTATTCGGTTTTCAATTCAAATTTAGTAGCAGTAATGCCTGTTATATGATTTATCTCAAGCCAATCTTCTGCTCCACACTCCAGTCCAGTAGGTGGCGGTATTACACTAACTGCACAAACTCTCAAAAGAAGAAGTGACACTTGCAAAACCCCGAGTATTTGCTGAAGATTCAATCTGATACTGTTTTCTGCTAAAGCTGTGCCTTGTTTTTTTATGTCAATTTAACGCATTTAACGTTTCTAAGCTAATCTAAATAAAATAAAAATAGAAAAAACTAAAATTGATTTAGTTAATTGACTTATCAAAAAATGTAATTGCATAATAAATAAGACTGCACAGCTCTAGAAAATATAGAGATGATTTGTGGTGGTTAATTAGCCTATTTGTAACTCGGCAAAATGATGCTAATTAAACGTAGAAGCTCTCAATAAATCACACCATTGCTAACCGTGAGGTAGCTTGGTTGTTAGCAAGGATAGGCTATATTGTAGACAAAAAAAGTTACAAAATGTTTAGAGTGTAAAGATTAGATTATTGTTGTTATTAATCTATTAGATTTGTTTATTTAAGAATAATACCTATTAGATAATATTTACACGTTTGAGAGCTAAACCTTTACTTTGATCTCAGATTAGTTTAATTGTAATTGTTTTTCTTAATACTATATTAATAAGTATAAAAATCTTCCTATACCTCAGTAGACCAGTACTGTAGGAAAGTGTTTAAGGTTCTCAGGTTGTACTCTTGCTAGCTAGCAATATGCTAACATCTCGTTGTATTTAGTTGTTTCTACTAGAATAAGTAGAAACAAACATTAGAGATTTAAGATTTTTTAAATAGAAATTCCAGATATTACATTATTTTCTTAAACACCTGACTGGAATGTGTGTAATTAATGGAATTATTGTGTAGGTGTGTAACCTGTTTGCTAACTAGGTGACATTTGGTTTAGACTTGTACAGCCTTGGCTCAGGTCTTTGGACAAGTTAGTTCTAATTTGTGACATTTTTATCATTAATAAATGTTAACATTAAATTATAATACAGATTCAACACCATTTTCTCATTTTGAAAGAGATCATTTCTTTTGTTTTTTTTTTATAATTTTTTTTTTCTAGTTTATAATAACTTGTCTGGTTAACATTTAAAACCGTGTAATGTTGGCTTTGACTTAGATTTGAAGTTTGATAATTGTCTTGTTAATAAAATGCTGTTAAATTCTTATTGCTCTTGTCTGTTAATGATAGGTTTATGCTAATTTGTTTGTATACATTTGAATATATTTATTAGAGATGGGAAAAATCTATTTTCGTCCTTTTTGTTCTTAAAGACTTGTAGTGTACTGACACCGATCAGCCATAAGGTTAAATAAAGTCGATTGATTTTGTTCCATTGTCTCTTATCAAGGGGTGGGACTTGTGAACTGGCTACTCATTGGCTGGTTAACAATGTTTGTGTTGGAATGACCTACCAAAAAAGTACCTACCAAAAGTGCTCCAAGGAAAGACACTGTGAACTGGTGACAGGGTCATGAGAACTCAACGCTCAGTGGGTTGCATGAGCAGTGAAATCTAGACCAATCATATCTTGTTTTATCTCACGTAAGAGCACAGACTGCTGGAAAAGCAGTAGCATCGCTTCTTGTTGGCTATAGAAGGGTTAAAGTGCCCATGCTGACCCCTGCTCTTTTCTGAAAGTTAAAGAGATGGAACCAGGGTGCACCATGGGAAGAAGGAAAGCCAGGGTATTCATTCAGATGTTACTGAGACGCAGCAGATCGAGCACATCTCTGTTCATGAAATCTGGTCACATTGGCAAATTATTGACGTATAAAACACTTCAAGATGTGCATGCGTTATACGCGGTTATGGAGTGGTACTGTGATGCACAGCATCCCGGTTTTATTTCTCACTTGCTGTATTTAAAGTTCTTCCGTATGAAAACAGTTCCTCTAAACTGTCTTCAGTAATGTGGTGTTGTGGTTTCTCAGTATAATTGTTGATCTCTGGAGTTTCAGTAAGAGGTGCCATGCTTGTTTGGGTGAATCACAGCATTTACGTCAACTTTCCTGTGGAATGTCCTTGAAAACTATGAACTAAATGTTTTTTCATGTTACGTTTTTGATTCAAATTATTTTGATAACTTATTTATTATAACAGAGAATCAGTGTTGGAAAATACCGCTTGGCACAGTCGCGCTTGTGCTTTGTGGTTCTCAGATTTCAGCCTCACACAGGTTCTCCCCTAGGCCGTGTAATCAAAAGCACACTGCAGGCCACACAGTGACCAGGGCAGGCATGCGATGGACATTCCCTCCCCCTCTCCATTGCTTCTACCATAAACAAACCTCTCCACTTTTGGGTCAAAAGGGTCTCGGCCTTAATTTCCTCCAGCCGCAGATCTTTTCCACCCCCAACGCCCGAGGGCAAATCACTTGTTCCAGAGCTTCTGTCTTGTGCCGACTCACCTCAGCCTCTGCGTTTAGCGTTGAAATGATTCTCGCCAGAGGCAGTCTTGGCGCAAAGCCTCACCCCACATGAGTCGGCTAGTTTTAAGGTCACGTGACCTGTCACGACATTATAGCAGGACGGATCTGTTTACGCCAGACAGATTTAGAAGCTCCAGTGGCACCAGGTTGTTTTCCAGACATCCGAATTTAGGGGTTCGTTCTTGCCCCGCACACGTTGTTTGCCTGTTTACCGAATGTGGTGCGGTTGGTCCCAAAGTATTTTTTTAAGGAGTCTGGTGATTCAACCACTTAAGGCATTCTTGACAATTTGATCTAAATCTTTCACATCTGTGTTTTTGCAGCTGACCTGATCAATTTTTTTTTTTTTTTTTTTTCCCACTACGGGGCTGTCCTTGTTAATAAACACGTTGCAGTCATTATCTGTAGTGCTAAATGTTAACAGAACAGGGTTCTGACTGTTTTTCGTCGTCTCTGTAATTCTCTCGGGTTGCTCATTCAGTCCGTCTCTCACTTTTACTTGGTCTCCCTCATTCACACTCTCTCCCTCACATCGAGCTGTGATTCAGCAGGTGGGAACCAGACAGAGCGGCTTGTATTTAATCTCTAAATGCGTTCTCTCTCTCTCTCTCTCTCTCTGAATCATTCACTTTCTTACTCGCTCACTCGCTCATTCACACACTTTCCCTCCGTCTGGTCCACTCTATGCATTTCCCATCTTTGAGAATCGCTGCTCAGAGCTGAATGTTGCTTTTGACCCGCAGTAGATCCCATCTTTCATTTTGAAATGCTTAAGGTTAAGTGTCACTGTTTGAACAATATTTATTCATTCATAGACTTGATATTTTTTATCCTTTTATTTTTCCATATTATGCATATGAGATGATATTTTTAAACCAGATCAGAGAGCGGAGATTCAAACTAGAGAAACTGCAAATTATTTCTTTGAGCAAAAACTATCGTAAAGTGTAAGGCTAGGGTTTTGGCCCATCACAGGCCCCAAATATACCTTAAATGCACCTTGGGGTAAATTCTACACATCCCAGGAGTTCCTGGAATTCTTCCAAAATGATTTTCCCTCAGTTGGTGTTGATAACGCCTTACTCCACATAAGGTAGCTGCTCACTTGATAATTGCAAAAGTGATCTACATATCAATTTATACAACAGTCAGTTCTGATCAAGTATTCCACAAGTGATGATAATAGGCGGTAACAGCACTGAGACATTTAACTATATTTCGTGTCACATATTCTATAATCATTAATTACACTAACTGCTGGTTGCAGCATTGGTGAAAGTGGGTTTGTATAGTCCGCAGTACTGGGGAGAGAGTAGCTGCCTGCCAAAACCACATTCAAAACCAGCACTTTCAGCAAAAAAACACATCTGATAACATTATCTTAAACAACACTTTGGTATGACTTGCGTAAAAAAAAAAAAAAAAACTCAAATTCAGAATGACTTGGAAGCACTTCTAAGGTGAGCTACAAAGATAATTAGCTTATAACACAAGGCTTAATCCCAAATCCTTCTCTACCCCCTATATAAGGGCCCTACATGGCGTGTGGATTGTACACCCTAGTGCACTAGCTTTCCATTTTGCTCTATTTAGGTTTCATCCCCAGATGTTAATGGGGCCAGTATTCTAAAGAGGAATAAGTAAAAATGCAAAGAGAAACGTATGAGATTTATAGGACTGTCCAGCATTTTCACGGTTTATTCTGCCCACCTTTTGGCTACAGAGTACCCATAAGAATTTAAAACTACTTTCACCCCTGTTAATTACACTAACTGTCGGTTGCCAATTCAGCCAGTCACGGTTAGTTGGTTCTTTCAGGCTGGCAAACCAATCTGGAATCTTTTGATAACACATGATGTTTTGGGGACTGTTGTGTAAAAGCAACATCACACGAGACAGAGGGTTGTACTGCTGGATATCAGCACAGGTGTTATGTCTTTGTCACTTGGGACCGCGCCTAGGAGGATAGAAATTTTTTATCTGAGGTTACAGGTGATCAGTGAGAACTATATATTGATTCCTGGCAGAAACAGCACCCTGATTTTTCCTGAATACACGACGCCAGTGGCGTTCAAAGTTTGTCACGTGCGAGAGGCTATGTTTAGTCTGTGCTCATTAGCCAAGCCAGTCCTGAAACATAAACTGTGCGTGATTCATTTCCTGTCTGGATGTTTGGTCTTTATCATCTGTGGTTGTGGTGGGGGAATTATAAGTCCCGATAGAGGCTGGTTACTAAATAGAATGAGGCTTTTGTATGAGGAGGTGACCATGAGAAATACCTGAGAACTGTGCTTCTGTTCTGTGGCATGAGGGGGAAATCCCGGGAAGTCTCCTCACGGTTTTCCTCTTTGCACTTGACCGACGTCATTTGCATTTCTTTTTTCATTTTATGCTTCTTTGCTTGTCCTGACTGCACCGCCGACTCATTTCCTTATAGGTATGCGCAGGACGTGGCTCATATAGTTTTAATTAGGAATGTAACAATCAACTAAGATAATAAGCTAATAATAATAATTGTAAATATTGTTTATGTAAATTTGTCTAGCTTGATTCTTTTCAACTGGACAAATAGTTAAGTTAATAATAATAAATACAAATAAAAAGTAATCAAACTAAACTTGCCATTATTGCAGTTGTTCTTTCATCATGACTAAAATTAAGCCAGTTCATTTTTCTGTATCCAGCAGGCCAATGAAGCCCTGCACCACCAGCACCCGGTGGGCCCAAACAGCCTGCTGCCACTGCTGAACGCCAGCAGCGAGCCGCAGGACCAGAAGCCCATCATGCCGATCCCACTCGATCAGAAGCCTCCAGTGATCTCCGCCGACATCCTCAAGGACAGCATGGGCAACCTGACAGGGGCCAGAGGAGGGGGTCATGGTGGAGGTGGCGGCGGCATTGGCGCGCCGATGGCCATAGTGAAGAAAGAACCCAAAAGCAAAACGCCGTTTATCTGCGGCTACTGCAACAAGTCCTTCCGAGACAGCTACCACCTTCGACGGCACGAGTCGTGTCACACCGGCGTTAAGATGGTGTCGCGACCTAAAAAGACAGCGCAAACCACGGCACCCACGATGGTGCCGTTGCTTTCGAGCATGACGCGAGAAAACAACGTTAACCCCTCATATATCCTCACCACGGCCGCGACATCAGGTTCGGGTATCATGGTGCCGACCTCCACGGTGGCACAGTGCCAGCCGAGTGCACCCAAAAAGCCGGCCAAGCCTGTGAAGAAGAACCACGGCTGCGAGATGTGCGGCAAGGCCTTCCGTGATGTCTACCACTTGAACAGGCACAAGTTGTCTCACTCGGACGAGAAACCGTTTGAGTGTCCAATCTGCCAGCAGCGATTCAAGAGGAAAGACCGCATGACGTACCACGTACGCTCGCATGACGGCGGCGTGCACAAGCCATACGTCTGCTCCGTCTGTGGAAAGGGTTTCTCCAGGTATGGCATGTAAAGTCTCTACAAGCTGTATGATATGGATGTGAGCGATAAATATTTTGAGCAAAACAAATTTGATATCCAGATAAGCGAAGCTGCTAAGAGTCTTGGTCCGTATTGTTGTATTTATATGGATTGTTATTAGTACAGAGGTTATCTCTCTCTCTCTCTCTCTCTCTCTCTCTCTCTCTCTCTCTCTCTCTCTGCCTGTCTGTCTGTCTATCCATCTATCTGATATTGTATTGTAACATTTTAGTTAAATATAAAAGAAAGATTTATTACAAAACTTCTCTGTTAGCTAAGTAGTTGTCAGGATATTAATTAGTGCATTTCAATACCAAAAGTCTTCTTAAATATTATTATTATTATTCATATTGTTCCAGCATATTCTCTGCTGTTTAGGTACATAGCTTCTAGAATATTCTTTCTATAGCTTGCTACAGTTCAGAATGTTATTATTGAGCTAACGTTTACTTTTGGTTTATGCTTTGGATGTGATGTGAAGATAATGCTCGATAACTGCTTGACTGCAGTTTTGTTATAATAGAATTAAATAAGATCTTTATTATTTTTTTGCTAGCTTTAACTAAATGTTGAAGATTAACAGCGAATTGACTAGCTGCTCTCATTGTTAGATTTCGGTGACAAACTCATTTTCTGATCATTCTCAAATTAAAGTAGCGCAAGATAAATTATTTTAACAAACATTTAACCCATTATATAACTTTCCTAGCTACTTTTCAGTCACATGGGAGTGGGTAGGTTAGCTAGCTAGCTATTTAAATATGCTAGCTCAGTTAAATGTGAAACATTTGAACTTGGTTTGTATTGTGTAACTATCGTGCTAGTTTTTTTTCCTTCTTTTTAGTGAGAAAGCTAATGTTATAAGGAACGGGCTACATTTACTCACTCATTAAACTTTTTAATGGGTTTTTAATTTGAAACTTTAAAGTTTAAAATTGTCAGAAAATCGGCGGGAAAGCTGGATATTTATAAAATCGTGACTGGTCATTCTCATCCCATCGAGCTAGCTATTACACAGACCCAAACTGTTTTAAAACCCCTAAATATTTTATTTATTACTTGTATTACTTTTGTTTTATGTTTTGGATGTAATGTGGCTAAGATAATGTTTCTTTTAATAAAAAGCTATAAATATCAACGACTGAGCTATATTAGAATTAAATAAGATTCGTTTTACCTCAGAAAAAACAAACCAGAACTGTTTGGGCACATGTTTTCTCAGTTAACAGGTTTTTGCTAAATATTTTACCTCAGAATTATGTTAATTAGCTGCTCCGAGTCACAGCGCTTCATAGTGTTAATGCAGTATGTTCTGACATCCTACACTGATTTTGCTAATGAAGACTAATTGGGTAATGTATCAAGTTCTAAACAAGTAAGAGCCTTATACTAAAGGAAAATATTTGACCTGGTTTAAGGCTTGTGTATACACAGTGTGTATTTTGTATGTTCAGTGGCCTGATCTGGCAGAATGGTGATGTCAGTGGTTTTTAATACTCAAGTTGTGAAATACGTGTACAAAGACGTAGACGGCTTCACCATCTGCTCCTCCATATGACGTTAACATTGTCTAGCTCCCGCTGATTTATCTCCGCAGCCGGCTGATTTATAACCACAGTGAATAGTTGTGACTGGCTGCTTTTGTGTGCCACAGCACGCGGCGGGCCCTACCATCACGGTCTGCGGGGGGGGGAGGGGGCCAAGCCTGGCTGCTTTGATTTCTCTAGATTCATTCAGACCGCCGATGCTATCCCAAGAGATTTTGGGGAAAAAAAGGAAGGGGGGATGTAATAAAAAACTAAAAAAAAAAAACTAAAAAAAAAAAAAAACTGCAGTGACACAGGAGTCTGGGATTTCCTCTTGTTCACCATTACACAGTCCCTGTAGATCTTCGATCGTGGCTGCTTTAAGAGCCTGCTTCATCACTCCTCTATTTCCAGGCAGCGTGCGTCAGAACAGTTCCCCTCCTCATCCCGTTCCAGCTCACGGCACTGCATGACTAATAATCTAAGGATTAATTTCAGGGTGAGCAATGCGAGTCGAGAAGAAAGGGAGCCATTTTTAGCACGCCAACTGTTCAGTAGCGCTCGAACGCTCCTCGTAGGACGTTTCGGCGCGTAACATTGAGCTTGCTTACTCAAAAATCTTCAAGTTGAATACCCACACAGCAGGCCAGGGTCAGAGTGCAGCAACAGGAGGCCTGTTTATTTATTTCTTTAGTCATTTAAAAGTATGTACCCCAAGTAGAGTGGAAAGGGCTACTGTTTTTTCCTTTAGAAAATAACGCGTGGTGCTGAGAAAGGAACGTTGATCGGGCAGCTGTTCTGGATACAGCTTGGAGTTATAATATAATATATTGAAGTTTTCTCTTTTTGCTAAATTATAGCCATCATTAATAAAGAACCACAACAACGAAGCAATCCTCCAGATTTCACTAAACACCATTTTTCTCTTACTACTGTGATGGATCTGTTTATCATATCTAAAGATCTTACTGACTTCCTGTTTCATTTTTTTATTATTTTTTTTCCCTTCTCCCTAGGCCTGACCATCTCAGCTGCCATGTCAAACATGTGCATTCCTCAGAGAGACCGTTTAAGTGCCAAGTAACGGTACGGACCTCAGCATCACCTTAACACGCACATGTACACGCTGACCTTCATTGCTTTTGTCTCAGCTCAGTGCTTCTATGTCAGATTTGATTTTCTAACCAGGAAAGAACCTTTATAAAATACATTTAGAAATGTTGGTAGAAATCACTGCATGATTTGTATTTCCTTCATTTACCTTATACACACTGATGACAAATGAAACTAAAACTGGGCTGCTTCATTGGGGGGTGGGGGGGGGGAGTTATTTTTGCTTCAATGCCTTGGATCTACTAGAAGCGATGATTTTCATGACAATTAATATGTTTACATCATATTGTATAGCCTCTACGCTCACCAGAGGTAACTATTTGGGTTTATGGCACCAGGCTGGTTCCAGAGACGCACTTTGTTTGTTTGTTTGTTTGTTTGTTTGTTGACTTATTTATTTTTGGAGTCGCTGTGCATCAGTGTCTGCCATTATTATTACAGTGTTTGTAATACACAAGTCATTGCAGCAAATTACCCGGGTCATTGCAATAAATTGCATATTTACAAGATATTCACTTCAGCAAATTTAAATAATTTGAGAAAAAGTCAAAGATGACTTTTGCAGTAATTTGTGCACCCTTATCTATATACCGCACTGTGCAGAAGTCTTTTATATTATCTTTATTACAAATTATATTATATTTGTTTATTGTGTCTGCATTTTAATGTACAAAACCATTTGCAAACACACTTTTAAAAAAATAATAAAATAAATAGCATTGATTTAAAAAAATTTGCATGCCCGTAAATAGAGCAACATATTATATGAAAGAACAGTTTTTATGTGGGGAAAAATCTAATGTAATCTCCAGGGGGTTTGCATGAAAGTAGAAAGGATCAAGTGTGACAAAGTTACCAGATGAAATCTGGCATTTTCTCCAGCACGCTCAGTAAAACCTAACAGCTGTTTTTAAAACTACACAAACACTACTCTGAATTTTCAAGCAAAGTATTTTCATTTTAGTGCTCTTTACGGGAGTTTATTTTATGTAGAAATGTTTTTAAAAAAGCATATTTTTTTCTGTTATTTTTATTATATATTTTTTTCCTTTTGCTTTTTCCTAAGATGTTTGCACAGTCCCGAAAGTAAAACATCTGTTAGGTTTTACTGAGCGTGCTGGAGAATACGAGTTCTTCTGGTAGTCTTGTCACACTTGCTCCTGTCTATTTTCATGCAAAACCCTAAAATGTTGTTTTTTATTTTGTTTCCATCTGAAAAATGGTCTGGCATGTAATATATTGCTTTCTTTTTGGCCATGCAAATATTCTTCAGTATTGATATTTGTTCATAAATTTTTAAGTTGTGTTTATAAACAGTGGTGTTTAAAATGGTACATGACTATGGATTATACGGTATCTAAGACCTTTGCACAGTACTCCAGATGTAGATCAAATCCAAGTAGTAGCCATTAAGACTGAACACCTTCAGGTGAAATATAGTCCATATTAAGTTTGACCATGAGGTTAAGTTAATTGAAGACTCTGTTCTTCACCTCGGCAGGCCTGCACGTCGGCCTTCGCCACCAAAGACAGACTGCGCTCTCACATGATCCGGCATGAGGGCAAGGTCACGTGCAACATCTGCGGCAAGATGCTCAGCGCCGCCTACATCACCAGCCACTTAAAGACGCACGGCCAGACGAACTTCAATAACTCCTGCAACAAAGGTAGGTGTGTCGCCTTTACCGCTGGTAGCGCAGCATTTCGCAGAGTGGGAGAGCTGATCAGAGTCGGAATATTGGGGGGGAAAGGACAATTTTTTTTTTCGCCTACCCTTAAATCAAATCCCTTGATCCTCAGTTCCAATCTGAGGTAGTTATGTACACTACTAATATTCACCTCATCCTCACCTAACTTAGTTTCCATGTTCTTTCAGTTGTGTGTTTCTGAAGGGTTTCTCACTGGCTTCTCTAGATCCTTTTCAATATCTCGTCTCCCAGCTTGGCAGTGGCCGTTGCGACTTTTTTTTCTGCGTCACGATTAATTGCATTAAGGTCTTAAATTAGCTGAGCTTTGCAGCAGAGAGCCGGTTGCATGCACAGACTGACCTCACTGAGTGCTGTGTATAAGCACAGAGTAGTCTGTTCCATTTGGTGCTTTTTAATTATACACGCTGGAAGGGCTGTTTTTTTTTTTTTTTTTTTTTTTTTTTTAAATAATCCGGTTTCTGTCTTGTGAGAGATTATGTTCAAGCTGCTGTCATAGAAGTCATACAAGTTGTGATATGAATATGAAGATTTCTTTAAATAAAGAGTGATGAGGTAACACCTGTACACATCTGCAGCAAAGATTTCTCACACAATCATTGCACAGAGCACAAATATGCAAGGGGTGTCCAGGTCAAACCAGGACTTTTGATCATGTGGGTTAACCGAACACAGTTACACCTGCTTCACTAATGCACTTATCCCAGGGTTTCACTAGTTCTTGGATGCCATCAAGGTAGAAAGATTTCTCGGCATGCTGGAGCCATGATCATACAGCCTGCTTCACCTTTGAAAATCGGGCATCCCAGGAACTCCTTTATTGGCCCAAACATGTGGAACTGGCTTGGAGCGAGGTCAGGACTGTACGGCGGATGTGACTATAACTCCCAGCCGAGTTCCTGTAACGTGCAAGTGCTGTTGGAGAATGATCGCGTGTACGGTTCCCACAGACAGATGCGTCTCTTCCGCAAGTTGGTGACACATTATCTGTTGGTTTTCAACTCGCAGAAAGTTCACAGTAACGACTTCAGTGGGCTCTGAGCCTTCCCGGTCGGGATCATTCACAGATTTACAGCCTTCTTTAAAACGTTTGCACCGTTCAAATGTTTTTTTTTTTCCTGCTGAGTTTTATCACTGTACTGTGCTTGAAGTCTTCTGTAAATATCGATCAGTTTTATGTCTTCGTTGAGAAATTTCATCCCAAGTCCTGGTTTGATTCGAACGGCACCATTTACAAAAATCCTAAATGAATTAGCTAGTAATTAGTTTTTGCATATAGAGTGCAGCATATTAGACATCACTTTAATTGATGCTACAGATTTCTTATCTAACAGATTAAAAGAATTTAACCTGAGACATTTTGCCCCTAATTGTCATGAAGACAGTTCTTGGACCTGATCGGTCAGAGAGTCTTGATTTAATATGGTCTAACAGCAGTGATGTTTCCCCCGTAAGGCGATGTAAATTTAAACGTTATTCGGCAGAAGTATCTGATGTCACGGCTTTAGAACAGAAGGTTTTCAGCCTTCAGGACAGAAGAGTTTGCATTTTGGTCCTCCTTTTCAGTTAGATTTAGTTTTCTACTCATCCATGAAGTTTAGCCCTGTCTTTTATGCCATGTTGTAACAGTTCATCTTGTGTGTTAGATAACATAAATGTACAGATTTGTAATAATGATTCATCGTGGTTATGTGCATTGATGGTTGGTCCGCAGATTTTACAGCGTTGGCTAAAATA
Source organism: Clarias fuscus (assembly GCA_030347435.1). Classification (NCBI taxonomy): domain Eukaryota; kingdom Metazoa; phylum Chordata; class Actinopteri; order Siluriformes; family Clariidae; genus Clarias; species Clarias fuscus. The sequence goes on along the minus strand of CM059223.1, from coordinate 5,228,581 downwards.
TGATCCATGTGTGTAAGATTAGCTGGCTGTAAAAAAAAAAAGAAAAAAGAATGCGTTACTGTTGCGCCACTCGGAAGCTTCTGCACTCGTTACAGAATCCGAGGCTGATCGACCAATCAAACTAATCAAACAGACAATTCTGGTCACTGGTTCATCTCCATTATAAACACAATAGGTTTTATGAAATCGATTTTGGGGTCAGTTTGACGATACATCAAACCCCCCCCCCCCCCCCCCCCCCCCCATTGTCTGACCACCAGCTGACTGCACTGACAAATGCATACTTAGCCACTTTAAATCTAATAAAGATGCTCCATGACCAGGCCAAAGCCTGCCGGAGTGTGTGATGTGAGGTTGAGGAGTGTGACGTCTTTCACAGTCCCTCCCACCTCTGCGGCCATCGTAACACTGTGTGTCTGTATTTCTGAATAGGGGACTGGCAGTGGAATTCTTCAGGGCTGCAAAAAGGTAAAAAAAAAAAACAAAAAAAAAAAAACAGATTCGTGTGATGATGATGATGATGATGATTTTATTTGTATGATGTCTTTCTCAAATCCAGGCTGAGTGGGAATCGCACAAACACTACAGACATAATAGATGGAAATTTGATTTAAAAAACACTGCGTTATTCCTTTAACGATGATGAAATTTACTTGCAACACAGCTCGTGCAACAACAACAACAACAAAAAAAAAAGCTATAAAAAATAAATAAATAAAAAAAAAAAAAAGCTACAAAACTATCCCTGAAAAGTCAGGGAAAATAGTTTTATAATACTTTTTTTTTTCTTTTATTGCCAAATTAAATAAGTCCTGCAATTTATATTCATAATGATATTAAAATTTAAATTTAGGTTTCTTTATTTTTTTATACTATTATTAAAAACTATACTCACTTCATTTTTATCAATATATGCAAAATAATGTGTATCTTTAACTTATTTGAAATTAGATTTTTATTCCATTTTCAGGACCAGTGGATTTGCGTTCATCGGACGTATTGTAACTCGCGCAGATATGGTTAACCGATCCTATCGTTTTTCCTCTCTCCTTCTCTTTTTTCTTTTGTTTGTTTATTCCAGACAACAACGAGATATGCCACTCGGGCACGGCCACGTCCGTCACGGTTTCTGCGCCCGCCACTACGCCGATGAGCCGCATCAACGCGAGCACGGCCGTGACCATCGGGGCTCAGATGAACCTGAGCACGGCGGTAAACACGGTGAACATCACGTCAGCGCCGGTGAGTTTGCAGCACCCGGTGACCATCACGGGCCCGGTCAACATCGCCTCCGTGAACATCCCAGCCACGGCGTCGGCCATGAACATCGCTCACCCGGTGGCCATCACCACGCCCATGTCCATGAACATCGCCACGCCGCTCAACATCGCCATGCGGTCCATGGACAGCATGCCCTTCCTCTCGCAGGTCCTGCCTTCCTCGCCTCCATGGTGAACCGCACCGAACCTAATCTTAACCTGATTCTCCTAACCAGCTGACTCCACCCCCCCCAATCCCCAACCAATGAGTGTTTACTCTTGTGCCGCGGCCGTACAAGCCGCATCACGAGCAACGCTGCAACGACGATGGAGTTTTATACAGTTTTTTTTTTTTTTTTTTTTTTTTGTGAAGGATTTCTTACCTAGATTTGACTCATTCATGGTTTGATGACGAATATTTAGTGACACTGAGCACGCAGACCTCATTGAGGTTTTTCAAGGACAAATGCAATAAGTGCTGATTTTTTTTATACATATATATATATATATAAATATTTGTGGTCAGGTCCATAAGTATTTAAACAGTGACGATATTTGTATTTTTGCCTGTGTACCCCACAACGATGGATTCGAAATGAAAATGTCGTCGCTGTCCAAATACTTACGCACCTGACTGTGTGTATATTTTCCTTCCCAGACCATTGGGATTCCTTTTTTTTTTTTTTTTTCCTCTGTTGTTTGGCTGTAGCCTCTTAATCAGTATTTAATTTTCTTTCTAAGGAAATGAGTTTTAAAGGCATAAAGGCTTTTTATAAGAGGGAGTTTTGTTTTTTGTTTTTTTTTACAGAAAATGGAGGGTGATTTATGATTTGAGGTACTATAACTGTATTTTACTGTACAGTTGCCTATGCTGATGTTTGCCTATGCGTTTTTTAACCAACTACAATTGTGATTTTATAATTTTTTTTTTCTTTTCTTTTTTCTTTTATGGCTGCAGTGTTCATACACTGACTTGTGACTGTTATTTTCTTCATGCGTTGTTTATTAAGGACGGCTGGGGTGTGCTTTGTTTACTCGATCAACAGTTACTTTATTATTATTAATATTATTATTTTTTAATCAGGAATGGATAGAGGAAAGATTCTTGCACTGAAACCATACCCCTTGTGTACAACAACAGTATTATCAACGATCAAACCTGTTTCGGGGGACCAACCCTGGACGGACTCGGGCCGCCTTGTGGCTGGAAAAAGCTGCACCTCAAAAAAAAACTCGAGTTCATTTAGATTTGGACTGGATTCATGTCGAAAAGACTAGTAGGTAGCATTTTATACCCTTGTGTGTTTCTTCTTTTAACCTCACAATGAACTTTTTCTTTTTTTTTCTTTTTTTTTTCTTTAAACAAGGGCCCTGTTAGGAGAAATTTTCTACTCAGGAAACCCAGTCAGCTACTTTAAAATATAATTTTAATAATAATATCCAGCAGCCTGGAATCTTGTTCTTAGTTTTGTTTTGTAAATATTTATTTTTGTACGCGTCCTTCCCCCCCCCTTATAATATTAGGGGTAGACTGAACAACAGTTCTCACCGTCCATTATTAATGGAACGCTTCCATCTTTGCCCTTTATGGGAAATCGGACTCCCTTGCTTTGCGGTTTGAAGCTCGCCCTCATCGACCTTCCATCCATATTTACATGTGCATGTCTTCTGGGTGGCCACTTGCAGAAAAAGCTGATGACGATTAACTTTATACTATGCGCAAGGTTACGCTGGATTATTATGCTATTCAACTGAGTACTCTAGGTTCTCTAATTTTGTTATCGATCTAGAATGGCAAACTTTCCAAGGAAGATATGAGCTGCTATGCCAAACAACTTTATATGTATGTGTACAGTAGGGATGGGAATCATCAGGGGCCACCCGATATTATATTATCGCGATACTTGGGTGCCGATTCGATTTGTTCTGCAATTCCGTAAATATCGAGATTTTATTAATATTCCAATTGGAGATGTATTAGATTTTGTTACAATTCCAACCAAACTCCTACCACGCAGGACGATGTGCTGCCTGTTGGTGTGTGAATAGTTTAGAGAGCACCACCTGTAGGATTATAGAGGAAAGCCAACATTTCACCACCTCTCAGGCAAACGTATATAAATTTTAAAAATGTATACAAAATAAAACAAAAACATTTTTATTCATGAATTGTCACATGAAAGAAAAAGGTAAATTAAACACTTATAATTAAACATTTTTAAAAATTGAATATTTTTTGGCCACATTAACATCTCTGAATGCTAGAGATGGGAATCCGATCTCTGCTAAATACCATCATCCATGAACTTGCATCCTGTCGCAATACTAGCTAATTCAAAATCTACAAGGCCTCATCATGAATGCTGTACAAAGCCAGCACTTGCCGTATCGTGAACAATGTACCTGGGTACCGGTTTCCCTACGTGACCAAGCTGGTGATTGTCTTTTTTTTTTTTTTTTTTGCAACAAATAATTACATTTTAGGATGCATGGTCTTGGATATACAAGGTAGATTTGACATACCTGATGCACTTCTGTCAGATCCCAGTGCTCTAGTGAATGGTGCTAAAGTCGGAGAGAAACGATCACGATGCACTGAACGATAATGTTTATACTTGGTGCTCATATAGCTTTAAGCAATTCAGTCTCATCTAATGGTTCAGTCTCATCATGGTTTTATCATGAAGGCGGGACCTGAACGCATTTTTTTTAGCGCAGTTTTAAAGCTGATGTGGTTCTAAAATGACCTTTTTAAAGGCTACAAATTATATCATGCTGAAAGCGAGTAAAAACCGCGACTATCCAAAGAGGATTAAACACTGTTTTTAACCTGAACTAGCAATAAAGTTGACAAAATTACACACATTTCCAGGAATCTGGAATGTCAAAAAACAAATATGGCGTCCTTTTCACTAACGTCTAAAATATTCAATATTCCAGCTTTAACACTTTTTCAGTATCACTCTACACTATGGAGACACCACACAACATGAGCTAGTGCTTATGCAATAGGATTGCTTAGTCTTGTTCATTTAGTCATTAACGGTTAATGACCACAGCGCCACCTGCAGTATTGGAGCACTAACGGCTAGACAGCAAGCACATGAAGTTGGTTTCATTTCTGCATTAACTATGCTAAGGTCTTTAGGGTGACATTTAAGCCATCTATCTGTTGTTGTGCAGGCAAGACAACAAGGGAACGTTTACAAACTGGAATTCTTTTTTTTTTTTCTTCTTCTTCTTTTTTGGATGTTGCTGTTCCTTAAAACCGGAGGATTTTACTCCGCCAGATTCTAACCTGCAGTGTCACTACTTAAACACACCGTATAAGAGACGGGTCCAGAAGGAAGCGTATGCTGTTGGTCACTTCGAGGGTCCAGAGCCCTGCTAATGTGAGTCTAGGTACACTGTGTGATCCAGTGTCGGTACACAGCTTTGTGATATTATTATTATTATTTTTTTTTTCTCACTCCATGTCACTAAAGTGAGAAATTTCTTGAGTGATGCAGACACAACACTAACGTAAGGGGTTCCTTTCGTTAGGTTTTTGGTCAGTAGTTTAAGGCATGTGCCGATAATCGGTTTTACGATATACTGCAATAATCACTTGCAATATTCTTATTGTTATTGTAGACGCGTCACAGAATGATCCAAGCTTTTATTTATATATATATATATATATATATATATATATATATATATATTTATATATTTATATATATATATATATATATATATACACACCTGCATATTTATAAAGGTAGCATCATGTGTGTCAAGTTTACAAAGCAAGTTCCCTGCCTTAATTAATTGCTGTAAACTTTAATAATAATTAAATATCGGCACATGCCTAAGCGGACGCTGATATCGAACACGTTCAGTGTCTCTCTCTTCTGACCGGTATTACATTCCCCAATCACCAAAAAACATGTGCATGTAAGGGTTTGTTTTAGTTCCTATCTTTGGTTTCGAAGAGACTGTTTTCGAAGTGTTGTTTTTTTGTTGTTGTTGTTGTTGTTTTTTCCTTTCAATTGCTGTCTCATTTATTTGCCAAGTTCACACTTCTTTTGAACTCTGAATTGAGTTGTATTTCAGTTTTTAGTGAATGAACAATTTGGGAAACCCCTGTGAAGGCAGTTGAATGTATATCTTTGTACAAAGCACGGTTTAGCTCTGAGGACATGGTAGTTACCGTACGAATAGACACACGTGAGCGACAGAGACGCGAGATAACCTTTTATAAGAACCTTTTTATTAGGACATTAACAACAGTAATTTTTTTTTTGTATATATGAAGACTAGGCTTTCTGATTAGCAGAAAGAGAAAACATTCCTACATTTTTTTTAAATGTACGTTTGTCAAAGAGTTATGTAAACATGCGCAATGTTTTATGTGCCTTTTATTTGGGTTGTTTGTCTAAATAAAAGAAAACTATAAAACATGATACTTGTGTGTATGTCGGTTTTGGTGTGTTTTGTGTTGTTTTCTTTCTGTACATCCTGAATATAGCATCACTTTATTCAGACACAAGTTAATGTTTGCAAATGGGATAATTTGCACATCCTGTCCAGCTACTGTAGGTTTCTGGAAGTGGAAGGAATTCAAAGAAATTTGGAGGACATGACGTACTTAAGCAATATCACACGAGCGAGAGTGCAGTTATACTGAAGATCAGCACATCATTCCGTGGCTACAATCCCTTGTTCCACACCCCAAATAGTGCCCTTGATCGGGGGTTCGAGAGGGATTAGGGATTCAGCCTTGTGTTAGACGCTAGTTAGCTTCGAAGCGGGACAGGGTGCCAATCCATCAGGGTACACATATATATACACACGCACTCTCATTCACTCGGTTCTGAACGCACATTAAGCCCAATCTGCATGTCTTTGGACTGTGGGAGGAAACTGGAGGAAAACCCATCAAGCACGAGGACAACATGCACACCCAAGTAGTTTGATTCCCGCCTCTATACGTACAGTACAGGGAATCGAACCAGGCTAATGAGATCTTTAAAAAAAAAATTTATTTTAGACATTCAGATAGGTGAGAAAATCCATGTTTTTCATCCTTTTTTCATTTTGTATATATTGGTCAGAGTTTAAACAAGTCGATTATATTTCCCCCTGTTGTGACCTCATATGAGTAAATAAACCTCCCCTTGCTGGTTCTAAGCTCTGCTGTTCTCTGGAGGGGTGTGGCTCCCAATTTGGGAGGGTGGGGGTCCTCATACCTGTGTTGACCTGTTGAAGAAATTGTAACACATGGGACCTTTAAAAGTAAAGGTGGATAATAAAAATACTGGCATTAATAAAATGTTAAATGTAACCACATTGAAATGAACAAAAAGTGGAATTCTTGGAGGAGAAAGTTTTGATTGGTTTGGGGGTAGTACTGTCTCAAACTTTGATTTGTAATAATGAAGGAGCATCTAGTGAATAAATAATTAACATAAAAAATAAAAGTAAATGGACACAGTTAATGGAGATATGCGTGTAATTAAGCTTTATGTATTTTTCCTGTCAGGACCCCATCAAGGCATCCATCTTAGAGATCTCGGTCGCACAAGAGGCTCTGAACGCTGACCTTTGGTCCGAATCGCACCAGATATCTTGCTAATGTATTCCGCATGACGGAATCACAAAAAGGTCACGGACATAACAGTGGAAAATCAATATCTCCTTTTCTCCCCTAAACCGCTGAAGCGACAGGACCAGGCTGTGCCACACCGCGACACGCTAAAAACCCAGGGTGAAGGGTTAAAGCAGTGCCTGAAAATAAAGTCTATTCTTTAATCTTTTATTCATAGGGCTCCATCTGGTGCCTCCATCTTCCCTTCCCCCACTGGATTTACTGGATTCGATGTAGAGTCTCCATAGAGTCTTTTTTTTGTTGTTTTTGGAGAAAGCGGTTTGTAGCAGAACTACAGACGGCGCACAAACAAGGCCATGCGTCCCATATCCTCCCTGATTTTCCCTCAGAAAGTGTGACCATGCTTGTAGTAAACACACACTTTCCAATATCAGTAGATCAGCATGATCTAAGGTTTCAGTCAAACTAACGCTACATTTGCTCTCTTTTTTTACTTAACGTTTATTTACAGCACAAGTGTAGGGCTGCTGTGAGTGTTTAGTGACTGAATTGTTGTGTGGAAATAAGTGTATATCCATATCACTGTACATAGAGTATAGCTGTAGTAGTACGATCATTTTTTTTCTGCAAATCTTTTCATTTTAATTAATACAAAAAAAAATCTAATATTACTAAATCATTTATTTAAGTATTTATTTAGTCCCTGAAGTGACTTTTATTTAAAGTTATTGTAATGTTTAATTTTAGTCAATTCATTGACTGTTATTTTAAATTTTAGATTTTTATTGTAGAATTCATTGTGTTTTTTGTATTGGTGTGTGTTATTTTTGATATACACACAAATATAATATATATTTTTTTCAATATTATACTCTAGTACTATATTGTTACTTTGTGTTCAAATTTTTATTCATTTGTTTTTTTTTTTAATGATTTTATATATTTTTTTATTTATATATGTATCGTTTATTTTTTATGGTTTATTCAGAAGTTAATTTTGGTGAATTACCTCAAAACTTTCATACTTTTAGCGTAAAATATATTTTTTTTATATCATAAAAACTCGGATGGAGTTTTAAATACCATGTGGCAGTTACATTAGCCTACTTATGTGTGTGTGTGTGTGTGTGTGTGTGTGTGTTTCCAGATAAAAGCGTGGCTAATTCTGCATGTCTTGGTGTAATCACTGGGATGTTTGGTACAGTCCGCTCTCTGTAATCTCAGTGTGTGTGTGTGTGTGTGTGTGTGTTGCTCTAATCTCTGGGCCAGAGCAGGTGCTTTTGGTTTCAGCTCTTTTGTTTCAGCCGCGTTTTCTCGGGACGGGGATAAAGAGGGCGGGGTCACGTGACCCGTGTGCACAATACCGCTGTGCGCCATCTGCGCAGCGCAATAACCTGATCAAACACACCGGGCAGCTGCGCGCGCTCCCGACGCGCCGCGCCTTTATTATACACACACACACACACACACACACATTACTCACGCGCTTACTGGGCCTCACGACGCGTTACTGACTGATTAATCAGTCATACTGCAGTTAGTTAGCGCTCGGTTATTAGTGATCTACTTGCAATACAACTTTTTAAACACAGGTGGCGTCAGTGCGCAGGTCAATAAAACACCGCACAGAAACATCCTCAAATGCTTTGCTGAGGAAAAAAATGCACATGCATTAAACAATATGTATAAGTTGTTCATACATCAATTCCTGCCATAAATAAAACCTATATCAATTTTCAAAAAAGGGTTTTGTCTGTATATTGGTCAGAACTCTTCAGTATAGCTCTTTCAGTGATATCTTCACGTTTCAAATTCAAATTTTATTAGTCACATACACAGTCATACACAGTACGATATGCAGTGAAATGCTTATACTGTACATCGGAGGACCTGAAACCAGTCTCAGAGAGATTTTCTGTCTGGCTGTCTGTAGGTCAGTCTGTAGTCTGTAACGAACCGCCGCCAGTCCTGAGGTATTTGCCTGAAGTTAAACCAAACTATAAATGAAAGAAAAATGTTGCGTAAAAGTGGTGTTATGAGCAGTTTTGTGCCAGATTAGAAATCCGCAAATTTGGACAGCGTACCGCAACTGTGGGCGCGTCTTAAATCGACCGCTGGACAGAATTTATTGGAACATTTGCAGTACTTTAATACGTTCCTGAAGTTTAACCTGCACCTACTGTACATAAGTTGAGTGAAAGTCATGTTATGAACAGTTATGTGCTGGATTTAATAATCTACTTTCAAATAATCTACTAATGTGCTACTTGCTCAATGTAAACAAACACCTGCACCGATAGACATTAATTAGAAAGGCTAAAGTGAATAATTACACTGGGTTTTACTTCTTTTTTTTACAGCTGAAATAACAGCGCAGAAGTGATATGAGTGAATTTTAACGTGCTGGAGCACAAACGATGAAAGACGTACAACTTAGTGTAAACAAGGCGTTAGATACCCAACTTTATCAAATTTGATTTCTTTGTCTTAATAAGTTAGGCAGAGAGTTCTGCCGTCCAGAAAGACAGACAGACATACGTGGGCTTCAACCTGAAATAATAATAATATCACTGATTACAGATCACTCTGATTGTATTTACGCTAGTATTAAATATATAGTAAAATCTAAAACTGAACTACATAGAATGTGATATAAATTATTTTATAGCCTTCTTACAGATACAACGTTTATCACGCCATCATACTACGACAACTAGTACAAGGTGGTATCAAAAAGTTTCACGTGCCACATATCTGATCACTTTTGTCCTGAGTCCTCCTTCAGACGCCTTGCCAGTAGAATTCGCTATTGATGGTCTGGCCCCGAGCGACGACCTCCTGATGCGCAATGCTGCAAATGTCGAAAAAGACGATGAGCATGCACTTGCATGTGCAAATCGAACGTGAGACTGTGACTGTTCTGTATGACACACCGACAATGGCAGCAATGTTGTGCATTGTTCTCCGACGCTCATCGTGCACAAGTTGCCGAATGGTTTTGACACATTCAGTGGTTGAGCTCGTTGAAGGTCTTCCTGATCTCTCGTCATGTTCCAGTGATGTTCTTCAGCTCTTGAAGCACACGTCCAAGTCAGAACATCTCGAAGGACTCATCTCCATGAACTTGCCGAATCATGTCAAATGTCTCTGTACATTTGCTCTTTGTTCTAATTTTTTGTCCATGATGAAATAGCAGACATGGTAATGCACGTGGTCAGACGTGCAGCAATTGCACAGCTCCCAATGTATACAGGACAATATGTCTTTTGGCACACTGACTCATGAAGGTTGGTGCTTCCTGTGCATGCAGCCTTGTAATGCGATTTGTTGACATGTTACAAATGAAACTTTGTGTACTGCTCATCTTATATACAGGGTGGCAGGAAGCCTGAAGCCTATCCCAGGGCACAATGCGGGGTACACCCTGGACAGGGAGCCAATCCATCGCAAGCCATACACACCACTCATTCACACACTAAGGGCAATTTGGGAACACCATTTAGCCTAATCTGCATGTCTGGACTGTTGAAGAAAACTAGAGTACCCCAAAGAAGCCCGCCAAGTACGGGGAGAACATGCAAACTCTATACACACAGACACCGAGATGGGAATTGAACCCTAGAGGTGCGCGGACATAACTAAACTGCTATCACATGTAATTATTGTATGTAATATAATTATTATCGCATGTAATCATATTTCACTCGTGCCTTTGACCAGTGCTGTTACTGTCTATTATCAGCACTTGTAGAATGCCACGTCCGATCAGATTGCTTTGTCGGAACTAACTGTTGTATGAACGATGTTATATCGCATATAATTATTACCGCATGTAATACCATTACACATAATTCAGCCATCACAAATAATTATATTCCTCTTGATTAGTTTATCACCACATCTAATTACACTGCCTGAACAAAAAAGTCACCATTTGGGATTAATTAAGAACGTACTTTGACTGGGTAGTTATTTTAATAATTAATTTAATTACTGGATAATTAATATGTTTCAACTAGCAGCAGTTCTTTTTACCCAAACTGACGCACTTAGGAGTTTCTCATTTCATAATCCACCATGTCAGGTGATGTATCCTGTCATCATGGAAAAGATGCTACTGTGTTTCAGAACGGTCAAATTACAGGTAAAGAAAACTACTAAGGACTGGGATAAGAAGTGTCCAAAAGGTGTTTTTAAAGCTAATTAGAAAAAAAAAAAAAGGTTTCAGTTTGCTAGGGAGCATGAAGAGTGGACTTTGCTACAATGAAAAATGTACACATGAACTGGCATGCTCGAGAAGACTTCGTGGGGTGATTCGACTCTCCTGTCATCAAATCTGGACCGAAATAAACGTCGTGATGTGAGGTTGCCAAAAAATGCCATGTGAAATGTGGATCATTATGGACCAAGCTAATGGTGGTTGAACAGTATAATGAAATATTAAAGCATGTAGTGTTTAGACAATGTATATTTCACATGATTTATTTATTACATGTGACTTTATCCCACATGATTAGTCACATGTGATTGTATCAGCACAGTGAAATGATTTTTTCGCAGGGGTCAGAGCGCAGGGCCAGCCAGGATACAGCGCACCCGGAGTAAGAGTAAGAGAGTAAGAGAGTAAGTTTATTATTTTATTATGTTTCTCATGATTATCTTATGTAAATAGGCTCTTAATACATAGTTTATTATATGTAATTATATTTCATATGATAAGTTTATCATATGCAATCAAATTCGTGTATGTATATGTGTATATTATATGTATAGTATGTATCGTATTTCGAAGAATTATCACAATTTATTACAGTGTATGCAAAGGGATTTGCCCCTTCCTTATTTATATCAAGAGTGAATCAGTGACGACTCATTCAGGAGCTCATGAAAAGAACTCTGAAAACATCTAAAAACTGAAGCCCCCACTTGCCTCAGTTCAGGTCAAGGTCAGTGTTCATGATTCAACAATAAGAAAGAGATTGAATTTAAACAATTCATTACCAGTTCTCATGAACACCTGATTGCAGCTGTTGTGCAACCAGTTGCACAAGAGTGGCACAACTAGTTATTAGGGATGGGGGTCACTTACTTTTTCACATACAGTTCCAGGCAGGTTTGGACAGTGTTTTTTCCTTCATGAATGAAATCTTGTTTCATGGTCTGAATCATTTACGTGTGATTACGTGGGAAAGAAAAAAATAATAATAATAACTATTATTATTATTATTATTATTCCTCATGATTTGTTTACTATCATCTGCAAATATGTCACATCATACTTACATGAAATAATATTGCAGGCTTGTTTTATCATGTTATGCATATTTAATTTGATGTTGTGTTTCACACATGCAATTGCACACGCAGTTATACAAGTATTCCACATCATTCTTTGATTAGCTCATGTAATTATACTTCACATTATTTAATTATATACACACGATCCTCCCTCCGCCACCCCGACATGACTGATTCATTTTCACAGGAAATTATTAACATTCTATTATTTTTCACATCATCACATTACGCTTATGACATCACGATATTGATATCAGATGAAGTCAAATGTGCCTCAAACATCCTATTTCACCTGTCCAGTGAATCATTACCGAGGACTCTGTGATGTTACAAGCTGGTGATTTGGGTCAGGTGTGTGAGAGCGGGAAAACACCAACCTATGCAGTGCAAGATCAGACCCTGCGGTGAGATGCAATGAGCTCATCTATCCGCTAGGATGCTCTCCAGCTCTTAGTGTGTGGAGTGCTACATCTCCTCCTCCTCCTCCTCCTGATCCTCCTCTCTCTCTCTCTCTCTCTCTCTCTCTCTAAGACACACACTCACACAGCAGGGTGCTCGACCAGGAGGAAGCATCTTTCCGGTGTTTTATCTCTCCTCGGTTTGGGGCTGATACACCATTTTAGATGAGGATGCAGCGGAATCACACACACTTCACCTGGTAAGCACGGCTTCATGTGCTGCTGTAATGATGCATGTGGAATGTGTTACTTGGCATTTTCTAAGCTTCATACATGAGATTAATGAAAATCTACTGGTGGATGAAATATGAAGGGTTAAATCCCAAACGTCTGCTTCATTCCTACAAAAGTGTACTTCTTAGAAAGGATTCTGCAGCCTGCCTAGGGCACTAGATAATCCAAAAAAAAAACAAAAAAAAAGACCTGTTTGGGATCGAACCTCAGCTTGTTCTGTATTATTGTAAGAAATAAGGTCAGTAAATTATACCAAATAGGGTCCCTCTGTCATGTAATATTCTGTTTTAATGTAAGGGTGTTTTAGTTTACTGTTACTGATTTTTGACTGATTTGGGTTTAAATGAATGAAAAATCCAAATTTGACTGATGAGAGAGAGAGAGAGAGAGAGAGAGAGAGACTGTTGATTTACTGTTTATAGGATTCCTAAAAATCTGTGAGATTTGTTTCATTTGTATTTATAAATCACAAACAAGATAATACAGAAATAATCTTATGATAAAAAACATGCTGTCATTTGTTTTTCCACATTTGAGCAGGGAAAAAACATGCAAAGGTTTATTTTACAGTGCTCTGAAATGATGTCCCCATGTACAGTAGTGAAAAACAAACAAATACAAATAAACAAGAAAAAAAAAAAAACACTCAATTGGTCCAAATCTTATTGTACATGTTTTAATAATGAGCCTCTTTTTTGAACTCTTAAGTCACGTTCATAAATCTGTGCTGAAGATCTGAACATCCAACATAATTTGTAATCATGTGACAATGACTTAATTATGAGAAACATGTGCGATTTCTAAAGGTTTCTAAACATCGTATGTGTTATATTCACGTGTGATTATTCACGGTTGTGAGACTTTCTACAAGTGGGTGGTCAAGTCAAACCGGAAATCTCTGGTTGAATGAAGTCGTGAGAGCGATTGACATTTACAGAGGACTTTAAGCAGAGTACTGTGATGAGACTCTTAGCCAAGTAGTAAGACATTCGTATGATGCGAACGTTTTAAAGCAGGCCGTACAGTGAATGACTGTGAATGACTGTGAATGACGATCCCGGCCGAGGTGGCTCGTTCCCGTGAACATTCAGTGGATCGTCATGGAACGTCTGGTCCTTGAAAATAGATAGATGTCTTGTTGGCAACGTGAGAAATATTTCTCCCTTGATGGAATCCAAGCATTAGGGAAACGTCCAAAGTCCCAGTTTAACTTGAACACCCTTCGTATACTTTAAGTATCGTGTCACCTCTATTGAAAGTGTCTTAGTCCAATTTCTATCTCATAAACAAAGTGACAAGAAACCAAATGTAGCACAAGATTATTCAAACCTACTTCTAGCCCTTTGTACTGGTTTCAAGTTTTGATATTCTTTTGATAGATTATTCTAGTGCTTAAAGTTATGAATGCTAAATATGCTCACATTTTATATATATATATATACACATAAACACACATGCACTTGTCCCACGTGATTAATTGATCCTTCTCAGCCTGGATCATATTCTGCAAGCTGCCGCTCATCCATAAGCCGCTCATGCTGCTCCGCAGGTGTCTTGGCTGGAGGTGGACAGCAGCCGGTAACTGTTTGTCTAAAACAAATCAAACGTGGTAGCTCTTGTTAAGGCACCAGAGTTCGAGTGGCTACAAACACATAAAAAAAAAGTATCCGCAGGGGCTCCGCTTAAGATGACGTGATATCATAATAACGTTGTGGCGCCGTCGGGCCTCCTGTTGAGATTCCACGTCGAACCCTGACCCTGTTATCCTCATGCCCAGGAGGATTCTGGGATTGCTTACTGTTATAGAAACAGCACCGGTTTCTGTGCGACATATCTGAAACACGTTCATGTTTTCCAACTAATCTTATTATTTACATCTGAATCAAATATACAGCTCTATCTTATCACTAACATCCTTAATGCTTGGCACTGTTTATTTTAAGTGCAAAAAAACAAAACAAAACAAAAAAAAAATCTGATTTAGTCATATTACTGGGTACGTGTGCATTAACAGATGTATATGTGGAGGCTGCACAGTTACCATGGCATTTATTTCCCAATCCTGGATGTTGTTATTTATCAATCAGCGAGCGCCAGTTGTGAGGGATTTTAAACTTAAATTAGAGTTGTGTTCAGCAGAAATCATCTCAGAAAGCATAGCAGATCGAACCTTGAGGCAAGAGCGCATAGGGATCCGAGCCAAGAACAGGAATCTAAGGCTACACTCGGCACACGGTCAATTGAAGTTTGGAAAAAGATCAAGCAATTTTTCCCCCCCTTGAACCTGAACTGTTCTGTTCCTGTCTTGAACTGAAATGTTTTGGTGAACCACTGCCCTTGGTGCTCATGGTTTATTTTATTCTTCTCTTAACACTGCTTCTGCACTGCCTCCACAGTGGACTAGCTGATTGCTGGTTGGATGAAATGCAGGAATGATAAAGCATATTAATATTAATCCATCCATCCATCCATCCATCCAGGAACGTCTGTAGTCCAGCTAGGTGATTACCATTGTATTTATGCCCATTTTATGACCATGGTCAATATTCACATGCGAATTCAGACACTATGGTCAATTTGGGAAAGCCAATTAGCCTAAGCTGCATGTCTTTGGACTGGTAGGGGAAACCAGAGTACCCAGAGGAAACCCACCAAGCACTTGCAAACTCCAGGCACACAGACCCCAAGACGGGAATCAAACCCGGATCCTGCAAGTGCTAACCACTACGCCACCTGCCACCATTAATATTAATTAATAAATGGAGTAAGCCATTTGCAGTGGTGGGCAAAGTACAAAAATACTGTACTTGAGTAAAAGTAGAGATTTCCTAGGGCAAATATTACTCAAGTAAAAGTAGGCGTGCCCATTTACTTGTGCCCTTGAATAAAAGTACAGATGTACTCACCATCAAATTTACAGCTCACAGTAGCCTTTTTCATAGTGAAAAAATCTCTCTCTCTCTTCTCCATCTTTCTTTCTACACCATTGATTGTGAACAAACTTTGTTCCACTGACTGTAACCATCTCTGCTTCTGATTTCAAACACCTTTCAAGACACCGTTAATAGGCGTGTCCCGAAAGAAAGGCCAGCCAATTCCTCTTAATAATCATCAGGTGGCGAAATTCCCTCTTCAAATCCTACATCCTGTATCACTTTAGGTCTTTCGGTAACGCAACAGCATGCAGAAATGTAGTGAAGTAAAAGTACAGATATTTGCGGTTCTTTTGAGTAGAGTAAAAGTACAAAGAATAGTCTAATAAAACTCTTCAAGTGAAGTACAGATATGTGAAATAGTTACTTGAGTACAGGAAGGAAGTAGACGTACTCAGTAACCTCCCACCTCTGGCCATTTGTTTGCTGAGTTTTCATCGTAGATGTCAGTGATGATGAAATTAGAAACTCCTGGTAGCTTTTCTTCGTAGTTCGAGATGCAAGACCTCCCAGAAACAGAGAAGCCCAACGGCAGGTAAAAACAACTGGGGCAGTGCTCTACTTTACAACATACTGCATATACTGTACATCTCTGAATGGATTTCATTTCTAACATCAGTCAAACACACAGTGTTTGTTGGTCTCCCATCCCCCCCCCCCCCCCCCCATTTCACATCTTTAAATTATATACCCTGGTTCCACTCTGTGCACATGTGGGTGCACTCTGTGACCCAGATTAGCTCCATTATGTATCATGTCATGCTGCTCATTATTAGCTTTTAGCAATGAGCGCTAATTGCACGGTGCTAGCACACAGATAAAGTGTCTGAGAAGGATAAGAAAAAAGTCTTGAAAGATCACCCTGTCCTTGTTCTTTTTTTTTTTTTTTTGCTTGCTTTCTTCGTCTTTTCTCCCTCTGGTCCGGAACAGGTCAGGAGCAAGGGCGTTGGCGTATATCTCAGGGCAGCATGCTAACCACTTTCAATTCAAGGGCATGCTCAGTTATGTCCATGTTTTCTTTCAAGTCTTTTCCAATTTTGGAGTCACAATAGACTCATTGTAGCAGCGGAAAACAGATGCACGCATCTTTCAGTAAAGGACATAATCACTTTGAAAGAATTTAATTTGCTTTCCTGTGTGCTTCTAAAAAAAAGCTTCCTGTTTCTGCTACAGCTTAACGTCTTCACCCAACGTTACAGCAAGATAGCGACTTTTTTTTCCCCTTCTTTTTTTAAGTAGCAGAGGAAAAAAAAAACATTAAGAGGGGCATGCTCTTAATCACTAATAACCAAAGTCGGGTTCTTCATAATAACAGTTATGAAAGTCAAAACTCCCTTTATTTCTCTATATAATCTCCTGCTACACTAATGCACCTACCCCAGTCTTTTTACTAGTGCTTGGATACCATCAAGGTAGAAAGTTTTATCAGTATGCCTGAGCCACGATCGGACTGCCTGAAATGCTGGCCTCCCAGGAACTCCTTTAATGTTGCAAACAATTGGAAGTGAAGTGAGATCAGAAATGCACAGGGGATGTGGGAATAACCCTCAGCTGAGTTCCTGTAATGTGCACGCGGTGTTGGTGAATGTTTGCGGGTACAGTTCCCACGGACAGATGCGTCTCTTTCACAAGTTGACGACAAGTTACCTTTCAATTTTCAAGGATCAGGCGTTTTCACTCGCTGAGTCTGTGGACTCTGAGCCACCTCGGCTAACAGGCTAAGTCAGAGCGTAGCAGGCTAAGTCAGCGCTTCTACTGATTGTTAGTGTGAATGTGCTTAATAATTCATTTTGTTCCATTGTGTTGTATTTTGCATAGCAACATGTTTTTCTATTTACTGCTAGTACGGTTCTGTATTATATAATCATAACCCAGTCTAATTGTATACCCTGTGTATGCTCTACTCGAATATCAGTTGCTATGCGTCGGCAGGTCATGCTATACTGTAGGTTGAAAAGCTCAATCCAGGAATGTGTTGGATTTTTATTCTTTCTAAACATACTTAGAGAATTCATACTAAGGCCTAAACTCCTCCAATCCACAGAGAGACCCATAGATAGACTCATCAGTCACTGACTGAAAAGCTGGCATTTACAAGGCCTAAACTGCTCCAGACTGTGCAATCCAGTGAAAGTATGTTGCTTCATAATTCAGCATTTGGAAAAGGACAATCCTGAAGAATCTCTCTTAATCAAGACCTTGTTCCGCGCTACAGTCATAGCTGTGTGGTGATGCAGCTAGCTCATGTTTCAGCTTTCAGACACCACAATCTGGCCATTTGGCTCGCTGACTCGCTTTTATGTGATAGCAATCTGCCAATTTCAAAGGCGCCTGATTTTGGAAATCATGTCTTTCCCCCTTTTTTTCAGTCTAAAAAGATTTTGTGGACGATAGTTTGTTAATAGCGGATCTGCCGCTTGATTCGTGACAGCATGGCACTTTGATTCAACGCCGAATGGAAAGATTTAAATAATGGATTTATTCCTTTCTGGCAATGAAGTGTCTTTTAAGACCGGCCAGTAGCTTACAAAATATACAGACCTTCATTTGATGCTAAATGCATTATTATACTGTAAATAGTGTTAGTTATCATGGGTACATTGTCATCATTCTTGTCTCGTGCCTAAAAGATTTTTGCTATATAACAAATAATTAATTCATGTATAAGGGGGGGGGCGTTCAAGTCAAACCAGGACTTGCCCCTGAAATTTCTGGTGGATTCGTCGTAAATAGGATTGACATTTTCAGAAGAATGAACAGTTCGATGATGAGACGTTTAGCCTGAGTACAACATTTGAAGGGTGCAAATGTTTTAAAGAAGACCGCACGTCCATGAATGACCATCCCGGCCAATGTGGTTTGGAGCACACTGCAGTCCTTCCTATTAACCTTTAGCGAGTGTACGCACAATCATTCACCAACACCACTTGAGCAAAAATTTGGCTGGGAGTTTTTGCTACATTCCCCGTACAGTCCTGACTTCACTCCAAGCCATTTCCACATGTTTGGGCCATTAAAGGAGTTCCTGGGAGGCCGGGTTTCAGACATGAGGCAGGCAGTCCGATCATGGCTCCAGTGTACTGGGAAAACTTTCTACCTTGATAGTGTCTAAGCACTAGTGAAACACTGGCATAAGTACATTAGTGTAGCAGGGGATTATATAGAGAAATGAAGGGAGTTTTTACTTTTATAACTGTGGCTACTCTCAAAACTGTTGTTACTCTCATAATGTTCTGCACAATTAAAAGTCCTGTCGCCATGCACCTCCAGGGTCCGGGTTCGATTCCCGTCTCTGTGTGCATGGAGTCTGCATGTTCTCCCCGTGTTTGGTGGGTTTCCTCCAGTTACTCCAGTTTCCTCCCACAGTCCAAAGACATGCAGATTAGGCTAATTGGTGTCCCTAAATTGTGTTTTGACTCGAACATCCCTTGTACATACAGTATAGTTTACATATATACAATACATCCACCTGGGACTTTACACTGATGTGCCTCCTGAGCACCCCCTCTCCGGAGTACTAATTATTTTCCCTCCAGTTAGATATCTCTATTTTTTTTTTTGTGTGTGTGTGTAAATTCTGAGCCTTGAAATCTGTGGTTTGCTGTGTCCCATCCTTTGTTCACGATTGCCTTTTGGACTAGACTAAATCTTATACAAGTCAAGGCAATAAACTTAGAACTTCACTATCAAGTAATCCTACTGCTCCCTCTCTCACTCTCACTCCCACATCTGTCCATCCCGCTTCCATTGGGTCCAACGTTTAAAAGACTGGGGTACAGAATCAGTGCTAGCGGCACCGCTAGTTTGCATGCTGTGCATGAATTAAGCCGCCACCTTGCCTCAGGCTTTTGGGCTCTATAGCCGAAATCAGTTTGTCCTAAATCCGCTTTTATGCACCGTCCCCAAGTGACGGGCCCATAATCCTTAATGAATCAATTAGTCTGAGAGTCAATGCCACGCCTCAGACGGGCATCTGGACCGACAGACGGAGGGGTTGCCATAGAGATGTACAGTCTGATTACATTTGCACGAGAACCGAGAGCCATAATTGAGGAAATTGGGGATGCAAACAACACGCATGGGACAGCAAGCACATGCTTCTGAACATAATAAGACAGATTCTCATTAGAACACTCTTGGCTTGCGTTAGAGCTGCTGATCTACAACAGGCTGATCATGGCCTGCTCCATCGCCTCTTGAGAGTTAGAGCTCTGAACGATCGAGTCGAAAGTGTCCATCGGTTGTTCCTTTTAACAACGACTGTTTTAGAAGTAAACGCTTTCAACACATTGGGTGGGGCGGCTTGGACGTGCATTATTTCTCCAGCCAGAGACGTTCGCTCTCATCCTCATTCCATTACACACATTTGCTTTATATGGTCTGTGCTCAGCTGGATGGAGTTGGCCCTTGCGAGAGTGTGACATCAAACGTGTATGTCATTCACGAAGGCATCACCGATGCCACTAATCACGCTTTGTTAAAGGACAGAGAGTGATGAAGCAGTGTAGCTCGGCCGGCTTAAAATCAATTTTGCATCCTGTGTCAGACGTACTCGTTCGATCACATGATTGACAGTGACACAATAAATCTCCCATGTTTAAATCCACAGCTTGTTATGAATGCCGCCGATGTTGTGTTAATCATGATGGCTGCAATGTGCGAGTCATTTCCTGCCCATGTGTGGGTGGTGGCTGTTCTTTTGACATATTGCGAGGAAGTGCTGCATAAATTCTGACAGGTAGTGTGTGTGCATCAAGGACTCGGTGATATAATCACGGCAGCTTCGCGTCTGCAGTGGCTGGTCCTACGTGCTTGTTTTTTTTTTTTAGTTAGGTCCCTTGTGTTATATCATTTATCTCCCAGAGCCTTTGGGCAGCCGCTGGCCCAACTATCTGAAGCTTAGAGACGAGCAGAAGGGAACTTTTGCCAGTACATGTGGTCACCTTGTTGACTGTATTTGCACAGCTCCACCTACGTCACTGTTCTTCTTTCGTCCTCCTCTCTCCTTACGGACACAACCAAGCAACGATCTGCAAATGCATAGGGAGCGATCGAGACATTAGTGTGGACATAATCCTGATCTTACAGCACCAAGCTTCTAAAACGACGTTACGGATTCATTAGCGGTCTCTGTTGCATCACATCACATCACGTCAGCGGTTTGAGAAATCCAACTCGACACACAAAGATTGAATATTTTTCTCCCAGTAAGAAAAGAAAGAAACGTAAGCTCTTAAGAAGCTTGATTGTGTACTGCAGGCCGGCCTAGAGGCTCCCCTGGCGCCAGTAGTGCTTATTGATCTTCGAATCAGGGCTGATCTTATAGGATGAATGCAGAAAAGCATTGAAAAAGCTTGAGATTTCTCTAGCAATGCTGGACACTTGGCTACATGGTTAATAATCAGAAGGTGATGGTAAAATATTGCTACAAGAAGAGCTGCAAGGATGCAGGGTGCAAGAGGGTAAATCACAGCATGGTTATTAGTCCAGTAATCAGTACAGAGGGGTCGAAATAAAGCTCAGAAAAAAACCAGCAGGGTAATCCTTAATCAGAAGATCTGAGAGACTGCAAACTCAAGGAGACACAGACGTCAAGAACAAAAACGTGAATCTGTTCTCTATTCAATATCTGAATGTCGGACCGTTGGCTGAATTATATTACCAGGAGAGTTCATTATATTATTACCCATAATGCACTGTATGTCCGGTGTAAAAATAATACACCCATTTCTGTTAGCGAAACAACCTCCATCGGAAATACTGCACGTGTCCATTAATTACATCAATTCATTTACTTTATTGCTGGTAATAATGTTCAAATTTACACTAATTTAAACTAGGAAGCTACATTTTTGACTAATTAATTAGGGTTTGTTTATTTAGTACATGTAACTCAGCGTTTTCAACAATCCTAACTTAATGTTTAACAGACATATTTGGTTTATGGTCCCCTAAACAAATGAGCAAGACCTTCGTCTGTCACTCATATGGATTTTAGTTATTAATAATTAATGTATTAATTTTTACAGATAATTGTTTTTTCTTAACCGATGCTCACACACGGGTCATCCCTGTGGTCCCAGGGTCCTACTGTATATTCCCCAGATTTTTTATGAAACATATCTGGAGGATGAGAAGGGTCCTGCGCTCTTGGGTCGGATGTTCTCAAGGTCACATGTTCCCAAGGTCCTGTATTCCCAGCGTCCTACAGAAAGTTCCCCTGGTCAATGTAGCACATACTGGAAACCTGAAAAAAAGAGGCTCCCCAGCTCAGTTTGTTTGAAGAAATTCTATCTAAAGACCTGCAACACCACATAAAATGATAACAATTAGTTTTGTTGTGTTTAAAAAGTTTTTAAGCCTTGTTCCGACATATTAAACTGGATAATATTTAGGAAATATTTCATTTGTCTTGAACAGAAAGAGAGGGTTAATGTGTGTTAACAAAAAGATTTATCTAGGAAACAATTGGATTTTAATTTTGATAACAGCCTTATTATTATTGTTTTTTTTTTTTTAATTGTATTCTGTTTGCTTTCACTAATTGGACTCATTTGTTGCAAATGGTGCACTAGAAAATGTGCATCTTGTTGCCATTTCTAATGAATGATTATTCGATTACTGATTCTTGATTGAGTCACATATCTTCAATTCTTCAAAACTGATATTTAATAATGATTTCTTATTTATACAGTATATGCTTGTGTTTAAGGTGGTAAAATGTTGGCATTCCTCTATAATCCTCTAGGTGGCGCACTCTAAATTATTTTCACATTGGCAGGCGACACCTATTTAGAAGAAGCAATTATTGGTATTTTATACATTTTAATATTGATTTGGGATGTTTATAAAATTCGGCTACTCGCAGCATTGAACTTCAAATAGTATTGGCACCTACAGTAGGTATCGTGATAATATTGCATTGTCTGGTCCCTGATGATTTCTGTGCCTAATTGTTAACACGTTCAATAATAAATTACTCCAAACATCACCGCTGGCTTCGGTGCAGTCGACATTCCAATCTGTTGCGATATCGCTAAAGGTTTTAGTTCTGCATCGTTCTGGGCGTCCACTCACTACAGCGCAACTGAGAACCACAACGGGGACTTAAAGCCAAATGGTAGGGTAATGGAGGGAATATGGAGAATGTGTGTCTTTAGCCACAGAATCGAGGTGTGGCTAAAATCCTTCCATCGCTCGCTTCCAGACAGTCTGCATCATTAGCGACCTGTCGCACCGTGTCCTGTCCACAAACACTGAATTCAAAGCTGCACCCGGGTCCTTTCATGGTCCATGTGTCTGTTCTGTAACGGTTTTCACTTTCTGTTAACCGCAACAGCTCCAGAATCAAATGAAAGCATTTTTCATGGCTGCCACTGCAGGCTAGTCATTACCACTCTGAGTGTAGCCTGGAAGCAACACGCGCTGTAATGGCCGGCACTCTGGGAATTTTCTGCTTTTTTACTTATTGATGTCGTGCATTTAATATAGATGCATGACCTTTATGGTCAAACTCTCATCTTTTATCAACCTTATGTAATGAAACGGCGTCAGGAGAGATGAACAGATATAAGTTTTAAGTTTTCTGCTTTAGCAAGAACACCTGTTATCCTTTTCACACACTACAGGTTTTGCATAATTAAAAGAGGCAAATGAACAAGGGATGCATTTCATCGAACAAATCCTTACCGCTGGAGTCAGCCAGCTGTTCTGAATGTTCACTATGATAGACTCAAGTGCATGAATGCTTTTTTTTTTTTTTCTTTTCTACCTTTTTTTTTCTACCTGCAGCAGAGTCGGGTGACCTCATCACATTGTGCTGCTAAATTTAGTACGTTCTAGTTATTTTTTGCAACGTCTCCACACTTTGTTCTTTATAAGGATATTTAAGCCCGAGTGTGATTTGGGGCCAGTCAGTGCGCTGGTGTCTTCCTGCTTTCGTATTTTTAGTTATATCTCGTTAAAGGTGCACTTCGGTTCTATTCAAGCTAACCTCTACAGAGGCTACCGCTGCTGTAGTATGGTGATGATTGGAACATGCAATCATTTGCATGAGATTTCCCTTTCTCAAGGGCGTGCCGTGTTTCCCAGGACAGCTTCTCGTTTGCGAAGTCTTGCCACATGAACTGTGCGGTTATAAACATGATTCTGGGCGTGGCTTCTGTTGTGTCAGGAATGAAAACCTGCCCCTTCACAAGCCCGTGTATGGGTATGATTCAACACCCTCACCATAGCACCATAAATGTGCTGTTTTTTTTTTTGTTTTTTTTGGTGCCATTTTGGTCTGTCCCTGTGCCGTGTAGCACATCGGGTGACAGATATTCAGCACCCTGGAGAAATATCTGTCATTCCTGTGGCATCTTTTATAACCTATATCTACGGCAGTTACATAAGGGGTCGGGTTACCTCCTCGACGCCTGATTGTCATTCATTCACTACGGGCAATTTGGGAACGCCAATTAGTCTAACCTGCATGGACTGTGGGAGGAAACTGGAGAACCCAGAGGAAACCCACCAAGCACTGGAAGAACATGCAAACTCCTCAGACGCAGACCCAAAGCGGGAATCGAACACCGACTCTTGACGCGCAAGGGCATTGTAGTAAGTGGGAAGGACACTGGTTTGAGCCTGTGACCTTCCAAACCATAGTCCAATTCATAAACCTCTGGACTATCCTATAAGACTTGTCCGTCTATTATAAGTGAGTTTCCAGTCAGTAGGTTTTCTTTTCCTGTCTCTGTCTCAGGTTGTCATTTGATAAAAATCCTGAAGGACATTAAGCATGCTTAAATGTGTGTGGGATGTGGAGGCAACTTTGAAGATCAGGTTAAAAAGACCGTTAACAAAGACCGGCATTTTTGTTTCTCAGTCTCAGAGTTACAATTGCATCAGTTGTTTCTGGTCTTGTTCGCAAACTCTTCTTTATTTTCCACTGGAGAAGTCTTTTTTTTTTTTTTTAGCATTGACTGGAACATTTCTGACTCCGTGTGCGAGCAGGAACATTGCAGGTTCTCTGTGTGGGCTGTGAAGTTAAGCAATAAATCCAGCACCTAGATTTATTTCGAGTTAAAAGATGCAGACAGGTGCCGGCCTTGGAGATCACGGTGCATTTGGCAGAGAGCACCGCTTCCCCTTCTTCTTCCTCCTCCTCCTCCTCCTCCTCCTGCTTTTCCTCCTCCTCATCCTTCTAACGCCGACCCACGCTGCATTCCCACTCAGAAATACAGGTGTTGCCATGGAAACAGGAAACAGGGATGCCTGGAGTCATAGGCTTGTGGGAAGAATGGCGAGATCGAGACGTAATCAGGACGGAAGGAGTTCGCGCCGAACAGGACTCCCCTCCCGCGGAATGCATCACGCAGCACTGGCGTATGAGGCACATGTATGCCCATGTATGTCCATTTCCTACTTCAGTTCACCCCCTGCTGGCAAGACACGAGTCCGGGCTCGGATTCATGTTTTCGTAGGCGCGTCCAGGCAACAAAACTTGTGTGATTTTCAGTCCTTTTACGTATGTCATCCATGCTGATCTGTGAATACAAAATGAAACTGCTTCCCTCTGAGATTGTGTCATAGTGGAACTTTCCTTTGACCTGAATCTGTCAGCGTTCGGGTGTAGGCTGGAGTCTCAAAATAATTGCTCTTAACACACTATTTGAATAAAACAGTTAAAGCCTGTGATTAGTAAAATTATAGGAAGACTCCAGAGCACGTCTACTGTAAAGCTTGAAAATCTTATAGAGATAATTAAGCATTCAATTAGTACCAGGTACAATAAAATGAAAAATAGGAACATTTATTAACATTGTTATCACTTAAAAACAGCCTGTACGTCTTATTCCGATATTTATAAATAAAATATTGATGCCACTGTCCATGCCGTGATCTTCACTCCCCTCTCTGACCTCACTGTGGTTGTCGTGCTACCCAGAACACCACTCTCTCATATTTAGGCGCTACACCTTTCGTTCAGTTCCACTAGATGAGCCCTAGATGACCACTCCTCTTGTTCACGCTCACTCTACATCGCTTATCCAGTACAGGGCCACAGGAAGCCTGAACCTCCTTCCAGGTGACTCAGGTCACTAGGATACACCCTGATACACCCTAGATGGTGTGCCAGTCCATTTGGAAACCCAGTTAGTCTAACCTGTATGTCTTCGGACCGTGGGAGGAAACCGGAGTAACCAGAAGAAACCACCAAGGACTTGAACCCTTGACCCTGGAGGTGCAAGGCAACATTGATACTGTACCACTATGCCGCTGTGCCACCTCTAGATGACCATTTATCTTTGAAAATGTACCTGTCTTGATTGTCCCACATGCGTTTTAGTTACCTAAACAGTCTGGTTATTTACGTTCTGTGATTTCTTCACATTGTCACTATATATTCCTTTTTGTAATTTTTTTCTTCTTCTCTGGATCAGTCATGTATCTCCCTGTCCTGCTATTGGCTTGTTCTGCTCGTACAGTAGTTTGTCTTTTTGTTTTCCGCATTAACGATTTTGAACATTTCTGCACCTGCACCAGTCTTCTATGGCTTTCATGGCACTTGTAATATATTTATGGATATTTTCCTCCTACTGTATATTTCTTGTCATTCTCAAGACATCATTACTTTACATCATGTAGTATAAATTCTTTATGCGTGTTATGTAAGAAAAGTCATGTTTTGCCCTACAAACTGTTTATTATTTCTCCCCATGCTCTGGTTTGTTACAGATCCTCGGGAGAATGCCCACAATGACCCCACTGACTCGGTTTTAAACAATTCTGAGGTGGTCATCACTGACACTGAGACATTATTACAGTTTTTGGATGCTGCTGGGTCTTAAAGGAAAGCAGCAGATACAGATACAGACACAGTCCATGCCGTCTTCCCATGCCCCGCTGTCTCGCAGTACTCGTGCCATGACGGGATAACGGAGCCGTGGTCAGGGGTGGGAGTAGCTCTTGACAGGCGTGGTCAGTGGGAGAGTGGTGGGAGCTCCTGAAGGCGCAGTTTCACAGCCGTAGATGATGACCAGCCTGTTTCGGCACAGCGCCAGCAGCAACGGCAGTCACGGCTCGAGGGCTAACGGTAACGGAGGATCCGAACTCAATAACAGCAAATCATCTCGACAGGTGCTTATGAGTCTCGTACTCCCAAAAGGTCTTGCTGTAATGATGTAATTAGCGAAGTTCAAATACATTTCAAAGATACAAAGGAACACCGACTTGCGATGAAAGTAATGCATAATGATGCAAGACTGTACGTTTTTCTGTAGCATGTCCGAAGACTGGAGTTCAACCAGGCCATGGACGACTTCAAGACCATGTTTCCAAGCATGGACCACGAAGTGATCGAGTGTGTCCTGCGAGCCAATAACGGTGCCGTGGACTCCACCATCGACCAGCTCCTGCAGATGAGTTTGGACGGACAAGGCACGGACGACAGCTCCGACTCGGAGGACAGCATTCCGCCAGAGGTGCTTTTTCATGTTGTTTACTTATAGAGAAGACATAATTGCATGTAATCATTATTCAGTAAAAAAAAATTGCACACCCTTATTTTGAAAAAAATGACATTTTAAAGATGGTAGCTGCTGTTATAAGAATCTTCTGACCAATCAGACTCAGCAAGTTGATACGGTGCCTATAACGTAATGTATAAATTACCCACTAAATTAGTGGGTATAAACCTAGAGCCTTAGCCACCTGAGCCACCCCTCCCACGTCTTGCATTCAATGTATTATTGTAAAGATAGCTCGAGCACACAACTTGATTTTATCCAAACTTCCTTCTAGACTTTTTTTTGTAATGAAACTGGTTGTTCAGCATACCTGGTGATGTTTTCTCAGTCATCTTATTATCCACGTTAAATGAGCCATTATCGCGCACAACCAGGTAAACAGCACTGCAATTATGGGAAGCCATTAGGGTCAAAGTTGGTCATATGATTAATTTGTGTCAAAAAAATAACAGCGTGTTAAAATTTCTAAACGAATCACATGCATTAATATTGACAGCCCTAGTATAAATTATTTTATTACTTGACACAGTTAACATAAATCAACAGTGTCAAGTAATAAACATACAGTGGAACCTCGGATTGCGAGTAACGTGGTTTACGAGTGTTCTGAAAACCGAGCAAAGATTTTTAATACATTTTTAATTGGAAACCGAGCAAATATAAGTTTATGAGCGCCGAGTATCATGTATCACGCTTGCGACTCTTATTTTGACACCGAGCGGCAAGTGATCACAACTGAGCCAATGATTTTTCTCTCTCTTGCGCTGCGGGAATTATGGGTAATCGTCTCCCCTGCTGCGTCTTAGTGCTCGTCTCTTACTGGTATAATCAACATGTTATTTTTTATTTTTTACTTTACAGCAGTGATTCCGTTAGCCTGCTCTCGCGAGTATAATTAGAAATAATTATTTTTTTCCCGTTAAAACAGTGTTTGCATTGTGTATGTTAGTTGTGAAACTTAAAAAGCGAGGTGTGGGAGGGAGAAGGAGTTTTACTGTTTAGGACGAGGCGAGGGGCTAATTCCACACACACACACACACACACACACACACACACACACACACACACACACACACACACACACACACACACATACAAATACACGGCGCCTGCGTGCACAAACGGAAACATTTAACTGTCTGGATTTATTTTTACTTTTTTTTTTAATGTTAAGTGCAGGTTAATTTGTTTTATTTTTACTTTATATGTTGTATAAATTTTTTTAATGTATTTATTGTTTTGGGCTGTATAACAAATAATTTGAGTTTTAATTATTTCTTATGGGAAAAGTCTATTTGGTTTACGAGTGTTTTTGGAATACGAGCCCGCTTCCGGAACGAATTATGCTCGTAATCCAAGGTTCCACTGTAGATCCAAATAGCGGTTGTTGGTAATTGTAGTCATTCTTCCTCTATATACAGCTATTACTCGGCATATTCTCCATCACAAGCCATGCATTTGCGCCATTGTTGAACCCAGCTCTCGAATCCTGTTTGAAAAGTGCCTTTTTCACAGTTGACGGTCCCCCACTGCGCTACAGATTGTTTACAGAGATGACACTGTTGACAACAACAATGTGCACAGATGGATGAAGAAGTTTAAAGAAACCAGCACTGAAGACAAACCACTCAGTGGCAGACCATCGACTGCGACAGATGGGATTTTCAGAGCGGATTCGAGAATGCATGGCTTGTGATGGAGAATATTATGAGCAGTGCATTTGCATGGAGAAAGAGTTATTGTACGCTACATGTTCATTTTGAATGTCCTACTGTATATCAACTGATAAGAAGGTTACACCTACTTTTGCATTATTTTCGGTACACCCCTCAAAAGTGATACTAGACCTTTAATACAGGAAGCGTTTTCAAGCCTCCACCTTTTAAACGATTACATGTAATTAGTGTTGTTTTTGTATACAGTTTTTGTGAATACAGTACATTAAGCAAAAATACAGGCAGCATCTTACCTCACATGATTGTACAGTACATGTAAAGGTCAGAGATGGCTAGTGTTTATTTATTTATTTATTTTTAAGTAAACCACAGTTACATTTATTGGAACCAATTCTGAGAAACTCTTGGAATTACAGCAGTTTCTTTTGAGAATCCAGAAATCTTTCTGAGTACTTAAAAACATCAGTGCACCAAAAGCATCTATTTCTCCGTCTGGCTACGCCCCTGACATTTAAAGTGAGATTAAGTCAGTTAAAAATAAAGAAAAAAAAAGGACACGAAGCACCAAACAGAATTTTTTTCTCTCTGCATCTTCGGTATGCAGCTGTGGAGACTCTGCCCTGAATAACTACCCGCCCTGATGCCTGGGGCAGGAGTATGCGTGTGTGCGTGTGTGTGTGTATGTGAGATGCCAGAGAACTGCTTGACCCAGTTTGCTCACCGAGGTCCTGAAGAGCACACACTGAGCTTTGAAGGCTCAAGATAAGATCAGTGCCCTTCTCAAGCACGCTGATCTCTTTGAACATCATCAGCTGGCACAGGCGAGCCCTCAGGAGCGACTCTGATAAAACATCGAGTCCAGTGACCTGTCCTGTTTGATGGGCTCAAAGAAAGAAAATCATGATGATTGTAGATGTGTAGACATGGCAGTTTTTCTATGCACTATATCAATCATACGAAAACTGCCGATGCAGAGTTTGGAAAAGGTTTCGATTTTCTGTAGGTTAGGATTTAGCAGAGGAAGCCTTGCTGTCGTAGAGATGTCATAGAGCAAGTTTAGCTAAGATGATGGTGTGTGTGAATATTATCATTTTGTTGAAAACACACATAAAAAAATTTTTTTTTTTCTTTTTTCTTTATAATAGTCCATAATGTAGTGTTCTACCGAAGTCATCATTTACAGTTTATTAGTTTCTACAAGGGCCGTTCAAGATAAAGCAGGACTTGTACAGAAGACAGTTATGAAAGCAAAACTGCTACACGAATGCACTCATCCATGTGTTTCATTAGTGCTTGGATACCATCAAGGTCGAAGGGTTTTCTCAGTACACCAGAGTTTACATCTGAAACGCTGGCCTCCCAGGAACTCCTTTATTGGCCCAAACATGTGGAAATGGCTTGGCACGAGGCCAGGACTGTACGGGGGACGTGACAATAACTCCCAGCTGAGTTCCTGTAACGTGCATGTGGTGTTGATGAATGATTGTGTGTACAGTTCCCACAGACGTCTCATCACCGTCTTCTGTAAATGTCACACGGTTTTATGCCTTCAGTCACGAGCAATTTGCATCACAATTCCTGGTTTGATTTGAACACCCCTTAGTTATGTTTAATATGGTATTTCATATCGCAGATTTATTTTTATTTGAATTTGCTTTTGCTTAAATTTGCTTCATAATTGTCTTCTTTGAATCTCAAGAAAGTTCAGGTTGAGTCAAGGTTTCAATTACGAACACACAAAGAGCTATAAAGCAAAAATATAATGAAACATTCTGAACTAAAATATTATGGTTTATAATGTGCGATGTCCAGTGTTACATACCTTTTGAAGATTTCCTAAATGTGCAAAAAGCGTTTCTCGGTGAAAGCCATTTTAGGAAGCCTAGTGGAACATTGTAAGAACCCTTTATTAAGGAGATTATCATTAATATTATAAGAAACCGATTACAACAAATCCATCCATTTTGCTTATACGGGTGTGTGTGTTGTTGTTCTCTTTTTGCAGATCTTGGAAAGGACGTTAGAGCCAGACAGCTCAGATGAAGAAGCGCCGCCTGTTTACTCTCCACCCTCCTACGAGATGCACATCTATGACAGGAAGCACCCGGCTGACGTGCCGACGTTCCCTCCTCCCAGGCAAGCACATGTGTAAATCTTCATGCGTTCAGTTTTATAAGATTGCCCTTCAGTAGGAAAAAGAAAGTTGTTTGTAGAATTTTTTGTCCGTTCACCTCCAGGAAGAGCTTTATGTGCTTATTTCTCCACCTGGTGCCAGTCTCATGACAGTGCAGCCCCTCTAGCTTGAGCTTGTTGCGCTCCTTTAAGTCAGAACACAATATCTAGACCTTAAATGACCCTGAAACACAATCCTCCCAAACACAAATACAAACCCAACAGCCTGTAAGAATATAATAAACTTATCATAACTGATTAATCACCGTGTCTTAAGGAGTGACCTTGATTTTATTTATTTATTTTTCTACTTGCTAGGTTTGAGGCCAATCCTACAACCGAGCAACGGCAGGTCAGCGGTTACAGGAACTGGAATCCTCCATTACTGGGCAACCTCCCTGATGACTTCCTGCGAATTCTGCCCCAGCAGCGCGACAGTTTGCAGGTAAATCTATAGTGCTTGGACATAGCCAATTTAACCAAACATTTATTATCGCTCATGCACAGAAACCAGCTGCCATGTGATGATCAGATCATCAGCTTCAATGACACTGTATCCAAATACAGACACTTCAATATGGAGTCGGTCCCCATTTTGCAGCTATAACAGCCTTCCACTCTTCTTGGAAGGCTGTCCACAAGATTGTGGAGTTTTTCTGTGGGAATTCATGCCCATTCATTCTGTAGAGCATTTATTTAGGAGTTCAGGCACTGATGTTTTACGAGAAGGCCTGGCTCACAATCTCAGTTTCAGTTCATCCCAAAGATGCTCGATGGGATTGAGGTCAGGGCTCTGCGTTGGGGTCGGTCAAGTTCAGAGGTGGAAAGAGTACTAAAATTTTATACTCAAGTAAAAGTACTGCTACTTCAGTGAAATTTTACTGAAGTACAAGTAAAGTTACCATTATAAAAAAATCTACTCAAGTAAAAATAAAAAGTAGCTCATAAAAAATTAACTCAGAGTAAACGTTACTGAGTAACTTTTTTTTTTTTTTTTTTTTTGTGGGATGAGGCATTCTAGCGTAGTTCAAAAAAGATAAGCAGATATAAATCTCAAACTAGTTGTTTTTAACTGAAGGAACACCTTTGCATAATAAAGCTGTTGTCTTTCTTGTGCTTGAAAATCAAAGTGGTCACTTAAATATGGCGTTACGTCCCAGTCTAGTGTCGGGCCGAACAGCAAAAGAATGGTTCAGGGTTCCATTTTAAACTGTATGGAAATGGTGGCATATGTCAGAAAGAACTAGATCCAGTCATTAACTGATGAAATAATGAGGTTTGTATTGCTTTACACACACACACACACACACACACACACACACACACACACACACACACACACACACACGCACACAACAGGAGGAGGATCAGATTAAGGTGGACCCAAAATAATAAACTAAATGGTATTTATATTTAGTAGCTAGATTACCTGCAAAAAAACATAAAAAAAAAAACACACACAAACAAAAATACACAAACTTCCCTGACTCCCTAAACCAAAAACAGTGTATAAATTCCCTCTTCCCAAAATAAATGGCAGCCAGACCCCTACTACTGGTGAGTGCACAAACATACAGTGAAATTATCTACAAATATATACAAAGACCAACAAAAACAATAATCAAAGTCAATGGGAGGCAAAAAGTCACAATCTCTTTCCCGCGTCTCCCCCCGGTTTATATCTGGTGGCGCTGGTTGATGACGTCACTCGCAGGGCGGAAGCGGCCGTGTGGAAGGTCAGGTAGATGCCGATGTGGGGAAACAGTCAGAAAACCTGGAGTGGAGTCTGGAGCGGCGCGCGACCAGGACACGAGACACACACACGCGCGCGCAGCGAAGCGTTTATACAAAGCGGAATATTTTTTGCACTTTCATTCATTTGTTTTACTCAGTAGCGCATATGATTTAAAATCTAGCGAATTACAATACTTCAAACAAAACATACTTAAGTCGAAGTAAAATTACAGATTTTAAAAACTACTTTAAAAAGTAAAAGTACACACACACACACACACACACACACACAAAAACCTACTCAATTACAGTAACGCGAGTAAATGTCATTCGTTACTTTCCACCTCTGGTCAAGTTCTTCCAAACCAAACTCATCAAACTGTGTCTTTATAGTCCTTTGCTTTGTGCACTGGGGGCACAGTCATGTTGGAATAGAAAAGGGTCTTCCTCAAACTGTTGCCACAAAGTTGGGAGCATAGCATTGTCCAAGATGTCCGGGTATATGCTGAAACATTAAGATTGTCCATCATTGGGGATAAGGGGTCTGATTGAAAGACATGAATTAAATAATTAACAGGTTTGGACAAATACCTTTGTTGAAAAGTTTTTTAAAAAACAGTACAATTCCAGTTAGCTGGTTAGCTATGTGATGCAGAGCATACAGCTAGCAGTTTGACACCTGCAATACAGTTGTTGAGGGTCACTCAAACCACCATGCCCCTAATTATGCATAATTTGTTCGCTTATTATAATTTTAACTGATGAGTTATATAAATGGGATATATGTGGGAAATCTAGTTATGGAGACCAAACCAGTTTTTGTATCGGGCTGAAAATGTGTTTATTTTTGTAGTAAACTTGAGGCTCTAGGAAGATTGACTCACTTTTAGAGTCAGCCCCTAGTGGTCAAGTTTTGGAACTTCCATATTGGAATCAGGACAGGAGGCTGCCTCTTGGGGTCAACATTGACCTCTGGTGAGAGTGGTGTCGGACTCATACCTGATACTGGTGTTGGGGTCGGGGCGTTCCTAGTTTTTAGACAACCCATGAAATCTTGCAGATCCTCCTAGTAGTAGGTTTTAAATGAGCAATGAATTAATATTTTAAAATAATATCTCTAATATTTCTTTGGGAAATCAAGTCAAGCATGTCTTGTGTTAAGTCTTTTAATAGATACACCAAAAAATATTTTTTAAAAATCCCTTGGTTTGTAGCATTCAAACGCATCTTTTAACAATATTTTGTCATTAGGGATCTTTTCATAAGAGCTGCCAAATTCAGGAAGGTCCAGATAAGAGAGAGAGAGAAAAAAAACAGCTTTTAGGTTATACTCTAAATCTACGTATATGAGTAGGTGGAGCTAATAATCCAAATTTGACCTTTGCATGTTTTTTTTTTTTGCTATGACATTGTATGTATAAAACCCAGTCTTACACTTCAAGAAATAAAAATAAATAAATAAAAAACTTGGTATTTTGTTGCAAATAAAACATGATCAGTGCTGTGATGACACCGTGTGTGATTTCCACCTGAAGCACCGCCGGTTATTAATTTCTCTGACATGGTGCGCTTATGAAATGATACACTGATTCTGAAGGCCGTGCTGATTTATGCCTGTCTCCCCTGTGCCTGCATTCCAAGCGCTCACAGAGCAGCCTGTCTCAGCCCTCGTCGTCGTCGTCGTCATCGCTGTCCTCTCTGACCCAGTGCTCGGCTTCGGAGCAGGACAGGAAGCTGAAGCAGTACCTGGAGGACGAGCGCATCGCACTTTTCCTACAGAACGAGGAGTTCATGAGGGAGCTGCAGCGCAACCGTGATTTCCTCATTGCTCTGGAGAGAGGTGGAGACTGGAACCCATGTGCACACACACATACACACACACACAGACACACATGTGGCAGTTTTTAAAGCACAATAGACAATATCTGTTTTTGACCATGTACTTGTAAATCAATATGCAACCATGTAAATCACCTATTTATTAATAACAACGTATTTATGCATTACTTATTTATACATATTTATACCTGGGCTACATATTGAAAGCCAAGAACGACTAATTAAACAGGAGTAGCTTCTGCTCGCCTTCACCCACATGGCCCTGTCTGGATCCGGTCTGGCAACCCTGTTCTGTTCAAAGTTTCACCGTATCAGCGATTTCTGCATCAGAAAGTGTCTGACTAAATCAGCTGAGGCTGTTAACAAAAGCTACTGTGCTAACCAGGCGATCCATGCTAATGAAGACTGTAGTGCTAATAAGCAAGGAGAGTGCTTGCTGTTGACTAGGCTAATTTAATAAGCTAACCGATTGAGCTGAGCAAACGCATACAGTACAGCCCGTTGTTCAGATCGTTCACGCTCCTGATTGGCCGAATCGGATCGGTCCATAGATGTGCATTATGTTTGTATAACAGTACAGGTAGTTTAACCAGACTATCATAGAAGACTAAAGACATATTTGTTTCTTAGATATTTAAGGTTATTAAAAGAACCCTTTCCCAACAGTGTTGACTGATGGTACTTAGATAGTAATCTGGCAACCAGTGTAAGGATCTACCCAAAGATAGAAACTTCCAAGCACTTTTGTAAATCGCTCTGCCAAAAGACTAAAGGTAAAATGTAACAGAGATTTTGCTCTCGCGCAAAGAATACTGCACATGGTTTTCGTGTTTCGTGTGTTATTCCCTCCATAGTATTGTGTTTTTGTATTTCAGATTTGTTATAAGTGTAATGTTCTTGCTTCCTGCTGCTCACCATGAATCGTGTACCTCTGCAGTAATGCAAGCTTCACATCCTGAGCGCCTAACGACCTTTCTCATCTTCCTCATTTATCACTATTTCACGCCGCCGTTTCATTTTGCTAATCCTGTCCTTTTTTCTTTACGTGCACCTTCGCTTACGTCTAAAGGTGATAATACAAACCCGTGACATTTGTCTTCTCTCTCTCGTGTAATTTCCCTGCCGCACTTGATCACACGATCACTTGATTGCCCCCCCCCCCCCCCCACACCTGCCATCATCTCATTCTGGCTCTTTACGTTGTAGATCGTCAGAGGTTTGAGTCTCTGAAATCCAAGCGCTCTCATTCATCCGCTTGCATGGAGAGGTCCACTGAAGGTACACACCATTCATCAGCTGTACTGCACTGTGTATATGTACTGTATGTGTGTGTGTGAGTATGTGGATTTGTGTGTGATTGATTATAGTGGCTAGGTG
Organism: Clarias fuscus; assembly: GCA_030347435.1. Lineage (NCBI taxonomy): Eukaryota > Metazoa > Chordata > Actinopteri > Siluriformes > Clariidae > Clarias > Clarias fuscus. Next base: position 5,192,498 of record CM059223.1, on the reverse strand, counting down.
CTGTAGTCGCTTCATGGTAGAATACCAGCCGTTGGATGGTGTACCATGATTTGGACATTTTATTTAGCTAAGATGTTAATGTGTGTGTGTGTGTGTGTGTGTGTGTGTGGTTCTGTAGGTGATCACAATGCCTCTGGCTCTGAGGAAGCCTGCACCTCTATCTCAGATGATGCCTTGTTCCGTGACAAACTTAAGCACATGGGCAAATGTAAGGCCACACACACACACACACACACACACACACACACACACACACACACATTTATTTATTTTTTTCTTTATAACTTACTGACAGATTTAATACCAAATAAACGCTTAGACTGTTCAGGGTCTGGGAGTTTCATTAGCTTTTGCTTCAATCAAGACTCACCTTCCACAGTGTGTAAATACAGGGCGATTCACTCGAAAGACGCCCCAAAGAGTTCAAATATTCACTGTGATGAAGCAAATCTGAACCAAAAAAATACACTGCATACCTTGACGTATGTATAATCGAATGCAGTACATGTGATACTGGAAGTGATCTCTGTTTTTCGACCAGACACCCTTGCTACACGGCACATGTCCCCAAACGTCTGGGCAAGGATATTGGGGTGAATAGCAGCAGTTTCATGTTGGATGTTTTCCTTCAAATCCTCACAGTCAGGAACCCAACATTTCTGCCCAAATTCACTCTGACATTATTTAAATGAATTGGTGACCCAATATGTTCGCACTATGAAGACCCGCTGCTCATTACTGTGCACCACCATCCTGATGTAAAGTTGAGCAACAGAGTGAAGGAGTACGGCGTTAAACGGGACGACGGCGGGGGCGGATTCAGGGGTATCCCATCGTGTTCGAAGCTCCATATACTGAGGATCACACTGTACATTGTTTCGTTCAGATTGATTTGTCGTGGTTACTGAATATTCGGGGCCTCTTCTGAGTGAATCAGCCTGTAGTCTTTAATATAATAATCGGCAATAATTTAATATAATAATCTGTAAATGCAAGAATGAACAGCTGTGTGGGCAAAATTTGAACTTTTAACAAATGTAAACTAAAATGTGGTTAAAAAGGGTTAAATCAAAGGTTAAGTGAAATAAGTGTTCATGTTATTATATATAAATATATATATTATATAATTTAGCTTCCCCCCCCCCCTTTCTATAAATGATATTTCCGTGTCTTCTTTATTTTGTCCTAAGGGTCCGCCTATGGATCATACTTGTTTGTTCAGCACAAGAGATCTGAGGAATTTGGAGTCAAGTCAACACCTTGAACTGTTCGTCATGTTCCTCAAACCATTCCTGAACAATTTTTGCAGCATAGCTGCTAAAAGACGCCACTGCCATTAGGAATGCTTCATGAAGGGGTGGACTTGGACTGCAACAATATTTAGGTAGGTAATGTTCGTGTCAGAGTAACATCCAAATGAACAGCAGGACCCAAGGTTTCTCAATAGAACATTACCATGAGCATCACACTGCCTCTGCCGTCTTGCCTTCTATCCCATAGTGCATCCCGGTGCCATATCTTTCCCAGGTAACTGACACACCCACACACACACACACACACACACACACACACACACCAGCATGATTCATCAGACAAGGCCGCCTCCTTCCTTCGCTCCATGGTCCAGTTCTGATGCTCATTGTAGGTGCCGTCGGTGGTGTCCACGGATCAGCTCGGTTATGCAGCTCCATAATCAACAAACTGCGATGCCCTTTGTGTTCTAAGATCGTTCTGTCATAGCCAAGATTAAATCTTTATGCAATTTCATCTACAGATTGCTTAGCTCATCTAAGAGATCGAACCAAATGAGAAAGCCTTCAATTCCTACAATTGTCAGTGAGCCTCAGTCGGCCAGGACAGGACTGTCGCAGATCTATAAGAAGTGGTTGTCCTTCCTTGGAGCTCTTTTGGTAGGTACTAACCCCTGCACACCAGGAACGCCTTACAAGACTGTTACTGCTGTTTTTGAGATGCTTTGAACCAGTCATCACCAGCCATGATATAGTCATCACAATTTGGCTTTCTGAAAGTCACTCAGATCCTTACGCTTGCCCATTTTTCCTGCCTCCAACACATCGACTTCAAGAACTGACTATTCACCGTCTGCCTAATGCAGTATATCCCACCCCCCCGGCAGGTGAAATATAACCAATTCCTAGCTAGTTGTAATGAATGTTTTTAGTCATTTTGATCCAAAAAAAGACTTTTATTAGACATTTATTTTATTTCACTTTTGTTGATAAATCTAGAACAGTACAACACTAGTGTAATCCCAACACTGCTCCCATAACTTGATAATAACGACTATTACACGTGGACACCTGGCTCCTTCTTTGTCTGCCCACAGTCTCCTAATTTGTCTCGCTGTATTGAGATGCAAATTACAGCAACGCTGCGCATGTAATCAAACAGCCAGATTTTTTATTTATTTATTTTTTTTTTAATAGACCATGAATCAGACCTCGCTTCTGTCTCATCAGAACCCTCAGCATCAGGAGATGGAGGCCAGCCAGGATACACAGCATTAATTACTGACTAAAAATAGAGCTCCTCTATTTCAATTCCTTTCTCAATAAATAAATAAATAAATAAATAGATGAGTAAATAAAATGGTTAATAATCATTTTAAAAACTATTTTACAAATGAATAACAGTATTAACAAACTAAGTAAAGAAAAATGTTTATGTCGAATTTGCTTTTTAAATGTATTCTTCTCCTTAAAAAGCATTTAATTGCCTATTTGAAAAGTAAGTGAATCAAAAGGTATTATATATATATTTTTTTACATTTATTATATTTATTTGACAATAACTGCATGGATAAAATGTAATAAATAACCTGCATACAAATATTATTCTAGCTTGACAAATTAAATAAAGGAATCTAGAGAAGTGTACTCTTTCTAAAGTACTAATTTTTCTTACATTAGTTCAAATATAATAATCTTCTGAAAATGTTTCTGGAAAGGATATTAAACAGCTTTTTTTTTAAAAAACGGATTCTAGCCGATAAAGCACTTGTTCTTTTCTTCATGTTTTGCAGCTACAAGGAAAAAGCTTTTTGATATTGCCAAATCCTTCTCTGAAAAAACCCGTCGGAAGAAGACCAAAAAGAGGGCTCTCCTCAAGCATCACTCGTATCCTCCTGCAGCATCTGATGAAACTTTCCCTTCCTTCATTCTCCTACAGTAACTCTGCAACGCTTTTCACCATAAATCTTTGATTACTTGTTAATAAGCACTTAATCAGTGATAGAAATTTAAAAAGTGTCCACAGCCTATTAAGAATATGGTTAAGGAGAAACAAAAAAATACTGTATAGACAGCCAGATAAACACAATGCAAAGCCTACAGTAAAATAAAACAGTGCAGAAAGGAAATCGTTCACAGTTTAAAAAAGAGAGAGTGTCCACTGGACTATAGACAGGTAGGACACACAACTCAAGGGCAGAGTGTACCACATACAACTCGAAAAAAGTAAAAACGATTGATATACAGACAGCCCAAGGATAGGCAACACACACAGTACTGTACACACAACTCAAATAGAAGGCAGTGAAGGATGGACTGTGGGACACACAACTCGAACAAAAGGAAGAAGAATACACAGATGGGAACACACCTCAAATCGCAGGTAGTGAAGGTTAAACAGTAGGGCTTGCACCTCAAATAGAATATAGTGACTGAAAGAAAAGAAAGTACATACAACATATAACTTAAGGACAGATGGAGGACACACAACTCAAATAGAAGGTAGTGAAAAATCGGTAGTAGTGTTCAAACCTCACACAAAAGGTAGTGAAGAATAGACGTTAGGGCTCAAGGCTAAAATACAGGATAATAAAGAATAGACAATAGACGTTTATCATATAAGTTTCTCATTATTTATCCATTTAAAAAGCACATCATTAAATAATAAAGCACATAAATATAGAAGTAAATTTGAAACGCGTTTTCAAAGCTGTTTTCATTGAGCTGTTTCAGTGCTCAATGTATGTTCCATAACCCTTGTGTCAGACTTGCACCTGCAACCTCGACTGCCAACCTTCTGGAGGACGTGGAGGGACTTACAGCAGGTAAGCACCGTCGTCTTCGTTTAAGACACGCAACGCAGTAAAATGTCTTTGGTCTGAGGTGTATGACTCCTAATGTTGTTAAATGTGTGCAGAAGATGAAGGCAAGCTCAGGAGATCCAGTGCTCAGGAGAAGGACGAGTCGAACAAGGAAGTGGCGTCATGGTGAGTGCGGAGGGCTGAGCAAGGCAGCTAGAGTACATACGACATACAGGCTTTATACTGTACCTTTGCGGATGCCTGAACACGACATTGCCATTCCGACCTTTGCATTCAGTTGTGGAGTGTAAACATGGGGATTTGTGTCCATTTCTCTTGCAGACTTTGTCCTCGTGTTACGCCCGTGCTGTTCTCCTGGCGGTGGGACGAGCTTCACTTCGATCCCCTCTCTTTGCCATCTGGATCGGCCTGCGGCGAGTCTGCGTGGGCCACGGAGCCATGCTCTCAACGTGTGCCCTTATCGGGAAGGTGCTTCGGTTCACATCAGCGAGCTGGAAAGCTGGAGAAGTGACCCGTTCACTCACTTTGAGTTAACCCGAGTCATGAAATCATCAAATGTATAATCAGACCTGTTATTGCAGTATCTGTATTGTTTCGTTCTATTTATTTATTTATTTATTTATTTATTAGATTAGGGCTGATTTTAGTTCAGATTGAATAACATGCCATGGTGGAGTTGGGGATGTTCAGAGAGAGAGCTGCTTGGTGACACTCAGGACTCCACACACAAGCACAAACCCCTCCACGTTCACCACAGCAATCACTTTTGGCCGCGTCCGATCTGTCGAAACTCAGGAGACCAGCGCGGCTTCGTGTATAATGTAAAAGCTCTTTTATTATATATATATATATATATATATATATATATATATAAACATTAGCTGTTTGTTTTAGCTCCACCACATCTTCAACAACTCCTCAAGCAGATCTTCAGTTCCAACTCAACAGTGAACCAGAGATATTATAAATTATTGCACAACAAGTTTTCAAGGACGTGACCAGAGGGAGGCGCCACTGTGTCCCAAACTGAAGTACAGATTCTTGTCTTTCATCTTTCCATTGCACTTACTGTGCAGGTTGCTGCCTCTTTGTACAGATCACTGACTTTGATCCATACCACTCTTTCTTACTTAAATTCAAGTAAATTAAATTATGTTAAATTAAATGAAATTGAATATAAATGAAATATAAATTAAATCAAATGATTGTTTGAAAAGCAAACCAGCGTCCCTCTCTCTCTCTCTCTATCTCTCTCTCTATATATATTTTTTCCACTTTAGTGCTAAATAATAATGCCATTACGATTATTCATTTCCAGGAAGTGACCAAATGTATGTTGTCATCTCAACGTCCTGTTGCTCCAAATCCAAGATATTTACAGCATGTTTGTTTGTCCACGGGCAGCTACTTTTGTCTCAAGTCCATGTCCATCTCTAGTTCAAGCCTGGATTCCAGCACTTCCTTGCATTGTGTTCACTTCCTGTCTTCCTTTCAGAGTCACAAATTGCTTAAGTGAACAGCTTGATAAGAAATATCCCATATGGACATGAGGATAAACTCCATATGAGATTTGTGGATCGAACCAGAAACCCTGGATGTTTGAGGATTCGGACAAGGAGAACACAGTGTAAAATGAATGAATGAATGAATGAATGGATGGATGAATGAATGAATGAGACATATGATTTAACTAATCTGATCATTTAAAAAACCTTCCTGAATAGGAGTAAATGTACTGGTGCAGGATGAACGTTAAAATGTTCAAGACAGGGTTTCTCTAGGACCTGTGTTCGTGTCTATGCAGCACTCATGCATGTGATTTGGAGGCAGAGCTTTGTGCACACTGAAAGGAATTAAAGGATGCATTTGTATGAATTCAAAAATTATACTTTCTTCTCCTAACTATGCCTTTAATAATTTGACTGGAATTGAACTCCTCACAGACGTGCAATGCCCTTAACGACCAATAGATGGCACTGGAGACCAGGGTTTAAAATGGATCCTTTTTACTTCCTTTTAACAGCAAGGACAGATTTCCATCAGCTCAATCATTCCCATGTTCATGTAAGGTTAGATTCTTGGATTGGATTCTGCCTCAGCTTTGAGCCCCTTTGGATAACGGTGCCTCCTGAATCAGGAAACATAATGTAATGCAATACATGATTATTTAATAGAGTAAATATGACTCTATGGCTTTTCCTGTGGTTTTAGAGTGTGTGCCAGAGGACGACGTCTAGGATTAAACAGACACTTTTTTTAAATATTTTTGGTAGGTTCTTACCAGAATAGAAATATATGTATTATTGTTGTTGTTTTTGTTGTTTTACTGGCACCTGAAAATAAATCGAAAAGATATAATTTGTAAAATGTAAAACTTCTTCCGGGTATCTAATGTAAAAATAACTTCCAATACTGTCTTTAAATTTACCTGGTGAAATTGTTTCATTTCAGGCTGCTGTTTAAAATAAAACTTCAGGGCCAGAAATAAGCTAGTGCAACAGAAACACAACTGCTTGGCCCTTAGAAAGCAAAAAATATGTGCTTAGAACAGAAGGCTTTCGGAAAGATGTTTAAGTGAATGTGATGGCTTGTCAGTGTTTTCATTACAGTTGCAAGTCAGGATAATAAACTGCACACAACTGCTTTTATTTTATAGTTGTTGTTATCACTATAGCATGTGGGGTTTGGTTGGCGCTGCAGCCTCGCACCTCCAGGGTCAAGGGTTCGGTTCCTGCCAAGGGTCTGTATGTGTGTGGAGTTTGCATGTTCTCCCCATGCTCAGTGGGTTTCCTCTTGTTGCTCTGGTTTCCAGTCCTGAGACATACCAATCACTCTAATTGGCATTTACAAACTCCCAGTAGCGTGTGAGTGAGAGTGTGAGCGCTGGCATGCCTTGCCAGGGTGAACCCTGAACAGGATAAGCGGTGTAGAGAGTAAGAGTGAGTAAGAGAGTTATCACTTTGATTTGTGTTTGGTATTCTGTATGGTTTACGTGGATGAAAACTCTTATAGCTGGTCCTTGTTGCCTAAATCGAAATTCCATAATAATCCTTTAATTTTACCTATGCAATCTGATTCGTCCTTATCACTGAGGACTTTTCAATCTGAATCTTTGTGCTTTACACAAATTAAAATGCTGTCTGGAGAAAAAAGTAAAAATGCTTTTTTTTAGTTGCTAGGCAAGGGATTCTCGCAAAGCAGCTCAGGTGCTGTCAGTCATCAGGGGATGATCTCGCTCCTCTCGATCTAATTTGTTCCAGTGGAGCACGTAGAGGATTCCTACGGCTTGGGTTACGAGCAGGCCGACCAGTGATGGGTGTAGAGGATTTCGGCCTGCTCCTCTATGACAGAATTCAAGGTATTGAATGAATACATTTTTGATGCCTGCTTGAGAAAGGGGTTTGAATGCATTGTACAAAACACAGCCTCTTGAGCTTGCAGTAATTGGATTGGGAGCTTCACCACTTTAGTCCTTCACTCAGCCTCGGGAGGGAAACCGAGGTGAGGAAATCCCCCCTCAGCGCTGTCTCTGAAGACGAGCAACAACTCCCTGCTGATCGGCGCGTTTCTTCTGATGCCCGTGCAGGACATCTCACACGTTGTAGAGGTGAGAGAACTAACAAGAGAGGCATTCTGTTTGGTTTTGGTCTGTTGTCGGTTACGTAAGCTGTATGCCATCTGCCATCGCAACAAAACCTCAGTTGGTTTTTTCAACTAATTTATTATATAACAGTGCTACTTAGAGTTTAGTAAAACATCTAGGGTCATTTAATATCTATATAGCTTTAGACAGCATGAAAATGGATGGACAACCCAAAGCCTTTCATGAAGGCAGTAGCAGATGATCTTAGCACCAGCACTAATCTCTGGAACAGCCTGTTTAAAAGTCCTCTACAACCTTAATATTTAGGTTCTGCATGCATTTCTCGATTTTAAAAAGTTGCATCAGAAAGTATATCTTATATTATTATATATAATAATAATAATTATTATTATGATTATTATTATTTTTTTTATTTTATTATATTTTTCTGCCCAAACCTTGTAGTCTCCTTATATGGGAGCAATTTGTGTTTTATCCATTTATAATTACATTTAGTGCTGAACAACAAGTTATTTCCAGTTATCACTTATGTTATTAATTATTTATCCATTTGTTCGTCCACATGCCATCTGGCAAATTGGTGATGGATACTCAACACACTGGAGATACGTGTATCTGTCAACGTGGCAGTTACTGTATGTAAGGGGTTGGGTTCCCAGCTTGACGCCCCAATTGTCATTCACACACTATGGGAACTTTAGAAACAGCAATTAGCCTAATCTGTCTTTGGACACCTGAGTACCCAGAAGAAACCCGCCAAGTACAGGGAGAACATGCAAACTCCATGCACACAGACCCACGGCGGGAATCAAACACCAACCCTAGAGGTGCAAGGCCACAGTTCTCACCACTGAGCCACCCCACTTTTGTTGTACGTAAACATTTCTTCATGTTACCAGCTTGTTTTTTACTACCTTGAAGCTACAGTACTGTGCAAGAGTGATCTCCATCCAACTCAATTCTTCATATTAAAATGAATTAAATTAAATTGGGCAGCTTATATGAAATAAACTGGAACAAATGTTTTATTGTGACAGCCTACAAAGTGCCTATTTGTTGTAGCTGGTTGTTTATGTACCGTAAGAACCTCAGCAGCAACCTCATTTCTCCTCTCGTCTGTTTAATCACTCAGCGGTCCCGACTGGTTCATGCCTTTTTTTTTTTTTTTTATGGCTTGAATCATTCACAGGCCACTGTGCGGCTTAACAAACAAACATTAAAAAGGAGACCAAAAAAATCCTTCAGGAAGTCTGGAGAACTATTCCACTACATAAAGAGATTACATAAAAAATACAAGTAAGTCTGGCTCTTTGGAAGCAAACTATGCAGAAATAAGTGGGAGGGGGGGGGGGGGGCACGTTTGCACGGTACTGTAAATCCTTTTGTTCGCTGCTACAACAGAAATGATAACATGTAATAACAAACAGATTTATATAACCCTGTGATTTGCACACAGACCTGTTCTCTGATCTTAACAATCAGAATGGAAACCATAAGAAGTTACCAAGCAATCTTCTCTTAATTGTATTTTCCAAAATGCTTACTGTAGATCAACCTCCCATTTTTTATGGTACTTTTTTATTTCATTAGATTTAAAAGCATTTTCTTACCAGAATTGCATTGCATATACCTGAGCCTTTTGCACCATCATGCATATGTAGACCTATATTTCACTCCGAATATATCAGCTGAAATAATGGAGGCGGAGAGGAAGCGGGATTAGGCTGGAGCTATGGAGACACGCACAGTCAGTAAAGGACAGATGGAGTGGGTGCAGAGCTCGGAGAATGACTCAGCGCCGAGAAGGGAGTGTTTAACATGGAAGAACATCACACCTTCAGGAGCATGAGAAATATTTGTGACGGCTGGTCCGTCAGCGCATGCGAAGCCCCCAGCCTCCCTCTGTGACAGATCTCCTCACACCTCAGAGTGGAATTTGTATATTTGCATGGAAGTCGATCAGCAAGTTGCAGATTTTTAAAAAGAACATGGAGCGTGATGAGATGTTTGTCATGGTATTTCGCAAGTTTTAAAAAGCATGATGCCTGTTATTACGATAAAGGAGTTATACAAAGTTACACGAGTTACAACAAGTTAGTTTCTTTCATCACCTAGTTACCATAGTTACTATAAGCAATTATATACCCTCATCAGTCTGCTGTTGTCAAACGTTAAAAGGACACAAAAAAAAAATGCAGCTTGTCAGAAACAAGGAAAAAGAAAAAGGTAAACGACGTTTAAAATTAAATTATAGCTTTAACTCTTCCAACAGAAACACTCCAAAATCTTGTGGACAGCCTTCCAAGAGGAGTGGACGCAGACAACAAAAATGATTTGTCCGTGTCCTGTCTGGCACTGAATCCAAATGTTTAGACACTTGTGCACTACAACGACTTTATACTTGTTCTACTTCTTCTAGATCTTGTTCTTACCTACTCTGTATGTGTGTTGGCTTGTGAGTGCGTGTGTGTAGTAACTCTACCACTTAACCTCATCAATCTACCACAGCAATGCGAATTTCATTGATGTCTTGAACTCAGCAGCAAAACAGCAGTGGAAGGCAGGCCTAACGTCAAGTAAAAATAAAAATAAAATTGAGGACTGATGACAGAAATTGATGACTTGTAAATATATAATTCGCAAATATTTTATGGACAACAATTTCAAATCTGTTAAGTTGTAAATACCTGAGATCGAATAGATAATCAACAGTAAAGGCAATCAATGCTATGAAGATACTGCTACGTTATTACTTTTGACACCTGTATTGACATTTCTATGCAGGAAAGTTTCATTATTATTTTTATTTAAATATCTGACATTTTGTGTGTGTGTGTTTCAGCTAACTGTATGATTACACAATTACTAGCTAAGTAGCAAATAAACACTCAGCTAGCTAGAAACTTCTTTTGAGTTGTTTTAAAGTATTATTAGGCTAAATATTATATTATATTATACAGTATTATATTATATTATATTATATTATACAGTATTATATTATATTATATTATATTATATTATATTATATTATAAGCTAGCTAGCCATCTAATCATGGTGGTTTAGCCTTGTTGCCTGATGCAGGAAATGTTTTTATAACTTGAAAATTTCCACAATGTTATGTTTAGGTTGGATGGAAATGAGATAACTTATTTACTGATTTAGCTATCTAGACATGGTGGTGCAGAGGATAGCTTTGCTGCCTTTAGCTTTTCTGTAACATGAAATGTACCTAGCATTGTAGCTAGCTAAATCCTAAAGTCCTAAAATGTTTTTATGACTGTAACATAGCAATTCATAATTGGCTATCTATCTAGACATAGTTTTGAAGAGATTACTGGTGTTGCTCCCTCAGAAAGTGTTTGTACTGTAACATGAAATTTACCACAATGTTGTGTTTAGCTATTGTGGACAGATAGACAACATGTGAAAAGTCTTACAACATTATTAAAGCTGTAACATAGAGTGAAGTTATTGGATAGAAACGATTGGCCAAACAAGTTCTCCAGGTATTCTTTAACTAAAGTTGTTGGCCATTACGTGCGAATAAGTGAGTGAATGAACTATCAGGAAAACATGTAAGAAATTGTTGAAAACAGTCTCTAATGTATGCATAAGTGGCAACTCTCACACACTGAGCATGAAACTCACGCGATCCCTCATCTACACACGCTCTTACATCACACTTCCAACTTTTCATGCTGTTGAAAAGATATGATATGAGATATGAGCAAAATCACTGAGCTCCAGCCTCTTTGTGACGAGCCAGCAATATACAGCTTTTATTTTGAACTCAAATCGCTCACCCTAACATATACTGTATAGGTGTTTTGAAAGTCCCAGGTTCAAACACCAGATGAGCACTTATGAAAGGCCCTTCACCCTCAAAAGCTCAGATGTCAAATTTAAGTCACTTTGGGACAAATGCAGTAAATGAAATTTAGGTGATTTGGCTTGTTTGTAAGGTTGGCCCATTTTTTTTTTGGGTTGTTGTTGTTTGGGTGAGTATTTCAAACTTCAGTTAAACCAACTGGAAAAAAATGCAGTCACATGCATCTGTTGTTTCACTTTAACATTGTAGCACTGCAATATACAGAACCTGAGCCATGCACGATAAGGTGTATGGTTAGTGTATGGTTAGTACACACAATAGGGATGCCATGAGCATGTATGCAGTTGTCAGCTGCACTATATGGATAAAGGTACTGTATTTGGCCAAACCTGTTAATTATTGAATTTTGGTGTTTCAATCAGGCTCCTTATGTGGACTAAAGGACAATCTTAATGCTTCAGCATACCAAGACTCTTTGGACAAGGCTATGCTCACAACTTTGTGGCAACAGTTTGGGGAAAGCCCTTTTCTATTCCCACATGATTGTGCCCCAGTGCACAATGCAGGGACTGTAAAAACATGATGAGTTTGATGAGTTTGGTGTGGAAGAACTTGACTTGCCCCATAACAGAGCCCTGACCTAGACCTTTGGGATGAACTGGAACACAGATTGCGAGCCGGGCCTTTTCGTCCAACATCAATGCCTGACCTCGTAAATGCTCTACAGAATGAATGGGCAGGAATTCCCACAGAAACACTCCATAATCTTGACGACTGCCTTCCAGGAAGAGGGAAAGCTATTATAGCTGCAAAAGGGAAACCGACTCCATATTAAAGTATATGTATATGTATATAGTGTTATAGCAGGTTTGGCCAAATACTTTTATCCATATAGGGTACTAGCATGAATACCCATTGTTTACGGGAAAAGAAGTTTGAAGAAATAATTAAAAGGTTAAAGCTAAAAATAGGTTGATCAGCTTTAATGTAATCAGTGATTTTTTAAACATGTTTTTCTGTACAGCAGAACTCTCTGCCTAACTTATTAAGACATAGAAATTAAATCTTACGCCTTGTTTACATTAAGTTGTACTTCGTTTGTTGTCTGGCAAATACACTTCCTGTTCACTAATAGGAGATTATTATTTCAGCAGGAAAAAATAAAATAATTGTCACGGGTTCTGTTTGCGGGACGAAGGAAAGGCATAGTAGCAGAGGTGATGGCAGTTAAAGTCTTTTAATGAACAGAAAACAGGGAACAAAAGGAACAGAACATGAACTAAAACCAGGGATAAACTAAACATGGAGCTACACAGACTAGGGGTTACAAACAGACTGAGAGACAGACAGGCTAGGAGACAGACAAAGGCCAGGAAACAGACAAAGGCCAGGAGACAGACAAAGGCTAGGAGACAGAGAAAGGCTAGGAGAACACAGAGCCAGGAGAACACGGAGAACACGGAGCCAGGAGAACCCACAGAACTAGGAGAACACAGAGCCAAGGAAAACACAGAACTGGGAGAACACAGAGCTGAACAACAAACCAAAACAAACAGTAACCCTAAACGAACAGATGCAAGACAAGACTTAACTGAACTCAGGAACATTTATAACAAAACTAATGAGCAACCTGGGTTCAGGTGAGCGCCACATCACCTGACCGAGGTGCATTCTGGGGAATGAAGTCCAACATAAACTACAAATGAAAACAAAAGAAAACAAAATGGAGTCTGTGGGCGCTTTGGCGCCCTCTAGTGGTATCCCCTGACAATAATAGTAGTAAAAAAATATGAAATTTAGCTTTTCTAATTAATATCTATTGGTGCAGCTGTTTGTTTACATTGAGCATGTAGCTTATTCATAGCTTATTTTATTAATATTTTTTATTTATTTAAAGGTACATTATTAATTATTAACATAACTGCTCATAACTTCCCTTCTACTCAACATTTTGATTGTATTTATAATGCAGGTTAAACTTCAGGCAGATATATAAGTACTGTAAAAGTTTCATTAAATTCTGTCCATCGGTTGATTTAAGACGCACACACGTGCAGTACGCTGTCAAAACTTGTGGTTTCTAATCAGGTACATAACTGCTCATAACTTCACTTCTACTAAACATTGTGATTTTATTTATGGTGCAGATTTAACTTCGGTCAAATAATGAAGTACTGCCAAAGTTATATATCAAGGTATATTTCATTAAATTCTGTCCAGCCAGTTTTGCGTTATGCTGTGACAAAATCTGGCTGAACAGACATAGAGATATATATTCAGGCAGATATATATATATATATATATATATATATATATATATATATATATATATATACAGTACAGACCAAAAGTTTGGACACACCTTCAGCGAGTTTTCTTAATTGTGTTCTTTATTGTGTTCTTTAGCCCAAACGCGTCTCTTCTGCTTGTTGCCTGTCCTTGTGGTTTCCTAGCAGATATTCTAGCATGAAGGCCTGATTCAGACAGTCTCCTCTTAACAGTTGTTCTAGAGATGTGTCTGCTGCTAGAACTCTGTGTGGCATTGACCTGCTCTCTGATCTGAGCTGCTGTTAACCTGCGATTTCTGAGGCCGGTGACTCGGATGAACTTATCCTCCGCAGCCGAGGCGACTCTCGGTCTTCCTTTCCTGGGGCGGTCCGCATGTGAGCCAGTTTCTTTGTAGCGCTCGATGGTTTTTGTGACTGCACTTGGGGACACTTTCAAAGTTTTCCCAATTTTTCCGACTGAAAATTTTTTTTTCTTCACTTAGCTGCTTTTTTCTTGCCATAATACAAATTCAAACTCTTTGAATGAGAAGGTGTGTCCAAACTTTTGGTCTGTACTGTATATATATATATATATATATATATATACACAGACATACAAACAGACATTTAGACAAACATTCATACCGACCTACTGGACCTACATATAGACCTACAGATGTACATACGGACACAGGGACAGATAAACAAAGAAACAGACAAACTTACAGACAGACAAACAAACATAGAGACAAACTTACAGATATACAGACAGACATAAATTCAGTCAGACATACAGATATGTGGATATACAAACTTACACACAAACATATATAAATACATACAGACAGACATACAAACAGAAAAGCAAGCAAACAAATTTATTTATATGTATAAATAGATGGGGGATGTTGCGCTTCCTGTATCGCTCCTTGGAACTCCATTTCCCAGAATGCACCGTGTACTTGCGACGTTTCTCACAGCTGACTGACGGGTGGTGGTGGTGGTGGTGAGGGGGGGAGGGGGGTGGCGATGAGCGCCGAGCAGCCTAACGGGAGAGGCTGCCGGGGAGAGAGAGAGAGGGACAGGAGGACAGTCCGCGGAGGACAGTGCACACGCATCGAGCGGAACCACAAGCGGTGGGACTGGACCTCATAATAAAGCGGAGAATAATCAGTCAGCGCGACGCCGCCCTCTCTCTCTCTCTCTCTCTCTCCCTCTCGCGCTCGCTTTCTCTCTTTCTCTGTGTGCGTGCGTGTGCGCTCTCGAGCCGAAGTGCGTGCGGCGCGCCGCCGGTGGCGCATTCGCGCGTTCGCGTGGTGGAGGTGGTGGTGGTGGTGTGTCCGCGGTGCGAACCTCGGCGTGCCCGATGCCGAGCGATGGAGGCGGCGAGGCGGCGCTGCGCCAGTGCGAGCTCCTCCAGAACATGATCGACATCTCGCTGTCCAGCCTGCAGGGCCTGCGGACCAAGTGCGCCGCCAGCAACGACCTCACGCAGCATGAGATCCGCACGCTGGAGGTAACGCAGAAAATACCGCACGCATGAACGCGCAGTCGGGTTTACCCATATGAGTACGTGTCGTATAAGTCTTCAGCCTCCGTCCCCCCCCCCCGTCCCCCCCCTGCATGAGACCCTCTGTTGCGTTCGCATCCCTTTTCTCGTTCACTGCGCTTTGTGGATGAGGATGTGGATGAGGATGTGGATGCTGGCGCGCGTACAAGACGGACCGGTATAGACATGAAGGATGCATATGCACTACACACGCGTGCACTGGGGTACAGAAATAGCAACTGATGCGCAAGGTTAAGTCAGGTTCTTCCTTCCATAGATTCTAGGGATGCATGCGCCAACACCATTTTTTATTTATTTATTTTTGTTCTTGTTGATTAAAAACCCAGATACCAGAGCTCAGAGCACAACACTGATCCTGTACTGGCGTCTTTAAAAAAAGGAGAAGAAAGAAAGAAAAGCCATTTTCTGCATGCTGTTGTCGCCAAGTTTTGTGCAACATCACATGCGGGATGGTTCCAGGATCAAACACATTTGCTTTGTACTAAAGTGATTCAGGCGCAGAATAAAACCAAAGAGTACATCATTCACAATACATGTCATTATGTGCATTTTGGAATACATGCACACACACACAGACTCGTACACACTGTATAAGCATGCACTAATCATTTGATGAGAATTTTATGGCGAAAGAAAGAAAGAAAGAAAGAAAGAAAGACCATTTCTCTGCTTTTGTTGCCAAGTTTTGTGCAACATCACAACCGGATGGTTACAGCATCAAATACATTTGCTCTGTATTAAAGTGATCCAGGGACAATAACACCAAGGAAAGAATATCATCCCCAATCCATTATTATCGTTATGTGCATTATGAGATACATACATACACACACACACAATATGTATAAATATGCACTAATTATTAGGTGAGAATTTAAATGCATTTCTCTGCATGCTCTTTTTGCCAAGTTTTGTGCTCCATCACAAGCAGGATGGTTACAGCATGAGATACTTATAATTTGCTCTATACTAAAGTGATCCACACTTGTCATTATGTGCATTACAGGATACATGCACACACAGTCTGAATAAGAATACACTAATTATTAGTTAAAATATTATGCCACATCTTTCTTTAATCCACTGTATTAGCACCAGAATGTGCACATCACAGTGCAGCCCTGCAACATTCTGAGTTGTGTTTTTGCTCGTTGGCACATGCATAAGCACTATGAAACTGCAAGCGTTTTTTTTTCTTTCTTTCTTTCTTTTTCTTTTTTTTAGGAACGTCTGCAGTATGTTTTTTTTAAGCCACCTCTGAGCCAAGATGCAAGCTCAGTAAGCTTTAAAGGCTCAAATCTGTCGTCCTGATTTGTGAGAAACAAATAGGCTAATTATAGCATTTCAAGAGGGACACGTATCTGAGATGCTGTAAAATGTCACTGTGGTTTGTGTATGAAGATGCATCAGTTTTTATTTAGGAAATGCAAGTGGAGATTGGGCAATACACAGTTTTTTGTTTGTGTGTGGCCTATATACTGTATATTGCATGCAGCCTTGTTTTCATTTGATTTCTCTTTAATACAGTTTCTAGTGTGCTTGTTACGAGCACCACAACACATTGCATATCGTCTACACATTAGCTTGCGGAGAGTCCGGTCCTGTTAGTGATGCTCATGCACATGATTATCATAGGTGCGTTATAGGATTCAACTCTTTTAAACTAGCGTTTTTTAATAAGCATGATTTAATGAACGCCTGATTTGGTTCAGGTGTTTTTTCACTCTTCCAGAGATAAAAGTGATTTAAACTCCTTTGGTAGAATGTTCTTCTATATTTTGTGAATATAATCTTTTAAGAATGAAATTTACATGTACGGTTCAAAATGTAGTACTACTTAAGTATGTTTGAGATTCAGCCCATCTTCATAAACAGAAAATATACCAAAACCTGCAAAAAAAACAAAACAAAAAAAAAGCTTTTAAATGTTTACAAATCAATATACAGTACTGTGCAAACTTGGCAAGTTTTTGTCTCTGAGTTACAGTTCAGTCCCGACACCTGACCAGTTTTAGAGGAATGTGCTTGCACATTAAAATATGTTGTTTAAATCTAAAAAAAAAATGAGAGCAAATGATTTACAGGGACAGGCTGCAAAATGCCTAAGAATACAATACAAAAATGGGATGTTTGTGTAACAACCACAGCAGCAACCTCATTTCTCCTCTTGTCTTCTCCAACCACTCAGCATTCAGCATCACCAGTATACATCTGGAACATCTGTCATCATCTGCACCTTTTCTCACTGGTTCATTCCGTAAGTTAGATTTTTTTTTTTTTATGTCTTAATGATTCATAGGTCACTGTGTGGTTGCAAACAAAAAGCATACCTCTGAAACTGCTCAGGGACAGGGACTGGACTGAAAAACGAGAGTCCTGAGAAAAACCTGAGAGTCCTTCAGGAAGCCTGGAGAACTGTTCCTGTAAGACTACATAAAAAGAAATACGAGAAAATCTGTTTCGCTGCGAGCACAATATGAAGAAATGAGTCTCAAGACTTTTGCAGAGTACAGTATTCAGTCGTACAGTTCATTTGTGAGTTGGTGATCTGGTAACACCCGACGTCCGATTCATCATAACTTGATCCTATAAAACATTAATACCAGTTTAAACAAGTGGCGGACAAGTATTTTAAACCCTTCTTGATGATGTAGAAATTCGTTTTTTCATCTTAATCCCTTTGTGACTCGTGTGAATTATTATTCATTTCATGGATTCATCCCTAGATGTTTCCTGAGCTGTGGTTCTGTAGTCATTTGGATTTGAGCTTGCAACCTTTTGGGGACTAGTGACTCCAATTTTTGGCTCTCGAGCTACCACTTGTTTATTCATGTGTGAAGGAGAAGTTTGAGGCCTTGCCTTTCCGTCAACATTAAACACTGTATATGAGATGACAAAACCGTTATAGCTTGGACCCCTGGTGCATGTTGTTTTCTTTCACTGGGTAACGGATTGAACATTCTAGTAGTGCCATAACTTGTTTTGTTTTTTTCAGAAATTCATAAAGAATCACAGAATCTGAGACATAGCTTTAAGAACACTTCTTCACAACAGTTCTTCTGCGTTTTTATTTATTGTTGCAATACTGTCTCACTACGCCAAATCTATTCATGAGTTATTTGTCAAACAAATATTATACAATGATTGATCATAGAATTTTAAACTTTTCCGCTATGTTTACTCATATGTGCAGCATCACAAATCTAAGTTCTAGGCGATATGATGATAATACCGATGTTGCAAGTATTTCTGAGAGTTAGCGCCTAAACAGTATTGACAAATATGGGGAGGGACGAAGCCCTATCTGCATATAATTATAGTACTGTCTTATTATAAATAAGCCGGATATAATTACTGTATAAGCTCATTAAAGGTGCACATATACAGAACGTAAGCATGGAGCAATGTTCTAAATGACTGAACATAATCTTGTGTTATAACCCTCTAATATCACCACTTGCCTGCTGTATCTATTTACGTATCACAATATAAACGGCTGCGTTCAGTTCGGCTTCCTGTCAGGGCAGGAAGTTTGGTCATGCTCCCCTCCATCTGTAATCCTAGGCCTTCTTTTGGGCCCTTTCACAACTTCCTGAAGTGTCAGGGTCATGACTATTGAGGAATTGCCCCATCAGCTTCCTCTTTACGGCTTTTTGCTGATCAGGCCCTTTTCCCCTGCAGGCTGCTCGTAGTCCAGCGTGACTGCAGGGTGGCTCTCGCTTCATTTACAGGTACAGAGCTCATTAGCATGTGAAGTGTGATATTTTTTTGCCAAGACCAACGGAAACAGAAAGAGGTACCAGATCTCATGAGTACTACATATTAGACTTGTGATTGTATTGAGTTTCTTTTTTTTTTTAAATCAAAGATATGAATTTTACGACAGTTTTTTAAATCTCACATAATGCAATTCAGTTCAACATATGTAGACTTTACACATGAATTGGCCACCGATGAAAAACCCACTGAAAATCTTTGGGATGTGCTGGCGAAAACTATATTTCCAGTGTTCTCGGCCGAAACGTAACGAACTCAGGACAGAAATAAATATGGTGGATGTGTAAGATTGTCAAAACATTGCCATGGCGAACGCACACTATATACAACAAAATAATTGATGTGTGCGACTTTTTTGGCCAGGCAGTGTATTATATATCAGCAGTCAAACGCGACAAGTGGAGCAGTTTCGACTCCCATTAGGACAGCGAGCGCGGACACATGAAGGCCGTTCAGGGAGGACTGAGTAGAGCGCGCCGACTCTCAGCGAGTGTAACAGGCTCTAAATGGTCTGTTAATTCCTGCGTTGAATAAGCACAGCTGAAGTGGTTGTCACACTCCAGATGCCCTCCTCCCACCTGTCTCTCATCGCCACCTGCACTTCAGCGCAATCAAAAGAGACTTGAACTCACATTAGATTCTCACCTAAAAGCCTTTTGTTATTCCACTTCAGGCCAATTTTTTATTTTTCACACCGTGCTGTACTTGTGAGCCGACGATGGTGCTCCACAACTAAAATACTATGAGGTGATGCTTTTGATTATACATGCTGGCACCTAAGCCTTAATTTTTTTAATAGGTGTCCCTCCTGTATTGGTCTAGCATAAACATCTCCATGGGGTTCCACCTCTTGGGTTCCGTTGGCTACTCAAGCATTATTTTGGGAAGTCGGAAAAACATCAGATTTTTCTTGTTGGAACTAAACATGTTCATACAAAGGCTGCCAGTTACTCCATTGTGTGCATTTCCCATGATGCATCCTACTCAAATCTGTGATCAGCCCAGTGAGCACTCCAGCATGAGCACTAAATGAATTGTATAAAAAAATTAATTGCTAGGTTTATGCCACAACTCTAAAAATTTTGGCATATGATTAACTGTTAATAGATAATGTTGAATTACTCTTAATATTACTCAAATAGGAACTTAAATGATAACTCAAATATACAGACCTCAGATTTTAATTCAGATAACAAATCAAATGGGCTTTAAAGTGCAACTTATATAATAATGCAAATATACAGGCCCCCAATTATAACTCAAATTGTAGCTCAAATATACAGGCTGTAAATTCTAACCCAAATTATAACAAAAATAAAAACTGTAATGTACAAGCCCAAATGATAATTTGAACTCAAATAAACAGCCAACAATAATAATTCACATAATTATTTTTATAACCACTAAAAATAATAACTCAAATCATAACTTAAAAATACAGACAAACAGCCCAAAGGTTAAAGTTTTTCCAGAAGATTAAAAAAAAAAAACTTACCTCAATCGTTCTTCTGTTTACCAAAATGCTTTGCTGATCAGCTCACATAATTTTACCTATGCAATCGTGTAATAATGATGTAATAGCTATTTGAGTTATGATAACTATATATGTTTTTTTTTGTACAGCACATTGTCTAATTGTCTAACTGTCTAACCCTTACCTAAGGATTATGATTTTTGAAAATTGTTAGATGGTAATAAATATTAACTTTATTAGTGCCTTGCAGGTGGCACCGTGGTGTAGTGGTTAGCACTGTCGCCTTGCACTGCCAGGATCCGGGTTCGATCCCCGGCCAGGCTCGATTCCCGTCTCTGTGTGCATGTTCTCCCCGTGCTTGGTGGGTTTCCTCCGGGTAATCCGGTTTCCTCCCACAGTCCAAAGACATGTAGGTTAGGCTAATTGGCATTCCCAAATTGCCCGTAGTGTGTGAATGAGTGAGTGTATGTGTGTGTGTGTGTGTGTGCCCTGCGATGACCCTGAATACAGGATTAAGCTGTATAGATGGTGCGTGCGTGAGTGAGTGAGTAGTGCCTTGCATAGCA
Source organism: Clarias fuscus (assembly GCA_030347435.1). Taxonomy (NCBI): domain Eukaryota; kingdom Metazoa; phylum Chordata; class Actinopteri; order Siluriformes; family Clariidae; genus Clarias; species Clarias fuscus. The sequence continues at coordinate 5,171,338 of CM059223.1, read as the reverse complement.
AAATGTCTGATTTACAAGGATGCTTATAAATTGAGACATTAAGAAAGTATTCAAATGGAAATTGTATCTTCTACTCTTAAAATAATGCTGAATGATATTATTATGTGCGATATCTGAGCGATAAGACAAAAACATCACATTTCTGAAACCTTCATATGCTTTACAGTATCATGAATTTTACCTTAACATAGGACATTAACTACCTTAATATACTGTAATGCAGTGGCAGTAGAAGAGTTACAATAGGTTGAGAACATAACATCAATATTTTACAAAACGATATAAACAGTTTATTAGAATTATTTTATATACTGTTGTCCCTGGCTTTTTGATATTACACAATAATGCATCAATAGTTTACTAATATAATAACAGTATTATTACCTTTCATCTACATATGATTGTTTTGCTGTTACAATAAACCACATTCAGTGTGGGAGTCCATGGAGGAGTCGTGTAAGCTGGTTCCTGTAGGGAGGACGTTGCTTTGTGTCTCGATGCGTCTGTGAACACCGACTTCCTCCAACGCAGATAAACAAAGAGACACAATTAGGCTTTTTTAAGAAACAGGGGGAACAGAAACTTAGCAGCATTTGTCGATTTCACCCTTATAGGCCCTGCTTTGGAAAAGAGTGTGATAGAGCGCCGTGCTATTATGGCTGCTTCTATATTTGGATCATCTTTCGTCCCCCCGCCTGGTGTTTTCAGGGGTTGATTGTTAAATAAGAAAATGACGTGTGATGTGCGAAGAGGCTGGACAAGAGGAGGAGGAAATGGGGAGGGATTGAGGGAAGAAGAAACCAACCAGATGTTTTAAAGGGATGGGTCTCCCAGCAGGCTGTGTGTGTTTTCAGGGAAAGGAAGGAGGGGGTACTGAGGAGCAGGTGATTGCAGTAACAACGTCCCCTCCCCAAACACACAGCCCTCCCTTTTTTTTTTTCTTCTGTTAGGAGATCTATTTTTTACCCTGCCATGCTATATTGGACCCACGCTGCTGCGGATGGATAAATTGGGAGAGGGCCATGTTATCAAAGTGAGCTTATTTTTTCGGTTGCTCCACTGCATCTGTGCCAAATTTGGGTTATAAGATCAGATTTGTCATCTGTCTTCAACCTGTGTTTATAGAAGGTTGCATTTTGTTAAGGAGTTCAAACCTCAGACCTGCCACACAGCAATAGGGAAAGGGATCATCCATATGTCGAGTCATTTGCGGCTTTGTGTAGGGAGTTATTAGAGCATAAAGTCTCGCAGTGTGACATTAGGAGACCCCTGATTAGTGGAAGCCCCTTCAGCGACGCTCACAAGCTCCCTACTGTGATGACAATGACAACGGCAGAAAAGTCAACCATTGCTTCAGACCATGTTCTTCCCAGTGCGATAGGGGTCATGCTCTGAAACAATCATTACTAAATTTAGTAGCTTAAATTCTATACATTCAGTATTTATCTGAGAACCATCAAACCAATTAAGGGTTCATTTCCAGCACTTATTTCAAAGCTTATTATTTAAATTGATCATAAGTGTGATTTTATTGATATAGAAAACATCGCAATTATGTTCAATTTAAATAGGTTTAAAATAAGTGATGTTTCTTCTAATACTATATGTTGTTATTTATAGTAAGAATTCATGATATGCCATGTGAGCTAAAGGTTATAATCCATTCACCCATCCAGGAACCTGTCTAGTCCAGCTAGGGACCTTGGAGGCCAATGGTGACCACTGTATTTTTTAAATCTCTGTGTAGCTATTTTTAGTACAGTTTGTGTGGCTGGACGATTTTAATTGGTTAAAACGCCAAACGTTAATGAAAAAGTAGTTTTTTAATTCTCAATAAAAACAACAACATGTAGCTAAGCTCATTCTTATCATGGGCAACTATGCTTCATGACTTTTTATTTCGCATGTTCCGTGACACAAGGTTAGTTTCACATTCTCTCCTTGAGGTGTTTCGAAGCATCTCATTTGTTATTCAAAGTGCTTCTCACGCACCTCAACTCAGTGTAGCTTTATTACTTTAAGTGGCTCTCCAGCAGCGAACGAGGGGGCAGGCGGGCAAATTGTGATTTTCGCTGATTTATTAGCTGTGCAGCGCTAATCATTTCTCCTCCCACAGCAGGATTTTAGTCATAAATATTTTCCTTCTGATAAACTAGCCATCAGCACCATCACATCCTTGCTAGTATGCTAACTCAAAGAGAGTACACATTCCTCCCGAAGCCTCACACCTCCATCTGTCATACTGTATGTTTCTCTTTCTGTTTCAGTTTTACTTTTAACTTGTTGAACGTTTGACTTTTCACACAACTTGAATCACTATACAGGAGAAAATAAATTTTCTTTCGGTGATCAAAACTAGCATCATTTTGCTAGCACACTAGCTGTTACATTCCTGTTTGTTTTCTTGCAACTTAGGAATGTCAAATGACAAAATTCAGTGTTTGTCTCAAACCTGTATTCACTGTATTCATAAATTGTGTAAAAATAAATAAAATAAGTATATTATTGTCACATAGGCGTTTCTAGTTAAAGTCAGGTATGCTAACAATATGCGTTTTTGTTAAAAAAGGTTAATATTCTTATGTTTTTTCCTCAGCCTAAAAGTAGTTTATATGTGCTTGGATACTTTTAAGTTTTGTTTTTAGGTCACAGTGCATGATTTGAGATGTGGGTTAGCAAATCCAGCCACCTTACCTGTTGGCTAAAATTGCTAGTAATCATGCTAATCAACAATACTGACTTAGAGATTGCATTGTTATTGTATTGAGGTCTTATTTCTTTTAAGAAATGTCTAATTTAAAATAAAAATGAAAAAAAAAAAAAACCTTTAGTGTCAGTTGTTTGCTAGCAAACATTCTTGCTAGCTTTTAAGCTTGCATAAATTTAGCTAGGTTTGCAGAACTGAAGAAAAAGCGAAGGGAGTTTACTTTATATATATATATATAAAATACCTTTTTTGAAAGTTTTAATGAAGACATAGTACCATGGGTCCCAGCAATGTTAGCAAGGTCGTAGCAAGAAGAAAAAAGAGGCTCTTTTGCCAAGAGACCCGTAATTTAAGGTTATGTCAGGTTTAATGTCTATTTACAGTATTTAATATTTTAGGTAATTTACATGTCTTTTATAAATGTTTTGATTGTTTATACATGAACAAATATGTTTATATTGTTGGAAATTGGTACCAGTGGTAATATTTTTGGGTGGATTGACAGATTACCTGCATTTACATTATTTCTATAGGAAAATGCGTTTCACAATACAAAATTTCACCTAAAGAACTCGCCTCCGGAACGGATTAAATTCGTATACCGAGGTACCGCTGTTGGAATGTTTATTTTCTCTGGTGAACAGAAAATAAAAAGTTATATAAATTGTACTGCTGACCTTATGTTAACTTTTTGATTAGGCAGGTTCATTATTATTGCTTTCCTACACAATTACCTCGTGAAAGAACCACTCAAGTTCCATAACGCATTACCAGCTTGTGTTTAATCAAACAGTCTGATCATTTTTTTTTCTTTAAAAATACAGCACCAGTGAAATGCTCATATTTGATACGAAGGCTGTTTTTAGCCCCCTGAAGCTCTGATGAGCTGGGCGTGGCTGTGCCCTTTAGCCGTCCATCATGTGTGCGGACGTCACGGACGCGTTGCCATGGTAGCATCGTGCGCGTGTGTTTACCTCCTTCTGCACGGGCAGCACGATGTTGCCATAACACACGGATCCAGTGACGCAGCTCTTCAGCTCTGCCTTTTTGTTCCTGATTAGCAAGTGTACATTCCCACCCCCGTCCAAATCCAACTGTGATTTAATGGAAAGGGTTGTGTAGCGGATTGTGTTTACAGAGATAAAAAAGATGATGCGCATGATGAATCTCAGAACTTACAGAAAATAGGTACAAATAAATACTAAATCAATCAAATGGCTAAGGTAAGGCATGATGATCATGTGTGTGTTGTATACAGGTGGTGTGTCCTGTCTCTTAAGCTGATCTCCGAAAGACGTCTTCTGTCTGTGGGAAAATCCCACTCTGGAAAAAAAAAAGCCACGAAGGCCTCTGAGTCACACCAACATATTGTTCTCTGTGCTGGCTGTGTGATCCCCTAACTACCTGCAGTGTGTGTGTGTGTGTGTGTGTGTGTGTGTTTAAGCAATGCATTCAACACCCTGAAACCCTGACTGACCATGCTGCAAAACAACTCCCAACCAAAAAGAATATCCTTAAAAATAAAAAAAAGGTTTGGGTAATTTGGATCTCCATGGCTTCTGTTGTAATATGACGGGGTGCAGATCGTTCGGTGGGCGTTTGTAGGGATATTAAAGGCTATCGTGGGCTCGGTAGGAGTGTATCAGATGCTAAACAGGGAGAATAAAATGAGATGCTGCTAAGAGATGCACAATAGCCAGTGCAACTAGAATGTGTAAGGATAATTTGGCAACTGGCTAGTCATTCTCTATATACAACACAAGCGTTGCTCGCCGAACATTAAACATTAGTGATCATTTATATTTAGCTTTTTTTAATCTTTAAAAAGCTTCATCAATGCCTAGCTGGGAAACAGATTTTCTTGTTTGTGCGGTTTGTCTGGACAACGAGTCGTCGATGCCGCTGGGCCTCCATTGTAAAACGAAAAAGAACAACATTAATCCCTCTTCTTCACGTCCTGCACTGGCCAAACCCCAATGTCAATGTTAGCAGAGATAGGCTGAGAGAAAACAAGAGGACGTAGAACTGGGTGTTGTTTTGCTTTCTTTGGAGCCGCGAGCTCGTTTGACCGCAGCCCACCATGACCTGTGGGGAGGATTTGTATCTCTCTGACATGTTGACTTAAAGGTTCAGTACTCCTGTCATTGTGTTTGGCATCATTCGAATGTTTGAACTTCAGGGAAAAACTGCAGACAGTCTAAAGATGAAGCATCAGCATGAAACGAGGATGATGATGATGAGGATGAGGAGGAGGAGTTATTTTCTGTTCGGGTCACCTGCAGGTCCGGGTGAGGAGATTAAGCAGTTAAACCTTCTTATTTACTCGTAAACTCGTTCCTGAATGTTTCTGTATTCACAGAACTGTATTCTCGTTTTGTAACTGAGATGTTGACAAGCTATTGACCTTGTAATGCTGTACCTTTGTGTTGCTCTTTCATTAGCGTACCAAAGTGAAAGCTTTAAATCCAAGGTGCTTGGTTTACCTTAACCTTTATGTGCTTTTTTTTTTTCCTAAGAGACTCTTGGTTTAAGTGCTCAGGCCTTTTGTTCACCGTTGAGCCATAGTAGGCTCACAACCCAAGGACATTAACTTCTCCTTCGCAGGTGCTTATTGCACGGACTGTGAGTGTATCGTGAGAGGGAACGAACTGTAAAAGGCACTTGACTCTCTTTTTGACACTCTGGAAAAATGCCTGATGAGTGTTTTTTTTTTCCAGAATTTATATTTGATGCGAAACAGTGGTGTGTCTGTATGATGCATTCTCACGTTTACACACTCTGGTCTCTATACGAAGCATTGCGTGAATATATGTCTAAGGTCTGCATTTTCCATTTCTTAAAACGTTATAGATTATAGAAGTACAACATTAAAAACTATTGTTTTTGTTTTATGATCAAGTGCCATGTAAAGATGCAATAGGTGCTATTACACGATATTTTCCGTATAGTTCAGTAATAATCGAAAAAAATAACAGCCTAAGAGGAATGACCCAGCAATAAGTAAACACCGGCAATCAGAACATTCTGATCTGATCCACTCTCACTCATCATCTATACTGCTTAATCCTGTGTTCAGGGTCACGGGGGGCCTGGAGCCTATCCCAGGAGACTTAGGGCACATGGCAGGGTACACCCTGGACAGGGTGCCAATCCATCGCAGGGCACAGACACACACACATACACTCACTACGGGCAATTTGGGAACGCCAATTAGTCTTTGGACTGTGGGAGGAAACCGGAGTACCCGGAGGAAACCAACCAAGCACAGGAGGACATGCAAACTCCATGCACACAGAGACGGGAATCGAGCCTGGCCGGGGATCGAACCGGGACAGTGCTGACCACTACACCACCGTGCCGCTGATCTGATCCATTGTTCATCTGTTCAGCAGGTAAATATTAGCCATTTGAGCACTCAATCTGATCGTTTCTCGCTCTCGCGTTTACCCCACAACGACCTGACGAGACGCCATGAGAGAAATTTTACTTTTCCAGTCTGTAAACTCTGTGAGAACAAACAACTCTCTCCCTCTTGTCTTGACTTCAGACTATCTCATTAAATGCTTTGTGCATGTAAATATACACCCTTTAACTGGAACGATTTCAATCGTAAACGTAGCTAATGCTGCTGAAATATGAACTCCCCTTTCATAGAATTGCCTGATTTATGAGAAAAGAAGACGTTACTTTTACTGACTTCAACCTGATTATTTGACTTGTAAACGTGACTTGCAAGTCAAATGCTTAATATATAATGTATAATATATATAATATTATGTACATGTCATGGATTCATTGTCATTCTTGGTCTGGGTTTAAACCTTCTTGTTTTGGAATTTGAAAAAAGAGTTTGTGAGCAGGATATATGGATCATACTCATACATTATGTTAGAATACTTTAGAAAATCTGTAAATTAATAAAAATGAACAGTTATCATGTTGATAAAAAAGAAGGTGTGATAGATAAAGAATAACGCAACATCAACATGACTGTGGCATCAGCGATCTAGTCCTAGCCAATTCCCACCTACTCGCAGAATGTCCCTTATTAAACAACAGCCACCAATCTGGAGGCATGGAAGCTAACCATGACACGTGAATCTATGGCAGCTTTTCGAACTGCAGCTAAACACTCTCGGAGGAGAGCACTAGCTTGTCATTCCTGTACCTAAGCTACCACACACTCCGGTGACTGGTGTCCTTTCATGAAACGTTGGCTGTTTTTTTTTTTTTTTTTTTTTTTGGCGAAACCTCAGGGAAGAGTTTGTAAACTTGTCTGAAAAAAATGCTCTCGCATCCAGCTGTGTGTATGTTTGACGAAGGTTCTAGATACAGTGTGGTGAGGTTGGATTTTTTTTTTCCTCATTCTCCGTGATGGCGTGACGGACCGCGCCTGGCTAGAAGCCCCTGGGTGCTGGCGTCCGAATCCACGCTGCGCTCATTAAGGCTGGGATTAGAGGAGGCTGGCTGGCAGGTGGGTGGAGGTGTGAAAAGGATGACTGGCTTTATGGCTGCCAGCCTCCTGGTAACAGAGCTTGTGCGTGCGTCAGCGATGTCCCTGCCTGGTCTCCCTCTGAAAGGACCCGTCTCAGCAGGCCAGGCTTCATCCTCCTGTTCCTCCTCCTCCTCCTCCTGTTCCTTAACTCTCCCCCTTTAACCCCTCCACCCCTCGTCCTGCCTGCGTCATCAGCTGCTGCACCTCGGCTGAGACGTCTGCACAACCTGTCCTCGTTAAAAGTGAAGCGAGGGAGGGTTTCTTTCCCTCCTCCACCCCTCTCGCATGGTGTTTTTATTTGACAATTTACGGATTGTTCAATTTGCTATTTTATTATTCTTTTATAGATTATATATATATATCTGTGCAGCTGAGTAAAGCATGCTGAAATAGAGACATGGAGAGAGCGACTGAGAGAGGGGGAGAGAGAGAGAGAAACAGAGATAAAAGACATATGCAAAAGTTTGTGCACCCATGTTCTGATTTAGAACATTAACAACTTCTGTACATTCTAGAATTCTGATGCACGATTACTTACAGTCCATAATAATCAGCAAAAAAAAAAGTTAAGCATAAACATACAGTAAGCAGTGTGCAAATATATAGTCACCCATCCAGTTGATGGGTGAGCCACCAACCTTGCAATTGAATTCTATAGTCTCTTAACAGTAAAGTGTGTTTTGTATAAAGGTGCCAAAATTTTTGCACACAACCATAGGTGCTTCTGAAAGGATTGAGCCAGATACCAGACCTCTCTCTCTCTCTCTCTCCCTCTCTCCCTCTCTCTCTCTTTCTCTTGCTCTGGTCAGCACTCTGCGCTCTCTGGAAAATTCCTCTTGTGCTGGCCGGCGCTGTCTTGTTTGCGAAGGAATCGGAGGGGAGCTGCCTCACAGAACGCTCCCTCCCATGTCGCGTTTTGTTATTCAAAAAGATCCTGACACGTCGCCAGGGTTGGGAGGGAGAAACAAAAAAAAGGCATCCTGCAAATCTCAACCCAGATAGACAGAGGCCCTGGGGGAGAGAATAGCCATGAGGAAGCGAGGCCTGACGCAGCCATGTGTTAGCCTCACTATGAACTCGCGAGTGCTGATGTCACTCGCTGCGACGCTCTGATGACACCCGGTTGCCATGGCAGCCGCACAGACGCCCCCCGAGAGGAGGTATGCTTGCTGTGCGCTTCCATATAATAACAGCTATTTATACCTGTTTGACGGGCCTGTTTGCTGGAGGGGAAATAAGCAGGGATTGTGGGGGAGAAGGTTCAGTCAGATGGCATGCTCACTGCACCCGGGCATAGAGCCAAGTGCAGTGGCATGATGTAGATTAGATATAATCATGCGACGGGCCTGACTCGGAGACGTTGTTTTATTTATTTATTTTTTATGTTTACATTTATTCATTCGGCAGATGGTTTTATCCAAAGCGCGACTTAGAAGCGAGGCAGAATCCTATCCAATTATAGAGCTTGCATAAGCACATAATTGAGGGTTAAGAGTGTTGATCAGACCCCCAACGGTGGCTCGCTGAGCTCTACAAACCTTCCAGTGACAAGCCAAGGCCTTAACCACTGAGCTCAAATTTATGGTTTTCTCTCCATGTTTTTCACCAGCGCTCCAAACGAATCGAGTTACGTCACAGTTCACCCAAAATCTCAACCTTAAATCACACCCAGATGGCACTGACTCCTAATTTGGTAATTTCCCAATTCCCCCCATAGTAGTGGTAACTAGCTCTCCTCTATCATACGCCATTTAAAAGAGGAAGGCTAGCTACAGTAGCACATACCTCCACTTAGACATCTGAACACATTGACTGGTTCTCCTGCTGCATCCCACAGCAGGGTAACATATCGGGTGGAGTGTGTTCGCTATGAGAAGCTCGCTGAGGTGGTGTCACGTTACTTGCTAGCAAGTAGCTAGAACTATAGAAAGAAAATTAATAAATAACTAAATCAGATTTTCCATCCTGTGCACTTGAATCTTTCACCCAAACTTTTCTTTCAATCTTCTTTGAACTACTATTGGACTATTGGTCAAGAAAAGAACATTGCAACATGTACGGTCGCCTTTCTGGCATCCTCGTGCACGCTGTTTTGCGTTCTGACCTCAGACAACGGTTCAGGCTAATACCTTTATACGTCTGTCTATAATTAGCTGCAGCTCATTTGTGCTGTGGCAGTTACCCTTTCGCTTGATCGCTGAGCGTGAAAGCTTGTGTGGCGCAACAGTGATGGAAGAAGAAAGACCGTAAGTCACGTCACGTAAGGACGTCCCTGCGGCTGCATGTCCGAGAACTGGCATGTCCGAGAACTGGCATGTCCGAGGCTGCATGTCTTGGGACTCGTCAGGCTCTAGTGGAGGGATAAAAAGGGTCCGTCGGTCTCAGCAGAATATTTCAAGATGCCTCGATCTGAGCGGGTCAAGCCTGAGGATCCTAGTGCTGTCTGACCCTGAGTCAGCTTTTACACACTCTGTGACACGTTCTGTGTGTCCTTGGTGAGACAGTGGACTTTGTTGTGCATCGCTGTATGTTTATAGTCTGATTGTGGAGAAATGTATGTGTAAATAATAATCTGGTTAACATTTAAACTAACAGAACAACTCATTTCTTACTGCTGAACTGAATAGCTTGTTAATGTTTAATAAAACTTAATCCTAATATTTTAACAGTCTTTCTTTATTTAACTAGCTTTAAAGTCATTCTCCTTGCGCAACATCTTTGTCAATGTCCGCTATCTCAACCTGTGAAATTCATCCTGATTACTGTCGTAAATTAATAACGACTTTCACACGTTCCCCCCCCCCCCAAAAAACCCCTTAAGACTTTACATTCCTCTGCTAACCCGCCCCTCCTTCCTGCGGCTGGTTCTCTGTCGCCCCCTGCAGGTGAAGCTCATGAAGTACATCTGCAAGCAGCTGCAGTGCAAGCTGAAGGTTCCGGAGACAGAGCGACCGCAGGCCCTGGACACGTACCCACGCCTGGGGGACTGGCTACGCACCGTCAGCCTGAGACCCGAGCTCATAGAGGTGACGAGCAAACACGCAGCGTTAGGGAGGTGTCAGTGTGTATTGGGGGAGGGGGTGTGTAAATGATGCAGGGCGAGTTTGCAAGTGCAGATCCTTTTTTCCTCTCCTCTAAATATTCCTTTCAATTCTACACTTTTTTCTTCTCTTTCTATTTCTTCTCTTTTTTCGGTTTTTCTTCTTTTCTTTTCATGTCCTGTCTTCTATCTGTTTCCAAGCTTTTTTTTTGTTCTTGTTTACCTTTCTCTCCTTTTGTCTTATCTTCTCTCATGTCTTGAGGAATATGAGAGTATTCCCTCTTTTCTCTCATAATCTCACTCATCCTTTCTTTTACTTTTTTCATCCTCCTCTTTTCTCCCCTTGGCTTATTTCTTTTCCCGTCTTTTTTTTCTTCTTTTTATTCTTTCTTTTTTCCTCATCATTTTCTGTGTTTTTGTTCATTTTTGTGTTCTTTCCCTTTCTTTCCTCAATTCCTATCTGTTGTCTCTTGTCTTTCTTTTTTTTTCTCTTCTCTTCTCTTGTCCTAGTTTTTATCATATCCTCACTTGTCCTTTATTCTTTGCTTTTTATTTTCTCCTCTTTTCTTTTACTTTTTCTCTTCTTTTATCCTCTCATATTGTCATTGTCATTTTTCTTCTCTTCTCTTCTAAGCATTCACTATCTTGCCCTCTTCTTTTCTCTCTGTGTATTTTTGAAAATTTATCTTCTCTTCTTATTGTTTAAGCAGCATTTATTACTTCGTCTAAGTACCCGCATTCTTTTTCTTTTATTTTCTCGTTTTTGTTTCTTCTCTCTTTTTTCCTCTCTTGCGGAGAAGCTACAGTCACACACTGTTAGCTTATTTATACTAACTGACAAACTGATAAAAAATAACTGTATATACATAAAGAAGTATGACTGTTATCTGGCAACACAGGAAACAGTTGTGTGTTGGTAAACCGGCCCTAGTTTGGACCTCTATGTTTGTGCAATTTCTTTCTGCACAGAATTTCGACGTTACCAAAATTAAGAAAGTTCCCCGCTTTAAACTAAATTAAAAAATAATAATCTCCCCCTGAGCTGCCTTCCAGGTGGAACGCAGTGCTGGGACCGCAGGTTCATCGGTAGTTCAGGAGATCGTTCAGTGACACGTGACGGCGTTAGTATTACTAACACCCAACTAATGACTTCTCAGACAGAACGTCTTAGTCCGAGCGTTTTAGAACGTAGTCGGCTTTGCACGAAGAGCTAACGCAAATCAGCGATTCGCAAGGCAAGATGCTGCGCACGTGACACCCCACAGTGTCACCCCGACCTACCAGACAGGATTGTATCACGCCACTGCGTTCCGTTCATCTTTTAAAGATTAGGTTAAAGTACTGAAGTACAATACTTGGCCCTGAGGGTGCACAAACTTTTCATTCACCTACTGTCTACCATATATGTTTACATGTATTCTGAGTTGGTCTTTTCATATTGTTTATATTTAGCCTGATTTGTGATTAGGGATTCCGTGTGTGTGTGTGTGTGTGTGTGTGTGTGTGTGTGTGTGCGTGTGTGTGTGTGTGTGTGTGTGTGTGTTCAGTTATGTCTGTCTATTCTTCCTACAACTTTTTCTACTCAGTTGGTGGAAATTCGGTTTTGCATCACTATCGGCTGCTTCAACAGCTCTGTGACTTTCTTAAATGAATACAGAGTACAAACGCTCTCCATACCTCAGGAAGGAAATGATGGAATCCTGCAAAGCACAAAACCCAAGAAGTATTGAAACATTCAACATTCTGTTGGTTTAGAGAGATATTATTAAGATTAGGACAATAAACTGGGTAATGTAATGTATAGGACATGTTACGTTCTGGCCTAGTGGTGTAAAGTACTCTAGCAGTGTTAATAGTGTGCAGGGTTATACAGTATTAGTAATGTTGTGCTGTGTGTATTAGTATCATTAGTAGTATTAACATCATTAGTAATAGCAGTAATATGGATATTATTATTAGGAGGAGGAAAAGCAGCAGCAGTATTATTATTAGTAATAGTAATCATTTGTAATAGAAGCCGTGTAACAGTTAGTGTACGCAGTAGTAGTAATAGTGATTATAGTACTAGTCTTAGTAATAGTAGTTACAGTAATAATAATAGCAGTAGTATTACTTGCAGTGATAATATCAGAAGTATTAACCGTCATAACCATTTTAGCAGAAGTAGCTAAAAAGTACTAGCAATAATGCAGTAGCAATAGTGTACTGTATACTAGAGTATAAAACTAGTAGTAACAGATTTTATAATAATAATAATAATAATAATAATAATAATAATAGTAACCAAGTTGCCTTGAGAATGACCCTTATTCCTGTCTACTCCAGCGGTGCCGTATCATGGCTGTTCCTGTGCAAAATAACGTTACCAGTAGCGGAAATAATAGCATTAGTAGTTGTTAAAATGAAATAGCACTAGCAGTAATGTTAATAGCAATAACAGTAGCAGTAATAACAACGGCATTAATAGTCCTATTAGAATTATTATTATTACTACTACTATTATTATTGTTATAGCAGTATTAGTGGTAATTGTAGTAGTTGTAGTGAAATTGATGGGCTTTAAAGATGTGATGTGTACTCGGCCGTAAACTCTGTTAGGAAAAATGTCTAAGATTATTTATTATTCATAATACAATAACACTCCTGTATTTATTATTACAGGCATTCAGTTTAACATGATAGCGGCAAAACAAAATATAAAATCCATAACACACTTTACAAATTAAAGTTTTGTGTTGTTGGTTACATTTGTATAAACATTTCAAAATCCATGAAAATAAACCCCATGCTCGAGGAGCTTAGGCGTGACTGCCTCGTCTCCTCCACTCGTACAGGTCTGTAATGAAGTAATCGGATCATCGGCCAGGCTTAATTAGTCTAAGAGGTCACGTGATCTGGGGATTGGTAGAGGGAATGAGAAAGAGAGAGAGAGAGAGATTCATTTGCATTAAGCCTCTCAGACAATAATGACCATCGTGTTGTGAAAGGGTGATGAGGCACTCGCCTTTTTATCCTGCCACATATCATTTCTAGTCTTCAAGTTCAGTCCCGTTGTTATATTCACAAAGCCATGTGTTGTGGAGTAATGCAGCTCAAGGTGGCTGCCACCATAATGTTCAAATGTTTAGTATCGCGAATTGTCCTTAAGCACATCAGCAAAATGAGTGGGGTTTGAAAATCAAAATTTACCCATGTACCGTAATCACTGGTGTAACTTTGATTTCTTCAGCTATTTCTAAATAACTCTATTTAAACAGTTTTGCTAAGGATTGTAAATACTTTAGCTCCTAAATCTGTAACTCAAATAAATCAAACATCTCAAAGCCAAAAATCACTAACTCAATTAAGTCTTAAAGCCTTTAATCTGAAATGCAAATGAATCAAAGCACTAAATCACCCCAAAATAGTCAAACGACTACGCCCAATATTAATAACTCAAATTACTCAAATAACTATTACTGTATGTACATAATGTAAATATCTACAGTTAAACTTTGGATACGATCATAATTATTATATCAAAGTGGATTTTCCCATAAGAAATAATGGAAACTCAGATTATTTGTTCCGCAACCAAAAATATTCATATAAAAATAGTTAATTCAAAATATAAAGTAAATCAAACCAACCCGCATTTTACCTTTGAAAAGAATTTCGACAGAGCAGTGTTTCTGTTAGTGTGTGTTTGTGCGCATGTATGTTTGTGAAGCTGAAGTAAGACGAGTGAAGGGAGGAGGCGACTCCTGTGTAGGATACTGTGTAATAAGAGAATCTTATTTTAGAGGAGGGAGCACACACACCAACGGAATCACTACTTTCTGACAGAGAGAGAGACTCTGGATCTTTAACAAGGAACCTCTCTAATGACACTTGCTTTTTGGCATAAGTGCACACTCATGTGATCACAATGTTATAATAAACAGTACACGCGAGCACGGATGTTGACTGCTGTATATGAGTGACGCACATGCACTGCACTGAAACTGAGCATGGGAGACGATTACCCATAATCCTGAATTGCGCGCGAGAGAAGAAGCATTTGCTCAGTTGTGATCATTTGACACCCAGCAGACAAAACAGATGCGTACTATTTATTTATGAAGCCCTTGTTCGTTTATTAAGTAAAAACTATTACAAAAAAAGTGCTCGTCTAGCAAAACGCCCGCAGACCAAGTTACTCGCAATCCAAGGTTCCACTGGATAAATATCATGTCCACCCTATTTAAACAATTTTGATTACCAATGAAACTTTTTTATCCCCTAAATCTATAACTCAAATGAATCAAATAACTCAAAGCCTAAAATCCATAATTTAAGTAAGTCAAACTACTTAAATCGCTCAAAGCCCAGTCAAAGCCCAATATTAACAACGTAAATGACTCAAATAACTCAAATCCCAAAATCAGTAACACAAATTACATCAAGTATTCATTGTTATGAGTTTACATGTGTGTATGTGTACAGTTCCATCTGACTAAATTTAAGGCTTTGGAATCAGCATTAATAAAGTCAGCTGGATCATAAAGTCATCAGCATTAATAAAGTCAGAGCCTGATTGACAGTGCATGTATAAATTCTGTTTGCATACGGTGTGTTCACACTACAGAGTTAGAGCCTGTGTCACGTAGACTGTGGATTCTCTCACCAACCCTGCTGTCTTTTCTGTTCTCTCTACATCCCATCCCGCGTAGGCGCTGCCTGTGAAGTTGTCGTTGGATGCCTTGCTGCAGATGCCCGGTGCTCAGGTGCGAGAGACCATGAGGAGCCTGGGAGCCACTGCGGAGGAGTGTGTTCGGCTCTGCGCCGCCCTCTCCTGCTTAAAGAGTGCCACCGAATCAGGTGGGCGTCCTGTTTGGTCTGGCAGCCGGCTCATAATAGCAGGAGTCTAGTTTTAATTTGGAAATAAGAAACTCCCCGATGTGAGAAGTACACAGAACATTTGTCTTGGTAAATCATCACAGGAATGTTGTTGCAAACGAAATAAAGAAGAGGTAAAGTTCGAAACATGTACACGCATTTGTACCACAGAGTTGTCGATCTCATGAATCTGTTTGGTCAGAAATTGATGATTATATTTCTCTTTCGGCATGTCTGATAGTATTTTCCGGATAGTGTGTTTAGGGTTAACTGTGCCATTTGTCATTCTCAGGAGAGTGTAGTGAGGATGGAGGCTGCTGGTTTTCCGAGCCCACTCGACGAGACAGCGGAGGTCTCATCCCAGCGGACCAGATCCCTTTACTTGGAAGTCTGACACGCCCACATAGCCCTTCTCCTCTTGCCCGGCCCCCTACTACGCCCACCACTCCCACCGTGCCTACCACTCCCCTCGTCCCATGCTTTCACTCACGTCATCTTCCTCCCAACCCGGAGGCTCACATCTACTACGGCTACGCTGAGAGCTTGACAGACCCGAGCCCATACTACTCGTCCTGGCCTGTCCGTCTCCAGGGACACTCCTCCACCCCGCCCATAACCCCGCCCTCGAAGAGGAGGCACCGCCTGAAGCCACCCTGCACACCACCGCCGCCCTCACGCAAGGTACTCCACGTGCTGCCCAACATCACCCTGACACGCAGCAAGAGCCACGAGAGCCAACTGGGCAACCGTATCGAGGACACACCCACCAACAAGTAGGTCACTTCCTGTTTTTGCAAAAAGGGTTATAATTTATTAGCACTATTAACATTAAACAAATTAGAGGTCATAGGCATGGAAATAAGCCTTTATGCATTATACATCTTGATATTTAGCATGGTTCATGTTTGGTGCAGGTAATTTAATGATTCGCCAGTCAAATGCTCCATAAGGAAAGAAAATTAATTCAGTGTCTTTACGTTGAGCATTATGAACTATAATACATTCCCGAGCATTTAATAGTGTGACTCATAATACTTAAAGTCCTCTTAGTGCATTATTTGACATTATCTAACTGAAAATAGTATCCTTGCACGTATCCTTGTAAATACCCCAAAATATTTGTGTGGTGAATGTGTGAAAGCGAGAAACAGAGAGAGCCAGAGAAATGTCACAAAAGGATACACATTGAAGACCCAGTGTCCAAAAGAGGACAACACACACACACACACACCGCACGCACACGCACACACACACACACACACACACACACACACACACACACACACACACACACACACACACACACACGTAACTGACTCAGTGGCATACTTCAGTTGACTTTTCTATAACCTAAATCCATCCATGTAGGATCCTCTGTAGTCCAGCTAGAGACCATGATAGGACCTTCAGTCAACATTCACACGCATACACACACGATGGGTAATTTCGGAGGTTTGAGCTTTGACATGGTCTTTAATTTTGATGAACTCCTATAAATAAAAGCATGCCTGAGTTTCTACACCTCTGAACGTTACCCTGATACTTGAGTTCTGTACACCCAGCACACCCAGTCATTTTAAAATGAATGATTTTGCCTTGCGTGGCATCCTCGGTCCTCAGCGTCCTCACTGCCCAACCTCTGTTTGCGTCCACAGGTGCGGGAAGAAAAACAAGCTGTTCCTGAACGTCCAGATTAACGGAAACGCTTGTGACGATTCGCCGTCCCGCTCTCCACAGCTTTCCACGCGGACGCACGCCGCTGTGCCAGCTACAGCCCCGTACACCTTGCCGGGGACACCCACGCTCCTGGAGGAACATCATGGAGGCCTGAGGAGTGAGATTCACACACACACACACACACACACACACACACACACACACTGATATAGTGGGCACGAAGTAGATATGTAGTGCATATACTTAGATAGTCCTGGATGGAACTGAAAGGAAAAAAATGCACAGTAATGCTTCCGGGTAGTAGGATCGATCCTGTTACGGATTAACAGAGGAAAGAAATATTAAGGCATCAGGTTTTGAGAACTAAAGTGTAACATAATACAATAAATAAATATTGATCCTAATAGTATAGTAGTAATCAATAAATCTTACTAGTACTGCATAGTTTTTAAGCTTATTTCTGTGTTTGTCCTTCAGGCAAAAAACAAAACAAAAAATCATCTGCTATAATAAATGATTAACTCTGATGTTGATCCTTGTCTAAAAAAAAAGAGGCTGGATATTTGCTCAGGTTCAGAGTTAAAGGTTTATCACAGCGTCTCATCCTGTGCTGGAGAGTTTATGGCTGTGTTCCAGTTGCATTTTTAACATACACTTATCAACTTTCCCATTATATTCCCCTGGGAAACACCTTACCGTCATCTTGAGAGCTGTTCCAGTACTTTATTATGTCGAGTGAAGTTTGATAGATGACCGCTTAGAGGCCTATTGTGTTTCATTTTCAAGACAGCAAAAACGGCTCAACGGCATAAACTCATTTGTTAATTCGCAGTTCAGGTATTTTCTGATTGAGAGCGAACAGAGAATGTGCCGGAGAGTCGTTTGACTAGTGCGCCGTATATTTATTTTACGTAGTATGGCGCAATTAAGAGCCTTAATCATCATGTTAAAGATAATAAAAGGTCTAAATTATTATCCGTCTCTCTGTCTTGTCCACAGATAACATCGCAGTCCATCGCAGCTCTCCGCAGGCCGTGAGGAGAGACATCGGCCTGGCTGTTACTCACAGGTAACTCCGCCCTTCTCCAATATTAAAAATGTTTTAAACGAGCATGTTTACTGATAAGTACGTTAATATATACCTATGTATATGACATATCACTACTGTGTAGCTGAACAGTTACAGGAAACAAATTCAGATTTAAAAAATATTACATTCTGCAGGTATAATCGATTATCATTGTCTCAAAAACATTAATATGAAATATACACATATGACTGGCCACTTCATTAGGTACACCTTGCTAGCATATGCAGCGTTTGTGTGTGTTCATTTGACTATATGTCGTTATTGTTATTGCGGCTGATTGGTCAAACGGAGTCATGTGGTAGATCCACCGGCTGGCAAAAATAAAGAATGTCTAATGTATAGACCAAACGGTTAGAAAAGTAACGAGTCGAGTGTAGCTGAATGTACTGTAGCGGAGTAAGAGTAGCGTTTCTGCTTCACAAATCTACTCAAGTAAAAGTAAAAAGTATGGTGGAGTAAAACAACTCATAGAAGTACATTGTTTCCAAAAATGTATCTAAGTAAATGTAAGGGAGTAAATGTAACTCGTTACTACCCACCTCTGGAGTACAGTGACCTCATTGTCATGTTCAAGAAACCAGTTTGAGATGATTTAAGCCTTGTGAAATGGTGTGTTATCCTGTGGTCATAAAGGGCTGGACATGGTCAGCAACAATACTCAGGTAGGCTGTGGAATTTAAACAATGGCAGATGGTAGTAAGGGGCCCAAAGTGTGTCAATAAAATCCCCCCACCTGATTACGCAACCACCACCACCACCACCAGGCAGAACCATTGATGCAACGCAGGATGCATTCATGCTTTAAACAACTTTTTTTTCTTTAAAATTTTTCCCCGATTTTCTCCCTAATTTAGTCGTGTCCAATTCCTCCCCGTCACTAGGGGGCTCCCACATTAAGGCTACTACTACCACTCAGCCGGGAGGGCCGAAGACTATCACGTGTTTCCTCCGAACCACGTGACGCCAGCCGACCGCATCTTTTCGAACTGCTCGCTCGCGCACCGTTGGGGGCGGCGTAACACACTAGGAGGACAGCGCTATCCGCTCCCTCCGTTGCGCGAGCTCACAGACGCCCCTGACTGGCTGTAGAGCCGTGATTAATGTGGGAGCACTAAATACCTCTCATCCATCCCCTCTGAGAGAGCTCGGCCAATCAGCTCTCTCTATGCCTCCGGCTGCGAGAGGTTACAGCACCACCCGGGATTCGAACTAGCGACCTCCGGATGATAGGGCGAGCGCTTTAACCACTGCGCCACTCGGAGGCCCATGCTTTAAACAACTTATGTTGTTTAAACCAAATTCTGACCTAGCATCCAAATGTCACAACAGAAATCGAGACTCCTCAGACCAGGAAACGTTTTTCTAGTCTTCTGTTGTCCAATTTTGGTACGTGCACGTAAATTCTAGCCTGTTTCCTGTTCTTAGGAACTGCTTAGGTACTGTACAGCATACTGTACTGTGCAAAAGTCTTGCAAATAACTGCTGTAGAGAAGCATGTCTGCAAAAAAAGTGTATAACAAAGTTCATACAAAAAAAAAAAAAAACAACCTTTTCACAGTACTATAAATCAGTTTTAACGAGATTTTGTTTCAGTTACTGTTGCCTTTCTATCAGCTCGAACCATTCTGGACATTCTTCTCTGGCCTCCATCATTAACAAGGCATTTTCAGCCACCGAATATTTTCTCTTTTTCATACCATTCCCTGTAAACCCTAGGTTGTGTGTGAAAATTCCAGTAGATCAGCAGTTTCAGAAATACCAGCCCATCTTGCACCAACAGCCAAGTCATGTTCAAAGTCACGTAAATTGTGTACCTAATAAAGTGGCCGCTGTGTTCATGTAAAAAAGATTCATTCAATAAATAAAAAAAAATGAACAGTATCAGTCATAAGTGGACACAGCTTCTTATTCAGTGTTTTTTGTTTAGTGATTTATTTTCCACACTCTCGAACAATACTGGCGATTTCAAAACTACGAAATAACATTAGGTAATTAAGTAATAACAGTCAGTTATTTAAAGACACAAAGGTTAGCTGTTCTGAAATAGTTCTTGCAAGAACAGTATTGCCAAGAGCATTTGCCAAACCCATCAAGCACCATGATGAAACTGGCTCTCATGAAGACCTTCCCAGGAAGGCAAGACCAAAACTTACCTCTCTGCTTTAGAGTCACCAGCCTCAGAAATCACCAATTAACAAACAGCACCTCAGATTCGAGCCGCTATGAAGCCTTTACCTTTATCCATTATTGTTTTACAGTGTAGGAGAAACAGAAAGACCATGGAATTTGAATATACAGGCCAGCAGATACACCTATGAAGTGTAACATGTGTTGTGTTTAAGGTTCTCCACCAAGTCGTGGCTCTCGCAGACGTGTCAAGTGTGCCAGAAGAACATGATCTTTGGAGTGAAATGCAAACACTGTAGGTGGGTTGTTAAAGTCAGAGCGCAGAGGAGGCGTCTCGTTCTCACCAAGGTCTTCATAATGGATATCATTTAGAGCGAAAATGAAAGCCTTTTACTTAATGTCTGTTTTCATCTCCGCAGGTTAAAGTGTCATAATAAATGCACGAAAGAGGCTCCTCCTTGTCGAATATCATTCCTTCCCAGTAAGTGCATTGTGTGTTCTCTGCTCTGAGCACATAATGGCCCTGAGAAAAAAGGACTTTTGTGTTCACCGTTACATTTCTCGACTGCTCTGTTTCCCTCAGTCACCAAGATCCGGAGGACGGAATCCGTCCCATCAGATATAAACAACCCGGTGGATCGACCGGCCGAGGCGCCACAGTTTGGCACGTTACCAAAGGCAATAACCAAGAAGGTACTGGTCTTAATGGTGATTTTATAGTGAAGTGGCATGACACTGAGAATTTGGGGGAAATTTTATGCAGAATATATTTTGTATACACTATTTTTGTTTATAAGTAGTATGCTGATCGTTGGTTAAATTTAGGGTTCTATGTTAAAAAAATAGGTCTGTGTGAACTTCTGTTACAAAAAAAATTAAGAAATAAATAACAGCAGAAGAGGTTGATGGAAATGTACGGATTTATAAATTGCCAGACTTAGCCCTTTGTGCAAAACCATTAACCATTAACTGCTCAGCTTTATACTTGAATTTGGTTGTAAAACATAAAGCATTTTTTATTTTAATGATCATCACCTGGCTAATAAATATGTATGAAGGGTTATAGCGTGCAAACTGACAATAAACATGGTACATCATTCTCATTCCAGGAACATCCCCCTGTGCTGAATCAGCTGGACTCCAGCAGTAACCCCTCATCCACAACGTCCTCTACCCCATCATCTCCTGCCCCATTCCAGCAGAGTAACCCTCCCAGTGCCACACCGCCCCCCAACCCTTCACCCAAAAACCACAGAGACAACCGCTTCAACTTCCCAGGTGAGTGTTGTGACACTAAAGGATGTTCTCATTGCGTCAAAAGTGTCATTTATGATTAATGATGCATCTATTGTATCTACCTACTTATTTTAAGATTTTTATTTAGGTGTAAAATGAGGATAATTTATAGGAGCATCAATTAAAACATTTAATTTTACATAAAACAAGCTAATACGTACAGTACAGTTCACAAGCCGCTTATGTGGGTTTCAACTTGGCTTTTAACCCTCAACTTTTTTTTCTCCTTGTCGTCTCCCTGCCTGTTGATTTCTTCGTCCTTCTTTCCCTAAGCTGCCTTCTACTTTCAGCATAGACAGCAGTTTATCTTTCCTGGTGAGTTAAAGACGACCTGTCAGGTTTCACACCTTTGTAACTTTTTTCCAAAAGTGTTTTGGTCCAGCTATCAACTTGTTTTGTGCAGCTGAGAAGTCTGGCTATTTTAGATGCTTTGGTTTTTGCTTGCCTATGTGAGAGTGTGCATGCTGATGCCTTGCTTTTTTCTTATACTGACTATATTTGCGAAATTTTGAGACATGATTCATCACTTAATGAACTTTAATACACGAGACAGTCAAGCAAGTGACGTGCACTCGATTTTGAGAGCAGTACTTACAGTACATTGAAGTCTTTGCAATATGACGTCACAGTAAAAATATAGTTTCAAGTTTTGTTGAATGCACAGTAAAGAAACAGTCCCCCACTTACCCCCCCCCCCCCCCCCCCCCGTACAATAAATTCTTTCTTTGCAGTCCCTCAATGATTGCAACTTAAAAAAAAAGTAAAATGTATATAGGTCAAAAAAGTGTTAAGAATGAATAAAACCATTACTTGTTTATATTTATAACTGATGGCTCTGCATCCATTTTTAACCCTATTCCCATATACATGTTACAAACACCTACATAAGTTGTTTTACACTCTTTTGGGTCCTAGAGAATTGAAATGATTTGCATGGACCTGATATACTGTATAATGTTGATTTTGTTTGCCTCCTGCTGGTGAGTCGTGGCATTGCATGTCTGGTCAGTGTCTCATAAACAAATGTTAATGGATTGAAGCCAAACAAATTCCACCTGCACAATCCAAACATTTATGATTTGTGTATTTTCAGATGTGTCTAGTTCCAATACACTTCACCCAGAAAGCCTACCGGATACAGTGTAAGATATACGACTGATGATCTAAAGGAATGTGTTATCTCTAGTAAAGTTATGCCGTTATGTCGACTAACATTTCCACTTACCCCTTCCTCAGAAATGAGACAGACCAGTCAGAGGAGGATGTGCATGCTGAGCTGGCTGAGGACGAGCATGAAGACGGAGAGGTAAGTTACTACTAAGATCCAGCCATGCTCAAACATGAAAAAGTTGAAAGGAGACATGTGGTTCAAACGTCTTTCTGTGTTAGGAGGAAGAGGAAGATGAGGATGCAGAAGCAGAGGAGCAAGATGAGGCGAGCCTAGAAGAGGAAGATGGGCAGGAGGAAGCCGAGGAGGAGGAGGAACAGGAGGAAGAGGATGAAGTGAGTTTTGAAGACACAAATGGAGGCTCAGATGGTGAAGGAGACGGAGATGAGCTGGATGACCTGCCCAGTGCAAGAGGCCGTGGCCCCTGGAAGGGTCCTGTCTCACGCAAGCCCAGTCAGACTAGTGTCTACCTGCAGGAGTGGGACATCCCTTTTGAGCAGCTTGATTTGGGTGAGCTGATAGGCAAGGGACGTTGGGGACGGGTACACCGGGGCCGCTGGCACGGCGAGGTGGCTATCCGCCTGCTTGAGATTGATGGCAACAATCAGGACCATCTCAAGCTTTTCAAAAAGGAGGTGATGAACTACAGACAGACACGCCATGAGAACGTGGTGCTGTTCATGGGGGCCTGCATGGCTCCGCCACATCTCGCCATCATCACCAGGTCAGTCAGAGCTGCTGCACTGCTTTTACTCTTTACATTATTTATGCATGTAACATATTGTTATTTAGTATGAATAGGTTTGCATCTGCTTTTTACATGGTTTTATATGAACTACTGTTTTCAGGTAAGCTTCTGTAGGCTCGCTCACTAGTATTAAAAGTAACGATTAATAAAATTTCATCAAGATGACTTTAAATCCATTCATTACATTAGCACATGGCAACTGGGCAAGAGTGAATCTTATTAAAATTTATGGACAAAATTCAAAACTTTTTCTTAAAATCCTGTTATTTTAAGTTAGCTAGTTGAGTGGCATTAGGAATATGGATTATTACAAATATTGATATGAAGTTAAAATCCTCTCAGAAAGTTGACTAGGATTAGTCTGACGATTATACAGTGGTACCTCAGCAACAACAATTTTCGCCTTAAGAACTGAAATTTTGCAAGCAATTTGCCTCAACACAAGAAGCATTTTCTGCCATACGAGCGAATGAACCACACTGGCCGTCAGCACATGGTAGCAAGAAGAAAAGGGAGCCACTTTCAGTAAAATTTTAAAGCAGCCGCTGCCAAGAGAAATCAAAAATTAAGATTAAGTGTGGTTTAATGTTCATTTATTTCATATTTTACTTTATTTACATGAATACTTTTATCTTTTCTTTTTTCTTTTCTGAATACTTTTATATGCAAAAAATATCTTCTTATGGTAGCTGATTTTAGTTAGCCGGCCAGCATTAGGAGTGAAGATTAATAAACCTTTTGAAATATGAGGTGTAATCCTCTCAAACATTTTCAGCTTATCAGCTTATCTTTGGTAGTTAGCTAGCATTGCAGTTGAAGATTAAAATAAAATATTTATGAATTCTTTTAGATTCTTTCAAAATCCTCTGCTATTAGCTTATTTTAGCTAATCGAGTGAAGGTTATTAACATTTATGAATATGAGGTAAATTCCTTTAAAAAATCCTCACAGGTTATTTCAGCTAGCCGGCTAGCATTAGAGGTGAAGATTGATATTTTTTTTTTTTTTAGAAGATGAGGTAAATTCCTCTAAAAAATCCTTTCATTACCTTATCTTAGCATTAACATTTATGAGTGTGAGGTAAATTCCTCTTAGAAATCAATAAACAGTAGCTGATTTTAGCTCGCTGACTAGCATTACAGGTGACGATTGATAAACGTCTTTTGAATATGAGGTAAAATCCCAAAGTTAGCTAGCTTACTTGAGTATTATTATCAGCAAAAATTATTAGCTTTTGTAACTGTAAATTCCTGACTTTTTAGCTCATGTTACCATTAGTGATATAGTGACATAAAAAACCCATTATAATTCTGCCCAGTTAACTCATGTTAGCAAACTGAATAGTGTTAGCTGTGAAAATTTTGAAAATGTATGTATATTAGTTACAAAAACCTGTCATGAATTATGTGCAATTAGCTTATGTAACTAAGCTAATTGGACAATATCTGGCTAGGTAAAGTATTTAATGAAAATTACAAATATCTACTAATTCAAAATTCCAAAACATTCCTTACCAGGTCTATAGTTAGCTAAATATCTGCTTATATCTGATAAATGACATACAGTAGCAGTGTTGATATAATTAAATATTCACAATAATAAGTTACATTAATTCAGTACTGCTTTTGCAATTCCTTCTTAGCTTCTGCAAAGGCCGGACGTTGTACTCTGTTGTGAGAGATACAAAGAACACACTAGACATCAACAAGACAAGACAGATTGCACAGGAGATTGTGAAGGTAACTAGCATGATTAGCCTTATTGTTAACTGTCTGTAGTGATCATTAGCTACCTAATACCGCTCATTTCCCATTGTGATTGATGTTTCTTGCCGTCTTCCCACTCCATTAGGGAATGGGGTACTTGCATGCGAAGGGGATTGTTCACAAGGACCTGAAATCAAAGAATGTCTTTCACGACACAAACAAAGTGGTAATTGCTGACTTTGGGCTTTTTGGCATTTCTGGAGTGGTTCAAGAGGGAAGGTAAAGGCTTTCTTCTTCTGGTGATAAGACACTTCATAGTGTGACAGTTATTTGTCTAGGATCCAATAGATATGAAGTGTTTGGTGTGTATGTGTGTGGTTAGGCGGGAGAATGAGCTGAAGCTTCCACACGGCTGGATTTGCTATCTGGCTCCGGAGATTGTGCGCAAGATGAGCCCTGGCAACAACGAGGACCGTTTGCCCTTTTCCAATGCAGCTGATGTTTATGCTTTTGGGTAAGGGCATCTTCTATGTGTTTCAGGAGTGGAATGGTCAAGTGCTTAAACTAACAGACCAGTTGTTACACTTTCAGCACTATTTGGTATGAGCTGCAAGCAAGGGACTGGCCGATTACTAACCAACCAGCAGAGGCCACCATCTGGCAAGTGGGTAGCGGAGAAGGCATCAAGAAAGTCCTTGCGGAGATCAGTCTGGGCAAAGAAGTCACGGTGAGTGGGCCAATGAAGTGGTTTTAAATGCTCAATGGCGTGGATGCATGACTTGTCATCATTAATTGAAGTACAAGAGCATGATTAACTTACATCATTTAGCGAAATCATTTCTACATTATTTAGCAAAATGAAAAAATGGTGTATATGTGAAAGTTTCCATATCCTGTTTTGTATACCTTCAGTGCTGACAAATCAGAGTCAACTTCTCTGTCTTCTCTGTCACAGGAGATCCTGTCAGCATGCTGGGCGTATGACCTGCGCGAGAGGCCCACATTCACACAGCTGGCCGATATGCTGGAGAAACTGCCCAAGCTCAACCGCAGGCTCTCACACCCTGGACACTTCTGGAAATCCGCAGAGTACGTATCGTAAATAAGGATGGCAATGCAGACACACATGCTCAGTGCCTGCCAACAATTATTATTTATCTCACTCATGTGAGAATGTCTCAGCAGACCTGGAAACATGAGTCAGTGTCTTTTTTAAGTCTTCTGTTTACCAACTTTACCGACTACTAACTTTGCACAAATAGTATTCAATTTCTCTCCAAACTAAACTACACTACCACACAAAAGTTTGTACACCCTGATCATAAATGTGCATTGACTGTTAACATATGTCGAAAAAAATGTCTATTATACATTAGGAAAAGATAGAAAAAAAGGAATTTAAATTTGTCTTGGCTATTGTATTGTTTAAAACCTTTATTTTTTGCTAAACAAGAACAAAGAAAAAATGTTGGAGAACTGATGGTCATATAATCCAGTTTGTGATTGGCTTCTTAACGTTAACTCTGCTACATCATTTTAGACAGAGAGACAGAAAGACAGACGGAAGAACAGGTAGATAGATAGATAGATAGATAGATAGATAGATAGATAGATAGATGGATAGATAGATATTGATCTGTACAGTAGGTTGCTTGTGCTTTAAGTTTAACATTGTTTTTCTTTTTTTTTCATTCCCCACCCTTACCCCTCTCTTCTTCTATGTCTATGAGCAGAAACTACAGTAACATCTGACCTTGATTTCATATTAATAAACACCCTTTTTCCCTTCTAATTTGCATGTTAACAACCTAACCTATTTCTTTTCTCTCTTCTGTCTGACTTTCATTTTCACGGTCCTTTAGGTTGTAGCTGAAACACTAAAGCAATGCAAAATAGAAAAAAAAAAACCTGGATCTGCCTTGCATGCATCCTGACATAACGAACTCGTGGACCCTGAGGAAAAACGAGATGCACTTCCTGCTCCCAACGTTTCGCCGTGTGATCTTCTGCCTTTGCTTGCTGTCCATGGAGGAGAGTGCGCTTTGGCAATGCACGGATACTGAGCGACTCTCAACTCCAGTGTTTTTGATTCTTCCCTTTGGAGTGTGCGCTGTCAGTCTCTTTTTTCACTCTCTTCTCTCGGCATCTTGGCTGATTCTGGACTTACGAGATGTAGCGTCTGCCAGGTGGAAATTTTGTTCCCTCTCATGGCAGCCTGTCTTACTTCCTTTTGTTTTTTTCTATACTTTTTCTCCCTTGTTATTGGATACACCACGCCCTTTTACTTCTTTCTTGCTACACTTTCTTTTTGGATTCCAGCTCCTTCAATGTGCACTATTGCTTCTCTGATACACAGGCTCACTGGTAACAGTCTTTCTGCACCAACTGACTATAAATGCTGTCACATTTTTTGCTGTATAGTGGTGCCAGATGATGCCACACCAAATGTCTTTTAAAGGAATTGGAAGTAAATGTTATATACCCTGACCCAGAATGATAAACAAACACATTGGCACTGACACTAGTAAGGGAAGGAAACAGCCTCCAGCATGAATTGCATGTCTAAATAATCACACACTCACCTCAGAAGATATTTTTGGCGGAATAATGAATGAGTCTGCAAGTATAATTTAAATTACATTCAGCTAATCTATCTTCTATTCATATAATAAAAATGTAACGTTGGCTGGTCTGTACATTTGATATTTGCGAGAAAAAAAATATATGGGGGACGTAAGATGAGTAGATGGTTTTTGCAATTTTTATCTGTCTGTTTGTGTGTTTGTTTGTGCGTGCATCATGTAAAAACTACTGAACGATTTTTAATGGGATTTTTACTGGTGTATTTGGCTGAGTTTGCAGTAACATATAGGCTTTGTATCATTGCAATTGGCCCACGGAAAGAGAAGATATCAGCTGCTCTTTCCATATAAATTTAAAATTTAAATGGAAAACAACCTAGAAAAAAAAATCAACCTTGAAAAAATCATTGCTTCATCTCAAAATTCAATGGATGCCATTGTACATTATACACACTTATGAGTGTGCAATTGAAATGTACTTAATAAATGCAATCTCACATTTTCATTCTGCGCACTTCACAGTAACGTAAAAATTTTAGTTTATAAAATAACCTAAAACTGGGTTAATAGAAACCTACAAACTTTTGGGGGAAAAAAGATAAAAGACTAGTTACGAATGTCATATAGTTTGAGGTAAATGTATGACAGTTTTGATACTATATAAAAGGAAGCAAAGTTTATTTATAGTTAATTTTGTACAAGGTTTTCTTTAGCTAGCTAGCTCCATTCGATTTTTTTTTTGTATTTTAAAAGAGCTCCAGTTAAGTAGTTAATTAACCAATTAATTAATTTATTACATTTAATTTAAAAAATAACCATGCTAACAATGTGCTACTATGAAATGTTAGTTCAACTAGCTAACTAATATTTTGCTACAAGTACTGCTGTTGTTATGCTAGACACTGAAATGAGGCACATAAATACTTTCAATATAAAGATAAGTAGGAATTAATCTTGAGTATTTAAAAAACAAGCTTATGTTCAAAGCAAAATACTAAAGCTAGCTAGATAAAATAGTAGATTAATATATATAGTAAATTAGTCTGTATATTACACATAGCTTAAAATATACAGTATATTAATTACAATTTCTAAAAAGAACCTAATAACTAGAAAACCTAAGTTAAAACAGTAGCTATGCTAAACATTTACACACTTTTTGCAGAATTGACTGTTCTCGTTTTACTAGTTACAAGATGGCTGCTACTTACTTTTAGACGTACAACAAACATGTATTTTTATACATAGCAGTGTTTCATACTAAATAAAACTAAATAAATAAATAAATAGATGCTTTTCAAAACTTTAACGCATATCACAGCATATTGCAATGGGGAAAATGCATGATGCTTGGATGTTACAGTATGTAATCACAAGTGAATATTCTTTAGTTTAAAGAGAGATGTTTTGCATAATGTTAAACTAAAGTTAGCTAGCTATTCCAGATGTTACCTAGTAAAAATTGCTTAAAACCAACTTAATAGCTTTTTAGTTGCTGAAATTGTTTAATTATTTACGAACTCCTTCATTTTATACATAACCATGCTAAGAAAATGCTACTTTTTTTTTTTTAAGTTAAAAGAACTAGCAGTGCTAGCAAAGGATAATCTTCCGTTTGTAAACTGTAAAATCGAAATATTGAACTAGCTACACTGGAAACTAGAACACAATGAAAATTCGCTTAATTGCAATTGTTAATAGTGAAACTGATTACAACGCCTACAGTGGTACCTCGGCTGCTACAAGTTGCGTCTATTTATTTAATATTTTATTTAATTTACTTGTCTTTTCTAACTGTTTTTTATATGCAAATATGATTATAGTGTTGGAAATTGGTAATATTTCTAATATTTTTGGGTGGCTTAAGCAGATTATCTGCATTTACCTTATTTCCTATGGGAAAATGCATTTCGCAATACAATTTTTGCCTTAAGAACTCGTCTCCAGAAAGGATTGATTTCATATGCTGAGGTACCACTGTATTTGATTTTTAAAAGTACTGCTAGGAATTGTCTGGTAAATGCCTAGCTCATAGTTTTGCTAGCAATAATGCAGCTGATTTATTTATTTGTTTATTTATTTATTTATTTTGACTAGCTACTATGAAGCTAGTATAAAGAATAATCCTTTAATGAAGATTGAAAAAACAATTATATATCACCTCAGCAGTTTAAGGTGAGTGTGTGATTTCTTTTAGTCATGCAGTTTTTCAAGATGCTAACCTCACTTGTTAGTGATATTAGCCGTGTAACTTTGGGTGAAATGCGGGGGAAAAAAACGAGTATAACACACAAGGCACTTCTTTGTTGATTAGCTAAATCTGGATTATGAGTAATTTTGTAAATTTTAAACTGGCTGCTTAAAAAGTAGCAAGAAAGAAATAAAAGAAATGCTGGACAAGGCTCTGTTTCTGACTGCTTAAAGAGCCATGGCTTCATGAGTCCGGGCAATAAAAGTGACGTAAACAGGATGTGTGTTTTTGGTAGGTGTGTATACTCAAGTGTGACAACGAGCCAAAGAGAAGCACTGCTGTTTTCTCAAGTATTTTTTTCTCCTTATGTAGCGTACAACATTTAATAGTAATAGGAAGCAGTGACAAGGCCATGTTACAATGAGCTAGTAACCGTTACCTCTTGTAATGTCTGTGAGTGTAGTGGTGTGTGTGTGTGTGTGTGTATGTATGTGTGGGGAAATAAAATAAAATAAAAATAAAAGCCTGGGTGTATTGTGGTTGGGAAAATACTGGTGACTTGTAAGATAATATGTGTAACAAAATTTTATTTATTGTACAGCGAATGAACCTAATTCTTTTCATATTTATATGGACGTTTTATATATATATATATATATATATATATATATAAAATGTACTACATTTTGGAATATGTATTGCTCCCCTGTTCCAGATGTATATATCTCTATATTTTTTCATGTACAAAAAAAATGCTGTAAAATAGTTGGTTTATTTTTTTCTTTCCTTTTTTTTTTTTTTTTTTAGAATGGGTCAATACATGTTCTGTCATGTACAAATACATATTTTTGTATTGCATGTGGCTATTATTCTGTACATGTTTTTAGTTTTCCTCCTTGAGAAACAATAAAGCTGTGCTCGTATTTCTAACACCGTGCCGTCTATTAGATCGTTTACAGTGTAACAACAGTGAAAATACACACATACACAGCGCATTTGCGCACAAACGGAAACACTTATCTGTCGGGATTTATTTTTACTTTTTTTTTAAAGATAATGTGCAGGTTAATTAGTTCTATTTTTACTTTATATTTTGAATTTATTATTTTTGTGTATTTTTTTTTTTTGGGCTATAGAACGAATAGTTTGAGTGTCTATTATTTCTTATGGGAAAATTCGATTTGGTTTACGAGTGTATTGAAATATGAGCCCACTACTGGAACAAATTATGTTCGTAATCGAAGGTTCCACTGTACTGTTTCTCTGTAACTTGGTTAGATAGATATCCAGAAAAGTCACTTTCTTTGTAGAGTACTTAAACCTTTGTATGTAATGTCAATCTTAAAGCACATACTTAGTGTTACTTGAGTAAAGTAGTACTCAAGCTTAAGAAGTGTTACAGTACTTTTAATTGTAGTGCAATAAGTTTTAAGTCTTATACAACACTTAAAGTGTTTTAAAAATCTGGGGAAAAAAATCAGAAATGCTTAGACACTTGCCAAGGCTTGAACCAAGATCCAGACTTGCTGTTCCCAGGATGCTAAACTAGTTCCTATACCGAGGCAGCAGGAACCAGTTTAGCATCCACAGTGTTAGTGGCAAAAATCACTCAAGCAAGAGTAAAATTACATCACACGCAGACTAAAGGTCAAGTTCTTTCATCTCCACTCATGTTGTTGCAAACACTACTGTAGTGTTGGTTTCAAACTGTCTCTATGGTGAATGCAGACAAAACGTTTTAAAAAAAAATGTAGACGAAGCAAGACCAGGTTTTAAAAAAGTGGAATTCTGTTTTAAAGTAAAACTGCTTTTGCAGTGTGCAGGATTTATTTTTTTCCATACAGAAATGAAAGGAGAAGCAAACCTTCACATATAGGGGTAATTTGGAATGACTGCAAGCAGGTATCATACTTGGGTAAGGGGTGTGGCCTAAAGTGTGAAGCTGAAATTTGATATCAGAAAAGCTTTGGATGATAAAGTTCACATGCAATAAGCTGTTTGATAACGCTGAAACAAAGAGCCAAGGGTGTGATAATATAAACCAATCTGGAGCCTGTCACATTTCTTAGCTATTAGGCTTCGCCGTATGTGTGTGTGTGTGTGTGTGTTGAGATTGAGAGAGAGAGATTTATGGATATAATAACTTATGAAATTGTCCTGAACATGAACAAAGTGCAAAACTAAAGAATCTTTCAGATTGTCTAAAAGTTTTTTTTTTTTTTTTTTTTTTTTGCAAAAAAGAATTCTGCAATCCATCTTAAACTATTTAGACATTGGAAGAGAAGAAAGAAAAACCCTGTCACAAATTTTCCTGTTCCAAGGTGCTGTTGCTAATTATTAACCCTGTCTTTTTAACAATGCGACATTCATCTGTTATATTATCTGATAAGAGCTGTTTCTAGTAAAACAAAACATGCTGTACACTGCAAATCGAAAGCAAAGGAAAGCTGAAAGGATTCGCGTGGTGTTTGGAGGGAAAAAGGCACAACTGTGTCCAGGCTCACACGACATCGACATGGCCAAGCAGCACCCATACATGAGTCCGGTAAGCAATGTCTGTTAAATTTGTTAGTGTCTGTTTTAGCCATACACTTGATTAGTTGTGTAGTTTTAATTTGCACTGGCTGCGTTCTACTCAAACTATTTAGGCATTGGAAGAGAGGAGAGAGAAATCTTGTAATACTTTTTTTAGTGTGCCATAATTCTGGTGCCAGTTTCTTACTTTTTTTTTATGCTCATTCACATACTACGGGCAATTTGGAAACTCCAATTAGCCTAATCTGCATGTCTTTGGACTGTGTCTTTGGATCGAACCCAGACCCTGGAGGTGCAAGGCGACAGTGCTAAATACTAAGCCTCCATGTCGCCACCTGACCGTTTTAATAATTATATTTATTTATTTAATTAATTATTAATTTATTTATTGCAATAATATTATTTAAGAAATACTTTCATTTGCTAAAGTGGCCTTATTTTGCTATGTGTTTTAAAGTGTTTTTTTGTTAAACTAAAAATAAACCTTTAAACAGAAGAATACACAAAGAGTACTGATATTAATTAGGAACCATTATAAATATCTTTTTCTCTTTTTGTCTGAATTTATTTCAGCAAATCTTGCTTAAAAAGCCAAATAGAATTTATAAATTGCACATTAAATCTTTGTTTCCTCCCAAACAGAAACCAAGTAGCTTCCATTAAAACATTTATTTTATCCATAATGACTGAATCTGTCCTCATCAGAAACTCCCGTTTACGGGTTGTATCCAAGGCGGCCTGTTTGAAGGGAAGACCATTACGGTGACAGGACGAGTCCTGGCAGGAGCAGAGATGTGAGAAACGATTGTTCTTGCTATGATCAAAATGTTCTATGTGGATTATATGAACCCTCCTGATCTATAACTCCTAATATTATGGACAGGTTTTGTGTGAACTTGCAGTGCATCAAAAGCATGACGAGTGATATCGCCCTCCACTTCAACCCACGCTACTTTGGTAAGTCAGGTTACGTGGTGTGTAACACTCTGCAGAATTCCTGCTGGGGTTCAGAGCAGCGGAGTAAACACACCCCACTTCCCAGAGGCTCGGACTTCATCCTGACCTTCCTGATCAACCGAGACTCCTATTCGGTGTGCTTCAACAAAGGGTTTTTACTTTCTTTTTTTTTTTTTTGCATTAATACTTTTGTCTTATCCTTCCATTATTTATACAAATTCAATTTCTATGTATTAATTGGTCTGTCTAACTTGTAACATTGTCTCAGGTGATTGTAAACGGAGTCAATTTCATGGAGTACTTGCACCGTCTTCCAGTTTCCAATGTGAACGCGATCTTTGTGGACGGAGGTGTAGAAATCGCATCCATCACTTTTCAAAACCCGGTTGAGAAAAATGACCCAAGCGGACAGAACCCGGAGAGGCACAGGTACCGCAGCAAACTGACCCGTGGATCAGCTTGGAACATGCGAGGACATCAGCAGCATGAGATCCCAGTACAGGCGGTTGATTCTGGATTCGTCACTAGTTTAAATGCTGTGAGTAGAACCTTTATTCTAACGGCAGTATCTACAGTAGGTAATCTAAAAGTTACAGTATTTCTGTTGTTTGAATGTTTCTTTAAATGGATATCTTTCTTCACAGGCACCTCCACCATACAGTACTTCAGCTTATTATGTAAGAACAGCATATCCCATAATCCTTTGCAACATTGGGGTAATTGGGGTTTTGTCAAGTGAGCTAAAGTAGAACTTTGTGTTAAATCATTCAGCCAATTTATTTTGCATGTCTTCCCAGGTTATACCATATAAAACCATTATTCAGGGAGGACTTTCCCCAGGCAGAAGCGTCACTATACAGGGCTGTGTCAACCACGATGCTGACAGGTTTGTATTACTGATGCAAAGACACAGCAAACATTTCTCTTTTACAAAGAAAGAGATATAGATCCTTGATCCTGAAGGAAATTTCAAACTAACTGAAAGCAATGCAGTATTATAGTATAGTATATTCTTACATTCTTCTCAGATTCTGCATCAACTTGCGGTATACGTCTGGCATTGCATTCCACTTCAACCCGCGTTTCAGCGACAACGTAGTGGTGCGTAACAGCCTGATTAAGGATAGATGGGGTCGTGAGGAGAGAAGCGGTGGCCTGCCCTTCTATAAAGGCCAGCAGTTTACGGTAATTAAAACCTGTCTGCAGTTTTAAAGAGTTCAGCTTGATCCTGTTTATAGAGTCACTATGGAAGTGCAGGAAGTTGTACAAGTGTAAGGCAGTGATTAGCACCGTCACCACACGCCTCGATAGGTCTTCTTTGGGTACTCCGGTTTCTTCCCACAGTTCAAAGACATGCAGTGTATTGTAGGATAGGGTGTGTGTGTGTGTGTGTGTGTGTGTGTGTGTGTGTGTGTGTGTGTGTGTGTGTGTGTGTGTGTGTATTTGTATGTGTGTGTTGTGAGCTGCAATGGGTTGGCAACCCATCCATGGTGCACCCCACCTTGTGCCGTACATTTCCTGGGACAGGTTCTGTGACCTTACACTCAAGAAAAATGCAAAATAATGAATATTGTATCTATTTTACTATGTCACTTTGCAATTTTTACTTCAATTCTGTTAAAGACAGTGTGATGATATAATATGATATGATATGATATGATATGATATGATATGATATGATATGATATGATATGATATAATTTTTGCACAGAATTATATGTATGGACCCTCCCTTGAACCTGTATGTTTTTAAGCATTTTACAATGTAAATTTGTAATTGTATATTTACAATTATGATTGTAAATATATTTATGTAGTTTTTAGATAAAGACGGCAGGCTAGTTTAGTGGTTAGCACTGTCACCTTGCACCTCCAGTGTCTGGGTTTGATTCCCACCTATGGGTCTGTGTGCATGGAGTTTGTACGTCCCTGTGCTTAGTGGGTTTCCGCCAGGTTCTCCAGTTTCCTTCCACAGCCCAAAGACATGCAGATTAGGCTAATTGCCATTCCCAAATTGTTCCGTAGTGTGTGAAAGAGTGTGTGTGTGCGCGCGCGCGCGCGCGTGTGTGTGTGTGTGTGTGTGTGTGTGTGACCTAAATCTCTTCCAGGGTGTACCACACCTCATGCCTTAAGTTTCCTGGGATAGGCTCCAAGCTCCCCACGACCCTGAACACAGGAAAAATTTATATAGATGCTGCGTGAGTGAGCTTTTAGGTGGCAGATTCTTATAAACTTAAAAATATTTTTTCTCCTAAAGAGGTACTCTACTAAAAACCTATTTTTATGATGCATATTTTGTGCACTTTTATTTTACTTTTAATGTAAAATTACATTAAAAAATATCCATTTGGCTCAGATATTTATTTTAGGAACACTTAATATCACAAATCCATTCATATATGTTATAGGCTGAAGGCAGAGATGGAAAGAGTACTAAAATTTTGTACTCAAGTAAAAGTATCGTTACTTCAGTGAAATTTTACTGAAGTACAAGTAAAGTTACCATTATAAAAAATCTACTCAAGTAAAAGTAAAAAGTAGCCCATAAAAAATTAACTCAGAGTAAACGTTACTGAGTAACTTTTTTTTTTTTTTTTTTGTGGGATGAGGCATTCTAGCGTAGTTCAAAAAAGATAAGCAGATATAAATCTCAAACTAGTTGTTTTTAACTGAAGGAACACCTTTGCATAATAAAGCTGTTGCCTTTCCTGTGCTTGAAAATCAAAGTGGTCACTTAAATATGGCGTTACGTCCCAGTCTAGTGTCGGGCCGAACAGCAAAAGAATGGTTCAGGGTTCCATTTTAAACTGTATGGAAATGGTGGTATATGGCAGAAAGAACTAGATCCGGTCATTAACTAATGAAATAATGAGGTTTGTATTGCTTTACAAAAAAAATACACACACACAACAGGAGGAGGATCAGATTCAGGGTGGACCCAGGCCAAAATAATAAACTACAAAATAAACAAACAAACAAACAAACCCTAAACCAAAAACAGTGAATAAATTCCCTCTTCCCAAAATAAATGCCAGCCACGCCCCTACTACTGGTGAGTGCACAAACATACAGTGAAATTATCTACACATATATACAAAGACCAACCAAAGCAATAATCAAAGTCAATGGGAGGCAAAAAGTCAAAACGCCAAAATCACAATCTCTTTCCTCTTTCCCGCGTCTCCCCCCGGTTTATATATGGTTGCGCTGGTTGATGACGTCACTCTCAGGGCGGAAGCGACCGTGTGGAAGGTCAGGTAGATGCCGATGTGGGGACAGTCAGAAAACCTGGAGTGGCGTCTGGAGCGGCGCGCGACCAGGACACGATACACACACGCGGGCGCAACGAAGCATTTATACAAAACGGAACATTTTTAATTATTTTTGCATTTTCATTCATTTGTTTTACTCAGTAGCGAATATGATTTAAAATGTAGTGAATGACAATACTTCAAACAAAACATACTTAAGTAAAAATAAGTAGAAGTACACAAAAAAACTACTCAATTACAGTAACACGAGTAAATATAATTCGTTACTTTCCACCTCTGGCTGAAGGTCAGCGATTGTGAAGTTCACAATGTGCAAATCATACATAATGATGAAACTGCGTGTTAAATTTCAGACTTGCATTTAAATATTCTTTTCAGGTGACCATCACGTGTGACACTCAGTGCTACAGGATCTCTGTGAACGGCACACAAATGTTCACCTACAACCACCGTCACTTCCTGCTTCAGCAGATCGACATCCTGGAGGTTGATGGAAACATCAGTGTCAGCTCTGTCACAGTTTAAGTGCAGATTGTAATGTGTAATGCTTTAAAAGTAAAAACTGTTTAACACAGTATAATAACACACTACACTAACACAGCTTAATCTACAATATTTTGTACCAATACAGTAAAACCTACCTTAACCTATCGTGAAACAAACCACTATATACATAGGGCAGTGGTGGCTCAGTGGGCTAAGGCACTGAGTTACTGATTGGAAGATCGGCGGTTCGATTCCCAGCTCAGCCAGGTTTCCATTGTTGGGCCCTTGAGCAAGGCCCTTAACCCTAACTGCTCCAGGGGCGCTGTACCATGGCTGACCCTGCGCTCTGACCCCAGTTATGCTGGGATATGCGAAGAAGGAATTTCACTGTGCTGTAATGTATATGTGACAAAATAAAGCCTTTACTTTACTTTATAAACTTTAACCTGAAGCAGCAAAGGTGCTCCATCTGGCTTTTGGCATTAAATAATAAATAATTTAAAAAAAACATGGCTTTAGTTATTTTAGAGAGGAGGCAGCATTAGGTGTAACAACTACAGTATTTGGAGGTGAAACTATAATCTTATATAATATTCTTCTTTTGATGAATTTACGAATACATTTATTGTGTCTCTGTTATTCTTCTTGATCCTATACTTACGATGTTATAAGTTTGCCTTTGGACTAAAATTATTTCTTTTGAATGTTTTTTTTTTTTTTTTTTTTTACACTTAAATGACACTTTATGGTGTATGTTTGGTAATAAAAGCATTAAAAATGAAGTATGATTAAATGATTTTAGTATTATTACAAGATAGGAGCATAATATGCCAGTATTAATGTGTTGCTATTACGTCTGTAAAAAATATTGCCTTTAAAAAGTTTGAAGCAAAAAAATTTGCAACACTGTTGTTATGACTAAGACAAAACTTGAGTTTGGTTGGGAGGCAAGGGCAAAATATAGACATATGGATACAACTGGGGCTGAAAGACAGGAATTGTGTTTGGTGGTAAAATTGGAGATTAGGGCTTAAATGTACAGTAAGACTGTGGCAGAATGGAGAAATTGAAACTGAAAATAAGCAAGAGGCCAGGACTGTAGTAGACACAGGGACAAAGGTTTGGATCGGATAACTTGTTTTGAGGTGTTGAACCTATTCCTGGCAAGTCTATTTTACATATCAGTGTAAAATACTCCCATTGAATGCTGGGTAAAGAATCTCAAATTCAACTTCCTGCTGGAGATTTGATTGTGCAAAATAACAGAACACAGTAAAAACCCTTTATTTCTCTATATAAACCCCTGCTATACTAATGCACTTATACTGGTGTTTCACTAGGTAAAAGAATTTCTCAGTAAACCAGAGCTGTGATCGGAACGGCCTTTTTCATGTGTGAAACGCTGGCCTCCCAAGAACTCCTTTAATGGCCCAAACGTGTAGAAATGGCTTGGAGTGAGCTCAGGACCGTACTGGGGATGTGGCAATAACTCCCAGCCAAGTTCCTGTAATGTTCAAGTAGTGTTCGAAAATGTGTGTACAGTTCCTCCAGACAGATGCATATCTTCCGCAAGTTGGCCACAAGTTCCTCATCGATTTTCCAGACACATTCCACTCTTCTGGATAATCGTCTAGTATTCTGTCAGGAGGCGAGGTTGACTCACGCCTAAATAAAGGCATGAGTAAAAGTAAACTACAAGTGTAAAAGTAAACTAAAGGTAAACTCCTAAATAAAGTAAAAGCAAACTTTTCCTTTGTAGTAGAAGGACAGACCACAGAGGCACACCACTGCATTGTGCATTTACAGTACTCTGTGGCGCTCACAGCACTGCATCATAATGTTCTCTCAGAAACCTTATCCGAATCCGATAAGCACTTTACCCTGCATGCCTAATTTTATGAGTTGATGATTTTATTATACTATGATTTTATTAGTTTTATTGTGTTGACAACTAACAAGCCACTGCTTTAAATCGTTCAGAAATCCAGGACAGTGGGGCTTTTAACCTTTTTATGCATAGGGTCTAGAGATCAAAAAATCAATTCGGTTGTGGTTTTCAGAACTGATTCTGTACCAAGTGCACAAGCTTTCTAGCATTTCTACATAAGCAAAATGTATTTTATGGTGTTACATTATCAAAAGTCAGATCAGCCTTTTTCTGCAACTGAGGGAATAAGTCTCAAACCCACTCACTGTTTAAATGCTGCCTTTGGTTTTTAAATAAGAAAACTAATACAGTGAAACCTTGGATTGCCTGCATAATTTGTTCCAGAAGTGGGCTCGTATATCAAAAAATTTCGTCAAAATTTTCCCATATGAAATAATGGAAACTCAAAGTATTCGTTCTACCTGTACATGCGTGCTGTGCACACACGCATACACAGACAAAATATTTTATGCACACACACATTTATGGTCACAGTCTTATAGTAAACAGTACACGCGTGCACGGATGTTAATTATATCAGTGAGAGATGCGCACTAAGCAGGGGAGACGATTACCCACAATTCCGCTTTTTTAGGTAACCGCCATTTTAAGTAAAAGTAAATGTAAATTATGATATGCATGTAAATTAGTTATGCTTGAAATGATTAGTAAATAGTCTAGCGTTGTGATGGTGTGATGGTTCTTTTAATGGTCCAAACATATGGAAATGACTTGTAGTGAGATCAGGGCATGTGGCAGTAAGTTTTAGTTGAGTTCCTGTAACGTGTAAGTGGTGCTGATGAATGATTATGTACACAGTTCCCAGAGACAGAGTTATTACTTTCACAATTTGGCGACGGTCGATCTGTTGCTTTCATGGCTTTTTATGCTTTTATGCTTTCATTCACAAGAAATATCCTGGTTTGACTCGAACAACCCTCGTATTTTAATCTTTAGAATAATTTTAAAGAAACTCCAGTTTAAAATACACTGGAACCTCAGATTGCAAGTAACCTGGTTTGTTTGCGTTCTGCAAGACGAGCAAAGATTTTTAATAAATTTTGACTTGGTAAACAAACAAGTCTTGGTTTACGAGTACTGAGTATCACACCTGTGCTTCTTGTTTTGGTTGCCGAGCGTCACGTGATCACAACTGAGCCAACGTTTTTTCACTCTCTTGTGCTGCAGAATTGTGAGTACTGTCTCCCCTGCTGTGTCTTATTGCGGGTCTCTCCCTGGTATAATCAACATCCCTGCACTCATGTACTGTTTACTATAATACTGTGACCATGTATGTGCGCGTAAAGCATCTTTTATTGTTTGTTCGTATGTGTGTGTGTACAGCGCGCGTGTACTGTTTATTATAACACACGTGCGCGTGTAAAGCAAAAGAAAGTCTCATTAGAAAGGTTAAAAATCCATTTTCTCTCTATCAGCCTGCAGTGCACGAGCGTCATTTGACAACGCGATTCTTTAAAAGGTAAAGTGCTGGCTAATTTGTTTTATTTTTACCTTACTGCAGTGATTCCATTATTCTTCGCTCAGTCGAGTGTCATTAGAAAGAGTTCCTTTTTTTCCTGTAAAAACGATGTTTCCATTGTGTGTATGTGTGTGTTAGTGCACAGTGCCAAATGACACACACACATACATACACAGTGCCTGCACGCACAAATGGAAACGATTATCTGTCAGGGTTTATTGTTACTTTTATTTAAAGATAAAGTGCACATTAATTAGTTTTATTTTTACTTTATATTTTATGTTCATTATTTTTATGTTTTTTTTGGGGGGGGGGGCTGTGGAATCAATCATTTAAGTTTCCATTAACTTAATTAAAAATATGATTTGGTTTACGAGTGTTTTGATATACAAGCCTGCTTTTGGAACGAATTACGTTTGTAATCCAAGGTTCCACTGTAGTATTTTATTTATAATTATTACATTTATTCCCAATTAGAAACTCCTGTTTAGGGGTTTTATACAAGATGGCCATGTTTGACGGAAAGACCATCACTGTGACAGGACGAGTCCTGGCAGGAGCAGAAGGATGAGTATGTCAAATTAAACTCCCATAAAGTTATGGTTACAACTGCACAGTCATTGGATGAAATCATTTTGCTTGACCGTTTTTGCTAAGTGAATGAATTCCATCTAGTTTGGTCAAATATGGATTCTTAACTATTGCATAAATGTAAGCTAAATAAGGTAAAGATTTATAGTAATACATATAATTTCAAAACATCAGAAAATTTCTATAACCTAAGATTGATAGGCCAATGATATACACTTGCATTTTGTTTTGTTAACTGAAAAAAAGTTTTTCTTTGTGACTTGAAAAGATGCTGGTCTTGAAATAATTTGCCACAACATACTCTGCCACATACAGAAAAATCATGTAAAGCAAACATGCATTAGAAAAGTGTAAAATTACAATCTTTAAAATGTAATTTGACCAAATGGGTGGTCTTAGGCACTTTGTACTGTTATATAAGAAAATATGCTGGTAAGCTTATCTGAGTATTTTAAAGAAAGCTGGTTTACATGGAGAAAGCTGGTTTACAGAAAGACTTCATAATGATTTTTGTGTGCAAAGTGGTGTATTACATGTATGTAATAGGTTGTTTTGCTTCCTATCTCATCAAATCTTATACAGCTTATTAGACCTTAATATTTTGGACAGGTTTTGTGTGAATTTGCAGTGTAGGACTAATGCATCTAGTGATATCGCCCTCCATTTCAACCCGCGCTACACTGGACACTCAGGCCACGTGGTGTGTAACACGCTGCAGAATTTGTGCTGGGGTTCGGAGCAACGGAGTACACTCACCCAACTTCCCAGAGGCTCCGACTTTACCCTGACATTCCTGAAAGCACCCTCCTTTCTTTCTTATAGATACACTACTGTAATTATTCCTTTTCAGCTTATTTACCACTTAGTTATTAATTCCATGAATTGTGCTGCTATAGAAAGGACATTTCTCTTATAGAAACAATGATTAATAGATTGATTCTCCAATTTGTTCAGTTTATTTTCCCCCATTGTCTCAGGTGATAGTGAACGGAGCACATTTCCTGGATTTCTTGCACCGTCTACCTGTCTCCCGTGTGAATGTGATCTCTGTGGATGGCGGTGTAGAGATCACGTCCATCTCTTTCCAAAACCCAGCTGTGAGTATCAACTGAAGCAGGAGTTTAAATTTATTATATATTTAAAATTACAATTTTCATTCAGAATTCATGGTAAATTTGGCATTGTTTATTTACAGACATGTAAATGTCTTTAGGGTTGGCTTTAGGGTGAACAATGATCATGGAACAAATTATCCAGTTTGTTTCCTGCCTCATTGGTACTTCAGGTAAAGGCTACCAACACTTTCCCTGGTGTATCCGCTGTGAGTAGGACTTGCAGTATGATTTATCCATCTGTTCCTTTCCTTACATGCTTGATATCAGTCTGAGCACATCCTGTTATCTTTCTTCACAGACACCTCCTCCGTACAGTCCTTCACTTGCTTATGTAAGAACCACATAATCCCATAATCCACTACAAAAGGTCTTTTAAGGTGTCACTACAAAAGGTCTTTTATACATGTTTCTTTCCCCCTGTTGCATCTATTTCTTTCCTACCAAGTTCTATTTTGTTTTTCATTTGTTGATTTGCATGTGT
This sequence comes from Clarias fuscus, assembly GCA_030347435.1. Classification (NCBI taxonomy): domain Eukaryota; kingdom Metazoa; phylum Chordata; class Actinopteri; order Siluriformes; family Clariidae; genus Clarias; species Clarias fuscus. The sequence goes on along the minus strand of CM059223.1, from coordinate 5,128,810 downwards.
CTGTATAGTAATTTTCATTAGAAATCAAGCCATGTCCTGATGAAAATTATTTTATTTTTTCTAAACTGCATTTTTTGATGAAAATCAAAAGTTGAAAGGCAGCAGACTTGAGTTGATTAATATGCTAAATAGTTTCTTATTTTTATTTTATTTATTAATTCATTTATTTAAATACAGTATATAGTTTTATTATTATATTTTAAATATTTTAGCAGGGTCGTTATGATGTATGATGTATTTTATTCAAGAAAACATAATGCTTATCAAATATCAATAATAATCAATAATTACCCTGAGAGGATATCTACAGGATATAAGAAGGTTTTGTCTGTACAATGGTGTCATGACTCAAGTACAGGAGGCGGACGCAAACGCAGGGTGTACAAACACGTTCTCTTTATTGGAGTTCGAAAATAACGAATAAACACGAAACAAAAGAAAACAAACTAAAATAACACTCCCCAGGCTGGGTATGACGCAGGCAGGCTGGTAGTGACGACGTCGGTCTTACTATCGACCACAGTTCCACTGGCAAGATTAACGTGAACGGAGTATGGCTGAGCTTCCCTCAGCCGCGACCTTGACCTAGGTCGCTTGCCAGCCTCGCCCTGCTGATATACCTCAGTCCTGGGGGGAGAGAAAAAACGAACAAGTTTGTTAGACTCAGTGACATGGAGAAACAAGGTGTGCACGACGGTGAACGGACAGGTGTGTACGGGTTCGGCCGACCTAAATAGAGACACACAGGGAGGACACAGGTGAACTTAATTTGATTTAAACAATGACAACAAGTACACACGTAGACACACTAGGGGGGGACAAAGCGTCGGCTCAGTAATCCGGTGAACCCGATCTCTCTCTCCCGGACTGAGGTGGCACAGATGTGACAGTACCCCCCCCCCCCAGGACCGGCTTCCCGAGGGAGGTGGGGGCGCTCTCTCCGCGTCACCGGCGGGAGTAGGGGCCCACCGGACTGATGGGATAGCCGGCGGGCGGGGCGGCCCGGAGGTCGCGGCGCCGGGCGATCCGGCCGAGCTTGGTGAAAATCGGAAATGAGTTCCCGATTTAGGATGTCTCGTGCCGGCACCCAGCTCCGTTCCTCCGGACCGTAACCCTCCCAATCTACTAGATATTGAAGGGACCCCCCTCTCCTCCGGGAGTCCAGGAATTCTTTAACTCTAAACGCGGGGGCGCCCTCGACTTCCACAGCCCCGGGGAGAGATGGGTTCGCGATGCCGCCGTCTAGCGGGCCCCGGTTCACTGGCCTGAGAAGAGAAACATGAAAGACAGGGTTAATACGAAGATGACGAGGGAGTTGTAATTTAAATGAGACGGGGTTGATTTGAGCTAGAATGGGGAAAGGGCCGATGTACCGCGGGGTGAGTTTGCGACAGGGAAGGTTTAAGTGAAGGTCTCGTGTCGAGAGCCATACTCGATCACCTACCTGGAGCGGAGGACTTTCCCCTCGCCGTCTATCGGCGAATTTTTTAAAGCGACGAACCGCTTGGGAGATTTTAGTGTGCGCATTTTCCCAGACTGTTTCCGCTCCTTTAAACCATTGATCCACCGTGGGTACATCGGTGGGAGTGGCATTCCACGGACAGAGCGGAGGCTGATGCCCGAGCACACACTGAAACGGCGTTAGGCCGGTAGCGGAGTGACACAATGAGTTTTGGGCATATTCCGCCCAGATTAACCAGTCTGCCCATTCATGTTGTCGACTGCTACAATATGCCCGGAGGTATTTCCCGAGTTCTTGAACAGTCCGCTCAGCCTGTCCGTTAGATTCGGGGTGATTGCCTGACGTTAGACTAACAGTGGTCCCCAATTTCTGGAAGAAAGCTTTCCAGACTCTAGCGATAAATTGGGGACCACGATCTGAAACAATGTCCTCTGGGATACCATAGCAGCGAAACACTGTTTCGAATAGGGTTTCCGCAACCTGGAGGGCCGATGGGAGAGAGCTAAACGGGACAAAGCGACAACCCTTAGAGAAGCGATCCACCACTACTAGGACTGTCGTGTACCCTTTTGACACCGGCAGATCCGTTACAAAATCCACTGCTATGTGTGACCACGGTCTGTTAGGTGTGGGTAGGGGCATTAGTTTCCCAACGGGCAGACAACGGGGATTTTTTGTTGTTGCACAGACAGCACAAGATAAAACGGCTGTTCTTACGGTTTCGTGCATCTTAGGCCACCAGAACTTTGGTTCCAGGAGTCTAAGTGTGCGAGTGATGCCTGGGTGTCCCGAAGCTAGACTAGAATGGGCCTCTCTTATCACTCGTTCGCGAAGTGTCTCCGGAACATACGTTCGACCCGGGGGGCAGCCCTCCGGCACGGGGTTGGACCGAGCCGTTTGAGCTATCTCCGCGTCGATGTCCCATATGATCGGAGCCACTACGAGTGACGAGGGCAAGATCGGTTCGGGGTCCGAATTCTGATCCGGCAACGGAAAACAGCGGGATAGCGCATCCGCTTTCTTATTTTTAGATCCCGGTCGATAGGTTATGCAAAACTGAAAGCGTGTGAAGAACAGCGCCCACCGGGCTTGACGAGGGTTTAATCTTTTGGCTTGTTGGATATATTCCAAGTTTCGATGGTCAGTTAGTACCACGAACTGGTGTTTAGCTCCCTCCAACCAATGCCGCCACTCCTCTAACGCCGCTTTTACTGCTAGCAGTTCGCGGTTGCCGATATCATAGTTGCGCTCGGCAGGTGTTAGTTTACGGGAAAAGAAGGCGCAGGGATAGAGTTTCTCGGGATGGCCTTGGCGTTGTGACAGCACCGCTCCTATACCCACTTCCGACGCATCGACCTCGACTACAAAGGGCTTCTCTGGGTTAGGTAATTTTAATATAGGCGCGGTGGTAAATGCTGTTTTTAGGCGCTGGAATGCCGTGCGCGCTTCCGGTGAAAGCGCGGGTAGTTGTTTCGGTTTCCCTTTTAACAAGCTGGTGAGTGGCGCTGCCATCGTACTGAAGCCCCGAATAAACCGCCGATAGAAATTGGCGAACCCGAGAAAGCTCTGTAGCGCCTTGACTGACCGTGGTTCCGGCCATTGTTGTACCGCCTCCACCTTGGCCACCTCCATCTCGACCCTCCATGGCCCTATGCGGTAGCCGAGAAATGCAATCTCCCTCTTGTGGAATTCGCATTTCTCCGCCTTAGCATAGAGCCCGTGTTCGCGCAGACGACAAAGGACGGCGGACACATGAGAGACATGTTCGGAATATGACCGCGAGTATACCAGGATATCATCCAGGTACACTATAACATAACGGTTCAACATATCCCGGAACACGTCATTCATGAACCCCTGAAACACCGCAGGTGCGTTTACCAGTCCGTAAGCCATCACGTTGTATTGGTAATGACCTGACGTCGTGCTAAACGCCGTCTTCCACTCATCGCCCTTACGAACACGAACGAGATTATATGCGCTGCGGAGGTCGAGTTTAGTATAGGTGGACGCGCCTCGGAGTTGGTCGATAGCGGCTGGCACCAGTGGCAGCGGGTGCTTATATTTTACTGTGACCGCGTTTAACCCACGGTAATCAATACAGGGACGTAAACCTCCGCCTTCTTTTTCAATAAAAAAGAAACCTGCCGAGGCGGGTGACGTGGACCTGCTGATGAGTCCCTGCTGGAGAGCCTCCCTCACGTATTCCTCCATTGCCCGGGTCTCCACCATTGCTCGGGGTTCGCCCCCTCGCGCGGTTCAGGTCGGGGTGCTTGGCCGAGGCCGGCGCGGTTCCGTAGTTCGGACCCCCCCCCCCCCCCCCCCGGTGCCCTCGAGGGGGTGTGGCGCCGTTGGCCGCGGAGGTGCTGGTCCAACTTGATAGCCAGGCTGATGCACTCATTTAGATCCATGCCTGTATCGCGGCACGAGAGTTCCAGGTGGATCTCTGGTTGCAGTCCTTCTCGAAACCTGGCTAACAAGCTTTTTTCGCACCACCCGCTTTCCGCGGCTAGGATCCGGAACTTGACCGCGTAGTCGGCCACAGTGTTGGTGCCTTGCTTCAGCCTAAGCAATTGTTGTTCTCCCGACCTGCCGTGATCGGGATGGTCAAAAACCGCGCGAAAGGCGTGGATGAACCGGTCGTACCTGGTGGTAGTGTCCCCCTCCGCACTCCACACTGCTGCGGCCCAGTCCATGGCTGGTCCGGTGAGCTGCTGAGTGATGAAGCTGATCTTCTTCTGTTCAGCAAGCTCTGGAAAATCAGCGAGGTAGAGCTCACAGGCCATGAGGAACCGCTTACATCCTTCCGGATTCCCCGCGTATCTCTCCGGAGGAGCCGAGCGGGGCGGGGACGGCGCGGAGCGCCGAGGCGTAGGAGAAGAGGGAGGTCGGGCAATCGCGAGCTGACTCACGCTACAGGCGAGGTCGTGCACCGCTCTCGCCAGGCCGTCAATCTCTCGTTGCTGGTACCGGAGGTACTCGTACATTGGGGGGTCGTCTTCGGGCAGGGGGATCCCTGCTGCGTCCTGTGAGGTCCGTTCATCTGTCATGACTCAAGTACAGGAGGCGGACGCAAACGCAGGGTGTACAAACACGTTCTCTTTATTGGAGTTCGAAAATAACGAATAAACACGAAACAAAAGAAAACAAACTAAAATAACACTCCCCAGGCTGGGTATGACGCAGGCAGGCTGGTAGTGACGACGTCGGTCTTACTATCGACCACAGTTCCACTGGCAAGATTAACGTGAACGGAGTATGGCTGAGCTTCCCTCAGCCGCGACCTTGACCTAGGTCGCTTGCCAGCCTCGCCCTGCTGATATACCTCAGTCCTGGGGGGAGAGAAAAAACGAACAAGTTTGTTAGACTCAGTGACATGGAGAAACAAGGTGTGCACGACGGTGAACGGACAGGTGTGTACGGGTTCGGCCGACCTAAATAGAGACACACAGGGAGGACACAGGTGAACTTAATTTGATTTAAACAATGACAACAAGTACACACGTAGACACACTAGGGGGGGACAAAGCGCCGGCTCAGTAATCCGGTGAACCCGATCTCTCTCTCCCGGACTGAGGTGGCACAGATGTGACAAATGGAACCTTCGATTACGAGCATAATTCATTCCGGAAGTGTTCCAAATCAACACTCGTAAACCAAATCATCATTTTCCCATAAGAAATAATGAAAACTCAAATTATTCGTTCAGCCACAAAAATAAATACATAAAATAATTAATAGAATATATAAAATGAAAATAAAACAAATTAATCTGCACTTTACCTTTAAAAAAAGTACAAATAAATCCCGACAGATAAGTGTTTCCGTTGGTGCGTACAGGCGCCGTGTGTGTGTGTGTGTGTGTGTGTGTGGAATTAGCCCCTTTCCTCACCTTGTTTTACCCTGTAACACTCCTTCCCTCTCTCCCCACCTCGCTTTTTAAGTTTCACAACAAACACACACACACACACACACACACACACAACGGAAACACCGTTTTAACAGGAAAGAAAGAAATCTCACTGACACTGGCGTGAGCGCATACTAAGGTAATCACTGCGGTAAAGTAAAAAAAAACAAAAACAAAACAAATGAACCAGCACCTTACCTTTGAAAAAAATCGTGACAGAGCAGAGTTTCTGTGTGTTTGTGAAGCCGGGGAGGGGGTGAAAAGGCGAGAGAGCGTCATAAGAGACGCTGAAAGAGAGAGGGAGATGTTGATTATACAAGTAAGGGACGAGCACTAAGACCTAGCAGGGGAGACACAATCCCGCAGCGCAAGAGTGACGCTCGGTGTCAAAATAAGAGTCGCATGAGTGATACATGATACTCGGCGCTCGTAAACTAATACTTGCTCGGTTTCCGATTAAAAATGTATTAAAAATCTATGCTCGGTTTGCAGAACACTCGTAAACCATGTTACTTGCAATCTGAGGTTCCACTGTACATTGGTCTGAACTCATTCTTTCAATGATATATTTACGTTTCATATATTGGAGGACTAGAAACCAGTCTTAGAAAAATTTCTGTCTGTATATTTGTCCAGATAGAATTTGTCACAGTATCACGCAGGTATAAATTAGAAAAGCAAAACTGAATATTTTTTCTGGGATTAGTCCATGTTTTCACCGCTGAAATAACAGTGCAAAAGTGGTATAAGTGAATTTTGGAGTCACCGACATCTTTGACAGGTACTAACACTAGTAAAACATATTTCCAAGGTAGTATTATGGTCTAGTTCTACAGTTTGCTCAGAAACTTATTAGCATGTTAACTAAATTACTTGTAAAATTGTAAAAACCTGAAGCAAACAATGCAAAAACTTCTCAGCTCACCATGGAAATCATGGTTTAGATTTAAACCTTTTTGGATATTTAACATGCTATGCTGGGCTTACTAGATGTGCCAATGAATTTACATTTTAATAAATTCTCCCTGGATGGAAAGGGGTTAAATATGTATTTTTAGTACATAAATGTTTATAAAAGTGCTTTTTCAGTATGTATAGAATTTATAAAGAATTCAGGAATATTTCTGGGCATCTATTTTAATATCTCCTCAGGTGCTGCCATATAAAACCATTCTGCAGGGTGGACTTTACCCAGGCAGAGTCATTACTGTGCATGGCTGTGTCAACCATAATGCTGACAGGTGTGTGTGCGTTAGGGTTGGAAACCACCCCGTAACTTGAAACTAAAAAACCTGTTCTGTATTTGTCAGACCAGCTCAAGCAGCAGAGCAAGCGAAACCACATCCGCCTAAAATCATGGCGGAAACAAACTACAAATCCCAACAGTCTCGCTCCAGGTCACCTGAATTCTAGAACACCTGCAACCAATTAACCAGATGCTTAAATAGGATTCAGCAACAGAGGGACTTTGCGAAGCATACGCTCTCGTGAGTTTTCTGGACGTTACCAAGCCTTTATTCTAGTGATTGACTATTTGTGTATGACCTTGCTCCGTTAATGATTTCTGATTCCTTGCCTACTCTAGTTTGTGTGTTTTGCCGATCGACCGACCCTTGCCCGTTCTTTTGACTACAATTTGATTACCCGTGTATTGTGCACTACGTTTAATAAATACTGCCTTTTACCTGCACTTGTGTCCTCCATCACGTTAAACCTGACAGTATTGAACCATTGGGATTCTACTAGTTAATCCTAAATTTGTACTGTAATTTTAGTACTGTGATTTTAAAGAACACAAAATATAACATGACAAAAAAAACAACTACCCGCGTAGCTTTTCTACTTACACATGATAAAATCTAAAGGCTTACTGTTAACGTTTACTTTGCTTAAATTCAATCCTAATAATATTTAATCTAATTTAAATTCTGAATTTGCACTGTAATTTTAGTACTGTGATTATGAATTTGTTTAACTACAATGTTTCACTTGATTTATCTTTTACTAAGTGCAGCTCTAGACGAGCTGCGGCTCATTAATCCTTGAGAGAAAGAACTAAGGCCTGAGGCGCCAGTCTATAGTTATATAGCGCCACTCAGTGGTAAAAGCCAGTAAACTGTCACGAACTCAACGCTTTTCGCGCTGATCAAAGACCGCTTCCACCTCTTCCGTTCCAACTCCGTCATGCTCTTCACCATGCAGGCTTGTTTTCCCACGCTGTCATGTCACCTCCCACGCCCATGGACCGCCCTGTCTGCACACCGCTTTCTCATCCGGCACTGATTTCCCTCTGGTTAAAAGGAAGCGCTGCATGCTGTTTCTTCTCCAGATTATTGTGCGTTTCTTCACCTCAATATTCTCGTGTTTCGTTTCATGGTTTTCACGTTATCAATCTCGCTTTGTTTTCTCATTTTCCCGTTTTCTCGTTTCACAATTTGGATTCATTGCTTCGATCCGATTTCACAGCTTTTGAACTCTCGCTCTCTTTTCCTCGACTACGACTCTGCTTAACGTTTTAGCTCTACGAGGCCCGACCCGGAGATCAACTTTCCCCAGGACATCCCGCCCACCCTCTTTCCCAACACAGACTAATCAGGAGGAGCCCTTGCAGCTAGGCAGAACCCGAATCTCCGGTGAGGAGAGACGTCGCCGCCACCTGGAGAGCGCCTGCTTCTACTACAGGGGTTCAGATCACATGCTCAAGGACTTCCCGTTAAAAGAAGGACCCTCTAGTCAGAGCTCTAGAGAGTGCTCCTCCTGACAAACTCCCAGAACCTTACCCTCTGCTCTCTGTTACACTAATGATCGGCGGCCAAGCTCACCTGACCGGAATCTGATCAGCTCAGCTATGTTCAAGGCATTGCAGATCCCTTACACTTCACTGGACCTTCCACTGGCAGTCCAAGTCTTAGATGGAAGCCTGTTGCCGGCCATCACTCAAAGAACCCTTCCACTCACTCTAAGAACGTGCACTGCATCAACCCTACGTCTGCCCTAATGACCTTCTCCCAGGCACCTCTCTGTCTAAGGGCTGACTGTACTCTTTGTCTCGCCAAGAGAGAGAGAGGCCATGTACACCTACATCACAGAAACCCTTGCTGCAGGAATCATCCACCCATCCTCCTCCCCTGGCGTGGACAGGGTTTTTCTTCATGAAAAAAAAAAGACGGGTTCCTTCGTCCATTACAGAGGGCTCAACAAAATCACAGTAAGGATTTAATCAGCCTATCATCCCCAGTCCAACGGACAAACTGAGCAAATGAATCAAGCGCTAAAGATTTCCCTCCACTGCATGACTACTCTGGACTCGACCACCTGGAGCAGATTCCTCCCTCAGGTTGAATACACCCACAACTCCCTACCCTCCATCTTGACGGGACTGTCCCCATTTCAGTGTTGCTTAGGCTACCAACTTCCGCTGTTCCCAGCCCAAGAATTAGAGGTGGAGGTCTCTTCAGCCCAACGAGCCGCTGTAAACAGACGTGGCTACGATCAAGACGAATCCTGTTACAAGCCGTTGCCTTATACAAGAGACAGAAGGACCGCCATCGCTCCAAGACTCCCAGGTATTACATAGGGGACAGAGTCATGCTTGCCACCAGGGACATTCCCCTAAGAACACTTTCACGCAAGCTCTCTCCTCGTTTCCTCGGCTCCTTTACAGTAACCAAGATAATCAACCCGTGTGCTGTCCAACTCCTACTTCCCTCTTCCATGCGACGCATTCACCCCACCGTCCACGTGTTTCAGCTACGAAGCATCGTAAATTGCCCTTTGCTTTCCTGACTATGGCTCAGTCTCACATCTCAGCCCTACTACAACGCTACGTATCTCACTGCTTGGTTCCTACGCCTCCGCTCTCACTACTGCGGAATAACAGGAGATTTAAAGAGGGCTCACGGCCTGCATCTACACCTGCACCTGGGTCCATCTCCACAGCCCATGATCTACGCTTCTGACTCAAACGCACAAACTCAAATGCTGCCACAGTGAGGCACGGCAATAAAACTACAATACCACTTGAGTACCATCTGTACTAAATTCAAATGTTGTATAGCAATTCAATAGCATAAATGACAAAATCATTCTCATTCTCTTGATTTGTCATTATTTTAAAAAATTTGGGAATGGCATCAAAACATTGAATTTTTCTTTTGTCCCAATACAAAATTAACTTTTACACACCACTGAAAGAATTTAAATCATTGGAAAATTGCTTTGGAATAAGATAAATAGTACATTACTTCAAGGCATGCTGTTAATGGGAAATATTCTATTATAATATAATTCTAAGTATTATTAGAATATATAATAAAGGTGTTACATGGATAAACTTCGAATAGCATTTATTGTATTTCAGGTGAGCATTACATGTGACACTCATTCATGGTGAATGGCATATAAATGTTCACTTACAACCACTGTCACTTCCTGCTTCAGCAGATAGACATCCTCGAGGTTGATGGAAACATCAGTGTCAGCTCTGTCACAGTTTAAGGGCAGATGAAGGTCATAGGGAGGTTTACCCGCTGTACTCACACTAATCAGTTTATTTTTGTCACGGGGTGTCGACTATGCAGGCTTGGGGAACCCAAAAGTAGACACAACAGATAGGACTTAGCTTAACTGATTTTAATGAAAAAATGAGAAGGATAGAAAAGAGGGAGAGGCAAAAGCAGAGAAGCAATACTTGGGGTGCTGTCTGAGGTGGGCAGTGGCGTAGCTTGGCGGTGGCCGTAGAAGGGGTTAAGGGATGGGTGATGCAGAGTGAGTGCCGTGGCCAACCCGCAGAGTGAGCGCGGCTGTGCGGGGAGATCAGACCTGCAGCGCGCATGCAATGTTTAACGCACAGAAAGAGCGTGGTAGTGTGATGGATCAGTGCTGTGGCGCGTGTGCTGAATCCGGCGCGCAGATTGAGAGAGAGAGCAGCTGTGTCAGGAGATCGGGGTTGTGGATTGAGGCGCTGGTCTGAAATCATGTGATCAGCATTGCAGGAATCCTGGGGGGATAAGGCAGAGTCAAAGTCAGAAATGAAAACAAAGGGTCAAAACATGTAATCAGTCAACGTAGCAGACAACTCCAAATCGTAAGGCAAAGAGACGTAACAAGGGATCAAAAAATGGGTCAGCAACATGAAACACAACAAAGTATTCTAGGCGAGAAAAACACAGAGCTTGGGGCACGCAATAATTCGGGAATGAGTGGTTGCTTGGACAAGACTTATATAGAGCGAGGTGATGAAATGAAGATATGGAGCAGGTGTGCTTGAGCTGATGAATGAGGAGCCAAAACCAAAGCTGCGGGACGGAATGTGGAGAGGAGTCACGGGTGATCAAAGTTTGGCTCGAGGCGTGGGCGTGACCTGGCGTACCGTGACAATTTTAGAGTTTAACGTAGAAATTAATTATGTACATTATTGTTTTTTAGGGTATAATTACAAAAATGTTAAAGGGATTTCATAACTAAAGTAACTTAAGTTAAAAACTGGTTAAGATTGTAATGCTTTTCTGTACATCATGTTAAAAATTAAATCTACAGAAGATAATATATGAAGTTTTTATTTTAAAAGATGGCACTGTAACAGAGTGCAAAATGAAAACCACATTATTTGACAATTTTTTTGCAAACAGTTTAAATATCTTAATTTATTTTCTATGGTATACACTTTTTTGTAATAAAAAGCACAAACGATCTTGCCATATTGAGTGTGCATCAGTTAAATAAAAAATATTTATTTTTAGGTTAAAGATGATGAATGTTTTTAATTTGAATGTTTATATTTTGCTACAAAATCAAAACTTAAGCCAAGTTTGACCTTGTCAGGGTTAACCCCTAGAAGGCGCCTTGCACTTTTGTGTTTTTGCATTTTTATTAGTTTTGGGACTTCATTTCCCAGAATGAGCAAAGTGAGGTCACTCACCTGAACCGAGGTGACTGGTGATTAGTTTGGCTATAAGAAGCCTGGATTTTCAGTTGTTTCTTGGTCTTGCATCTGTTTGGTTAAAATGCTGTTATGCTCCTAGGCACCTCTCTGTCTAAGGGCTGACTGTACTCTTTGTCTCGCCAAGAGAGAGAGGCCATGTACACGTACATCACAGAAGCCCTTGCTGCAGGAATCATCCACCCATCCTCACCAGTTTAACCAAAACTGAAAACACCCACCCATGTTTTAAGTTTTGGTTAAACTGTTCTGTTGATACACTGGTCATGTCTTTTGTTCATAGTTTCAAGTTTAGTTTGTTCATGTTTTGTTACTTGTGTTTATGTTTTTATATTATTAAAAACAACTTCAAGTCTTAACCTCTGCGATTATGCCTCTCCTACAACCTCACCTTCACATACCTCATGTACATTGTTGATTAGCAGAAATGATCTCAGACATATCCTTTGACCAGGTGTCAGATGATATCTGGCCCAAAATAATAGGCCTGTCAAGCTCTGGTGAACTCCATGGCCAAGAGAATTCAAGCCGTGCTGGAAAATTATGATGGCCACACAAGATATTGACATTTCACATTTTCACTTAGGGGTGTACTCACTTTTGTTGCCAGGGATTCAGCTATTATTATTATTTTAAGGGGACAATAAATTTACACTGCTACACAAACTTTACACTGACTACTTTTCATTGTGTCAAAGAGTCATTTATGCAGTGTTGTCCTACGAAAAGATATAACTAGATATTTGCAGAGATGTGAGGGGTGTACTCACGTTTGTGACATACTGTATATAATTTTATCTATTTATTTATTTTTGGCTGAAGCTTTCTATTCAGAATAAACAAATGAAGGTTTAGAGTTTTGTTCAAAAGCCAACAGCTTCAGGATTTCAGGATTTGAACTCAACTCTTCAAACATGCTCAACCTTAAAATTAATGTCCCTGACCTCTAAGGGCTGAGACAGTATTGTCCAGGGCTAGCATACACTTTAATTAGCAAAGCAGGTAATTAATGAACAAGCAACAATATAATGTATGTTTAAATAAATGTATTTCTGCATTTAAAATATCAGAAAATACCAGGAGGTGTCACGTTTCTGGGTGTTGCGAGGCATAAAAGCAGGAGGATCCAGATATTAAAAGGAAAACGATGTTTATTAAACACAAAACAGGGAAACTCAACAAACAAATAGACTTTAAATGAAACTGAAACCAAAACACGAATTGAAGAAACAAAAGACACTATAAAACAGGCAGATCATGACTACGATAAATTAACAGTTGCAAGACAACACAGGAGAACTAAAACAAGCTATTTATAAAGAAACTAACGACCAACTCGGTTCAGGTGAGCGCCCCCTGGTCACCTGACCGAGTTGCCACATGGGAACTGAAGTTTAAACAAAGGAACTACAAACAAAAATCACAGGGCGCTTTGGCGCCCTCTAGGGGTTATCCCTGACATAACCCCCCCTCAAAGGGCGCAACTCCGGGGCGCCACAGGAGGTCCAGGGCATCCCCCCCAGGGTCCAATGTCCGCCCCTCTCACCCAGAGGCTGGCACCTATGGCCAGTTGTTCCGATGGCTTCATGCCCCCGTTGAAGCAGGGCGGCGGAGACGGAGGAGGCTCGCCGTCCTCTTTGACGCTGGGCGGCGAAGGCAGTGGGTGCTCGCCGTCCTCGGTGACGCAGGGCGGCAGAGGATGAGGAGGCTCGCTGTCCTCGGCGGCGCATGACAGCGGCGGCGGAGGAAGAGGATGGAGCTCGTGCTCCTCGGCGGCGCATGAAGGCGGCGGCGGAGGAAGAGGATGGAGCTCGTGCTCCTCGGCGGCGCATGAAGGCGGCGGCGGAGGAAGAGGATGGAGCTCGTGCTCCTCGGCGGCGCATGAAGGCGGCGGCGGAGGAAGGGGATGGAGCTCGTGCTCCTCGGCGGCGCATGAAGGCGGCGGCGGAGGAAGGGGATGGAGCTCGTGCTCCTCGGCGGCGCATGAAGGCGGCGGCGGAGGAAGGGGATGGAGCTCGTGCTCCTCGGCGGCGCATGAAGGCGGCGGCGGAGGAAGAGGATGGAGCTCGTGCTCCTCGGCGGCGCATGAAGGCGGCGGCGGAAGAGGATGGAGCTCGTGCTCCTCGGCGGCGCATGAAGGCGGCGGCGGAGGAAGAGGAAGCTCGCTGTCCTCGGCGGCGCATGAAGGCGGCGGCGGAGGAAGAGGAAGCTCGCTGTCCTCAGCGGCGCATGAAGGCGGCGGCGGAGGAAGAGGAAGCTCGCTGTCCTCAACGGCGCACGAAGGCGGCGGCGGAGGAAGAGGAAGCTCGTTGTCCTCAGCGGCGCACGAAGGCGGCGGCGGAGGAAGAGGAAGCTCGCTGTCCTCAGCGGCGCATGAAGGCGGCGGCGGGGGAAGAGGAAGCTCGTCGTCCTCAGCGGCGCTGTGCATCGACGGAAGCTCGCCGTCCTCGGCAGCACTGTGCAGCGACGGAAGCTCGCCATCCTTGGCAGCACTGTGCAGCGACGGAAGCTCGCCATCCTTGGCAGCACTGTGCAGCGACGGAAGCTCGCCGTCCTCGAAGGCACTGTGCAGCGACGGAAGCTCGCCGTCCTCGAAGGCACAGTGCAGCGACGGTAGCTCGCCGTCCTCGAAGGCACAGTGCAGCGACGGTAGCTCGCCGTCCTCGAAGGCACAGTGCATCGTCGGAAGCTCGCCCTCCTCTTCGCCGCATTGCAGCGGCAGCAGCTCGCTGTGCTCAGCGGCGCGGTGCAGCTGTGCTAGCAGCCCTTGGAGCCTGGCCACCTGCTCCCGCAGGTCACGAATGCGCTCTTCGTTTCTCAGAGCGCATCGCCGAAAGCTGCTCCAATAACTCTGGGAGGCTGCTCCCAGCTGCACGTCCCGCTCACACTCCGCTCTTTTGCCGTTACGCCGTTTGGTTCCCCGGCTACCTTCCACGCCGGCTCCCCAAACTCCAAACATCGTTGCCCCCCCCAAAAAGAATCTCCCCGGGGAAGGGCTCCTCTGCTATGCCTCTTTTTAGGTCTTGCAATCTGTCACGTTTCTGGGTGTTGCGAGGCATAAACGCAGGAGGATCCAGATATTAAAAGGAAAACGATGTTTATTAAACACAAAACAGGGAAACTCAACAAACAAATAGACTTTAAATGAAACTGAAACCAAAACACGAATTGAAGAAACAAAAGACACTATAAAACAGGCAGATCATGACTACGATAAATTAACAGTTGCAAGACAACACAGGAGAACTAAAACAAGCTATTTATAAAGAAACTAACGACCAACTCGGTTCAGGTGAGCGCCCCCTGGTCACCTGACCGAGTTGCCACATGGGAACTGAAGTTTAAACAAAGGAACTACAAACAAAAATCACAGGGCGCTTTGGCGCCCTCTAGGGGTTATCCCTGACAGGAGGAGATGTAAAACATGTTTCCATGGCCAAGCCTGCAATGACATTGTATTCAAATAAATACACTTCAATATGGAGTCAGTCCTGCTTTTTGCTGTATAATTTTTTAACAAAAGTCAGTCTAAGACAATACTGTCTCCAGTGTTGAATCAAACATGATTTTGTTTTTGTTTTAATCGCTCCGAGGTGAACACCCACAGACCCTTACTGTAATCCCTCTTCTCTCACCTTTCATTCACAATAGGTGTGAAGTTATAAAACCGGTTTCGCTGATGGGGGAATTGGCAGAATTGAAGGGTTTAAAACTAATTAACAAGACCGAGCAGACGTCTCTGCCTAAAATGTATTTCGCCAGCACAATGTACTAAAGCTCAGCACGTCTTCTGTCCTTGTTTTAATCTGTAATACTGTGAAATAATAATTGAAATGTATTTCGCGTATATATGCTTAAATATTCCTTAATATTTATGGACATGTGTATTATGTTTGATCTGCATTATTGCGAGACACCATGACTTTCTGGCATTTTTATCGATAAATCGCACAAGTTTATCAGCCTTTTGATCAAAATGCTGCCTTTGTACAGTGAAAGTACAAGCCGCGTTTTTCCCCACATAATTCAGTCATAAATTCACAATCACATTCCAGCTATTATTTCCACTCGTGGTCAAATAATGGATGAAATAATTATGTAATGCTGGACACAAACACCAAAAAACATGATGATTATTATAAAAAGCCTGAAGCACTTCGTGTTAATATAAGAATATTTACTTATATATTTGTTCATTCATGTCTTCTGATGGTGCTCAGTGTTGACACATTTTTACATTTTAACAAAGATATGTTTGCATATTCACGAATCAGGACATTCGCATAGTTAACACTCAGATAGCCTACTATTAGCAAATTAAATTCATTTTAAGTCCATTGAAATCGAGACATTGCCATGCCTTACATTGTTTTGTCCCTATTAAGACATTTCAAAAACTATATAAGAAACTTTTTATTATGAATTTTAAAGAACAATTTTGGACATCTCATTTCATTATTATGAAAATAATATGAAGCAAATAAAATACACACATTCATTATGAAAGATCTGTTGTAAAACAAAATAAAATTGCTTCAGCATTTGGAAACAATATTGTTTTAGGCTAACTAATTATACACAATTCTTCGTTGTACTTGGTCTGGCTTTTAGATAAAGTTCTTCCATGCGCCATCTGGCGTTTATTCAGTGAAGCACAACGCATGTATTTAAGTTCCCGAATGTTGCTGGAGGGATTTCGCGGCATGGCGCGCGCCGCTTCCACTCATCTTGGAAGGGTGAATAAGATGTTGGAGTGATTTTTTGGGAATTCATGCCCATTAATCCTGTAGAGCATTATGATGTCAGGCACGGAAGTTGGATGAGACCTGGCTTACAATCTCCATTCCAGCTCATCCCAAAGGTTCTCAAATGAGTTTAGGTCACATCCCTGAGATGGCAATAGGAAGAAACCTTGTTATGTTACTATAGAGAACTTCAAATGCATTACATTTGTGTCTGATAGTCAGATTATGATGGTACAGTATCATAAGATGCCTCCTCCTCTATCAGTTAGCCGAGGCTGGTGTGTGTACAGTAGCTGTATCTAAGAGGAATAGCTTCATTTAAAGCTACATACTTGCCCTGTTTAATCCAGGTTTCTGTTAGACAGAGTATATCCAACTCCTGATCCGTGATAATTTCATTAACTATAACTGCTTTAGATGCGAGAGATCTAATATTTAACAGTCCTAGCTTCAGATCAGAGGTGCCGGCTGAGCACTAGTTTAAACACCTCTGTAAAGTTACTAACCTCTGCCTGACGAAGGCGTATATCGTTAGCTCCAGCATATACCACTATCTTAGAGAACCTATGCTGTCCTAGAACCCTGAGATTACCTGCTATGTCCGGTGCTCTGGCTCCCGGGATACACCTGACCACTGCCGCTGGCGCCCCTAAAGACCGAGCTAATTTCACATGCCTCAGTATAGAGTCTCCTATAACCAGAGCTCTTTCAGGTTTCTCAGAGGGTGCATGACTGAGGACAGCAAACCTGTTGGACATGTGAAGCGAGGTATGCTCCGGTGGGTTAGACTTAGTGATAGCTTTGGCTGAGCGAGTATGCCGCCGAGTCGTCACCCACTCGTCCTGCTGTGAGGGCTCTACTGCCGGAGTCGGGGGCTGGTTATCTCCGCCTGCGGCACCCACACTTTCCGCTATGGGCATAACACTGCTCTCACACTCTCTAACCCTCTCTAAAGTCTGGATGCGCTCCTCTAATGCTAATATCAGAGTGCTAACAAACACATACCTATCACGAGTAATATTATCACTAACGATGGAAGAAGAATGTCTAAACATCCTGCACCTGACACTGAACAAGCAATATTGTCTTGTGTCTTGTGTATTGTCCATTATAGCATACCTGAGTCTGAGTTTAGTTGGTTGGCGTTGAATTCTGTTTGTTCTTCTTAGCAGTAATTAACAGTTTTCCATATAGTAAATTTTCTATTGTCTATTTACATAGATTGCTAACTAACTCATTAGAATTCTAAACAATATATAAGGAAAACTGCATCTGAAGCAAACTTCTTTCCAGATCAACATGGAAGTATGTTTTATATTGAAGTGTCCATAAGCAATTTTCAGTACATTTATTTGAATGACGTACATTATTATCGGCTTGTTAACTAATTACAGTGTTGAGTATCTGCTTGCTATCTCTGGGCTTGCTAGCTCTGCTACTGAATTTAAATTAAATCTTGTACATTAGATGTATCTTGTACAGCTTGTATATAAAGAATTCAGGAATATTTCTGGTAATCTATTTCATTTGTCTTCTCAGGTGCTGCCATATAAAACCATTCTGCAGGGTGGACTATACCCAGGTAGAGTCATCACAGTGAGCGGCTGTGTCAACCATAATGCTGACAGGTGTGTTTGTGTAAGCAATGCTTATCATTTGGTTATTCATTATTAATAACATTAAGGAACTGAGTAATACAATCAGGGCCAAACGTTTTGAGAATGACACAAATATTAACGTTCACAAAGTCTGCTGCTTCAGTGTTTTTAGATATTTTTATCAGATGTTACAATGGTATACTGGTATATATTTACAAGTACTTATAATAGATGTATTATAATTACTTCTATTGAGTCAATATTTGCAGTGTTAACCCTTCTTTTTCAAGACCTCTGCAATTCGCCCTAGCATGCTGTCAATCAACTTCTGGGTCACATCCACATTTGTTAGAATTAGGGGTTTTTGTTTGTCCACCTGTCTTTACCACAAGTTCTCAATGGGATTAAGGTCTGGGGAGTTTCCTTGCCATGGACCCAAAATATTTATCACATTGTTCTTAGTTATCACTTAGTAATCATGGTGCTTCATCATGCTGAAAAAGGCATTGTTCATCACCAAACTGTTCTTTGAAGGTTGGGAGAAGTTGGTCTCAGAGGATTATGTACCATTATTTGTTCATGGCTTTGTTGGTAGGCAAAATTGTGAGTGAGCCCACTCCCTTGTCTGAAAAGCAACCTCACACATACTTACTTACTGTTGTTTACTGTTGGCACGCTTTGACATATATATTTGTGTCATTCTTAAAACTTTTGGCCGTGACAGTAGTATGAGATAGACAGGTTGTAAGTACAAGAAGTGCTAGAAACAGAAAGTGAAAATGAAAGGAATATAATGCTAAATAATGCATAAATACTGACAAATCACCTTGATACCCTATTTACAAATATCAGTTAAATTAATCAATTTCTAATGAGTTATTATTTATAATTATTGTTCCATGATTGCTGCATTTATTCATTTCAAGCATTGCAGTATAAAATGGGTAAATCAATCCAACTGGTTGTTACATGCCTACATACTACCATACATAAAATTATAATACATAAGCACAATAACTGTCTATTTAACAATGTAAATTGTAAAAATGTAAAAAGTGATCATGGATGTCCATAGGTAGTGACTTTAAACAATGTGAAACGTAAACACATAAATTATGGTCCTTATACTGTAGCTGAAATCACAAAGCTATTAAAAGTAACATTACAATTACGTTATGTTTGTTGTTGCATTTTATATTCATTTGATGCATTTTTTTTGTCATTTCCCATTCTCCTGATAACCAAATCTCCTTTATCAAACCACAGCTATGAATTAATTTTACCCAATTCAAATCCAAAGAGTAGAAATACATATGATCGTCACCTCACCAACTTATTTTCACCAGATTCAGATAATAGGATGATGTTTTAGATAATCATACAAATGCTTTTGACAGGAAAATACCTCAATACAAAGCAGTGACAGTTTGGCAGAAGTTTTTCCTCTTAATTCTCAGGTTCTGCATCAACCTCTCTTGTAACTCTGGCATTGCGTTCCACGTCAACCCGCGCTTCAACGACAACGTAGTGGTGCGCAACAGCCTGATGAATGGGTGCTGGGGTCATGAGGAGAAAAGTGGAGGCCTTCCTTTCTACAGAGGCCAGCAGTTTATGGTAATTACACCCTCTCTGCAGTTTTTAAACGAATAAAGATGTAGAAATAGATGAGTTCAGTCTGATTTTATTGAGCTTTGTCATATAACTATGACAGGCAGAAGAGTTCAGTACAATGAAATATAGTTTTTACAGAAAGCTCCTACAGAAATTCTTATCCAGTGCCCATGCAGCTGTTGATCTTGAACTACTATGTTTAAGGCTCACTTAAATGACTAATAAAAATGTAAATGTCACTATCACAATAATGAAACAGGTAAATATGCTGCAAATGTCCTGGAGCTAGACACCGCAGCACACCCTGATAAGCCTTATGGGCCCACTCCTTTAGGAGCCAGAGCCACCCAGGTGGCACAAAAGGAACATACTGTACACAATATTGGAATTAATAGTTTGCATTTTAATATTATGCCTGACTAATAATGTGTTGTTGTAGACATTTGTGCCTGCAGAAAATAATTTTCCAAAAAAAGTAAATGTCCAGAAATGGTGTTCAGCTCATTTTGTTTTAAAACTTTTCAAATAATTAAGCCTATAATTTTGAATAAAGTATTTCATTGCTTAAAATTTCAGAGGATTCTTATCATCTTGATATATATATATATATATATGAATTGACAATGCGATTAACACATTTAATTTAACTTTTGTCCCAATAGTTTTGGCCACAGCTGTACCTGAATAAAAATGGCATTAAATAAAAATGCTAATTGTTGGAAAAATGCTTTGGCATAAGATGAATAAAACACTTCAGGACATGCAGTTATTTGAAAATATTCCAATTCAAAGTGTGGTAGCTGAATCCATTAAACCACCCTGACACTGATTACTTTCCTTTAACAGTCTGCCCCCTAGTGTTTGGCTGCCCCCTAGTGTTTGGGGCCACACTTAAGAGATTTAAAAAAAAAATCTATTAATTGTATAAAACCGTACCATTTTGCATGTATGTTACATGGATGGCCGAGTAACATTTATTGTATTTCAGGTGAGCATCACATGTGACACTCAGTGCTACAGGATCTTGGTGAACGGCATACAAATGTTCACCTACAACCACCGTCACTTCCTGCTTCAGCAGATAGACGTCCTGGAGGTTGATGGAAACATCAGTGTCAGCTCTGTCACAATTTAAGAGCAGATGGAGGTCATGGGGAGATTTTAATGGGAGAGACCACTGCACTCTCTCACTAATCAGTTTATTTTAGAATGTTAAGTAGAAATGAATTATTATGTGTATTATTGTTTTGTAGTTACAAAATGTTAAAGGGAATTCATAACTAAAGCAACTTAAGTTAAAATGGGTTAAGATTGTATTGCTTTTTTGTATATCATGTTAAAAATTTAATCTAAAGAAGATTTAATCTAAAGCTGGATATTATTACACTACTTTTTTTGCAAATCATTGAAATATTTTGTGACAGTTTTTGTTGTTAATATTAATTTATTTTATATGTTATACACAATTCTTAGAGCTTGTTTGTTATAAAAAGCATAATGGAGGTAGCAAGACCTAGATAAAAGCAAATATTTATGTGTGCATCAATTAAACCAAATATATTTATTCTAAGTTAAAGATGACGATTAAAAAATATATATATATTTATATTTTACTACAAAAAAGACTAAATAATCAATAAATAATCTCAAGTTTTCTCATTAGTCTGTCATTGTTGACCTTCTCAAATGTCAGAAGTATTGAAGATGGCAGACACTCAACTTTACGGTGGTGGTGTAGGCAAGGCATAAATGCAGAGGTGAAGATGTTGGAGATGTTTTTTTAATAAAGAAAGAAATCAAACATAAACAAACAGACTTTACATGAAAACAAACAAAACAAAAGTCTATACCAACTAATCAAAGAACTATGAACTGAACTAAACAGACATGAAACGAACTAACAGACTAACCAGCATGACACAAGTATAATCCAACAGATGCGAGACAAAGTTATCTGAAAATCCTGGCTTCTTATAGCCACACTAATTACCCATCACCTCGGTACAGGTGAGAGACCTTATCACCTGACCAAGGTGCATTCTGGGAAATGAAGTTTAAAACGAAAACTACAAAAAAACAACAACACAAAAGTCTCTGAGTGCAAGGCGTCGTCTAGGGGTTAACCCTGACATAACCCCCCCCTCAAAAAGGCTCCACCGGAGGTCCAGGGCATCCCCCCCAAGGTCCCATGTCTGGCCACCATACACTGTGGCTGTAGATGGTGTCATTTGGTCTGGGTGGCAGGGCTCACAGGATAGGTGAGATTTCTCCCCTTTTCTGAGGCGGGACTGAAACAAGATCCCGAATCCAGGCGGCGGAGCTGGCTTGCCATCGTCGAAGCAGGGCAGCTAGGCTAGCATGATGTCCTCAAAGCAGGGCGGCAGGGGGAGCTCGTCGTTGCCGAAGCAGGGCGGAGGGGCGAGCAGTGGTTCAAGCAGTGCCAAGCTCTTTGGGTTAACTGGACATGGACCGAGGCTATCTGGCAGGTCTGGGCCTCCACCGAGGCTAGCTGGCAGGTCTGGGCGAGCAGTCCCTGGAGAAATTCCACCTGCTCCCGCAGGTCTTGTATGCGTTTACTATTTTGTTCAGCACAAAACCTGTAGATATCATTTGTTTGCTTGAGGAATACTACCTGCTGCTGATACTCCTCGCACTCCGCCCTCCAATGACGCTCAGTCTGGGGTTCCTCTTCACAAAATAAAAACTACAAAAATAACACAAGTTTCTGGGCGCCCTCTAGGGGTTAACCATTACACTTGCATTATACATTAAGCTCATTTACTTAAATAAATCAAATTAAGGACATTTTAAGATTATTTAATTAAATGCTCTGAAATGTTAAAAAGTCAAAAAACTTTTAGAAATAATTTACACTTGTATGATTAAATTGTGTGATCACGAATACACGTCCTACCTTCCTTAAACACTCCCAGGAAATGGACCTTATCCAGTACTAAGATCCACATGGTCCAACCAAGGTGGGGGTTTATCAAAAACTAATTTTTCAGTTAAAAAAATTGATTAACAAAAATTTTTACACGAATAAACCTTTCCTTGTTCTTAAGACACTATTAGGAAAATGGAGTCTTACGTCCATGTATCTATATACCAAGGATGTCTGCCTCACACATTTATCACAACAAATACTGCTATTCCAATATGGTGTGACCGCAATATGCCCTTCCTCGTTCTTGAGAACACTCTCAGGGAAATGGATCTTGGTACCACAAACTAAGTCCCTGTCTACTAAACAAGGGGAATGTTAACATGTTCATCACTGCAAATCTTCGCTAAATATGCTCATCAAAAGTGTATAATGCACGCTGTTCCTTCTTCCTAAGAACACTTGGAAATGTATCTGTAAAATCCATGAACACTTGGAAATGTATCTGTAAAATCCATGTACCTCTATACAAGGATGTCTTATACACTAAATGTCTGCCACAAATGCCTCCCCAAATCACAGAAATGCCTCCTTAAAGTACAAGTTAAATCAAATACTGTATAACTGCATACACCATCTGTATCAAATGGCAACTTAAATTACTGAAGGGAATTTAAAACTCAAAGCTCCTTTAAATTTGAAGCATTGTTTTTATGTTTTTAGCTTGTTGCTAAGTAAAGAGCTTTGTTTTGATTGTAATAAAAAAAAAGAAAAGAAAGTTTTAAAAAATCAGACAAGAGTTATTTAAAACACAATGTTAGACAGGAACAAATACATTTTAAAGATGAACAAAGCTTCTTCAAAACACTTAAGTGAATACCACATACTGTAACTAATAAATAGGGTGCGTTTCTGCCATCTCATTCTCCCCGAAAATCTTTTTGAAACGGGTCACTAAAATGAACTAAAATGATCACACACATATCCATATATCTATATATCTTAAAGTGTCTACTTTTAAATGTAGCAAGCTTAAACAAAAATAAATGTTCTCAGTTTATGTAATCCATATGAATCTAAGGAGAGAGACAGTCTTTCTGCCACACTTCACTCACTGACAATGACCTGAGACAGGACACGCCTACACACTGTTCAAAGGGAAACAGTCAGGGTAATCTACATACAAGACCACGCCCCCAAACACACACACACACACACACACACACACAGTAGATCCGATAATTTTCCTCCACGTGTGGAAGATGTTAGGCGCTGTACAGGTTTCTGGAGCTCTACAGAATGTTCTGGACAGTGGGAGGAGATTAGATTTACCTCAGAACAACACTGAGACTCCAACAGAGAACAAAGGAGGAGAATACAGCAAGCTGTTACCATGGGTAAGTTTTTAAATCTAATATAATCCTTATTCTGATAATATAAAACTAATATTAATTTATTTTTCCTCATTTTCTCACAAGCTTTTGCCAGTTTATGTGAAATATTGTCATTTAATGTCACTTACATGGTTTGGTTAGCATGTAGATAACACTGCTAAATCATGCTAACATACTGCCTTATGTAGCTTAGCACAAACAGGTTAGCTCACAGGTGGCTAAGCTAATACCTTACAATATGTACAGTCGTGGCCAAAAGTTTTGAGAATTACATAAATATTGGAAATTGGAAAAGTTGCTGCTTATGTTTTTATAACAGCAATTTGCATATACTCCAAAATGTTATGAAGAGTGATAAGATGAATTGTATAGTCCTTCTTTGCCATGAAAATGAACTTAATCCCGAAAAAAACTTTCCACTGCATTTCATTGCTGTCATTAAAGGACCTGTTGAGATCATTTCAGTAATCGTCTTGTTAACTCAGGTGAGAATGTTGACGAGCACAAGGCTGGAGATCATTATGTCAGGCTGATTGGGTTAGAATGGCAGACTTGACATGTTAAAAGGAAGGTGATGCTTGAAATCATTGTTCTTTCATTGTTAACCATGGTGACCTGCAAAGAAACGCGTGCAGCCATCATTGCATTGCATAAAAATGGCTTCACAGGCAAGGATATTGTGGCTACTAAGATTGCACCTAAATCAACAGTTTATAGGATCATCAAGAACTTCAAGGAAAGAGGTTCATTTCTTGTTAAGAAGGCTTCAGGGCGTCCAAGAAA
This sequence comes from Clarias fuscus, assembly GCA_030347435.1. Classification (NCBI taxonomy): domain Eukaryota; kingdom Metazoa; phylum Chordata; class Actinopteri; order Siluriformes; family Clariidae; genus Clarias; species Clarias fuscus. Next base: position 5,104,482 of record CM059223.1, on the reverse strand, counting down.
GTCCAGCAAGCGCCAGGATCGTCTCCTAAAGAGGATTCAGCTGCGGGATCGGAGTGCCACCAGTGCAGAGCTTGCTCAGGAATGGCAGCAGGCAGGTGTGAGCGCATCTGCACGCACAGTGAGGCGAAGACTTTTGGAAGATGGCCTGGTGTCAAGAAGGACAGCAAAGAAGCCACTTCCTCCAAAAAAAACATCAGGGACAGATTGATCTTCTGCTAAAAGTATGACGAATGGACTGCTGAGGACTGGGGCAAAGTCATATTCTCAGATGAAGCCTCTTTCCGATTGTTTGGGGCATCTGGAAAAAGGGTTGTCCGGAGAAGAAAAGGTGAGCGCTACCATCAGTCCTGTGTCATGCCAACAGTAAAGCATCCTGAGACCATTCATGTATGGGGTTGCTTCTCATCCAAGGGAGTGGGCTCACTCACAATGTTGCCCAAAAACACAGCCATGAATAAAGAATGGTTATATAGAAAACGTTGAAATTTTGGGTCCATGGCCTGGAAACTTCCCAGATCTTAATCCCATTGAGAACTTGTGGTCAATCCTCAAGAGGCGGGTGGACAAACAAAAACCCACTAATTCTGACAAACTCCAAGAAGTGATTATGAAAGAATGGGTTGCTATCAGTCAGGATTTGGCCCAGAAGTTGATTAAGAGCAGCCCAGTCGAATTGCAGAGGTCCTGAAAAAGAAGGACCAACACTGCAAATACTGACTCTTTGCATAAATGTCATGTAATTGTCGATAAAAGCCTTTGAAACGTATGAAGTGCTTGTAATTATATTTCAGTACATCACAGAAACAACTGAAACAAAGATCTAAAAGCAGTTTAGCAGTTTGTGTCATTCTCAAAACTTTTGGCCACGACTGTACACTCCGATAATGAAAACAGTGGTGAATTCCCGCAGTAAATAAAAAGGTCTACATCTAACAGTCACAATCTCCACCAGCATCTGCCCATGGCATTCCAAATTCACATCGCTAGCTTAACAGCTAGCGCCGAACTTTCCAATACTTTTTAACTGAACAAACTCATTGTCAATCACTAAAAAAAAGTAAACAAGATTTATTTATCCTCTCTTTCTTACTCACTGCCGAATTCCGCAAAACCAAGCTTGTCAGCAACACAAACTCCGAACAAAACGTGGGAGAGAGGGAGAGAGAAAAGGATCCACCTGGTTGCCGTGCAAAACATAGCAACGCGCCAGGATGACAAAGCTCCGGGACCCCCAAAGAAAATGGCCTCCGATTGGCCAGCACTCCACAACGCCCAATGCGATTGGCAATGTCAGAAAACCCTAACAGTTATTTTTTGTTTAACTAGTTATATTTACATGTTAGTATAAATGGCTACTACAGTTTTTTACTAGATCTAGATGAAAACATATAGTCACTTTTGCAGGGGTTGACTCACTTTGTAATTTTTACTTCCTGACTTTTAAAAACATTGTGATTATAGAATGTTTGTGCGGGATTATAATGAATAGACTCTCCTTTGAACCATTATATGTTTACTATTTTTAGTTAATATTGTTTAACATCATAAGATCTGGAATCCACTATGATGTCCATGTTATTTTAATTAAAATTTCTATAATTATATACACAGTTTACAGTGCACCATGTAACCTCTTGTCTTTTAATATCATTAATCGTATTTATTACAGGCTGAAGGTCAGTGTTCTTTACATTGTTTTCCACTGCACAATTACTGAACAAGATTACGAAGGTCATACTACGTAAATCATTCATTATTATTTGAACTGCATGTTGAAGTTCACACTTAATGGCAAAACATTTACAACTTTATAAAACCAAACACTAATAGAGGATTTGGGCCTAAGGGTAAGCCTGAAACAGGGGTTGGGTTTGTAGATAAAACTGGGAGAGGATTTGAGGTTGGGGTTATGGCTGAGATATAGTTTGAGTTTGGTTGGAAAACTGGTGCAAAATTCGGTTTGAGGTGAGGCTGGAGCAAAATGTAGGCATAAGGACAAAATTGGGAAGGAAAGCCAGGAATTGGATTTGAGGATAAGACTGTGATAGGTTTGAGGGTTAAGGCTGGGCAAGATTTAGGCTTAAAGGGAAATTATTGAGAGAGGAATAGGGCTGGAGGGTCAGACAGGAACAGGAAATTGTGCTTGAGGGTAAGACTATGGAAACTATTTGAAAACTAAGCAAGAGTGCAAGATTGTTATGGACACAGGGACAAAGGCTGGGATCTGAGAACTTGTTCTGTAGTTTTGAAAAAATGATACTTACACTGGATGCTGGGTAAATAAGCTTAATTTCAGCTCCCTGCTCAAGATAAAACTAAATTTAGCACACCTTGCACAAGCACTTGTTGCATTATCTATTCGTGCTGCATCTCTTCTGCAAGTTGGTAACAAGTTATCCTTTGATTTTCAAGAATCAGGTGTTTCACAAATGTCTCCTGTAGCTCATAACCGTACTGTGCTTGAAGTAAATCAGTTTTACATCATCATTCACCAGAAATATCATCATCAAGTCCCAGTTTGACTTATTTTTCAATATTTCTACATATTGCATTTCTCAAAACCAAAGTCATATTAAAAATCATAATGTGAAATGCCAGATGTTCTAACAAAATAATGGGCAAAAAAAATAAATAAAGACTATATGCATAAATCCGATGCAACTGACTTGATAGAACAAGGTCAAATTAATTTAAGCACAAATGAACCTTAGAATCAATAAAAACAATTGGAACGGATTTGGAGATTTAATTTTTGTTGAACAGTAGACAAGAATTTGCTGAGCATACTGCGAGGTTGTGTCTAATGCAAACATGTAACATGACACTCACCTGGTTCCTGATTAGCCTTTTGTGGTAAACAGAAACTTACGGTCGACCAGTTCACTCAGGCACACAACTGTATTTTGCATTCACTCTGTGCCATTCACAGCACTGGATCACAATGTTCTCTCAGCGTCCGTATCTGAACCCGGTAAGCACTTTAACCTGCATGTCTAATTTTGTGTGTTGTCTAATTTTAGTAATTTTATTAGTTTCATTGAATCAACAGTAATAACTCACCACTCTGAATTGTTCAGAAACCCAGTACACAGGGTTTAGCAAAGATTTTTGGACAGTCAATGGATGGCTTATTTTTTCTATTTAAGAAAAGAATAAATAAATGCAAATCACTTCAGAGCAATCTTGTCAATGAACGTAAACCTTTGTAACTCTTGACATTTTTTCCTTTCCACATGTGATAAAAAAGAATCTAGATTAGATTTCTATCTCAATAGTACTTATGTACAATTTTCATTACATGATAAATATTTAAAATTTTAATATTTAGACATACCCAAATTATGTACATAAATAATTTATGCTTGAAAGGTAAATATTCTTTATGTACATATTATAATTATAAATATAAATAATTTATGCTTCAAAAAGTAAATATTCTACCGTTACATGGTTGCATATCGGAACAGGTTTGGGCTATCCAGTGAAGGAAAATTGTAATTCCACAGGATTCAACAACATTTTAGATAATTCTATGCTCCCAAATTTATGGAAGCAGTTTGGGGAGAAACCATCTGCGGGTGTGATGGTCAGGCAGTTTCATAGTGTAACTGGCACCCCTATTGATTTGTGTGCAAATATTTCATAGGAATACTCAAGCACTGATATTATTAAAATCATGTAATGACTTAATTAACATTAAGGTTAAATAATGTTAAATAAAGGTCATTATTGATGAGGATATCACATGCCAAAAAACTACTTTAATCTTCATATACCAACTGTAAGAATAAGTCCTGCTTAAAATGGTATTTTATCAATAATCAAATCAAACCAAATCAGCTCTTTAAAATAAGGTAAGCTATTTCACAATCTTGTGGTGGCCACAGCAAAAGCCCATTTAGCGGTATGAGTTAAAAGTCAAGCAGCAGCATGATAAACCAGCTTTAACCAGTGTAACAATGACTGGGAAAGACCAACTTAGAAATAATGAAACGTCTTAAGTTTCATGTAAAGCCTTTCAAGGCCCGAGAAGGACAGGAAAGGCTTTGCCTTAGCCAACAAGCTGAGTTGAAAAGGGATCTTTACAACCAGATTCACATGTAAAGTAAAAACGAAAAGGGTCCTAGAATAGACCCCTGAGGCACACCAAAAGTAATCTGTGCAGAAGGGGAGTACCCATTAAAGTTGACTAACTAAACTTAACTGACTAAAGAAGGACCAGATTTTGTGCATTTAAAGTAAGTAAAATATAATCATGATTTTAGAGAAATTACTGTAATTAAAGATGCATGTTTTTTTCTAAAATCTTTGAAAATAATTTACAAATCTTTAAAATAGTCTTGTAATTAGATACCAATGGTTCTAGATTTTTTTTTAAGATAGGTCCAACCACAGGAGTAGTAATACACATATTTAAAATAGCTAGAAGACTAGGACCAATTACCTTTATAACCTGCTTCCAAAAAAGAAATGCAGAAATGTAATCAGCAGGATGCAAAGATATTGTAACTTCACAAAAATATCCACTAAGCATAACAAGCCATCAGGGGCAGTACCCTGGATAGTGGTCCTTACTGCTACAATCTTCTCTCTAAGACCTGTAAAAATCTTTTACAATGATGTATCTGTAAGCTTTAATTGTTTTCTGGTACTCTGATAGACTGAATGACTGAATTTGTTCCCAATTAGAAACTCCCATTTAGGGGTTCTATACAAGGTGGCCTGTTTGAAGGGAAGACAATCACTATAACAGGACGAGTCCTAGCAGGAGCAGAAAGGTACAGAAAGTACTTCAAATCTTATTATGTGGTAAAAAAATATTTTTTTTTTTAAACATACTTATGGTATGACCTGAACAGTCACTAGATGAAATCATTTCGCATGGCCCATTTTGCTAAGTAAAAGGATTCAGTATGATTCAGGATTCAGTATCAAACATGGATGCATGTTTAATCATTTTATTAATAATTGACTAGTGTCGTTGGTTAGCTCCAAAACATTAAATTGCATAAATATAAGATTTCTAAACGGTTAGAAGGATGTTAACGTAAAAGATTTAGAGTAATAAATATATTTTGACAGTATATAAAGTACCCTTTATGTTTTAAAATTGATTGGCCACCAATAAACAAATGTTTGAAAAATGCTGCAAAAAAGATGTATTTTGTTTGATCTTTGTGACTTGAAAAGAGGCGGGTGGAGAAATAGCTCATATAACATATCATATACATGTATATACTCTGGCACAGGCAAAAAAAAAATCTGCTTAAGCAGAGGTGTATTCAAAAATAATACAATTAAACAGTTGTATACTAAAAAAAATCAAATGAAAGCAACAGTATTAAACTAAATTGTTTATTATTATTTTAGTCGATATGAAGTGTGCAGAATGAAAATGTGACATCATGTTTATTAAATATATTTCAATTGCATATATATAAGCGCATATAAGCCTATGTGTTACATCATGCTCGGCCAAATACAACAGTGAAAACACCATTAAAATTCGTTCAGTAGGATTTACATGATGTCTGCACAAACATACAGACAAACAGACAGACAAAAATTCTAAAGCCCATCTTGATGTGTTGTATTACTCATCTTATGTCTCCTAAAAAATTTTTTTTCCACAAATATCTTCAATGTACAGACATGCCAACATTACAGTTTTATTATATGTATAGATTTAGTTTACATTTAGTTTAACAATCCTTAAAAATGCATGGGTGGACTCAGGCAAATGTTTGTGCCATTTTAGAAGGAAATGTGCTGATAAGCTTTTCAGAGTATTTTGGAGAAGCTGCCACAATGCTACTAGAAACTCTGGCCGTCTTACCTGTTTCTGTTTTTTCAGATAAAACTGGAAAGATTTTTGTGTAAAAAGTGGTGTATTATGTAATAGGATGTTTTGCTTCCTATCACCTCAAAACCTAAGCTTATTAGGCCTTAATATTTTGGACAGGTTTTGTGTGAATTTGCAATGTGGCACTAATGCATCCAGTGATATCGCCCTCCACTTCAACCCGCGCTACACTGGTCACTCAGGTCATGTGGTGTGTAACACGCTGCAGAATTCTTGCTGGGGTTCGGAGCAGCATAGTAAACTCACCCAACTTCCCAGAGGCTCCGACTTCACCCTGACCTTCCTGGTCAATCGAGACTCCTATTCGGTTTGGAAGCACTCTCTTTTCTCTTTGATAGTTATTGTACACTACTGTAATTATTCCTATTTACTTTATTTACTTCTTAGTTAATATTTCTCCTGCCTTTATTCCATGCACTGTGTTGATATAGAGAGACAATTTTTCTGACACAATCAATAAAGGATCATTCAATTTGTTCAGTCTAACTTGCACCCCTGTTCTAGGTGATTGTGAATGGAGCCCATTTCCTGGATTTCTTGCATCGTTTGCCTGTCTCCCGTGTGAATGTGATCTCTGTGGACGGAGGTGTAGAGATCACGTCCATCTCTTTCCAAAATCCAGCTGTGAGTATCAACTGACGCAGGATTTTATATTCATTATATATTAGAAATTGCATTTTGTATTCAGAATTCACTGTAAATATTGCATTGTGTATTTATAGACCGTGCACGTGGTAAAACCCCGCTTTACACACGTGGTATGTTTATGGAATTATCACAGACATTAATGTTGAAGTATGTGAATATTTGAATAACATGGCCTAAATGAGAACAAATTACACAGTTTATTTCCTGCCTCATTACTTCTTTAGGTAAAGGCTACCAAGACTTTCTCTTCTGTATCGGCTGTAAGTAGAACGTACCACTTGGTTTACCCATCTGTTCATTTCCTTACATACTGTAATTCATATCAGTCTGAGCACATCCTGTTTTCTCTCTTCACAGACACCTCCTCCATACAGTCCTCCACTAGCTTATGTAAGAACCACATAATCCTATAATTTACTACAAATGTCAAATGTCTTTGACTCTTTTTTGTTTTTTAAATTTTTCAAACTGGGCTTTTTTTAAGCCAATTTCTTTAGCTTTACAAACTTACATTGTGAAGCGCACTATATATATATATAATTTTGTTTATTATTATTCATTTGTTTTTGGTTTATGCTTTCAATCCAGAATAAGCAGATAAAGGTTTATTATTTTGTTCGAAAGCCAACAGCTTCTGATTTTAGGATTTGAACCCAACTCTTCAAACTTGCTCAATCTTAAAATGAATGCCCCTGACTTCTAAGCACTGAGCCAGTATTGTCCAGGGGCCAGGCCGCACTTTAATTAGCAAAGCAGGTCATTAATGAGCGAGCAACAATATAATGTATGTTAAAATAAATGTCTTTCTGCTTTCCAAATATCAAAAATCACCAGGAGGAGATGTAAAACATATTTCCATGGTCCACTATATGGACAATATAAGTATTTGGCCAAGCCTGCAATGTCATTGTATTCAAATACAGACACTTCAATATGGAGTTGGTCCCCCTTTTGCTGCTATAACAGCTTCCACTCTTCTTGGAAGGGTGTCCATGAGATTTCGGATTGATTCTTTTGGAATTCGTGCCCATTCATTCTGTAGAGCATTATGATGTCAGGCACAGATGTTGAATGAGAAGGCCTGGCTTGCAATCTCCGTTCCAGCTCATCCCAGAGGTGCTCGATGGGGTTGGGGGCAGGGCATTGCGTTCTTCCACACCAAATACATTTCTTTGAATGATGTACATTATATCAGCTTGCTAGCTAATTACAATATTGAGTATCTGCTTTGCTACCTCTGGGCCTGCTATCTGTGCTATTGAATTTAAATTAAATCTTGTACATTAGATGTATCTTGTACAGCTTATATATAATTTATAAAGAATTCAGGAATATTTCTGGTAATCTACTGTGTTTCAATTGTCTTCTCAGGTGCTGCCATATAAAACCATTCTGCAGGGCGGACTTTACCCAGGCAGAGTCATCACTGTGAACGGCTGTGTCAACCATAATGCTGACAGGTGTGTTTGTGTAAGCAATGCTTATCATTTGGTTATTCATTATTAATCATGTGTGTTTTAAGGAGCCACACATTAAGGAACTGAGTAAGACAATCAGGGCCAAAAGTTTTGAGAATGACACAAATATTAATGTTCACAAAGTCTGCTGCTTCAGTGTTTTTAGATATTTCTGTCAGATGTTACTATGGTATACTGAAGTATACTGTAATTACAAGCTTTTCATAAGTATCAAATACTTTTATTGACAATTGCATTAAGTTTCTGCAAAGAGTCAATATTTGCAGTGTTAACCGTTCTTTTTGTAATTCGCCCTAGCATGCTGTCTATCAACTCGACAGCTGAGCTAGATCCTGACTGATGGCAGCTCATTATTGCATAATCAGTGCTTGGAGTTTGTTAGAATTTGTGGATTTTTGTTGGTCCACCTGCCTCTTGAGGATTTACCACAAGTTCTCAATGGGATTAAGATCTGGAGAGTTTCCTTTTATCATGGACCCAAAATTTTGATGTTTTGTTCCTTGAGCCATGTAGTTATCACATTGTTCTTAGTTATCACTAAGTAATCATGGTGCTTTATCATAATGAAAAAGATACTCTCAAAACATTTGGCCATGACTGTAGTATGAGATAGACAAGTTATAAGTACAAGAAAGTGAAAATGAAAGCAATATAATGCTAAATGATACATAGATACTGAGAAATCACCCTGATAGCCTATTTACAAATATCAGTTTAATTAATAAATTTCTAATGAATTATTATTTATAAATATTGTTCCATGAGTGCTGCATTTATTAATTTCAAGCATAGTATACCATACATAAAATTACAATACATGAGCACAATAACTGCCTATTTAAAAATGTAAATAAATATGGGTGTCCATAAGTAGTAACTTTAAACAATGTGAAACGTAAGCACATAAATCACAAAGTAACGTTACAATTACATTATGTGATAATGGATTTGTGATTTGTTGTTGCATTTTATATTCATTTCATACATTCTTAGTCATTTACCATTCTCTTGCTGACTAAACCTCCTTTATCAAACCACAGCTATGAATTAATTTTACCCAATTCAAATCCAAAGAGTAGAAATACATATGACCGTCACCTCACCAACTTATTTTCACCAGATTCAGATAATAGGATGATGTTTTAGATAATCATACAAATGCTTTTGACAGGAAAATACCTCAATACAAAGCAGTGACAGTTTGGCAGAAGTTTTTCCCCTTAATTCTCAGGTTCTGCATCAACCTGTCTTGTAACTCTGGCATTGCGTTCCACTTCAACCCGCGCTTCAACGAGAACGTAGTGGTGCGCAACAGCCTGATGAATGGGTGCTGGGGTCATGAGGAGAAAAGTGGAGGCCTTCCTTTCTACAGAGGCCAGCAGTTTATGGTAATTACACCCTCTCTGCAGTTGTTCAACTAAGAAAGATGTAGAAATAGATGAGTTCAGTCTGATTTTATTGAGATTTGTCATATAACTATGACAGGCAGAATACCTCAATTCAATGAAATATTGTTTTTACACAAAGCTCCTACAGAAATTCTTATCCAGTGCCCATGCAACTGTTGATCTTGAACTACTGTATTTAAAGCTCACTTAAATGATCCCAAAAAATTTTTTGCCACAATAATGTACATATTTTGGTTCAATTTATGCCATAAGAAGTAACTATACATCAATGTTTGGTGAAAATATTTAGCTTTTTTTTTTTTCATTTCCAAGAGAGACTGACACTTTTCAATTAAAAAATTACCAAAATCTGTTACTTATCAAGGGGTGCCTCAACTTTGGCATAAGCCTGTAAATGTCCAGTGCCCCGCAATGGATTGGCACCCTGTCCAAGGTCTAAGACTTAGGTTTTGTGCCCTAAGTCACCTGGGATAAGTCACCAGGCCCCCCGTGACCCTGAATACAGAATTAAGCGGTATAGATGATGAGTGAGTGAGTGAAGTAAATGTCCAAAAATGGTGTTTATCTCATTTTGCTTTCAAACTTTTCAAATAATTAAGCTTATCATTTTGAATAAAGTATTTCACTGTTTAAAATTACACGATATTCTTATCAGCTTGATTGTAATAATTTTTAATTGACAATGCGATTAACACATTGAATTGAACTTTTGTCCCAATAGTTTTGGCCACAGGTGTGCCTGAATAAAAAGGGTATTAAATAAAAATGCTAATTGTTGGAAATTGCTTTGACAAGATGAATAAAACACTTCAGGACATAATATTTATCGGAAAATAGCTGAATTCATTGCATCACCCTGACCCTGATTACTTTCCTTTAACAGTCTGCCCCCTAGTGTTTGGGGCCACACTTAAGAGATTTTTTTGAATGATTCACTGTATAAAACCTTTCCATTTTGCAAGTATATTACTGCATGTGTTAGAAAGATGTTAGATGGATAACCTTTAAATAACGTTTATTGTATTTCAGGTGAACATCACATGTGACACTCAGTGCTACAGGATCTCGGTGAACGGCATACAAATGTTCACTTACAACCACCGTCACTTCCTGCTTCAGCAGATCGACATCCTGGAGGTTGATGGAAACATCAGTGTCAGCTCTGTCACAATGTAAGAGCAGATGGAGGTCATAGGAAGGTTTTAATGGGAGAGACCACTGTACTAATACACAAATCAGTTTATTTTAAGCTTTAAGTGGAAATTAATTATGTGCATTATTGTTTTTAGGGTATAGTTACAAAATGTTAAAAGAAATTCATAACTAAAGTAACTTCAGTAAAATGGGTTAAGAGTAGGATGCTTTTTTGTATATCATGTTAAAATGAAATCTACAGAAGATAATATATGAAGTTATTTTATGAGATAGCACTGTAGCACATTAATCACTCATTAAGTACAAAATAAATGTTTGACATTATTACACTCTACTTTTTTGTAAACAATTAAAATATTTTATGACAGATTTTGTTGTTGTTGTTGTTAATATGAATTTATTTTATAGGAAATATAATTATTTCTTAGAGCTTGTTTCTGTTGTAAAAACAGATAAAAGCACAAATTATTTGTGTGTGCATCAATTATACCAAATATATTTATTGTAGGTTAAAGATGATTTTTAATTTTTTTTATTTCAATATTTTACTACAAAAAAGACTATTCCCAATAAATAATCTAAAGAATAATTTCTCATTAGTCAGTCATTGTTGTCCTACTACGTTTAGTAGTAATTTACACTTATATTGTGTGATCATGAATACCTGTCTTACCTTCCTTAAACACTTCCAGGAAATGGCTTTTACCCAACACTAAGATCCACATGCTCTAACCAAGGTGGGGAATCACACATTTATCAAAAACAAATTTTGCAATTAAAAAAAATTGATAAACAAAATTTGTGATTGCAAGTACACTATTAGGGAAATGGATCCTTAAGTCCATGTATCTATATACCAAGGATGTCTGACTCACACATTTATCACAAAAAATACTGTTATTCCAATATGGTGTGACTGCAGTATACCCTTCCTTGTTCTTGAAAACACTCTCAGGGACAGTACAGGAACAAATTCAACATTAATATATTGTGTCCCCTTTAACGAGACACAGGTTCATCACATAGTTAGTTTGCAAAAGCATTGATTGTGTTTTTAGCTTGTTGCTAAGTAAAGAGCTTCGTTTCGATTATAGTTTTTAAAAAAAGAAAAAAATCTAGTTTGAGTGTTGACGTTTCACAATCAGACAAGAGTTATTTAAAACAATGATAGGTAGGAAAGAAATTATTTAAAAGACGAACAAAGCTTCTTCCAAATACTTATGTAAATACCACATATCTAATACCACTTTACTAAATACCTAGGGTATGGGCTTGAGGCGAGATGGCATAGCTGTGAAATGTGGGGTTTATTCACATGGTTGAGGGGAGCGAGAGTTTGACAGCGCAGGGGTTGACGACCTTGGTAATCGTGAATGGACCAACGTTTGGGAAGGGAACAGAGGTGGTTGGTAGCCCAAGCAGCACTGGAAGGGGGACAGGTCAGCAAGAGCAACCTCGAGAGCCTGGTTCTTCCTTTCAGTTTGTCCATTGGATTGAGGGTGAAATCCTGATGATAGACTAGGAGTAGCTTACAGAACTGAGAGGTGAACTGCGGACCACGATCAGAGACGATATCCTTAGGGAGGCCGTAGAGCTTAAAAATGTGGAGGATCATGAGTTCCGCAGTCTCCTTGGCGGACAGGAGTTTTGGAAGGGGAATGAAGTGGGCTGCCTTGAAGAACCGATGCACTACGGTCATGATACAGGTGTGGCCACCAGAGGGGGGTAATCCTTTCACAAAACCAAGCGCAATATCGGACCATGGGCGGTACGGGGTTGGTAAGGGTCTGAGGAGGCCTGCTGGGGCTGTGTTGACGTGTTTTTATTGCTGGCAGATATCACAAGCTGCCACAAAGCCGGAGACATCCTCCTTTATGGTTGGCCACCAAAAGCGCTGCTGGACTTGGGACAGGGTTTGGGCAGAGCCAGGGTGGCAAGAGAGCTTGGAGCAATGTGCCCATTCTAGAACCTGGGAGCGTAGAGCGAGTGGGACAAATAGATGATTAGGGGGTCCATTATAAGGCCCTGGTTCTTGGGACAAAACCTGCTTCACCTTAGTTTCTATATCTAACTCAGCCACTGCAACCAAGGTTGTGTCATGAGGTGGCCATTCGGGTTGAAAACGCTGTACTTTTGAGTAAAAAAGCGCTGAATAAGTAAAAAAAAAAAAAAAAAAGGCTAGATGCTGTGATGTAATGTGGCACATAGCTGCTCATACCCTTGTGCTCAACATTTTTATTTTATTTATGACACAGGTTTAACTTCAGGAAAATAGCGAAGGATTGGCAAAGTTTAATTAAATTCTGTTTAGAAAGGACTTAAGTTTAAGGAGATTTGAGGCGGTCTTCTCCGACTATCATGTTTCTGGTAAGTGAATGCAGGAGTTGGGGGAAGGTGTTTATGATGAGTTGTTTGTGTACAGGAGACACATTTGTCATTATAGTCATGTATGGAACATTTACAGCTCAACAGAGACTGGACTGGTAAGGTATATTTCAGTTCTTTGTCATCACATAAATAGGGTTTTGCAATTTTAATTGATAATTTTTTTCTTATCTTAGAACAGACCGACCAGAATCCTGAAGGCAGATGTATTCTAATCACCAGTCATATCTTACAGAAACCTTTAATTGTTTTGGATGTGTATGCTAAAAGTACCATTAAGCTGATTAAAACCACTGAGGGAGTAATTTGATATGATCTGGTTAAATTTACTCCAATTTAAAAAATTTCTATGAGAATCTGTACACTTTTTTATGTACACCCCAAGACCCTGGCATTTTCTGGGATAAACTGTTGCTACAGGCATGGTGGCTTAGTGGTTAGCACTGTCACCTTGCACCTCCAGGTTCAAAACTCGCTTCTGTTTAGGTCTGCTTGGTGGGTTTCCTCTGAGTACTCCGGTTTCATCCAAAGACATCCAAAGACATTCAAAGACATGCAGATTAGGCTAATTAGTATTTCCCAAAGTGCCTCTATGAATTGAAAAGTGTAATATATAAATAAGAGTGTGAATGAGTATAAATGAGCCCGTGCGAGGTTTTGGCAACCCATCCAGGGTGTACCCCGTGTCCTAAGTCTCCTGGTAAAGGATACAATCTTGTTAAAAATAAAAATAAGATTGTAATAATTACTCCAGGTTCCCGGAAGACTGCCTCTATTAGCCTGATTCTTAAAAAAGATAAGAACTCATTAGACTGTGCCTCCTATTGTCCAAACTACTTAATGTAGACTTCAAAACTGTGGCCAAAGCCTTAGCTTGTCGTCTGGAGAGATTTCTACCTAAGGTCATTAAACGTGACCAAACGTCATCTCTTGAATATAATACATGAGTACAGATGGTGTCTCAGATGCTATAATACTACTGCTGGATGCAGAAAAAGCATTTGACAGGGTCGAGTGGAGGTTTTTGTTTTAAGTGTTGGACAAATTCAATTCGGGCTTTAACTACGTCAGACTAATCAGACTCCTTTACTCTGATTCAACAGATGTGGTTAACACCAATGACTTATTGTTAGGTATATTTTCAATTCATAGTGGCTGTCTTCAGGGCTGCCACTGTTTTTTCCCTTGTGAAGGCAGGTAGGATGGAACACCATCTATCATTATATGTAGACAACGTCCTTCTTTACCCGAGGCAGCCAAAATCATACTGATATCCCTGCTTCGTTAGCCAGTTTACGCCCTCGGACCATTTGCAGAAAAGGTTATTTCTAATTTAGCCAGGTTATTTACAGATAATGTTCTCTAATCTCATGGCGCATGCTCTGTCTGCGACAACACAGTCTGTACCCTCGCAAACTTTTGGTTTGTACTATATGCTGGAAAAATGACAGGGATTATTTAAATTTTGATCTTGTGGTTGATTACCTGTGAGTTCAGGTGCGCAGCACTCTACCCGGATGTGTATGGCAGTAACAAACTTACTTACTCTCGGCAAGATCTACTCTCTATTCGTGGCTCGGCTCATGGTTTAAGACCTTTGGATGAGATCCCAGCGGACATTCTGTGTAAACCGAGGAAACGAGGAAGGCGAGGAGTTCGCACGAGACTGCGGAGACGTCCTTTTAACCCACCTCTCCCATCGATTGTATTATTGCATTACCCGAGACATGGCTGAGTGACTCTGTCCCAGATGAACAGGTTAGCTTGGACAACTTTACTATCATCAGAGCGGACCGAACAAGGGTTTGTGTTTTTGTCAATAATCGGTGGTGTAACAACATCAAGACCCGTGAGAGGGTCTGTACACCTGATATTGAAATGCTCACTCTGTCGCTGCGCCCTTACTATCTCCCTCTGGAATTTCCCATGGTGGTTATCAGTTGTGTTTATGTCCCACCGGGCGCTAAATACTAACGCGGCAGCTGAGCTGGCACTCCAGAGTACACATGCTATGTTAAATAAATACCCTGATGTGCCGGTGTTTATTATGGGGGACTTTATTAGCTGTAAGCTGGATAGGGTTCTCCCAGCTTTTAAACATGGATATGTGGACATCCCCACGAGGCGAGATAAGGTGCTGGATCGGTGTTGGGAATATCAGCAATTCGTATTCCGCTTGTGTACAACCTCCATTAGGCTCCGCGCATCATAATGTTGTTTTTCTGCTACTGCAATATAGACAACGGCTGAAGAGGGAGAAACCGATCATTCATTGCATCAACCAGTGGTCAAGTGACGCGATTGCACAACTCCAGGGGTCTTTTGCATGTACAGATTGGAGTATTTTTGGAGGTGAACTGAATGTAAGACGTGAGATAATAACTGACTATATTAAGTTTCGCATGGCAACTACCATTCCATTTGTAACTGTAAAAAAATATCCTAATTCCAGCCCGTGGATGACGTGTCAAATAAAGCTTAAAATTAAGGAGAAACAGCAGGCTTTCCATCGTAAGGACTGGGTTGCACTAAAGGACATCAATCGATCTGTGAAAAACGACATTAAAAAAGCAAAGCTTGTATATAAGGAAAAACTGGAACAGGATTTCAGTAGCATGAACACCAGATAGGCTTTTCAGAAAGTGAGAACATTTACAGGAACCACTTCAAGGGTTAAAAAGCTTCCATACTTGCTGATTCTCACGTGTTTGTGGAAAAACTGAATACATTTTATGCCAGATTTGACAACCAGAATTACAACAGTGAGGGTGACAGACTGCTCAGGAGCCTTCCCACACCCGAGCAGTCTCATTTCCTCCCGTTCACACAGGAGGATGTTTACCAGCAGCTCAGGAGGTGTAAAACTGGCAAGGCACCCGGACCAGACGGAATCACTGGAAGGCTACTCAAGCATTGTGCCCTGGAACTTTCTCCGGTTTTGTATTCTCATTCTAATGACTGCCTCAGTCCTTCTCAGACTACGAGATATTATAAATACTCTGATGACACAGCCATACTTGCCCTTCTTAAGGATGGGAACTCAGTCACTGCATATCAGCAGTCTGTCTCTTATTTTACTCAATGGTGCGCAGACAGTCATCCTCTTCTTAATGTAAACAAAACAAAGGAACTTATCCTTGACACTCGACACAAACTTTCCACTCCTCATGGCTCTATATTGATCAGTGGTCAGTTGGTGGAAACTGTTGACCATTTTAAGTATCTTGGCATTACTTTGGACAGTAAATTGACTTTTGATAGAAAGAGGCTTTTCAAGATTACCAATATTTCTTCAAAAATAATCAGTCTTCCTACCCCACATCTGTCATCTCTCATTGAGAATGCTATTATTCGCAGGGCAAACGCTATAATAAAAGACCTCAGCCATTCGCTTAATGTGTGCTTCACTCTTCTCCCATCAGGCCGGAGATATAAACAGCTATTGTACAAAGAAGTTCGTTTCGGGAACAGCTTCGTACCCTCAGCCATTAGACTGTTAAATTTACAGAAATAAGGTAGTGGGTGATCTAGGGCTGTTGTGGATGTTATTATATATACGTATATATATATTTTTTTACCTGTTTATGTATGCAGTATGGGTACTGTCTGTGGGGAAAAAAAATCCTCTTTGAGGACAATAAATTAAATAAATCAGATGCTTTGAATGGATTTTCAACTTTCTAAAACAGATTATTTTCGAATTTCTCCAGCTACGTCATTTTATTCAATCTGAAATGAGACATGGGAGAATTCACTGGGATATGTCTGGTATTGAGAATCGTCTCCTTTTCCTGGGGAGCAGCATTAAGTGTAACAAGTGACTGGAGGTAAAACTATAATGTTACAAAAAATTAGTCTATTAAGATGACAAAAATTTGTAGCTATGTAAAATAGATAAAACACCAGTGAGTAATAAGCCTTCTTCTGAATTCATATGAATTGAAATCCATCTATTGTGTCCTTGTTATTATTTGTGTTCCTATATATCCTCAAATGCATTTATGATTTACAGTATATTTGGTAATAAAATCATTCAAATAGCAATATCATTATATCACTGTAGGATGATTGTAACATGGAAGAGTTTTATGTGGAATATCCGGTCTTCAGCAGCAAGTTTGCAGTTTTACAGTACATAAACTGGGACAGGATTTGGGCCTGAGGGTGACTGAGACAGGGGTTGTGTCGGGAGGTAAACTAGGACAGAATTTGGGTTTGGAGTTAAGACTAAGACATAGTTTGAGTTTGATTGGTAAAGCAGTGCAAGATTTGCGTTTAAGGGAAGACGGGGACAAAAGGATAAGAAAGACTAGGTATGAGCATAGGACTGGGTCAGAATTTTGGATTGCGGAAAGGAACAAGACAGGGATTTGGATTTGAGTGAATGGCCTTTAATAGGTTTTCTGGTAAGACTGAGATAGCATTTAGGCTTAAGGGTGAACACAGGCAGGAATAGGGCTTGAGGGTAAAACTGTGGCAGAAAAGAGAAATTGAAACTGAAACTATGCAAGAGGGCAGGACTGTTATGGAGACAGGAGAAAGATAACTTGTTTGGTCTTCAAACAATTCCTGACAAGCCTCCTTGTTGCAATTTCAAGATAAAACCTGTTTGGCAGAAATTGCTCAAACACCTGTGTCCTCTATGTATGTTGCGTCTCTTCCGCAAGTTAGTGACAAGTGATTTTTAAGGATCTGGCTTTATCAATCTGTTTGACACCGTCATTCACCACAAATGTCATCATCAATACCCAGTTTGACTTGAACGCCCCCATACACACCCAAAGTCAGATAAAAAAAAAAAACAGAAGTTTAGAAACAGAAGTTAGAAAAATGTACAAAAACAACAAACAAAGACCACAGTTATAAATCTGACACAATTGAGAATGATAGAACAAATGTAAGCAATTAATTAAAGCATTTAAAAAAATCATAGAATTGAAAAAAAAAGGATGAAGTTAAAGATTTTTACTTTTTGCTATACAGTAGGAAAAAAAGGAGGTGGGGTTGAGTCGATGCAAGTAATGACAATCACCCAGTTCCTGATTAGAGCAGCCTTCTCTAGTAAACAGAAACTTACGATATAACAGCCCACACAAGCACACGACTGTATTGCACAATCACTCTTCTGCGTTCACAGCACTTCATCACGATGTCCAGTCAGCAACCTTATCTGAATCCGGTAAGCCCTTTAACCTGCATGTCTAAGTTAGTTTTATTAGTTTAATTGTATCAAGGCTAATGAGGCTAATGCTTAGAATTGTTTGGGAACCCAGTAAACCGGGTTTAGCGAAGAATTTTTTAACCCCTTCATGCATAATGTCCACACTAATGAAAGCTTATTTTTCTATTTAAGCAGAGCAGTCTTGTCAATTAACACACACCTTTGTGGTTGTCTAAACTTTTTTTCTTTCTAAATAAAATATCTAGAGTTGTTTTATAATTTTTTTAACGCAATCCTACTTTTGTACAATGTTTAGTTCATGTGTTAAATATGTCATATTTCTACATAATCAAAATTATTTCAGTAATATTATTAAAATAATGTAATGACTTAATTAACATTAATATTAAATCATCACTGATGAGGATATCGCAAGTCTAAAGCCTCAGGTACCAAGTTACCCAGTGTAATTCCAGTTTAAAATGGTATTTTATCCACAATCCAATCAAATCAAATTAAATTTATACTGTATAGCACCCTTTATGACAAGGTACTTTACAACAACACGGCACAACATAAACAGCTATAGGTTACAGTGCATTAATATCACTCTCGCATCGTTCAAACTGCTTTATCCAGTATACAGGATCGCAGGGCCTGCAGTCTATACCATAATACTACCTGGACAGCCAAGCGCATGGCACCCCTACAGTATACACAACCATATGCTACAGGCAATTTGGGAATAGCAATTAGCCTAATCTGCATGTTTTTATACTGTGGGAGGAAACCAGAGCACCCGGAGACATTCCACCCTGCACAGGGAGAACATGCAAACTCCATGCACACAGACCTGAGGCAGGAATCCAAACTGGAACCTGGAGGTCCAAGGCTACAGTGCTAACCTACTGTACACCATCATGCTGCCCAGTATAAATATCAATATGATCAAATGCCATAGAAAATAAATGAGTTTTTTAATATCATCTTTAAGGTTTCCAGGTTAGGGGGCCTTTAAAATAAGGTACGCTTTTCCACAATCTTGGGGCAGCCACAACATACAGTAGGTATGTTCATCTCTATTAACTATTTTTGACCTGGATATAGTAAGATGTTGATTCGAGGATCTAAGGGAAGGAGTGGATGAACATATCTGCATTCAACAAGGTATTGAGAGGCTAAATTATTTAAGATCTTAAAAACTAAAACTAAAACCAAACACTCCAACAAGACTTGAATAGAACTCCCAAATAAAATGAGAAGCTAAACCTGTAAATCAGGTTTACCAGAAGTAATCTGTGCAGAATGGGAGGAGTACTCATTAAAGTTAACTGAAAAGTTTTTGTTATTGAATTAATTCTCAAACCAGTTGAGTACAACACTTTTACGGCCTACTGTACATACAGAATGGCTGCAGATGAGCGTCAGAGCCTGCAGTCAAAACTAACAGTACAAGAAAAGCCAACTTCCCTGCACCCAAATTAAGTTAACGGTCATTAAAACCTTTAGAAAAGTAAACTGTACTATCATGCTTCCTGAAACTTGACTGAAACATGCTCTTGGAGAAAATACTATAATTGAAGATTTTCATGCACGTTCACATCTCATACAAACTTATATAATTCTTTTGATTGTGTCAATTGTTAAAGGCGCTATACAAATATTGAAATTGAAATTGAATTGAAGATGCAGATTAGTAATGAAAGGCATCTTTTTAAAAGGCCTATAATTAAACAATACAATGGATTTGGATGATTTTTTTTTTTAAGATTCTTTGAAGACCTTGCTTTTAAGAAGGTTAAACCATAGCATGTTCAAAAATAAAAAATAAAAAATAAGGGGACCACAACTGGTTGGCATACAGGTATTTAAAATACCAAAAGGACTGGGCCCAGACACCTTAATAACCTGTTTCTACAAACAAGCCATAATCCAATATACCAGGATGCGAAGACAGGTTTTAACTGCACAATATCCACTAAGCAAAGTAATCAGCTCAAGGTGAAGTCGGAACTGAAGTGGGAGACATGAATAACTCTAGGGCAGGACCCAGGATGTTGGCCTTTACTGCTTCAATTTCTCAATAAATGTTTAAGTTTTCTGGTGCTCTGATAGACGCAATGACTGAATTTGTTCCCTATTAGAAACTCCCATTTAGGGGATCTATACATGGTGGCCTGCTTGACGGGAAGACAATCACTCTAACGGGGCGGGTCCTGGCAGGAGCAGAAGAGTGAGTAACACTTCTAATGCAAACCTCATAATGTGGTAACAAAATATGTACTTCTTGTATGAACTGCATAGTAATTGGATGATATCGTTTTGCTTGGACTGTGAATGAATAAAGTCTAGTTGATCAAACATGGATAGAAAATTATGAATCATTTGTAACATTGTAACATGAATCATTTGTAACGAAACATTAAACTGCACAACTATAAGCCAACTAAAAGGTTAACAGGATCAATACATACAGTATATTTTGAGAGCATATACCTTTTATGTTCTAACATTGATTGGCCACCAATAAACAAATGCTTAAAAAAATGCTGCAAAACGTGTCCTTTAAAAGTGTCCTTTAAAATGCATGCCATTTTGTGCGGTTTTATATGGAAATGTGATGGGAAGCTTTTCTGAGTATTTTGGAAAAAGCTGCCACAGGTACTTCTAGGAACTCCGACTGTCTTACCTGTTTCTGTTTTTGGAGATAAAACCAGAAAGACTTAATTATGTCTTTTGTCTAAAACGTGGTGCATTATGTAATAGGTTACTTCCTTTCCTATCCCTTTAGAACTTGAAGCTTATTAGACCTTAATATTTTGGACAGGTTTTGTGTGAATCTGCAATGTGGCACTAATGCATCCAGTGATATCGCCCTCCACTTCAACCCGCGCTACAAAGGTCACTCAGGTCATGTGGTGTGTAACACGCTGCAGAATTCACGCTGGGGTTCCGAGCAATGGAGTAAACTCACCCAACTTCCCAGAGGCTCCGACTTCACCCTGACCTTCCTGGTCAAACGAGACTCCTATTCGGTTTGGAATTTCTCTTGCAAAATCAATAAAGAATCAATGTATGAATCAATTTGTTTGGTCTGACTTGTGCCACTTCCTCAGGTGATCATAAACGGAGCCCATTTCCTGGATTTCTTGCACCGTGTGCCTGTCTCCCGTGTGAATGTGATCTCTGTGGACGGAGGTGTCGCCATCACATCCATCTCTTTCCAAAACCCAGTTGTGAGTATCTGTATGAAATTTATATTCATTATATATAAGAAATAACGATTTCTATTCCGAATTCAAAGTAAATATGGCATTGTTTATTTTCAGACTTCGTCTGTGGCACAACCCAGCTTTAGATGCAAGGTACGTTCTTGGAATTATCACAGAAATTAATACTTAAGTACGTGAATATCTGAATAGCATGGCTAAAAAAAAAAAAAACACAAATCAGTGATTCTGTGTTTTTTTTTTTTTTCCTGACATGTTGGTATATTATATCGTTCACTTGGATGTTGGAGGTTGCACTGAGTAAATATAGCTGGATAAAACAAAAAACTGTGTCTGTCTTAATTTATACGTTTAGTCTAGTTCTGCAGTTTGCTAACTAACTCATTACCATTCTAACCGATATGCTAGTAGAATCACACCTGAAGAAAACTCCTTTCCAAATCAAATTCGAAGTCTATTATAGATATGATTTAAGTGTCCATGTGCAATCTGTAAAATAAAAAAAAAATAAAAAAAGTAAATTTCTTTAAATAATGTAAATGTACAGCTTAGTATTACTTACTATTTTGTTAACTATTCTTTGTTTTGCTATCTCACAGCTCGATAGATGTGCAATCGAATTTAATTGAAATCTTCCTGGACTGGAATGGGTTCAATCTGTATTTTTAGTACATAAATCTTAATGCCTTGAGCAGTTTCTATATAAATTGTTAAATAATTCCGTTATATTTCTGATCATCTATTTTTACATCTCCTCAGGTGCTTCCATATAAAACCATTCTCCAGGGTGGACTTTACCCAGGCAGAGTCATCACTGTGAGGGGCTCGGTCAACCATGAAGCTGAATGGTGTGTGTGTGTGTGTGTGTGTGTGTGTGTGTGTGTGTGTGTGTGTGTGTGTGTGTGTGTGTGTGTGTGTGTGATAATCTATGTAAAACTAATAATGATGTAATACAACTGTGGTTTAAGGAGGAATTGTTGAGGAAAAGTTGTGGGTCTAACAAAAAGTGCTACAACACCAAGTACTTAGCTAGACTGTGATATTGTAAAACTAAAAAGGGGGGGAAAAGCCATGAAATGTTAAATAATAGACAGCTACCGGCCAATTACCTTAATAGCCTATTTACAAATATCAGTGTAGTAAGCTTTAAATAATTATTCAAACTGAATATTTAAACATTCAATTTGTCGATTCTTTCTCAATATGAATCGTTTTATAATAAATTATTATTGATAATAATTGTTCCATGATTGCCGCTTAGATTGTTTTCAATCATTGCAGTATAAAATGGGTAAGTGGGTATATCAATCCAACTTGCAGCATGACTCACTTACTCACTCACGATCTATACCACTTTATCCTGTATACAGGGTTGTGGGGGACCTGAATAATGCTAACCACTTAGCCACCATGCCACCCAGCAGCGTAACTGCGATTTTAAAATGTAAATAAATATGTGTGCTTAAATATCGCAACTTAGAACAACGTAGAACAATGTAAAATGTAAACACCTAAATTATGCATTCTAGACAGTTGAAATCACAAAGGTGTTGCAAGTGACACTACAGTTCTACTACTTGATATTAGCTTGATCAAATCACAGCTATTAGTTCGTAAAGCAATTTCTAATCCAAAGAACAGAAATACAAATGGGAGTTACTTCACCAAGCTCATTTTCAATATTTTCAGATAGTAGGCAGACTTTTAGATGGTCATTTTGCACTTTACAAATTCCTTAGTACAATGCAATGACAGTTTGGCAAAGGTCTTTTTCCCCTTGCTTTTCAGGTTCTGCATCAACCTCTCTTATAACTCTGGCATTGCGCTCCACTTCAACTCGCGATTCAATGACAATGTTGTGGTGCGCAACAGCTTGATAAAAGGGAGCTGGGGCAAAGAGGAAAAAAGCGGAGGCCTGCCCTTCTACAGAGGCCAGCAGTTTATGGTAATCAAAAACTCTTTGCAGTTTTCAAACTGAGAAAGATGTAGAAACTGATCTGATATTATTGAGCTTTCTATGTAACTATGACTATAAAATTTTTTTTTTTTTTAAATGGTTTCCCACAGTCAAGGGCCAGGATTATTTGCATTATCGGCATGTTAATTGCAGTGGAAGAATATAAGAAAACTTTGTGAATTATATATGTAATTATCATTCATTCCAATGTGTATGCCGATGTTTCTGTATTTTTGTTAAAAAAAATTCATATTTTATCAGGCAGTACTAGTCTGGCATTTCTAGTTTCCAGTGTGGGAACAAAGTTGCTTGTTGATCCGCTGAACAAAAGGGAAGATCAATAGCGTCTACGCTTTTTGTTGGTGTGCGGCATTTTGTGATGATCCCGAAATCATTCGTTGCGCAGTAGAGAATAATGCGGTTTATGCTTTCAAACATGTATAATTTATGCGCTTAATCGAAAAAAAAAGCGGGTGTAGCTTAAAGACAATGTAGTAAGGAAATATATGTATATGTAGGTTTCATATTTGTGGGTTTATTTACGCAGCTACTGAAGCCGCAGATGCGAATATAAAACCAACTTTACCGCGGTGACAAACCGGGTTAGTAGCGTACGTAGTGGGCATAATAACATCAAAGGATAAATTTCTTACATGGCCCACAAAAAAGCAGGCTATTCAGCAGTATCAGCCTAATCAACCAAAAAGCCAGCCGAAAAAAGAAAACAGGATCAAGCGCTTTGATTCATGGTGGGAATGGTGGGGGCGGAGGAGAGACCCATATGTGTTTTGTGTTCTAAACCGCTGGCAGCAGACAGCATGAGACTGTCAGAAGAGGGGATCGTGGCCTGTGGAGATGGATCCAGGTGCAGGTGATGGAGCAGGCTGTGAGTCTCCGTAGCGTAGCGTTGTAGACGTGGGCCATAGTCGTGAAGGCGGAAGCGTTAGATCAGAGCCGTGTGATCCGTCCGCAATGTAATAGTGTCGAAACGTTAACTGGGTCGTGATCGTGAAAGCAGAAACATGAAATCAGAGCCGTTAAATCCATCAGCGAGAGCGTTGAGCCAAACGTGATGCGAGGCCGTAGTCGAACAACGAAAGCGAGAGTTCAAAGCCGCTAAATCCGTCAGCGAGGCAATTAGTCCAGAAACGTGAGACGAGAATCGTCAAACGAGAAAACAAAGTGGGAGGAGAAACAGTAAACATTAAAGATTCCTGAAAAGTAGCAGCAATGATGGAAAAATACATTTGTGCAAATAACAGTAATAAATATTGTGTAAAAAAAAAACTAAGTTTCAGATAGATATGAAATTAAAAAAAAAAAATTAGATGTGGCTCGTCTGAGGTGAGATGGGTGTTGATTAGTGTGTTTGCACGCGTGTGTGTTTATCAGTTCATATCCCAGGGTGTCCACATCTGCACAAAAATGTCTAAAACTAGGGAATTCTCAAGTGAATTCTGAACTTCTGAGGTAAATGTCTGTACATGACATTCAGAAAGTAGACAAGCAGGCATGGATTGAGCAAGTGACACTAGAGTCACCTAGCCGGGTGACTTCATACTTCATATTGATTGTTGTGTTGTGATATCATTGCATACAATAACAAATTATTCTTATTATCTTGATGGCCATTACTGTATTTAAAAAATATAAGAATGTTATTTGCCCACCACTGTAGGTTAATAAAAAGGATAATAAATTATAAGGATCATCATTGAAAAATGTATTTGGTATACGATGAATAAAACACTTCAGTACATCCTGTTATTGAAAAATATTACAATTTAGGGCGGTAGCTGAACCTCAGCTTCATTATACCACTGACACTGATTACTTTCCTTTAACGGTATGCCTTCTAGCATTTGAGTCAACTGGGATATGGGATAACACTTTTTAAAAAAAATTACATTCAGTGTATAAAACCTTACAATTGTCCAGGTATGTTACTGTATGTCGTACTGTATATACTGTTGTTGCATGGATAAAGTTTGGATAAAGTTTATTGTATTTCAGGTAAGAATCATGTGTGACACTCAGTGCTACAGGATCTCGGTGAACAGTGAACAAATGTTCACGTACAACCACCGCCAGTTCCTGCTTCAGCAAATAGACACCCTGGAGGTTAATGGAGACATCAGTGTCAGCTCTGTCACAGTTTAAGGACAGATGGAGGTCATGGGGCGGTTTTAATGGAAGAGATTGCCATGATGTCATACTAATCAGTTTATTTTAGAGTTTAACGTAGAAATTGATAATTATGTACGTTATAGTTTTTAGGGTATAATTGCAACAATGTTAACATGAAATTTGCATGAAGGTACCATGCAAATTTAGAATTTTATAAGATGGCACTGTAAAGCAACAATCACTCTGCATATGTGCAAAATAAAAGCTAGACATTTTTTGTTAATCTTGTATTTTTACTATTTTAAACAAATTTCACAGAGCTTGTTCCTCTATTAAAAACCAGAGAGTGATGGAAGCAAGACAAAAAAGAAATCATCTTCAACCAAACCATGTGCACCAACCAAACCATTGAATTTAACGGAAATATTTTACTACAACACTCAAGACTGACACCCATATTCACTCAATGCACAGTGCTGATTAGTAGGAATTATCTCAGAAAACATCTTTGACTCTGTGTTGTAAGATATTTATAGCCTTGTAACTGATAATGTGTAGTCAAAAGTCTTGACTCACCCCTTATTTCTGCTTCTGGTTTTGTTTTCTCTTAAAGTTCTTCTGTTTGGTTGATTTCCCTGTTTTTCGTTATTCTTTATCATTAAACATCATTCTCCTTAACAATCGAGACCTCTGCATCTATGCCTCGCACCCACCACATATGACCGTTCTCTCTGTTTTTTTGCTCAGAAAAAGAGAGAGAGAGATTTTTGAGTCTACTACATCAAAGCCTGTTTATTTGTATACAAAAAAAAGGGTTCCAGCATTTGCAAAAACCCATCAAGCACCCTGATGAAACTAACTCTCATGAAACTCTTCTCAGGAAGGAAAGACCAAAACGTACCTCTGCTGCAGAGGAGAAGTTCAGAGTTACCAATCTCTGTTATGAAGTAGTAAACACATTTCAATACCAACTGATTGATGCAGTGCTGGTCCAAAGGCCGGATGTAATGGGAGGGTTGCAAAGACCATGGAATTAGATGTGTCCAAAGAGTATGTCCTTCTTCATTCCTGAGAACACTCCGAAAATGTTCTAATGTTCGGAAATCTTAGTTGCGCATAAGACCATGTACACTAACCCAGGAAAAGGTCAACATCACTGCGAATCCTTGCCAAATCATGCTTATCAACAGTGTATACAGTGGAACCTTGGATTGCAAGCATACAGATCTGGCCATTAAGAATGCACGTTTCGAGAAAAGGGATCTCACGAGCTGTCGCAGCAGCGCGCAGGAAGCTGTGAAAATGACGTTCATTACCTGTAGGTGGCAGTCGTGTTTCATCTGAGGTATTGTGTGTCTACTGAAGACGAAAATGTGTTAATCTCTCTTAGAGAGACGTGTCGAGCTCAAACTGTGAATACTGATATGTATTTATTCTTCATTTTCTTCTCTCCTTCAATGATGATTCTTTTTTGACTTCTCCATTAGTAGTAGTAGTAGTAGTAGTAGTAGTAGTAGTAGTGCTGTGAATTTATTATTATTATTATTATTGTAACGCACCCGCTCGTATGTGCAAAAAAACGAAATACAACAAAGAACACAAAAGTGGCAAAGTACACAAATCATGTACTTGAGTATAAGTAGACTTTCCCTAGGATAAAAGTCAAAGTAAAAGTCGAAGTCATCCATTAATTTATGTGCTTGAGTAAAAGTACACAAGCATTCATCAACAAATTTACTTAAGTTTCAAAAGTACAGGGCTTATAATAGCTCACAGTAGCCTTTCTCATGGTCAAAAATCTCTCTCTCTCTCGTAACTCCTGTTACATTATTAGGCATGTCTAGATGGAAAGCAAGTCACACAATTACGCATAATAGTCAGCAGTTTCACCTGAAAAACTATACACCACTGTTGTTAGTTAATGCAACACCATGCAGTAATGAAGTTAAATAAAAGTGCAGATATTTGCTGCCCTTTCGACTGCGGTAAAAGTAAAAAAAAATCACCTAATAAAACTAGTCAAAGTACAGATACATGACATATGTATTTAAGTACAGTAACAAAGTAAATGTATCCAGTTACCTCCCACCTCTGGAAATTAGCTTTCCAAGTCACCAAGGAACTCTCTAGATGTTATTTAAGGGTCCATATGGTATCTGCTAACTATTGCTAACTCTGGGCTTGCTAATGTTGCTACTGAGTATAAATCTGCTGTAACTGTAATGTGTTAAATCCATTTAAGTACTATATAGTTTGTATAGAGTTTATATTGAATTCTGATAATATATTTTATGTCTCATTAGGTTCTACTATATACTCTCCATGGTGGACTTTACACAGGCAGAGTCATCACTGTGCAATGTTGTGTCTACCACGATGCTGATAGGGTTTTGTGTGTGTCTCTGTGTGTGTGTGTGTGTGTGTATTATCAGCGCATAGCCCTGTTATTCATTATTTGTAAAGTCATTAAACTTTCATAGTGTGAAAGAGTCCCTGAAAACATTGATGAATTTTAATGATTAAACTTTAAACCAACCTACTGGATGGATCATTATATTACTTCTTACTATCACACAGTGGCGGCTGATACAAAAAAAAAAAAAAAAACTTTTAATAATCGCCTGTAAATAGCCATTCATCAGGTGATTAAGCATCATTACTGCTAGTATAAAATAAATCATGCAATAAATGTATTTTAAAACAGTGAATTGATGTTTAAAGTGCAAAAACAAACTAAAGCTGCATAAACACAGGCCAGTGGCTCTATTTAAAAATAAATTTTGCTCTCCTTTCTTCGTTGAGAATGGTCCAATCACATGAGCCCAAATATTTCAAAACAATATTGATTCGCTAGGAACAAAAGTGGGAGGGTCAGAGCTCAGCCTCAAGTCACATGCTTTTCAAAAGTTTACGTGCCTACATAGACACTCGTTTGTCCAGCGCCCCGCGTACACGAACACAAATGAATGTAATACAGTTTAGAGGTTTTTTTATTGTAAATAAATTATATTAAGAAATACCGTAAAATATTGTGATTAAATGACTTTATTGAATAAACGAAATAATTATTATGTTAAATAATTACATGTTAAAGTAGCATTCTTCTCTGCCTAATTTTAAGGGGTGGGGGGGCGGGGGGGGGGGGGGGGGGGCGCTAAAGCTATTGGAAGTGAGGCTACAGACCTAAATATGGTTTGTAAAAAAAAATTGTGGGGTGTGGAGAGTGAGGCGGTAAGATATAAGAAGTGGTTGAGAGTATGGAATGGGAGTTCTCAGGTGATCATGACGGGGCTCTGGCTTGACGTGTCGTGACAAAAGTCTAACATACAATAAAAATATTTTCATAAGAAATGTCTGTAGTTTAATTTCAATAAAGTCTGATAACAAATTTACCATACATTTTTTTTCCTAAAACATATGTGGCATGCTTTTCAGAAAGGCTTGGAGTGAGATTCTGAAAATAAGGGCATTTGTTTTGCGTATACATGCACACAATGCCCCCACTATGCATCTGCAGGCATTTTTTCGAACATTTACCACACCTTACCCAGCATGTCTCAGGTTGTGTATATTCTAGAAGGACAGAGAAAATTATAAGATCTGCAATGAGCTTAATCATACACAAAACAGTGCATCACTATTTATATTTATGTGAGAACATTCAGGAGATGTTTTAAGAGAGACACTTAATTAATAGAGAATCCTACAAAATGAAATAGGATACACATGCAATATTACAGTATGTGAAATGCAGCAGTCATGCAGAAGCTACCGAATGAGGGCTCCTGTATATACTCGTATTACCAGAGCCACAAAATAACAACAGAAAGAAACAGAAAGATTAATATACTCACCTAAAGGATTATTAGGAACACCTGTTCAATTTCTCATTAATGCAATTATCTAATCAACCAATCACATGGCAGTTGTTTCAATGCATTTAGGGGTGTGGTCCTGGTCAAGACAATCTCCTGAACTCCAAACTGAATGTCAGAATGGGAAAGAAAGGTGATTTAAGCTATTTTAAGCGTGGCATGGCTGTTGGTGCCAGACGAGCCGGTATGAGTATTTCACAATAACTTAGTTACTGTGAAGTTACCCAGTACAAGTTACTGGGATTTTCGCGCACAACCATTTCTAGGGTTTACAAAGAATGGTGTGAAAAGGGAACAACATCCAGTATGCGGCAGTCCTGTGGGCGAAAATGCGTTGTTGATGCTAGAGGCCAGAGGAGAATGGGCCGACTGATTCAAGCTGATAGAAGAGCAACTTTGACTGAAATAACCACTCGTTACGACTGAGCTATGCAGCAAAGCATTTGTGAAGCCACAACACGCACAACCTTGAGGCGGATGGGCTACAACAGCAGAAAACTCCACTACAAATAGGAAGAAGAGGCTACAATTTGCACGAGCTCATCAAAATTGGACAGTTGAAGACTGGAAAAATGTTGCCTGGTCTGATGAGTCTCGATTTCTGTTGAGACATTCAAAGGGTAGAGTCAGAATTTAGCGTAAACAGAATGAGAACATGGATCCATCATGTCTTGTTACCACTGTACAGGCTGGTGGTGGTGGTGTAATGGTGTGGGGGATCATTTCTTGGCACACTTTAGGCCCCTTAGTGCCAATTGGGCATTGTTTAAATGCCACGGCCTACCTGAGCATTGTTTCTGACCATGTCCATCCCTTTATGACCACCATGTACCCATCCTCTGATGGCTACTTCCAGCAGGATAATGCACCATTGTCACGAGCTAGCTAGACTCACGGGTCTAAATCCATTTCCCCTACGCGCTCCGCTCTCAATCACAGCACACCTGTATCAAATCAAATAATCACCCCTTGACTTTATAAGCACGCCGAGTGTGTCACTCAGCGCCGCAGTGTCTTGCTCGTGTGCCCCGTGTCTCCCTTGCTAATTTTGTTCATTGTAGTCTTGCTCGTTGCCGAACCCTGCGCCCCAGCAAAGGCAGAACAAAGGACTCGGACATCCGCTCTCAGTTCACGCGGCGAAACAGCTCCGGGAAAAAAATAAACAGCCTTGACAATCTCCAAGGACATTCTCGCATGCGCTACTTCCGGGTTCGCGGAGGATTCCCCGACGTCATTACCGCGTGCACTCATTGCGTTCTAGGACATTTCCCTGCTACCTCCTGGACTGTTTGCACACACACACACACACACACACACGTGTCTCCTCGCTCTCTCTCGAGCTCGCACGCACTCACATACATACTCAGACATACATACATAGACACACACACACACACACACTCTGCTCTTCCAGCATTTGTCCATTTTATCCTGGTGCATAAATAAAGGCTATTCTAAAGAATCTATTTCTGCTATTGGGTCATTTCTCCGTCCACGTCCGCTCCTGACAACCATGTCACAAAGCTCGAATAATTTCAAATTGGTTTCTTGAACATGACAATGAGTTCGCTGTACTAAAATGGCCAATACAGTCACCAGATCTCAATAGAGCATTTTAGGGATGTGGTGGAACTGGAGCTTCGTGCCTTGGATGTGCATCCCACAAGATGCTAACCTATCAATATGGGCCAATGTTTCTAAAGAATGCTTTCAGCACTTTGTTGAATCAATGCCACATAGATTTAAGGCAGTTCTGAAGGCGAAAGGGGGTCAAACACCGTATTAGTATGGTGTTCCTAATAATCCTTTAGGTGAGTTTATATATATATATATATATACATACAGTGGAACCTCGGTCTGTGAGTAACACAGTTTGCGAACGTTTCGCAAGACGGGCAAAGAGTTGTAATAAATTTTGACTTGGAAAACGAACAAGTCTTGGTTTATGAGTATCGAGTATCTTGTATCACATATGAGCTTCTTGTTTTGACGACACAATTGAGCCAATGGTTTTTCTCTCTCTTGCGCTGCAGAATTGTAATCGTCTCCCCTGCTCTGTCTTAGTGCGTATCTTTCTCTGATATAATCAACATCAGTTGTACACTGTTTACTATAACACCGTGACCACGCTTGTGCGAGTAAAACATCTTTTATTTTGTGTGTGTACAGCGCATTAGTTATGCAGATGTTATAATATTATTATTAATAATAGTAATTATTATTAATAATAATAATATTATAAAATCACAGCATAACTACTACAACTATTAATAATAATTATAATAATGAATGGAGAATGTGCAGTCAAAGAAGAATTGTTATGAATAAAAAGAGGGAAGAAGAAAAGGAAAGAGAAAATATATATGGATATAAAGTGGGATTCTGCTGCATGTATGATTGTGTTTCTCTCTCCACTCTCTTTCTCTCTCTCTCTTTTAATCATGTTGGATAGCCTTTGAGTTGCTACATAATCTAAACAGAACTGCCTTTTCTAGTAAATGGAAAGAAACTTATGGTATGGTAGTCCACACAAGCACACAGAGCCAGCCTAAGGCATAAGTGAACTAAGAATGGGGCCACGGGTCAGGTCACATGCTGAAGGACTGCATGGCGCCGTCCAGTCAGACAGATTTCCAGAACCACACCCCTTACTCCCCGTAACCCTAACCATTGGTGGCCAAGCTCACCCGGTTCAGGCACTCGTTGACTCTAGCTCAGACTGAAATCTGATCAGAGCCACTACTGCCAAGACATTAAACATTCCTTGTGTGCCAGTGGACCCTCTGCTGACTGTCCAAGCCCTACATGGGAGCCCGCTCCTGGCCATCATGGTCCTTCCACTCACCCTAAGGATGCAAGGGAATCTTTCTGAGGAGATCTACCTTTTTGTTATGGACAAGTTATACACCGCTTTAGTCCCCAGCCTCCCCTGGTTAGCACTTCACGGACCCCAGAAAGACTGGACCAAGCATGTCATCACGGGTTGGAGCCACTCATGTGCCACATCATGCCTTCACTCAGCGCATCCTCCACTCCCTACTCCAGCCATGCCTGAGGACACCCCAGGCATCTCCAGTGTTCCCATTGAATACCATGATCTCAAGCAGTCTTCTGCCCTATTGCCCCAGGCACCTCCCTACGAAAGGGTTGACACTACTCTCTGGCTCACCAAGAAAGGAAGGCCATGAACAAATATATCAAAGGGGCAGGGTTTTCTTCGTGAAGAAAAAGGACGGGTACCTATGGCCCTGTATTGGTTCCAGAGGGGCCCAACGAGATCACCATCAGGAATCATTACCCATTACCGCTTATGGCCACCGCCATTGAATTACTCCAGGGAGTCGACACCTTTACTAAATTACAGTAGATCTACGAAATGTTTATCACCTCGTCCATATCCGGGAGGGCAATGAGTGTAAGACAGCCTTCTTACTGGGCACTATGAGTCCCTCTTGGACTGACCAATGCTCCTGCTGTCTTCCAGGCTCTCAACAACGACGTCCTCTGTGATTTCTTGAATTCTTTCATGTTTGTCTACTTGGACGACATTCTAATTTTCTCTCAGGGCCTGGAGGAGCACCAACACCATGTTCGACAAGTCCTGCAGAGGCTCTTAGAGAAAAACCTCTATGTCAAAGCGGAGAAGTGTGAGCTCCACACAACCACCACGCTCCCATTCCAGGTTGAGCCAAGCCAGGTCATCTCCGACTGGCCCATTCCAGCCAGGGAGACCTCCAATGATTCCTGGGTTTTGACAACTTCTGTCGTACAGTTCCATTGCCGCCCCCTGACTTCCCTGACCACCTCTAAGACACGGTTCACCTGGAACAAAGATGCGGACAAAGCTTTTGCTGACCTCAAGAAAAGGTTTATCTTGGCCCCCATCCTCACAACCCCCACCTGTCTCGCCAGTTCATGGTGGAGGTTGACGCTTTCAATACCAGTGTTGAAGGAATCCTTTCCCAAAGATCCACATGGGACAATAAATTGCATCCCTGCTTGTTTTACTTCCATTGCCTCTTTGGTCATTATTCTTTTCTAGGTTCAACTTCATTCTGTCCTATTGGCCAGGCTTGAAAAATACCAAGCCAACGGCCCTCTCACATCAGTTCTCCTCCCCCCAGGATTCCACACTGTGTGACACCATCCTGGTGTCAAGATGGTGGATCAGAGTGCATCATCTCTGTATCAGTGTTGCCTAGGCTACCAGCCCCCGATGTTCCCAGCACACTGACCCAGCGCTTGTGCTCTCTCGACTACGGCTCAGCTTCACATTTCGGCACTGGCGCTACGATGATGGATTTAGCGCCAGGGTCTGACTCAACGCTTGCTTTCTCTCCCAACTGCGGCTCTACTTCACGTTTCGGCACTGGCGCTGCGCTGACGGATTTCACGGCTCAGATCCAACGCTCGTGCTCTCACGTTTTGGCCCGATCACAACACTGACGGACTTCACCGCTCTGACTTTGTGCCCCTGCTTTCATGACCAGCGTTCTGCCTAAGCTCTTCTCACTCGCAGGCGATCTATGTGAATAATCAAGCACTAACAATAGTCAATCGTATTAGCGGCACAGAGGGGCCCCATAATGGCTTTGGTCATCCCTGCAAGCACACCACTGTATTGTTCGTTGACTCTATGGCTTTCACAGCACTGTATCACGATGTCCTTGCAACCTTATTTAAATCCAGTAAGCACCATAACAGCATGTATTATTTTTATACTTTAATACATTAATTGATTGTGTAATGACTTACAGTAATTAAAATTGAGATTACTGAATAAAATTTACTGTGTAAGTCCAGCTTAAGAAATATATATATTTTTTATAATGACTGAATTTGTTCCAATAATAAACTGCCATTTAGTGGTACAATACAAGGTGGCCTGTTTGACAGAAAGACAATCATTGTAACAGGACGAGAACTGGCAGGAGCAGAATAGTGCGTATGCCAACCCTCATGCAATCATCATTTTATGCTCAAAGGTAAGATGGACTTCTGGTAAGAATTGTTATTTGAGGAAATCTTTTTGCATAGCATGTTTTGCTAATCAAATAAGTCACTTTAGTCAAGCTGATCAAACACACATATTAAATTCTAAATCACTTACAGTTTGCTTAATGATCCACTAGACACTACAACCCATCACATTCCGTAAACCTATAAGCTATCCAATTCCTTTGGAAAAATTCCTTTTCCTTTGGAAAAACGTCCTTTATGCATACGCCCATGGAATACATTACTCAAATGTGATAACGAAAAAAAATAAATTGCTAAAAAAAACCCATATGTAAAATGTTTTTATGACATTTATAGAGGGAGTATCAGTGTTTTGTAGGTGAAATCATAGAGTTTACAAGACTCTTTGGTCTTTGTGCTTTAAAAAGATAACTCATATAACATAACATACAGCTTCTGAATAAAAAAGAAAGCATAATAGGCTTAGATTTTTTGGACAGGTTTTGTGTGAATTTGCAATGCGTGACTAACACATCAAGTGATATCGCCTTTTACTTCAACCCACGCTATACCTGTGAGGTCACGTGGTGTGTAACGCGTTGCAGAATTCCTGCTGGGGTTCAAAGCAATGAAGTAAACACACCCCACTTTGCAAAGGCTTTGACTTCACCATGACCTTCCTCATCAACCCAGACTCATATTCGGTTTGGAAACACCCCCTTTCTTTCTTTTAAAGTTTATAGTACACTACTGTAATTATTGCTTTTCACATTATTTACTACTTTATTGTTATTTACTTTATTATTGCTAGTCTGCTCCAACCACTCAGCATCAGAATTATACTAATCACTGACCTGATCATCTGTCATCATCTGCACCTGTTTCTCACTGGTTCATGCCTTAAGTTAGATGTTATATGCTTAAATGATTCATAGGTCATTGTGTGGTTTAAAAAACTAAAATATTCATCTGAAACTGCTCAGGTACAAGGGCTGGACTGAAAAATGAGAGTCATAAAAGTCTGGTCAGGAGGTCTGGAGAACTCAAGACTATGGTAAAAATGCAAGGTCTGGCTCTTCGGAAGCAAAATGTAAAAATATGGGGGCTCAGGATTTTTGCACAGTACTGTATACAGTACATACATATAAAGAATTACTCTAATAGAGCAATACATATTTGGCTTTATTGGCTATAGGAAGGTATAAGATTAAATTGAAACGTCTTATCAAATCACTCAAATCAGTGGTGTACAGCTAGAACAGGAAGGGGAAGTCCAGCGCCATGAACTGCTCCTGCGCTGCTGACTGCGATCTCCACATCACACTGTTCCAATTACAGTACATGCCATTTTAAATATTTGTATGTAGTGTTACAAACAGGCAAAAAAAAAAAAAAAAGACATACATACACAGGCATACTAACTGAGATGAGATTGAATAAGGACAGAGTATATACGTAGAAAAATCACGAGTAAAACTAAAAGCCAATCAACAATTGTGCATCAAAACAGAGACATTGCAATGATAAGCTTCTAGCTTTGATGTAAAAGAGTCATTAAACACATGCTTTTCTGAGTACAGTAGATCAGCCTTTTCTAGTAAACTTAAACTTACATCTGACAAGTTCATCATTGTATTATGAGGGAAGCATGAAGTGCTCTAAACCTTCCATAGATGGCTGTGCTGACCTTGAACCTGACAAAAGTGAAGTAAAAGTAACGTGTTTTGCTGGGCACCTTTTGCTACCTTATGTCTTTAAAAAGGTGGTAAAACTTTATACATTTGCTAAAGACAATAGAAGAAATAAGTTACTTAACGAGACTGTTTCAGACTTTAAAAACATTTTGCACAACATATACTTTGTGTAATATAAGTTTGTTTTAAATGGGTTAGTTCAGAGAAGTTTGGTCCCATTTTAATAAACGACTTTTCCTGTTTAAATCAATCTTTATTGAGAATTTCATAAAACATTTACAGTACTTGCTCAGCTCTCGCTGTCACAGCAAAGCAACCAATACACTGAAAGACCTTCCCATCCTGGACACCATCTCTTTGACCTGTTGCCTTTTGGTGGATGCTTCAAGTCCATCACATCATGAAGAACAGCTTCTTTCCCAGAGCCACATGAGAACTGAACACCACCAAACATTGACAGTGACATTTAGGAACCATCTGCACCAAGCACAACTAACAGTTACTTTACATACTTATCTGCACTTTAGTACAGATTATGTGTGTGTACTGTACATTGGAAAACTTCAACTCAACTAGCATGCAATATTATTAAATACAATATCTCTGCTCCTTTTTTTTAATCATTATAGTACAGTACTAGCTGATCTCTCAGTTTAATATATCAGAGAAGTTCTGAAGGTGCCGTGACTCAAATCAGTGGTGTGCATCTGGAACAGGAAGGGGAAGTTCAGTGCCCTGAAGTGCTCCTCTGCTGCTGACTGCGATCTCTGATGTGCAGTCTCTCATTAACGTAGCTGAACAGGCACTATTAACTGCAGCGGTGATACAGTCAAACCTGGGATTGAACCCCCAGGCAGTCTTCACATCGCTCTGTTCCGATTACAGTACATCACATTTTACATATTTGTATGTAGTGTTACAAATGGGCAAAAAAATGACAAACATAAACACTCATTCTGACTGAGTTGAGATTGAATGATGACAAATTTTTTAAAACCAGGAAATAAAAAAAAATAATAGAAATGATAGCTTTAATGTAAAAGAGTCATTTGTTGTATACTGTACTGTAGATCAGCCTTTTATAGTAAACGTGAACTTATATCTGACAAGTTTATCATTCTATTATGTATTCATTCATAGTGTTCATAGCAGTGCATTAGATTGTCCTCTCAGCATTCTTATCAGAATCCGTAAGCACTTCTGGTTTCATTGGGTTTAATTAAGTTTTGTATAATTAGTTTAATTCTGTTGAGAGTAATGTGTTATCACTCTGAATTGTTCTGGTGTTCACAAACCCTCTGATGTTCTCCATAAAGCTGGTCAGTGGAGGGAAGCATGAAGTGCTCTAAAACTTCCTGGTAAATGGCTGAGCTGACTTAGGACCTTGGACTTAAAAGGCAGTGGACCGATACCGGCAGATGACATGGCTCTCCAAACCACCACTGACTGGTCAAACTTTACACTGGACCTCAAGCAACTTGGATTCAGAGTTCCTCCTTTCTTTCTTCATTTCCAAATGAAATTCAAAATTTACTTTCATCTGAAAGGACGATTTTGGACCACTTAACAACAGTCCAGGCCTTTTTGTCCTTAGTCCAAGTAAGACGCCTCTGATGTTGTCTTTCGTTCAAGAGTGGCTTGACAAAAGGAATGCAACAGTTGTAGACCATGTCCTGGATACGTCTGTGCGTGATGGTTCTTGAAGCACTGGCTCCAGCTGCAGCCCACTCCATGCAAATCTCCATTTTCTACCACATTTTTTCCCTTCCATTCAACTTTCCATTAATGTGCTTAGAGATTGGAGATTAGATTAGATTAGAGATTGTGTAGCCTACTAAACCAGATTGAGAGACCATTTAAAGGCTCAGGAAACCTTTGCAGGTGTTTTGAGTTAATTAGCAGATTAGAGTGCGACACCAAGAGTCTCCATAATTGAACTTTTTCACAATATTCTTTTTTTCGGAGATACTGCATTTTGGGTTTTCATCAAAATTGAAAGAAACGAACACTTAAAATCTATAAATATAAAATCAGTCTGTGTGTAATGTATAGAAGATGAGTGAGTGAGTGAGTGAGTGAGAGTGTTAGACTTGCCTCTTAATTAAAAACTAAATTAATCAAAAGTTTGATCAAAGTTCTCCTCTGTCAAGTGAAGATGGGAATGAGCGATACTAGGCTGAACAGGTTCCTCTTGCACTGCTGCACACATACTGTACTTCTTCTTCAATTCTGGGAGATTTGGCAAGAGAAAGAAAGACACAAAAACAGTTCACAAGGCCTTCTAAGTCTGTTTAATGCAGATTGTAAAGCAGTTTATAAGGTGCAATTGTCACATACATAGTAATAATGCAAGTCTGTGAATTTTACACCGCGAAGCAGATTGTTGCATAGAACAGCAGCAGGACAACTTCACATAGGGTATAGACAAACAGGACAACTTCATACAAGGTATAAACAAACCATGAAATACAGGAAAAACATTGCAACTGCCAGTAAACCGCCTAGATTGCTGTTGCAACTGGAACTTCATGCGTGTTCACAGACTCGTAATATCTAAGGGCTCCCTCTTCCTTACTACCTGTATGACACAGAAGCCTCATTTAAATATTCTACAAATACTG
Organism: Clarias fuscus; assembly: GCA_030347435.1. NCBI lineage: Eukaryota > Metazoa > Chordata > Actinopteri > Siluriformes > Clariidae > Clarias > Clarias fuscus. Next base: position 5,065,920 of record CM059223.1, on the reverse strand, counting down.
TACACTGTAAACCCGAATAAGTTGTCAAAACTCAAACAATTTGAGGTAATCAGTTACATCAATTTTTTTAACTAATGAAGTTTTCAATTTTAAGTAAACAGAACTATCAGTTTTTGAGTTTGTTGCACTCATTCATATGAATCGTTATTTACTTGCATTACTAAGTAGCCTAACTCATACTATAAGTTTTTTAGTTGTTGCAAATCAAATAAATTGTTGTTAGTCTTTTGCCTGCTCCTGGCAATGGGTCGCCACATCAGTTTGTCACACGTTTCACGCCAGATGCCCTTCTGAACACAACCCTCCCATCTTTATCTGGGCTTGGGACAGGCACTTCATCCAGTGGCTGGGAATCGAACCCGGCCCTTTCACATGGCAGGTGACACACCTACCACTGAGCCACCAGGGTTCTGTTACGAATCAAATAAGTATTATTTGACAACTTTAGGGTCCCCAGATTTGTAAAGATTATACTTACAGCATCATCAATCCACCATCTTGATCAAAACAATTCAATGAGGGCAGTTTACCTGTGCATTGATGACGTCAGACATCATGACGTCGTTAGGCTGAAAGATTTTAAGTTGGTGGAACTTTAAGGAGGCAGTTACTGCGACTTAAAAGATCAAATTTGTTCAGCTAATTTGAAAAGTGTCATTTCTACAATATCATGAATACCAAAAAGTTCTAAATACTCATGAAAGGTCTATTACTAATTGTAATGGTTTAAGTTAACAGTATTTAATATGTTTAATTACTTTGAGCTTTAGGGTTTACAGTGTAGGAGTTTGACAGTTTAAAGAGACACTCCTTATAAACTAACCCATACTGCCCATATCGCAGTAAGCATACCATGATACAGAAATAAACTTGGTGTCAAAATTGAGCTTATTGAACGAGGTATCGCAAAATATGCAGAACTCAAATCAGCCAAAATTCGACTTAATGCGGCTCTTTGGCTGTAATGTGTCACGTATCTGATACGAAGTTAAGGATATACTCCAAATCCACTCAGCTGAATTTGCTACCAAATCTACACTGATGAACTTGATTCTTAAGTGCCGTTATCAAGTCTTTATCGGTTTTTAAGGATTGGTATTGCCTCCTTACCCGTTTGCAAGCATTCGGCAGACAAAAATCCTTGTATTAAAGGTACTTTGATTGTTTTTGGGCATGCACTGCTCTCTTAAGGTATCAGCATATATTTTGTCGAATATACAGTATAGTGGCACGGTACTACAGGTTATACTGTAGGTTCTTATTCGTCTCAGGTTGTTTTTGTCTAATACTGAGACCTGCTAAAATCCAATTATTATTATTATTTTTTTTAGATTTTTTGACAAAAAAAAAAAAAAAATCAGAATTAAAAGAGTGTGTACTAACCTTTACACTTGACGGTATATAAGCATAATAGTATATATTTATTGACATATATATTATTTTGACTAAATTAAATTATAAGTCAGATGTTATTTTGTAGTATTTTTATTTAATAGATCAATATTTTTTGCATATTCGTAATATCATATTATTTTAACCTAATATTTTGTTATTATGACTTAATAACATTGTTGTTTTAAGATATTCAAGATATCATGTTATTTGGATAACTTGAATTTTAAAACCTAATATTTCAAGATGACATTTTGTTACTTTGACCTATCTCATTATTTCAATATATTCATAATATTTCATTATTTCAGCTTCTAATGTCTGTCATTAAGACTCATCTGGTTTAAGTACTTTATAGGTCTTGGTCCCGGAACCTTTATACAAAGTTATGCTTCTGTAATAATTTCAATACTATTTAAGCTATTTAAGCAAAAACCCTAGTCATTCATAATAATTATTAATAAAAGAATCTTTGCTAAAAACTGTGTTTTCTAGAAACAGAGCTGAATGAAATATTGCACTCTTGAGCAGGTTGAAATTCATCTTACACACACACACACACACACACACACACACACACACACACACACACACACACACCCACACACAGTAAAAGCAGTGAGTTTCCACCTCTGGTTTATCGCTTTAACAGGATACTCGTGGACAGATGACTCAGATTATTTTGTGTTCCTGTACAGTGTGCTCAGTGTTCTCCGAGCACTGTGTGTAATTTCCGCTATCTTCTTCCATGCCTCTATTCTCAGTTCCATCCACACAGAGGCTCAACACACACAGCAACAAGCCAGCCTTTCTTCCTCTAAACTGTTTTTCCGACATTCTTCTGATTTATAGTTTGAGTTCATTTCGGAGCTTATGATCGCTAAACGACCTCAGATGTAAGGAATGTAGGAAAGGAATACAATCTAAGCTACAGCACTTCACTTTAGCATATTTTTTCTACACCAGCATAATTTATTAATTAAGAAACTTAAATATGAAGGCAATAAAAATATTTTATTGCCTTCATATTAAGCTGTTGACTGAAACGCAACAACTGTTTTAACACAGTCAAAAAAAAAAAAAAAAAACATATGGCTAGCAAGCCAAGGCATACACTTTTTAAAACTTAAAATAATCAATTCAAATGAATTAATTTTCAGTGGCTTAGTGATTAGCACTGTCACTTAGCACCTCCAAGGTCCGGGTTCGATTCCCATCTCGGGGTCTGTGTGTATGGCGTCTGCATGTTCTCCCTGTGCTTGGTGGGTTTGACATGCAGATTATGGTAAAAGGCGTTCTCAAATTGCCCGGAGTGTGTGAGTCAGTGTGTGTGGGTGTGTATATGTGTGTGCCCTGTGATAAATTGGCAACTGTCCAGGGTGTATCCCACCTTGCACTCCTTCAGTAAGTCTCTTAGGATAGGCTCCAGGCCCTCCCTCAACCCTGGATACAGGACACAGTGGTATAGATGGTGATGACGACTTTATCCCTTTTAGAATTGTAATGGATTACAAAGGATGAGATGGGAATACATCCTAAATGGGATTCAGATTATAGACTGAAAACTAAAACGTAACAGAAATTTCAGTTCAACGTGACTATACTTTGCAACTGTGGATAAGTAATGATTTACAATTTCACATCTAATAGAACGGCTTCCCTCAACATTTCTTTCTCTTGTAGTCTCAGGGAGTTTTCCCTTGCCACTATCACCTCTGGCTTGCACATTAGGGATCAATCTCAACTCATCAGATCACATAACCTTCTTCCACTGCTCTAAATTCAAAACTTTATGCTCCCTGTATGCAAACTGTAGCCTTGTTTTTTTTTTTTTTGAGTCGTAAGTGGGTTTCTTATGGCCACACAGCTGTTTAATTAAACTCCTGTCACTTCTTGTTGCATTGTGTGTGATGAAATGTTCTTATTTCTCAAGATTAAACATAAATGTGATTTCTTTCTTTCCAGCTTCATCAAGCATTTAAGTGATCTCCATTCATGATTTTTCCCATTTTAACCACATTTTTTTTAACAAGAAGTTTATGCTTTAGCTCTACTATCCTTCAAGGTTTTAATGAGGTGTTTCGGTAGTAATTAACCCAATAGTTAATTTTATTTATATTCTCACTCTCTCATCATCCTTCATCATCTATACCACTTAATCCTGTATTCAGGGTCATGGGGGGCCTGGAGCCTATCCCAGGAGATTTAGGGCACATGGCAGGGTACACCGTGTACAGGGTGCCAATCCATCGCAGGGCACAGACACACACACACACACACACACACACACACACACACATACACTCACTCATTCACACACTACGGGCAATTTGGGAACGCCAATTAGCCTAACCTACATGTCTTTGGACTGTGGGAGGAAACCGGAGAACCCGGAGGAAACCCACCAAGCACGGGGAGAACATGCAAACTCCATGCACACAGAGACGGGAATCGAGCCTGAATCCAGTCCGGGATCGAACCCGGACCCTGGCGGTGCAAGGCGACAGTGCTAACCACCACACCACCGTGCCGCCTAACCCTTTCATTTAGATTTTAAATAAAATTTTAATTAGTTTTAAAAGTTTCATTATTTGTACCTTAAATCAAATGTTACATTTTTATTTTTTATTATTATTTTTTAAAAAGTTTTATTGCCACTGTTTTTTTTCTATTTCATTTCATCATTATTTTCTTCTTTTTTATGTAACGCACTTTGAATTACCATGATTGTGTATGAAATGTGCTATACAAAGAAACTTGCCTTGCCTTCTTCTTCTTCTCATTATTGTAAACTAATTAATTAACATTTTAGATTTCTTTAGTCTTCTGAAACATATATTATTTTTTGAGATGCCCGATATTATGAAATCTTGCAGTTGTTTTTATTATAATGCGTTTATTTTGGTGCCATTTGTCACATTATATAGAGTTTTAGCTCTTATATATAAATATATATAAATATATATGTTACAAATCGTTTAAACATTCAGACATGAAAACAACAGAAACAACAATAATACTAATGGATGATAGCGATTAGCTTCTGTGAGGTAATACAGCTTTAATGAATAAACCGTCTCCTGCGGAGAGCCGCGCATGCGCAGCAACACCCTCCCATCCCACAGCCGCCTCAGCGCTGCCTCTGTCACCGGAGGGAGGAGGACTCAAACTTCCGCTAGTGTCATGGCGGCGCAGTGCTGCTGCTGCTGCTGAGATGGAACCGAGGGAGAGAATAACAGACCAGTGCAACAGTGCGAGCCGAGAGCGCAGAGTCTGAGGATTACGGGGTCGGAAAACTAAGGAGCGGCGTGCCGTGTGTGTGTGTGTGTGTGTGTGTGTGTGTGTGCGGGGCCATGGCGGCTCATAAACCTGCAGAATGGGTCCAGGCCGTTATTAACAGATTCGACGAGCAGGTAAGAGAGAGAGAGAGAGAGAGAGAGAGAGAATAACATGTCCTGGAGGGTTATTAGTGTTTATTAGTGTTATGGTCACACCTCTCTGATTCCTGCTTCATGCAGCTGTCTCAGGTTTCTCTTTCACTTTATTTATTCTCCCAGAGGTTTTGCTAATCCAGATGTGCTACAGAGATACAAACCCATCTCCTGTATTTTAACCAATTAACACACACACACACACACACAACTTTCAAATCCTTTCTCAAGTGCATGCAAGGCTTTCCTGAAACCACCTAGGAAGGAGAGGAAGCAAAGTAAACCGAGCCATGAGCTGAATCCCAAACTGTCCTCTGCCCCCTTTAATTAATGAACTGCCCCGCATTCGCTTATGACTTCATCTAGAAAGCATCATGTCCCTTATACATGTCTGTATGTCACTACATCGTTCAGGGACGGGAATCACTAGTTACCTCCCAATAAGATAAAACATTTGATTCTATCATGATTTTACAAATGTCACGATTCAATATTATATTTTACCGCACGATTTCGCACCAGTGCCATCGCAGCCCAACGTGCACCAGCGCTCTTTGAGCATATTAAGACCTCCAAACGGCATCTGGATCCTGGGGGAAAAAAAAAAAAAAAAAGCATCACGCTATGATGTCACTCGATATGATGTCACTCAGGAAGTTACTTTTGCGGCATAAGTTTTAACAGCCGGACCGTTTGAGATATCAAAAACACTCGGTGCAATTTTGTATTCTTGGTGATTGAACCTCCTGATACGTTATTATAACGATAGCTCTGTGCTAAGTATCGTGATTTTCTAAATATCCTAATTCAATATCACATTTCCCCCTGATTTTAAATCTTTAAAAAAAGTTTAACGAACTTTGCTCCTAACACAAGTTTTCGTACTTATAAAAGCAAGCGGAGCGTTTAAGCAATACCCGAGTTGAATATGTTACTGAGCGGCACGTGTCTGTCATCGGGCATAATCATTTTTTCTAAACAAACCTAGCAAATAATTCACTCCTGCCGTACGGGATGAAGATGTGTACAGTAGATGGTCCAGAGCTTACTCTATCTGCAGGGTTTTGAAGAAGTGGTGACGTTTTACCGCCTCAAATGCTTTCAAAGTCGCAAAACTCAGCAGCGGGTTGAGTGGCGGCTTCTAAAGCACACGGTTTTCAACTAATTAGCGCTCGCTAATTAATTCACGCTTGAGACTAATTCTCTCTCAGACTTTGTTGACCAGTTCAAATTGGAGGCTTTGAAAGGGCACGATTTTTGAAAATGTAACACTATAAAAATGCGTTTATGTCGCACCACTCAGACGTTTCTGCACTCGGTACGAAACGGGTTATCGATTCTAAAACAAAAATAGTCTTAAAAAAAAAAAAGGTCTATTCTTGTGGCAGCGTGTCGATATGTGAAACTCCACACATGCATAACTGAATTGATACAAATACATGAATAGAATTTTTTTTTATTTTTAACATTTACTCATTTTGTTGTTGTTGCATTCAGCCAATCACAAGCGCTCTGGAGAGTCTTAAGTCCCGCCTCCTTGACAGCGAGTCTCACTCTTTAGGTCCAGCGTGGTTCATATTTTCATTGTATCTATGGCTGTTTTTTTTTCCCCACACGCAATTCCCTTTTTTCGATCAATGATACTGTCTGGAGGTCTGGAAATCTTGCCATAAGTAAGTGGACACCTGATCATCAGATCCACATGTTGGTCTTCTTCAGACTGTTGCCACGACGTTGTGTATGCTGTAGCGTTTCACCCTTATTTATACAACATCAGAGCGTCTGTGGTAGTAAAAGTAAGTAGATTTCTCCCACATTTAGCCATTAACCATAGAGACCTCGAACAACCTCGGCAAATGTATATACTCACAGTGATGAATCTTTCGCTATACACTTTCCAGTCAGATCTGTCAGGTTGTGATGTTCAAGCTGTGAAAATCCTGTGACTTTCTGACATCATCAGCATTTCTGAGAAGCTCAAACATTTATACCGTAACTTGTTTCCTGGACGTTTATCCTTGTTAGCCGGTGGTGAAGATGGAAAGAGTCTCCAATGGCAGGGTTTTGCAACAGCCAAAGTTTAAGTTGGACATCTGGACCTGCACTCCAGGTTCTCTCAGGACAAGTGCTTCTTCACACGCCACATGTCTTCACGTCTCCGTTTAACTTTATTACTCATCCGGTATTACTGTATCATACATCAGACCCTGCTCAGTCTGGCTCATTAAACTTTAATACAAGTGTAATAAAGATTAAAACTGCATCTTAATCCTAAGCCCGTACTTAGCACTTCATAATCGCAAAATAGGATTTTATAAAGTTAGCTTCAGCAGGATTTATGCAGGGTTTATAGCTCGACACTGATTTAATGCAAGAAAGTAAAAAGAAAAACATTCTCCAAAACATAGTTATGGGATCTTGTGGATAGTTAACGTGAGTCTTGTGGAGTTTTACGTGGAACCTTTAAGGGAAAGTAAAGTACAGAACAGTTCTAACGGTTCTAGATTTTTGTTTTTAACACAAAAATTTTGTATGGAACTGATTCAGTCTCAGTAAAGGAGGCGTGGCCTTGGCTCATGTCAATCTCACTGAAGCGGGTATCGTATATGGGTCAACCACAGATACAGGGGGTGTGGTCTCTTGTCGTTCTCAAAAGAAAGACTAATGGTCTCTGTGTCAGTTCACAGGGAAGGGAGATGTGGTCTCTGTCATTTCTTAAGGGGAAAGAGGTGTGATCTCTATGTAATTTTACAAAAGAAGGAGGCGTGGTTTCTGTGTCAGTTCTCAGGGAAAAGAGGCGCTGTCTTTGGGTCAGTTCTGAAGGAAAGGAGGCGTCGTCTCTATCAGTTCTCAAAGGAAAGATGTGTGGTCCCTGTCAGTACACAGGGGAAGGAGGCGTGGTCTGTGGGGAAGGAGGTATGGTCTCTGTGTTTAAGTTCTTAATGGAAAGAGGTGTGGTCTCTGTGTCAGTTCTCAAGGGAAAGAGGCGTGGTCTCTGTGTTTAAGTTCTTAATGGAAAGAGGCGTGGTCTCTGTGTCAGTTCTCAAGGGAAAGAGACGTGGTCTCTGTGTCAGTTCTCAAGGGACAGAGGCGTAGTCTCTGTGTCAGTTCTCAAGGGAAAGAGGCATGGTCTCTGTGTCCATTCTCAAGGGAAAGAGGCGTGGTCTCTGTGTCAGTTCTCAAGGGAAAGAGGCGTGGTCTCTGTGTCAGTTCTCAAGGGACAGAGGCGTGATCTCTGTGTCAGTTCTCAAGGGAAAGAGGCGTGGTCTCTGTGTCCGTTCTCAAGGGAAAGAGGCGTGGTCTCTGTGTCCGTTCTCAAGGGAAAGAGGCGTGGTCTCTGTGTCCGTTCTCAAGGGAAAGAGGCGTGGTCTCTGTGTCAGTTCTCAAGGGACAGAGGCGTGGTCTCTGTGTCCGTTCTCAAGGGACAGAGGCGTGGTCTCTGTGTCAGTTCTCAAGGGACAGAGGCGTGGTCTCTGTGTCCGTTCTCAAGGGAAAGAGGCGTGGTCTCTGTGTCAGTTCTTAAGGGAAAGAGGCGTGGTGTTCGTGTTGATCCTTCGGGGAAGGAGGTGTGATCTTTAGGTCAATCATAGGGGAGGGAGGCGTGGTCTGTGTTAGTTCGTAAGGGGAAGGAGACGTGGCCTCTGCATCTGTTTTCAGTTAGCTACAATTTACTTTATAATCTTCCTGAACTATCGCCTTTTAACTCACAATTAGTCAAGAATTAAAGGCCTGCTACGAGAAATTGTAACCGGTTTGAGTGAAAATCCAGAGCAAATCGTGATCTCTGTTAGCTGATGGACTCAGATAATAACATCCGCCTGATGAAACGTGTCTGTTTTGTACTTCATGCTTTGCACTGGAACTTGAGATAATCACTTCTGTTATAATCTGATAGACGTCACAGACTGTATGTGTGTTTCCTCGTGTTCTAGGTGAAACGTGACGCATTTCGCTCTGTCCACAATCCTGGCAGTTTTTGGCTTGAGTACTCAAGGGCTTGTCTGGACCCTAGAGGAAGTCCAAAATAAAGTGGCCTTGTGTTTGTCGGCCTGGCGAGAATATAGAAGTCAGCATGTTCTGTGTGTGTGTGTGTGTGTGTGTGTGTGTGTGTGTGTGTGTGTGTGTATGTGCATATAAAGTGTGCGTTCTGGACTTAACCAGTCTGGTCCCAAGATACTAATTTCCATTTCCTCTCCTTGCTGTTTGGTAACTCGTCCAACACGTGGCCCTCGTCCTCTCTCCCCTGATTTCAGGGTCAGTGAGATCGCCGCACAGATTTTACACTCTGTTTCTACACACTGTTAGAATGTATTTCAATAAACATTCAGACAAGACAAATACATCAATTGTTTACATAATCTCCTTGCTTTTCAATACACCAGACAGGTGAAAGTCCGATGGAGTGAGATCAGGAATATAGGGAGAACGCTTTAACACCGCAAAAAAAAGTCGACAATGTTTGCAGAAGTGTGCCGGGCGTGCATCGTCATGCGAGATGACGACGCCCTCAGGTAGCGGTCCTCTGTGTTTAATCCGAAGTTTAGTCTTCAGCTCTTCAATAAGCGTCTCACTGTAACGATTGTTGAACCTTTTTCCTGATCATGTTCCAATACTTCTGGCCCTTAAGATGAGAATCCCAGAAAACTTTAAGCGTTGATGAATTTTCCAGCTGATGGTTGACTTTTGAACTTTTTCTCGGATGTTTCCGTTCCATACTCTGCCGTTGACTCTCAGGCTCGTACTGATGAATCCGTGTCTCGTCAGCAGTAATGATTCTCTTTAAGAAACCTTTTCGCCTTCCTTAGAGTATCAGTCCATATTTGGTTTGCAGCTTTCCAAACACTTATCTATACTGTGCATTGTTCAGTCTCCGATAAATAACGGCTCCAGGTTCGGTTCTTTCATCCATATTTTGGATTTGCTCACACCACAGTTGCAGATGACCTGATGTAACACGTTCACACCTGCACAGCAGTGACCGGGGAGACAGCAGCCTTAAACAGAAAGCGCTGATAAGACTGACAGAGGTTTTAATCTAACCGGAGTGCGGATCATTTTTGACTCACCCTCATATAACTTTTTTTTTTTTTTTAGCTTCCTGTCAAAGCCGGGCAACAGAGCACGCATACCAAAGTCAGCTCGGAGCACAACAGAGAATGTCTGATCAACATCTCCAAGTACAAGTTCTCGCTGGTCATCAGTGGCCTCACCAACATCCTGAAGAACGTGAACAATATGGTGAGTGGAAAAGCAAGCAAATGAAAACTCTTCACCAGAACCAAATGAGTGGTTCTATTGTGTCGTAGTCTAACGTCAGGGGCAGTACACACGTCAGGAATATCAAAGAAACCTGAGCCATCCGAAAATGTATGATGTGAAGAAACGAACACTTGTTCGAGAATCAGGAAACACATCAGAAACGCATCAGAGGTTGTCCGGACCAGCCGATACGATATTATCACGATATGTAGATGCTGATTCGATTTGTGCTACAATTTGTTTCTGTCCGTATTATGATTTTTTAAAAACTTTTTTTTAGGATTAAGAGCACCACCTTGAGGATCGTATAGGAACTGCAACATTTTCCATCACAAATGCAACCATAAATAAATAAATAAATAAATAATAGATAAGAGTCAGTCTGGCGATGAGTGATGGAGTGATGATGCGTGTCTGAATATATATATGTATATATATATTTTTAATGAGAATGTTGTGTTTGCAACAGATTTCCTACACTAAACACACACACACAAGGCAGTGTAAACCGAGTGCAACTGAACTCCTGTGTTTTTTTTTCGCAGAGGATTTTTGGCGAAGCTGCAGAGAAGAACCTCTATCTGTCTCAGCTCATCATCTTGGACACTCTGGAGAAGTGCCTCGCAGGGGTGAGCTGCCTCCACTCTCTCTCTCTCTCTCTCTCTCTCTCTCTCCCCATCCCACGGCCTGCTTAACCTCCTGAGACATCCTGCATCTGCCAGCTGCTGTAGATGAGATTTGCAGGTGCTTCCTCGTCTCGCTGTAAAGTTTTCATGCTGCTTCAACCCCTCTGCATTCCTGCTGCATTTCACTCGCCGTCTCCATTTTCTTGTGTCTTTATATCGTTATGTCTTCATGTCTATCTTGTTGCCTGATGCGAACAGCACTTTCCTGAACTTAGTTTCAGCTAGTCACTGTCCCGAAGGATTTCCTCTCGGTCCAGTTTTGGTGCCGGATTTATCCCAGGAATTCCTCGAATGTATTCTGATATGGCTGCAGAGGGTCATCTCTCTTTCTCTCTCTCTCTCTCTCTCTCTCTCTCTTTTCTGCGCGTCTGTTTTTTCTCTGTCTGTATCTCTCGTTCTCTGTGTATCTCACTCTTGTTCTGTTCTTCATTATCCTCTCACCCCTCTCTGATTCTTTGGCTTCTATCTGTTTGTCTGTCTGCCTGTCTATCTCACTCTCTCTCTCTCTGATTTTTTCATTTTTCTCTCACTTTCAGATTCTTCTGTTTTATCTTCTCTCCCTTTATCTTCTTGCTCTGTCTCTCAATGTTCCGTCCCTCTCCGATTCTTCTGTTTCTCCTTTTCTTTCTCTGATTTTCTTCTGTCCCCTGATTGTATTTTGTTCTCTTTCTATCATATTTTGTCACATTGCATGTGCTCTTCCTCTCTGTGATTCTTCTATTTCTCCTTTCCTTTATTTCTCTCATTTTTTTGCACACTCCCTCTGATGTCTGCATTCGCTCCAGCAGCCGAAGGACTCTATGCATCTGTCTTTCTGTCTGTCTCTCTCCTTGATTCCTTAATATCTCTATTTCACACTCTTTCTCTCTGTCTTTGATTTTTTTCATTGCTGTCTCTCTCTCGCTCTCTGATTCTTTCATTTCTCTCACACTTCCCGATTCTTTTGTTTTTTTCTCACGCTAATGTTGCTCTGTCTCTCAATGTTCCGTCCCACTCCTGTGTTTTTCTTTCTTCTTTTCTTTTTTTCTCTGATTTTTGTTTTCTCTCTCTTTCTCTCTATGATTCTTCTGTGAAAGTGTCATTTTCTTTCTTTCTCTCATTTTTTTTTGCACTCTCTCCCTCTGATGTCCGCTTTCTCACCAGCAACCGAAGGACTCTATGCGTCTCGACGAGACGATGTTGGTGAAGCAGCTCCTGCCAGAGATCTGTCACTTCATCCACACCTACAGAGAGGGGAACCAGTACGCCGCCGAGCTGCGCAGCTCCGCCTCCGGGGTTCTGTTCTCGCTCAGCTGCAACAACTTCAACGCCGTCTTCAGCCGCATTTCCACCCGGTAACACACACACACACACACACACACACACACACACACACTCCGTGTGGCGACCTAACGAGATGCTCCGTCCATGCAGTTTACAGGAACTGACGGTGTGTTCAGAAGACACGGTGGACGTCCAAGATATCGAGCTCATCCGCTACATTAACGTGGACTGCTCCAAACTCAAAAGACTACTGCAAGGTTTGGTGTTTTCTCCAGAATCAGTATACGCAGAAAAAACATGTGCATATGAACTTGAGTAACATCCAGTTCTTAATCCGTAGGGTTTAATATGATGTTGGCCCCGCCCCCTTCATAGCTATACCAGCTTCAACTCTTCTGAGAAGGCTTTCCACAAGGTTTATGGGAATCTTTGACCGTTCTTCCAGCAAAGAAGTTTTTGAGGTCAGAGACTGATGTTGGACGAGAAGTCCTGTCTCGCAGTCTCCGCTCTAATTCATCCCAAAGGTCTTCTATCAGGTTGAGGTCAGGACGTGTTGTGCTTTGTGCACTGGTGCGCAGTCATGCTGGAAGAGGAATGTCCCCAAACCGTTCCCACAAAGTTGCAAATGTCTTGGTACGCAAAAGCATTAAGAGTTCCTTTCATCCAATGACTGAAAAACAACCTCACACCAGGCCCAACATGACTGCGCAAAGCAAAGTCCATAAAGACACGAATGAAGGAGTTTGGTGTGGAAGAACTTGACTTGTCTCAGCTCACGAATGCGCTTCTGGAAGAACGGTCAAAACTTCCCATAAACCCTCTCCTAAACCTTGTGGAAAGCTTTTGCAGAAGAATTAAAGCTGTTATAGCTGTAAAAGGGGGCGGAGCCAACATGATATTAAACCCTATGGATTAAGAACAGGATGTTACTCAAGTTCATATGCATGTGAAGGCAGGCGAGCGAATACTTTTGGCGATATATTCATATGTTCATTTATTTACTTTAAATTATATTTCCCCCTATCAGCCAAACCTAATCATTTCTTTTTCCAAAATAAAATTTCAGGATCATAAATGTCTTCTTTTTTTTTTTTTCCTCCAGAAACGGTGTTCAAATTTAAAACCTTGAAGAAGCCTGCGCAGTTGAGTGTCATCTCCAGTCTAGAGAAGGTGTGTACATGTCCCAAACCACGCTTAGCTCCCGATCAGTCATAACATTAACACACTAACGTCGATGATTCATTACACACCTGTGACAGGATCAATGGCCAGGCTGTCTGTCTGACAGACACCACCTCACCCCCCCTATAGGTCTTGTGGAGTCATCACAAGGTGAACTTACACAATACTGGGTTGTGTGTAGTAATCTTCTGGAGTACAGTGTACAGTGTTTTGCATCCAAAAGAATTTTCTAGAGCACACAAGATGTGTCTGAAATAGAAGTGTTGAATATATATGTGTGTGTGTGTGTGTGTGTGTAGGCATTCTGGAATTGGGTGGAGAATTACCCAGACGAGCTCACTACGCTGTACCAGCGACCGCAGACAGACATGGCTGGTGAGGCCCTGATTAACATCATCAACATCTTAATAATCTTCTCAGTAACAAAGATAATGGTTGTTGTGTATGTATTGTGTGTGTGTGTGTGTTGGGCTCAGACTGTGCAGAGAAGCTCTTTGATCTGGTGGACAGTTTTGCTGATAGCGCGAAGAGGAAGGCAGCGGTGTGGCCACTGCAGATCATCCTCCTCATCCTCTGTCCCAACATCATACAAGAGATATCACGTGAGCCGCTGGAGGAGAGCAAGGCCAACAAGGTGTATATACACACACACACACCATTCCATAGTGAACAAAGTGTCTTTTATGTATACAGTGGAACCTTGGATTACGAGCATAATTCATTCGGAAGCGGGCTCATATTCCAAAAACACTCGTAAACCAAATAGACTTTTCCCATAAGAATGAATGAAAATGAGATTTTATCGTTCCACAGCCCAAAACATTAAATACATAAAAATAATTAATACAACATATAAAGTAAAAATAAAACAAATTAACCTGCACTTAACATTTAAAAATAAAGTCAAAATAAATCCAGACAGTTAAGTGTTTCCATTTGGGCGCATAGGCGCCGTGTATTTGTATGTGTGTGTGTGTGTGTGTGTGTGTGTGTGTGTGTGTGTGTGGAATTAGACCCTCGCCTCGTCTTAAACAGTAAAACTCCTTCTCCCTCCCACACTCCGCTTTTTAAGTTTCACAACTAACATACACAATGCAAAAAAAAAAATCTCTCTAATGATACTCGCGTGAGCAGACTAACAGAATCACTGCTGTAAAGTAAAAAATAACAAATGAACGAGCACCTTATTACCTTTGAAAAGAATCGCGACAGAGCTGAGTTTTCTGTGTAAGTAAAGCGTGTCTGCTGCAGCCGGGGAGATCTGTGTGTGTGTGTGTCTGTGCGCGCGTCTGTGTGTGTGTGTGTGTGTGTGCGCGTCTGTTCGCGGGTCTGTGCGTCTGTGTGTCTGTCCGCGGCTGTCTGCGCGGCTGTCTGCGTGCGCGTCTGCGTGCGCGTCTGTGTACGCGTCTGTGTGCGTCTGTGTGTGTCGGTGTCAAATTACGCACACGCACACACAAAGTAAGTGTGTGTGTGTAAAAAGTGTGTGTGTCGGTGTGTGTGGGGCACAGTGTCAAATTACGCGCGCGCACAGAAGAGAGACGAGCACTAAGACGCAGCAGGGAACTCTTATTTTGACACGGGACGCAGCAGGGGAGACGATTACCCATAATTCCCGCAGCGCAAGAGAGAGAAAAATCATTGGCTCAGTTGTGATCACTTGCCGCTCGGTGTCAAAATAAGAGTCGCATATGTGATACATGATACTCGGCGCACGTAAACTAATACTTGCTCGGTTTCCGATTAAAAATTGATTAAAAATCTTTGCTTGGTTTGCGGAACACTCGTAAACCACGTTACTCGTGATCCGAGGTTCCACTGTGTGTGTGTGTGTGTGTGTGTATATTTATATATATATATATATATATATATATATATACAGACACAGGGGTTGGACAATGAAACTGAAACGTCTGGTTTTAGACCACAGTAATTCATTAGTATGGTGTAGAGCCTCCTTTTGTAGTCAATACAGCATCAGGTCGTCTTGGGAATGACGGAGACAAGTCCTGCACAGCGGCCAGAGGGATTTTGAGCCATTCTTCTTGCAGAATAGCGTCCAGGTCACTACGTGATGCTGGTGCAGGAAAACGTTTCCAGAAACTCCTCCAAAACACCCCAAAGTGGCTCAATAATATTTAGATCTGGTGACTGTGCAGGCCATGGGAGATGTTCAATGTCACTTTCATGTTCATCAAACCACTCTGTCTCCAGTCCCCAGAATGGTGCGGTAGTCCTTGGCAGTGATGCGCCCGCACTGTGCTATTACTCTGCTGATTCACCCTTCACACTCTGCTCTTACTGGTGGAATGTGCAGTCAATTCAGTTCAATTTTATTTCTATAGCGCTGTTAACAATGGTCATTGTCTCAAAGCAGCTTCACAAAAATGAAAAGAAAATTTCTGGAAGTGTGTACTGTATGTGTGAGAAAAATGTGGTTAGATAATGAGATTGTCCCTGATGAGCAAGCCAAGGGTGACGGCGACGGTGGCAAGGAAAAACTCCCTGAGATGGCAATAGGAAGAAACCTTGAGAGGAACCGGACTCACCAGGGAACCCATCCTCATTTGGGTGATAACGGATAACAGAAATGATATAATATCATGTGTATTATGCAGCTGAAAGTTCAATATAACAGAATTTATTTAAATTTACATGAAGTCCAGTTCAGGGATGAGTCAAGGCTGGTCAAATTTAGCCATGAAACCTCCAACACTAAATTGACGATGTTTCAGTTTCATTGTCCAACCCCTATATATGTAAAAGATATTTAAATGGCAGCTTTTTAAATTTTTTAAAATTTTAATTACATTTTTTTATTTTACAAAAAAAAAAAAAAAAATTTTACAAAAAAAAAAATGCTTGAATCTTCACACCTGTGTGTTGTTTTTCTGTGTTTGCTTTCAGAAACTGTTTATCGAGAGTCTGAGGAAATCTCTGGCCGGACACGGGGGCAGCAAGCAGCTGACGGAGAGTGCAGCCATCGCCAGCGTCAAACTGTGTAAAGCCTCCACCTACGTCAACTGGGAGGATCACTCGGTCATCTTCCTCCTGGTGCAGGCCATCATGGTGGATCTCAAGGTGTGCGTCTGAAAGCCATCGATACTTACAGCACTGAGCAGCTGAAAAGTCTAATGATGTTTACTGTGCAAAAGTAAAAAAAAAAAAAAAACGTATTGAGCCCCTAATTTCTTTATATTGAATGAAATTAATACACTCTAAAAAATGCTGGGTTAAAAACAACCCAAACTGGGTTGTTTTTAACCCAGCTGCTGGATAAATATTGGACCAACTACATGCTGGGTTAATTTAACCCAGCAAAATGGGTTACTTATTTAACCCAGCAAGACGGGTCAAATATTCAATCCAAATTCTAGGTCATATTTAACTATACTGCTGAGTTAATTCTACCTCACAAATAGGTTATTATTATTTTTATGTTTTACATGTCTATGGGTAAAACAGTTTAAACAGTTTAATTACTTTGATATACTGGTCTATTACAAAAAAAACCCCACAAAATTTTGCAAACCATACATATATGCAATAAACAACCAATTAATTGTACAAAACATAGAAAAATATTTATATTTATTTTTCAAAAGCACAAGATCAGATAATACAAAACAAGTTCAACAGCGACATCATTACGATACTATTACTGAGAAGCACTAACGCCTGAGAGCAGTGCTGGTCATTATCTCCCAACATCAGGATGTAGGTGTACGGCCTCAACTGACAGATATTCCACGGTGTTGGTTCCAACCTTAGAAAGAAAGAAAGTAAAAGTTTATGGAAAAAATCGAGAGGGTTGGCTAGTATGCATATTTGTAAGAAGATTAGTGTTTTGTAACACCTCAGCTATTTTATATGTGTTTGCTAACGCTAGCAACCTAGCTAAATGCTAGCGTCATGCTGGCACTACAGTTAGCAGTTTAGCTTTCATTCATCACTTCACCACCTTCATACACCCTACAAGCATTCTACAAAGAAAGCTAAAAAAGCTCAGACATTTTTGCAGTTTCTTTCATACACAGGTGGGGTTCTTTGGTTTGGCTAGCTAGCAGCCATTGTCAGATAAACTAGCATGCTATAGCACAGACCAGGCTGAAAGTTTGAGTGTAACTTTAACACGGTAACAGTAATAAATGTTACATACAGTGAACAAATTCAGTCATAGGTGAGTGAAAGTGTGTATACAGACCTTGTATTTAACGTTTACATTTCCTCTTAAATGCGTGAGGAGGAAGAAAAAAAGACACAAAGCTGACACAGCCACTGAATACACCGGTGAACTTCGGGGGAGGGGCGGTCTGATCTGTGATGTTAGCTGTCGCTAGCTAACCCAACTCCAACCCAGCAAGCTGGGTTAAACAAAAAGTACCCAACTCCCTGTAAATAACCCAGAAATATTACCCAACAGAGGCAACCCAGCGTTTGGGTAGTAAAAACAACCCAGCATTTTTAGTGTGTACATTTGAGGTTGCTGCTGAGGTTGTTACATGAACAACCAAACTTTAAATTGTGTATTTAGCTACTTTACGACCTGTTGCAGAAAAACCTGATGATGTACGTCGGTTTTTTATTATTTTTATTAATCTGTAAATGTTTTACTGCAACAGGCTGCAGAGTGATAAAGATGCAATATAAAAATGGTTTGTTTACGTAACAACCTCAGGAGCGACCTCATTTCCCCTCTCGTCTGTTCCAAGCACTCAGCATTCAGCATCACCAGTACACTAATCACCGGCCTGATCATCTGTCTTCATCTGCACCTGTTTCTCACTGGTTCATGCCATTAAGTTTGATTTTGTAAAAATGCTTGAATGATTCATAGGTCACTGTGTGGCTTAACAAACAAAAAACGTTCCTCTAAAACTGCTCAGGTACAGGGACTGGACTAAAAAATGAGAGGCAACTTGACAAAATTGAGAGACAAAAACGTTCTTCATGAAGTCCAGGGAGCTATTTCTCAATTCTACATTAAAAAAAAAAAAATACAACTAAGTCTGGCTCTTTGGAGGCAAAATATTAAGAAACAAGAGGGGGGGGGGGGGTTGCACAGTACTGTACATATACATATATAGTGTACACACACCATCACCATAAATGACGCAATCAAGCCTTTAGTTGCTGCTTTTTCGTGGGTCGCTCTGCCTACAGTGAAAAAAAGCAGCGCGACTCAACTCTTTAAAAACATTCCTTGTTTTTTGTTTTGGATCATTATCTGTCTCTACTTTAAAGCACCGGTTTTACAGTTTTACAGCATTTGCCTTAATCTGAGCAGGAAGTAGAGCTCTATATAGTTTAGAATTAATCCTGCTAATAATATCAGCAGTTACATCATCATCATTACTTCTTTATATTTTTCTTTCTTTCTTTCTTTCTTTCTTTTTTTTTTAAAAGGTTAGTCTAATCTTGCGTTTCTGGTTTTGAGTGTTGTTTCAGTGGTTTAAATCACTCTGACTGACTGTAGACTTTGTAAAGAATAATACACATACCTCCATAAGACTGTTCTTATGATGATTCTTCACCAAATAAAGAATTGTTGAGGTCATCCTGTTTAGTTCTCATCCCATACAAATTGTTGTCTTCTCACTCCCCCCCCCCCCCCTCCTTCCCCAGGCCCTGCTGTTTAACCCCTCTAAGCCGTTCTCACGTGGTGCAGGCTGTCAGAGCGCTGACCTGGACCTGATGATCGACTGCTTCGTCTCCTGCTTCCGCATCAACCCGCACAATAACCAGCAGTTTAAAGTGAGATCATCGTCTTCATCATCATCATCACCTTGTAGTTTCTCAGCATTAGGATTTTTACGATCCCTGAGTGTGTTGATGTTCTAACCGCTTCTTTTCCTCTTTCTCTCTCTCTCTCTCTCTCTCTCTCTCTCTCTCTCTCTCTCTCTCTCTGTGCTGTCCTGTCCTCTCTCAGGTCTGCTTGGCTTCATCTTCACCATCCACTTTCCACTTTGTCTTGGTGAACTCCCTGCACAGAATCATCACTAATGTAAGTGCAGTTGAACATCTGGCCAGCCTCTGCCTTCATCTTTTTTTTTTTAAGCCTGAAATCTGGGCAAAGATGGTTCCTGAAATGTTAGTAACTAGGCTAGAAAGTTGGCTCAGTTGTAATCATATGACGTATTACTCGTATTTCAAGATGGGAAGCTATAAAGGATTTTAGAAATGAGCCTTATAGGCTGAGATGAAGATATTAGGATGCTAGAATGAGGTTAAGATGCAAGGATAGGGCTAAGATGCTGAGATACTAGGGTGGGTGAAACATGCTAGGATATTGGTTAAGGGTAGACTAAGATGTTGGGACAAGGCTAAGATCCTAGGAAGTTGGGACAAGGCTAAGCTTCTGGGTTGTTGGGATAAACCTATGACGCTGGGATGTTGGGACAAAGAAAAGATGCTAGGATGTTGGGACAATGCTAAGATGCTAGGATGTTGGGACAATGCTAAGATGCTAGGATGTGGGGACAAGTGTAAGACACTGGGATGTGGGGACAAGGCTAAGTGCTAGGAACTTTGGACAAGGCTAAGACGCTAGGATGTTGGGACAAGGCTAAGACGCTAGGATGTTGGGACAAGGCTAAGACGCTAGGATGTTGGGACAAGGCTAAGACGCTAGGATGTTGGGACAAGGCTTAGACGCTAGGATGTTGGGACAAGGCTAAGACGCTAGGATGTTGGGACAAGGCTAAGACGCTAGGATGTTGGGACAAGGCTAAGACGCTAGGATGTTGGGACAAGGCTTAGACGCTAGGATGTTGGGACAAGGCTATGATGCTAGGATGTTGGGACAAGGCTAAGACGCTAGGATGTGTGGACAAGGCTAAGACGCTAGGATGTTGAGGCAAGGCTAAGATGCTAGGATGTTGGGACAAGGCTAAGACGCTGGGATGTGTGGACAAGGCTAAGACGCTGGGATGTTGGGACAAGGCTAAGACGCTGGGATGTTGGGACAAGGCTAAGACGCTAGGAAATTGGGACATGGCTAAGATGCTAGGATGTTGAGACAAGGCTAAGATGCTAGGATGTTGAGACAAGGCTAAGATGCTAGGGGTTTGGGACAAGGCTAAGATGCTAGGGGGTTGGGACAAGGCTAAGATGCTAGGGGGTTGGGACAAGGCTAAGATGCTAGGGGGTTGGGACAAGGCTAAGATGCTAGGATGTTGAGACAAGCTAAGATGCTAGGATGTTGGGAAAAGGCTAAGATGCTAGGATGTTGAGACAGGGCTAAAAAGCTGTCTCAACAACAGCCACATCTCATCATGATGAAATCAAATCATGTGACAGAAAAATGTTCAACAAGGCTAAGATGCTAGGATGCTTGGGACAAAGCTGATATGCTTGGATGCTGATAAGTTCTGATGCTATGATGCTGAGATACGGCTAAGATGCTAGGATGTTGGGATAAAGCCAAGATGTGTTTAAAGTCAGCCTAAGTATTAAATGCTAAGCTAATGCTAAGCCGCTACGTCTCCTGTGTCCTGCTGCAGTCTACACTCGACTGGTGGCCGAAGATCGACGCTGTGTACTGTTACTCAGGCGAGCTCCGCCTCATGTTTGCCGAGACGCTGGCCTGCAGTACACTGCGCATGACGGTGAGTGTGTGTGTGTGTGTGTGTGTGTGTGTGTGTGTGTGTGTGTGTGTGCATGACATAAGTCTATTAAACATGTTTTCTGTGTGATGTAAAGAACAGCCATATCACATTACAATGAAATCAAATCATGTAAAAATAATCAACACCAGCATTATTATATTCCCTGAACGTTAAACCTTCTCTCTCTCTCTCTCTCTCTCTCTTAGAGTTTGTCGTTTAAAGAGAAGGTGACCAGTCTAAAGTTTAAAGAGAAAACCACTGACCTGGACACCAGGAGTCATAAGTATCTACTGCTGGCTCTGGTGAAGCTCATCCACGCCGACCCCAAGCTCCTGCTGCACGTGAGCTTTTTATGCTTTTCATCTTTACCATAGTGACTCGTGGGTAAAATTATAATATTTAACGCGTTACCACACAAGTGCCATCTCTGTAGAGTGAGCGTGTCCTTCAGACAAAGACGTCTTACTCGTGCGTTTCTCCGTGTGTGCACCAGAACCCAGGGAAGCCGGGTCAGGAGATCCAGAGCAGCACAGCCGAGCTCATCAGAGGGCTCATGCAGCTGGTGCCCCTCGCAAACCTGGGCGAGATTTCCCAGGAGGCCATGGAGGTGAGACACAACCCTGGTGTGGCTGGTGTTTCCTGAAGCAGACAGTGTTGTTCATCTGAAAAAAACACGTCACATGTCTAATACTCATGTCTCGTGGGTTATTATACTGTATTGTCTTATTGAGCACATTTCTAGTTATAGATTATTTTTGTCTTAGCTAGTCTAGTTAATTAGTTAATTAACTCGGGTGTAGATCGTAAATCATTTTACATTATGATCTTATTACTTTATGCAAGAGCAGGTTATGCGTTACAAATGTCATCATATGAGATTAGGCAAGGGTCAGAGATGGGTCGTTATATTACAGAACATAAGAGGTGTGTGTACTCGTGCAAACCTCTTGTGTAAATTCAATAGATTAAAAAAAAAAATCTTTGATTTATGACATACTAATCTATTGCTGGGTAATCAACGATTGAAAACCACCTTTGTACAGGGAGTGATGCATATAGTTAAACGTTCCAGTGCTGTTACCGCTCATTATCACCACTCCTGCTCCTGGAATGCCTCTCGTCCAATCAGATTGCTTTTATCCTGAGTTCAAGTTAAACTGAAAGCTTAAATTTTGGAATCATGCCATTTTTCAACCTCCATTTGAGCTACAAAGTGAGAAAAAAGACATGGACGCAAATTTTACTTTCGCCATTAGTTAGCAACAAAACCATCTGTCCAGCTAACATTAGTGATAAGAGGGTTGATCCTGATATACAGCAGGGGTGTCTGACCTTATCCTGATTGAATCTTTAGCAAGGAAACGCTTGCTTTTGCCTCCTTTTCAGGATTTTGCAGAAATGTGCTGTTGCGTTGTCGTTAAACAGATTGTTCTCTCACACTGCTACAGCCTTTTTAACCTTTTTCTTCACGGTGGCCGCTGTTCCAGTTC
Source organism: Clarias fuscus (assembly GCA_030347435.1). Lineage (NCBI taxonomy): Eukaryota > Metazoa > Chordata > Actinopteri > Siluriformes > Clariidae > Clarias > Clarias fuscus. The sequence goes on along the minus strand of CM059223.1, from coordinate 5,043,613 downwards.
CGTTAATAAATAACAGTCACTACACTTGGACACTTTACGTGCATATACACACACACACACACACACACTCACGGTCACAATGTTGTAGTAAATAGTGCACGGATGTTGACTATATGAGTGATGCTCGCGCACCGAGACTGAGCACGGGAGATGGTTACCCACAATCCCGCAGCATGCGAAAAAAGAAAAAAAAAAAAAACCTGGGCTCAGTTGTGATCATTTGACACAGCGTATACATATTACTCATATTTCAAGACCTGGCTCGTTTATCAAGTTGAAATAGATTAGAAAATTTTGCCCATCTTGCAAAAAACTCGCAGACCAAGTTACACTTGTTTTTTATACATTGATTTGCACACTGAAAATATTGTATATAATTAGGGGCACTGCAGTGTCTATATTTTGTCCAGTACATTCTACAAGTAGAACCGCGGTCCATTAATATCTGCGGAAATCCCCAAGTCTTACAGACACGCGAACTTGCTAAAGCCAATAGTAATAGTAGCAGATACAGGTCCTGTGGTTCATGGAGCCATTCTGATGCTGAGTTACGCGCTTTATGCGAGCACATGCATGGCATTCGACCGAGTTTGGTTCATCCTGGGCTAAATCTGATACTCTTTTATGTGAAGGCTTTGTTGGTCCTGCATCAGCCAGAAATCATCGAGCTGTGGAATCCCGACGCTCCCATAGAGACCTTCTGGGACATCAGGTACGGCTTAGTAGATTTACTAAAGCTTAGTACACAACCTGAGCAAAGCTCTGATGGTCATACCACGTGTGAAAAGGTGGAGTATGGTAGGCGGAATGTGATGGTCTTAAATATGTTAATATGAAATACATGATATGCTATTAAATGAGCAAATGTAGCATTTGTGAGTTAATTGTGTCATTAAATAATTAAAATCGAAACATTTAAAAGTATTTTATTTATTTACTTATTTATTTACCGATTTCTTTCTTAGAATATTTATTTATTTCACTATTTATTTTTTCTAATGGTTACCTATTTCAGGATTTATTTATTACAGAATTTATTTATCTTATAATTTAATTATTTCCTGGTCACTCCTTAGACATACACCGTTATATAATGCTTAAATAAATAAATAAATAAATAAATAAATAGCAGGTGGATGGAATGTGACAGTATTAAATACTTTACATTAAATAAATAAAGTAGCATTCATGAATTCATTATTACATAATTGACATTTTAAAATATTTTCTTTAATTATTTAAGAATAAAAAAAAATGTTTATGTATTTTACAGTTTGTCTGTTTCATGATTTGTGTGTAATTATGTACTTATTCCAGAATTTATTTATTTCAGGATAATTTAATTTATGTCATAATTAAATCTTTTCCTGGTCATTAGTGTGCGCCGTGATGTAATGTATATATTAATAAGTAAACTGCTTAGCAGGCTATTCAAAAATATTTAAGTCAACTTCAGATTTTATTTCTTTATTGGCGCAATTAATTAATTAATTATTCTACATTCAATGATTCATTCAGTCAATATTTATTCATTTAATACTGGCACATTCCACCCCTCATACAGAAGTGTGAATCCAAATCCTGCTTCCTGATCTTGATCCTCTGAACCCGAGACTGATCATTATGTGTTTGTTCTGATGTTAGCTCCCAGGTTCTTTACTCCATCTGCTCGAACCTCATCGGCCACCAGCAGATCAACAGCACCGAGATTCTCAAGTGGCTCCGAGAGATCCTCATCTGCAGGAACAAGTTCCTCCTCCGGAGCAAAGTGAGTCGTCTGACGTTCTTATTTGGTTGTTTACATCCCTATCTCCAGTCTGATCTGTGATCTGGTTTCACCCGAACACATGAAGTTCAAAGAGAGAAGATTTGCTATCTTGGGTTCCTGGCTTTGTTTTACATCTCTAACGTTCATCTGATCTTTTAGACGCTGCAACTTCAAGGCCATAAAGACGTTAACTAAAACTGGAGCTTGAATTATAATGTAGAAGTGTAATGCGAGTCTGCAGGCCTAAAGGCACAGAGTGATTGATTAGCTGATTAGATATTTTCTTTAACAAACTTTAGGTGTACCTAATGAAGTGGCCGGTGAGTGTGCATGCCGTAAATAATAAAATGTATAGTATATAAATTTATTCCTTGGTACTTTTTGTACTCTATGGAGATATATATAATTTAATTCTGTTATCAGATTATTTTATTAAAAAAAAAAAAAAACAATTTCTTGGCAGTTTGTAATTATGAAGCAAAACATTTAAATAAAACAAAATATTTGATGAAACATATTTGGTGAAATGCACGTCTTTTAGAATGTATTTTAACATTACAATTTTTTTTTTTTAAGGATATTTATTATGGAGTTTACATCATTTACTAAGCTGCGTCGTTTTTCCTATTCTGTCCGAATAATTTCACTTCATTTCAAAAGCATAATGTCCAATCCTGGGAACCTCTTGTGCTTTGCCGGACACAGGAGCGTGCAGCGACGGGCAGCGGCGTCCCCATGTGCAGACAGGCCCAGGCCAAGCTGGAGGTGTGTCTCTACATGTTCCTGTGGAGCCCAGACATGGAGGCCGTCCTGGTGGCCATGTCGTGCTTCAGGCACCTGTGCGAGGAAGCCGATATCCGCTGTGGCGTGGACGAGGTGCCCGTGCAGACCATCCTGCCCAACTACAACACCTTCATGGAGTTCGCATCCGTCAGCAACATGATGGCCACAGGTTCGGGTTTTAACAGGAAACAAAAAGCATGAAGGTTCTATTGAACAAAAGCTACCAGATGAGGGCAGCAACAGCTTTATATATATATATATATATATATATATATGTGTGTGTGTGTGTCTTTCTCCCAGGTCGCTCAGCCTTACAGAAGAGAGTAATGGCTTTGCTCAGGAGGATTGAGCATCCCACACCTGGCAACACCAAGGTCGGGACAATGTGTGAATTTTATCATATATTTTTTTATTTTTTATTTTATTGATTCACAAAGTGATACAACGTACATTGATGAGTTATTATTATAATATACTTTTTTTTTTTAATTAACTGTATGTTTTTTTCTATATATATACAGTACATACAGTAGTCATGTATCTATATCCACCACTAGGGTGCAGTGTTGTTCAGAAAACACAACATTGTGGTGGTGTTTTTTTTTTAATTTTTTATTTAAATATAGCTAATAATAGCGATTCAGTGACGTAAAAGCCAGAAATCGTCAAGTTTTCAGCCAAACACCGTGTGTGATCAGTTACATCAAGTAACAATAAAATCATTAGCATGTTCTGGTTAAGTCCAGGGGAAAAAATGTGTTATAGGGAGAACACAGAGAGAGAAAGTTGCATAAATGTCTCCCCGGACATGGGCTGTAGGACGCATCTCCATATAAGGAGGAACCTAACAGTCGGGGACAAAGAAACATCTGGAAATTTAACATCATCTAGAATTTGTTTTCCCAATTATAACTTTAACAAATGTGGAAGTACATTTTGTCCTAGTCAATATGATAAATATTATATATGTTGTTATATTAAGGCCACAGAATGAAACAGATTCCATTTCCATTTCAAGTTCTTTAGACATAATTTGTAGACTTCCACTCTGTATGCATTCGATTAAATTCCATTCAGTTTTATTTGTATAGCGCTTTTAACAATCGTCATTGTCGCAAAGAAGCTTTTCAGAATCAAAAGCGCTTTTATTAAAGTTTGTATGAAATGTGAATGTGTTTGAATCAAAATGATCAGATTGTCCCTGGTGAGCAAGCCGAGGTGACGGTGCCGAGGGAAAGAAAATCCCTGAGATGGCAATAGGAAGAAACCTTGAGAAGAACCAGACCTAACAGGGAACCCACCTTCCTGTGTGTTAGGAGGCTGGAAGTTCAATATAACAGACGATGTGTTTAAGTTTAAGGCTCAGGTGCAAAACTGTAGGAAATTCCAATCTATTTACAAAAACGCTCAGGTAAATAAATAAATAAGTGCTTAGTCTAGACTTAAAGACTCCCGAACATTAATTTGGAAGTCTATTCCACTTTTATGGTGTTACAGTGGGGGGAAAAAAAGTATTTAGTCAGCCACCAATTGTGCAAGCTCTCCTACTTAAAAAGATGAAAGAGGCCTGTAATTTTCATCATAGGTATACCTCAACTGTGAGAGACAAAATAAGAAAAAAAAAATGTCAGAAAATCACATTGTAGGATTTTTAAAGAATGAATTCGTCAGTTCCTCTGTAAAATAAGTATTTGGTCACCTACAAGCAAGCAAGATTTCTGTCTCTCACAGACCTGTAAGATCTTCTTTAAGAGGCTCCTCTGTCCTCCACTCGTTACCTGTACAATGGTATCTGTTTGAACTTAGCAGTATAAAAGACACCTGTCCACATCCTCAAACAGTCACACTCCAAACTCCACTATGGCCAAGACCAAAGAGCTGACAAAGAGCACCAGAAACAAAATTGTAGAGAGACTGAATCTGCAGTAGGTAAGCAGCTCGGTGTGACGAAATCAACTGTGGGAGCAATTATTAGAAAATGATAGACGTACAAGACCACTGATAATCTCCCTCGATCTAGGGCTCCACACAAGATCTCGCCCCGTGGGGTCAAAATGATCACAAGAACTATGAGCAAAAATCCCAGAACCACACGGGGGGACCTAGTGAATGTGAACCTGCAGAGAGCTGGGACCAAAGTAACAAAGGCTACCATCAGTAACACACTGCACTGCCAGGCAGGGACTCAAACCCTGCAGTTCCAGATGTGTCCTCCTGCTTGAGCCAGTACATGTCTGAAGTTTGCTAGAGAGCATTTGGATGATCCAGAAGAGGAGTGTGAGACTGTCGTGTGGTCAGATGAAACCAAAATAGAACTTTTTGGTAAAAACACAACTTGTCGTGTTTGGAGGAGAAAGTTGCATCCAAAGAACACCATACCTACTGTGAAGCATGGGGGTGGAAACATCAAGTAAAGTATGAATGGGGCCATGTATCGTGAGATTTTGAGTGAAAACCTCCTTCCATAAGGAAACATTTCAAGGTCCTGGAGTGGCCTAGTCAGTCTCCAGATCTCAACCCCATAGGAAATCTTTGGAGGGAGATGAAAGTCCGTGTTCCCTGCTCTAGAGGAGATCTGCATGGAGGAACGGGCCAAAATATCAGCATCAGTGTGTGAACGCCTTGTGAAGACTTGCAGAAGACGTTTGACCTCTGTCATTGCCAACAAAGGGGTATATAACATAGAATTGAAATGAAATTTTGTTATTGACCAAATACTTATTTTCCACCATAATTAAAAAAAATAAATAAAAAACTTTAAAAATCTTTAGTGTGATTTTCTGGATTTTTTTCTTCTTATTTTGTCTCTCATAGTGGAGGTTCATCTTTTTAAGTGGGAGAGCTTACACAATTGGTGGCTGACTAAATACTTTCCCCCCCCCACTGTATATTTGCGCCCCATTCCTGATTAAAGACGGAGGCGTTCTGAGATCAGGAAAAAGATGTTTGCGTCCAGACAGATGATATTTTTGCTGTATTACTCCGCTTTATTGATTGTTTAAAGCCCCAGTGAGGTTGACCTCATCTTCAACTTTCAGTGTGTTTGCCGTCTTAAAAAGTCAAACCCATCATTCTGTTCACCTCACTTCTTTTTCTTTACATAATGGTCATGGTGCTGTAGTAAGTCAAACTCTCTCAGTAACTTGTTTGTCTGGCTCCAGCCTTAAAAGGTTCTGGTGCTCCACCGCATACTTCTGCTCTCATTTCTTATGCAAATTTGAACATTTTGGGAAAAACAAACAAACAAAAAAAAACCAACGTTTGTAAAAGCCTATCATCTTGCCAACCATTAAAAATGATGTGTAAAAGTGTGGAAGTGGAAGTAATTATATGAAGTACGTTTAAGTCAAACTGGGATGCGGTCAATGGTAGAAGCATCCTTTATTTCTCTCTCTCTCTCTATATATATATATATATATTCCCGGTGTTTCACTAGTTCACTAGTGCTTGGATACCATCAAGGTAGAAAGTTTTCTCAGTACACCGGAGCCTGGGTCATGTCTGAAACGGTGGCCTCCCGGGAACTTCTTCAATGGCGTAAGCATGTGGTAATGGCTTGGAGCGAGGCCAGAACTGTGGTTACAGTAATCACAGACAGATGAGTCTCTTACACAAGTTGGCGACAATATATATGTAAAATTTCAAGGATCAGGTGCTGAATGTTCAGTCCTCAGTCCGGCTCGTCATTCACGGACGTACGGCTTTGTTTAAAACATTTTTAATGTTTAACAGCGGCTAAGAGTTTCATGAGAGTACTGGGCTTAAAGTCTTCTGTAAATGTCAATTGGTCCTGGTTTGACTTGAGTAGTATATCTGTAACTCCTTAATTAAGGGATAATCTTTGCGTCTGTAAATGAAATGAATCAAAGTCTTTATTAAAAATCTGTCCTATTGCTTTATTAATAGGACAGCTCAAATATTTTATGCACTTTATGCTAATTATAAATGACTAAAATGTAAACCAAACCAAGACAGCCTTATTCTTATGTTACGTATTATTCATTAATTAATTAAAAGTGTATGTTTCTGCTGGTGACATTGGTGATATAAAGTTTTAAAGTTGCTTAGTAGAATGGGCGAGTCACTCGGCCTGTCCGCCTTCGCTCTTACGGAAGTATTACAAGGATTTCCCTTCTTGGTATTTTTTTTCCCTCTTTTTGCGCATTTGTCACACTTGAATTATTCACGTCATCAAACAGATTTTTAGATTTCGCAAAGATAACCTGAGTAATGCTAATAATTCTGAAGGGGTGTGAGCAGCGATTGGGAAAGACTCATTGACACTTATCACAAACGCTTGATCGCAGTTGCGGACTACCAGTTATTACGGTAGGTTTAGGGGCAATTACTTTTATCACAGGTTTTCCTTCTTTAAATGAAATCATCATTTAAAAACTACCTGTTGTATTTACTCGGGTTGTGTTTGTGTAATGTTTAAAGTTTGTCAGAAAGGTCTGTTTATTAACATCAAAAGATTTGTAAGAATTTTTATCTGCTTGACCAAACGCCTGTTCTGTTACCAAAGAACATAAACCATTGTAAAATGTCCTGGTGAAGAACTAAAGAGTGGAAAGTTGGACAGATGTTCATCCAGAGACGAACCAGGATGATGAGAAAGTGAGCGTGGGAGCGTTGGCACCTCCAGATTTAACACATTAATAACAGATCAATGAGGAAGAGAGCAAAATCCCTTACAAACATTGTATTATAAACCTTTGTGTATATTAACTTCTTGATGAAAAAGATCATGAATTTATACAGTAGATTGTTGATTGCTGACATGATGTTGGTGTTCCAGGCCTGGGAGGACACCCACTCGAAGTGGGAGCATGCCACCAAGTTAATCCTGAACCACCCAAAAACAAAGTTGGAAGACTGTCAGGTATGTCCGAGCCGTGTGATCTATGAAACATGTGGAACTTGTACAGTAGAGCGAACTAAAGCCGCGACTGACGTGCTTGGACCCGCAGGAATGGATCAACATGACCGGTTTCCTGTGCGCACTTGGCGGTGTGTGCTTGCAGCAAAGGAACCCCCCGGGCCCGATCACATACAGCCCCCCGATGGGTCCGCTGAGCGAGAGGAAGTGCTCCATGGTGTCCATGGGCTCGTGCGAGGGCAACCCCGAGACACCGCTCAGTAAATTCCTGGACCGGCTGCTCTCGCTCATGGTGTGCAGCCACGAAAAGGGCGTGCAGATCCGCAACAACGTCAAGGACCTGGTGGGCCTGGAGCTGAGCCCGGCTCTCTACCCCATGCTCTTCAACAAGCTCAAGAACAGCATCAGCCGCTTCTTCGAGGCACAAGGACCGGTCAGTGTCTACTGTGTTAGTCTTAGTTGAGAACTTACTTTTTCTTTTGTTTCATGTGCTTTGTGTTTTTGTCTTTCAGGTGCCAATCAACGAAACGAACACGCAGTTCGTGGAGCAGACCATCGCCATAATGAAGAACCTGTTGGATAACCACACAGAAGGTAGCTCTGAACATCTGGGCCAGGCCAGCATCGAGACCATGATGCTCAACCTGGTCAGGTAAGACCTCCACTCCTTCACGTGTGGCTTGTTGAATACAGTACAATTCACTCAGCGTCGTCAGTAGTTTGTCGGGATTGTGCTGGCAGGTACGTGCGTATTCTAGGCAACGTGATCCATGCCATACAGATTAAAATCAAGCTGTGCCAGCTGGTGGAGGTGATGATGAAGCGCAGAGATGATCTGTCCTTCTGCCAGGAGATGAAGTTCAGGTAAGAGCGAGAGAGAGAGAGAGAGCGGTCGGATTATCTGTTCATGTACTGCACTGAGAGAACTGATCTGATAAGTGTGTGTGTGTCTTAGGAATAAGATGGTGGAGTATCTGACAGACTGGGTAATGGGAACCTCCAACCAAGCAGCCGACGATGACGTCAAGTGTCTGACGAGGTGAATTTATTCAATTTCCAGAAAACAAACACGGGCGTTTTCAGCGATACATTAATCACAGTACCTGCGTACGGATGTGTGTCCGCCAGGGATCTGGACCAGGCGAGTATGGAGGCTGTGGTATCTCTGCTGGCCGGGTTACCGCTCCAACCGGAGGAAGGAGACGGGGTGGAGCTCATGGAGGCCAAGTCTCAGCTCTTTCTTAAGTAAGACTGCCTTCAAGCACAACGGAACCGGACGCAATGCTTTAAAAACATCAGTGCTGTTGTCCTGTTTGATGAAATTGTACTTTTGATAAATACCAAACAGATTTAAAAAAAATAATTAGGATCCAAGTGATGCTTGCAGACTTTTAGTTGCTGGCTATATTCATGTTTCTTGTTATAACAAAATATGTAATAATAATTATAATAATATTTTATATTATACATGTTTTTAGAAGCGTTTGAAATGGTTGAACTGGTGTCAATTATATATATATATATATATTCAGTGGAACCTTGGATTACGAGTGTAATTTGTTCTAGAAACATGCTCATATATCAAAACACTCGTAGACCAAATCGTATTCTCCCATAAGAAATAATGGAAACTCACATTATTCGTTCCACAGCCCAAAAAAATAAATACATAAAAAATTTGTCCAAAATATAAAGTAAAAATAAAACAGATTAACCTACACTTTACCTTGAAAAAAAGTAAAAATAAATCATTTGTGTATTTTATATATATATATATATATATATGTATATATAAATATATAAATAAAAACTCACTCAATTATACTCTAAAAGAAGTATTCTGTTCATGGTCACAGCAGTGCTGGAGCCTATCCCAGGTGACATGGGCACTAGGCAGGGTACACCCTGGATTAAGTGCCAGTCCATTGCAGGGCACAAGCATGCACACACTCAATCACACACACTAGCATAATTTGGAAATGCCACTTGGCCTTAATCTTTGCACTGTGGGAAGAAAAGGGGAATACCCAGAGGAAACCCACCAAGCATGCGGAGAACATGCAAACTCCATAGACACAGACCCAAGGTGGGATTCAAACCCTCGGGCCTGGCGGTGTGAGGCCACATCTCTAACCACTGTGCCACCTTGCTGCCTAAATTACTGTAAAATAAAAAAAAATACAGTTATTCAAGGTTTGAAACTTAATCCTGTATCCACTAAAAAATAAAAAAAAACCTTTCCTGGAAATTTTTTTCAGTATGATGTTATCAGGCCAGATTGATATCGCACTGCGGAGGATAAATAAGCGATATCTGCTGATCTATAACATCGGGATCTAGCAGGTTTTCATATCAGGTTGTAAAATGTTTAGTGATCTCAGCAGCCTGGAGTTGTTTAACACGCTCTAGATCTTATACTTGTATTACCCGGGCCTTACCGAATCTTTTCATAAAGTGTGAAGGCACAGCGAGAGGACTTAAATTCAAAGATTAAATGTAATAAGGGAAATGGTTTTAATACTGATCACCTGTCTAGAATAGTGCACAAGTGTGTGATTTGAGACACAGCCCTGATTATGGGAAAGCGCGCTGCATCCTTCGCTATTTACAGTGCAAGTATTAAGGATAAGGATTTCACTTCCTGATATTTTATTCTTTTTTTTAAAATTTTTTTTACATATTTGTCACACTTAAATTATTCAGGTCATCAAATAAAGTTTAATATTACACAAAGATAACCTGAGTAATTCTAATACTTCTGATGAGGTCTGGGCTCATCTTTCCCAGCGAAAACATCCAACCGCGGTGGTTAAACACGTTTATCTTTCCTCCCTCAGGTACTTCACACTCTTCATGAACCTGCTGAACGACTGCAGCGAGCCGGAGGACGACGGGCAGCAGGTGGCTGGCCGTAAGCGCGGAATGTCCAGACGCTTAGCGTCTCTGCGCCACTGCACTATCCTGGCAATGTCCAACCTGCTCAACGCAAACGTGGACAGCGGCCTCATGCACTCCATCGGTGAGCAACACCTCGGTTCACACAGCACGGCTCCTGTCTCCTCTCCACCGCTGTTCTGCTCCTTCGCAGTTGATGTGTCAGGGTGTTGGTGATCATTTACAGTATGTGAGCTGGAATGTGCTTTCCATGGCAAAAGAACAGCTGATTGCTTTAAACTTAACAATCGAAAGTACGTGCTTAATCCATACATGGCAACTTGCTTTGAGCAGCTAAACGTATGGGATAACATGGTTCATTAGCATCAACATGTTCCATGATACATTGCAGTTCCTCAAAGACGTCCTAATAACATCTACTTAATTTGCATGATTTGAAATGTGACCTCATCTTGCCTCCGTCTTTGGTTTTATTTGCGTTCCTCCCCAGGTTTGGGCTACCACAAGGACCTGCAGACCCGCTCCACCTTCATGGAGGTCCTCACCAAGATCCTGCAGCAGGGCACCGAGTTCGACACGCTGGCCGAGACGGTGCTGGCCGACCGCTTCGAGAGGCTCGTCGAGCTCGTCACCATGATGGGCGATCAGGGAGAGCTGCCCATCGCCATGGCGCTCGCCAACGTCGTGCCTTGTTCTCAGTGGGTCTGTACTCATTTCCCGGCTGTCCGGTTTTCATGCAGCCGAAGCACAAAATCCTCTGAAGTTGGTTCAGAAGTAGCGCCAGACTTAAGTTTACTGTAGTGGTATTGATAGAAAAGGTCTTGTTAGAGAGGGGTTTGATTCAAGGACATTCTGTCGTTCTTCTGGATTCGGGAAAAAATCGATTCGTTTATGAATCAGGATTCTCTTTTCAACATCAAAAATCGTGCATGTTAAAAACCTCCGATCTGCCATTTTTTAAAACTTTGAGCGAGTTAGTTTCAAACCCACTCATTACACATGGTTACACCAGTCTCAAAACCCCGTAAGCGCAAATCAGTAAAAAAAAAAAAAACGTGTACGTCTGGAAGCCTGGCGTGCCCGCGTCAGAAGCCTCACGCACCCGCGTGCTTGCGATCGCTCATCCCGCGTGCTCACTGTCATCTTAAGTTTTGCCTTTCTCTATAATCCTAGAGGTGGCGCACTCACACACATTTTCATCATCAGTAATTCTTAGGATTGAGTAAAGCTGCTTTGCGACAATGTTAAAAGCGCTGTACAAATAAAATTGAATTGAATTGAATTGCATATCCCATGTGGTACTGTAGGAGTGAATTATTTGAGAGGTTTGTGTATAAAGCCGGATGACAGAGATCGGTAAAAAAAAGTAGCGTTTTTGTTTAATTAAATTTTTAGTTAAAAGGTAAACTCATGTGTTTTTTTTTTTTTTTTTTGGATTTTTCCCCTGATTTTCTCCCTAATTTAGTCGTGTCCAATTCCTCCCCGTCACTAGGGGGCTCCCACATTAAGGCTACTACTACCACTCAGCCGGGAGGGCCGAAGACTATCACGTGTTTCCTCCGAACCACGTGACGCCAGCCGACCGCATCTTTTCGAACTGCTCGCTCGCGCACCGTTGGGGGCGGCGTAACACACTCGGAGGACAGCGCTATCCGCTCCCTCCGTCGCGTGAGCTCACAGACGCCCCTGACTGGCTGTAGAGCCGTGATTAATGTGGGAGCACTAAGTACCTCTCATCCCTCCCCTCTGAGAGAGCTCGGCCAATCAGCTCTCTCTAGAGCTGCGAGAGGTTACAGCACCACCCGGGATTCGAACTAGCGATCTCCGGATGATAGGGCGAGCGCTTTAACCACTGCGCCACTCGGAGGCCCCCAACTCATGTGTTTTAAGTTAGTTTGTATTGTTTAAATGCTGCGCTAGTTTACTGATGTTCTGAGAAACGGGCAACTTTTGATTACTCATGAAAGTTTTTTAAAGGTTCAAAATTGTAACAAAATCTGGAATTAATGTAATATTGGACCTGGACATTTATAAAATCAAGATACTTTTTTAATTTGAATCGAATCGGCACCTAAGAATCGCGATGATATCGTATCGGTTGGAGTCTGGTGATTCCCATCTCTACTTTCTGCTCTGCGTACTACTTTAAGAAAATGATCCACTTTGCAGTTGAAGAGATACTCAGCTTCACAGCAGGCCTCATCACACTCACACCAGTGTCCAGATGTACAGTAGTTACTAATTTCCAGCTTAAAATGAAATCATTTTCCTAGACATGATGTTGTGTACATTTCATGAAGCCACATTAAGTAATGTTATGCTTCTCATTTATTTATTTCTAATGCTTTTCCAATGTGTTTCACTTCCCGCGCAGGACGAGCTGGCTCGGGTTCTGGTCACGCTGTTTGACTCGCGCCACCTCCTCTACCAGCTGCTGTGGAACATGTTCTCTAAGGAGGTCGAGCTTGCCGACTCCATGCAAACGCTTTTCAGGGGGAACAGCCTCGCCAGTAAAATCATGACCTTTTGTTTCAAGGTTGGTACAAATGGCAGCAATGCAAATGGCAGAAGCCGACTTACTGAACCACACGGTTTTCATAAGGAAGTTTCTCTTGGAGTACTTGTTTGGTGTTTTTTTTATTATTTTTATTTTATTCTTTATAATCCTTTCTATTGCTTTTTACAAATCCTCTCCAGGTTTATGGTGCGACGTATCTGCAGAAGCTTCTGGAGCCCCTCCTTCGTGGAGTCATAACGTCTCCTGAGTTGCAGATGATCAGTTTTGAGGTGGATCCCAGCAGGTAGCGCCGTCGCTCCTAAATATCCGTACCGATCATCTGGTCTCTTTTTTTCGCCGTCCTTTAGTGGTCCACAAAAAAAAGTCATAAATCCGAGACATCTTGTGATATCAGGAAAGTGAACTTTGTGTACTTTGCTTCCGTTCCCTTAGGACGCAGGAGTTTGGACGCAAATGCACACGAACACGATACGTATGCAAAAGAACCCAATTTCGCCCACAGTCAAGTGCAAACCTTTGCATATCACGCGCATAGTAATGATGACAGAAAACCTTCGGATCTTTTAGCTGTAAAATTCACTCCACTTTTACAGCCCTGACGTCCCTTCACACATTTTTTATTTATTTTTTTCTTCCCTCTCAAAGACATCTCCATAAACTTCTCTAAATATCATATATTGGTGTTGTATCAGTACTCAGATTAGGGCTGCACGATTAATCGGAAATAAATAACTACATAAAAATACACACAGTCAGACACACCCGAATGATGGTGATTCACTTGCATGTGACTCGGTGCATTCAGATCACACCGCGTTCACGTGTTGACTGATTTACCTGACAGCAATCTCAGATGGTATACACCCAAAACACTCATTTATTAATTCACCAATCAGGCCAGAGATTAGCAAAAGATTGAGTCATACATCTCGCTTCCTCATTTACGCCGTTCCGCGTTCACTCTAGTGACACACACTGTATTTCCAAAAGTATTCGCTCGCCTGCCTCCACATGCATACGAACCTCAGTATCATCCAGTTCTTAATCCTTAGGGTTTAATATGATGGTTTGTGCATCACATGTTAGACCTGGTGTGAGGTTGTTTTCCAGGAGTTGTGTTCGGCCCTTTATTTGCTGTGAAAGGGAGTCTTAATGCTTCGGCATACCAGGACAATTTCATGCTCCCAACTTAATGGGAACGGTTTGTGCACGGCCCCCTCTTGTTCCAACATGACTGCGCACCAGTGCACAAAGCAACGTCCATAAAGACATGGATAGGCGAGTTCGGTGTGGAAGAACTTGACTGGCCTGCACAGAGTCCTGATAGAAGACCTTTGTGATGAATTAGAGCGGAGACTGCGAGACAGGACTTCTCGTCCAACATCAGCGTCTGACCTCACAAATGCGCCTTCTGGAGGAGCGGTCAAAGATTCCCATAAACCCTCTCCTAAACCTTGTGGAGTTGAAACTGTTATAGCTGTAAAGCGGACGGGGCCAACATCATATTAAACCCTATGGATTAAGAACAGGATGTTACTCAAATTGATCCATCAATTCACATGTACCGTATCAAAACATTACGTCTTCATCTGTTTTTTTTTTTTTTTTCCTGTTTTGTTTTCTTTGATGATTGAATGTTAGTTTGTATCGTTATCATTTTTATCAGCACCAACATTAAAAACTGAAATACATGCTACCCGCCAAACAAGGACAAGCTTTTATAGTGTAATTGGGAAATAATTTACTGTATTAGTTAATGAAACCTGAGGCGTTGATTCTATCTGTTACACGGAGATCCTTTAAACTGTTTAAACCCTCGACAACAATAAATTCTGTACTTTAATTACAAAGTACATGTCCACATGTATCTCCAGCCGGAGATATACCCGTTGTTTCGGTTGTTGTTACTTAAGGGGTCGGGTTGCCAGCTCGACGCTCGGTTATCATTCACACACTATGGGCAATTTGGGGATGTGAATTAGCTTAATCTGCATGTCTTTTGGACTGTGGGAGGAAAGCGGAGTACCCAATGGAAACCCCACCAAGCACACACGCGGGAGAACAAGCAAACCCCGAACCCCGTGCAGCCCTACAGCAATTCAGATGAGTCTAAAATGCAGCAGAAGGTGGCAGCACTGAAGCAGAAATCTACCCAAATCCGGCCAAGACTAACATAAACTTATTAAAAGTAGAAACCTGTCACATAACACTACTCCGTCCGTCTTGTCTAACAAATTAATATTAACATCTCTTGAAACAATAATAAACAGAAAAAGAAAGCCATGGGGGATGCAAACTTTTGCACCCACGTATAACTGAATTCAGGCAACACTGAGGTTATTTTTTTGTTTGACAGATTATTATTCTGTATAAATGGTTAATAGGGGATATTTGTGTAGAGCTTGGCGATACGATGACGTCATATTGATATCATGATAAATTATCTTCCTAAATATATACAGTATGTATATACAGTGTGTGTGTGTGTGTATATATATATATATATATATATTATTATTATTATTTATTTATTTTTATTTCTTTCTTTTTTTTGAACAGACTGTTAAAAAATGATGAAAGGAAATTGTAGTGATTTCAGTTTTTTGTGACTTTCAAACTAAAATGATTTATTATCCATTAGGTTATGATTAAAAATCCCTATGATTGATTACAAATGCCTTGACAGCAACCCCATATATGATGATACGCATATTGTGTATCATAGACGTGTGATGTATGTATTTGTCATATTCACCCTCACTTTATTAATTCATAATTTGCTTATGCGAGTGTGATAATGAGATTTTGTCTCCGTAGACTGGACCACAACGAAGTGTTGGAGGAAAACCAGCGCAACCTTCTGAGCATGACCAACCGCTTCTTCCTGGCCATCATTAACTCCTCGAGCGATTTCCCCCCACAGCTGAGGAGTGTGTGCCACTGCCTGTTCCAGGTGAACCGCAAACCCCGCCCGTGACCACCCCAACTGTCTCAAACCTCCAGTGTCATGCGCACTGCGTTGTCTTGTTCAGGCTCCTTTCGTTTACCCTCGTTTATTCCACATGTGTTTGTGTCCTCAGTGATGGTGTGTGTTAGGTGTGACCTGGTTGTGTCGTTTTTTTTTGTTTGTTTTTTTGTATCCTGTAGGCTACTTGCTACTCTCTACTGAATAAAGCCACAGTTAAAGAGAAAAAGGAAAATAAAAAATCAGTAAGTTTGGTGAGATCACTCCTTCGCTGCCGCTTCTCTTTTACAAAATAAAAGTTTCCCCTCTGGCCTGGATGACCACATTAACCTCATTTGCCTGGAGGCATGCCACTTCTGAAGCTTTAGCATAAAGTGCTTTCTCGAAGACTCTCTTTGCATAGGCTTTCCTATTTAAATTGAGTAATGGCATTATGGGTAATGAAGTCCTTTCTTTTTTTTTTTTTTTTACTGACTGGAGCTCCCACCTTGCTAGCACTCATGATTTCTTACTGTGCTAACTAATTAACTAACAAACTAACTAAACATTCCTAAGAAGAGCTTATAGTAAAACATTACAATCCACGAATAACCAAAACAACAATAACAATGAGAACAACAACAACATCAGTAATAATAATAATATTATTATAATAAGAGGAAAAACATTTTTACATTGTTTTAGTATTAATAAATATGTATTTGCCTATTTTTATTATTGTATTTCTATTTATTATAAATATAAATGATTAAAAATTTGCTGTTAATTTTCTTGCTTGCCTAATGACTCTCTCTCTCTGATCTATCACTCTGAATCTTTTAGCTCACATCTTATAATAATAGTTCATCCATGTATTTTTAATATTTATGTATTTATTTACGACTTACACCTTCTCAAGGCTCATCGCAATCACGCTCTGCTTGTGCAGACTCCGAACTGGGTGGTAATGATTATCGGTTGCTGATTATTAACTACGTGTTCCCTCCCGTGTCTCAGGTAGTGAGTCAGCGCTTCCCTCAGAACAGCATCGGCGCCGTGGGCAGTGCCATGTTCCTGCGCTTCGTCAACCCCGCCATCGTGTCCCCGTACGAGGCCGGCATCCTGGATAAGAAGCCTCTCCTGAGAATAGAGCGAGGACTCAAACTCATGTCCAAGGTGCGAGGACCACCACCTTTTCGGTAGATGGACATGATAGATACAAAGCTGTTTCACCACTCCTAATCACTAGGGGCACTGGTCGAACATCTGGAAAGTCTTGTTTTGAGCAAACAGCCACATGACCCTTGGATCTTATTTAAGCTATTTTGTTTTGTTTTTAGATTTTCTATTTACTCACTAATTCTTTTAAAAAAAATTTTTTTTACACTTACGGCCCCGTTCTTATGACGCGTCTTGTTTTGTCATCCTCTCAGATCCTGCAGAGCATCGCCAACCACGTGCTGTTCACAAAGGAGGAACACATGAGGCCTTTCAATGACTACGTGAAGAGCAATTTCGAAGCAGCCAGAAAGTACGCCAGCCCTCTTCCAAACCAGCTTCAGCTGATCTGTACTAACGTGTTGAGCTCTGAGCAGATAACGGAGACATTTTACAAGCTTTTTATTTCTCTACATGCTACCATGTCTGGTCTCAATAAAGTTTAATAGTAAGTTTTCTGTAAGGTGGAACCAATTGCTCGGCATTTATGGAAGGAGTCTCCATTTTTAGCACATAGAACCGTACTGGTTTTTTTTTTTTTTGGATTTTTCCACGATTTTCTCCCTAATTTAGTCGTGTCCAATTCCTCCCCGTCACTAGGGGGCTCCCACATTAAGGCTACTACTACCACTCAGCCGGGAGGGCCGAAGACTATCACGTGTTTCCTCCGAACCACGTGACGCCAGCCGACCACATCTTTTCGAACTGCTCGCTCGCTCGCGTTGCTCGCTCGTTGGGGGCGGCGTAAGCTATCCGCTCCCTCCGTTGCGCGAGCTCACAGACGCCCCTGACTGGCTGTAAAGCCGTGATTAATGTGGGAGCACTAAGTACCTCTCATCCCTCCCCTCTGAGAGAGCTCGGCCAATCAGCTCTCTCTAGACCTCCGGCTGCGAGAGGTTACAGCACCACCCGGGATTCGAACTAGCGATCTCCGGATGATAGGGCGAGTACTTTAACCACTGCACCACTCGGAGGCCCCAGAACTGTACTGTTTAATGGCAAACTGAACTTTTTTTTTTCTTCTGAATACAGGAAAAATGCAATTTTGTTAAGGGAACGATTGTTTGGAGCTGTAATGTAAGTAAACACAGGAACTAACTTGACCCGTGGTTGCAGTAGAGCGAGAGAATGTCTCATTCTTTAGTTCCAAAACGTGTTAGCATTGTAAAAATGCTGTGGTATAAGAGGAGTAGAAAAAAAAAAAAACTTCACAGTGTTCAGGTCAAACCGGGATTTCTGTTAAATGAAGGCGAAAAAAGCAGTTGACATTTAAAGAAAACTTCAAGCAAAGTGCAGTGATGAGACTCTTTGCCACAGTAAAATATTTGGATGGTGCAAACATGCGTCCGTGAATGATGATCCCAGCTGAGGTTGCTCAGAGCCCACAGCAGTCGTTCCCATTAACATTAAGCGAGTGGAATGTGAATATCGGCAGATAACTTGTTGCCAAGGAGACACATGTCCGTGGGAACTGCACGCACTAGTGATGGGAAGTTTGAATCATTTTAGTGACTCGGTTCTTTGAATCTTTTTTTGAGTCATTTAATTAATTTCGTTCATTTGACCAAAAATAAAATAAAATGTTACATTTCCAATAAACAGACCCCCAACACGTCTACATACACATTTTTTTGCCATAGTTCCAGTAATTAAAATATTACAATGCAGCAAAGGACATATTATAAACAGAATGAGCAGCTCACCATCATATCTTCTAATCCGAGTCGTTCGTTCTTTTGAATCTACTGCACTGCACAGCGTCTATGGGAGTCACATGATAAAAGAACGAACGACTCGGAAGATTCGTTGGGAACTGTTCAAATCTGTTGCCTGAACATAACCTACATAGGTTTCGCGATGCTTTGCGCATGTGCGCCCAGTAGAAAACGAATGAATCACTCTCGAGACTACTCGTTCTTCTGAGTCACGTTAAAGATTTGTTCAAAAAGAATGAATCGTTCATGAACGACCCATCACTAGTACATACAATCATTCACCAACACCACTTGCACATCACAGTAACTCGGCTGGAAGTTATTTCCACATCATCTGTAGAGTCCTGATCTCACGCCAAGCCATTTCCACATGTTTGGGTAATTAAAGATTAAAGGAGTTCCTGGGAGGCCGGGCATGAGCCAGGCAAATGAACACCCCTCGAAACTGAGTTTATATATTTCCAAGCCCATGTTTACATTACATCATATAAACAATCCAATCAACAAAACAATCAACAGTTTAGCTCTGAACATCATCACTTTTCTTCTATCTTGGAATAGTTTTCGATGTGGTTTTTTGTTGTTGTTGTTGTTTTTTTTTTTTTTTATCAAAAGTACATTTTTATTTAAAGTGAAATTGTGAAATATAGTTATAGCTGGTTCTATGTTTTTTAGGAAAGAAAGATACTTGTAACTTGTAAGAAATCTTTTTTTTTTTTTTTTCTCCCCCAATCAGATTTTTCTTGGACATTGCATCTGATTGCCCTGCCAGCGACTCGGTGAACCACAGCCTGTCATTCATCAGTGACGGGAACGTGCTGGCTCTGCACCGGCTGCTGTGGAACAACCAGGAGAAGATCGGCCAGTACCTCTCCAGCAACAGGTGTTTCATGTGTTTCCATCTGGGGCAGAATGGTTTAACTTACATTGCTTATGGAGTTTCTTATGGAGTTACCATGTAAAATGCTGATACTCTCATGCCTTGTTTTTTGTTTTTGGGAGTTTGGATCACAGTGTTCACATGAATGTAAATGCCAATGCAAACACAGCATCAGCATAAGCATTTAGCTAAAGCCGAGCACTCCCATTTAGGCTATTTTTTTGTCTAGTTGATATTTGTTAAACAGATACGGCCTTGAACTGCCTTTCACTTAAGGTCTGGCAAGCAAATAGTATTTCATAAACTACCTTTGTCTACTTGAGGAAATATGATGTAAACAAGTGTCTAATTCATGAAACCTATAGAAGCTCTCGCTTTCCAGAGCTTACCATGTACTGTATGCTTAAAACTAACATTTAAACATTGAACATTATTTTGGTAGAAGAAAAAAAAAAAATGTCGAAATGTGTAAACTTGAAAGAAAAAAAAAAAACATGAGGATGAATTGCTTCTATAGTACATTTTCTCTTAATATGTAGCAACAAAATATGAACATTTAACAGCAAAGTTTAATTAGTTTGATTTTATTAGTCCACTCAAAACCATCACATCTTCTTCTGAAACTTTGAAGCTCCACCCACTTCAGAATGGCTCTGTGTCATTATGAAATGCAAGTCAGTTCCCTATACCAAGTGTATAAACCCAGATTCAATGAAACCCGTAAACTTGAGCCTATTTACCTAGAATTTTTTCTATATTTCGAAAGAACTATTTCAGTTTCTAGGTGCTGGTTATACATAACATTCTACATTCAACATCATTCCTATTCCTAGTTCAGAAATTTCCCAGACAGGTTATTGTTATTTACTGTTGGTGAATAAGTATGACTTTTATTACCTGATAAAAATTGTATCTGAAATTTAAATCAACTGGAAAAAAATATGCAGTGATAGCAGTTTTAAAATGCCCACCAGTGTTTGTGTGTGTGTTTGTGTGTGCAGCGCATATATATATATATATATATATATATATATATATATATATATATATATATATATATAAACTTATGGTATAATGCTATCACTTTATGACCAACTACAATCTTTTAACATATAAGTTACAGTTTTTGCTCACCATCAAGGATTTACTTTATGTTAATGGAAATTTGGCCATGACTAGGAAAACACAGAGAAAGAGAGAGTGAAATAAAAAAGGACATTGCTGGTTCACAGCAGGCGAGTCGCAGGTAATTTGCTGAAAATTTACAATTTTCAAATGCACAGAACAAAGGAAAGAATCGGGCCGGCAGGCAAATCTGTTTGAGTCATGGAAACTGTGCGTCAGCTAAACAACATCTAGAAAGGAGGGAGGGAATATAAATGGCCCCAGATAAAAGCACTTTCATTTTATTTGGTACAACTCTTCTTATTGTAGGTTTGCTTATACTGAACATCCAAAATTTTCAGATAAACAAGCTGTGCACAATGTACATCATGTGAATTAAAGTCCATAAATGACTTTGAGCTTTCCTTTTTTTCTGCAAAGTCGACATACATTTATTGATTTCTGTTATTTATTTATTTATTCATTTATTTATTTATTTTAACCAAAACCAATGGAAAAAGTAGAGATCACAAAAGTAGATATTCTGCCTTTGAGCATGCAAATATAATACTGGTTTTATTAATAATAATTTATTACATTAAATTTTATACAAATATTTTTATTTATTTATTTCTTGTTTTTTTTTTGTTTTTGTTTTTTTTGCTAAAATGGTTGAAATCTAAAGTTGTATATGTTCTAGAATTTTTATTGATAGTAGAACGCATTTTTTTTAAATTTTTCTACTTGATAATATTTTCAAGTATCTTTAAAACGTAAAGTAGACTTATAAACAGGGCTTTGCAATATGATAACAATATTATAATAAATTAATGTGCTCTTTTTATAACAATTAATCAAACACTGCAATAAATATCCAGAATGTTATTGTACACACCGGAGTATTGAACCAAATATTTGAATATGACTTCAAATATGCTGTTTTTTTTATGCTCAAGTTTAGGAACCTCACACAGCATTCAATAAATCTACAAGAGTAACAAAGTTTAAATTGAGACTTGATTGGTACAATACATGTTGAGCAGAATTGTGACATTCATCATTGTAGCTTTTTTAGTTTAATTGAAAGTTCACTGTGTCCGTGCTTATTTGATGGTTTAACAAGACGAAGTAGCTTCTCTTACACGTTGTGCATTTGTAATACTTTAGGGATCATAAAGCAGTGGGTCGGCGTCCCTTTGACAAGATGGCGACGCTCCTGGCCTACCTCGGACCTCCTGAACACAAACCCGTAGCTGACACACACTGGTCCAGCCTGAATCTCACCAGCTCCAAGTTTGAAGAGTTCATGACCAGGTAATGAAATCCTCAACATCAGGTCCTAGAATAATAATACCTAATTTAACGTTATGGAAATTTCACTTTCTGTGGTCCTTTATCCTGGATATGTTTATTTTTGCGGCTAAACAGGTATGACCAGGGTTTGATTTATAAACTATATGTTTGGGGGTGTGTTTATTTATTTGTTCATTTGACATCATCAGTTTGGGCATCTAGCAGAGTTGCCAATGTGGCAAATTATTGAATTATTTTCATCCAAAAGTATTGGAACAGCCAGGTCAAATCTTTTTGTTCTTGCTAGGACCTCAGACATAAGCGGCGATGCGGCACGAGGCAGGGCATCCCAGGGGCCACACTGGCTGTTGCATCACCAGATTGCATTGCAAATTCGGCGCTCGGGAACGTAGGAGTGAGAAACTCGGCTGTAATCAAGAGCAGTAACAGCCACCTCCCCCATGCTGGAAAATATAAAGTGGCACAAAACTGGCCATCAACATAGGCTGCCAAGTCCTGAACAAACACCCCACAAGGCACAAAAAAAATGAAAGTAACTTTTTTATTTTGGACACAAAACTAATTAAAAACACCACTCAGTCTAGCACCATGCATCATGGGATTAATGAGCGCTCACTATGATGTATAAGCCTCATTTTGATCCTGTTTTCTGTTTGTGTGTGGGCGTCTAGATAACTTTAGGCGTCAGAATTGAGAGAAAGTACAAATCAAGTGTGTTAAAATGCAAGGAGTGAGAGTAGGAAAGGTTTAATAGTGTTGTGTTTCTCCTCTTACATCTTACTTACTTTTGCCCCGCTTCTGGGTGGAAGCTTCTGGCTCACTGCTGAGGATGATACTGAGGATGATACTGAGGATGGTACTGAGGATGACACTGAGGATGGTTTGATTGGATTCTGTAGTGACTGAGGACGGTTCCACTTGATGACCATAAAGGTGGTCTTGGGCAGTTTTCTGTGATGGCTTGTGACTGCACAAGCCTGAAATTCCCACAAGCATTTTTTTTTTTTACCTGATTCTCCAACAATGAAAGTGAGCTTGATATTAACTTAAACATCCTTCCACATTAGTCGACCCCCGCAAAGTCGCGGTTCAGAGTTCGTGGCCTCTGTCATTCGCAGATTTTTTTTAGAACCTAACTAATAACTAATAATTAATATTAGTTATTAGTAAACAATAACTAATAGTTATTGGCGGATACCACTGCAAATTTCCATCGCTATTTTTTTTTACTTTTTCCGTGACAATATATAGCATTTTTCATGCTCTTTAACACTAAACTATTAGGAACAATATCATTTACTAATTTTGAAACATATTGTAATTATTAACATAAATTCAGCTAAATTTCCATATAAAATATTACACTGTATTATTTTTTTAGCACTGTAGAGAGAACACAAAGCAACCGTTGAGGAAAACGCGGCTTGGGACAGTGAATTATTACTGTATTTACCCTACAGTTCTTTTACCAAAGAAAATTAAAGAAAGTGCATTTGCATGCATTACAGTACATATAGGGGTAAAATCTGTATTTTGCATTCTAGCACTGCGGCGGACACAGCGGTACTGTACAGTATACAGGTTTACTGTTGCATCCTTAAAAAAAAATGTTTTTTTAAGGGTACTGTATTATGCTGAGTTTGAAAAGAAATTAAAGTCTTTTGGGGGCATATTTAGGGTTTAAACCATAAAAAGAGGCATCTATAGTCTTCTTCTGACCAAATCCAAAATTTGCGGTTTTTCACAAGTCGCAGGTGCTCTAGGAACGTGACCCCCGCGTATTTCAGGGGTCGACTTTACATTGAACTTTCAGATGTACAGTACTTTCTTGCCCTCATATTCCTTGCAACCGTGGGCCTCGGCTTGCTCATCAGGGACAAACTGACAATTGTAGTCTGTAAGTTTTTTTCCATATTTTTTTCCGTATTTTTCTTTTTTCTCTTATAAAAACAACATTCAGAATGTTAATGTGTTTAATTTCAAGGTTACTGCAAAAAAATAAACTCATGGAACGGGCCTGGACAAAAATGATGGTACCCCTAGAAAATATTGAAAATAATGTGACCAAAGGGACATGTTAATTCAAGGTGTGGCCACTAATTAGCATCACAGGTGTCTACAATCTTGTAATCAGTCAGTGGGCCTATATATAGGGCTCCAGGTCGTCACTGTGTTGTTTGGTGACATGGTATGTACCACACTCAACATGGACCAGAGGAAGCGAAGGAAAGAGTTGTCTCAGGAGATTCGAAAGAAAATTATAGACAAGCATGTTAAAGGTAAAGGCTATAAGACCATTTCCAAGCAGCTAGATGTTCCTGTGACTACAGTTGCACATATTATTCAGAAATTTAAGATCCATGGGACTGTAGCCAACCTCCCTGGACGTGGCTGCAGGAGGAAAATTGATGACAAATCAAAGAGACGGATAATCCGAATGGTAACAAAGGAGCCCAGAAAGACTTCTAAAGAGATCCAAGGTGAACTTCATGCTCAAGGAACATCAGTGTCGGATCGCACCATCCGCCGTTGTTTGAGCCAAAGTGGACTACATGGGAGACGACCAAGGAGGACACCATTGTTGAAAACAAATCATAAAAAAGCCAGACTGGAATATGCCAAACTACATGTTGACAAGCCACAAAGCTATAGGGAGAATGTCCTATGGACAGATGAGACAAAAATGGAACTTTTTGCCAAGGCAAATCAGCTCTCTGTTCACAGACGGAAAAATGAAGCATATCAAGAAAAGAACACTGTCCCTACTGGGAAACATGAAGGAGGCTCTGTTATGTTCTGGGGCTGCTTTGCTGCATCTGGCACAGGGTGTCTTGAATCTGTGCAGGGTACAATGAAATCTCAAGACTATCAAGGGATTCTGGAGAGAAATGTGCTGGCCAGTGTCAGAAAGCTGGGTCTCAGTCGCAGGTCATGGGTCTTGCAACAGGACAATGACCCAAAACACACAGCTAAAAACACCCAAGAATGGCTAAGAGGAAAACATTGGACTATTCTAAAGTGGCCTTCTATGAGCCCTGACCTCAATCCTATTGAGCATCTTTGGAAAGAGCTGAAACATGCTGTCTGGAAAAGGCACCCTTCAAACCGGAAACAACTGGAGCAGCTTGCTCATGAGGAGTGGGCCAAAATACCTGCAGAGAGGTGCAGAAGTCTCATTGACAGTTACAGGAATCGTTTGATTGCAGTGATTGCCTCAAAAGGTTGTGCAACAAACTATTAAGGTAGGGGTACCATCATTTTTGTCCAGGCCTGTTCCATGGGTTCATTAAAAAAAAAAAAATTCTGTTGAAGCATGGTTGAAAAGCAATGTCTGACTTTCATTGGTTAACATTCATAGAATTCTTATTTATTATTACTTTTGTCAGATTAAAGTTATTTCTGTGACCATTGTGAGTTTTTCTTTCATTGACCGAAGGGTACCAACAATTTTGTCCACGTGTGTCTGTTGGCAGTTATGTTTTAGGACTTCCTCCCAATTAGATTGGATGCATTTCTCTCTAAATTGGCAGAAGGAATGTTTTTATAAGACAGAATTCATTTTGCTGATACCACGAGATACCTCCACTGTTCTTGACCCGAGGAATTCCAAGAACTTTGTTGTTCCAATATTTTTGATCACTTTTGAACATATCTAGATGTAAATACCCGGAGATGAAAGTCGAAGTTTTGATCTCATATTAGTCTTCAGCTCTCCAAAAAGATCTTGATTGAATGGTGTGGGATAAACAACCTGGTTCTTAATACATCTAAAACCAAGGAGATTGTCATAGACTTCCATAGAAACAACAAAGATCATACACCATTGCACATCAGTGGGACATGTGTGGAGAGAGTCCCAGCCTTTAAATTTCTAGACACGTACATTACAGAGCATCTTCCTTGGACCGAAAACACCGCTGCTGTACAGTAGCTAAAAAGGCCCAGTAACTCTACTTTCTCAGGATTCTATGGAAAAAACATCTGCATGATAACCTGGTAATATCTTTTTACCGCTGCACTATTGAGAGTGTGCTGAGCTACCGTATTTCCATCTGGTAAAAGTCCTCCAGAGGGTGGACTCTTCCATCCCATCCTGATTTGGCATTATAGAGTTGCAGGTAATTCCGTAATTAATTCTTTCTTACCTTACCAGGCACCAGGTCCATGAAAAAGAAGAGTTTAAAGCATTGAAAACCCTCAATATTTTCTACCAGGCTGGAACATCCAAGAACGGAAACCCCGTCTTCTACTACATCACCCGCAGGTAAGCGTTTTTTAATGGTAGCTCGATAGCTTTTTATACATGCAAAAGTGTGTTCATACAGTATGATGGTTTACATCCAAATGTAAAAAACGTTTTTTTACATATTGATTTTTTATTTATTTATTTTTTAGTTTATATTACACTAAGTTTTATATGACAATAAGTTTTACACACATGCCATATCTCTTGTCTTATTTTCACAGTATTAAAAACTGTATTGAAGCTGCAAAAATCTTTCAAATAAACTCACTTATGACATGGCCCAATTTGAGTTTCACTTGCTTAGTATGCACTGAAGTTGTTTATTCAGAATCGTTGGTTTCATTTTGAATATCTTTTTGTTGCCCCATGTTTTTAGAAGGTGGATCAAATACAAGTGGATCAAATGATGTGACCTCAGTTTTTGGTTTCATTTAGCTTGACCTTTACATTTTCTCTCCCATGCCCTCCAGATTAGCTTTCCTACTTTCTCAAGATACACAAATTGGTTAGTTTAAGAGTTAGATATGGCTGTGTATCATTGCATAGAATGGACAAAAATGCTCCACAGGTAAGTAGGAAGGAAGGATGCAAAAGCAACTATTTATAGCGATGAAGTTGTAATGGATGAGAATATTCTGTTAGTACGTTTTCCAACAGACTTGAGATCTCGGCGTATGAGATATTGATTGAAACAAGAAATGAAGCTCTAGATTTCAGAAGATTGGAAAAGAATGTCATGACCAGGAGTTTCAGAGTTATAAGGCTCTTTATTTCATACTAAGATTTATTTCATGCTAACATTGCGAGACTATAACCCAAACGTATACGATAATATGTAAGAAATATTATGAAAAACTATGGATTATTATAGTCAGTTTCAGTTACAGAATAGTACAAAATAAAGAAAAGAAAAGACTACAAACAAGGATTCCATTAACCCAGTCATATCAGTTAGTAGATTCTTAGGAGTACATTTGAAGGTTTAGAGAATGGTGAGGACAATGGATTCAAAATCTATATATTAAAAGAAACAAATCGTTTACAACTTTCATTTCTACAAGTTACCTTTGTTCATCTTGTGCTTTGCCCCCATTCTGTTGGTGTGTCTGATGTTTGGCTGCTTATAAACCTAATTTTGTTCAATCTACATATTCATTAACATGGAATAAAATGTATAGCTATTGATACATTCATTCTTTTGAAATAACCAAAATTTCCATGGCCATATCTGTACGGCAAGAATGCAAACATCTATATCAATTTACATCACAATTGCTGAGATCTTTTCGGATGCGCTGTTGTGGATGGTTGTTCAGTAGACTAGCCATGCTCCATAGAAAGTTCCCCGCGTAATGCCTGTGTTGATTGATTGTAGTGGTAAGACGGATCAGTGGACTTGTTTTTTAATAAGCAGCATCAACGAGTTGAGCAGTTACTGCCGTCTTAATCCTTTATCGCATGTGAACATTTAGTGAGAAGACCAAGATATAAATACAAGCAATATGAAAGCAGTTTGCTGTCACAGAAGAAAAGAAAATGACAAATTTACATGTATATGTTGTGGTATAATTCAGAAAAGCATTCCACCCACCCAATCTACTCAGTTATTAGATTCTGATTAGATGATGTGAGGTTGTGGAGCATTCTTTACATCCCGAGTTGGTGGAAGGTAGCCGGTTTGTATCCAAGCTGCTATTTCATCAGCAGCGGAATGAAGAGGGCGACGGACATAGTGAGAATGAGCAGACCATTTCCACCTGAAGAGGTAAAGATAATGGACTGGGCCCCGCTGGTTGATGATGATGATGATGATGATGATGATGATGATGATGACTGCACATTAGTTCCACCAGAACCAGATCCAGAGGATTGGGAGGTATTGTTGCCTGAGCTGTAGTAGGTGCCGTTTGGTGGAGCACAAAGCCCCAGTCCCACCAAGCTACACATTATAGCCACGAGCATCACGCTGAACCTCATCTTGTTGTCTCTTCAGGTCTGTAGAATAAAGCACAATGATTCATGCCATTGATTTCAGGTAGTAATTAAATTACGCTACACCATTTTGCTTTGCTAGTGGTGCACACTGTTGATAAGGAAACACGGCAGTGCATCATGAGACACAGCGTTTTGTGTCCAAAGAACCCGAAATAAATGAAACATATGATATGAGCAGATCCTACACTTTAATAATATTTTCAACAGACAATTTACCAAAAATGAAGCATAGTGCAATTAACTAATGTATTAGTATTAGTAGGATTTAGAATCACCACTGCTACAAACAGAGTTCTATCTATCAAAGTTTCTCCTCATATATTTGAAAAGATGCTGTATTATTTGCCGTTTTTTACATAAACTGATATGATTATTCAAGTTACATTAGTTGGTGTTATACCTCAAAACTACCTTACATGCTTTAGAGTTAGTGCAGTTATTTATTAAGACGATGGGAGAAAAAAAAAAAAACTATTGACCCTGAGATTGATAAAACTAATACAGTTGATAGATACTTTGAAAATTTGTATTCATTTATTTTGTTAATCCAAACCATTAGACATGAGCTAAGATTTTCTAATTTTGGAACTTTTCTGTAGTAAATAAGTTCCTCAAACTTTACTTTTATTAGTTTAATTTGAACCAAGAAACTCAAGTATTTGATAAAAATGTTTATACATGTACATTTCCGTATTAAATTATTGTATTTTTATACGGTCTATATAAAATTACCAACATAGAAAGTGTCTGGATTTTTATGCAAGAAGTGTAATTATATGTCTATTGATTAACTGTTATTGTTAGAGTTAGTAATGTATGAAAAAAAAAAAAAACATTCAAATATTTTAGTTTATACCTTTAATTCCCTTTTGTAATAAAAATCCCTAAATAAAATGTGAGCATTTCGCCTTCCATTATGATCAGAATGTAGCTACACATGTTCCAGAATTTGGATTCTTGTAAATAGACAGTTTAAAATACAATACTTAATCTTTGTTCAGGATCACTATTGTCATGATGTATGTTAGTTGCTCACCTGGTACACCAAAAACAAAAGTCGTGTTGCCCTCTGTTCCACGTGCATCGTCTTCTGGTACTTTTATAATGCGAATGACGTCACCTCAGGAAACGTCATACTACATGATGCATGCCATTTGTTTTGCACATGAGTACTGGGATTGACGCACTTTCATTTGATTAAAGTTTTGTTTTTTGGTTTTGCATTGGAAGATCATTTGGGTCGGCTTGAAATTGAAGGAAATTGGTAAACTAGCTTGTGTCAGGAATCGTGAAGTTCTGATTAAAACCTTAGCCTTTGATTAAAAACTTTACTATGTAGTAAAGACAATATTGAGGAATGGGTGCACAACGTATTCACAGATTGCATTTCTAGTTTAAGAAAACTGATGATTTAAATTAATCTATATGTTTTTTACAGCCTATATCACAGACCATTTACAAGTTTGTTTGTTAGTGGTATTTCTATTTTATATATATATATATATATATAGTTAATTATCTCTCCAAAATTTTAAATACATTTTAGGCAAATCAAAATAATAACGTGCTAGACAGATGTTAGACAGATGACACACTTGCTAATCAGCAGTTTTCTA
Organism: Clarias fuscus; assembly: GCA_030347435.1. Taxonomy (NCBI): domain Eukaryota; kingdom Metazoa; phylum Chordata; class Actinopteri; order Siluriformes; family Clariidae; genus Clarias; species Clarias fuscus. Next base: position 5,013,738 of record CM059223.1, on the reverse strand, counting down.
GATCTCTTCCTCCCCCTTCTGGTGCTTTACATGCTATTACTTTTAAGAATGGAGTTTTTTTTTTTTTTTTTTAAATATCTTGTATCAACCTCTTTTACTTAGTGTTTGATTGAGACAGATTTTGGTCCATGTATAGTACCTACATCTTTAATCTGAAGTTTAGTGTATAGAAGTGATAAGTCCTTCTGAAATAAACAAACAGATTTCGTTTTGAGATAATTGTACAGATAGTATTTTAATCTACACAAACTTTACAACAATCTACATCGATTTACATTAGAGTCTATAAGACGTGCTGTAGACCTGTTAATTTTGTTCCAGTTGACTAGCAATGCATAGAAAGTTCTTTTGGTTCTTTACAGCCTTCATGTCCCTTAAGCAGAAAAGAAGGATCGTTGATTTTGTTTTGAAATATATAAATATATATCGCTCAAAAATTACAGCGCTCTTAAGTTATTTTGTTTGGTAAACAGTGAAAAGATCATGCAAGTACAAATATGTTGATAGTATAACAGCTATTACAGAAAAACAGAAGCCCGTGTATACATTATATGGTGGTGTTATTCAGAAAGAAGAAAAAAAATAGGATTCCATCAACCCAAACTACTCGGTTATAGAATTCATACAATAGGCGATTCATTCTGCATTAGCCGCTGAGCCGGAGTGAAAGATAGGTGGATTGTGTCCACTAATTCATCAGCATTGCCATGGAGAAGACGATTGAGGTTGTAAAAAGGAGCAGAAAGTTTCCACCTGAAGAGGGAGGACTGCTGGACAGAGCCCCAGTGGATCCATTTGCGCTAGTGCCTGATGCAGAACCTGACGCAGAGCCCGACGCAGAGCCCGATCCAGAGCCCGATGCAGAGCCCGATGCAGAACCAGAGCCTGCTGGCGCGAGAGTGGTTGCCTTAGTGGTAGCAGACACACTGGTGCTGTTGGTTGTGTTGGTCACGGAGGTCACTGTTTCAATGCTAAGCATTACAGACAGAAGCAGTAGACACGTTGGCACGCTGAGCCCCATCTTGTTCTTCCTGTAGAATGAAACACAAAGATTTAGAGCACAGCTTTTACTTAGGGAATGATTTGTGGAGAAATCATGCTTAGGTTTGGTGATCGCTGTGCTGGCGGTTTACATCTTTATACAAAGATGCAGAGTTGTCACTTTTGCCTTGCGATCACACACATGGTTTTTGTTAATGAGTAAGATTAAAATTATGGGTAATATGCAAAGTGACGAGGTTGGAATAGGCTGCAGATACTGATGTCTTCAGACAAAATATATCGAGTAAAGATAACAGAGTAATGTAAACTCAACAGTAGAGCATTTACATTTACACAAAGTAAATGCTTTACACAAACTAATGTTTGACTATATTGTCTGCTGTTGTCTTAATTACTGGTATAAAAAAGGTTTCATCGTCTTTTCTTACCCCTCACAATGGGGAAATAACAAAAAAAGATGATTCTCTGCATAAGATGGGTATCCTGACACTCAAATACATTTGAAAATAAAATTACCTTTTAAAAATGAATGGTTTAACATTTTCAGCAATATTAATACCCGAGTATATTGTCTTCATGTAATTTTCCAAATCAATTTTTAAAGGCCACCTCTATAAGAACACACTTCTTACAGGAAAAAACAAAAACAGAAACTCTACAAAATGCTGCTCTTACTTTCCCTGAACATCACTGGATCTACAGTCCAAAAGAAAAAAAAAAAAGTCTCAAAATGTTAAATAAATTTTTTTAGTCATGCGATTATTTGTTTAAGGGGATCTTGTAAATTTCACTTATATTTAAAAAAAAAAAAAAAAAAGTACAAAAAAAGAAAGCCTAAAGTCTATTTATTTTGGTTTTAGATCCTTCAGGAATGTAATGAGATGTCCGTTGGAAAATTCCATTGTCTGGGTTTGAAGCTTATTAAAAGCTTGTGGTCTGATTCCGAAAGGGTCACACACATGCACAAACCAACGACTATCTAGGATCCTAAGCGTTCTGTGCAGAAAGCACTACAAGTAGATCAAACCTTTTTAGAAATGTACATTATACATAATTGTGGTGTGGCAAGACATCTGCCCCCATCTTTGAACGTTTAATTATTTTCTTTTGTTTCATCATTAGACATAATAATATCAATAACAACTTAAGATTTTGTCCGACTTGCTTTCAGATTCGGACTTGCGTTTTCTAAATTAGTCATTAGAATTAGTCATTTTTCACATTTCTATTTGCTATTTTGTAGTGTTTTGTTTTTACAATTTAGTTTATAATACGAGTGAATTAGATTTTGTTCTTTGATTAGAAATTTTCAAATAAAGTAATTTTCATGATAATTATCATCATAAAGTTTCAATTCAAACATTTCTCATTCATCCTCTTTTTGCTTATTTTCATGGGTGGCATCTATAGTTTGCGAGGAAGTTCTGCAACAGAAGGCTTCTTTCTACTGATCTAAATTCTTCTTAGCTTATATCTACAATATAAAACATTCCTATGCTGGTACTGATGTTGAGAAGCTGCACTTCCAATTGCATTTATATAAAATTTACACTAAATACAACTTTAAAAACAGAATTTGAAAGCAAAATTCACACAATATATTCACATACCTGCGCAAAATTTCCAGGATAAAAATGTCTCCAATTAAATTATAATAAATATTGTTTGTATACTATAACTATAAATGAATTAATGACTAATACTAAAACATTTGCCTTGTGAAGGTTTCTGAATAATTGACTCCGTTTAAAGTTTTACAACTTTACAAAAAGCTTTTACAACTTTACAAAATTTTTTTACAAAAAGCAGCCTGTTTTTTTTTTATTTATTTTTGTTATTTTTTAAAATCAAAATCATTACATTAATTAAAACCCTGATGCTCCTTTCGTTGTAACCTAATTGTGGCAAAGTTAATACTGAGCAGTTGAAATAGAATTGAATGGTTGTAGGATATAAAACGCTCACCTGTTATGCAGCAGAGGATGAGAAGAAAGCGCACGAAAGCCGATGGTACGTCTTCTCGCGTTGTGTGTTATCCGTACTTATTGTGTGTCATTTTATACACGGATCGACATCATGACTCATGACGCACACATTTTGCGTTGCTATGTGCCTAAGTAGCCAGAGCAACGTTTTTCATTTGAGTAAAACTTTGTATTTGTTTTGCATTTGGAGACGTGGTGCCTGGGTGTCACCTAAAATTAAACAGGTCTTCCTAAGTTACCCTAACTTATTTGATATACAATGCTCCGGCCATAATTAGTAGCTGAGTTTAGTTAATTAGTTTGTTGTTTTCTTTTTTTGTTGTTGTAAAGATCTCTACATGAAAATAACCGCCGCCTTCTTTTGCATATTCTTAACATCCCTTGAACACCTGCGTTTTCAAAGACTGGCTTGTTAAAATTTATTTTAGGGAATTCAGGTGTTGGCGCATGATGTGCTTGATCAAGTGTTGTTTTATGGGCGGCTAAATAATAGTGGAAACTGTATTAAGGCACATTATTGGCTGATTTATTAATTACTATTGTAAGGACTAACAAGAACTGTTCATTTGGCAAAAATACGATTAGGTTAATTTTTACTAGCTTGTAATCTACAAAATATATATATATATATATATATATATATATTTGTTTTTTTATTTGTAACTTTTTATATGATGTCTTTCTCTACCGGTGGATTGTGTTAAAGTTGACAGCAGTCACATAAGTTGTTTCTTTTGTACTTCTTTCCTTCTCCAGCCGTTTTTTACCCTCGAATGCAAAAAGTGAGTGTTTGTGTCTAGCCAAGAAATAACTAGTAACCCTGCAGGTGTAAACTACATGCCGGAGATTTGCCTAACCTGACTTGAGGAATCCAGAAGATCGCCTTAAACTAGTACATAGACAAATATATTTGTTCACGTAATGTTGACTTACTATTTGAATTGAGGTGCAGTCAGAAGTTGTTTACTGTACATACGCACCCTCATAAACATGTATGTCACGCCTAGTATTGGGCTTGAATGAATTTCTCTTGGGCTTGTCTTTCTCTGGCTCTGGATTTTTGTACAACACCCATCTTTAAGAGGATAAAACCCCAGTAATTGGGTGTACATTTACTGTAGGTTTTTATTTATTTTGATGAGGATCAAAAATAGACTTACAGTACATCTAATATTTGAGCGAATGTCCTTTAAGAAGTGTTCTTTGCAGAATTGGTAGTGTTTAGTTTTTTTTTTTTTTTAAGTTCCTGGCACAAACTTTTAAGCAGGTCTACAAAATTTTAATAGGGTTGAGGCTTTTTCCATTCCACAACCAGCTTTGATGTGTGTTTGGGGTTATTACTGTACCTTGTTGCAGCAATCATTTTGTTCATGAAATTCTGGGCTGATGCTGTGCTGATGTTTAAAATTATAATGTAGTTAACAATAGCCAATACAGATTTTTTTTTTTTTTTTTTTCCCCGGTATGTACTTGTATCTTATAAAAACCTTAAAATAAAGAAGTAAGTTAAAAAGTGGGGAAGAAAGTACTGACTGCAGAGCTGCTGTAACAGGCTGCTGCTCTCACAGGGCCAAGGTAGAGGGTGGAAATCCCTATGCAAGTGAGTTTGTAGCTCTGTGTGATAAACGGTGAAGTGCAGGCTCTGGGCTCTCCCTTGCTTTTAATTTGCACCTATTTGCACCATGCCTTGTTGGAACATTGTGGTAAAGGTGGCTGTTTTGGAGGTTATTGCGCCAGCTGTCGGGTCTTTGCCAAAGCTGCAGTGTGGTAGGCTTCTGTTGTCCCAATCAGATCACAGTTTGCTAGCACAACAGCAGTATTCACTGTCATTGGTAAATGCAAACTTATTTGCTGTTAACCAGGTGAACATTGGGGTGTTACCTATAAATTGGTCTATCTTTATGGTACTTTGCACTAGTTCCACTAGCAGCACAACAGCCCAAAAGCATGATGCTACCACCACCATGTTTAACAGCTAATACAGTGTTGTAGATGTAACCGCCTCACCAGTTTTTTTTTTTTTTTTTTTTTCTTTGTCCATGTTGTCAGCTGCAAGCGTTAGTCGAAATTTGGAGGTTGTTGATTTTGGAGCAGTTTCTTTCTTGTATGGCAGCTGTTTGATCCACATTGATGTAAAGCTTGACCGTAGACAATGACACTGGTTTTACAGCAGCTTCCTGTTCAATGGCAGGCCAACTGAGGGAGGAGGGGGCAATTTGGATTTTCTTCCAGATCTTGGCAAAGTGGCTCCAGCTGACAGTAACTTATTTTTATATACATTTTTCTGTGCAAACAACTGTGCAGTTGTTTAGAAATGGCACAGAGAGACGTTCCTGTAATGGAAAACGTGACCGAATTGACCGAATCAAAATGCACAGGAAAATTCGAAGGAGGTCAGTGCAGATCTAAGACAGGCGACAGACTATGTACCGTTGTCTTTCTCAGATCTGCTGTGACCGCCATAGAGTTTTCCCGTTGCCCTTTGAGTCGGTCAATTCAATACAGGCCGTTAAACAAACCTTACCAGCTAGAATAACAGGAAGTTATTGGAGTTCTACGGTTATTCTTCCTCAGACAAAAAGCAAAGTCCAATATTGCCATCACCTTCATGTTTACAGTCAATGTATGTAAAGTTCTGGCCAGAGCTCTGAGTTACCAATGGCCACAGGGTGTGATGTTGTTTTATGATATGTAAATGAATTAACTGCCACTAGACAGCTGATTTATTTCTGTTTGTTTTGTTTTGTCCACAATACTGTGTCCTGTATAAACCTAAAATTAATATAAATCATACATCATTTAGAGGTGACGCTGTTCAACCCGTTCGATCGTCAGAAGTGCTGTACACTTCTTTAAGTTTCTTCCTCCCCCTGGTGGTATTTCTTTGGGACGTGGAACTACAGTAGTCATTATGCAAACAGTGTACTTTTAAATCTAGCGAAATAAATTTGGCATGTCTTGTTAAGAATACACACACATTTTTGGATAAGGAAAAAAATAATATATCACACAATAATCTGCATCGTCAGAAACGTAAAAACGTTTTAATCTTCATCACCTCTATAACCCTAGCAGCCGTGCAGTAGTACATCAAAGTGCTGATTATCAGCCTTATCAGACAGAGCTCTGTTAAGCAAACAAGAGTTAGTTAGCAAGTGAGATACAGTATCCTTTTTTGTTCCAGAGTATAAACGTGGAGAGGATTTTGTGCCAGGCAGAAGCACTGAAAAATCTGGAAAATTTTGCTTTCCGCTATCCCCCCCTCTTCTTTCCCATTGTTACAACCGTGCTTGCTTAATAAAGCTCATAGCTTTTATTGCACGGAGGTTATTGTATGTACAGTATCAGTGGAACTACTACACACTGATGAAAACTGGAATTTCATTCACTTGTGATATAAACTCAGGGTTCCTGTTCATGATTTCGTGTGACTGCTATTGAGTTTGGCACACAATCGTCTCTCGACATGTATTAGTGCTAAAAGATTGAAAATCTGGAATTTCATGTAGTAACTAAAATTTAGTGCAGGACTCCATTAGTACCCGCCCACAATCTTGCTTTTCAAATAATTTTTTTAAATAAATAATATCCAGTTTGTTTGCGAGATTAATCTTATCGGAGTCAGGAGCAGTTACAGACGGCTAAAACACAGTATTGGTGCTGATTTTATTAGTATTTTTTTGTTATCCATATAATACAGAAAATGTGTATTACATTATATGTGTATGAAGCTACTGTTGAAGTTTATGCAACATGGATGTGACCAATCTTGCTTCCCTAAAAAATTTCATGTTGCTAACTGATAATTTTCTATGTGCTCCCAAAATAGCCATTTTTCAGCGTCATACTGTCTCGCGTCAAACTATAATACAATTTGAAATACAAATTATTCATATTTCAGTATTGATATTAAATTGCTTCTAGAAGAATGTGACCTGTACTTTTTTTTTTTTTTTTAACTTAAATTGTTTTTTGGTAAAAGCTTAAAAAGCAGAAAATCCGTAGTGTCCGTAACCATGTCGAATTCATGTCGCAATATCTCATCAGTTACACTTTTTCAGGTTTATGGCTTTTCATGTGAAAGCAAAATTGGCCAAGTTTCATCTAAATGACATTTAAGATGATTGAAAAATTTTAATTCAAAAACTTTACAGACAATACACAAACGGGCATGAAATCATATTTAGCAAATGTTTCTTTTTATCTCGTAAAAATATAAATGTGAATGCATATTTACAACAAATTAAGCATGGATCAGTAGATAAGAAGCATTAACTATTATGGAAGATGGTGTTATATGATCGTATCTGAAAATTCACTTTTCAGCTACGATCATAGCTCCAATCTATGTTTTGTCCAAGAGCATGGAAATGATTAAAAATACAATGCAATCAGGTATGGTTTTGGAACTTTTACAAAGATCACGATAGAAGCAATTCTCCAAAGTTCTCACATGATGTGACCGGTAGTTACCAGAAAGAGCACATTTAGCGTGACTGTGAGCATACACCAAGGTCTTTTTTCTGGGCTGGCATTTTTGCCGAGCTTCTGACTGGTTCTCCTGACGCTCCTGGTGCGAAGAGTGGTGGTCCTGCGTGTGCTTGTAGTGGAGACTCCACCGGTAGTGAGAAGATCCTCCGTAACCGGCATGTCTGTCGGGATATGCAGGCTAGTAGCAGAAAGACTTTCTGAAGTGGAGGTAAAAAGAAAACCATGTCCAAAAGATTCCTCAGTGTCGTCTAAATGACCGGTGATTTTTGGAGCCTTTCTGGTGTACTCCGTGTCAGTGAGCAGTTCTTCAGATCTGTAGTGGGTGGTCACACCAGATAGGAGACGATTGAACTCCCATCCCACCTTGCCATATGGAGCAAGTGTGTAGGAAGCAAAGTACCACCCTGATGTCACCCTTGCAAGCTGAGCATCTCCACATGTGTGGCATGGGCACCCCAGCACACGGGCTGAAGTGTCCCTGGTCCAGTCCAGCAGATACTTGATGATGGACTGGTCCTCGCAGGCCCAAGGGTTGTCTCCTAGTGTGATAAGTCTTAATGCATGAAGCTGTTCAAAGGCGCCTTTACACACTGTGGCAAAGCGATTGGCATGAAGGTAGAAGTGTGATAGCCTGGGTAGACGGTCTAGTGACCCAGGCAGGATCTGTACCAGTGTGTTGTGCGACAGATCCACCACCTCCAGGTTTCGGGGCAAGTTAGTAGGCACGGTCCAGAACTTGTTGCAGCTGAGGTTGAGAGTCTGCAGGCTGGGTAGCGTATTGTTGATGAACACAACTCGCTCTAGCCTGTTTGCTGACAAATCCAGCAGACGCAGGTTCCAGTGGTAAGCTGTGTCATTCTTTTCCAGAAGGCGGATGCGGTTCTCTGAGATGTGAATCTCCCAGAGCGAGCGGGGCAACAAGGCAGGCATGCGCGAAAGTCTGTTGTGAGAGACGTCCAAGGTGCGGAGGTGGGTGTAGGGGGCCAGGACATGGTCGAGGTCAGCCAGGCGGTTGTGGGACAGATTGAGAAAATGAATGTTAAGCTGGAAGCCACTGGGAAGGGTTCTCAGTCCTCTGTAGGAGCAGTCCACCTCTCTGTCGCTTTCGCTACAGGAACATACAGAGGGACATGCTGCATTTATGCACCTGGCCAAAGGCAGCAGCAGCAGCAGCAGCAGTGTACAGGACAGTAGAGCGGCTTCACGCATTTTCAGTGCACACCTGTGGGAGACAGGGAAATGACCCACTGTTGGTATACCCTTTGTAGATGGTCTACCTTTTACACTATTTCACAATTAGCCGCCGTGTACATTTTAGCTACCATTTTGATGATTCTGGGTAGTGAAGGGTACAGATTTCACAATTTTGTCCCTTTGTCTTACTGGAGCCATCTAAAAACTACACTTTGCACCTTTTTAGCTAAATAGAGTGACCCAAACTAGATAAACTTTTGTATGTCCGTGGAATCAAAAAGCTTTTTGTTCGATGCACTTCTGGAGGAATGATTTGCCATGTTGTCCAATGTGTGTTTTCGCCGCCCAGCTTACTTATTAGCAATGCTGGAACCTGCACACACTTGGATCCTTCAAAAATCCAGCTCTTGACTGCAGCCATTCTTAAGTTTGTTTCTTAAGAGATACTTTTTAGAGGTACTTTTTATTTTACAACTGTTTAATTCTCCATCAAAAGTGCCACAGAGAAGAGAACAGCTGATTGTGGTAGATTTATTTTTAGACCGCGGTCCAGTACATACACCAGTAATCCGGAGATCGTTCCCCTTATAATGACACAAAGACGAATAGACCTGCTGTAATAATGCTTAATGCTCATGCTGGATGGCGTGGTTTCGACTGCAGCATCACTTATTTTCTTAGTGCTGCATTCGACTTAAATTTTATGCCTTTATTTCTAATGAATGCTAACTGGTCAGAGGAATCGATTCACAGCATGTGTTTGATCCCTGCTGTAAGCTGTTTAAAAGAATGATGAGGTAAAACCAACACAAAGATGCATGTTTGCACGCTAGCCTGCTGACTGGCGAAGTTATTAATGATGCAGTCCTCTACAGTCCCTCATCTGGGATACACTCTACTGCATTGTGAATCACTCACCTTCTCTTCATCTCTTGCCTGTCATTTCTTTGCCCCTCTGGTTGCTTTCCTTCCTCCGTTTACAAGACTCTAAAGTGCAGCTGCTATTTTCTTCCAGTCTTATTCCAGTTCTCGGGTACAGTGGTGCAGTGAGAGGATGTACAGTACAAGCACCTGTGCTGCTGATCCAATGCAGCAACTACAGTGTCCGAACTCGTAATGTCAGTGGAGCGGAAAAGATGTGTGTGTGAGTTTGGAAGAGCGGTAGAGGAGTGGAGGGTGGGCGTTGCAGAAGGAGAGAGAAGTGCAGAGTTGCCCCTGCTCGCAATGCTGACTTCATTGTTTCTACTTTAAGATCCGCCTACATCACGGCTCCTCTACTTTTATTTAGATTTTTTTTTTCCGCCCTCTATTTCTTTAATGTGATTGAGGCTGATTTGTTCTTTGTGTGTAAAGGGCAGCTATTCGATTTTTTTTATTTATTTATATATCTAATCTTTGATTTGGCAAGTCTTTTGACCTTCTTGTTTAAGATGTAGCTTTCATCTTTTTATAGTTGAATCCACAATACAAGTTTACTTACAGTACGTCTTGGCTGTAAACCTGCATCGTCTTTTTTTCCACTTTCCTTCCTGAAGCTGCACTAACACTGGAGACTCCTTCCCTGAATCCCAAAAGCATTTGTTGTAAGCCGTTCTTACTCTGAGCTGCTGTTTTATAAAACTAATGAACACCGTCTGAACCGTTAGAGTCTATTCAGTCACCATCACCTCCCAGCTTTTAGCCTCTGCAGCTGCATTGTGCAGATTGGGACCAGTGCACCAATTTGAATGGGAATCCGTTTTAAAATCGATAAAATGATGGCTTGGATCAAACATGATTCCTGTGCACAGCTTATGGCTTACCCGGTTATTCACAGTCCCTTCACGTTCTTATCCTGGCAGGCAGGTAAACGTGCGAAAGGAAACGTGTCAGTGTGTGCAGTACAGAAAGAAACATCCCGGGACGGAAGTTCTTTAAAAAGTTGACTGTTCTTTAAGAAAAAAAAGGGGGAATTCTTTTAGAGCGCTTTCATGCAGCCCAGCAGTGCCACATCCTCTGCCTACTAATAAAGTCCCTTCTTCGTTTCTATGAGCGGGCGTCTAGCTCTTTCTTAGGACCGAATGCCATAACAATTAATACTGTATTTTTTCAGTTGTTACAGTAAAAAAGCCAAACGAGTAACTTTTTATTTTAAAGTGAATTTTAAGACCTCAGGTATAATAATGCAAAAATACAAGTGTGTGTTTTTACTGTTTTCCTGGGCTGCTCAGACACCACGTTTATGGGGATTAGAGGCATTCTTCAAAGTTGGATAAAGTTATTGAGGCCATGTTTGAGGTTTTGTCGGTCCGGAAAAGAATAAACATTCAGAGCCGGTTTAGAAAACGTGTGGATTTCGTTTTGTCAAAATATCAAGATGGCAGAATTTAAATATTGTTGTCTTTACCTTTTTAGCGTTTCTACTGTACAGTACGTCACAGCTAATAGTGTAGGTTACCGCATTGCGTCCAACACAGTTAAAGAGTTTGAAAACTAGCAAGAAAGCTGAACATAACTGGACTGGTTGTAAACTCGCAGCCTTCTAATCAATACTCTATCTCAACCTCTAAGATTCCTAATTTAGAGTGATGTTTCTGCATTTACGCCTTTTATTACAAGTTACTTCAGTATCGTTAACATATTCATCATAATGTTTGCCCAGATTACAGAACCAGGTTAAAAAAGAGATGCGAGACTCATGATATGTATTTATTTACCCATTTCTTGACTTCTAAAAAGCAACATTTAAAAAACAGAATGCATCAATATACTTTTTCATTATGCTTGAGAGTTCTATATTTAACACTTTGACTACTATACTATACATTACAACTCACAATAGACTTTGTAATATTTCTTTGGTGATTCAGTTGCGTCGTTTATCTTTTGTACAGTATAAGCAATACATTACTTTAAAGTCATCTCTAAAAAGTCCTGATAAATTGGTTGCACCAGAAACAAAAGCAAAACTACAGGCATGCACAGAATTTGGCTTTGTATACGATTCCAGCGGCAGTCAGAGCTGCGTGTGATTTTTCGGTAATACCAGATGATTTCTACTCCATGTTTTCCAAACCTTCCATCTTAGCTTCTGTCTTGAGATCCGTTTCGGCAGATTGATTTGCTTCCTGGGTGGGCGCGGTCTCACTGGTGTCATCGGCTGAATTTTTGTTCTCTTCGGTGGAGTCCTGGTTTTCGACTTCTTCGGCATCTGCTCCACCCACCTCCTCTGGCTTCTCTGACTCAGCTGGAATTGTCTCCATCTCCACTTTCACTGAGCTGCAGTCCTTCAGCAATACATCAGTTTCAGAAGGTCCACCATTTACACTGTTTCTCCTGGTGGGTTTGGACGATTCCAGCATGACCATATTGTTGTTCCTGCTTCGGCAGCTTTTGCAGGCCATGTACATAATGATAATCAGTAACACAAGGCAGATTCCGCAGAGCAATACAATTATTATCCATAGTAACAGTTCATTCTTGTTTTTGAGATTGAAAAGGCAGTCATCCTGCTTATTGGACTGACTTTTATCATCACTGTCCGTATTCGGTTTTATTTTAGATGCAAGTTTGGTTGTATGTTCTGTGCTTAGTTCTGATGAAGTTTTCAATTGGTCTGTATTCCGAAAACCTGTAGGGACACTAGATGTTGTGGAATGTGTAGATGTTTCTTGTAATGTCACAGTTGCAGTTGGGGGTTGGTTGCTTTCAACATTTAGTCCTTCCAGACTTAAAAGCAGAATGAAGCACATGAAATGGTACATTTTGAAATCCATCAGGACTCTGTAAAAGAATTAAGAAAAAAGTTTTCTATATGGTTGGCACCATCTAAAAACTGTACTTTTAAATTGATTTACCATTGACTGATTAAATTTCAACACAACAAACGTTTTGAAAAACGGACATGTAAAAACTACTTTCTTATGTGAATAATTCTTAACAAAAATGTTAAGTATTTAATTTATCTATGGCTCTTTGTTATAGATGTGTATTAAATACATTATCATATAACTTTTTGTAGAAAGGGAGTAGAAATACGTAATTTCTACAAAATAAAATTATTATTGTTTTAAATATAATAAAGTGTAGAAAATATGTAGATGTTATTTTTAAACTTAATTCTCCTTACATTTATTTATTTATAAACCATATTGATGTGAAAATTATTTTTTACTTCTTATATTCCTTTTAACAACTGTACCAATTAATAGACAACAATCTGATAGCAGCTCCAACTGAGTTCAGTAGCATTGTGCAGTTGTAGCGTAATAATCCTTTTTTTTTTTTTTTTTTTATCTGTGAGAACAAAATTAAATACATACATAGTGGTCCCTTGAGGTTTAATTTAACCAAACTTAAAGCTGATGTGCTATTTTACTAAAGTTAAAAAGCTTTTATTTTATTTATTAAAACTTTAAATATAAATTCTTTACTCAGGTAGAATTGCTAGAAATGACTAAAAAATAACTAACAAAAATAAAAACTAAATTCTGATCTAATTTTAGTAACTGATGATAAATTAGTGTCGAGAGAAAGAAACCGAGAAACCAAGAAATGTGAGAAAAGATTAGCTAAGTGTGACTACCCACAGCTTCATTCTTAATCTTTTAAATTGCTGAGCTAATAAACAAATAAAAAACAAATATTGATAATAGTGATATATAATAGTGATAAATACTAGGTCTCATTTATCATAATGTTTATAAATTTAGACTTGATGTTGTATGATAAAAAGATTCCGGATTAAAAGAAATGAAGAATAATAACGACAAGTACATCATTCAGTAGATTTAGCTGATTTATCCTACTGAGAGAATTTAATCCGAAAAGCGGATTCAGGTGTAGGTTAAGATAACAGCTGAAGGTGTTTCTTACCTTAAATGTTTTCTGTTTTTTTTTTTTTTACCTCTGTAAGATCACCAGGATGATGTTGTCAGGTGAAGTGAGAGTGTGAAATGTGAAGCAGTTTGTGATGAAGCGTGAAGAAATACGGCTCTGGCAGCATAAAGTAGCACCCATGAGCGACACATTTCCTGTCCCTTTTTCACTTCTGTTGTGGTTTTAATGAAAGTATTTTTAAACTTGCATGTGGCTTCAGCTTGCCATGCATGTGTGCTTCATTGTTTGTCTTCTAACTGATTCAGTGGTACTTGGTTCCAAGGTACTGTATGTGATCCAGTGACCTTAAGTTTGCGAATGTGATGGAATAAAATCTGCCTGTATGAATAAAAAGAATTAAATGGACACGATCTAGACGAGCTTGCTTCTACAGTACATTCCTACGCCTTTTCATTCGCATATTAGAGCATGAATCTAAGTTCTTAACCTCTAATTGCAGTGTATAGCAGTGTGCTTACTTCTCTAGCTAGAAATAATCGTTTACGCCTAAGCTGTTAAAGTGTAATATTAGAGCCGGTTTAATATAGCTGATTTACCCACAAATATAAATTGAACGCAACTCGACTATTTCACACTTGTAGGCACTTATAACACAAGTATATTCATCGGATTTGCAGGCAGGATGCACATCAACCTTGAGATGTTCCTCTTTCATTATTTTAGGGAAGTCACCTTCGTAAGAAAAATGCCCATTTTCTGTAAAAAGAAACAATATTTGCATACTGGATTAGCATGAAGCAGATGATGATGCGCAAAGCAGACGAGCTGGATGGGGAAATGAAATCAGAGCGTCTTTTTATAATATAATATTTGGACAAAACTTATATAAATGCTTTTCTTGGAGGAATCTTGCCTTTTGCTAAGTGCTAAGCATGTAGGTTAACAAAGCTAGCTGGAAACAGTTATGTAATATAACATTTATGTAATTTAAAATAATTTATAAAAATAAATAAATAGATAAATGAACATAAATAAATGGGACAAATCTTGGTAAATTACCAAGTTACTTTGAGTTTTGTAGAGCATTGTACCTTGAGGTACTCTTTTTTTTTTTTTTTTAAGTGCATAACTTATAAAGTTGATTAAATATAAATTATCGTTTTATTACTAAAGACTAATTTGATTACTTTCGGAAATCTTATACAATGAAGCACAAAGTACAAAAAATAAATACATTAGAATTTAGCTCATAAGCATACTTGAGTTTGACATTTGGAGTGACAATGTGTACAAAGGGACCAGACCACATGAAATCTTCATCAAAACATTTTTTGAAACTTTTATACACAGTCCTCAGTATGACCACTGCTTTCTCTCCTTCAGATTCAAAACTGGCCAGATTAATGGAGACCTGCTCATCTACCATGTGCTGCTCACCCTCAAGCCCTACTACGCCAAACCGTATGAGATAGTAGTGGACCTGACCCACGCCGGGCCCAGCAACCGCTTCAAGACCGACTTCCTCTCCAAATGGTTTGTCGTCTTCCCCGGGTTTGCTTACGAGAACGTAGCGGCCATCTACATCTACAACTGTAACACGTGGGTGCGGGAGTACACGAAGTACCACGAGAGGCTCCTCACCGGCCTGAAGGGCAGCAAGAAGCTACTTTTCATCGATTCGCCATCGAGGCTAGCTGAGCACATCGAGCTGGAGCAGCAGAAGCTTCCGGCTGCCACGCTGAGCCTGGAGGAGGATCTCAAGGTGTTTCATAATGCCCTCAAACTGGCTCACAAGGACACCAAGGTGTCAATCAAGGTGAGCTGGAGAGGAACATGTTAGAAGGTTTTCTGAAATGTTCCCCAGAATTGAGGACATTTAGTAAGCTCTGATGGGTCAAAAAGTGATTTGGATTCAATTTGCTATAACGGAAGCTCGGATAATAGTTCAGGGGTTAATAAGGAAAGTAATGCCATGAACGTCCACAAAATAAAACAGAACTATGTTTATATAAACTGAAATATATGTTAATATACTAAAATATGCTAAAACTGTAATCCTTGGTGAATTCCTAAGGTGTGAAAAGATTGAAATACTTTGTAACTGTAAAATAATTAACTTGAAAGTGTTGAGTGTAACGTTGGGCTGCATCACACCATGTGATCACACATGTTGTTTAACTCCTCGCCAATCAATTTAAAGAGAATTACTTTTAAACATCATGGCAATATAAAATAAGACCTTGTCCATCTCTTCTCCTCTTCAGGTAGGCTCCAGTGCCGTCCAGGTGACCTCTGCCGACCGTACCCGGGTCTTGGGCCAGTCCGTGTTCCTCAACGATATTTATTACGCCTCGGAGATCGAGGAGATCTGCCTGGTGGACGAGAACCAGTTCACGCTGACCATCGCCAACCAGGGAACGCCGCTCACCTTCATGCACCAGGAGTGCGAGGCTATAGTGCACTCCATCATCCACATCCGCACGCGCTGGGAGCTCTCTCAGCCCGACTCCATCCCACAGCACACCAAGATCAGACCCAAGGACGTGCCTGGGACGCTGCTCAACATCGCCCTCCTCAATCTGGGCAGCTCTGACCCTAGTCTCAGGTCACTAACACTAACTGCACACGCCATGTGTGAAGTTGAATTCTTGATTCTGATTGGTCAGAGAGTATTGATTAATTTTGTAGTTTTTATATCTTATTGTTTCCAAAGTAACGACTAAAACATGTGCGATAAGTGATATGGTGAAGTTTTAACTGAGGAGATCATTTATTGAACAATCCTCCAGCGTGAGCTGTTAAATTGGTTCCTGATTACGTCACGTCCTGAAGTGTTTTATCCCTTACTCCTGTATATGAGCTATTTCCTCGCATTGAAAGTTTTAATGCGGTGTTTATGTGATTTGTGAGCTTGCATCTATACTCGCTTTTATGCACTTATTGATTTTCCACTCTCCTCTCACTCCTGTGTGTGCAGGTCAGCAGCCTATAATCTCCTATGCGCTTTAACCTGCACCTTTAATTTGAAGATCGAGGGCCAGCTCCTGGAGACGTCGGGTCTATGCATCCCAGCCAACAACACCCTCTTCATCGTCTCCATCAGCAAGACTCTGGCGGCCAACGAGCCCCACCTCACGCTGGAGTTCCTCGAGGAGTGTATCTCCGGCTTCAGCAAGTCCAGTCAGTTCCTCTCAGTATTTTTTATTCGTTTTTGCTTATCATCCTGACAGTGTGTGTGTGTCAGAGTGTCTAATGAAGCGGGGTAGATAATGTAGATTCTACTGTTTTTTTGTTGATTATTTACTACAGTTACTAAAGATAAGTCTTAACCTCCTGGCAGAGGCATCCAGGTATTGAACCATACATGTATACATATCATTTAGAGATGTTTATTTTTGGATTGTGCTTGGATTTGTGGTGGAATTTTAAAACTGATAACATGTTTTTAAACACAACTTGAACATTAACTTTGACTCAACATAAAAAAATTATACCAAATAACTTATGATACTATCTACACACGTGGACAAAATTGTTGGTGCCCTTCGGTCAATGAAAGAAAAACTCACAATGGTCACAGAAATAACTTTAATCTGACAAAAGTAATAATTAAAAAAAATTCTATGAACGTTAACCAATGAAAGTCAGACATTGCTTTTCAACCATGCTTCAACAGAATTATTTAAAAAAATAAAATCATGGAACAGGCCTGGACAAAAATGATGGTACCCCTAGAAAATATTGAAAATAATGTGACCAAAGGGACATGTTAATTCAAGGTGTGGCCACTAATTAGCATCACAGGTGTCTACAATCTTGTAATCAGTCAGTGGGCCTATATATAGGGCTCCAGGTAGTCACTGTGTTGTTTGGTGACATGGTATGTACCACACTCAACATGGACCAGAGGAAGCGAAGGAAAGAGTTGTCTCAGGAGATTCGAAAGAAAATTATAGACAAGCATGTTAAAGGTAAAGGCTATAAGACCATTTCCAAGCAGCTAGATGTTCCTGTGACTACAGTTGCACATATTATTCAGAAATTTTAAGATCCATGTGACTGTAGCCAACCTCCCTGGACGTGGCCGCAGGAGGAAAATTGATGACAAATCAAAGAGACGGATAATCCGAATGGTAACAAAGGAGCCCAGAAAGACTTCTAAAGAGATCCAAGGTGAACTTCATGCTCAAGGAACATCAGTGTCGGATCGCACCATCCGCCGTTGTTTGAGCCAAAGTGGACTACATGGGAGACGACCAAGGAGGACACCATTGTTGAAAACAAATCATAAAAAAGCCAGACTGGAATATGCCACACTACATGTTGACAAGCCACAAAGCTTCTGGGAGAATGTCCTATGGACAGATGAGACAAAAATGGAACTTTTTGCCAAGGCACATCAGCTCTATGTTCACAGACGGAAAAATGAAGCATATCAAGAAAAGAACACTGTCCCTACTGTGAAACATGGAGGAGGCTCTGTTATGTTCTGGGGCTGCTTTGCTGCGTCTGGCACAGGGTGTCTTGAATCTGTGCAGGGTACAATGAAATCTCAAGACTTTCAAGGGATTCTAGAGAGAAATGTGCTGGCCAGTGTCAGAAAGCTGGGTCTCAGTCGCAGGTCATGGGTCTTGCAACAGGACAATGACCCAAAACACACAGCTAAAAACACCCAAGAATGGCTAAGAGGAAAACAGTGGACTATTCTAAAGTGGCCTTCTATGAGCCCTGACCTCAATCCTATTGAGCATATTTGGAAAGAGCTGAAACATGCCGTCTGGAAAAGGCACCCTTCAAACCGGAAACAACTGGAGCAGCTTGCTCATGAGGAGTGGGCCAAAATACCAGCAGAGAGGTGCAGAAGTCTCATTGACAGTTACAAGAATTGTTTAATTGCAGTGATTGCCTCAAAAGGTAAACTATTAAGTTAGGGGTACCATCATTTTTGTCCAGGCCTGTTCCATGAGTTTATTTTTTTTAAATAATTCTGTTGAAGCATGCTTGAAAAGCAATGCCTGACTTTCACTGGTTAATATTCATATAATTTTTTTTAATTATTACTTTTGTCAGATTAAAGTTATTTCTGTAACCATTGTGAGTTTTTCTTTCATTGACCGAAGGGTACCAACAATTTTGTCCACGTGTGTATATACAGTATGAGGTGGCACAGTGCCTTAGTGTTTAGCACTGTTGCTTTGCAACTTCAGGTCCTGGGTTCGATTCCCACCTCGGTGTCTGTGTGCATGGAGTTTGGATGTTCTCTCCATGCTTGGTGGGTTTCCTCCAGGTTCTCCAGTTTCCTCCAACAGTCCAGTGACGTGTAGATTAGGCTAATTGGTGTTCCCAAATTGCCTGTAGTGTGTGAATGTTGACTGGTGGTCCTACCACAGTTGTACAAGATGAGAGTAAATATAATAGTCACCATTGGCCTTCACAGTCCCTAGTTGGACTACAGAGGTTTCGAGATGGATGGAAAATACAGTATATAAATATTTTGTATTATGGATTTTTGTGAAATTTCAAAAGAAAGGAAAATACATGGTGGACAATTTTATTTATTAAATATTATTACAGGCGGCACGGTGGTGTAGTGGTTAGCACTGTCGCCTTGCACCGAAAGGTTCGATCCCCGGCCAGGCTCGATTCCCGTCTCTGTGTGCATGGAGTTTGCATGTTCTCCCCGTGCTTGGTGGGTTTCCTCCGGGTACTCCGGTTTCCTCCCACAGTCCAAAGACATGTAGGTTAGGCTAATTGGCGTTCCCAAATTGCCCGTAGTGTGTGAATCAGTGAGTGTATGTGTGTGTCTGTGCCCTGCGATGGATTGGCACCCTGTCCAGGGTGTACCCTGCCATGTGCCCCAAGTCTCCTGGGATAGGCTCCAGGCCCCCCATGACCCTGAATACAGGATTAAGCGGTATAGATGATGAGTGAGTGAGAAATATTATTACAGGAAAAAAAAAAAAATAGAACTAATAGATACAATATTGATAATGTAATATTTTCAAGCTGCAGACTAGTAGTGTTTATTGCCCTGACAATTAAAATAGGAATTATTCATAAACTACCCAGTTTGTTTGAGTTTGCTTATAAAAGTTAGTATGTACGAGTAGGTTTTTTAAAATAACTTTTGGCTTTCCATGTGGAAAATAAGCATCATCTACCGACTTCCTGCACAATAATAACTCATGAGTATTGAAGCTATTTATCATTGATGAAACGTTTGCTCAGAAGTAGCTTTTTATGTGATCGATGCTGCTAATATAATTCATATTTTTTGGTACTGAGGTTATAAAACTCTCCTCAAACTAATGTTCTCACAAATCAAAGCAAAATTGGTGTAGCAAAGCTAATATCAAAGTGCTTACCAATGGGGAGTTTGCAAAACGTATACAAATGATATGGCGTTTGTGGTGCTTCGCTATGTAATTTGCAAAATCTCTCAGGAAACTGATGCAAATTCCAGGTTTATATAGTTCAGGGAATTTGCCAAATCAGCAGTTTAGTCAGACTTCCAGATCTCTAGCTGGGATTTTTATCGGTGTTGTCTTTGCAGGCATCGAGTTGAAACACCTCTGTCTGGAGTACATGACTCCCTGGCTGCTCAACCTGGTGCGCTTCTGCAAGCATGGCGACGATGCCAAGCGCCAGAGGGTCACCGCCATCCTGGACAAGCTCATCACCATGACCATCAACGAAAAGCAGATGTACCCGTCCATCCAGGCCAAGATCTGGGGCAGCCTGGGCCAAGTACGACACGCCGCGATTCTAGAAATATAAATCGAGCGAATCGAATCAAATTATGCGCATATGTTCTCGATCAGACTCTTGGCTCCTGAAGCGCATTTGCACAATGTTATCTTTATTGTTTTTTATTGTCATACATCAGCTGATTTGTCCACAGATTCACTCTTATCAGAACCGGTATTAGTGTAGAATCATCTCCTGAAACGTGCCATGTTTGATCATACAGACATCAGGTTGTCTCATGGCTCGATGCAAATTTCCACCATAGAAAATCTGTCACATTGTAACACCTGGGCAGCTGGATACTTAAACCAAACCACAGATTTGACATTAAAATGATTTGTCTGCAGTGCTGAATCCTCACATCTGAAACCAAGGACTTGAGTGGTGGATGCAACAGGTTCAAATTAACTCTAGAATGATGTTTTTGAGGATGCAGTTAAGTTCTCTGTAAGGAGATGTTTGTTTAACGTTTATGTAAGGAGTCTCCAGTGTCAGTGCTGCGTAAGGGTCCGAGGTCAAATTAATTTTTTACGTTTTTTCCGATATGGGACGTTTTAACCAGTTGTCCGGGAACATTACAGAAAAGATTTATTTTACCCAAGTATCTAATGAAATTTCCATTTTATCAAAATGACTCCAATAATGTTTTGGCTGTTTATTTAAACGAGGCTTCGATTGCATACTAAGTAACGACTTAGTCCTTACTCAGAAATCACAGACTATTAAAACACTCCAGGAAGTGACGTTGAATCACATTTAGCTTTGACTGTGGTGTGCCTTCACACGGGTGCATCGCCTCCCGCGCCTTCATTCTTACCCTGACATTCCCGTCCCTCTGGAATTCTGGACTCCCCATCGCTCCAAAAGTCCACCAATCAAACTGAGGCCTTTTTCTTAATGAGTCTCACAAACAAGTTATTTTCTCATGGACACACTGCTGTTTAGTCCCAGTCCTACGAGTCCTGGTCTCATTCTGTGTGTGGAAATATTCTTGCTTTCACTATTAAACATAGCTCTGCCTTCCAGCGGCCATCTTTTCCCCATTTTTTATGATGCAACGTCCTCAAACATTTAAAGAGATCTCTGATTATGATTATTACCACATTTCTTCTGTGAAGTTGATTGGACAGTTCTTAACCTAATTCCAGTCCTTTCAGTCTCAAACTCAGGCCAATAATTTGACAGTTTCTAAAACACTGTGACACGATTACCGGAGACGTCTTCTGGCATGGTTGGTTCTCGCTAGCTGAACCATTAATCACTGCAGTAGTTGTCCAATCTAAGGTTCTTAAGTATTTTCTGATTGGAATCCAAATGGTGATATAAACATATACTGTATATTCTTTACCAGGCACTGTAGGATAGTTTTTTCCTATAACAACACATCCTGTCTTTACACTTTTCTGTAAGGTATAAATAAAAAGATGAGTCACAACCTCACTCCGTCCCTGACACCCTTTTGTCCGTTTCAGATCACAGACCTGCTGGATGTGGTGTTGGACAGCTTCATTAAGACCAGTGCTACAGGGGGACTGGGCTCCATCAAAGCCGAGGTGATGGCGGACACCGCTGTGGCTCTGGCCTCTGGCAATGTCAAACTGGTGTCTAGCAAGGTG
Organism: Clarias fuscus; assembly: GCA_030347435.1. Taxonomy (NCBI): domain Eukaryota; kingdom Metazoa; phylum Chordata; class Actinopteri; order Siluriformes; family Clariidae; genus Clarias; species Clarias fuscus. The sequence goes on along the minus strand of CM059223.1, from coordinate 4,991,885 downwards.
AGACACACACATGCATACGGATGTACAGAAATATTCGCCTGATCAGAATTGTCACATGGTAGGCCTGGTTGAGCATGAAGATCCTGTTCATCCTCCATCACATCTCAAATGTGATTGGTTTAAAAGTTGTGACACGTTTCATGACATCACTGAGATCTTATCTAACCATCCTTCTGAGAAAGCCTGCTTAAAATGTAAAAACGTGTGTGATCTGTATCAGAATTCGGCATCCTTTTGACCTCTGCCCAAACGCCATGTGGTTATATCAGTCTATTCCTGGCAGCGTTTAGTACTGTAATTTCTTTTCACTGCATCTATATGTCTGTTTCTGTAAAGGTGTGTGCATGTGCGTGTTTTTTTTTTTCTTCTTTTTTTTTCTATCATCTGTTCTCACTTCCCTCACTTTATGACTGCGGGGATTGTTTCGAGTCATGAGACGAAGGCCATGTGAGGTCGTGCCAGCGGGAGACGAGCCCAGGCAGGAAAGCCAGCACAGGGGCTGCTTTGTCCCTAAAGCCATAAGGGTGCAGGAGATTTAATAAACCTGCTAATAAAACTTTGTGTTTTTACGTATGATGCAACTCTTCATGTTCTTCATGTCAAGGAGCTTTCAAGGACTGAGATGCACTATATTCCCAAAAGTATTCACTCGCCTGCCTTCACGTGCATATCCACTTATTCCCTTGAGTAACATCCAATTCTTAATCCATGTGCCCCGCCCCTTTTGCAGCTATAACAGCTTCAATTCTTCTGAGAAGTCTTTCCACAAGTTTCAGGAGTGTGTTTATGGGAATTTTTGACCGTTCTTCCAGAAGCTCATCCATGCCTTTATGGACCGTGCTTTGTGCACTGGTGCGCTGTCATGTTGGAGCTGGTGTGAGGCTATTATTCAGTGATTAGGCTCGGCCTCTTAGTTCCAGTCAAAGGAACTCTTAATGCGTCAGTATACCAAGACATTTTGGACAATTTCATGCTCTCAACTTTGTCTAAACAGTTTGGGGACGGCGCCTTCCTGTTCCAACGTGACTGCGCACCAGTGCACAAAGCAAGGTCCATAAAGACATGGACGAGCGAGTTCAGTGTGGAAGAACTTGATGGCCTGCAAAGAGTCATGATCTCAACCTTTGGGATGAGACTGCGAGCCACGCCTTCGCGTCCAACATCAGTGTCTGACCGCACCAATGCGCTTTTGGACGAATGGCCAAAAATTCCCATAAACACACACACAAACAAAATCATAGGCAGGCGAGCGAATACTTTTGGCGATATAACGTATGTTCTATATATTCTATACTCGCCACAGGATGTTATTAATCTAGAGATTGTGTTCAGATGTGAAGTGTTCAGGAAACATCAACATATAACCATCTTTCCCCAGGTCATCATCCGCATGTGCAAGATCATCGATAAGACGTGCCTGTCTCCGACGCCAACGCTGGAGCAGCACCTGATGTGGGACGACATCGCCATCCTGGCGCGCTACATGCTCATGCTGTCTTTCAACAACCTGCTGGATGTGGCGGCCCACCTGCCCTACCTGTTTCACGTGGTGACGCTGCTGGTGGCCACAGGGCCGCTCTCGCTGCGCGCCTCCACCCACGGCCTCGTCATCAACATCATCCACTCGCTCTGCACCTGCTCGCAGCTCAACTTCAGCGGTGAGGGGAATGCACACTGAGTCGATCCAGATCAGGCACAGGCTCGGGGAAAGCTCATCGCGTTTAACGAACGGGAAAGTCTGTTGAATCAGAAAGCTACATAGATTTAGCAAAGATGGAGCGCGACTGTGGAAATAAGTTCTGAGCCACTCTACATGACGCCGCTAACTGCAAAATGTATGCAAAATCACTCCCGGAGGACATTCCGCTAAATTTAGATGTTGCGCCTATATTGCTGAGACAAATGCTTCGTTTTCAGAATTCAGCACTTAATCCGTGCTCACAGCTTTTTCCTTTATCAGCCTTAACAAAAAGTTTTCCCAATTAATCCGGATCAAGCTGTAAAGACAAACTAATGGAGCAGATTAATAACAAATGTCATTTGTTCACGCAGAAGAGACCAAGCAGGTGCTGAGGCTGAGTCTGACCGAATTCTCGCTGCCCAAATTCTACCTGCTGTTCGGAATCAGCAAAGTCAAGTCTGCGGCCGTCATAGCTTTCCGCTCTAGCTACAGGGATCGCTCCTTCTCGCCGGGGTCGTACGAGAGAGAGACCTTCGCCCTGTCCTCGCTGGAGACGGTGACCGAGGCGCTGCTGGAGATCATGGAGGTACTAGATGTTAACAGCTGACCAACAGGAGTAACGAAGTGTTCAACCAATCAGAAGGGACATTTTCGATATTTTATTAAACGTCTAATAAATACTAGCAGTCTTTCATGTGTTTTTTTTTTATTTTATTTAATTTTTTATATTGCACACACTGTCTCCTTTTCAAGAATAGCTTTTGTTGTTGCTTCGCTTTGGCCTAGGATTCAGTTTGTCCTGAGAAAGTGTTTCTGCTGCAACCTAGAAAACCACAGCAGTGTGCACAGGCTTGTGTACCGGTTCCATTTACTAAAACACGGCCTGCATATTTTTAGCTTAAGTCTATGAACACTTCCTCATGCTGCTGCTGCCAGGTTATTTTTACAGCGTTGAAGAACCCGCAGGGTTTTTCCACACATGCGCACGCTTTAATATTAATAGTTCAATAGACTTGAAATTGTTTGGAATGGATATTTAATTTTAAAATTAATACCTACATGCTGTATTAAAGCACTAAGACAAAAGTAAGTAATTAGTCATTTGTGAGTAATCCTGTGTCGTTTCCTTCCGTCAGGCTTGCATGAGGGACATCCCAGCGTGTAAATGGCTTGATCAGTGGACCGAATTGGCTCAGAAGTAAGTCAGCACCCACTGTAACGCTCAAGGATGTCGTCCTTTGTATGTACACTTTGCTATTCATAACGCTGGCGCAGTATATGAGACATGAGTCATGTATACGTGCCAGGACACTGGATGAGTCATATTCACACTGGTCTGCATGCTTCTTTTTTCTCTTTTCCTTTTTCTCTCTGTCTGCTGCAGGTTCGCTTTTCAGTACAACCCTTCTCTCCAGCCCAGGGCTCTGGTGGTTTTTGGCTGCATCAGCAAGCGCATCACCCACGGGCAAATCAAACAGATCATCCGCATCCTCAGCAAGGCGAGTCACACGCTCATCGCGCTATTTCTGGACACCGATTATAAGACGGATGTCCACCAGAGAGCAGCTCCAAGGATCGACTGAAATACAAGCCTTAACCGATCTGTTACGCACTTAACGTTAACACATGACGACGTGTGTATTACTTGTTTGCGTATGTAACGATTGTACCTGATAATCACAGATAACATGTAGGACAAGTCCGTGAGCAAGGTTTCTCAAGATCTGTTCCATGACCACCAAAAATACAAATTGTGGTGAATATTGGGGTTTAAAGGGGGCCTGTTTAAAAAAAAAAAAATCATATTTTTTAATCATGTTTAAAAAAAAAAACATTTAGAGGGTCCTCCAGTGGAAGTATACGAACAGAAAAGAACAGAACAGTGGCCTAATTTAAGAAGTTATCTTTTCCCGGCTTGGTTTTTCGGCTCTGATCAGCAGCTCATTTACATACAGTACAGACCAAAAGTTTGGACACACCTTCTCATTCAAAGAGTTTGAATTTGTATTATGGCAAGAAAAAAGCAGCTAAGTGAAGAAAAAAACGAGCGGCCATCATTACTTTAAGAAATGAAGGTCAGTCAGTCGGAAAAATTGGGAAAACTTTGAAAGTGTCCCCGAGTGCAGCCACAAAAACCATCGAGCGCTACAAAGAAACCGGCTGACATGCGGACCGGCCCAGGAAAGGAAGACCGAGAGTCGCCTCTGCTGCGGAGGATAAGTTCATCCGAGTCACCAGCCTCAGAAATCGCAGGTTAACAGCAGCTCAGATCAGAGAGCAGGTCAATGCCACACAGAGTTCTAGCAGCAGACACATCTCTAGAACAACTGTTAAGAGGAGACTGTGTGAATCAGGCCTTCATGCTAGAATATCTGCTAGGAAACCACTGCTAAGGACAGGCAACAAGCAGAAGAGACGCGTTTGGGCTAAAGAACACAATAAAGAACACAATAAGGAAAACTCGCTGAATGGGAAGGGGTGTCCAAACTTTTGGTCTGTACTGTAGACACTGAAGTAGCACATTCAGAAGAGGAGTGAAACAGAGGGTGTGAAAAAGAAAAAAGAAAAAAAAAGAAGCATGATCTGAGGGGAATTTCAGCTGAAGCGCTAACAGACACGTGCTTTAGGGATGCTCTGAAACATGTGCGTTAAGAACGAGCAAAATATAGGTCCTTTAAATTGAGGGAGTATCAAAGATATATCATTTGAATTAAATCTAGCGCTATAACATTACACGGCACGGTACATCCGCCGCTTTGAGTGACAGGAGCCAGCGGTATTGTGACATGGATATTACCATTATCGTGTATGTAAATGATCACATGCACACAACATATGAAGTTCTTAGCTCAAGTTACAGCATGTGATCACTCATGAGCATGAGAACACGTACAGTAGTTTGTGGTCTTAATGTGTGATGTGGTATGTATATGGTCTGAGGTTTATATAATCGCCATGTCACATTGAATGGTTTGCTGACTCAAGCAGACAGTAGTATAAACCCATACCTTATGAGTCAGGATTAAGCCCGGTCTCACTGATACAAAGGCCGCATGCTGTATGAAGTAACCATGGCGTCCTGAAAATATCAAAGGTTTAAAATGGACTGTGCATCTGCAGTATCGATTTCATGCTACTTCCTAGTCCACGTCGCTGTCAGGTTCTCAATGTGTCTGTCTTGTTGCGACTAATTTTCTCTTATGCAGACGATTATGCATTGGACCGAGTTATCACTATGTCTGATAACGCTCTTATCAGGCACTGATCACATGCTCACTGTCGTGGTTGGTATAAATACAGTGACACTACAGTGATGCTTTACATCACCAAGTAACGGCGTGAGGAACTCGAACCAGTATTTAAACTAAATTCTCTGAAAGTGAAATAGACATGCTGAATGTTTGGCAGAAAGGTTTTAAGCACCAGAGAGAGGAACCTGAGCGTGAGGAGGTCGTTGTGAGAGCACAAGTGCTCGGTCAGAACGCCGTCCAGTCTGCCCAGTCTGCCCAGTGAGAGGTGTCCCTAAGAGGTGTTAATTACGCTGTGAACTGCTCAATGCTGTCATTTACTACGTCCTTATTAAGTTCTTCCTACAGTATATCTTGCTTCGATCACGTCCTTTGAAGACTTTTGTTGTTGTTGTCGTGTTTTTTTTTTTTTTTTTTTTTTATATGTCCAAAGAAAGCGCGGCAGCACCAGGTCAAGGGTCATATTACTGTACATCCTTACAGGTTTCTACCTAAGTTCTTACTGCATTCACTCAAAGTTTTGTGGATGTTCTGTAGTAGGAACGTGACTCAGTGTCACAGAGGGTTAGTAAGATGATTAAAACAACAACAACAACAATAACAAAAGGACCAGCACCCTGAAGAAGTGTGCTCATATCAGTCTACAGCAGCAGCTTGGGAATTCCTGAAGAGGTTCATTTGGTATATATTTGAACAGATTTACAGTTTTACTATAAAATGTGCGATATTTCTATTGACCTAAGAAATGATGGTAACCGTAGAAACACGTCTAGTTGCGTCCTGTAACCTAGTGGAGGCAGGAACAGGTTGCTAGCTCGCTCACTTGAGCAGAATTGTGGTTCTAGGTAAAAATGCCTGGAGGAACAGATATATGAGTTGAATACCTCATCGGGTAGAAATGGGAACGAAATATAAGAGATTCTAATCTCTGTGCAATTGTTCTGGTTTTGAAATGTGAATTGAGACGCCCTGACAGCCTCCGAGCTGCCTTTAATACGCGATCGCATATGTGCGTTTTGGCTTTATGCAGTATTTCCTGTTTCAAAAGCAATGATCCTTCAGCCAGGCTTAGCCAAAAAGCGTCATTGTTGTAATGACTGCCGGGCGTCGAGATGATGTAATTCACTGCCTGATGGACGCTTTGCTGTGCGGACAGGGCCTGGAGAGCTGCTTGAAGGGGCCGGACAGTTACAACAGCCAGGTGCTAATTGAGGCCACGGTCATCGCTCTCACCAAGCTACAACCCCTGCTGACCAAGGTACACTAAAAACGCATCAGATCAACACACACACACACACACACACACACACACAGGATGTGAGGCCATGAGCTATTTTGAGGAAATGCAGAAATATTAATATCGGTGAAGTTGTAAAAATTTAAAGGGCAAAAACTTTACCGAAGGCTAGTTCCCGGTACTAGCAAGGATTCTTAAACGAGTTGCTACGGTTACGGCGTAGATGTGGCACGAGTGTGTGGTGCCAAAGGTGCTTATGGCAGGGACTATTTTGGTAGAGATGAAAATATGAAAGCACCCTCAAACTGAAACTATTGCTGCTCAGTAGATAATTCATGTGAAATTTAGCACTGTTGTGAAGTTCGCACCTTTAATGCACACATCGGTTAATGATTTTATTTCTTCCTCCACCGTAAAACAATACTGAAGGCGTTTATCCGAAATACACAATGATCTCCTCTGAACAGTTGATATTGAGATGTGTCATCCGCTTATGATCTGTAAATCCTTCATAGCGGCTCTAATCTGAGGTGCTGCTTGAGGTTAATTGGTGATTTCTGAGGCTGGTGACTCTAAATGAACTTGAGTGACCAGCTTGAAGTTTTGGTCCCGCTTTCCTGTGAAGGTCTCCGTGAGAGACAGTTTCATCGCGGAGCTCGATGGGTTTTACAAACGCACTCGACACACAATACTGCTCTTGCAAGAACTGATCCAGAAAGACTGACCTTCATGTCTTCAAATAGCAACTGCTTCGTTGTTGTTACGTAATTACCTAATTGCCATACTGTATGTGTTATTTCATAGTTTTGAAATCTCCAGCATTGTTGTAGAATGTAGAACATAAATCGCGAAACAAAAACTAAGAAATTTGCAAGTGACCCCAAGCCTTTGAACAGTAGTGTGTATAAATATCCAAGTCCGTTGTACTTACCGATGATAACACAGTAGCTCTTTTTGTTATGACTAGAATTTGTCCATTCACATGTGGCCTGCATCACTTTTCAATTTTTGAGGAAGTTGAATTCTTATTCGCTTCAACTCATTTGAATGCATTTTGAAAAGCAGTGATCCTGACAGCCTTAATTAAAACACTACTCTAATGACTTACTGCTCGGTTGTGTGTTTCATATATCATGATGAGCCATATTACAGCACATCATCCGCACACGCTTAACTGGATATGTAAAAACCATGATATTGATTTGTACAAGTTTTAACCAGGGAATCATTTCCCTATAATCCCGTGTAGGACTCGCCCATGCACAAGGCCCTGTTCTGGGTGGCCGTAGCCGTCCTGCAGCTGGACGAGGTGAACCTGTACTCGGCCGGCACGGCCCTGCTGGAGCAGAACCTACACACGCTGGACAGCATGCATGTCTTCAACGACAAGGTGCACTTATTATTCATGATGTATATCACTCATAATATTATTCATTCACTTATATTATTATTCAAAAAAGAAAGATTTCTGGTTCTTGGGTTACTTAACTTCCTGTTGCTTTAAGAATAAAACATTTGTGTTGTGATAAAATAACAATAATTCTGTTTTTTGACACCCCGCCATGCGTCTTTTTCCTTGTGTATCGTTAATAATGGGCAAAGGGGTGGGGCATTTGGGGTAGTGTCTCAGGTTAATTTGTGTATCCTAAGAGTGCACTGGTTTTGAATTATGAGTTTAGTTTGGGACCCAAATGGAAATCCCTTTGTTTCTACATTTAGGTAGACGCCCTTATCCAGAGCGACTTACATTTTGATCTCAATATACACTATACCCATTATACATAGGGTCAAGGGTCCACTTGGTGGTCATGGGATTTGAACATGGGACCTTCCGAACCGTAGTCCAACGCCTTGACCACTGAGCTACCCCTGACCCGGAAGAGCTAGAAGTTTCCATGACTCCCAGCTGGTCTCCTCGGAAAATAAGTCTAAAGTGTAAGGAATCGTCAAAAAACTTCAGCAATTTCTCTCTTTCCGATTGAAATGTAATTTTGCACAAATACATAGAAAACCCATTAGCCAGGTCTCCTGAGTGCTCCAAAAACAGAATAAAGATGAATCGCCAAGCCGTTGAGGAGTTATGAGGGTTTGTTTGGGACCTGACCCCAAACCGATTTTCTACATTTTCAACAATTAATTTCTCACTCTGAAGATTTGGCCTAAAGTACGTTTACCAAACAACTTTGGAAAAACTGCCACCCTGACCCCGATTCTGGAAAAATACGCATGAGACTGGACATCCTGCCAACCTACTGTAAAAGCCTCCTTTCACAAACAATCAACGATGAATTCTCTAGCACGATTTGTTCCCGAGATACCCGGCCAAGAATCAGCAGTCACCTTCCACCTCAATTCAAAGCAACGGATTATTTTAAGGTTAAGGAACCTGTTACTCCGACCACGAGCCAAACCACACCCCCTCCCTCACCTCACGCACACACTCACAGCCCCAATATATTTGGATGACCCCTTCTTAGGAACCTTACAGCCTACAAATTAACCTGTTTTCACCATTTTGCCCAGAAAAACTGATCATTCTATCATTATTATATCATTACTTTCATTTTTTCCTGGTAACGGTGAAAAGAACTTAAAATGCTCCGTCATTTCTGATCATGCACATAAATGTGTGGGACATCATTTGAATCTGTAAAGTCTTTTAGTCACAATATCTACAAAACACTGTCCTTTTGTAAAATAAAGAAGAAAAAAAAAAAAACGGCGCGCTTTCAGCCGTCTCAGTCTACACGAAAATCTTTCCGAAACCCGCCACTAAAATGAACCGAAACTCTGCACACACAGGCATGAGAACTATATCTATAGAAAGCTTCACGTGTCTACTTTTAGAGGAAGCAAGTTCAATTTTGCAACAAAAATGGTTTATGTGAGCCGTACAGTGTGAAACCAAGGAGAGGTGGCACAGTCCTTCCGTCTCACTTCATTATCTGATAATGACCTGAGACAGGACACGCCCGCACGCTATTCACAGGGAAAAACAGTCCGGGTGACCCGTGAACGAGTGAACAGGATGATTGTCCCTCCCTTTTTTTTGAAAGTAAAAACCTGAAGGTACAAGATACCAGTTCGAAAAATGTAGACGAATGTTAGGAATATTGTTTGAGGCCTTTTAAAGCCACTTTAGCCATTTATGTGTTTATAAGTAACGTAAAAATGCGCAAACGTCAGGACAGGTCAGAACTTTTTCACGGCCCCAAAACACCCCTAATGGATCTCTTTATCGGCCATGTTTATTACCTTGCCGCAGAGTCCTGAGGAGGTGTTTATGGAGACCAGAAAGCCTCTGGAGTGGCACTGCAAGCAGATGGACCACTTCGTCGGCCTCAACTTTAACTCCAACTTCAACTTTGCGCTTGTGGGTCACCTGCTGAAAGGTGAGACATGCAAAATATATTTTCAAGAATTAACTGTGAAAATGCGTTCCTGAAAATAAACGAATATTTGTTTATTATTTATTACGTGCCCCCCCCCCCCCCCCCCCCCCCCCCCCACAGGCTACAGGCACCCTTCGGCCACCACCGTGGCACGGACAGTGCGCATCCTGCACATGCTTCTCAGCCTGGTTGGGAAACATCTCAACTGTGACAAGTTTGAAGTCAACACACAGAGCGTAGCGTACTTGGCTGGTGAGCGCTGTTCGGTAGGCTAATTTCAGCACTGTCGAGAGGATGTGTGTTCCCTTTTTGACCCTTCTGTCTTTATTTCCGTGCACTACACACCATCGTAGCTCTGCTCACCGTGTCGGAGGAAGTGCGCAGCCGGTGCAGTCTGAAACACAGGAAGTCTCTGCTCCTCTCTGATGTTGCCATGGAGAACGTTCCTATGGAGACGTACTCGGTGCAGATCAGCGACCCTAATTGCAGGTGCAAACCACACGCTTTAACACGCTCGATGTTCTAAATGCGTCCGGCTTATTGAAGCGTGCACAATGGTTTTAATTACAGGACGCTGAGAGAGAACCATCCATGGGCGTCTCCGAAAGTGTCAGAAAGGTACTTGGCTGCGAACTACCCCATCGTGGGGCAAATCAGCCCACGGACGCGGAAATCCATGAGCCTGGACATGGGCCAGGCGTCTCAGGCCAACACCAAAAAGCTTTTGGGTAGGACTAATACCACAGACAGACTTGAAGCAGGAAGTCCAGCAGTGAAACATGTCTGACCACATATTAACACCAGTCTAGTCTTAATAACACCAGTCTAGTCTTAATAAAGCCCATGTCAACTTCCTGTGTGTGTGTGTATGTGTGTGTGTGTGTGCCAGGGACGAGAAAAAGCTTCGACCACTTGATGTCAGACACTAAAGCACCAAAGAGGCCGGAGATGGAGTCTGGCATCACCACACCTCCGAAGATGAGAAGAGTAGCTGAGAATGACTATGAAATAGGTGTGACTTTTGCATGCGTGCGATGTTCTGGTGAAGAGATGTTGAATAGAGCAGTGCGTATGTGTGTGGTAATTGAAAATAACTGTGGTTTTTAACATGTGTGGTTGAAAAAGTGTCAAAGACGAGAGTCGCAGAATCTCAAATTGAATCACATGTCTACCAGTATACACACACACACACACACACACACACACATATATATATATATATATATATATATATATATATACACACACCTAATTAACGTCCGCTTTTTAATCCGTAGGCTTTAATATGATGTTGGCCCCGTCCCCTTTGCAGCTATAACAGCTTCAACTCTTCCGAGAAGGCTTTGCACAAGGTTTAGGAGTGTGTTTATGGGAAACTTTGACCATTCTTCCAGAAGCGAGTTTGTGAGGTCAGACACTGATGTTGGACGAGAAGACGTGGCTCACAGTGTCCGCTCGAATTCATCACAAAGGTGTTCTGTCAGGACTCTGTCCACTCGCTCCTAAACCTTGTGGAAAGCCTTCCCAGAAGAGTGGTACCTGTTATAGCTGCAAAGGGGGCGGGGCCAACATCATATTAAACCCTGTGGATCGATAATTAGATGTTACGCACGTTCATATGCATGTGAAGACAGGCGAGCGAATACGTGTATATAAAACTGTATATACTCTAGACATTTTATATACGGTTTACCAGAAAATAATTCCTCTAATATACCATGAAAGTAAACTTTTGATTGTTAGCAGAAGTGTTGCGCATCGTGTTGTGATGAATGAAATCTCACTGTGAAGCTGAAAAGTGTAACATGTGATCGGCAGCCGTCTCAGACAACCAAAACAAGTTACTTAAAAACAAACAAACAAAAAAAAAACTTAGGCTCCACCCTAAATGATTAAAAGTGAAATTGTAAGCACATTTTGATGATGATGATATTTCACTTTAAACCGAAATGTCTAGATAGATAATGGATACACCTGCTTTTTTCCCATTGATTGAACACCTTTATAGTGAGTACAGCCTCTGCCTGTCACCAGTCTCGAATTTGTAATGCCGTAAAAACATTTAACAACTAAGGCGAGATTACTGCAAAGATGGTGTTTGATAAGGTTCTCGTATAACTATCATGATTCATCCATTGTTTTGGGTAACTATGTCTAAAATGTCATTAGCTAAGAGTGTGGATGACTACAGACATGAGCATAATCGATTCCGTTTGTACACAGATACTCGTGGTTCAAATGTCCGCTGTGTTCCTAGGAACGACATATAAACGCACCCACACACACCCACACACACACACACACACATATACACACATAAAAAGTATTTGCCCCTTCCTGTTTTTTTTGTTTTTTTTTTGCACGTCACACTTAAATGATTGAGATCATCAAACAAATTTTAATATTACAAAAAGATAACCCAAGTTTTTAAATGATAGTTTAATTCTTTAAGTGAGAAAGAAAGCTGTTCAAACCAGTCTGGTCCTATGTAAAAAAGTGATTATGTAATTTAATTACATTATTTGAAATGCTGAGTTAAATTTCACTTGCCACACCCAGGCCTGATTTACTGCCAGACCTGTTGAATCAAGAAATCACTTCAAAAGAACCTTTCTGACAATGTGAGGCATGCTATAAGATCTACAAAAAGCAACATGTGTGATGCATTTAAAGAAATCCATGAAGAGATGAGAAACAAAGTTGTAGACTGAATGTATCAGCCTGGAAAGGGTTTCTGAGCCATTTCTAAGGCTTTGGGACTCCAGTGAACCAGGGTGAGAGCCATTTTCCACAAATGGAGAAAACTTGGAACAGTGGTGAATCTACACAGGAGTGGCCGGCCTACAAAAATTACTCCAAGAACACAAGGACAACTAATCCAGGAGCTCATACAAGAACCCAGAACAACATCTAAAGAACTGCAGGCCTTACTTACCTCAATTAAAGTCATTGTTCATGATTCAACAATAAGAAAGAAACTGGGGGCAAAAATGGCATCCATGGCAAATTTCCAAGGAAAAAGCAATTGCTGAGCAAAAAGAACACAAAGGCACAAAAAAAAATGTCTTGATTATCCCCAAGACTCTTGGCCAAATATTCTGTAGACTGATGAGCCAAAAGTTTAACTTTTTGGAAGGTGTATGTCCCGTTACATCTGGCGTAAAACTAAAACAGTGACTCATAAAAAAAAAAACATCATACCAACAGTCAAACATGGTGGTGGTAGCGTGATGGTCCGGGGCTGGACGAGTTGCCATAATTGATGAAACCGTGAATTCTGAAAATTAATATCTGACCAGCAGGACAATGACCCGAAACACACCAGCAAATCCACCTCCTAATGGCTCAAAAAAAACAAAACAAAAAAAAAACTAAAATAAGGTTTTGGATTGGTCTAGTCAAAGTCCAGACTTTGGATACGATTGTGATGCAGCGGCATGACCTTAAAGAGGTAAAAAAAAAAAGAAAGACTCATCACCAGTTATCGCAAACGTTTGATTGCAGTTGTTCCAAGAGGGTGCATCCAGCTATTAGGTTTAGGGGGCAATTACTTTTTCACATATGGCCAGGCAGGTTTGTGTTTCCCTTAATAAATGAAATCAACATTTAAAAACTGCATTTTGCATTTACTCAGGTTATCGTTGTGTAATGTTAACATTTTATTAAAGGATATTGTTAATTTTCACACCAATGTGTGTATGTATACACACACACACACACACACACACACACACACACACACACACACACACACACGTTAGCATATTTTAAAATGCTGTTACTTATGGTTGTGGTATATGCAAAATCTAAACATATTTCAGTTCAGGAAGCGCTCTAGCCTTTACACTTCACTATATCTGAAGTTTTTTCCCCCAGGCCATCGCACACATGCGCTGTATATTTTGCATATTTCAGTTGATGCACACCTCATAATCAGAGTCAGAGCAAAATAAAAAATAAACACCAACAAAATGCTGTGTTTTATTTATTTATCTTTTTTTTTTTATTGTTAAAGAAACCCAAAGAATCTCTCAGCAGCACCACCACCTGAGGAAGGTGTCCCTGTCCGAGTCGAACGTCCTGCTCGACGAGGAGGTCCTCACGGACACGAAGATCCAGGCCCTTCTCCTCACCGTGCTGGTGCGTGCTCATATCTCGCGCACACTTTCACGCTTGTTCGTCATTCGTATCGGTTCCTCTTTCAGGGCCCTTCGGTGGGTTTGTCCAGATAACCTATTTTTTTTTCCTGTTGTCTTTTCTGCCTCTCTATCTGCGTCTCTGTTCCTCTTCACAAGTTCTCTTCAACATTACGGTGGTTTTATAAGATCTCGACTTCTCCATTTTGAAAGGATATTGTTAATTTCCCTTTTCCTTATTCACAGAAAGATACTCAAAGTCGAGCATTGTCAAATGTAAACATACAAACAAGTGCGCGTTTCCGTTGCAGGCGACTCAGGTCAAAAACACGACGGACGAATTCGACCAGAGGATTCTTTACGAGTTTTTAGCCGAGGCCAGCGTCGTCTTTCCGAAGGTCTTTCCTGTCGTGTAAGTCAAAGAATCGATTTAGAAAGAATGATGAGAATCCATATCCAGCCTCTTGATGACGCAGTAGCACAAATTCCATATTTAGTCACCATTTTTCCAGGTCTGAAACGTTTTCATCTGGAAATAAAACACTTTTTTGCAAAACAGTTTGTCTTGTAGATCTCTTGGATTTTTTTTTTTTTTTTTTTTTCCAACTCACATTTTCTATTTGACACTTTTTTCCTGCAGTCACAACCTCTTGGACTCGAAGATCAATACGCTGCTGTCGATGTGCCAGGACCCGAACCTGCTGAACCCCGTGCATGGCATCGTGCAGAGCGTAGTGTACCACGAGGAGTCGCCACCGCAGTACCAGCCCTCATATCTTCAAAGTAAACACACATACACACACACGCACACAAAAATAACACAAAGCGCTTGCTGAACTCACTCAGATCCAACATACACACTTGAGGAAGTTACATCTTTACACTTACACTGCATGTCTTTGACCTGATTGAAGCGTAAAGTTCATTATATATAATATGTGTGTTAATTATTATCAAGCTACTGTTTATAAAATACATAAATCTACTTAAATACTTACTTATTCATATTTATTTAGATTTAGACAGGGTCTTGTTTGTCAGCGTCCGCTCAAACCGACATTGTGTGTTCAAGGCTCGAGGCCAGTGAAAGAGTTGATCCCTGAACTGAGACATACCGACATGGCATCACTCTCTTCTGCACTTTCCCTCTCACCCACAGGTTTCGGGTTTAATGGACTCTGGAGATTTGCCGGGCCTTTTTCGAAGGTAGCGAACCATGCTATTTTCCAGCTCTATGAAAAACAGGAAGTGGCGCCGAGACAGTCGCGTTTCAGAAAACGACTGCGCTGTTGATAATAAAAGTGATATCGAAGTGGAACAACACCGGCCCTCTTACAGCAGATCGTACGCTGAAAATGTCTACATATCATTTCTAAATGCAGAGAAAGAAAATACCTTTGATTGAGTCATTTATTTAAAAGAAACCCGTCTGCCAGACTTTAGTTTAAACATGACCTGTTCTGGTTTTAGATCAACATTCTTTCCGAAGCTGCTCATTGACCTGATCTGACGGTGCAGCTTTTCTTTCTTTCTTTCTTTCTTTTTTTTTTTTTTTCCCTTTCATCCGCCCGCAGCAAAACCAGATCCCTGACTACGCCGAGCTGATCGTCAAGTTTCTGGACGCACTGATCGACACCTATCTGCCCGGGATTGATGAGGAAAGCAGCGAAGAGGCGCTGAGGACACCCACGTCTCCGTATCCTCCTCTGGCCCAGAGCCAGCTCAGCATCACTGCAAACCTCAACCTCTCCAACTCCATGACCTCTCTGGCAACCTCTCAGCACTCGGCAGGTCAGCGCACACACACACACACACACACACACACAACCTGCTGTTAATATCCTGACATCCATTATTTATCCAGGACTAACACACACTACACCACTACCACTACACCTTGTGTCCTCAAGACCCTTTTTTTCGGTTTCAGTTTGAATAGAATTGTTTGAAGTTCAGGTTTACATTATGCAAATTTCCTAAATGAATTCATGGACAAAACATTTGAAGTGCTTTTTAGGTTTATGACATAAGCCACACCCTGACAGTGACAGTTTCTCGTGCTCTGGTCGACGCATGCAGTTTGTTTAGTTGCATCACCTGTCTTCGTCTCTGCACTTGTGTGATGATGTATCTGCTGTAACAGCTTTTCAATTTCATTTTTTTTTTTTTTTTTTTAAGAATAAAGAATACTTCAAAAACGGGCTTTTAAATTACAATTCAAGTGTTTTTTTTTTTTTTTTTTTTTTTAAAGTATTATATCTATTAAACAGTGCCCAAGGGCGTCCTGTTAGGCCACGAGTTCCGTCCTTTTTGCATTCACCCGATTTGAATATCCCCATTGCTTCATGTTCGTTTAGTGGGAGTGTTTTTCCGGCAGGTATGAAAATGTTCACTACCATTAACTTGCTGCTAATGTAACCTTCAAACAATCTCTTAGGCAGAGATTCAAAGTCTGCTTATGAAGAGAATTACGCAGGTGCACGATACATTCTAATGCAGTATAATTATGGGTTATACAGTAATATATATTCTAAGCGTTATAATACATTGATTATTGCAGTACGTTTTGGTCAAGTTAAACCTGTAGATCGATATTTCCCAGTTTTACTAGAGGTATTATATATGGAATGGGCATGTTAGTACCGATTACACTGTGTGTTCAGGTCAAACCGGGACTCTTTATTGTACGGAAAGTCACACACAGAAGCACAGTTATGAGAGTAAAATCCATATATAATCCCCTGCTACACTAAAGCACTTATGCTAGTTTTTCAGTAGTGCTTGGATACCATATCGTATTATACCGTAGCCATGATTTGAACTGCGTCTGAAACGCTGGCCTCCCTAGAACCACACATGTGGAAATGCTTGGAGTGAGGTCAGGACTGTACGGCAGTGATTTCCAGGAAAGTCTCCGTTAAAGTGCAAAGTGGTGTTGGTGAATGATTGTTCGGTTGCCACAGACAGACGAGAAGTTAGCCGTCGATTTTCAAGGATCAGTGAATGTTCAGTGAGCAGACACCGAGCCACCTCAACTGGGATCATACAGCCTTCTTTAAAACTTTGGCACCATTCAAATGTTCTACTAAGAGTCTCTACTAAGAATCGCCGTACTGTGCTTGAAATTTTGTCAATTGGTTTTATGGCCATACAATCCCGGTTTGACTTGAACACTCCTCGTAACTTCTGAAAAATGCCAGTGATATAGAAACTAAAATGAGTCATCACGGTAATGCAGTAATAAATATATAAATGAGAAAATGTGTTGTGGAATGAGTAACCACAATCTTATAACATATACAATATTATTTTACATTTATTTTCCCCCTTTTTTTTACATCAACATCGTCAACACCAGTGGGGCGGAGACAGACAAGACGCTTGGTTGCTCATACATCAAATTAGGTGTAACTAAAATAGATCAAATTTGAACTAATATGCCATTATTTGGCAAACTTTCTACAGCCTACGTCTTTTCCAGGTCGGGTTTTTCTACGAGAATCTCCCTTTTCTCCCCCCTCAGGCTAGTCTCTGTCTCAGCATCTGCTCTCACTCTGCAGGTGTCGATAAGGAGAACGTAGAGCTGTCCCCGAGTGCCGCGGTTCCCACCAGTGGACGTGCGCGACACGGCTCAGCCAGCCATGTCCAGAAGCAGCGCAGCGCCGGAAGCTTCAAGAGGTCCAGCATTAAGAAGATCGTATGAAAACGGCGCCCTCTGCTGGCCCTCACACAAACACACACACCATGCTGCATTTCTACTCACATCCTCCTTCCTTGTTCTCTTCTTAGATTTTATTTTGAAAAAACAAAAATAATAATTTTTTTAGCCATACTTCGCCTGGCGATCAAAGAGAAACAGGAACTCAAATGTTCGGGAACCGGTCAGTGTTTGAGCAGAACTATCGATGTTCATATTGGCACTAGATCTTTTTTTCTTTTCTTTTTTTTATGCACCGTGACAGCTCTTTACTTTTATTCCACACCGAATGAAAAGCACTGAAATTTACCATTCCAGACTGCAGTGAGTGTTTTCTAAGCAAGTTTTGAGTGCGTTTTTAAAGGGAGGGGGGAGAACAAACCTCTTCATTAATTTTAATGGAAAGCACTAACCAAGTTGCTCTTTCATGTTATCAGTCCCTGTTTTTTGTTGTTGTTTTTTTTCTGTTCAGTGTCTTGTCAAGAGGCCAAGAAGTATTTGGGATCAATTAGCTTGGGAACATTACTGTGTGTATTCAAATATAACATTTGCACTTGAAATACAGTGCACGTGTTTCCAGGGCTAATGACATTTTAATAAATTCATAAATAGATATGGATATGGATATGGATGGATGGATGGATGGATGGATGGCTTTGACCATGACGTGGTTTTAAATGGAAGGAACTGTTGATCTCCTAGTATTTTCATGTACATTAGGCAGACCAGAGTTGACGCAGAATGGTGCGGAAAAACGAAAAAAGCATCCAGCAGGGATCAGTGCTTCGGGTGAACACAGAGGGAGGATAGAAAACGTATGGCCAGATTGGTTAGAACTGAGAGAAGGTGCACCAGTGGTGAGCTGAAAAACATTACAGGATACAAAAATCTGAGGACACAGTACAGAGTACAGGCTCACACAAACGAAAAACTATTGTTAAAGACACTTTGGACAAATTTTACAACTAGTTTGTGCGACTCTCCAGTCTGTTTAGTGGTGGCAGGATGTGGGCTCCTGCTGCTCCAGCACAGTGTGCTGTGTTTTTTGAGATGCTTTTCTGCTCAGCACAGTTGTAAAGAGTGATCATCACCAGCTTTATATATTTCTATACATGATGATACTGCTCACTTCACTATATAACACCCCCATCTAATTCACATCAACGTCAGACCGAACAGCAATTCATCTGAATCGAACCGTTTCTACTCGCATCTGTTAATTTTAATTGTTCACTAACAATTATTTTATGTTTACTGCAAAGCCAAGTAGTTATTTCTGTTGAACACATCATAGCAAAAACAGACCCAACACCAATACAGGTATCAGGGATCAGCCGATACCCAGAGCGCTAGTGTTGCTGCTGCATTATATACAGATGTGTCGCATTATATCGGAAAAGGGGATACTTAGCAAAAATTTGATGTGGACGCAACAAATCAAAATGGTACTCGGATGAGTGTTTACACTTATGATTCTATACTTGAATTCGCAAAGAAATTGCGAGCGTTTTTTTTTTTTTTCTCTTGAAATGAAGAACGTGAGGGAATGTGATCCTCGCAGGCGGCTGGGAGGATTTTTAGAAAACCAAAGTCTAGGATAATGGTGCAATATAGCTGAATCCAAGGACATTCAACAACGATGCAAGTTTATCAAGCACAGCCTTTGTGCAATCAATGAGCATTCGGTAAATGTGCGTGAGCTGAGATAGGCTAGGTTCGCATTACCATCCATTAGTGACTCGAATCTGTTATTTTTTTAATCTAATGTGACACAGATCTGTTTAAAAAAATCGGCAAGATTTTTCATCATGTGACTTGAATGAGAATGGTCAGATCAGTTTTTTATGTGACTCGTTGCCTCTGTTGCGCTCGCTGACGTCAATCAGCACAGGGATTTCGTAAAACTGCTAAAGCGAGGCATCTTCTTCCGAACCTCAGCTAACATCTCGCTGTCCTCCAGTGCAAAATTCCAAGCGTATACATGTATTTTTTATTAAAGTCACATCCTTCGTTTGAAAGGAATGTCTTTGCACAAACATACAGTAACGTGTTTTAACCTGGATAACGTGAGCAAAGACATCAGATAAAAGTCATGCAAATCTGATCTGACCAAAAAAGAAATCTGACTGAAACAGTGATGTGAATGTAGCCATATTGAGCTCTCGATGGTTGGGACTAAGTCTTAATTTGCATCAAGTATTTAAATGAACGCGAGCACGAGGTTGTGGATGCCGTGGTGGTTCACTGTTCAAAGGTGCAGTTTGTAAACGCTTCAAAGACACCCAAGATCCCCGATAGTCATAATATTATATGGAAAGTGTAGAAGTCCCCTGGGGATGTCCTCTCTTCAAGAGCATATGGGTTCCCGGATCCACAACCCCGACCATGATGAATGAACAAATAACACCGAGCTGTGGATCGTACTAATTCATTAATTTCACGCTTGGTTGTTTTCACTGCAGCTGCAGTTCCCTTTGCACGTGCAATAAAGGAAGCTATAAAGTCCAAACTGTACCTTTAAGTCTCTATGCATGCAAGGTTCTGTAAGGTTTCATCCAAGAGAGACACTTTTTTGGAAACTTATTACTCCGTAGGTTTTAGTGAAATCCTGAAGAAATTCAGTTGAAAGGTCTTGTTTAAAGGCACAATATGTTTCTTTGGCAGACGCTAAACTATTACCTTCACTACCCAGTATACTTGTAAAAAAAAAAAAAAAAAAAAAAAATTCTAAAAATATATTAATAAATTCATATTTACCTGTTTAATCACTCTTTTTTTCCTTACCCACATACACGTAATGTCACCAACTGTCCACTTCCACTGTCATGTCATGTCATGTTATTGACATGAATGAACTTTAGAGTGGAATGCGAGGTGAGATGGCACTGTGAAGGTTTTAATATTAGAGATTTATTACTCATTATTCATTCTTTTACACGTTCAAATGACATTTTTCTTACTCAACGATAGTAGGGTAAACGTCTTTGCTTGACATTATAATGTTGATTTTGTTTGTTTCCTGCATTCAGGTCAGGGCCGATTATATTAACAAAGCTTTAAAGACAAGTTTGGATCATAAAGGAAGAAGAAAAAAAAACATGGAGGGAAAAAATATTGAATATTGTTATCAATCAGAAAACCCTCGATGTCTGCAGGCATTATGGCTTTGCCCTCGTCTTGGGAGTTTGAGAGTGAATGGTGTGTGAGAGAGTTTGTGTATGTGTGTGTGTGTGTGTGTGTGTGTGTGTGTGTGTGTGTGAGCATGTGTGGGTGTTTAGCCATAGATTTTCACAACACCCTAACTAGTTAAAAGTGTAATTCGCTAAAGTTATGCAAAAGAGAACTTCTTTTTTTTTTTTTTTTTTTTCATCGATTTCTTGTTTTTTATGCTTCAAAACTGTAAATAATTTTGTGTAAAAAAAAAAATCAAAAGAAAAGTATATTTACTACACTGTAAATACATGTAACAATATATTGTATTATTTTGCTTTTTGTAAGAGTTCATTGCTGTACATGTATTACAGAACATGACGTATCGACTTACTGTACGTGTCGGTAACGGAGACGATCATCGAGTTCACAGCACAGGCGTAAAACCTCTGAGGATAAACAGACGGTTACAAACCGGAGCTCTAGACAATTGTATAGAAACATGTTGTATAATAAATTCCAGTTACCACCTGATTTCATATTTACACATCTTACACTAATAAAGTAAATTCTGTCCAGATTGTATGTCACTAGCCTGCATTTTTTTTTTTTTTTAATTCATTTAATGAATGATTTATTTTTTGGTACAGATGACATGGAGGCTTTGTGGTTAGTCTCTGTAGCTCTGATTCCACTTGGGGTCTGTGTGCATGTTCTCCCTGTGCTCGGTGGGTTTCCTCCAGGTGCTCCGGTTTCCTCCCCCAGTCTAAGGACTTTCAAGGTAGTCTAATTAGCATTTACAAATTGCTGATAGAAAGTGTGTGAGTGAGTGTGTGTCATTGCGCCCCGAGATCCCTGGGATAGTCTCCATTCTTCCTTCAACCCTGAACAGGATAAGCGGTATAGAGAAAGAGCGAGTGAGTTTTGGTACAACAGCACAAACTATAATAAATTGCTTTAGATTATGTAGTAGATACTGGATAATGTATTTTTAGTATGATGTATCCTATAAGAATTTGATACAAAGGCTACTTTAGTATTAATATAAAGAATCTGCTTTACAACAGCCAATCAAAGGCCGGAACGGTCTGAGGATCATGAACAAATGTTGTGATGTGTAGTTTACAATTTATATATATCCTGCCCATCATAAAAAAAAAAAACAATATATATATATATATATATATATATATATATATATATATATATATATATATATAATGTTTTGTAACTTGTAAGTACCAGTACCTTAAGAAACAACACATTGTAGAAAATATTTATTTGATTATTTTTGTTATTATTATTTTTTAGACATATACATTTTGGAAAACTTCTTACCCTAGGTGGGCAAGTAATGATGTACTGTATGGTAACATCACTGACAGACCTTGATTTGCAACATAAAACTAATAGTAAGTGCCCTATAAAGGGTTAAGTGTGGTATGCGTTTTAGGAACGTTATCAGTTAAAGGATTTTATTTTATTTAATTTTTTTAACAGAAGAGAGTAGACATCCATAGTCATACATGATCAGTGATTTTCCTTGTATTTTACATACTTTGTTGGCAGAGGGCGGAACTGCTTTTTTAAACATTCTCACTTGCTGACCTTTCACTGAATCAGTTTGCATATAAATTAGTAACTGGCGATTGTATTTTAAGGTTTCTGTTTTAATTACAGGCACAACTTTAATACATAATAAACATTATATATTTTGAAAATGTAATTTATTTTAGCCAGATTGTTTTATATTATTAATTATTACAAACTGTCATGGTTTTGAGAATTATTAATTGCACTTTTATTACCACACATAAGCAAATCATTGCACGAAGAGGGAAAAAGGAATAATTCAAGCACTCTGCTGTAATACGTTGTTGTCATTTAACTTTAAATTACATTGTGTTTATATTGAACCATATCATGACAAAATCATATCGTCCCATCATTATTATTTATTAAAGAACAACTTGTCACACTTTGCACATACATTTGTAGGTATGCCTGATTTTGTGGAACATTTCTAAATGGTAAGTTCTCTGTCCTGGTGCATCATATATACAGGTCCTTCTCAAAAAATTAGCATATTCTGATAAAGTTCATTATTTTCTGTAATGTACCGATAAACATTAGACTTTCATATATTTTAGATTCATTACACACAACTGAAGTAGTTCAAGCCTTTTATTGTTTTAATATTGATGATTTTGGCATACAGCTCATGAAAACCCAAAAATCCCAAAATCTCAATAAATTTGCATATTTCATCCGACCAAGAAAAGAAAAGTGTTTTTAATACAAAAAAAGTCAACCTTCAAATAATTATGTTCAGTTATGCACTCAATACTTGGTCGGGAATCCTTTTGCAGAAACGACTGCTTCAATGCGGCGTGGCATGGAGGCAATCAGCCTGTGGCACTGCTGAGGTGTTATGGAGGCCCAGGATGCTTCGATAGCGGCCTTAAGCTCATCC
Source organism: Clarias fuscus (assembly GCA_030347435.1). NCBI lineage: Eukaryota > Metazoa > Chordata > Actinopteri > Siluriformes > Clariidae > Clarias > Clarias fuscus. Next base: position 4,968,871 of record CM059223.1, on the reverse strand, counting down.
AGAGTGTTGGGTCTTGCGTCTCTCAACTTTCTCTTCACAATATCCCACAGATTCTCCATGGGGTTCAGGTCAGGAGAGTTGGCAGGCCAATTGAGCACAGTAATACCATGGTCAGTAAACCATTTACCAGTGGTTTTGGCACTTTTCTTTTATTGGTCGGATGAAATATGCTAATTATTTGAGATAGGAATTTGGGGTTTTCATGAACTGAACTACTTCAGTTGTGTGTAATGAATCTAAAATATATGAAAGTCTAATGTTTATCAGTATATTACAGAAAATAATGAACTTTATCAGAATATGCTTTTTTTTTAAGAAGGACCTGTATTTATTATTTTTATACTTAAGATAAACTGAAGATATTGTGAACATAATGTTTTGAAGCTTGTCATCAAATCCTACTGTGTGCTCAAACATTTTAATTCACAAATGTTGGTACATACGGGTTTTTTTTTGTAAACACTGTAGCATGACTTTTGATTGAATTTCTGTTTGATAAGAGCAGGTCAGGTGGCACGGGCCATAGTAGTTAGCACTGTGGCCTTGCACCTCCAGGGTTGAGGGTTCAATTCCCATGCTTGGTTGGATTTCGTACTCTGGTTTCCTCCCACAGTCCAAATAAATGCAGTCCCAATTAACCTAATCTCCCTAATTGTCCATAGTATGTGTGTGTGTGAGACTGGCACCCTATCCGGGGTGTGTCTCCTGAGATAGTGCTCCCCATGAACCTGTGCAAAGGATAAGCAGTGAAGAACATTTATCACATTCATCAACACATGAGGCTTAAGGAAATGGTTTTTAATAGGGGAAAAATTAAACTCACACTTACATCAAATGTTCTTCACGAGCATGTAAACAAATGAGTAAAACATTAAGTTAAACCATGGAGAGCAATAAGTGTTCGCTTATGTCAGAAATCACAAACTTATCATTTACAATGATTTGTGATATGCAGAGATGTTTTGGGTCTCAAAACTCATCGAAAATATTAATTAATTAATTTATATTATACAACAGTGAGGATTTTACATTTAAAGAATTCCTTCTGAAGAGTTCATTTATCGACCTGTGTGAGGTATAATATCAAACGGGTTTATGTTGGAAATCTCCGAGCACTATGTAGTGCAATTACTTAAGTAATTAAGTAAAGCGTGTGATAAACGCAGTCCGTAGTGCGCATGTGTAGTGCTCGTGTGAGTAGGGCGCGTGAGTCCATTCGTAACTCAGCATCAGCGTTCAAATTATGACCGTTATGAGCGGCACGTGCGCCTTCATCCAGTGACATGAAGGCCAATAAGTGTCCGGTCTCAGGTCGAGTTTTAACACAAAATATACGCCTTAAGTGATCAAATTGTGTGTGTGTGTGTGTGTTTTTTTTTAACCGTGTGTCGTACAAAACCACGGTTTGTTTGTCAAGTTGGTTCCGGTAAGTTTGAAATGGGGTCAAAAATGTACAACGGTGTCGTTTTTGAGTTCGAAGCTAACAAGCTAACTCTGGGTTCAGGTGTCCTGAGGTGATTTTGCGTTTCGCGCCCTCTTTCTGTTTATTTAACCTAAGTCTATTATAGCTCCAACAAATCATATTGCATTTGTGTTAAATTACGAGATATTAGAATATCGACTATTTTCGTATCCTTACATTTATTATTTTAAAGCCTTGTATAACGTAAATTCCGTATGATTAATTTGAGTGATTTATGTGATTCGGATCTTGTTGGTAAGGTGAACATTGAGTCGACTCTCAAATGCAAGTAGTTCTTTTTAATATTACAGTACTACTACTGATATTTCATCTATTTCTAAAAAGCGTCTTGTCAGTAAGCAAAGAACTGCTACAATTATTATTATTATTATTATTATTATTTTTGGTTAAATCTGGATTTACTAAGTGGTTTTTTTTTTTTTTAAAGCAAAGTGAATCATTTTATTTTCAACAGAATTTATATTGATAAAGCAAGGTAAAACAATGTTTTTAAAGGTAGATAACTGTCGAAGAACAATGATCATTAGGCTTGTTGGTCAAACTATAGTATTTATTAAAAAAGAATCTTCTTAAAAGCAGAGTGATGAATCATTTATAGCAATTAAGGTCACAATGTGTAGATTTACTCTCATGTGTAGATTTACTCATTTGAATCTCAATAAGCCATTTAGTGAAATGAGAAATTATGTATCAGGTTTCCTTCATTGTGCTGTCAGCTTATATTTGGTGGATTTTCCTATGATGCCTTTAGTCATACTAACTGACTCACCATCATGTGTTCTTCCCTCACCTTATACCTGACCTGTTTTTTTTTTCTTTCCCCTTCTTCTCCTATTGTTCTTTGTGATTGACAGGTTAAAATTGGAGCCAAAAGTGACTAGAAAATGCTGCAGTTGCCTCTCAGGCCTCTTGTGCCCCTATCAGCACTTGCTCTGCTTGGCTGGTGTTGGTACACCTTCAGGAAGAAGAGCAACTTGCAGCAGAACACTAAGGAAGAATTGTCTGTCTCCTCTGCTGCTAGAAAGCAAAGTACGGTGAAGAATGTTGTGGAACAAGATACTGCTGTTGCTGAAAGTGAAACTACACCTGAAGCACAGGATGTGAAAACCCATTGCCATTTTCAGTCACAGGAAAAACAAGTGGACGACCAAAATGTTGATCATGGTTGCTCTCAACTCTGTAGCACCATGAGTGAATCGTCTGTCCTGTCTGCGGCCTCACACGCCACTATTCTCACCTCCACTCCAATTGTACGACTTGTGAAAGGAGTTCGACCAGAGCCAGAAGGTGAGGTTGCCAGAGCTCAAGCATCTCTGCTTCTGGCCGAGACGCCAGAAACGGAGCCGGAAAAAGAGGACGACTCTGTTAAAGGTCGCTCAGACTTTAAATACATGAAAGAGACTGAATCTTTTTCGCAGCAGCCCACAGGGATCGTGTGCCCCAGAGAGAACGGAGTCACTACCATGTCTGAAAAGCAAAGCGAAAGAAGCCCAAGCCTGAGTGAATCCGGTGGCCTGGTTGTCAAGGCTATCAATGGTGCTACTGAAGAGATCACTGCAATTGGTGGTGGCATTTTAAAAAGAAAAGGTCATGTGGAACCGAGGGTAACTCCACAAAGCCAAGTGCAACTTCAAAAAGAAATCGAGAAGAATAACAGTTTAGCGGTCACTAAGATGGCAGACGAAAGCGTCTCTTCGGTACACACCCCGAGAGACCCACCTTCAACATTCCCAGCAGGAGAGGATTCAGGTTGTAGCACGTGCCATTCAGAGGAAGGGGTAGAAGCAGAGAAAGCTTTTAGCAAGTTTCAAGCTGTGGAGAAAAAGTCCGGCAGCGTTTCGGTGTCTTTTAAAACTTACCAAGCCACAGACCAAAAAAGTGAAAAACTCACAAGTGCAAAGGCAGATGCTTCTAAAGGTTAGTCTAAAATATAAGAACTCCTAATAAAACATTTCCCTTGCCCTTTCTATTAAGTGTTGCAGGCTTTTAGTTTTTATTTTGCAAATGAATAAATGTATATTGGGGTAAAATGCTTAAAATGTCAGATGCTCTTTTACAGGTGCTAACAGATTACAGTGCGTGAACGGAGAGAGCTGGGTCACAAGTAAGCGAGCCACGCAGTCTAGGAACTCATCCCACACTCTGTGGAACATCGAGGTGCCAGCGGTGAGAGTCGAGTGCAGTTGTACACAAATTCAACTTAAGTACCTCTGAGCATTGGGAGAGAGATGAATTTCTTACACTGTTATATGCGCTCACAACACGAACCGGTACACAGATTTATCTTGCGTGTTCATGTTATTTGGGGCAGCACCTCGTTGGGCGATTAATTGGAAAGAAAGGGAAATACATTTCCTCCCTAAAGCAAAGTTCTGGAGCAAAGATCTATGTGTCTACTCTTCCTTACACGTTCGAGTTTCAGATCTGTCACATAGAGGGTGAGTTCTCTTATCAACCATGTGTAATGTAATCCAATTGTAATGGATCTTGATGTCCACTGGGAGGCAGTAGTACCACATTTTCTAATTCTTGGCTGTTCTGTTCAGGGTCTGAGCTGCAGGTGGAAAAAGCTCTGGCGCTAATCAGAAAAAAGTTCAAAGATTTGGATTTGAGTAACCACCTAAACAGTTTACAACCTGCTGTGGTGCATCCTATACCCATCACTTCTTGGGTACGTAAGTATCTGCTATTTTTATGTCAATAGCGCATAAATGGATGAAAAATGAGGAGTTGAATTTTTTTAAATTAAAGGCCTTGATTGATGCTGAAAGAGGGACATTGGTTTTTTTTTTTCATGTCCAGTACTCTTCTAAATCATGTTGATTTTGTCCCTTTTTTGGCTTATTTATTTAGAAAATAGATGACTGAATTAAACCAGTCATTGTACATTTTCATATGATGTGATTCAATAAATCTAAAATAAAAAAACTTTTACTGCTGTTATACCTTGCCTTTTTATGCTGTACCATTATTATTGACGCAATTCATTACAATCAAGTGCCTTTAACTTTCGGCAACAGTTTTGATAAACACATGTACTGTAGATGTGATGGTCAGATGTTCACATACTTTTGACTGTGTAAAGAGTATTTTATGTCCCCCCCCCCCCATCCCAATTTTGCTATAACTTGCACACACCTTTAACCAGATATGGTGAATGTAGTAATAAACAATTGTGTATGTGCTTACATCTAGCTGCTGCTCCCTCAGGATGGAACTGTGGAGGTCATTGTACCTCGGGTGGAGGCAGCAAATTACCTGTTTGTTCAGCAGCACACACACCCCACCTACTATGGCCTGTGCAGTCTCTCAGAGCAGATGCTCTACTGCTACTCCCATTCAGGATGCCCCAGCCTACCCACTCCTGTGGAAGGTACACCATGCCAGCACTTTCTCTCTCCACCTTCACACGTGCTGCCCTGATGCCTCTGTCATAGCTTGATTTGCCCCAACCGCATCATGCCATTTGTGTTATTCTCTTAAACACAGTACTTGTATGTGTGTCAATTACTCGACTTTTGAATAACACTTTTTCTGCCTTTCTTACAGCAGGGGTGTTGTGCGCAGCCCCATCTCCCGATGGTGCCTGGTGGCGAGCACAGGTTATTCAGCATTATAAAGACTCCGATATTGTACAGATCAGATACGTGGACTATGGAGGCTACGTGACGGTTAACCTCAGTTGTCTCAAGCAGATCAGGTTATTTCTTTTTATCATCCCAGGCTTGGTTGTACAGCTTGTAATGGTTTTGAAAAGAGAAGCACTGTTAGAGTTTCTATTTTTTTTTTGCAGGTCCGATTTTGTGACGTTGCCTTTCCAAGCATCTGAAGTTATGTTAGAAAACATAGCACCTCTGCCAGGTATGTAAGTTACAATAGTGTCAGCTAATACTGTTTCTCTTAATTATTTGATGTAATTAAGTACAGGACATTTTAGTGTATCATAATTTTTTACAAATGAGCCTTTTGTGTTCAAGTTTGATTTATATTATTTAAATATTCTATTATTCTGCACATAATTTGGCTACTGTTCTGTATAACTGACACATAATTGCAAATCAGCTACAAACGTCTTTGATTCCTCAGGAAAAGGCAGGTTCGCAATTGAAGCAAAAGAGGCTCTTGAGGAATTAACACAAGGGATCCCTTTAATCATGAAGGTGAGAGACATTTACTACCCCCCCCCCCCCCCCCCCCCATCTCCTTTTGAAAATGTTTATTTTTTTAAACTAATTCCTCATTGTCCATACACTGCAGGAGAAGTTCTGTCAAAAGCTACTGCTCAACCTTATGGAAGTCAAGACGTGTCCTCCATGCTCATTTCTATAGAATGAAAATTTTTTCTGTTTTTTTTTAATTTTTTATTTTAGGTTACCGGCAGTCAGGGTGGACTGCCCTTAGTGCACCTCTGGCGACACACAGGAGATGAGGTTTGTATTGATCACATTTATTAAACCTTTTGGTAGAGATGGATGGATAACATTTAGGTACTCATCAATACTAATATCAATTTGTGTAACCTACTTGGTATTAACCAATCAGAAGGGGCACAGTGTTATCAGTGCATCAGCCCTTTAATAGTATCTGTATTGAACTTTAAGAAAAGTTCTTTTTTTGTGAGAATGTTCTCCTATCCCAAATCAAACCAATGAGCAGCTCTCAAACTTGAATTTGAAGCCTTGAGATTTTATTTATTTATTTATGTAAAAATGTCAAAGTTTTGTGCTTGACCTTGTGTAGCGAACAAATAACCCCAGTCTGTATCACTTTCTCTTATACAAACTTGTATATAGAAATAATATTTCTGCCAGACAGTTTTCTGGCAATGATTACTGCATGTTGGTTTACTAGGAGCTGGACAAAAAAAGGGTAATTCTGGCTCTCCAAGAAGGCAGCCTCGTAATATAAATGTTCAGCTAGACAAAGATGACCTGTTTTGTCTCAGTTTTGTGCCTGAGAGAACATTACACTGCACCTGTGCTCAGTATAAAGTAACCAGGAGGAATGTGTCCTCCATGTGCTGCTATAGATAATTTCAGTGAATGGCGTGCTGGTGGAGCGTGGGCTTTGCTCGTGGTTGGACAGCCACTGATGGTGAAGCCTGTACATGTCTGCTTCCCCTCCTCTCCCCCATACGGCCCAGTCTTTGCCTACATGGGCCTTTTGCGTGTATCGTGTAAAAACAAAAAACAAATATATATAAATTTGTTTATTAATTATAAGAATAAACTTTGGCTATTAAAGGGGGGAAAATGTGGGGAGTACACTTCTGACTTTTGTGCATGTACATTAAGATTTTCTTATTGAACAGTTTTTTTTTTTTTTGTTTAATGTTTGTGTATGAGTTATGTCTCTGAAATGTATGTACATATTAACCCTGTCTAATTCCTTAGTGACAGTTCTTTTTTTTTTTTCTTTCTTTCTTTTTTTTTTTTTCTTCAATTTTGTCTTCCTTTGCTGCACATCTTTTCCCAATTTAAAAAATGGGGAATCTTAAGTAGGATGTGAATCTAATGAGTCTGTTGGTGTCCTCCTGCTAGGCTGAAGTACAGACAAAAAAACATCTTTCTAAAGAAATCACTTAATGTGTGGGTACTTAATTATGTTAATGCCATTAAAAACTAAATGAATGAACACATCTTTGTGCTGCTGTGTTTTGAATCAGATCAGTAGCACAATAAAAGGTTTACTTTTGTGTACTACATTTTTAAATAGAGCTCAAGTTTTTTTTTTTTTTTTTTTTTTTTTAAATTGGTAACTTGCAGATAACTTTTGTATTTTTGCAGTTGACGTGAAGCTCTTAGTTTTTTCACTCCATAGCTCATTGCATGTTTGGCTGTAAACAGGCCGAGTACAGTGCTAACACCCGCTGTCACCAAAGTTTGAAAACGTTTGAATGGTCTAATAAGAAACTGCGTGTTTAGCCAATGGACCAGGAGCGAACGAAAGGCTGCGCTTATTTCCCCACTGACTTTATCGTGAACAGAGAGCAGTCGAGTGAAGAGACGACGATGATTAAATGCCCAACCTTTTACCCCGGGTGATGAGTCTGATGTGGATGATGATTCTAACTGATTTCCCATGGTGAACATATAATTCTTTATCAGAATTGTTTTTATTAAAAGTGTCACAAATGTGTTCATTTTTCATAAATAAATTTGGTTACGAGTGTACAAGTGGGCCATAACCTTTTGTCATCTCAGTAAATACAATATAATAGGTTAAGATATTTATTAACGACAAAAAAAAAAACGGGATTTGAAATATTAAGGAAATATAAAACTTATGTTGTAAATAAAACAGCTCAATAATCTGCCTTTCATGTAAAATTACTGGGTGATGGGTGGAGCTTCTGACATGAATAAAAATGGCAAACAGATTTACAGTTTATAACCAATAAATACAAATGAATAAACCGTGCATGCTTTTAGCAAGTTTAATTTTTTTTTTATTTTTTATAATCTATTGCTGATCCAAAAATCAATCAACAATAGATTTAAGTTGTTTAGCATTTCACTTTGGCAAAGTTTTTATAAAAAATGTAAATAGTTTGTCTTAGTAAGTACTTACAGTGTCCTGTTTGTTTGTCTATAGTGAGATATCTGCGAGAAATGTGTGCTGTGATCCTCAATCTCGCAAACAAAGGATGCCATGTCGATAATATTGACAGCCAGAGGTTTTTTGAAGCTCAGATTTTAAAAGACGTCTCAACAAGACTACAGGTCGACCTTTAAAAGATGGGCAGTGACCCAGGTAAGACACTTATTTTGCAGTCTTTTAATGTGCAACCAGACACCTGCAAGTACGGAGCTTCTGTATATCTTGGGCTCATGTTGTCCATGTCAGGGACGAAGACTTTATTTCGAAAACGTTTTATACAGATTGGCCCCCAAAAAATGAAACATGAAAAATAGTCCTGTAAAATAGATTTTAGTGAACAACATTGACTTAGTGCCTCCACCGGGACTGCTCTGCATAATACTTTAATTTCTTCCACATGAACGCGAGGATCTGCTGGAGCCCAGTGAACACAATTATGATGGTCTATTGTACCATTTAGTTTAAACTATGCTTCATCAGACCACGTCACTTCTGTACAAACTCCTCATCCTCATGTACCATGTGTTGAAGCCACAGTACTCCATTCTCTGATCAAGGTCATCTTACATGTAACTGTCTCGGGATATAACATTTCCAATGTGCTCTTTCAGAACACATTGTATATTTGATCTGCTAACTCATGTCTCATGTACACATTGAAAGACTTTTGCAGTGAGTGTGTAAACTGTCCTGATCTCTTTGCAGTGCCATCAGTTTCGAACTTATCACCAATTTGTGTGATTGTAAGTTGCGTTGGTGGTTCTGTTCCAAACACACACGTTGTTGAATTTCAGCCACATTTTCAAATGTACAATTTCTCTCTCTTAGCTCCTCTTATGCTTAGTAGCATATTGGGCAATAAGATCCCTCCATCATTTCCGGTCACTTGCGGCATCTTCAGCTTCGTCCTGCCTCCATCATTTTAAGATCCTTGATGAAGATCCTCCATGTATGACCAAGTTTTCCTCCTGGAGGTATCCATGTCATAGGCACTTTGAAGATTCGGTGGCCCTCCATCCGGAGGACATGACCAGCGAGCTGTAGTCTCTCTTGGTTGACTGGTGTATGGGGTGCCACTTGTCTGGAGCACTTCCTCATTGGGGGATGTGGTCGAAATACTGGATCATCAGTATCCATTGAAGACATCGCTATCGGAACACATTGACCATTTTGATGGTGGCCGTTGTCATTTTTCCATGTTTCGCTTGCGTAAATAATCTTAGAGATTGCAATGAAGGAGAAGAGGTGCAGTTTGATCTAGAGTCTGATTGATGATGATGACTAGATGTTTAGCATCTTCTGGAAAACAGCTTATGGTTTTCCTAATCAATACTTGAATGATGTCTTGAGAGATGTCTCTGCATCTCTGTTTCGGCAGGATGCTGTCTAAGTACAGGTAGTTCCCGACATGCGAACGAGTTCCATTCCGGGAGCACATTCGTGTGTCGGATTTGTTCTTAAATCATACACAGTAAATTTTATACGCCTTCGACACAAATATGCAATGTAAAGCATACTGATCCGCTTGACTAAATCTCTGTCCCGTTTTCCCACTCTGCCATTATGTGGCCAAAAAAACACATGAAACCAACACCTTGCCTAAAGAGTATTTAATCTCGCACATGTGAAGTGTAACAGTGTGGCACCTTTAAATTGCGAGGGGAATCCCGGACGCCAATTTTGTCTTAGAGCTGTTTTCCACTGTATTGGACTCTGAACTAGTTCTGTAGTTCTGTAGTGAACTCTGACTCGTTGAGGTTTTTCAGAAATTAGGATAATACAACAGGACAGCTTTATAGGACAGACATTTTCTACCATTGTGCTTCTGGACTGAAACCAGTTCATAGAAACCAGTGAGAGCGACTCATTTCTCTTGCACCCCCACATGCATGCAAATATACAATATAGACATGTTATACATTCATTTACCCTGAAAATATTGTATATAATTGTAAATGTTCATTGCCAATGTACGTAGTCTTTGATTTCTGTGCTTATTCGGATGCCTATTTCGCTTTTCATTCAAGGTCCGCTGTTGCCATTTATAGTTCCCTCTTGTTCTCTTTAATCAAGGCGATGTCATCGGTGACAGTTCACCCGGACGGTTTCGACGTAATCTTGGGGCACTTTGAATTGAGCATGTGTCTGCCATTTTCTTTGCCTCCCTACTGACAGTCACATGATGGCATCAACATGATGGTGCAACTACGGACGTCTTTACAGGAAACATAATTATTATTGCTGCCATAATTCAAGTTTTAAAAAAGGGCATAGATAACAACTGTTGAAGTGTGTATACATATTTTGGGCCCTACTGTATAATCATAAGTTATGCACACTCCATGTTGATTTTAAAATTATACTCATTTTATAGAAAGAGACTAAACACTGATAAACAGAACCTACTCAGTATGCACTAGATTTCTCTGACATAACCTCTAGTGTTATAAAAATGATTTGTGCGTGGAGTACCCTGAGCCAGCAGGTTAATTTATTCTTCGCTGTATGTGTTTGTAAGTAACGCCGACGTTCGAGGTCAAAATGCATAGTCGTAGCAGGTCGACTTTTTTCTACTTACTGTTCAATAAACTTGACATCTGGCTCGAAGCCATGTGCTTTCACTGGATTTAAACTTTCTTTTTTTCCTGAGAGGTACTTTGGTTTTCACACCATGATCGTCTACTTGAACTAGACCTGGGCTTTTTAACGCTTTTAGCACTTGGCGCTTGAGGAACTGCAGTCATTATAGACTGGACAAGTCATTTTCTTGTCGAGAGCAGCTCTGACATTTTGTTTGTGTTGATTTGGTGCTTGCTGGTCAGTTTTTTTTTTTCCCTTCCCTCTTTTTGTCAAGACAGCCAATTTTCTTTCAGTCTTAGCTCCATTTTCTTTGCTTCATTGCTTCGCGATCAGCTGCTCCACTCTGTATGAACAGATTGTTGGATGTGAGTCTAGTAGATTTAGTCTTTGGCACATAGAGTGAAACATTGCCATTCTCATTTCACACTGTTTACTGCGGGTATATCCAAATTACAGACAGGTCACTGCAGAGACTTTGCTCTCTAAAGAAACAGGATTTATTTCTTTGACTCCATTCCGGGAGAGAACCCAAGCTTGGTGTTTTGCTGCGCTTGATCTCTTCACTTTTTTACTTATCTCCATCAACACATTGTGGTCTCCTGTTACTCCAGAGTTGATGGAGAGTCCGGACTTCGTTCCAACTATCTTCCCATCCCTGTTAGAACAAGTCAGTGTTTCAGTGCACTATAACGATGTTCTCTGTACATTGCTTATGCTGAAGAGTCAACTGAGTTCACCTTGCGTATTCAAGGTGACTCTGACACAAAGAAATCATGCTTTAACCCGAATGAAACCACAGCCATTTGTGATACAACTCATGTATATGGAAGAGCACAAATACAGGTACACCCAGACTTGCAAAGATTCGAGTTAAAAATGTATTTTGTATTATTGTTCAAACAATGGGCAATACAGTGCACCAGATACCAATATTTACAATTATATACAATATTTTCCGTGTGTAAGTGAATGTATAAAATGTCAATATTATTTGCATGTGGGGGTGCGGGAGAAATTAGTCGACTTCACCAGTTTCAATTAATCAGTCCGGAAGCATGATGATAGAAAATGTCCGTCCTGTAAAGCTGTCCTGATGGTGAATTGTCCCAATTTCTGAAAATCAACAAAACAGTTCACAGTCCAATACAGTGGAAAACAGCTCTGAGACAAAATGGCGTCAGCGGTTCCCCTCGCCATTTAAAGGTGCAGAGAACACTAGTACATTTGTGTAAGATTCATTTCCTTAGACACCATGTGAAGGCAGTGTGGGGAAAAGGGACAGTGATTTAGTCAAGTGTGTCGGTATGCTTTACATTGGATATTCGTGTAATAAGACTCACTTTGTATAAGATTCATTTTGACGTACATAAGAACAAATCAGACTTACGAACTGGAATGGAACATAAGTCGGGGACTACCTGTAACACTTTCCTCCTACTGTAGTAGTTTTCTGCCAGTAGTTTGATAAAGTGCTGACATCACATGTCTTGTGTGCATGTGTTATCCCTTACATTCCCTACACTCCTACCGTAGATCTAATGGCATGTCCAAAGAGAAGCCAAGCCAAGCCAAGTTTGCATACCTTCCTAAAATAAAATCGATAGATCTTCATAGCACTGACAGACAATGATTTGTCAAAAAAAAAATCCAAATGGGAAACCAGGATGAATTTGGCTTCACTTGGTAGAAAACAAATTATGAGGATTAAGGATAAGTAAGGATTAATCAATTAGGTGAGACCCCTGTCATACCACCAACAAATTGTGAAGCCAAATGCTTTTCTACATCCCTGTTAGCACATATTAGAAAGTGCATGAATAGAGGGTAGAGATTTGAACGTTTTAGGAATTCAGATTTTCAGCTGCAGGCAATTCTGTTTACCAACACACACACACACACATACGCAGTTCTAAACATTTCATTTCTGCAACCCCCACCCAAATGCAACAGATGCTTAATGTGCAGCAAAAATTTCATAATTAGATAATATTTATAATTATTATTACATTAATTATTAAATAAATAATAATTACATTCATATCAAAATAATCAGTAGTTTATGTATTAAACTTGACCTGTAAAGCGTCATATTAACTTTCTTTTATACTTTTGTTATATGAAACAAATTTCTTCCATACGTCTTATTTTCTTAGTTTAAACAGTCATAATAAAATGACCACTACAGTACATTAAAATATGCAGCTAATTCAGGCACCACGGCACATCAAGCAATATAAGTCACTGCTATATGAGTCAATACAGAAGCTGAACTTTAACACTGTCAGCTACACACTCGGTGTGGGCATCAAGTTCCTCACTGAAAATCTGAATCCCTAAAAAGTCCAAATCGCTACCCTGTACATGCACTTTCTAATGTTTACTAACAGGGATGTACAGTAGTGGGGCGTCTGGCTTCACAGTTTATTGGCTAATCCTCATTGTTTAATTCTTCTTTTTGTTTAGTTTTTTTCTTTCAAGGGTAACCAGATTTACATTGGCTTCCCTTTGGATGGTCCTGACAAATCATTCTTTGTCAGTGCTATGATTATATCCTTATCTTATTAGTTAATCTTTAATTTTTTTTTTTTAGTAAGGGAATCCAACTCCGCTTGGCTTCCTTTTGGACATGTCATTAGATTAACGGTATGGTTGCAATACACAGTTTTACCACACATTCACTACATAATATTTAGAGGAGGCACTGTTTCCCTCACTGTAAAATACCGAGTGAAAAATGGAGAACTGTTACAGCACATTTTATTACCTGAGCAAAACTGTTTTTTTTTTTTTTAATGACAAACACAGGGGAATGACAAAATGGGTTCCTGGAGAAAACGTCACTAGAAGTACTGTGCGAGTTGCTGGTAAATGTTCAGTTTGGAAAAACAAAACAACTAAACAAAAATCCCAAATTGGTTTGGTGTAATATTTATGGTGTCAGTGCAGAGCTGTGAAAGTGTGCGATAAGTTGAAAAAAAATTGGTCAATATTTTGACCAATATTTTTGGTCAAAATCCAATTAAAAAATTGTCTTTTGGTTAAAATTCACCCACAATGAGATCATTATCTTCTTTTTCTTTCGGCTGCTCCTGCTAGGACTCACCACAGCACGGACCATTTGTCTCCATCTAACTCTGTCTACCATAGAATGTGTCACTCTAACCCCCTGCATGTCCTCCCTCACCACATCTATAAATGTTCTTTGAGCCTTCCTCTTTTCCTCCTACCTGGCAGCTCCATCTCTAACATTTTCCTCCCTATATACCCCTCATCATCCCTCCTCTGCAAAGACCATCTTAATTTGGCCTCTAACTTTGTCCCCAAACTGTCCTACCAGAACTGTCCCACCTGCACTGTCCTTCTAATATACTCATTCCTAATCCTGTCCATTCTTGTCACTCCCAAAGCAAACCACACCATCTTCATCTCTGCCACCTCTGGCACTGATTGCTGTCTTTCTGCGGCAGCGTCTCCAAACCATACAATGTTGCTGGTCTCACTACCGTCCTGTAAACTTTCCCTTCCATTCTTGTTTAAATGATAATCCAGTTACTTTCTTAATTAAACACAGGATATCTTATTTTTTAAGCACTTGTCTTTTAACTCATTCTTCTCATTCTTGTCACCTACACTACTCCTTTTTTAAAATTCATCCTTTTCTGACTGAGCGCTACACCTTTTCTGACTTGTATGACTTCCCATACTGAGTGAGTGAGCAAGTAGTCCTGCGCCTGTCTCTTCTTCATCCTGCCTTTTTGTTTGTTTGTTTTTTTGTTTTGTCTGCTCTGGGACAGTGTGTCTGCTGCTTAATTTCTGTGGCAGAGGTTGATTTATGGGCTGTGCACAGCACAGCAAAGTGGAGTCATCACGCTCCCTATGCACCGCACTCTCTCGATCATGTTGATCAGCTACACTTCCTGGGTGTACTCGGCTCGCTGGATTGGTGCATGACCCAGATTCTCACAGACGTCGGTCCTTTAAATTTTTCAGACCAACTCAGTTACAGGTTTTTTTTTTTTTTTTTTTTTAAGGACAGATAAGCAAGGAGAATTGGGGTTTCTAACTCTGGGTAGTAGAGTCTCGAGTTTTTGGGTTATCAAAACATTTCAAGAGACTGGATGTTTTTTCCCCTTCAGAATTTCCATCTAAAAGGAAACATTTAGAATCTTCTCATCATCGAGTCAATAAAAAATTATCGAATTACATATGTTCTCTCACATGCTCTGACATCCTATAATGTTTATAATAAATATACATAAAAACAAAACGTGTTCTGTTACGGTCCGGAAACGTTTAAGAACTTTGGTCAAAACATAAAAACAGTGTCATTGTTATTAGAAACAGGTGTTATTTTAATTTCAAGATCAATGCAATCATGTCCTGTAGATGGAGCTGCAGGCTTAAATGTAAAAATTTGTGGCCAAAGCCTGTCTTTCAAGTCTTTCAACTCCTTGCCAAATGTTTTATATTTATAGTCAATAAACCACTTAAACAGTGTAAACTGTTGGCTCTTTAAGATAAACAGAGGACTCGTGTAGCCGTTCGAAGCTACAGTCCCTCTTATATACTCCATAGACGTTGTAAGAGGTTAAAGATTGACCTTTGTCTTCTGGAGACTCTCCAAGGTAATAAGCTCCAAGAATAAACCCTAAGCAAAACACTCCAGGCCAATAAACAAGCACAGATGTGAGTCGCCTAGCTGATTGGGGCGGACAGCAATAGGCTGCCCTTTATCCCCGCCACTGTCCCACGTATACAGGAGCCTTTCCTTCTCTCTCTGTGGTTCCTCACTTCAGAAACGAACTGACAGTATCTCGCATCGCCTCCCTGCCCCTTCCGCCGACCTTCACCGTCCACTTTTGTCTGGCCTGCATAAGAGTGATGACGCCTCTCATCGTGCTGGCGATATGACAAACAAGGAACAAGATTACCTGTGGCATCTGGGTGGTCAGGATGGATGGGCCGGTGGATCTGTTGCAGTGCATCTTTTCTGCAGTGCATTGTGGGAGTGCAACAAGGGCATATTTTGTAAGCTGACTGATCTCAACATGTGTACAGTTCATGTAACAGGAAATCTCTCTCTCTCTCTCTCTCTCTCTCTCTCACACTCGCACACACTCAGTCTCAGTAATGGATGGTGATGGGTGTTCTGCTACAGCGAGTGGTCGAAGCTAATAAGAGCTGTTAAAAGCCACAACTTACACCCGCTGTGGAATTATATTATTTGTGTGTGTGGGGAGGGTGGGGTGGATAGTACCAGATCCTGAATAATGGCAGCCCTGCATCAACACTGAAATATATTACTGATGTTTACCAGAGGGCATTGTGGAGCAGAGCAGTTCCTGTGCATTATGCACATTCATTTTATTTTTTCTTTCTCAGTGCATGGAATAAAGCAGAGTGTTGCCGTACATAATTTGATGGTGTTATCTGGAGGGATTGTGGGAATGGTGTATATTATAGACAGCAAAGACTTCACAAGTTCCATTCTAAAATTGTGTCAAAAAGTTTACTATGATATAAATACCAAGTAAATAACTTTTTTTATATATAATACCTAGTCATAGGCTTCTGGACACACGAACATGACACACGATTTTTGGAGCCTAGCTGTGGGGATTTGTGTTTATGCAGCTACAAGAGCGTTAGTGAGATCAGGCACTGATGTTAGATGAGGAGGCTTCAAGTTGCAGTTCATCCCAGTTGTTGACTGGAGTCGAGTTCAGTCAGGGTTCTGTGCAGGACAGTCAAGTTCTTCCACGTCAAAATTAACACATCAACTTCTTCCTGGAGCTTTGCCTTAAGTGCGGACAGTAATAATAATAATATTAATAATAATAATCTGAACAATTGCCAGCAGGGATGCTATGGGCTATTTTGTGAATCAGGCATGCTTAGTATGAAAGCATCCTTTTATTTTAGGACAATTGTGTGGCAACACTCTACAGTGAACCACGTATGGTGAGTTGTCCACATACATTTGGCCTTATTGTGGGTATAAGAGTTGAGTTTGAGTATCTCTCATGGCTTTTGGTCTTCCATGAGTGACAGACGTCCATCTGCCCATGAACTGAGCTCTGTTGCTTTAATCAGTAGCCAGGACTTGCTTTGCTCATTCAAAACCCTGCCAGCACTGCTTTGTGCCATTTCTGAGCGGCCTCATGTGGCGATATACCTGTCCTCGCTTAGTGCAGCACTTTGTGCAAATATGGGTTTCAGCTTAACATTTCTGTGCTGTGCACAGGCCACGTATCTCTGCTGAGGCATCCAAACGTATTATTTTCAACATTATATATGCGAGTTTGTAGGAACATTTTTTTTTTTGTGCTTCTTCAAATTCAGAATAACTAATTTGGATTGATTTGGATGAGTCACCTCTTAAGGCTACAAATATTTTAAATGCAACATTTTAAATATGCATTTCTTTCTTCTACATATATATGTAGAAGAAGGAAATGCGTCTTAGTGGCACCGTTTTATGTTTCTGATGTAAACATAATAACAATATTATGAAAGTTCTTGATAATTTTTCTTCTCTTTTGAATGATTCTTTTGAATGATTCTTCTCTCTTTTTTTTCCCTGCCTAGGGCTAAGTTTTTTGTTCCTGGAATGATTCATTGCTAGTAAGGATCTTATTTGTTCCTCCCAGGTCAGCAACCTACACCTAATCTAAAGAACGGGCATTGGGCGAAAGCTTAAAAAGCCAAGGGGTTAAACGAAAGGAGCTTTTGAGATTCTTACCCTCAAGAGAAGCAACAGCGTTTTCCCCTACCAGTACTTGCCCTCTCTCTCTCTCTCTCTCTCTCTCGATCTCTCTGGCTAACAAAAGAGATATTAGAGATCGGGGTTGCTGTCATTTGAAAGCGGTGACCTTGCCCGTGCTTCTTATTATTAACCTAACCTCTGTCCGTATTGAGGGGGGGGAAAAAAGCACTTGTGCGGGTGCTCGATTTCAGCCACCCATACCCCGAACAATCGCTTCCATAATAATAGAACCTGTGATTGTTCACAGGCACCGGGAAGGCAATCCCCGTGATAAGAATGATGGCTTTGCCGAGGAGATGGGATATAAACATGGTGATGAGAGGGATGGATTTGAGATGGAAAAAAGAGGAGACTTTACATCCCATAAGCCCTTCAAGTGCCAAGGTTGTATGGCTGAAGGGACAATGGTCAATGAGAGCTTAGCCCTTATTCCAGGCTCAAGTTCTGCAAAGACATCTGGATCAGCTGTAGGTTCATCGGGAATTTAGCGAAGTAAAACCAGGGCCAGTGTCTATAAAGCTTCTGAGAAAAGTAAAATAAGCTTGGTTAAAGCGTTGAGAGTGTGAATGTGTTAGAAAAGTTTTCAGAGGAACTTTTAGTAGGAAGAAATAGAAATGCGAAGTGATGCGTGGATAATCACACTATATCAACGTAATATATATATATATATATATATATATATATATATATATATATATATATATAAATAAATATATTTAAAGCCAATTCCATAAAGCCAATTCCATTAAGAATGTTTAATTATGGACTTTACATGGAATATATATGAGATTTAGCCAGTTTTAAATGATTTGTTCTCTTTTTAAACACAAACCTATATTTATATTGGGATATATTTGAGGCAACATAAAATTTTAATTTGATTTCAGTGTGACTAGCCATGATAAGAAACTGGTTAGCCAGAAAATAATAGTGGTTAACATGTGATAAACCTGTATTCAGGCAACATGTGCACTACAGAAGAGCACAAGAAAATATGGGCTGAAATGTCAGATGCGGATAGCAACAAAAACAAACAAAAGAAACGAAGAATCATGTCGACTGTATTAAAGCTCATGCATAAGGTCTCATGTAAATCAGCTGAATCACTGATGGCTTTGCCGAGGAGATGGGATATAAACATGGTGATGAGAGGGATGGAAGCACCTTATAACTGAAATGTACTTTTATAATTTTCATATTTACAATCTACATATTACCATAGGTCCCAGGTTCATATCCCACGACTGCCAAGTTGTCCCTGCTTGGCCCTTGAGCAAAGCCCTTAACCCTCAACTGCTCACATGTATAATGAAATACAAATGTTAGTCGCTTTGGATTAAGGCATCTGCTAAATGTAAATGTTAATTCACAGTTCAATTCGACTTCTACAGGTAGTCCGCCATTTACAAACAAGTTCAGTTCCGGGAGCAGGTTCGTAAGTCCGATTTGTTCCTAAGTCTTATACGAGTTTGGCACGAATATCGAATGTAAAGCTAACCAATCCACTTTACCAAATCTCTGTCCCCTTTCCCCACACTGCCATCATGTGTCTAAAAACCGTAACCGCAACCAAGGAAATGAATCTCACACAAATGTTACAGTATTGTCTGTGCGCCTTTAAATCATGAGGGGAATCCCAGATTTAATTTTTTTTTTCCACTTTATTGGACTGTAACCTCTGTTTTGTTGAAGATTTTCTGAAATTAGAGTTATTCACCGTCAGGACAGCTATACAGGACAGGCATTTTCTATCATCGTGCTCCCCGAGTGATTCATTGACACCGGTGAGGCCGACTCATTTCTCATGCACCTCCATACGCACGCATACAATATACCGGACTTTGGACATTTTATACATTCCCTTACATACATTCCCGTCCGTATCTGCTGAAAGCTCTCAGATGAGTGTCAGTGTTGTCATGTTTCTGTGACTTACTCCTAGTAGATAAAAATCTACAAATAAAAAGCACAATAGTTTCACCTTTACTCTACCTTCAGATTAAAATATTGTCCTTGAAACCTTTGCCAACATTGTTTACTTAAATTATCTTTAAGACACAGTGGAACAGGACAGCACAGCATTTTGTTTCATTAAAATGTCTGAACTGGGGCCAGTTTAAGAAAGAAAAGTGCAACCAATTACATGTCAGCCTGAGCGCTTTTGCCCGGCCTGCCAGGTCTCGAGCCACGTGTAAATGCAGACCGAGCGCTGAAAGCATGCGCTGTTTGTCAGTATGCAAGCCGCGGAGGAGGCTGCAAAGCTCAGCTGTGTTTCCTCCTGGCACGCAACCAATTGCTTTCAATATTTCTTTTTGAAAACGTCTTCCCAGGCAGGTAATTAAGTTTCTTCACACCCCTCCCTGCTCTACTCTTGGCACGGATCTCGGAGTTTAAATGATTCCAATTGAGCGTGGACTGGAATTTAATTGATCAAAATGTCATCCTCTCTGCCACTCATGTGGACGGAGGGTAATAAAAGAACTGAGGATGGGAAAAAAAAGTTTTACGGCTTTGGCTCGCCAGCTGAAAAGGCAGTGCCAAGCTGTTGAGGAGGGCTGGCTATGCTAAATGTGCCAATAAATATAAAACGTGTGCCGAGCAGAGAAAGGGGACTTGGGCCTTTGAAAATGTTGTGGTTTAAACATCTTGATTTTTAGAATAACAATCGGTGTCTCCTTCAACAGCTGGTGAAGGACATCCGAATGGTCCAACATGTCCTGCATGAAGCAGGAAGTGTACCATAGTTTTACATCTATTTAGGAGAGCTCTCACATTAGGACGGTCCTTTTTGGTGTGTCAGGTGATGCAGTGATGTGATTAGCCCTTCCTGCCTCCGACCTGACTGAGATCAATGAACGCTGTGTCCTCATCGACAGCCCAGCCCCATTAAAGAGGCATCGGTCTGCGTCCTCACAGCAGCCTGCCAAACCCTCTTATTCACTGTCGGGGCTATGGATCAGGAACACCCAGTGCAGACAGACATCATTTACCGCTCAAAGATGGACTATCTGCTTTCAAAAGGCTATATTGGTCAAATAGAGGCAAAGCATGTCATGTCACTGTTGCAATTTTGTAGCAAACTTTTGATTTACTACAGCAAATATTGCTTGTAGGTGTGTTATGAGGTCATGAGTCACTCTGAGTAAAGTGATGCATTGTGGTATGCAGCAACAACACAAAGTGTACAGATTAATGCATGACCTCTCTGAGCAGGATCCATCAAGGCTTAGTCCTCAGTCTGTCATTTACTTCCTGCCTCGGCTTTATTTACTCGATTTATTGATGCTTTTGTGGTGAAGCACATGTAGCTGAGAGGCAAAAGGAAAGCATTAGATTGCAAATCACTGTTGCCTTTAAGCGAAAAAAATAAAAAATTCTTCTCTGCAAATGAGTTTTTCTTTGTTTTCTATACACCAGCTCATATATTTTTTTCTAATACAATTGCTTCCTTTCTTTTAGCGCATTCGAAACAAACCAATGCTTGCCAAACATTCACTATGCAACAGTGCTGTTGATATTTAAAAAATAAATAAATAAATAAATAAAAACGGCAGTGGCAGCCATCCAAATACCTCTTGTCTAATGTCAAGCCCAAATTAGAGAAAGCTAATTCATGATTCTGATACCGTTCTCTTTACCTCATTGAGCACTTTGTCAAAATGAGGACAGACAGCCACTCCGGGTTGCTCTAATTATCGCACTCGACAGGAACATGTAACAGATTCATAGAAAATACTCAACATACTTCTGTGAGCAGGGTTGTGGAATATCTCACAGGATAGTTTAAAATCCACATAGGGACATTATGAATTTTATCATTATATTTACTAAGACGAAGCACTAACTGCACCTGATTCATTTGCCATTCGTGATTGAAGATGGGGCCAATTTTGTGGGTCATCCTCACTGAACACACATGCCAATAAACTCAGGTGAACCTTTTATATTTACCATACGAATAGTGTGGAATTAAACCTTTTCTTTTCACTCACGTACCTGTCAGTATCTCGGCTCAAACTTGGATCATTAAAATTTTTTGTTTGGCTCTGTTAAGCTTCATTAGGTTAAAGCGAGTTCACAGCACTGTCGTGTTATGTTTAATGTCTCCATAAAAGGCAAAGCACATGGAGAGCCGTAAACGAAAAAAAAAAACTTACCATGGAAGTAGCGCCTCCTAATCTCAGTATGTTCTTAACCTTATAATAACGCTACTCAGGTTTATATAATAAACTAGACCGGGTACTTTTTCTGAACCAAATTTGAGTGGTGCTTTCCGTGGCAAAACTCGCACCTCTGGGCCTTTCATAATGACTGGATCTGCGGGATCAATTTTCAGGGTGCTCTAAAGTGGTTGCTAGGTTGTGGCTTGACAGCTTCACAACGATCCTTAGAGACTGATTGAGTAAAATGAGCCCACCCCCATGTTTATATGACAATGGGATCCACAGTTAGGTTCAGTGTCAAAAGATCCTAGCTAAGTTCCCATAGCAGGGAATACAACCGTAAGTTCGTGAAAATCAACAGCAGAAGTCAGAGCTATGTAAGGTGGGAAGAGAACTCGCAGGATTGGGACTAAACAGCTCTGTATCAATACGAAAACTACTTGTTAGTGAGAAAATGCTTCAGTTTGCTAGGGAGCAGATTGCACTTTGGAGCGACGGAAAAAGGTCATGTGCTTCAGATTAACAATATTCCAGTCTGATGGGTGCGTCAGGGTAAGAAGGGATGCGCATGAAGTGATGCACCCATCATACATAGCAGCCACTATTATGATCTGGGGTTGCTTCAATTGACTCAGCAATGTTATGTGGCAATAAAAGGAAGTCAGCTGACGTCCTGAATGTACTGAATTACCAGGTTCCACATCTATGAAATGTACACAGGTATATTCCAGGACTCAGATTGTGAAAGAGTGGTTTTCTGAGCACGAACACATGAGTTGGACACCATGGAGTGCTGACCTTTAACCTCAGTGAAAGTCATTGAGATGTGCTTCAAAAGACCCTACGGAGTGATTCAACTCTACCTTCGACGATGTGAGATTGGACAGAAATACATAATGCAACGTTGGATAAACGTAAGTGTCAATTATAATTAGACATTTGTAGTATTATCAGTGCTACGGAAGTCCAGTGAAATATTAACATAATTTTTTTGCCATTCATTGCATTTTGTGAGTTTTGCAAAATGTAATGTTTGATGTCCACAAGACCTAAGTTCAGTTTTCTTAACTGCAAAAATAACGGGAGATTAATTTATAATTTTCTAAAATATTTTTTTTGTCCCATCCTTACTAAATATGCAAGAGCCCCAAAGTGACCTGAGAAGTGTAGACAAAATATCCTAACACACAGGATGACTGCAGATCAATCCCTGTTATCCGTTATCACCCAAATGAGGATGGTTTCCCTGTTGAGTCTGGTTCCTCTCAAGATTTCTTCCTTTTGCCATCTCAGGGAGTTTTTCCTTGCCACTGTCGCCGTCACCCTCGGCTTGGTCATCAGGGACAATCTTATCATTTTGATTCATACACATTCACATTTCATCCAAACGACCATAATTCTTATGATTGTGTAAATTTCCTTTGCGACAATGACAAATGTTAAAAGTGCTTAACAAATCAATTTTAATTGAGTTGAATATTAGAGAAAGGGAGAAGGTGACAGAGTTCTCCTTTTAGTTTTTAGAAACCACAGGGTGATCAATAATTACTATCAGAAGGAATCAGAATCAGGTCTAGCAAAGGATCCGTCTCTAATTGCACATGCAACGAGGCCTAATCATAAACCTATTCTGTTCAATCCAGACTGGTCTGTTTTTTAACCTCAAAATACGGTTTGTAATTTGTCCTCACAAGAGACCCCGAAGAACACGAGAGAGCTGTTGAAGCTGATCACATTTCATCAGTCACATTGAGATATACATCGTAGAAGAAGAAGAAAAAAAAAAGCTAATGAGAAAGTATTCCTGGGATTGTGAAATCCCACAGATTGTTACTGATTATAGCTGTAATGTGAAAGCAACCAGGCTCTTGAGAGCTGAAACGCGAGCGCTTCAGGAGGAATTGTTGCGCTTACGGACGGTACGCCGCAGCCGTTTCTGTGATTTGAGGCTCATTTTCTCAAGCTAACCATCCATTTCTGCGGCCTTCCCAGGTTTTTCTTTCCACGGGTCAATCAAGACGCAATAAAAACGCGAAGAATTTGGCTATTTATTTTCTCTGACAGATTGCAGATTAAATCTTAGAGTAAGGCATTGAATGTGACTGTATAGTGAAGATAGATGCAGGCTGTGCATGATGTGGACAAAAATCTTACAGTGTGATTATATCTCTGCCTATTTCAAACGCAGTATGCCTTGCAATACGTTACGCGTCTGCTTTGATCATTATACAGGTTCACAAGTATTCATTTTATCCAAAGTTATTTTAGTTCTCTGAAAAATGATCCATCCACTTGCTTATTTAAAGCTTCTGAATTTAGCTGAGACTCTCAAATCAAAATAAAAAAATTTAAAAATACAAAGATAATTATTACAGTAACAATTGACAAAATATACTGTGGCGCACTGGTGGAGAGTAAATATTATGTCATTGTTTGCTAAACTGTTAATTCACCACAAAGCGTTTACAAACAAGGGCAAAACCCTTTCAAGCTCATACTCCCACTGATATCCAAATACAGGCCGTGTTTTAAAAATCTGTGACAGTGAGATATAGGCGTATCGTGTGTAATTACCAACTAGAGTAGCGCATATTTTGACAGGGGAGGCCGGACTATAAAATTGTTTTGTTTGGTTTTCAGAGTCGATAAGGGAGCAGCTGCCAGTCACGTTGACGGACAGCTCGGTGATGTAACTGTATATCAGAGCGAGTGTGAAATGGAGGGGAAATGACTTTGAGTGACTGGCTTTATCTGCCGCCTTATATGCGCCTCATATTTACCATAAGCCCCCCATATCATCTCATATCTTTCCATCAGTCGCTTCCTCAATAGCTTTGTTTTTCAGGAACGGCCGTGTGCAGTAACGGCGCCCTGCCTCTCTTCCTCTCTCCGACTCCCTCGTTTTCTTTTCCGAGCTCCCCAGCCTGATTAGCTTATGAACTATGACTGACATTTGACTATTTGCCTGTGCTGGTGTTTTTTTTTTTTCTGCCCCATCACTGTTTTGCCTGAGTGATTTGCATTCACAAGAAAAGAAAGGGAGCATTTCCAAATCCTCCCTGATCCATTCTCATGCCTGAGAAGATCTTATCAAGATGTAAATGTCTTTTGATGGCTACGGTGGATCTGATAATGGAGTGAATTAATAAACATTTTTGTATGTAAAGGAGCTTTCGGTAACGGCCATTAAAGAAGTTGCGCATGCGTATGGACGACCTCTGTCTCTCTCTCTCTCTCTCTCTCTCTCTCTCTCTCACACACACACACACACACACGTTCAATGACATCTGCGCATTTAGAGCTCAAGCTATTTCCAGGGAGTTGGATCAGGGCTGGGTTGACTGCCAATGATGAGATATTGATTAGCTGGGAAATGTCAGTGTTGAATAATAGCCTTGAGCCATGCGGGTACGAGAGCACGAGAGAGGGGCAGTGCCCATGCTCAGCCACTGGGGGAGGCTGTTAACGTTTGCGTAACCACCATCTGTCATCAGAGCCTCTGTCATTTGCCTGGGATCGAAGGGCGGACGCACGTCGCCGCTCAAGACCAGGCAACAAGCGGATGCGCTCTTCGATTTAGCTTTGTTTTCCTCATAGCCCCCTTGTTTTAGAGTTTCATTTGCTGAAGCCTGAAAAAAAAAAAAAAACGCAACCATGAAGGCAGACAGCAAACACACACGTTTATGTCAGACAGAGGTGTTGGTGGGCGACGAGCAAGATTTGATGAGGTCGAATCTTTAGAGATTGCCCTCGTCAAATTGCCTATCACTGTGTACGGTCAGCTGTATAACCCTGGCCCATTAGACTTCTATATCTATATATATCAGACAGCTGCTGCATTACTTTACACCGGAAAGAGAGATCGGGCATCTCTGTATGCTCGTGTGCCTTCTCGAGGAAGTGTGGTATAAGAATTAGTAAATGCTAATAAAAAATAAATAAAAGGAATGTAAATAAATACGCTTTATGATCAGCAGGCTTAATTAATAATTTTTTATTATTCTCAGAAACCTGTAACTTAAAAACACCCCTCTTTTTTCTTCTTCTTCCTCCTTTGCCCCCCCCCCCCCCCCCCCCCCAAACTCTAATCCTGAAGTGAAGGAATAAATAAATAAGGATCCCCATGACAACTGAGCGAGAACAATTGTCCTGCTGCGCAGCGGATGACTGGCATCGCACTCCCTTCATCCCTCCTTAAGGCCCCCGACGGCAAATGCCAGAAGATATATTATTCATGTAGCCACGCTCCCAAGCACTATTGACAGGAAACAGCAGAGGAAAGGGGAAAAAGTTTCCCCCGGCACACAAACTCGGGCAAACTGTGCATGGTTCTCTCTTAGAACACAGGTAAGAGGTGAGAGGTGTTGTCTGTGTGACTGCACTGGCAAAGAGCTAAAAGCCCGGTCTCTCGACTCCGGTAATCTGTCTAGTTCAAAGCTATGATTTGAAGCTGTAATCGGGTCGAGCTGGCTGCGACCGCAAGCAAGCAAGCGCAAGTTCTTCTAGCACCCGAAGCCACCCCAGAGAGGTGATCAGATGCTACAAGATTGCATGCAGCATGTCTGTTATTCAAATCCTCCTTCCAAGAACCTCTTGTTAATTCCTGCAGGAAGATTAAGCCTTCAGAAAGCAATTAGATAATAATAACAATGAATTACGCCAAATGCTCCCCTGGTAGGCAGCCCTAAGTAAAATTCAAACACACCAACACTGCTGCACATCTTTTTTTTTATATTTACATTTTATTTTAACCATTAGAATATATTTGAAAAGTCTAGCATAATAAATTAATTCCTTTTGGATGTTTACTTGGAATGATCCTCCTATCCATCTGAAGTTTACATCCCGGATTATGACGGCATCACTTTTGTGTTTGACAGAATCCTGCTGGCGTACATCGGCTCTCCTTCTGACACTTCGCTATGCGCATCTAAACCAAAAATTTTCAGTTTATACACATCTTTCAATAAAAAGTTTCTGTCGCCGCTTGTCACACCTTGCAATACAGCGTCCATGTCTTCTACTTTTGACATTCCATGCACACACACACACACACACACACACACACACACAGAAATGGTTTCCTGCCTACAAGCTTCCTCTTCTTATAAAACTTGGAGTGTTGAATCTGCCAGATGCTGAGCAAACATTTGCCTGGATTTCTTCCTGTCCCTTTAAAGAAAGGTCCTTTTAGCTATTATTCATCAGATAGACAAAGTTTTTTGGCACTGCCAAGTGTAGTTTGTTTACTACCGTGCCAAATTCTTGAATGGAAAATCTACAGCTGGGTGGGATAAACAGAATGCAACAAATACGCTTGATGATACCTTTTGAAGTCAAAAAGAGGTTTTGATCACATTAATGAATAATAATAATATTTTTTTTGTAAATTAAGGGTTTGTTGTCTAATGTATATTAAAATCATCTAGGTTTTGGATTCCCCTTGTGTCCTTGTGTAAGACCCCCTGGGGGGGGGGGGGGGGTGCTGTGATGTCTGGGAGCAGGACGTTAATGTACAGTAGCTGCGGATCCTTTGGGTGCTGTCGGTGGTGGGGTAGGGCTCCTGTGGATCAGACTTATTTGTCCGGTGCATTCCATGGATGCTCAAATGGAATTGGGATTTGGGGAGTCCGGAGGCCGGGTTGGTGGCCTAGTGCTCTTTTTGTCTGCTGGGTCCTGTGGACAGGGCACCTGGTGTTCTGGTTGTGGCCAGCACTGATGTTTTTTGGTGATTAGCTTTTTTGGTACATTGGCTTTTCTGTGGGATCGGACCAGACCGGCTATCCTTTTGTCCCCATGATGTGGGTGAGCCTTGGGTGCCCATGATGTTATTCAATTCACCTTTCGGTGGTATTAATGTTATGTCTGCTAGGTTGGTTTATGGATACAAAAGAAGCCCTAGATTCATATAACCTGCTGAAAGTTAAACTCCTTTTTGTAGAAATGATTGGCTTAGCCCCAGCTTAACCCTTATAATAAACTGAAAAATTGGTAGTATAATAACCGCACACATCCATTATCATGCTATTTGCTTACTACTGCGTTAATCATGTATTTGGGTAGAATAGAAACTGGTGTACTAATCGAGTTTCTGTATAGTGGGGGAAAAAATTGAAGATGGGGGAGAGGCAAAAAAACAATTATATGACCCAATCTGCTAAAGTAATGTTATGAATTAATCCAATTTTGCATATTAAGATATTGAGACGACATACAAGATTGCAAACTCGGTTTTACTCATTTTCACTCGCATTTCTTCCGCTTGTTAATTATAAATGCGTGTAAAATGCAATTAGCAGGAGTTATGGCATAATTATAATTTTTTTTTTTAAGCCAGGATGTTTGTGTATACACTGGTGCCTCGCAGCCATTTTTACGCCAACGTCAGGTTTTGTAAACTTTATCATGACTATTCAAAAATCGCTTTTCTCAGCGTTACCGAGTCTGCAGCCTGTATCGAAACTCACCAGGTTTCCTTATTAAATTCAATAATTTTTCATTTCAGCTTGAAGTAGAAATAAACAAACATGACGTTACACCGATCCTGAGGCTGCAGGATTTCCAACAAACACTTCTCCATCATCCAACTCTTTGCAGTTGTGTGCTTTGTCACAAGCTCGAGCTTGATCCAGAGTAGACAAGGGTTATGAATATTCAGGCTCGTATTGGCTCTGACAAATAGCTAAGGAGACATTGACACATGGCACTCTCAGCTGCACCGCACGCACCGCCTCTTGTTTTTCCGGACTCCCTTCTCTAGCTTTGCCAGAAATCGGGGTGACAGGTGCTTGACAACATCTATTTAAGACGAAGAGGGAGATTAATAAGTTAATTAATCATTCCATCTCGTTCAAAACAGCCCCGAGAGAGTTTGCGTTGCAGTCTCTTTTTAAGGACAACATAGCCGCTTTTACCTTTTTTTCCCCCCCACAAGCCATAATTGTTTTCACCCTATGAAGCAGCCTGCTATTTTGGCCACGGTCTTTAATTATGATCGGTGTGTTATTGCTCAACAGAGCATAGCAAATTGCCATTATGTTGTTTGCCTGAGCCTAATCTAATTGGCACATTGTCACAAAAGTAATTATCTGTCATTTAAATTGATGCCATAAGCACAAGTTAGAGGAACACCTGCTGCCACAAGCAGGACCCAGACTTCGCTCTTCTCCCCCTCTCCGTTTTTCTCCAGTTCTTTCTGGCTTCCTTAACTGCAATTCTACCAGTTGCTACAACCCTGTCCATACCTTGCAAGGTGCTTGGCTTTTATTCATACCTTCAGAAGTCTTACACATAAAGGACAACATAAAGTCTTCAACCCAAGAGTAGTATAAAGCTAACATTGTGTAGAATTTTGTAGACTAGAAACTAAAAGCACTACTGCTGCTGTCATACCCATACAACGTATTTTTACACTTTTATATGCTTACACTTTTATACCTCAGAGTTTACAATTTCTTTCTGTAGAGTTTATGAATTATGAATAATTTATAGCCT
Organism: Clarias fuscus; assembly: GCA_030347435.1. Classification (NCBI taxonomy): domain Eukaryota; kingdom Metazoa; phylum Chordata; class Actinopteri; order Siluriformes; family Clariidae; genus Clarias; species Clarias fuscus. The sequence continues at coordinate 4,939,785 of CM059223.1, read as the reverse complement.
TTTATTTAAATTCTGTTTTATTTTTGTAACTTTTGTAGATATTGTAAATTTCCAGCCTAATTTCTTAGAATTTTTCAATAGAATTAAAATAAGAATAAAAATGTTACAAATTATATCTAAAAAAAAAAAAATCTATTTTTAATTTATTTGCACTTACTAGTGCAATTTATCTCAACATAGTGAAATCTTTTCTTTTAGGTCGCAGACAGTTGTATAAGCATTTCACTACATATCATACTGTGTATAGTTATGTGACAAAATTTGAATTAGAATTGTGAATTAGAATTTTGATCTAAAATGAATATTAAACACCATATCCACCATAAAGACGTATCTGTACACATGGGAGACAGATTCAGTGTAAATCAAAGTGATCATGCTTTACAATAAAAATGTGGCGCAGTTTATAGCTCGCTTGAAGCACTCTTTTAACGAACACCTGCAAAGTCATTTGAACTTTCTTACTTTTAAACAATTGTGTGTTTAAAATACAAATGTATGATTTTATGTTTATAACATGTTTTTTCTTTTACATTTATAGTGCATGTCTTTACCAACCTCTCAATTTTGTGACATTGTGCCCTACCTGAAGGAAACGCTCACTACGTGCACTGCATGATACAGTATAAACACAGAGTTGTTTTATTTATATTGAACTTTGGACCCATTAGGGTGTAAGTGTCTTTTTTAAGTCACATGTAAAAGCAGACCTCCAGCTAGTGCTTTTTTTTGTTGTAGTTCAGTAGGTAGGTACTGTCTCTGCATTTTAACGGATTGCTTACTGATTCTCTAACCTCAGAGTCCGACTCTTGTTGCTTGTGGTGGAGTTTCTCTGCAGCAGATCATGGGCGGTTCTATCCGTCTAGCCATTAAAAATTCAAAGGAGGAGGAGACGATGATGAATCGGTCTTTATTAATTTTAGCTTTGTATAAATAATTCATGGCTCTCTGGCTCCTTCCTTTCTCCCCCCTCTGGCCTTTTCAGCCTTGTAGCTTTAGTCTCTGTCACATCTGATATCCGGACAGTTCATCTGGACGTCGGATACGCCATGAATAGTTTCTCCGGAGTTCTGCACTGTCCAGCTGTTTCCTCATCCGAAAAAAATGCACTGCAGAATATTTTTGGGTATTGTTGAGCTCAGTGAATAAATAAGCAAAATCGCTGAAATGATGACAGAGGTCTTTTTTTTTTTTTTTTTTTAGTCTGTCTTCTTTCTGAGCTTGTGAGCTTATTTTTAGTGTTTAGCTGAACTTCTGGTCAGCCTTCATTTTCTGTTTTTAAACCAGTCATTTACTTGGAGCTCTGTTTATTTACAGTGATAATCATGATGACCTTTTAATAAGAAAAGAAAAATATTCTTATATCTATTGAGTCTTCACACAAGCAGATTTCATAATTGTACCCTGGCTAGAGACCACCAAAATTCAGGAGCAATGAATTAATTCATGGCCTGCTTTTTCTTTAGATAGTCGCTGTCCTGCTTTGTTTTTACCTCGTCTTAGTAATGTCTTATCTTAGATGTGGGCCTCAGATCCATCAGATTTATTGTTTGATAAAGTTGCCACTGATCTGCCGTAAATGTAGCTGTCAAAGGCTCTTGTCTGAAGGGACCCACAGTTTGCCCTTGACAAATTGGGTTCTGAAAGGCAATTCCTTTCACCGGTTCAGGAAAAAGAGCATTGGCTTGACAAGACAGGCAAGAGGCATCTTCTTGAGACAGGGATATAAATAAAATACAAAATGAAGAAGGAAAAAAGGAAGGGAAAAATAAATCAGAGGTTCCCCTCCCTCTTTCATTCTGGGCCAGACGGATGCGCTCGGGTGGGAGTCAGGGTTGTCAGTGATAATCTTATCTGCCGATGACGGCTAGCAGAAACGGCACAAAGGCAGCCGAGCCTGACTCGAGGTCTGATGGGCCGCCGATTGCGCAGATGTCCAATAGAGGGGCAGTTGCCGTGGAAATGATGAATGACGTGTGGCCTGGCCTTTTGCCCTCTAGCCATAAGATGGTGCACAGAAAACAAGGGAATCTTCTCAGTCATGAGCATCTCACAAAGTTTGAAAACTGTTTGCAGACTTGAAGAGGGTGGCCAAACCTGTGGATGCTCCAATATTCCTAAAAATATATGCTTGTCAAAACGGTGCTTAATTGAAACTCCATAACTAAACCGAGTATTTTTAAAATGGCTTAAATTAACTTGCCAAGTCTTCATAGACTGGTGCTTCTGTTCATGTTCTAATTTGAGTTTCCTTCTGGTTTTCCAGTTTCCTCCCGTCTTTTAAAAACACTTTTAGCTATGCTCGATTGGTATGTTTGAGAACATTGTGTGTTCCTAGCTCTCATACCCAGCGATCACAGGATAGGCCCTGGATCAACCAGGATTAACTGCTTACTAACTATGAATGCAGAAACGAAAACCACATATGATTATCCTGTCCAGACTCTCACTGCCCGGAACATGGCCCTAAATACCTGATGAGCTGCAGATGGACTAACTCTGTGCTCATCAAGACACAGTGGGAATATCATGAATGCAGCATTATGTGCTTTGCTGAGACATGGCTGTATAAGCTAACCCCAATCGCCAGGTTTCAGACAGTACGGGCTGCTAAAGCCTGCAGGCTGAGCGGTGGATTATATTGTTTATTAACAACAGATGGGAGTAATCCCAGACATATTACAATTAAAGAACGTATCTGTAGCCCATATATCGAACTGTTAGCCATGAGTTTGTGTCCATATTATTTTCCACGAGAGTTTACATCTGCTGCAATTATTATTATTATCGCTGTTTACAGTGCACCAAGCTCAGCTGCCGATGTTGCGTGATACCATATCACTGCCAGACAACAAATACAACGTTGTAACACTTTCATAGCCATTTTCGGAGACTTCAATCATGCTTCTGTTTTCATCAGTGCTGCCAACTTTTTATCAGTTACTGAATTGTCTAACGTTAAAACTTTGGACTTACTATATGCAAACATGAAGAATACATACACATAGAGTTTCCTTCACCCTCTTCTCAGATCAGACCACAACCTGGTAGTTCTCACCCCCACCAACACACCAATCATTCAGTAGCAGCCTGTGACCACAAGAAAGGTACAAAGGTGGACACAGGAAGCTAATGAGACTCTGCAGGGCTGCTTTGAAGTAACAGCCTGGAATGCACTCTTTGAGCCCCATGGAGATGATACTGGCTCCATGACAGACTGCATAACAGAGTATATTAACTTCTTAATGGTGGTCTGGCATGAAGAATATTACCAGTTTTAAGGTCAAAGACTGAGGGAGACCTGAGCAGAGCCAATGAGCTGAACCTTTTCTTTAACAGGTTTAGTCCGGGAGTCCCCAGCTGTCCCTTCTGCTCCCTCCTCTAGCCGCACAAAAAATCACACCCTCTCTCTCCTCAGTCTTCACAACTGCTTCCTTCTCACACCTCCCCAGTGAATAACAATAGCAGATCACACTGTTCATATCTCCACACCCAAACCCCCACAATGAACTTTACGGCTCCTCCACCACCCCCATGCATCTCTTCTACCTTGTCCAACAACATGGATGTGCCCTCTACTTCCCTCAACCCCCTCTTTGTTTCAAGAAGTCAGATGAAGAGGAGGATAAGGTTGCAGGAGTTTTGAAGGCCTGTGCAAATCAGCTATGTGAGATTTTACAGCACCTGTTTAACTTCAGCCTTACTCAGAAGTTGTTTTCCATGCTGTAGATCACATCCTGCCTTGTTCCATTCCCAAAGAAGTCATCTCCATGCACCCTCTATGACTACAGACCAGTTGCCCTTACATCTCACATAATGGAGGTTTCGGAGAGGATGGTTTCATGGCTCGTTTCAGACCTTAGATTAATCTCTTCCTAAACCCACTGCATTTTGCCTACCGCCCTCATGTTGTGTGGACAATGACATCAGTTGTCTTCTTCAGCAAGCTCTTTCTCACCTAGACAAACCATGACTTCCTGTATCACCAAGCATCTGATGGACAGACCACAGTTTGTGAGGCTGTAGGGATGCATCTCTGTCTTTTGTCATTGTGCACTTCAGACGCCCGGTGAAACTCTGAATCCCATCACATGCAGAAGTTCTTAGATGATTCTGCAGTTATGGGTTGTGCTGTTACTGATGATTGTCTGGTTCCTCTCAAGGCTTCTTCCTATTGCCATCTCAGGGAGTTTTTTCTTGCCATTGTCGCAGTCACCCTTGGCTTGCTCATCAGGGACAATCTCATTATGTAGACACATTTACACACTTCCATAAATTTTCTTTTCATTTTTGTAAAGCTGCTTTGAGACAATGACCATTGTTAAAAGCGCTATAGAAATAAAATTGAATTGAATTGAACTGATGGGCAGGAAGGAGAGTACAGAGGCCTAGTGGACAGTTTTGTGTATTGGTGCGAGAGAAACTACCTTGTACTCAACGTGGCCAAGACCAAAGAGACAGGTCCTTTAATGTCTGCAGCTAAATGTTCCAGATCTTTTATCAGTCTGTTGTTGCAAGTGCAATATTATTTGTTGCTGACTATAAGGTAGCAGCCTCAGAAGCAGTGACTCTGAGAAACCCAATAAACTCATCAAGAAGGCCAGCTCAATACTGGGGACTTCCCTGGAGTGCTGGGAGTTGGTGGTGGAGAAAAGGATGCAACACAAACTGTTAACCATCATGGAGAACACGCCTCATTCCCTCCACAACCTACTCAATAAATAGCGGAGTGCTTTTAGCAAAAGAATCCTACAGAAAGTCTTTTCTGCCAACTGCATTTAGACTTACAAAAATAATTCAAATCTGCTCTGTGAGGGAGCTCCTTCTATGTACATTAAGGTCATATACATTCTGTTGTCCACCTGATTGCACTGATGTGATCATGTTATGTTATGATTATCCTCGCTTTTTTAATTAATATTACAACTTGCTGGTGCTCCTTATGTACAGTTACTTAAGTGCCTACGTGTATATACAAATAGTATATTATTATTATGTATATAGACAGTATATAATAATTATTATTATTTTACAACACTTCTCCTCATTAATGCAACTTAACATTCTCAACTGACTGCACTATTGTGAACAGTGTCTCATAGGCTTTTTTTATTTGTTTTTTTAAAAATTGTTTTTCAAATAACCTTTCCTTTTTTCTCATTGTGATTTTTTACTCTAGCCATAATATTGTTCTACTCCTTTTTGTTGTATGCTTTTTGTTTGCTTGTATGTTGTATAATCTGTAAACTGGCTACTGTAATGTTAGAATTTCCCTTTGGGATTGATAAAGTACACCTATCTACCTGCAGTACATACCTACCTACTTACAATTCTAACCCACACACCCATCCTCCTTCCTTCCTTCCTTCCTTCCTTCCTTCCTTCCTTCCTTCCTTTACTGCAGTTTAAATGAGGTAGAATTGAGCAATGAGTGGTAGCCTGCTACTGTGAACCTTGACAAAGAAAAGAAAAAACAGCGAACAAGGATGACAGCACAGTGGATCTACTGACAACAGAAATTTGGAGGTCATAACATTCCATATTTTGATAAGAAGAGAAAAAAAAACTTCTGACAGATAATTCGTCATCATATCAAAGTTAGCTCAGTGCATACTCTGCTATGCAAGACAGCAAGCAAGCTTTATCCACTTTGTATCCCTGTGTTAACTTTCTCAATCTACTTGTCGGCCTGATCCTGATATCTCCAGCATCCGGCAGGGAATGGTAACAGCTTGGCCGCTGCAGGCCTCCATCCGAATCTCTGCTTATTGACCAGCTTTTTGCTTGATCAATATTTAATGTCCTCTTTGACAGAGATCACATTCTGCGGTGAGCGCTTTTAAAAAAAAATTTTTTTTTTTTTAAACCCTTCCCTTAACCACACTGCCTGGCCTGGGGTCTGGCTGGCTGCCTGGATTTTTTTCCCCAGTGTTATTACATGTAAAAGTGGCATTTGGAGTCACACACTCTGCTTCACTGGCTTGTCTGATTTCTTTTCAGATCTGACTGCCGATGTCAAGATGAAGCCATGGGGTGAGAGGGGCCTATGCAAGACAAGTGCAGATTTTGTTTCTGCCGCTAAATGGGTCGTTGAAGTGATAACGCCGCGTGTCAGCTTTAGTCTGGGCAACCAAGAAAAACTTTCCTTTGGGGTAGACAATAAATGCTGTCTACCCCATACCCTATATCGACACAAAATGTAGTACAGGCACTCCAAAGACTAGGTGTTATGACCGTACATGGGGTTACTGGATTTACAAATGAGGTTCGCATTAGCTTTTATGTGCTAAATTGTTACACGGAGTCATAAAGCCGCAGTAAATTAAGTACTCACTGTGGTAGCATAGTTTATCAATAAAAACAGACAAGTTTCCCTGTCTGTCTATCTGAGCTAGATAAATCAGAATTGTGTTTCAAATTGCATACACATGTACTATTCTAATTAATGTATCATTCATTTTTCATTATGGAGTCAGAAAAAAAAAATTAGAAAAAAAAAAACCTGTATTCGTTTCCAAAACCAAAATGGGGGGAAAAAAAAACTGATGACGATCGCTTGCTTTCTATTTTCTCATTTTTATTAGACGCAAATGGCGTGACCCAGACGTTTTTACTGGTGGTGAATAACTGTCATTATTTTATTTTATTTCTCCTGAATGGTATTTAAAATTTTGTGAAGTGGGTCATTTAGCCACACAAGGTTTTTAGAGTTTTTATTTTTTATTTTTTACTTTTAGTCCTAATGTAACCAAAAGCGAGCTTCCACAAGCTCTTCACAGGCATAGCAATTTCACTTTGTATACTTATATTCTTATACTTTATATAAGTTTTTTTTTTAACTTGTACTTTATAAAAGTAATATCTTGCGGTAGGGAGTGCCGTTGTACTGAATATCAGCACGGCTGTAATGCGGACGTAGGCAAAAGGCTGTGGTGGGTCTATAGATTAAACGAACCCGGGCTGTTTGTTTTTCTTTTTTTTAATGGCCACAGCTGATGTAAAATTTTGCAGCTCCTGTCTTTCCAGTAAAAATTACAACTGTATTTTGGAGGTGATGGTCATCAAGTTTTCTCAGTGTCGTCTTCAAGTCTTTTTTATGCTCTTAAGTTGCTATTTCTAATACTTTGATGAATCACTTTGAGCACAAGAAACTTTCTCTATGAACTTGTGTGTAAGATGACCAAACAGCTCAGTTTTTATTAAGCAGCGGTGGATGAATCACTAGCCCAGGCGTCTGGGATGAGCAGATTGCGTGTCTGTGCCATCAGTTTTTCAATCGAGTGATAATGAAACTAGTCAGCTGCAAATAATGTCCTAGTCTGTGACAAGAGAATGACACAGCTTCTAGCTGAAATTTCAAATACTTTGTCTTTTTTTTTTTTTTTTTTTTGTCAAGGTCTGACATGATGCTTCATCAGCATTGTCATTACCAAAAGGCTATGATAAAAACTAAGGCTAAATATTGTCGCTCCTCTCGGGGATTCAAGAAAACGCTTAATTTTAATAGGGTATTTTAATACACCTAATTAGCTTGACATAATTTTGCTTGTTAGTGCTGTTTAGCCTAGTTAATTGAGCTTCTTTGTTAGCAATAATATGAACCTGGGCAGGCACAGTGGACCTTTCAGAGTCTTCCCTTGGCTAACTAATGAATTTATGATTTGTCCATTCCTGAATAAAGGATAGTTCATGAATCTTTGGTTAGACAGGTTAGAGTGTGAAGTACACCTGTAACATGTTTGTTAAACTTCACAAAAAAGGAAAAACATAGACATTTTCATTTACATTTATCTTACGCTGTCTGATTTACAGTAAATGTAATGAGCTAATCATTATGTTGATACTGGTAAGGCTCATGCAACTTTAATATCCTACTTAGAGTCCTCTTAACCATAATAATGCCCTGTTTCTTAAATATGTTTCAGTATGTCTCCATAATGGTTCTCCAAGGGACATCCTTTATTGAACGAATCTCTTACCATAATGGAGACTTAAGAACTCGTCCTGCTTAAACAGAGCGCTAACCTGCATGGTCATTTTATCCATTAAATCATGGGCAGATTTTTATTCATTTGAGAGCTCATATAAACCAAAACATTAAATTTTTTTTTACTTCAAGGATCGAAATGTAGTAAACCGACAACACACCCCCAAAAAAAGAAAAAGTAAAATGGGCCCACACATTATGGGCTTGGTGCACCCTTTTAACAGAGACACTGTATAACCCTTGTATATTTTTTGAAATCGCTCCCCAGGTAGTGCCCCAAAATTATGTAAAAGCGACTAAATCACTCCATAGCAGGCAGACCAGTTTCTACGCCCTATCCAGTGCACTTTACATCTAGAATTTGGACCATTTTTACTCTCTAGTTTTTATCCATCGCTGTTATTGCACACTAGTGAGCAAGATAGCATCAGATCCAGAGGCCCCAAAACCAGATTGAAGTGAGTAAATGATGGAAAAATATGTGCCAAGAGAGCTGCCCTCTCTGCCAGCCTGACTATGACAGCCATGCTCTTGTACGTGTCAAAAGTGATACGATGATTGCACGATTTCAAGAAAGTGCCGACGCCGGGTGCGACCGATCGGCGGCGTGCCGAGCAAGAGCGCTTGTGTGTGTGTGTGTGTGTGTGAGAGAGAGAGAGAGAGAGAGAGAGAGAGAGAGAGCTTGTGTATCATTCGTTGTTTTAGCATCAAATGCCATCGTGATTAATAACCTGCGAGGAGAAAGAGATGAGAGGAGAAGGTAAAGCCCAGATTCTCACCGCAGTCCCGGATTACTCAAAAAGGCATTTAATTAACAGTGACACAGCCTGGCCTGCACAGCATGCTGAGCAGAATACCAACACACACCATGCTGGCGTTCTCAAAGACTCTCCTATATTACACAGATTAAAGAGGTTGTAATTCTCTACAAAATGCTCTTATAAAAATCTTATCGTGCATTTGAAGTAGTCAGTAAATCATCAATCGCTGTTATGGCGATTAACAGTCAGGGCCTGTGTAAATACTACTCGCATTATGTTATGCGGAAGGAATAATATTAGGGGTTCTGTTATAGGAAAACAATTACCTGATGATTATCACAAATATCAGGTCATGCTTATGATCTAAAATCTGTTCATAGTTAAGCGTCTTCTAATGGAACACTTTCTAACATGTGTTGGAAAACCTAAACTCTGACTGTTTCAAAGCGTTAACACTGGAGACTCTCATTACAGAAAACTTAACCATGTCCAAAAATCACACACCTTTACGGTCATGTTCAAAAGTTAGTGACCCTTCTTTTAATTCCACTTTAAATTTGTTTATTTTATACTTTGTATATTTTAATGTTTTAACATGTTTGAATGTGTTTTTCAATAAAAGTCAGCTAAAAACAGCATGTCTTAGTATTGCGCAAATACAACCTCACACGAACAACAACTTCGTTTTTTTTAGATTTAGCTGTTGGACAGATGGCCTCACATTTGCCTCCAGAGTACTCTGGTACACAGGGTAGCTCCTGGTCAACTCAATGACTGGAAGGTTCCCAGGTACTTTGGCTGCAAAAACAAGCCCAACTAATCACCCCTCTACCACCGTGCCTGACAGTGGGTATGAGGTGTTTCTGCTGAAATGCTACTCCACTTTGGTCAAATTCTGGAATCTAAAAAAAATCTTTAAAAAAAATAAATAAATAAAGTTTGTGTGAGGTTGTATTTGTCCAATCCTAAGACATGCTGTGTTTAACTGATTTTTCCAGTTTAGCTGATTTTTCCAACATCATTGCTCCGAAAGTCTTGTGGTTTGTTCTGATGCAGTATTGTCTTAGTCAAGTTTCTACAGTATGAATTTTTTTTTGTTTTGTTTTTTTGGCAAAAGAGGTTCCTCCTGGCAACCACTGCAAGCAAATTGTACTTGTTCAGTTTTCTTCTAGTTGTGCTGTCAGGGACTTTAACATTTACCATTGCTCAGTGATGCCTATAGGGTCTGAGATGTAACTCCTGGGGTAAGTGCTTTCCACTTTCTCACTGTAGAATGTTGAACTCCAAATTGTTTGGAATTGTTTTTTATTACAATTGTTTCTTTAAGACCTTTGTGTACGTTACAGTATGTCTTTCCCTCTCAACACACACACACACACACACACACACACACACACACACACACACACACAAATGCTAAAGGCAAGTAAATTGCCAAAACATTTGCTTTTATAGAGTTCTGCACTCCTACTGATGATCAATTCATCAAGGGCTGATAATAATTAGCAGCACTTGATGCAACTTACCCTCTAAGACCTGCTATGACCGGATGATTGTTTTTATACAAACAACCCTAAACAATTAAAAGAGGATGCACTAAATTTTACACATGACTATATGTGAAGCATCCATTATTGATAGCTACAAATGATCAGTTATAGTCGGTTGATTTCCTGTACATTTCAAGTGATTGAAAATGAAAAATGACAAAATCGATTTTAATCGTTACAAATTCCTAAAACCCAACATACTGTTTTTTTGAGGTTTATTTCCTCCACACAGGTAGCTGCTGTGTAGCTGAAACATGTATCAAGTCCAACATGCATATAATGCTGGATAACTGCACATGCTCAAAGCACTGTTGTGTAAAATGGTAGACAAGGAAGGAAAATTATACGAGTGAACCACCAATGTAGGAAAATCTTAACATGGAGAGTGTTATTGCAAAACCTGTCACAAGCTGTGTGTGTGTGTGTGTTTGTGCAATGTTAAATAATATTTGGCCTGCACTGACAACGTACTTTGGCTTTGACAGCTGTGTCATGTTTGTAAGATTAATATATTTAAGAATATACGCTTATGCCAGTAATCCTGGTTGATGTACACACACTATATTACCAAAAGTATTCACTCATCTGCCTTTATATGCATATGAACTTCCAATGTAACATCCACTTCTTACTCCATAGGGTTTGATATGATGCTAATATGATTTTACTGAAACAAGTTCAAGAAGCATTGTACTGTGCGGTTAAACTGATTTATTAATTGATCATCAATCTGTTTATTCAAAACAGTGATTGATTAACTAATGGTTACAGACTCCCATCACTAGTATCCATCATACCATTGGCTGTGATTTAACTGTTGCTATTGAAACAATAATAACAAGACCGAGAATGATGATAAGTGCGTAAACGTGTGATTTTGTTCAAAAGCTGGAACAAGTGTCAGAGCCGCTGTGAGAAAATTCGCACTAATCAGAGTTGAGAGTTAAAACCATCACAAGGCAAAAAGAACTTTAGACTATTCGAACAAAATGTATTCGGTTAATTGTGAGGTCATACCCGTGGCACTCAATTAATTTAATTCACGTTTAACAGGAGTATTGATTCGGACAACCTGTCTGATTAGTAATCTCGATGCCTTTGGATGTTTAGCGAGCGACTGTATACAGGAAAGCTTATAAATCATCTTGAGAGAGCTTTTACCGTTTGATATATAACCCAATTCAAAGATGATGGAGATATTTTCAGGTCACTCAGGCTGCATAACTGTGTTTTTCCCATGGCTAGGTAATAGAGAGTTGCATAAACCTTTGCTCTCTAGTGGTATTGCATCGCCTGTTTTATTAGTGCATCAGCGAATAGCTTCAGAGTTACTGCTTTGCCCTCACAATCGAGATGATATCTTTTTAAAAGTCCATTGTTATGAAATATTTCAGACACATTCTCTGTAGTGTGATGCAGAGTGCTGGATGCAGTGTACATTCTGCTGGCCTAGGATATGCTTTATGCACTGAATTGTTCTCAGGCTGAAAAATAACACTGACCTTTTTTGTTTTTTATCCATTTGGGACGTTTTTTCATTGTGTTTTTTAAAAATATTTGCTTTTCACAGTGATGATGTTGAGATGTTTGTGAAATCTTAGCTGAATTCTATAAAAGGATGATGTAAGATAACGGGATAATGCGCTGCAGATCTCCTAACAATAGGCCTGCAATTAAAGAAAATGACTGCATTCTTTTTACTTCACCAATCAGGACTGCATGAATGAGGAATACAAATGTTCTTTAAAGTGATACGGATACTTTTTTGACAATTACCTGTTTCACTTACTTTTTTGCTGTTGTAACATATTTGTAGCTGTGAGACAGGCACTGATTGCAACTTTCCTGGCCTTTTCCAATTCTGATTCTCTTTCTTTATAATAACTATAATTGACAGCAGATACCTATTGTACATTTTTGTACAATTCAATTAAATTGTATTTTCATAATAAAAATAAGAAATAATTTCATATTTCCTCCAAAAAATTTTTAGGTTATAGAACCTTCTCTCAAACAAATAAAAAAAAAAGAATTAGAATGAAAATGAGGCAATAGCTACCAACCATAAAGGGTGCACACCTTCTCCGAGACCGGTGACGCCAGCTTGACTACATTTTGTCAAACTGCTGCTCACGTACTGGGGGAAAAAAGTCCTATAATTGTGAGCAGATTGGCTAGTGTTGCTCGATGTGCATGTATGCCATCCCTGAAACTACAGCCCTAGACGTTCCCTAAACTCAAAAGTGGTTTTCTTGATTGTTCAGAAATTCTGATCAGTACGAATTGTCTGTCTCTGAAGCTGGTCAGCCGGTCATCAGTCTTGGCTGATCAAGCTGAAAAACGGATGATTCCGGTCACCGAACAATCAATTGGTGCATCTTTAAGTAGCTCTCTTTGTTAGTTCTGTGCTGTCCTTCTATTGGTGACTTTTAGATAAGCGCTTGAACAGCACTCGGACATTTCCATTTGACACTGCCAGAACTTTGTGGTGTTCATTTTTTGTTTGCAGTGGTATTCAATTAAATTTGATTAAAAGAGCTACCATGAAATCGACTTTAAAAGCTTTCTTTTTGTGAATTTATATTCAAATTTTGATTTAAAAAGAATTTCACATATTAAAAAAATTTGAAAATCATGTACTTCACAAACTTGTATAATATAGTCGATATTTGCAGGCATATTATTAAAATGTTACATATATAACAATATTTATGTTGCTCAGAATATCGGACATGATTTATGCTGTGTATGTGTGTGTGGTCACAAAGTGTCCTAGATATATGTGGGATGTATATGTTCTCCTAGATCAACTTACTTGTGGGAAGATCTAGATATTTTGCAGGTTTTTGCATTACACAGAGCCCCATCTTCTTCATTACACAGCTTTAAGATAAAGTATCTTTGGGTATTGCCCAACACTCTTTAAAAACAATTTCTTTTATTTCAGTTGTAAAACTACCGTTACAATAATATCCCGTTCACGTACAGGCTGCGTCTGTGATTTCTGTGTCGAAACGAATTCATACTCAAGTTTAATCGGTTGGTTGGAACTTCATCCCCTCAGGCCTACAGCAGCATTTTTATATTTCCACACTCGCTGCACACCGCAACGCTTGAAGTACGTTGACGCTCTCTTCACACTTTGTGTATGCAAGAGAAGCCGTCTTAAAACAATTAACTACAGACTTTCATAATAACCCTCTGACCAAGCCTGCAAATATTGTTTGGTCCTAGCTGGAATTAATTAAGCTTCCTACCAAGGGAGAGGATGACTGTGTGTGATAATGTATTTTACGTGATATGGACCATTGACTGCCTTTCCATAGCTCAGGAACAATAATGAGAGAAATATCTGTGGATCCATTCAGAGCAGTGATTGTTTGTGGGTATTAAATTGTGCGTACATCTCTGAATGCCAGGGCGAAAGAGGAAAGCCATTGTCAAACATTTGATAGCAAATTGCTTTCTCCACCATTGTGCCAGGTTTGATGGATTCTGTGTTTCTGAAATGGACAGAATGGAAAGGGCCAAGCTTCGAAAGGCAGGCCACGGTGGAGAATTCATCCCAGAGATATCTAAAGTGCCGATTGTTCTTGGCACACGGAAGCGAGGTACGAGCTCCAACAAAGACAGACACGGAGGCTTTTTTTTTTGTTGCCTTTCTTCACACTTTAAATCATGAAAAGAAGACTTATATAAAAAAGGGGCTGAAGTATTGGAACAGGTCAGCAGTGAGCCATGGCAATTCTGCTTATTCATACACACACTCACCGTTCCCAGGTCATTTTCCACCTTCACACACCAGATTAAAATAAGCCGTTAAAATATTCCTTTGCAAGGCTGATATTCAAATAGCTAGGTGCTTCCTTCTAAAGTCCCACCACCATAGCACAATTTCCAATTTTCTATAGCTGGTGCGTGAAGGTTATACTGAGGACACGTGACTGCACTGCGTCTCATTTTTGTCTGTGGAATAAAAACGGTTTACATAGGAATATCGACTGATAATGGTTATTTTTACACGTTAACTTCTTTATATTAATAATAAATCTTATTTTTATCAAAATGTTGGACAAATCTGGGGACATCAATAAAAAGGAGCCATGAGATCAGGAACGTGTAATGGCAAAGATCCTGCAGGAGGTAGAGCTGTTCAAACACACATTAAGGAAAATGCTTACACAATTAAGACCCAACTTAAAGCTTCCATATTTTGCTATTTAACTAGTTAGGCTAAGATACCACCCACATAATCAGTTTTTAAACGCAACAGATTCCCCCGTTTCACTTCTAGTGAGAAAGGATTAAGTTCAGGGTTTATATAAATGAGCAACTGCCAAATCACATCCTATTACCACTGAGCCAGGCGCCGCTACTGCCAAACCACGCCCCATTACCACAAAGTTAGACCCTGAAACTACCAAACCATGCCATGTTACGTTTGAGCCAAACTCCACTACTGCCAAACCATGTCAATACCACAGAGCTAAACCCTGCTACTGTCTCACCATGCCCCATTACCTGCGAGCCAGATCCTTCTACTGCCAAACCACACCCCGTTACCTTCAAGCCAGACCTCTCCACTGCCGAACCATGCCCTGTTACCTCTAAGCCAAACCTCTCTACTGCCAAACCATGCCCTGTTACCTCTAAGCCAAACCTCTCTACTGCCAAACCATGCCCTGTTGCTGCCTTCAAGCTAGACCCCGCCTTTGCCAAACTATGCCGGTTACCTTTGAGCCAGACCTAACCTCCACCAAATCATGCCCCATTCCCTGCGAGCCAGACTCGGCAACTGCCCAACCACTACCCGTTACCTCAGAGCCATACCTTGCTACTGCCGAACCATGCCAGATGAAAACCAGCTTTATAATTGTCCATTGTTCAGAAAGAAGTCCGATGGGATATGTCGCATAAAACTTTGAAGATAACTGCAGCAACATATCCACTATTCCTTACTATTAATAAATTCTGAAGTTGTTTATTTCTATTAGCAGCCACTAACTGAGCATGTCTGACTTTTTGTCCTGCTGTTGATGTGTTGTGAGGCAAGCATTAGACAAGTTTACTCTATGGAAATAGAATGGAGATTCTTTGGTGGAACTGATCCCTGTGCCTGAGTGGCAAATCACCACTCTTTATTCTTCGTAACCATCACCCATGGTGGCGAATTAGAATATTGGATTTTAAAGGAAACCGTATAGAAATTTAAATACTGAAAAAGAGAGGAGTATGTTTTTCCACGCATGCATACGAACAACATAGCAACCCATTAGACTGTTCAAAATTATTTAAAAAGTAAAAAATTATATAATAGCTAACAAAAGAATGTTAATTATATTGGCCACAGCTTAAAAGTTTGTACCTTGACCATGCAACAGCTAGGCCAATAAGAGCTAAATTTACCATGCTCTCTGGGAGATGCTCTCCTGTCAGTCACAGCGACACTAGACAATGAGCTGATGATTATGGGGGGATTGTTCAAGATCAAATCGTCGGATAAAACAAGTTTGAGAGAGAGATGCATGATTTTAAATCACGGTATTGTAAACTGTATATTTCATACCCAAGGTTATTAATTTAACAATAATTATTGTAGACTATTTTTATTTATATCATGCTATGGTTTAAATCAGAATCAGATGGAAAGCAGGTATTTAAGAGGCTCTCAAAATTGCATCAAGGCATGTAATTGGAATTAACCAGGATTGTTTTCAAGCTGACTTTTTAGAATGTTAATGATCTTTAGTGAAAGTGCGCCAGTCATGATAAGGGCTGAGCGATATCATAGTATAACAGTCATATTGGGGTAAATTATATTATGATACACTTACCCAAGATAGAACTGCTAATCATAACTTTTCAATTTATGATTTTTAAAAAACTTTTTAATATTTTTAAATATGTTTTCAGTGTTGACCAAGCAAGTCACAGTGTAAAAATTGGCGAAGTTACATAATTGGTAACGCATATGTTGAACAAATGTTTTCAAGTACTGTGCCATGATATTTTTATTATATCACCTAGCCCTATGAACAGAGTAAGTCAACACGATGGTTCTACTTAGCTAGCACCGTTATTAATATGTATTCATACATGACTCAGAGGCTTGATTATTTCCTGACGCACTCAGGATTAGTGCGTAAATTAATTCATCATTATGAAAGCATTAGTTAGGTCTTACTATGTTGCTTATTTATGGACTGCTATAGTGTCACCGCAGTAGTGTGTAAGATCAGTAAGATGAGAAAAGGGCCACTTAGGACACACCAAAGTTTGAGCACAGCATGCCTTTGCATTCATTAGTGAAATTTAATGCAGCGTTGTCATGCACATAGATCACCACTGCTGTGCATAATTAAATTAGGTCTGAGAAGAACTCTTTGGTCATCTGTTTTACCTTATGACAAAGTGAAAGCGCTTTAAACATGCATGGTTTGAAGGAAAAAAAACGTGTATAATTTGCTTAAATTATTGCCATTTACTTTTTTCATTTTATAGTGCATTGCAGCATAAAGACACGATTTATAACACCTGTTGTATTTATGCCACAGATCATAATACAGCACATCTTTATACCTGTGGAGACACTATATTGCCAAAAGTATTCAGTCACCCATTAAAACTATTGAATTCAGGTGTTCCAACCATTTTCATAGTTACAGGTTTATAAAATCAAGCACCTAGGCATGCAGACCGCTTTTACAAACATTTGTGAAAGAATCAGTCGCTCTCAGGAGCTCAGTAAATTCCAGCGTGATAGTCAACTGTTAGTGGTATTATAAAAAGTGGAAGCGATTGGGCAGCAATTCAGCCACGAAACGTTGGGCCACGTAAAATCACAGAGCGGGGTCAGCTGGGTACTGAGACACACAGTGCACAGAGGTCACCAACTTTTAGCAGAGTCAATAGCTACCGATCTCCTGTCATGATGTACGCTCTATCTGCTCCGTTTTTCTCACGCTGTCACTTTCCCTCCATGTGCTCATGTTTACACTACCCTGTCTGTGTCCTTCCACGCCCCCGCTTCCGCCTCGTCTGCACATCTGTCTCGAATCACCGGCTGATTTCTCCAGCATTTAAGCACGCGCTGAACCCGGCTTAAATCGCTGGATTATTGTGCGTTCTAACCTCAATTTTCTCGCGTTTTCTTTGATTGTCTTCACGTTGCCAAGTTCCCTTTGTTTCTCGTTTTTGCTTTCCGCCTCTCGTCTCGGATTTTGTTTGCCCCGCTCTTTGATCTCCCGGTTTTTGACCTCGCGCGTCCTCTTCTGTTTTTTTTGGCTTCTCGATCATGTTTTCGGATATATCGCATCGCTATTTGATCTTACGGTTACTGAAACTCCGCTTGTCTTTTTGATTTCGCCTCTCGACTTCCGTTTTGGCTCTGACGCTTCGCCGACTGACTTCCTGGTTTCCGACCCTCGCTTTCGCTCCTCGAATACGCCCCCTTCCAAGCCTGCGGTTTCTCTTCCGCATTTGGATCCATCTCGCCCCGTGTCGACTCGTGACATCTCCAGATTTCATGTAGCCTTCAGATTAGCTGAAGAACAATGAGAAGAGTGCTTTATGGAATGGATTTCCATGACTTAGAAGCTGCATCCAGGCCTTATATAACCAAGTGCAATGCAAAACAGCGGATGCAGTGGTGTAAAACACACCTCCACCGGACACTAGAGTGGTGGAGACATGTTCTCTAAAATGACCAATCACACTTCTCTGTTTGGGAATCCGTTGGACGAATCTGGGTTTGGTGGTTGCCAGTGGAACGGTACTTGTCTGACTGCATTGTGCCAAGTCTAAAATTTGGTGGAGGGGAGATTATGATGTGGGGTTGTTTTTTCCGGAGTTGGGCTCAACCTCTTAGTTCCATTGAAAGTAACTCTTAATGCCTCAGCATACCAAGTAATTTTGGACAATTTCCTGCTCTCAACTTTGTTGGAACTGTTTGCGGATGACCCCTTCCTGTTCCAACATGACTGCACATCAGTGCACAAAGCAAGGTCAATAAAGACATGGATGAGCGAGTTTGGTGTGGAACAACTTGACTGGCCTGTACAGATTCCTGATCTCAACCAGATAGAACACCTTTGGGATGAGACTGCGAGCCAGACCTTCTCATCCAACATCAGTGTCTGACCTCACAAATGCACTTCTGGAAAGATGGCCAAAGATTCCCATAAACATTACTCAAGTTCATATGCATGTGAATGCAATGTATTGCAGGTCTGGTCAGTGACATTGGTTCAAGTTACCTTAAAACCCTCCTTTAAGTATTGCATTCAGCCTCACAACTTTAAACTCTTCAAAATCTTCCTTGGCTAGACCAGAAGATGAGATTTCTGCACTAATGAACAACCTGGTAGATGAGTAGCAACACCTTTTGTCTCGATTGTATAAATGATTGTGCTTGATGATTTTATGTCTAATTTACATACTGTAAAGAACCCAGATTGTCCATTGAAAGAAGCTAAAACATGAGCCAACCTTGACAAAATGTTATTTAAAAAATCTTTTTAACCTCACATTGAAGAACACACAACAGTGAACAAGAGATGAGAAGAACAGGATGGGAAGCAGGTTGCACCATTTTATTGTGCAGTGCAAATGAGATGGTCTAAAATCAAGAGTATAAGGATATAAAATGCTAGTGCTGTGTCTAAAATTGATTTTGTTATAGGTTGGTATAATCCAGAATCACAGTTTTTACATAATGACAGGGTAGTAAAATATTGCTTTGAACAAGTCAGCTACTGTGTGTAAACTTGCAAAAAGGCTATATCATTATGTCTTATATGAAGCTGTGATACTTAGATGTCAAGCGTTTACATTTATAGAAACACTTTTGTTCATCTTAACCTCTTGTGTGCTACAGATATTTTAATGTGTGCAAATTGCATAATATAACCTGATAGTTCCCCATGTTAGTCACTTTAATTTTCTTTTAGGGGAAAAAATTCTAGTTAATTGACTCTAGTCAGATTTACTACAGTTTAATTACTTCTTAGACATCTCTGTTCCTAGTCACAGACTCCAGCACCTCTTGAGTGATCCCCATATGTTCCCAAACCATCTGTGAGATTTTATACACTATATGAAGAAAATATTTCCATACACCATACCATCACACCTTTTGTCACAAAGTTGGAAGCACAAAATTGTACATGATGTCTTGTCTTTGTATACATCATTGATGCCATCATTTCATTTCACTGGAACTAAACCTGTTCCAGCAAGCCAGTGAGCCTGTCCACAGCGAGCTCCATGCAGGCAGGGTTTGCCATGTTTGGAGTGGAAGAATTCCGCTCTGAACAATTTATGGATGAACTTGGACACAGACTATACCCTAGGCCTCCTCAGCCAACATCACTGGATGACCTCACAAATGCTTTTGTAGTTGAACATTCAAGCCATGTTTCAAAATCTGGTGAAAATCCTTCCCAGATTATCAACAGTAAAACAGGGACCAAATGTCGGACAGAATGCCCAAAAATGTGTTTTCCACAAAGTTTTTAGGCTATATTGTATATTTCAAATGGGTTCCGGGTGTCCCTGTGGTATCCATCCAGTCACACTTGTGTGGTACACCTTTTACCTGATCTTCAGGTTTCTTATGCACGAGTAACGGGAAAAATAGCATGGTAGTATTTGTATTTTCCTATAAAACAAACTTAATCTATTTCATTCAAACACCTTAGAAAGGGCAATGCTTTTTAGCACTTTATCCCATTTAAATATTGCTAGGCACCCATTTTAAATATGAGTAGTCCTTCTTAAAGTCAACATGTACAATAGTGACTTATCATTAGAGGTCGACTGATGTGGGATTTTCCACAAATGAGATGCTATGTGATGGTGATCTTATGTTTTTGTTTGTTTTTTGGGGTGATCTAATTGGCATGCCGCCCCCCCCCCCCCCCCCCCCTTACAAGGTAAGTGATTTATTTAATAATTTGATTATTCCATGCATGTTAAAATCTAATACTATTCTGTCCATGCTAGTGAGTGAGGTAGGATGATCATAATCTGACAAATACTGTAGCTAACAGCTCCCTGGAATAACAACCCAGGATGCAGCTCTCTTAGTTTCAGATGCTTACTGAAGAAAGCCGTAATAAAAAAAATACCAATAATAAGAAAAAATACCAGTTCCAAAAAGTTCCTCTTTTTATCAACATAAATGACATAAATAATATAGTTGCAGCTTAAACGTATGAACTAATAAGGGCAGGTAACATTCACAAGCAGCTACCATTAGCTACGTGTTACTACTGTAGGTTGTTACTACATTGCTAGTGATTAGTATTATGCTACTGCATTACAAATCCCAATGTAATCACAATTTGCATCATACATTTTAATACAGTAAGTCCACAACTTACGAGCAAGCTTCGTTCCGCGAGCATGTTTGTAAGTCAGATTCATTCATAAGTCCAACAAAATGCTTTGAAAAAAATATTTGAAGCTTAATATGCTGAGGCTTCAGCCGATGTCCATTATTAAAAAATGGCAAAAATCGGCATGGTGAATTGTCCGGCCTCTACTAATCACACTCATAGATAGGACTACTAGCATTCCAGGGCTGATAAGTAACCTCACTATCATCATCAGTGCATTCTCTTGCTTTTCCCAAAGCAAAACACTGATCTGCCTGTGTGTGTGTGTGTGTGTGTGTGTGTGTGTGTGTGTGTGTGTGTGTGTGTGTGGATATATTTTTTTCCCAATAATAACAATAATGAATAAGCAGAAGGCTGCACATGTTCAGTCCGGATGAGGCACTTAAACAACATGCAGTGTTTTTAATAGAGGGATGGTGGGCAGCAATAATGTGCAATACTCTCTGAATGCTCTCTATTAGCAATGCTAAAAAGGACACATTTAGCACGGTGGGTTCATTTTTGAATGCGACTGCGGAAACAATAAAGGGGTAATTTAGTGTAGGATGGAGAACCAACGCTGTAATATAGATATTATTAAAAAAAAAAAAAAAAAAAGGATTTGCGTACCTCAAGAGCCTCAACATCTGGCTCCGACTAGAAGACGTGACGGCTAAATATAAGTTAGTGGTTGAGAATGCTGAGAAGTATAGTGGCATGCACCTTAAATGAGTTTGCTTAGATTACTTAGACCTTGGTGGAAATCTGCGTTTATGCTTTAGTGTTGGGCTCTTTGACAACACTTCTGCCTGGCTGACCTTAAAAGCGTTTGTGCAAGCATAACTTTCTCACATTAGAGAGTCCCGAGACCTTAATTATTCTATTGAATTGGGGTCAAGGATGGACCGCAACAATGTAATTACATTATATCAGCCACAACTCAAAGGTTATTATAGACATTTACCGGCACACCGCACAGGTAAGTAACAGCTCAATAAAGATAAAAAAAATGGCATTGGCGGATAGCAAAGGAGAATATTGGCTGTAGGCATTTCGGGAGCAAATAAAAAGCAAGGCACAGTCATATACACTGTCTGTACTCTTACACTTTTATGTGTTTCCTTCCCCAACAACAATCTTCATGGATGAGTCTGAAATCAGTTCACTTGGGTTCTGGAGCCGTATGTGTGTGTGTGCGCGCCCCCCACCCACAGAAGGTCATATGGTTAATGCAGATTTTAGTCTTCACGGGCTCTTAACTAGTTTTTAATCAGCGATTATTAACGAGCTGGAAGGCTGTGCAGGCTCTGGGCTCTCTAGCCGCAGGAGAGTGCCCGTCAATATGTCACATCAATTACTGAAAACCAGGCCATGCTGAAAGAGACGGGGGGATGAGAGTCTAAACTTCCCCCTGATATCATATCTATAGTGTATTACTTCTGGAAGTGTTCAGAAAGTTATAAGGCTTTGGAGATTTACAGATTCATTTCTAAGGGGAAAAAAATGTATGTTTCTCTCAAACCGTTGAAATGCGCAACTTGTGGCAGTAAATCAGTGGCCAAGCTTGATCATAGCTCTCGACGTGCACTGCATGTCGCTTCGAGCAGAGCCTAGAGTTATTAAAATCCTGGCACCAGAAGCGTTGACCTCGAAGTTCAATGTCGCATCTGTTGCTTTCTGCTTTCTTCACCAACAAAGTGCACATGTTTACCTCAACTCATTCTAAACATAGTCCTGACACTTGCCTCCCTATCAGACATATCAGTAATTGCCAATTAAGCATGCCAGTGCTTCAGACTGCAGCTTAATTGCTGTTAATGAGAGTCGAGGCGCTGCTAGGTGTGCGCAGGCGTCGTGTGGCTTCATAAACAAGTCCGTTATAAAGCCGATGCCCTACTGTACATCGGAACATGAATATGCATGCGAGTCGATTTGCCCCGGCTCGTACTCATTTCAGAGCCAAACCGAGCCGACGTGCAATGAAGCGCCACTTCATTAGGGCTGCTGTTGGGCAACTTGAAGCCATAAACTCAGATCTACCTTTAAAACAGATGAGAGCGAGTTTGTGAGTAAGTGTGGCGTGGTCTTGGCTCCCACAGTGCGATAATATCGGAATTGCAGGTGCTTCACACCGAGCCATTGCAGGGGGCTGCGAGTCTTTTCAAAATGTACGACACCTGCATATGCTAATCAGTGCAGTGTGCAAATCTAAAGTTAGTTGTCGCAGGAATGAGAAATTAAGTCCGTTCCCTAGGTGATGGATGAAGTTCCTTTTTCTTAAGTATTTTGTCTAAAAAAAAGAGTCTGTGTTTAAATTAATACGATGATGTGGTGTTTTCATCCGGAGCACCTTGAAATGTGATCAAAGCATAGACCAGTTGAGAGCCAAATAACGGCTCTTTGGAAGGGGTGTAATTTCGAGACGGCAAGGTTTTAGTCTGGAGTCTCACATTGGTTTGCTGGATCACATTTTAAGGCCTTCTTCTGTGTTTTTGCTGAATGTCTTCAACACAGTAGTATAGTGTTATTTATTAGTGTAATTTATTTCCATTACGAAGCATCTACTACATAGCATCGTGCTAGTTCACCAGTCGTGGTAAATAAAAATATTGTGTATCTGCTAGAGATGGAAATCTCTAGTGACCACTCGATACGATAGATTATGATATCCACGCACCAATTCTTTTTATGTTGAGATTTTGTAAGTGTAATGATTTTATTAATATCACCATTCAACCTTACCTTATCTACAGTAGGTAGAAGACCAGTATGTACCTTGCCGTCATACTCACAGGATGACATGACAGATTTAAATCTGTCGCCTTTTAAAGTCATCCATGAATTGACCGCCAGGTGGCGCAAAGGGACATTTTGCAAAAAGACTGAAATCTCCGCTGCAGAGGATGCGCCTACAGTATATGCACGTTTCATGCAAATTCCATAATCTGAATTTTTTTTCATTAGTTTATGTAAAAGAAGACATTTCATCTTCTATAAGTAAATATTTTTCACGTCTGTGAGGCAAGTATACACAGAGTTCCGATCCCTTTTTTCACACGCTCAGGTTCACAAAATCAAGATGTTTTGTTGTCACACATGTAATGCAGTGAGCGCGCACTACTATTCAGCATAAACGCTTAAACATAAGCATTTTTCTAGGTTAACGTTAGAGCAAGTGGCCATGTAAAGTTGCATGTTTCAGATGATTATCCATATTTGAGGTGAGTCAAAATATTAACACTGATGATCAATTATCTCCCGGTAAATTAAGCATGTCTTGAAACATAATGCAATAACTAGTTTTATTTATTTATTTTTAAAATCGCATAAAAAATCATGGGTTGTGTTTAGAGTGATTAAAATTTACTTGAGAGTATCCGGTAATAAAACAGTATTAAACACAAATATATGATAGGGTAGTATAGACATTGAAAAAGCTATTTACAAATGGGTGCACATGTCTAAAGCAAACGGAATTATTACTTTATTGTGTAAATTCAACTTCATTCAGCTGTTTAAGTTATATGAAAAATAAAGGGCCTACCAGCCCACTGTTATTTTCTGTTCAAATTTAAAGATGCCCACGCGTTGGCAAAAAGAGAAGTACAACAAAGAATACAAAAGTGTATAGTAAGTTAGCCTAAAACAATATTGTTTGTTGAAGCAAACATGAATTTTATTTTGTGTTATATTCAGATTTTGTAAAATAACGAAAACGGATGTCTCCGTTTTCGTCCTAGACCTTTTGTCCACAGCACAATGAACTGAAGCTCAGCATGTCTTCTTTCCTTGTTTTAATCTGTGATATTTAAGTCAAATATATTTTGCGTAAAGGTCTAAATATTCCTTTTTATTTATGGACAGATGTATTATATTTGACCTGCATTATTGCATTATGTTTCAAGACATCCTTAGTTTACCTTAGTTAAATTTATACATTTACACCTTACAGCATGGACACACTAAAAACTACAGTCTAATGCCACAAAAGCAAGCACATCGTATGATCAATAAAAAATAAAAGCTTTAAGTTGACCATTTTCTCGTATTTTTTGTGTTCAATGAATTAAACTAAAACATGAGTATTTTTATTTCTGATACACACGTGGACAAAATTTCATTGACCAAAGGGTACCAACAATTTTGTCCACGTGTGTATGTTACAATAATGGTCATTAAGGACTTTGGTTTCTTCATTCAAGCTATTTATTTATTTATTTATTTACGTACATTAAAGGCACTTAAAAGTGAGAGAAAAGAGATGTACGCTCACGTTGAGTATGCAGGGGAGACACTGCACTCGCAGAACCAAGCTGTTGAGCTTGCATGATTTGCAAGAATCTAGATTATCCACAACCCATTCCCACTTTCCACGTCACCATGACATACATAGCATAGATAAATACAGTCCATCCACACGTACAGTAAAGGCATTTAAAAAATGCCCAAGATCAGTAAGATTCATTCTCAAGACATCAGGACACTGAGGGCTGCTGCAGTTACAGTCATTGATTAAAACTTGAATGGAGTGCAGGGGCGGGGCTCCGGCGTGTGAGGAGACTAGAATGTTTTTTAATTTTTTAATTTTTTTAATAACCTTAATTTAATAGCAAGCATTTATTTGGCAATAAACTTTTTGGAAAATCAAGTTGATGGAAATTAATGGCTGATCCTGTCTGTTTCTTTATTCAAGTTCAAATCAGCGGGCGTGCACTTTGACTAAAACTGCGTGCAATGCACTATGTGCTACTAGAATGTAGAAATGTTTTAAAAATCTTTTCATTATTTATTAAAGAAAATTATGATGATCATAACAGTATACTGCATTTCATTCTTATCATAAGAATGCAAAAACACCAGCGCTGCAGACTGACATCGGTTTATGTTTCTATGGTCATTTAGTTTATTTTCGTTAATAAATCTACTATAAATTAAAAAAAAAAAACTCAAAGTATATGATGACACAAAACCCTTTTGTGGATTTTCCAATTATACATGATAAAATCTAAAGTCTCACTGTGTTAACGTTTACTTTCGTTAAATGCGATGTAAATAAGAAATTACTATTTAATTGAAATTCTAAATTTGTACTGTTATTTTAGTACTGTGGTTATGCGTTTGTTTAATTACAATGTTTGGCTTGAATTTATATGCTATAGTATCATGTGCAGCTGTCGATGAGCTGCAGCTCATTAATGCTTGAGAGAATTAAGACTCGAGGCCTCAGTCTATGGTTATCGTGCCTATACTGTAGCGGCGTTAAGCCGGCAAACACAAAACCCTAATGCCGCCGCCAGGTGCCGCAATAGTAGATGTACGATTCTGGTTGAGTAACATCTGTATATTCACCAGCTTCACAACTCAAGTGAACATGAGTAATTAGATGTAGGCCATTCCTTATAACATTAGTTTTCTCACTTAAAAACCAAGCACAGCATTTAAATAATACAAACTAACTTTCAATAAAAAAAGTTTAACGTATAAATTAAAATTTAATTAAACAAATAATGCAGACTTTTTGCTGAGTAGGACATATCTCTATCATACATGCCCAATAGTTATTTCGAAAGAAACTGCGATATATATTGTGATATGTAGAAATACAGGAATATTCATCTGATGTCTTGATTTTCTCAACAAAAAAAAAAAAAAGAATTCTAGAATGGTTGGGGTGATTTTGTAGGCATCTTCATAGGAAGTAACAATAATTAAAAAAATGATGGTATAGGGCGGCATGTAGCGTAATGGTTAGCACTGTCGCCTTGCACTTCCAGGGTTTGGGTTTGATTCCCGGCCAACCTCGATTCCCGTCTCTGTGTGCATGGAGTTTGCATGTTCTCCCCGTGCTTGGTGGGTTTCCTCCGGGTAATCCGGTTTCCTCTCACAGTCCAAAGACCTGCAAATTAGGTTAATTGGCATTTCCAAATTGCCCATAGTGTGTGAATGAGTGTGAGTGAGTGAGTGTATATGTGTGTGCCCTGCGATGGATTGGCACCATGTCTAGGGTGTATCCCGCCTTGTGCCCTAAGCTTCCTGGCTCCAGGCCCCCCATGACCCTGAACACAGGATAAAGCGGTATAGACGATGAGTGAGTGAGTGTGAGTATATGGTATATAAGGATCAGGATCATGCAGTACAGAGAGACAATTTTAAATTTTGTTACACAAACATGACTTCATTTAAAAATGTTAAATGGTTGCGTAGGCAAAGAAATAGCACAGATAAGATTAATTGTTTTTGGTTGTTTCTATGACTAATAATAATAATAAAATTAAGCAATTTCCCTCAGAAATGAATAAAGCTATTTGAATAATAATAATAATAATAATAATATGCACATTTTTAGTTCTGAATTTTTGCAACGTCATTCCCATATTCCTGCAGCAGTACAATTTACATGTTTTAAAAGTAATGATAACTTTGGTTCTACATGACGTATCAGAAACCTCCTGCCTGATTTCCGTATAAGTTTTTTTTTTTTTTTTCATAGTTTTAACGGTCAATACTTGTGTGTTTTTTGTTTTTTTTAAGTGCGGCCTGTTTGCTGTGTGAAACTGTGTTTCTCTGCAGAGCATGTGCGGTGTTCATTCATTACGGCATGAGCAGCAGTGTTTCCCGGGTCACGGGAACCGAGTAAGAGTAGTTTGCACATGCAGTGACGGGATATTACAAGCTCACTCATCTTTACTTGGGCGAAACAGAAGAGCCGATATTTTAGCCCATTTTATTCACATTGAATCTGAGAGAAAAAGCCGATATGTCGTAATATCGGAGGGGAAACAGTGGGGGCACACAATTGCTGAGAAAAATATCACAAACCTGAAGAGACGCATCAGGGCACAGCATAAAAATCACACAGTTTTACAGCCTCCTTGTGTTAATTATGTTACCACATGTTAACATAATTATGTCGTGATATATTTTATTTTATAGTTAAACCTGTGCCAAACACATTAAGCTAATAGGTTAGCAAATGATTGTCACCCCCAGGAGCTACAACAGTCCAAGTATATAAATTCATAAAAAAGTTAAAAAGTTTCAGAACCCTCTACTGTCCATACTGCTCCTGTTGTTTTGTAGTTAAAAATATGGACATGAGCCGTTGTTCTAATGCTTAAAGATAAATATAATTACAGTGGAACCTCGGATTGCGAGTAACATGGTTTACGAGTGTTCCGCAAACTGAGCAAAGATTTTTAATAAATTTTTGATCAGAAACCGAGCAAGTATTAGTTTACGAGCGTCGAGTATCATGTATAACGCATGCGACTCTTATTTTGACACCGAGCGGCAAGTGATCACAACTGAGCCAATGACTTTTCTCTCTCTTGCGCTGCAAGGAATTATGGGTGATCGTCTCCCTTGCTGCGTCCCCTGTGTCAAAATAAGAGTCCCTTGCTGCGTCTTAGTGCTCGTCTCTTATAATCAACATCTCCCTCTCCTGTTTGACACTGTGCCACACACACACACACACACACACACTTACTTTGACACCGACAGAAACACACACAGATCTCCCTGTCGCGATTCTTTTCAAAGGTAAGGTGCTCGTTCATTTGTTTTTTTTGTTTTTTTAATTTACAGCAGTGACTCCGTTAGTCTGCTCACGCGAGTATCATTAGAGTGATTTCTTTTTTTTCCCGTTAAAACAGTGTTTGCATTGTGTATGTTAGTTGTGAAACTTAAAAAGTGAGGTGTGGGGAGGGAGGAGGAGTTTTACTGTTTAAGACGAGGCGAGGGACTAATTCCACACACACACACACACACACACACACACACACACACACACACACACACAAATACACTTAATAAATCCAGACAGTTTTTACTTTTAAAAAAAATGTTAAGTGCAGGTTAATTTTTTTATTTTTACTTTATATGTTGTATTCATTATTTTTATGTATTTATTGTTTTGGACTGTAGAACGAATAATTTGAGTTTTCATTATTTGGCAAAATTCAATTTACGAGTATTTTGGAATACAAGCCCGCTTCCGGAACGAATTATGCTCGTAATCCAAGGTTCCACTGTAGCTGAAAACATCAGATAAAAAGAGACATTTTAAATGCTAAAAATGGTTTTGGCTAGACTAGATTGAGTGTAGGATTAATTAATAATAAACTTCTTGCTAAATTTTACATTGTCATTGACTAAAACTGGACTAAAATACTTAAAGGCTCCTTTGACTAAAACTAGACTAAACAAAAATAGTAAAAGATTGACTAAATATGATAAAAACTAACAGGGACATTTATCCCAGGACTAAGACTAAAATATTGACAAAATTAACACTGGTTTTGAAACCAATTTTCTCACAGGGTTTGAAGAACAAGGCGGATCGGAGGATTTTAATGCATGTGACTTTTGTTATCGTAACACCATAAAAATGTTTGTTGCACCACTTGAAAACTCATGCACCAGAATTGGTGCTGATCGTCTCATCACCAGTTACATACGGAATACAGACCAAGCTGAAAATGGATGGTGCGTCTTTATTATAAAAATAGTTTTTTTTAATATTGTTTTTGGAGTCAACTGACACTGAGAACAAATATGTTGAATTGGGTTGTCCTTACACTGTCAGTTTTACGTTGTTTTTTTAAAAATATTTAATAATCATTTTTTTTAAAATCCAAAGTCCTAAATTTGTGTGATTCAGAACTGTTCTAGCGTTTGAAGCTGGATGTGTTTTAAAGCTATTAATTGTTCTAAAGACTTTTCACAGGTAGGAATATTCTACTGCACCTCCGATGTCTCATAGTTCTCAAAGTGCGGCGTCGAAGGACACGTGGCGACCACTGTGGGGCCGTGAAGCATAGCCGGGGTGTTAAAAAATTATCAAAACAATAATAATCCAAAACAAGTCACAATATAATTCATATCAGCTTGGACCTAAGGTGTTTTGGCAGTTCCTAGTAGAAATGCTTAGTATCACCAATAAATATTCGGGATTTATTGTTCACATTTGAATAATGAGCTAAATATTTGAATGTTTGAGGGATTCCTGGTTGCAGAAAAAAAAAAAAAACACTGGTTTACGCTTCAAATAATACAAACTTTGATGAAAACGTTACCAGAAAATATGTTAGTCCTGTTGCCCATCTACAGTAAATGAGTGACTTTTCTGCCACACCAAAGACTCACTTATATGACATCTATAGTTAATAACATTCAGCTATTTTGGTAAGGAATGGCTCTGAACAGATTAAAATTTAATAAAACCGATTTGACAGCATATATATCAGGGCCATGTATTTTTATCTATAGATCACTGCTGTGGAGAGCTAATATAATACATCACCGGATTATTTGCAGTGTTATTGTAGAGCTTAAGTAAAAAAAAAAAAAAAGTGAATTTCTATTATGCTGTAGCAGCACACGAGTTGCACCCCGCTGCTTAATATCCATTTATGAGAATATTCATTTCGTATTCACCAAAATTCATGAGGTAGAAAATGTCATTACAGAGTTTTTGAAAGGAGAATAAGAGGAGTTTGGAAAGTTAAAGGAAGGCTGATTGCCAGGCTCAGTTAACTGGACAATTCTTTTTTTTTTCTATCTTGGTGAGAACAGGATTGAGAGGTTTAAGTATAAGAATGATCACCACACTGATTCGATTGATTAAAAAAAAAAATCCAACATGTGACAGAGCAGCAGTTGTCGTTAATTCTCAGTGCGATGGAATGACCAAAAATGAAAAAAGTTGCACAGTTTTAATGATGCCACAAAATAATT
Organism: Clarias fuscus; assembly: GCA_030347435.1. Classification (NCBI taxonomy): domain Eukaryota; kingdom Metazoa; phylum Chordata; class Actinopteri; order Siluriformes; family Clariidae; genus Clarias; species Clarias fuscus. The sequence continues at coordinate 4,909,376 of CM059223.1, read as the reverse complement.
ATGACTAGGAATTTATATATGTATACTAGGAATTTAAATGCACTAATTGCAAGCGTTTTTTAAAACATGTACAGCGCCATCTGCTTTTTATATAATATCAGGGATTTCATTTAAATTTCAGTAGCATATCTTCTCTTGCCATGGGCTGATTGCGATGAAACGAAGCCTATGTGTTACCTCAAGCTCGGCCAAATACACCAGTGAAAACCCCATTCAAATTCGTTCAGTAGTTTTTATGTGATGCGTGCACAAACAGACAGACAGACAAAAATTCCAAAAACATCTTGGTGTGTTCTATTACTCATCTTGCCTCCACATAAATATTTTTTTCCGGAAATATCTTCAATGTACAGACACGCCAACTTCACAGTTTTATTATATGTAGAAATGTATATATCTATATGTACAGTATATAATGATGTTATGTATATTTGAAAGTCTTTGGGGTAAAAAAAAAAAAATAGAAGAGAAACTGACTCCTAATGTTGGTCCACTGACATGCTGTGAGAGTGAGAGAAAAAGAATGAAGGGGTGAGAGAGGTGGCAGGTAGAATTAATTCATAACGTCCATAATAATGAAGGCTCCTGTAATTCTCAGCAGCAATCTGAGATGTGGAAATGAGACGAGGGGGAAATGAGACAGGGCGAAGAACAAAAGCAGACGATTCTGCTGACGGCACACAATACAATAGTGTTTCCCATCACGGATAAAACACTGCTGATTAAGTTTGACAGTCAAATTCAAAACTTTAACATTCGGCACCACGCTCGTGACTCGAAATTCAGCTCCCTCCTGTGGACGTCCTGCGACTAGAAATGTTTTTTTTTTTTTTTTTTTGCTTTGCTTCAAGGGTCTACCTCTTGTAAGATGGATTAAAAAAACTTCACACAGTCCTGCCACGAAGATGGAAGTCAACTCTTGGATCGCTTCGTTAATGCTTATAATTAACTTGGCACCAGATTACGGGAGGTCAGCCTGGTTTTTGTTTTGACATAATGAATAAAGGACTCTGGAGAAATAACAAAGTACCAGCTGATGATACATGCTGAGTGGGCACGTCTAGCGACTAATTATTGATTAATATCGGCCGTGCAGGAAATGAGCAACGTTTACCTTGATTTAGAAGACCGAGTGTTTAAAAACCCAAGGAGAGAAGGACTCTGCGCTTGTGTGATGCCGAGTTTAAAAACAGAAAAGTGTCCTTGGCCTGACTTGGCACCGTATCACTCTGTGTTACTCAGCCTGCTGCTCTACAAAGGAGGAGAGTTATTAAAAAGTTATTTTAATAACGCTTATTAAAAAGTAGCTCCCGAGTCAGTGACCCAGACCAGGAGAGAGTGCCAGCGCATGCTGTGCTAGGTGAGACAGGGCAGCTGCTCTGATGACGGAACCTAAATATTCTCCGAGGAGTATTAGTAATGATGTCATTAAATAAGACTCGAAGCTTTTTACACGTTCCAGAACTCCTCCTGATGGCATTTTGTATGCCTCATGTTACGAAGGATAATATAAATAAAAATAAACCCATATTGAATCCATCCACTGAGAAGATCTTGGTGGTTTTGTAAATGTACTTAAATATTGAAGCTTCTTATTAGACGGTTGTACCATGAGGTGGGTTTCCGTGGTGTGGGCAGGAAAATGTCTCTAAACTTCTGCATGAATAGTGAGTGCCCCGTATAGCTGATTTCCTTTCTGTCCCATGCCATACAGTATGTAAGCAATCGATTACCTTCTGCTACTTATTAACGTTCACACATTAAAGGAAAGGTCTGTATTAGAACCAGATGTGATTGCTGACAAGTGAAAAACATGTTCTCTCTTGGTTGCACATAAAAAAATTTCACCTTAAACCACTGCTGGTCTGGAGAGGATGTTTAAATATGCAAATGGGGAAAAACTCACTCATCATCTATACCGCTTTATCCTCTGTACAGGATCGAGCAGGGCCTGGAGCTTATCCCAGGAGACTGAGGGCATGAGGCAGGGTATACTGTACCCTCGACAGTGTGCCAATCCTTCACAGGGCACACACACATGCACATTCATACACTAATGGGCAATTTGATAACGCCAGTTAACCTAATCTGCATGTCATTGCTCTGTGGGAGGAAACTGAAGTACTCGGAGGAAACCCTCTAAGCATGGGGAGAATACGCAAACTTCACACACAGAGATGGAAATTGAACCTGGCTGGGAATCGAGCTGAGACCCTGGAGGTGCAAGGCAACAGTGCTAACCACTAAGCCACTGTGCTGCCTGGGAAAACTCTCTATGCAGAAATTATAATTAGATAAAATTTTTGTTTGTAATTGTACTAAAAAGTTTTGTAGAGTTGTGGAAGAACCCTGTTTCCTTTTCTTTTTTATATTTCTGATTGAAAACCAGAATTACTTCAAAGCTGGTTATCTTTCAGAATGAACACACAAACACCACATAAAATCTTTTGCTCGATGTTTGCCTTCTGTATGGTGTAATGTTATCTCAAACAGTGTTGGTTTGGTGTAGGATACCTTTATTCTTTCATTTATAGTATACGTTCGAGGCTATTGTCTCCCCAGTCACACCTGTGCTGGTGTCAACGTGTTACATCAGTTCTATTGTAACTGCAGTGCGAACAAATATGGACGCCCCACTTGTGTTTTTCCACGAAAGAAGAGCAGCGTTCAGGGATTCGTTTTTTTTCTTCTTGGTGGCCTAATGGTGTACCTGGTGCCGAAACAACTCACAGAAGAGTATAAACAGAACAGATTGGCAGATGAAAGTTTCTTAAAGAGAATCATTACTGGTGACGAGACACGGGTTCATCATTACGAGCCTGAGAGTAAATGGCAGTGTATGGGCAGGAAACATCCTCAATCACCAGTATGGGAACATACATTATCAGAAAAAAGGTTCAACAATCAACGGTGCTCGTTACAGTGAGAACCTTATTGAGGAGCTGAAGCCTAAACTTCAGATTAAACGTAGATGACTGATATCCAAGGGCGTCGTGATTTCACATGTGGATGCACGTCTACACATTTCTGCCCACACTGTCGACACTCTGCAAAAACTTGGTTTTAAGGTGTTAAAGCGTCCTTTCTATAGTCCTGATCTCGATACATTAGACGTTCACCTGTTTAGTCCCCTAAAAGCTGCCCTACAAGGACAAAGATTCACTTCTGTTGAACAAGTGAAGACAGCGGTGCATTTGTGGCTCACAGTTCCGACTGAAATTTTTTTTTTAATAAGGGGACACAAACTTTTTAAAAGATGAACAAAGTGTATTGAAAAGCAAAACAAAAAAATGATGAATTTGTCTTTTCTAAAGGTTAATTAAAATAAATTCTACAGCCATTGTGCAAGTGCGGATGCTTTTGACTCACCCTCTTATATTGTTAAACTAGAGTTTTCGTATTTGTATTTGAGGCTGATGAACCGAGAGCCAGAGTTCACGCACCATGCTTACACTGCTGTCATTTAAGCCTCTAAGATGTTTTATTAAATTATTTTCTCAAAAAAAAAAACAGTTAAACACCCCTGAGAACAAAAACTGCCACAGATGAAGGATAGCCCATGATTAATACAATATACTGGAGGGAAACGTGAGCCGTAGTCTCTGGTAGACTAACAAGACTGCTGTGTGTAATGAAGTGGCCAATAATTCTACACAATGTTAAAAAAAAAAAAAAAATCTGAGGATTTCTGTTGCTTCTGATCCTCTGATATTTACACCACACATGCATCATGTTGACTACTGTGCCGAGGAAGGATCCATCACCCACATAATGGCTGCTCAGTGGTAACCCTGTAGCAGCCCCTCCTCTTTTTTTTGACATATTGTCCACAGCAACTGACAGGATAACTATAATCATGGATGCATAATTTAAGATGACAGGAAGTCTATGGTAACTTAAGGAACCACTGTTTACATCCGTGGTGAGCAGAAAAGCTCAGTTATGCAGGGTTTCAGCAGAGACATGGCTAGTTAAAAGATCTACACAAGATGAAGAGGACAGAGTAAAGCACTAAAGCCTTGCTGCAAGTAAAGGCTAAATCCCATCCCACTGACACCACTATCAGCGAAACCAAACAGAAAACATGAGCTCAGAGTTTCATTCTAAAGTCAATCTTGAAGACATTGAAGATTTTCCCACATTTGTTATGAATAAACGTAGATAAATGCACATCATTCAGGGAGGGGTTTTTCCAGAGTTTTGGTCTTGATCCATGTTACGTCCTGGTCTAGGGTCAGGCCGCAACAGAGAATGAAGACAATGACAATTGGAAACAGGAAAGAAAATAGTGGGGAAATAAACAGGGGGTGAGATCAACTGCGGTTTAATGTACAAATATTTACAAAGTTGGTAATCTCTTCAGGAGCCGACAATGCCAAAATAATAAACAAATCCCGCTAACTAAAGCCACAAAAGACTACCTAACCTAACAACAAAACAAACCAAAATACATTAAGTCTTACCTAACTCCCTAACTAGCATAACCAGGAGAAACAGGGGGAAGAGAACAAAAAGGGCATCGACTCCCTACTTACCACTATTTACAGGATACTATTTACAAACTGCACAAATTTATGTACAAAGGGCAATAACAAAATCGAGGTCGAAAAAGGCAGCAAAAGGTCAGTACACGGTAAATCAAATATACACAAGCAAAACACTATAACAAGCTAAGCAGTTGTCTCTCGAGCAGCAGGCAGGATGGTGTTTAAATACAGCTGCACAAAGTGCTAGTCCAATCACGACACAGGAGGCGGGATTAAGGTGCACAGGTTCAGGGGAGCTTGTCCAATGGTGACGCAGGAGGTGGGAGTAAAGCACACAGGTTGAGGAAGTGCTTGTCGAATGGAGACGCTGGAGGCTGGAGTAAAGCACACATGACTGAATGATCCTCCAATCAGCACCCCTCTCCAAGGTAGAGGCCAATTAAACCTGCTTTACAAACAGGGAGAGAAACACACCCAAAACAGCAGGCAACACAAAGCATCATATAAAAAAAATATATATATAATACGTCAGGGACGTAACACCCTCCCCCTTAAGATTGAACATTAAGTTCTTTTTTTTTTTTTTTACTCAGATTCACAGCGAGATAATGTGTCTGCTACAATGTTTTCAGAACCCTTTTTATGCCGAATGTCAATATTAAATCCCTGCACAATCAAGGCCCAGCGCATGAGTCGTTGGTTACTATTAGTCATACGCTGTAAGAACACGAGTGGGTTGTGGTCAGTAAACACCACTATTGGTTCAGAACTGGATCCAATATACACCTCAAAATACTGAAGAGCGAGTAAGAGGGCAAGAGCTTCCTTCTCAATGGTACTATAATTAAGCTGACAACGATTAAATTTGCGGGAAAAGAAACTCACAGGGTGATCGATACCATGAGCATCTTCTTGGGTGAGTACTGCACCTATCCCGGTACCACTGGCGTCTACCTCCAGTTGGAAGGGTTTGTTAAAATTAGTGGCAGAAAGAACAGGTGCACTGCACAGCAATAGCTTCACAGCATTAAATGCATCTTGACAAGTAGCAGACCACACAAAAGGGATCGAGTCACGAAGAAGGTTTGTTAGAGGTAATACCACATCAGAAAAGTTCCTACAGAAGCTTCGGTAATATCCAGCCATACCCAAGAAACGTCTGAGTTCTCGTTTTGTCCTAGGGGCTGGAAATGCTTTAATTGCCTGCACTTTAGCATCCAGCGGGCGAACCATGCCTTGCCCCACCTGCTTACCTAAATAGGTAACAGTAGCATGAGCGAATTCACATTTTTCAAGATTTAGAGTCAGAGAAGCATTCTGGAGGCGATCAAACACACAGTTTAAAACAGAGAGATGCTCATTCCAGGTATCCGTAAACACAACTACATTATCAAGGTAGGCTTCACAATTATTCACATCACCTAAAACTTGTGTCATTAAATGCTGAAATGTGGCCGGTGCATTTCTTAAACCAAAAGCCATGACTGTATACTGAAGAAACCAGAAACCTGTATACACCTGAAGAAATCAGGTGTAGCAAAAGCAGAGATTTCAGAGGCTCGCTGAGTGAGCGGAACTTTGCCAGTAGCCTTTCAGAAGGTCTAATTTTGTGACATACTTTGCAACACAGTCCTCCATCCTGGGAAGAGGAAATGAGTCAGCCTTGGTAACAGAGTTAACTTTACGATAATCTGTGCAAAATCGATAACTCTTGTCAGATTTCGGGACCAAAAGACAGGGAGAGCACCATGGACTACCACTAGGAATGGCTAACTGATTTCTTAGCAAATAATCAGTCTCCTGCTTCATAATAGCACGTTTGGTCGGGTTAACTCGGTAGGCATTTTGTTTAATAGGTCGGTGTTCACCTACATCTATGTCATGTTCAATGACGGTTGTGCGTGAGGGTGTGTCCGAAAAGAGTGCGGGGTGATTCCTTATGAGCCTAGTGATGTCTTTCTGGGCGGAAGCTGGTAGATGGACAAGTTTGCACTCAAGTTTACTTAACCACACAGAGTTTGACAAACTCGCACAAGGGACAGATGCTCTACCCAAATTAAGACCATCAGATTCCGGGGAATATTCAGGTGTAATGCCTGTAGAGATAGCCGCAACAGGGGTAACTGGGGAAATCTCCTCAGTATTTCGAGACAGAAAAGGTTTTAACATGTTTACATGGCAGACACGAGTCTTCCTCCTCCTGTCAGGTGTCTTTATCACATAATCGGTGCTACTTAATCGAGAACTAATAACATGCGGACCAGAAAACTTAGCTTGAAGGGCAGAACCTGTAATAGGAAGCAAAGCCAGCACTTGGTCACCTTCTTTAAATTCACGTAAAACAGCCTTCTTATCGAATCTCCTTTTCATCTTGGCCTGCGAGGCTGTGAGCGAATGATGAGCTAACTTACATGCCGTGTGCAGGCGTTCTCGAACAGAGCTTACATAATCTAAAATGTTTCTAGGTAGAGGACTGGCCGAAGTAGGGGAGACAAGTTTCTCCTGAAGCACTTTCAAAGGACCTCGAACAGAATGGCCAAAAACCAACTCTGCTGGGCTAAATCCAAGAGACTCTTGTACAGTATCACGTATTGCAAATAGTAGGAATGGAACCGCTTCGTCCCAGTCCTTTCTGTGCTACATATGTACGAAGCATCGATTTTAGTGTTTGGTGGAATCTTTCTAACACACCTTGTGATTCTGGGTGATAGGCACTAGAGACCTGATGCTTTATATTAAGTTCTTCCAACACTCTTTTAAACAGGGCTGACATAAAATTGGAACCACGGTCAGACTGGACGTACTTGGGTAATCCAAAGGTAGAAAAGAACTTGGTCAGGGCACGTACAATAGCTCGAGACTTAATGTTGCGAAGTGGTATAGCCTCAGGATATCTAGATGCGGCACACAGAGAGAGTAAATATGAATTTCCTGACTTAGTTCGAGGAAGGGGACCTACACAATCTATCAAAATTCTTTCAAATGGTTCTCCCATCACAGGAATTGGGCAGAGCGGAGCACGAGGGATAACCTGGTTAGGTTTACCTGCAATTTGGCAGATTGGACACGAACGACAGTAGGACGCTACATCTGATTTCAGAGCCGGCCAGAAGAAATATTTTAGAATTCGAGCATATGTTTTCCGAATACCCAGATGCCCCGACAAGTCATGGTCGTGAGCAATCCTCAACACGTGACTCCTATAAGGTTTTGGGACCACAACCTGAAATACTGAACTCCAGTCATTATCAGAATTTTTAGGCGTCCATTTACGCATTAACAGCTGATCTTTAATAAAATATGCAGTAGGTCGCTGCGATAATTCTGCTTCCCTAACTGCCGAAGTGAAACAGGGTTGAAGGGAGTTATCAGATTTTTGAGCAGTTACCAGCTGATCACGTCCAAATAAAAGTTTAGCACCACTGGGTTCCAAGATTGGAGTAAAAGTAGTATGTGACTTATTCACAGGAGGTGAAGGCACCACAGAAGGTTTAAATATGGGGTCTTCCGCACACATGAATGAATCAGAAATGTCTTCCGCCCCTTTCTTCTTACGAGCCTGAGCGCGTGTCACCACGCACGATTTAAACACTAGCGGAAATTTACGTGAGAGTGTCTCATTCTCATCTATTACAGGTACATCTGTAACAATAGGCAACTGGCAAACATTCCCCCCAGCTAAGTCATTGCCTAGAATGAATGAAACACCTTTTACTGGCAGCTGAGAACGGACTGCGACCTTAACGAGACCAGTAAGTAACTTGGATCGCAGAAATATGTTATGTAGAGGAGCCTTCACTATTTCCATTCCAATGCCTTGTACTAGTACATCCGCACCACAACTAGTTTCATCAGACAAAGGCAGAAGACCCTCTAAAATGAATGACTGGGCAGAACCGGTGTCCCTCAGCATGCAAAGTGTTTTTTGTTCCAACTCAGAATTAGATAAGGACACAACACCTTCCATAATAAAAGGTTCGAAAGTAGGATCTACAGAGGATTGTGAGCATTTTCTATCTTGCTGGTGCATTGTTGGTACGTGTGTTAATGCGATACTTTTGGGCTGGGTCTGCGTTTTCCTACCGTTTTTACGAGCCAAGATAGGGCAACCAGCAATGAGATGGCCCCTTTCATAGCAATAGAAACATTCCCGACGCTCATGGGTAACTTTCTGAGAACTTGGAGGGCTTCTTACACTACGCTGGGAATTTTCACGGCGTGGGGGAGAGAAAGTGGTTTTATGAGTCAGCGCGAATTCATCTGCCGAGACAGCTGCACTTGAAAGTGATGTGATCTGCTCATTCAGATAAACTACCACCATCTCCGCAACACAATTCTTAAATTCCTCCAACATAATTAACTCCTTCAATCCCTCAAAAGTATTAACTTTACTGGCAGTGCACAATTTATCAAACAATACAGATTTCTCATGTGCAAACTCAACATAGGTTTGGTTGGCAGATTTGACATGTTTTCGAAATTTCTGCCGATAGGCCTCAGGGACAAGCTCATAAGCGCGTAAAACAGCACTTTTAACAGTTTCGTAGTCTAAACTCTGCTCTAAAGTTAAAGCAGAACACACTTCCTATGCCTTCCCAACAAACTTGCATTGCAATAAAAGTGACCAGATGCTTCTAGGCCACTGTAATGTGGCTGCAATACGCTCAAATACAGTGAAGTATGTATCTACTTCACTTTCTCTGAACATAGGAGCTAAAGCAATATGCTTACTAATATCAAGACCAGATGAACTTACAGCTGAAGATGATGTTTGTATTGACGTGGGTGCTGGTTCACTGGCCTGTACCGGGGTTGCAGGAGCAGGGTGCAGAACAGGGGATGACGCACGAACGGGAGACAGAGGGCCACGAACAAGAGAATCTGAAGCTGGCTTATTCCTTAATGCCAACTCCAATTCCTTTAATTTAATTTCCCTCTGAGACTCGAGTTCGACCATGCGAAATTGAAGCAGTTGAGCTTCATAATGCTGACGGGCCAACTCTAGGTCCAATTGCTTCAACTGCAGCGCGAGCTTTGGGTCATTCAGCGGCGAACCTACTACCGGGGGATCTATGCGTGCGGGGTCCGTAGGTTCGACCACAGCCTCCGCTGTAGCTGACTCCTCGGACTTACCAGACTGGCTTGCAACACCCGCCTCGGTAGGATCGACTAGAATGCGCTGTTTAGTTAGCTCCGTGTGAAGCATTTCTTTAATGTCGCGCTTATTCGCGGTCCGTGGGACCGAGATGCTGTAAAAGTCCGCAAGCAGCAATAGATCATCCTTCCTGCACCTTTCAAATTGCTCCACTGAAGGACAAATAGCAAACTGGGCCAAATTAAATTTGGTTGCCATATTAGTGACAAACACTCACACCTCCTACGGTCAAAAAAAAAAAAAACCCAAACCAGCAACTAAACAACAAAATCCCGGACGAGCCCCCAATTCTGTTACGTCCTGGTCTAGGGTCAGGCCGCAACAGAGAATGAAGACAATGACAATTGGAAACAGGAAAGAAAATAGTGGGGAAATAAACAGGGGGTGAGATCAACTGCGGTTTAATGTACAAATATTTACAAAGTTGGTAATCTCTTCAGGAGCCGACAATGCCAAAATAATAAACAAATCCCGCTAACTAAAGCCACAAAAGACTACCTAACCTAACAACAAAACAAACCAAAATACATTAAGTCTTACCTAACTCCCTAACTAGCATAACCAGGAGAAACAGGGGGAAGAGAACAAAAAGGGCATCGACTCCCTACTTACCACTATTTACAGGATACTATTTACAAACTGTACAAATTTATGTACAAAGGGCAATAACAAAATCGAGGTCGAAAAAGGCAGCAAAAGGTCAGTACACGGTAAATCAAATATACACAAGCAAAACACTATAACAAGCTAAGCAGTTGTCTCTCGAGCAGCAGGCAGGATGGTGTTTAAATACAGCTGCACAAAGTGCTAGTCCAATCACAACACAGGAGGCGGGATTAAGGTGCACAGGTTCAGGGGAGCTTGTCCAATGGTGACGCAGGAGGTGGGAGTAAAGCACACAGGTTGAGGAAGTGCTTGTCCAATGGAGACGCTGGAGGCTGGAGTAAAGCACACATGACTGAATGATCCTCCAATCAGCACCCCTCTCCAAGGTAGAGGCCAATTAAACCTGCTTTACAAACAGGGAGAGAAACACACCCAAAACAGCAGGCAACACAAAGCATCATATAAAAAATATATATATTATTATATATATATTTTTTATATGATGCTTTGTGTTGCCTGCTGTTACGTCAGGGACGTAACAATCCAATAACAAGAAAACAGCATCATTAATACAAAGCAGCGTTCTAATAAACCACTTTTTGTGTACAGTCTAGCAGTCTAGTCTGCACAGTGTAGCTGAAGACCTTGATATCAGGATGCTGATCTGAATATTTCTAGGTGACATAATTGAAGCCTGTCTTTGTTTTTTGTTTTTTTGTGTGTGTTTGTTTTTTTAAACATTACCGGTATTATTAAAGTGAAACAGAATAAAAGAAACTCTTTGTGTCTACAGTGTGAAAAACTATATTTTGTAGGCTTTAGGTTTATGAGTAAAGTGACTCGCTGATGTGTTTGTTGGGTGTATGTTCTATTCTGATTCATGCTTGATTAAGTGTAAGTTTAAGTGCAAGTTTACAAATTACATTTAATGCTAATTTGGTGTAAGGTCTGGTTCAGTTTTTTTTTTTCTTTTTGCATTTTTTTATTTAACTTCTTACTGTATATTCACTGTTTGAGTGTAGACATTTGTTGGGGTTGTATGAGTTTGTTGTGTTTGGAATCAATAGTCTTGTTGCAACACTCACTTTTTGTCACTGTCTACTTGGTGATTGGAGGTTCTTCTGTCAAATCCTGAGAGTCCTCCTACTTTATTATTCGATCCACGTTGTGCGATGCACCAGTTCCCCCAGCAGCCAAATAGCACCAAAGTCTGATGCTACCAGCACCATGCTTAAAAGTTGCTACAGTGTTCTTGTGGTTGAATGCCTCTGCTTTACATACCCAAACACACCCAATAATGATTTTGAAATGGCTCTAAGAGATGTTCCTGACTTGTTTAAATTGTCATCTTCTTTCTCAAATCTGCACCGAGATCCTTGGACTTTCCCAATGTACGAGGCATTGTTTAGACCAATGATTGCTGTGAAACAAAATTTTAATTTCTGGTGCAGAAAAGCTACCAGCGGTGGACAATCATCATGATTAACAGGATGTTGAAATGCCTTGAGCTTGACCAATTAAAGGACATTATGGGACCACTGATAATCAAAGTGGGTGAATGTACAATTTTAACCATTCATTTATTTTTGATCCTGACTAGATTTTTAAATAAAATTAAAGTGTACATGTATCAAATTTAATATATAATCTGTACAGTCTTGACCAGAGAAAGACCAGTCCAAGAAAACCATTAAAAACCCAATACAGGAAGTCCCTGACTTGTGAACAAGTTCCATTCCAGGAGCACGTTCGTATGTCTGATTTGTTCTTAAGTTCGACAAAGTCTTCTACGCCTCTGACACAAATATACAATGTAAAGCATACTAATCCACTTGACTAAACCTCTGTCCCCTTTTCTACACTGCCATCATGTGGCCAAAAATCCCAAACACCATTTTGTCTCAGTGAACTCTGTCCTCTGTCCTCAGTACCTGTTTTAGGTACTGCTCATCTGTTGGAGGGTCTGGAACCTCTCCCAGGAGCTTAGAGCACAAGCACAGGGACACCCTAGATGTGATACTGACCCATCATAGTGCAAAAGTGCACACACACATGACTGGGGCCACCCCTCCCCACCTCCCCATAGCATATACAGTATATAGACATTTGCATTTAGCTATAAGAATTAGGACCTTGTAACAAACACGCTACTATTATTGAAAAATGGTAAGGACCACCAGAGATACCGTATATATACTGAAAGTGTATATACATTTAATTGTTCATATTGTACACCATCCACACATCTGCCTCGAATACCACATTCACATAGTCTGTTATTGTTAAACGGTTAGTCTTTAGTCCAACAAGTCCAAGAGTCTGTAAACAACACAGAGAGTGTTTAGCTCCTCTCCAGACGACGTCTGAGCGTGACATCTTTTTAAAGGCGACGCAGTGGATTCTGAGGGTCCAGTCCCGCGTGCACACTGCCGCTGACGTGTTTTCCCTGGGGAATAGCGGACAAACACGAACACACAAAAAAGAAAACCCTCCTGCATAGCCAGACGTCCCTCTCCTTTCTGGGACATATTATATCTGCTGAAGGCATAAAAACTGAAGAAGCCAAGGTAGCAGCTATACAATCTTACCCTATTCCCTACAACCTGAAGGAGCTGCAACGCTTCCTAGGTTTGGCTGGTTGGTACCACCATTTCATCCCCCACTTCTCAGAGCGTGCTGCTCCTTTACACGCTCTGAAGAAGAAAGGAGCCAAGTGGGTATGGAGGTGCCAGTCAGCCTTTGATGATCGGAGAGCGGCTCTACAAAACACACCGCTTTTAACAGCCCCAGACTTCAACCGCCCCTTCAAGGTGCAGATGGACGCCAGCAACGTCGGCCTGGGGGCCGTGTTCACCCAGGATCACGTGGATGGGGAACATGTGATGGCCTACGCCTCCCGGCTGCTACATGGTGCTGAAAGCAGATATTCGGCATTAGAGGAAGAATGTCTGGCTGTGGTGTGGGCAGTGGAGAAATGGCGTCAGTATCTGGAAGGCAAAGCTTCCACCGTTATCACAGACCATGCTGCTTTGACGTGGGTTTTTAACCAGCTAAACCCCTCCTCACGCCTGACTCGATGGGTACTCAGGCTACAAGCATTTGAATTTGTAGTTCAGTACCGAAAGGTGCAAAGCAACACCGTACCTGATTCCCTGTCACGGCGCTGAGAGGGAGACACTCCGAATGCCCATCTGGCAATACACCAAGGCAATGATATGCAGTGGGGTCTGCCATGTGACTGGGGGGAGTTGGAAAAAGCCCAGAAGGTGGATGAAGTGCTTTGTGCACTATGTAGAGAGGCATAGGTAGATCCTGATGTCAAGAAAATACATTATTGCATCGTGAATCAGTTCCTCTATCGCCAGATCCCCAAACAAGCTGGGTGTAGTCTCCTCCAACTGGTCATCCCAACATCACTGCGAGTATCTGCAGTATGCCCACGACAACCCTCTCAGCAGTCTTCTGGGGCGGATGAAGTCCCTAAGGAGGCTACTGGAGGTCGCCTATTGGCCGGAGATACGCCGAGATGTCTGGGAGTATTGTAAGAACTGCGTCACTTGTCAGAAGTACAAACCTCGTATTAGTAAGCTGGCGGGTTTGCTACAAAGCACACCTGTAGTGGAACCTGGTTTTATGTTGGGGGTAGATCTCATGGGTTCGTTTCCTCGTTCATCCGGGCTCTACGAACATCTGCTGGTGGTCGTTGATTACTGCAGCAAGTGGGTCGAGATGTTTCCTTTAAGAACAGCAAAGGCTCACAACATAGCCAACATTTTAACGAGGAAGATTTTCACACAGTGGGGCATGCCAGCCTACCTGGTTTCTGATAGGGGTCTGCAGTTTACTTCCCAGCTACTCAACAGCATCTGCCAGAACTAGGGCGTAACCCAAAAGCTCACCACAGCTTACCATTCACAAACCAACATCACAGAACGGACTAACCGAACATTAAAATTCATGATCGCAGCATTCATCAAAGAAAACCACAAGCAGTGGGACCAATGGCTTCCTGAGGTCCGATTTGCTATCAATACAGCCTGGCAGGAAAGCACTGGGTTCACCCCTGCGGAGATAGCACCAAACCATCCCACCTGATCATCCAGCTTCAGGAAGCTCTATTCCAGGTCATCCGGAGCAACTTAGCCCACACCCAGGAGCGCCAGGGGAAGTATTACAATCTCAGTGGGTCCGTGCATTCCCTGTCTCGGGCAGAGCACTCACATATGGCCAAGTTAGCTCTGAAATGGAAAGGGCCAGCAAAAATCACAAAGGTCCTTAACAAGGTTAACTACCAAGTAGAATGGGTTAATCAAGCTGGACCATTTACGGTCCATGTCGTAAATGTAAAGACCTTTTACGGCAAAGTCACGCCTTCTTCCGAGGGGGAGGAGGTGTAACAGGTGGTCACCTGGTTACGGACTCCCGGCCAGCGCGGGCGATGTGAGCGGTTACCTGGTTTCAAGTTCCCGGCCAGCGGGGGCGCTGTGGGAGCTGTTAGTGTAAAGTCAATAAAAGAAGTGAGCATAAATGAAATGAGCCATTTCATTTATGCTAATGCTAACGCCAAAAGCTACAGTGTTGTAAACACGAATGCGGGACCTAGTACGTCCCAAAGCGCATGTAAGTGTGTGTTGGTTTTATATGTTTACATGTGTGAACATTTATAGCACATTATATAGCCTACTGTGCATTGACGGCTATTCCTCCTGCAGGAGGGTTTTTTCTTGTTTGTTTTGTGTGTGTGTGTGTCCCGGCTGTTCCTCCGGGATTAACTACACCAGCGGCAGTGTGCGCAGGACCGGTGCGTCAGTGATCACCGTGTCGCCCTTAAAGGAGACGTCGCTCGCGGAGGACATCGTGCGCGGAGCGGGACGTTCCCTGGTTTTTGTTTTTGTTTATGGACTTGTGTGCAAAAGAGAGAAAGGACTCTAAATGTTTGGCAACATTGCAGACTGTGTGAGTGTGATATGTGTGGCGGGTGCATGAGTGGTGTAATATATAGCATAATATTAAATGTACATACACTTTAAATATATAATCGATATCTCTGGTGGTCCTTACCCATTATTTCTGATAACAGCTAATTACTATTGCAATAATAGTAGGTGGTTTGTTACAACCTTAAACTACTAGATTCATTACTTAAATAAAAAAAAATAATGAAGGAAGCAAATAAAACATTTCATTTAACTTTATTTTTTTTTCCAGACACATTGATTTCTTAACCTTTCAGAAACATCTTTTTTTTTTTTTAATTCTTCATATTATTAATATTTGAAAATACAAATATAAAAGTAGACTTTTTACATCTGAGGCATGAGATAACCCCACCCTATAAATATTATGATTTTTAAGCTTTTTTAAATTTTATTTTATTTTTTTGTATTTATTTATTTTTAAACATCAGGGCTTGAGCAAGCCATACAAGAGGACCTGAAAGATGCTTTCAGACGTCAGTTTCTTGCTGTTAAAATGTTGTTAACATTTGAACAGAGGCATGTGTCAAGACAGGAGGAAGGGAAAGAAAAGGCTTTCTTTTCTTCAAGGAGATCGCAAAGTGAAGAGGAAGCCTGAAGTGTGTGGGCTGTGACTGTACAGCTGTGACAGCAGGATGTGCTCGCTGTAGTACTTGGCACGTGTCAATATCACATTTTCCTACAACGATAAATAAGTCTTTTAAATGAATAAACAAAATTTTAGCATTGCATTTGCATTTAAAATACGGAATAAAATAAAGCCTCTATAGACGTAAAAAAGGAGATGAATCAGCACATGCCTATTTTTCAGACAAAAAAAAAATTAAAAATCCAGTTGGGACCACTCAAAAAAAAAAAGAAAAGAAAAAAAAAAGACTTGCTCACTGGTTAACCGTCAACACTTATGTGTTTTTTTCATGTCGTTATGTAGAATCAGATTCTATAATTGCCTAAATTGAAGTCTGCGGTGTTCTCAATGATTTGCTTCAAAAGCAATGAACAATCGGTTTAGTCAAGAATGGGGAGAGAAAAAAATTATAGTAAAACGAGAGTATGTTTCAAACACCTTCCAGCTCTTATCAGTTTTTTTTTAAACCGTTTCAACTTCTACACTAGTGGAATAACTAAAACTAGTTAATGCATGACATTCATTCAGATCTAAACCCAAATAAATAAACAAAAAAAAAAACAAATAAAAATAGAGATTAATTCTTAAAATCTAAGCTAGAGCAGAAAATTCTAAATCGATCAGCTTTTAATTTACACAAAAATGAAGAAGCGACGCCTATTCACCGTAACCTATTGTTTTCTGTTAAATTGCTGCCGTGTTTAAGAAAATATATACCACATCAGAAGGTGTGAACAGGCTTCAACACAAAACACAAGCATTATTAGTTGTAACACTCTAATGTAATCCAGCGCCACATACTCTAAGATTAATAATAAACTGGTTTAAAAAACTTTTTGTTTAACAAAGTTAAAGGTAAGATCGCTGATGTGATGGTTTAACATTTACAGCAGGAATCACGGGTGTAGTCACGGTTCTTTTTGAAGTTTTTCACGGTGGGTTGAGTTGTTCATAACGGCACTCATCTGTGTAAAACCATCTTGTTGAGTCAACAATGATCTGTGTCTTCCTGAACCAGGGTGATATTTCTGTCCATACTGGTTTGCAGTGTTTCATAGGCTGGTGACCAGAAGGGATGTTCTCAGATCTCTGCTGTGGTACCTTGTACCATTTCCTGCATCTGGTGTTTTTTTTGTTGTTTTTTTTTTATCGTCAAGCATACACCCTTTATACTGTTTTACCTAGAAAGAAAAAAAAATAATTTGTCCCCTTACTAGCCAGTTTATCATGTATAATAAGCACCTATTTTTCAGATTTACTATCTCTCTATATATAGATTATCTGTTGCCGTGCACAGTTTGTCAGCGATCCTCAACCCTGTGCGTCAATAGGAACGGACCACCACTGAGCAAAAACGATTTGAGAGGCGGAATAATTTCAGGACAACACTGACACCAGTGACATAGATTTATTATTCCTGTCGTTTTGATACACACCTGCCGGTAGGTGCTTAGTTTGAGACTGAATCAGTGAACAACAGCAATAAATTTATGAACTATATTCACTAAATCTTTGGCGCATGTTATGAAATAAAGCCATGAGAGCGGATGCGGTGGTGATTTTATCAGGGATAAAGGTGTTCTTACGTAGAAGCCAAAATACATTGTTTAATAAATTACTGTAAACAATTCAGTAAGCTAAACAAAGTAGTCTGGAAACAGTATGCTTTGGTTGCTTAGCAACATAACGGACAATGATCAGGCTACAGTTTCATTGGAGTTTTTTAGGGTGTTCGTATGTCGCGCCTTAGCCAATCCCATTTCATCCGTTTTTCTCCTGTCCATTGTGTGTAGAGTTCCAGGTAGTTATATATTCCATAAAACATATATATATATATTCACTACCGCTCAGAAGTTTGGGCTCACTTTTGGGATCACTTCGAATTTTATTGTTTTCCAAGGAAACAAACAAAAAATTAGTCTGAATAGAAAATATTGAACAAAGGAAGAAGACATGCTGACATTGTCAGAGTTATAAATAATGATTTTGATGGAAATGATGAATGTCTTCTTTAAACTTCTTCATCCAAAAAAAAAAAAAAAAAAAAAACCCACACCTTTTGCATCAATTACAGTCTGGCAGACCAAAGGAATTCTAGGTGTTCAAGACAATCTGATGAGATTTCACCCCATGCTTCCTGGAGCGTCTCCCACAAGACGGATCGGCTTGATGGCGAAGTCTTCCTCCATACCACATAGTCAAGCTGCTCCCACAGAGGCTCAATAGGGTTCAGATCCGGCGACTGTGCTGGCTGCTTCATTACAGTCAGAATTCTAACTTTAATTGTTTGTGAAATGGATGAAATTGTTTATGAATTGCATGAAAATGTGTGTTTCTTTGAAAAACGAAGAAATTTGCAAGTGATCCCAAACTTCTTCTTTTTTTTTTGAGCAGTAGTGTTATATGCAACACAGGAAAAAAAAATAAGTAAAAGTTTAGGTTAATGGCGTAGGCTTCTGTCACTTTCTAAAGGGCACAAACATCAAAATCAGGTAATTGCTTACTAGTACTGTAATTATGATTAATTATGTGATTCATTTCCAAATTAAACTTTCCACTGAGTTCTCCCTGCTTAATTATACAGTTTAAAATCTTCATAATTATAACTACAATCTCAAACTAAGAGTGGTACGTTAGGATCCAAGGTAGCACCCTGATGAAAAACAATCAGTGGTATGGGTCCAAGTGATGCGTTATTTTTATTTTTTTTTACTTCTTCTGCATTTTGCATTTATTTTTATAGAGGTATGTTTTTGAAAGTTTGTGTTAGGCGGAAACCATGTGGGCAAACGGAGCACGTAAAAGATGAAGTGTGAGAAAGTTTGATCTAAATACAAACTACCGAGTCTACACAGCGTCTATTAATTAGTAGAAACGGAGGGAAAGAATGGGCATGGGAAAGTGACAGCACTACACGGACAGCACTCCAGAGACAGCACATTGTTGCGATAAATGGATTTTTTTTAAAAACACCCTACTGGATACTAGGCATGTGCTGATGGGTAAGACTTTCATGTCGCAGCAATTGCTTCATGTTTCGTCATTACCAGACTCTCGCAGAAAAAAAAAAAAAAAACCCGAAGACGTCAATTAAAAAAAAAAAAAAATCACTCATAATTTAGACCGACGGCTCGCTTCCTTCCTTCAAATGTATTCAAATTCTTTTACTTTTACATAAGCACTGATAACCAAAAAATCCCCTAGATATAGATATAACTATTTTAATGCATCAAACAATAAATTTGTGTGTATATCATTTATATATATATTTATATAAAAGATGGATTTCAGCACATGCCTGCTTACTAGAGTGATGAACTGAAGCTTGGGTGTGGTGATGGGAAACGGAGAGAGAGAGAATCTGAGTACACAGTACACGGGAGTATAATTATTATGTTCACTACTACATCAACAACGACAAACATGAGAGATATAAAAACCCCTCCCCCCTCGCGATTCAAAATTGAAATCAGCAAAGGAACATTTTTCCTTTTTTTTTTTTTTTTTTAAGTTTTGTATTTCATTTTTTTCTTGTACATTTGAACAATACAATAGTCATGTTTTTTTTTTTTTTCAGTTTGTTTAAATTATTACTTGATCGTATCTCCAGATCGTGTAAAAAGCATCCAGCATTTTGCTTCACCTGGTTATTCGGAGCGTCGGTGTACATCAAAAAATTAAACAAACAAGCAAAAAAAAAACAAAAAAAAAAAACAAAGTGAAACCAAAAAAAAAAAAAAGAACCAAAAACAAACAGAATAAAATGTAGTATACATTTGCAGCAGGAAACAAGAGACAAATGTACAAATATACATCGATCAAATCATCACCTTCAACAAGCCACACTTTAAAGTCATTTCATTAAAACATTATATCTCTGACCAAAACCCAACATGTCCTTTATACAAGAAAAAAAAAAAAAGTCAGCACAGCAGCTCTGGTTCTCTGCACGAACATATTCAGTGTCTTCTATCAGCTGTTTCTAAAATACAACAATATATATATTTTTTTCTTTCGACTCGATGCCGGCTACGGCCATGAAAATGAGATCTGAGCTCCGAGGTCTAGAGACTGCTTTTCTTTTTGCTCGCCTCGCAGTGACATTCATACGGAGTCTTCATAAACGAAACCCTGTCAAGGAGCATTCGACATGTGCAAAAAGGAAGCGGTCAGAGGGCTTTTCCACTGGTCACAGTGCAATGATTTAGCCTTATACTCAGCTCAGCATGGTTTGCCTGTTAACTCGCTGATAAAATAAATTAAGATTTATTTATTTTTTTCTTCTTCTTCTTCTATGCGTTTCCACCGTTAAACTCACAGCACTGAGGTATGGTATAAAAGGTTTGCCTCCTCCATTCATTTAAAAAGAACAAGCCATGACCAGGCATGTGCTGATATTCAGTTATATCACGATTAAAACCATAATATCCTTTTTAAGGATTCCATTTATCGGCACAACATCATATATATATATATTTTTTTAAAAGTGACAACATGGTGAAAAAATAATTACTCATGCCACAGATTTCTTTGAGAACGTGTGTTTATGCTCCCTCAAACATATGTCTAAAATAAGCACCCTTAGAAGATCTTTACGTTCTCAAAGTTATCTCCTGAACAGAGCAAAGTCTGCATATGCGCGTTTACTGCCAACCTGCAGAACAGCAATATTGTGAGAAACAGTATAACCAAATTATCAGCACATGCCCATCAGTAATGTACAGGTCAGATACTGAGTTCCAAAATCAGGTGGAACCAAGTGTACAGGACAAACAACCACACCAAGTAACATAGTCATTTTTTTTTTTTTTCCTTTTTTTCATTCTTTGTCAGGAGTATAAAAGTGTCAGGTCACACAGAGTAAAATCTCTTTAACACTACCTACAGTGTGCTTTGGATTGAAACATTGTTCTCTCTCAAAAGTTCAAGCTTTGAATCTCCAGCGTGGAGATAAAAAAAATCTCCACCAAACATCATGTTTCTCCGACTGTGAGCAGTGCCCTGTAGTCACCGGTTTGTAAATATGCTGGTATGACACTTGGAAAATTATTCAGCTCGAGTATTTACACAGCAAGCGGGAAAAAAAGAAAGAAAAAAAAAAAACAGCTATCAGATAGATCCGATTCGTCACCGGGGTATGTTACTGTATTTGCGCGACACCTAGATAATAATAATCTGTTAAGACCTATATTTTCCTTTTTGCTTATTCACACCCTGGAACAATTTCTTTTTGACACACGGTCAGAAAAATATGTACTTTTCTCCCCATCCTCCCCCCTCCCCCTTTCTGAGTAGGTTATATGCAATGACTGGAATAATATTTACAGTTACTTTTTTTTTTTTTATATCTCAAATCTGAATTTCACAATGTCTTCATCTGAAAAATGCCATAGTATACATTTCTTTCTTTCTTTTTTTTCTCCCCTAAACGACAAAAACAACACTTATAAAAAAAC
Organism: Clarias fuscus; assembly: GCA_030347435.1. Classification (NCBI taxonomy): domain Eukaryota; kingdom Metazoa; phylum Chordata; class Actinopteri; order Siluriformes; family Clariidae; genus Clarias; species Clarias fuscus. The sequence continues at coordinate 4,888,068 of CM059223.1, read as the reverse complement.
AGGACCATAAAAATATTGGAGTCCTCTTCGTATTGCCCAAAAATAGGTAATTATGATCAACAATGAGACATCACAAGAATTAAAAACAGCTACTAAGATTGATTAAATTCAGTTATTCTTCTGTGCCCCACCCCCCTTTCTCCCCGCACTCAAAACGTTCTCTCAGAGCTGTAACGCTGGATCGTTAACTGTTTTTGTGCAAATATGACACCATAAAATCGGAGCTTTACAACAATTAGTACCAAGGGTAATTCAGACATGGCCAGTAAACACAGAAACTACACTTTTCCAAAATGCTGAAAGAAAGAAATTCACATGAAGAGAAGTAGGGAAAAAAAATCTAAATTATCACAAACCAAGCAAACCTTTTTTTTTTTCCTTTTAAACTACTACACAACCAACTAAAAGCGAAAGAAAAAATAAAATGAAAAAGAATTAAAATGCCATACAGAACAAATAAAAGTTACGTGGTTATACAAGAGGGTGGTGGGGGTTATGGTACAGCAGTTATTATTATTATTATTATTATTATTTTTTTTTTTTATGAGCTTAAAATATCCTTTGTTCTTTTCTTCTTCATGGTGCCACCCCCTGTCCCTGTCACCAATGGGATGCTGCAGTGCTTGAAGTCTCACGTCATCAACTGTACACGACCAGTTAGAAACTTCGGCCCATCTTCCCAGGACCTCCAGGTTTACACTGAGGAATTAAGACAGATACAGTCTTAAGTTACATTTGCAGCTAATCATCAGATTACCATTAATGACCATTAATAACAACACAAGCCATGCTGCTATGCAAAAGTAAATAACAATGTTATAAACAGCATGACCCAAAGTGTTTTACTTATTTAACCACAGCAATATTTTATTTATTAATTAATGACACTCATTTCTTATCCATTTATAGTCCGGTTTAGACAAGTTAAATCCTCTTACATTATAGCAGCTATAAACAACCATCCCTTTACTAGCCTTCCGGTGGAGGAGTTGTGTCTATACCTTCCATGCAGATGATAGAATGGCTCGTTGTAGTAAAATTATTGCTGTGAGTAACTATTTTCTCAATAAGACTCATGCTGTTGCTATACAGACAGGCAAGACTGTCAGCTTAAAGCTTTGTCCATAACTGTTTTATTAGTGAAGAGGACGTAAACCAACAGATTCCTCGACTCTTTCTCAAACACTATTTTTGTAGACAAGCGCAGTGATGTGGAAGTGATTGGAATGGACAGGCCTGGGCAGACTATTGCGCGCTCGGTCTGGGATCTGACTCAACGCTTCACAGATGTGAACATTTCAGGTCCATGAGAGCAATACTGATATATGCATACCTGAATAGCGCTAAGATGATGAGAGGAAAGTGATCTTTACATCAATTCTTAATAGAGAATTCTATATCGTGTAAAATGTAATAGAACATTTTAGCCCACTTGCTGAAATCAGTAATTAGACAGAAGCTTATAGCAGGACTTGTCACAAATGAAAATAGGTATTATATTAGTAAGAGTGTGGTTTCCCGAGGAAACCCTTTACATTGTCAAGTACTACAGTATATACACTGATCAGCCAAGTCCTCCTGCCTAATATTGTGTAGTTCTCCTCTTCTGCAACCAAAACAGCTTTGCTCTGGTATCTGGCACCAATAAAATACAGTCGTAGTTTTGTAAGTTGTGAGGCATCCATGGATCTGACTCAGTGGTCTAGCCGATCCCACAGATGATCAGATGGAGAGCTGGGCAATTTGGTGGCCACGACAACACCTCAAACTCTGTGTCCTGTTCCTTAAACCATTCAGGAGCAATTTTTTCCAGTTTTGCAGGGTGTATTCTCCTGCACATGATGGGATGTGCCTGCTATTTACCGTAGGTGGTACTTTTCAAAGCAACATCCAAATGAATGCAATGACTGAAAGGGTGCCACCTTGCAGAACCTTGTCCAGGGCATTACACAGCCTTTGGTGACTTACTTTCTTTCCATAATGCATTCTGGTGTCCAGAAATTACTTAAAGGGGAACAGAGGCTATTATAGAAAGGTGTCAGAAGACAATGCATAACAGCAAAAGATTGTCCAGAATGTCCATGCTGGCCCGTCCACTGCTAAGGGTACTTACAATTTGCACATTAGCATCAGAACTGGACCATGGATCAGTGAAATATCCATGAATCTGGTCTGATGAATCATGTGGACAGTTGGGTGCATGTGCCTCGCTTACCTGGGGAAGAGATGGCACCAGGATGCACAGTGGGAAGAAGCCAAGTTGTTGAAGACAATGTAATGTTCTGGGAAATTATCTGCTGGGAAACCTTGGGTTCTGGCATTCATGTGGATGACACATACCACCTTACTAAACATTGTTGCAAGCCAAGTACACCACTTCATGGAAGCAGTATTCCCTAATGTCATTGGCCTCTTTCAGCAGGATAATACACCATGCCACACTGAAAAAAACTGTGAATGGTTTGAGGAACAGTTTAAGGTGTTGACAGATCTATGTACTCTAGATCCCTATGTATGCAACTTCATTCAAGAATCTGCAGCTAAAGTCTAGCTGCACACATTTACAGTCTTTTGGAGTCCATGCCATGGTGCATCAGAGCTGTTTTTGTGGCACAAGATATATGGCAGTAGCACAATGCATCATGAAGCTAGAGGTCTAGAACTTCAGTTAAATTTCATATCAGAATGAAGAAAGAGTATGATCTCTGCGATTTTAACTGTATCATGGTTGTTGGTTGAAGATGATCTAGTTTGAGTATTTCAGAAACGGCTGGAAATTGCACACAAAACAGACTCTGTTTGACATAGAATGATGTGAAAAACACAAAATATCATATGACCAGACTGGTTTGACCTGGTGGGAGGTTTACAGTAACTCCAACAGGCATTCCTTATAACCGTGATGAGCAGAAAAGCATCTCAGAATGCACAACATATCAAACCTTGAGCTGGAAGGCCAACAACAGAGACGGCCACATCGGGTTCCACTCCTGCCAGCCAAAAACAAGACTCTTAGGCTTATCAAAAGGCACAGGACCTGGTCAACTGAAGACTGCAAAAGGACCAGGTGATTTTACTTTACCATGAAGACAGTCCTGACCTCAGCTGATGCAGACAGCTGTTCTGTGAGAACTTGTGACTCCAATCTCTCAATAGTTCAGGACTGGCATTTCCTACATTCTCTGCTTGAGCCTCCAATAACGAACTGGACTCCATATCAACTTAAAGACATCAACTGTTATATAGAAGCCTTCCAGCCTCCTAACACACAGTATGATTGCAGATCAATCCCTGCTATCTGTTATCAGCCAAATGAGGATGGGTTCCCTGTTGAGTCTGGTTCCTCTCACGTTTAACGTTTCTTCCTATTCCCATCTCAGGAAGTTTTTCCCTCAGCACCGTTGAAGACAGCTTGCTCATCAGGGACAATCTGATCAATTTGATTCATACACATTTTTCAAATTTCATACACATTTCCATAATTTTATTTTGACTCTGTAAAGCTGCTTTTCGACAATGACCGTTCTTAAAAGCGCTATACAAATTAAATTTCACTGAATTTTCATTTCCAGTTTCAATTTAAATTTCCAGTCCTCTTTGTATCCTGTTTGTGTGCCTTTGCGACAATGACAATTGTTAAAAGCGCTATACAAATAAAATTGAATTGAAATTGAATTGAATTGCCTCTTTGCCCATGAAAGCCTTAAATTCCTGTCCTTGGCTTACAGTGGACTCCGGACAGGAGTGGAATCTGATGTGTGTTTTTTTTTATTTTCTTCATTCTGATGTTTGATTCTTCACTTGTATCTTCATGATTTTTTTTACATTGAATTACTGCCATGTGATTGGCTGATTAGATAGCTAAATGAATATACAGCTCTTTCATTTAAAAGAGAATACATTTCAATTAAAAGTATAGTTTTAGCATTCCAAGTCTTCAGGTTACCGCTGATATTAAAAAAGAAAGTAAATCACATTTAAAGATTGCATTCTGACTGCAGGGCAGGAGCAGAGGCGAACAAATGTGAGATTTTCTGGGAGGGAAAAAAAAAGGATAAGGTTAAAAATGTTACTTTTGACTCTTTTTATGAAAACTTGGCCACAGCGACATCTGACTGGAAGATTGCTTGTTCTTAGTACCTAATGTTTTAACATTCTGCAGTCATCTGAGAAAAGCAATATTTATCCTAATAGTTACATTTACAGCCTTTAATATTAATATTATATATATATATATATATATATATATATATATATATATATATATATATATATATATATTCTATGGTCAAACCTTCATCTAGTCAAAATACTAGTTATTTGCGTCTAGTAATGGAATGCATGAAAACTACTGAAAGAAAAACATGCAAGTGGAAGACAATGATTGTTCTGCCATAGCATGCATTTAACTTCGAGTCTAACATTCAAGCTTAAACGTATGAAGCATAAATAGTTCCATAAAAGCGAGAACAGGTGGAGGAGAAATTAGGACTGAAATATGTCTGTAAAGGCTGACACACTGATGAATACAAAGCACCACTGTGCAATATAAAAGAAACACAATACCTCCACTGAGATGGCGACCGACCACCAGGTTTCAATGGTATCCGTTTGTAAAAGCCGTCGCAATCAAGGGGCCCTAAAAGTATACAGTTAGTGTGAATGTCAGTAAGCATTACGAGGGGAAAAAAAGTACGCACATCTTCATCCACAGGATTGTACCGTGTCAGCATGAATGAGTCACGAACACTGAGCTGTTTGCTCAATTTAGAAAACAAAATCACAAGAAAGCCTTACCTTATCATAGCCAATACAAAATAAAATGTAGACTATTTTAAATGATGGGTTTCCTTATGGAATATTATGTAACACTAGTTACAATCACAAACTCACAATCAATACAACACCATAAATATCATTTAAACGAGTGCTAGTCACTTTTTTATGCACAGAATTAATATCAGCTTGATTATTTATCAATGTTCATACCAGGACTCACTAAAATAAAGCCTACAGTGATCACAGTCCAACCAGTATTTATACCTGGAGTGCAAAAGTGCAGCAACATTCAGTAACATGCTGTCATTTATGTAGAATTTATTTCTTTAAGTCATATATTGAATAAACATTAAGCAATGCAAGTGTATTACATCATTTAAATAAATGCCAACCTATACAATTGTTAGCTTGTTTTCTTGATGTTATTTACAGTTTATTTTTTCAGACAGCCATGTTTTTATTGGTAATTCTTGGATAACATGTATGGGTAAGGGGAAAATCAGTATAAAGCATTACTTAGTAATAATACTTCTGCACACATTACCGTTATGAACATTGTCATTTATCATTTATGCATCATAATACTCGCTAATATTGGTTACCGCTAAACACCTAACTAACCATGAATCAGCCTGTGCTAGTTTTCGACGAGCCATGCTAACCGATCCTTAACTGAACTGTTTCAGGTGAAGGATTTCTTTGAGAGTAGAAAATTGGAGCATTGCAAACAACCAAATTTCCGGGGTAGCTTGATTAGCTCTCCAGCTCACTCCAGAGCTTTTCCGATTCTGACATTAAACTGTTTATTTTTGTCCTGGAGGTTTGACGTGCGCTGGCTCTCATTCATGCTAGCAGGATAACTTGAATATTTCAAACACCCTCCAAAATGATGAAACGTCCACCCTAGTCTCTCTTCGGTCTTGAGACGATCAATTTCACCCTCCATATGCAAATCCCCGACACTGTCTGATTTCCTGATTGCGTCTGTGAAGCGAACCGCCCACGCGGCAGATTTAGGGGGCAAAACGGCAAACTGTCAACACGTCTCTTTATAGAGGGGGGGACAAAAAAACACAGACTCTTATCAGGCCTGTCATCAGCCTATTGTGATCATGAAGGAAGCGCTTCAGAAAGAGGTTTAATCCATATGAATAAATCAAAGTCTGCTCTGGCAGGCTGCTTTGAGTCTCTCTAATCAGGCAGACTTGGAGGGAAGTGTTTGCTCCCAACTCCCACTAACATTTTACCTCAGCGAAGTACAACAGCTTATAGCATTAAACTCACACCGCTCATGTGTTTATTAATGTTGCTCAGATAAGAGTTTGCTTTAAAACAGTTGATTCTTTTCAGCAGCTAATGATAAAGCTCTTCGCGAGCTCATTTAGAGTCCAGTGCTTAACTCTAGCGTGCCGAGGACCCTCCAGGGCCAGTAATACAGGGTAATAAAGCAGCAAATGCGGAATCATTCGCCGGGTTGCGGCCCCTACAGTTCGGCGGTGTGGCTAATTGTTGACACGTGTCGCAGAAATAAACAGAGAGGAGCATTTTGCCTTCCGCATCATTTGCCGCGCTAATGCGCCGCTCAGACGCACCACCCGCTCTCGGCCGAAGCCTTCAACTCCGATAACACCCTCAGAGGAACTAACTCAACCTGAAACTGCACCATTACACATTAACCTCTCATCTCTGTGCACAGATGCATCCCCTTTAAACGCCACCGCGCATAAATAAACCCATGGATATGTGGCATGCAGTTTGGTTTTCAAGGCATGCTGGGTGCTTAACAGAGTAGAAGTTCAAGTCGTTTAGTCTCTGAGTAAAAAAAATTATTATTTTTTTTTTAATAACCGTCGCTAATATTCTCAACGTGACTTGTGCGCATGAACTAAAAGCCCAAAAAAAAAAAAGAAAAAAAAAAGAGAGAGAACAGTTTCTAGCCTCGACGCAGAAGTGATCCTCGGAGTGAGGATAATTACTTGATAACTGTATTATAATTATCATTGTTCGGCAAATATAATAGCAAGTGACAAAAACTCTGCTCCGTTCTCCAAGGCGGGGAAGGGGAGGCCCGGGATGACTGACGTTATACACCTTGTCAGAAAGCGCATATCTGCTGTTGAGCAGGTTAAGACACTTAGTTGTGCGAGACTGAGCGTGTGAATAATTGAATTTCAATTTGGCACTTCATTACAAATGCATCCTTTCGTTTTTTTCCCCCTTTTCCCTCCAAATTGAGAGCTGCAGCGATTCAGAAATAGGCACTGACATCTGTGACATTCAGAGGAGGAATCTGCGCTTCTGCCAGCAAAAAGCCAATTAAAGCAACTTTTGTGCAGCGCAGTGCTTTTGTTTAGATATGGTGTCAAACGCAGCTGCTTGTTACAGACATTGGAATTCGATTTACTCATTTCCAGTCGTGCAGGCTGTTTTTTTTTTTCTCTCAATATGTTTGTGATGCTTGTCTTCGTCTTAAATTTCAGGCAGTATCCTGATGGATTTGAAAAGCTCCCAATTCATATGTACATGAATATGTTTTTTATTATTATTATTTTATTTTATTTTTTAAGCATGCATAGTGGCGATTCATTCCACACACACCCTCGTCTGCATTAATAACAAAAAAGACTCGCATTAGAAGACTAGATTTGGATGAAAAATTTCATTCACTCAGTGTCCTCCTTAACGCAATTTAGTCAATCAGCCAATTAACCTACACAGTACAAAAACAAACAAAAAAATTATGTTCTCCCACAAAAACTTTACTGCATTAAGTGCTCTTAAGTGCGCTTGATTATGTGGTTTCCGAGTTCAGATCTAAGTGACATGAACTTTTATTAGGTTTTGTTTTTTTATGTTTTGACTTATTAAAATAATTTTTGGTTAAATTAAATTTAGGGCGAAAAAGTTCCTCGAAGCAAAGGCTACAGCATTACGATACAATTCAACTTCGAGCTTAAGACCAGAAAAACACTTCAACATACCGGAAATGGAAACTGATACATTTCTGACAGATAAAGCGTGCATTTTCAGAATAGATAGAATGCAGATGGGGTGAGATTCAAGGTGTGCAATACTCACAGCGATTCCATGGCTGAAGCCAGAGCCAGGCTGAGGACTAGCAGCACTGATGTAGTTCCCCACGGCCGATTCCTGACTAGTCGGGCCATACAGATCAGCTACAGGTCCTGGACTGTTGGCCCCCGGGAAGGCTCCAGGCCGAGCAGGATTAGCACCTGAGCGAAAATAAACACGCCAGTACACAACGTTGAGGCAGGTGTCCTCAGGGCTGTGTCAAGTCTGATATGCACGAACAGTGAAACAAATTGTGATCGACTGGAGGTCGGAATATCCGCAGTTATACATGGCGGGAATATGATATTGGACTTGTACATCTTTATTAATTTTCAGGATATTAAACAATTGGGAACACTAAAGCCAAACAGCAGCAGCAACACCAGCAAAGAGAGTGGCATGGAAATGCTTACTAATTACCTGAAATGGCTCTTACAGTGTCGTCAAAATCATATCCGTATTTCTTATAAGTAGTAAGGGGCACCAGGAGTAATTAGCTGAAATCATATTCTCATGTATGCACATGCCATACAGGAAAAAAAATAAATAAAAAATTCACAACTTCAAGCTAAGTCATGCACAAGAATATTTAGCATGCAATCACACGATGAATTCAGCATGCAGTCAAGCTGTTCTCTGCTGAGAGCATGGCTCACACACTTCAAGTAACCCGACTTTTCAGGACTTTCAAAGACTACACAAGAGATGGTGTTTACCAAACAATGCCTCGTTTAATTAACACACTGTCGTTAAACTTGGAATTCGTCTAAATTAAATAAAAGGAGTAGGGCGTCTAGTGTGAGCGGAAGGTCAGTCGTGGGTGCGAGTACTGATTACAGGGTAATAGATTACTACAAGATCATTAAAATAAACAAGTCTCTGTTTGATGCAAGCTTGAAATGTACTTGAATTAAACAGATGCTGTGTTCCAGGATGATACAAAAAAAATAATACATACAAAAAAAAACCTAAAGGCAGTTGCTCTGAGCTACTCATGAGGAGCAGAATATTAACCAGGCTTTTTTTATAGTGTTTTATTGTTTTCTGGCTTGTTCTACACATCTAACAGACTGTAACGGCAGACAGAAACTAAGCAACGCATTTGAAAATAGATGATTTGCTGGTCAGCTCCCACCATTCCGCAGATCAACTTGCCAATATCATTAGGCTCATCATTACAACCATGCAATCTGGTCAAAACAATTAAGACAAGTGACCGGGGAAGGATCATCATAATAAGCACAAGGCAGCCTTAAAAAAAAAAAATCGCCTCCGCTGCTACCGTCGCAACAGAGCCCTGCCAACTCCAGGATGACACACCATTGCGCTGACTAACATGCAGGGTCTGAGTCACGGATCACTTTGGAGAAAGCAGACAATTCTGCCTTTTCCGGTCCAAAGACAAATCCTCTTTGCCTCGTCAATGCGTCAAACATCAAGCGGAAATGTTTAATCTCATCTTCAGAAAACGCACGTACGCTCACCCAAAATGTAAGGAATGACTCAGTTCAGGCTACTGTACCTGGCCTGCTCTGAGATAGCTAATGAGGGAGAGAGAGAGTGTGTGAGGAAGACTAATGCGTATCTCCAGGCCTTTCTTACGAGTAGCTACACTGGACTTATCTAAACAGCACACGTTCTAATAGTCCTGCTTATTAAGCAATTACAGCCATTTTCACTTTAAACAGTAATCCTCATTTCTGGTAATTGGTGGATTCTGTTGAGGCAAGTGCTCAGTGTGTGTGTGTGTGTGCGTGCACGCAAGCAGGAGGATTTATGTTTCAACTTAAACCCCCAGGCTAGACTGCTCCTGCTATTAACTTTAATAGGCAAACATGAGTTACACTTATTGGCTTTGACTGGTAGCTCAGCAGCACCATCCTAATTAAACCGGGGCTTGTGATTACGTGGCACTTTTTAAGGTACAGGTGACTCATGTGTCTTGCACTGGTGCTCAGAGTTAGGGCTTTAATTTATTACAAAAAAAAACAAAACAAAGAACAACCTTTGTCTCTTCCTGCAGGATGACAAAGTGGTACTAGTCGGCAGGGGAAGAGGGCAAACACCAGAGCGAGCACAAAGAGCTATTCCTGACCTCCAACGTGCTTCAAAGGTATTTTCCCTTTTCCATCTATTACATCACACACAGACTAAACAAATAAATTGTGTATGTAACCGAAGACACAGTGACGTGTCTGAAGAGGTGTTTGTTTGTATAACAGTTCTGGAAGGAGTCTCCAGTGTCAGAGATAAAGCTGTAACATTTCTGATGTTACACCTATGACGAGCTACTGTAAATTTTCTGCCTTAATGAGAGCGAATAATTAAAAATGATTAAAAAATGATAATTTTAAAAAAGTGAATGATTAAAAAAAAAGAAGAAGAAAAAAGCACATGATAGGTCGGTCCTTAACAGATAATTATTTGAGAAACGCTATGTTATCATGGTGGTAACTGTAACTCCACCAGATCAGATCACCCCATTGTATTTTTTTTTAGAACCATGTCTGTCATGTGTTTTTATCCTTTAATATAACACTGATAGGGACAAAGCGCCTCGGCGTGACCCCTAAAAGCCCTACGATGCATTGATGGTTGCTGTAGCAACAAAATCAAAGATACAGGAGACAGTTTGACAGCACCTCATAATCAAACACGGCCTTAATCCATTAGAAATTTATCTCTCCGTGTTCTTGACCTATATTAAAAGCGATATTACTGTCATATATTGCAGAAAACCCGAGACAGAAATGCATCTAACTGCTTCGGAAACCACTGTGGCAAAGGTAAACATATAAATAAAAAAGCAGAAGCGTCAATTATATCTCCCTTATAAAGGCTGATGAAAAGGCAGTGAAACAAGCTGAGGGGGAAAAAAAAAAACAGCAAGCAAGAACAGTCACAGTGTGAAAGAAACAAAGTGCAGATGTTTAGGAATTCCTTAGAAAGTGCTCCTGCCAGGTCCGGGTGAGATCTGACAGTATCAAGTATCAGTATCAAGTTAGTAAGCAGTAAGTTTCAGTGCTACATGGCACTGGTGTGGTGTACAGAGCGCCCCCCTGAGGTGCCATTGAAGCTGAGCGTGGTGAAATGTACTGTACCCAGGCTGGGCCCTAGTCCAAACCAGGAGATCTGTGTAATCTTCAGTGTAAAGCACAGGGACTAGGATGTCTTTCCTTTTCCGGCTGCCAAAGCAAATGAGGCAAGATAGGCGAGGCAGGGCGAAGTGACTGGCGGGCCTAGCACCACCTGGCCTGAGCTGCCACCAAGGCGGTCATTATGACCGCCACAGACAGGCGATGGCACGCAGCACTTCACCGGAGCGGAACGTAGTAAAGCTTGCAGTGCTCAAGATGGCGCAGGCAAGGAGGCCCACGGAGGGCCTTCTGAAAATGGCCAACCAATGAGCCTTGACTCGCCGTGAGACACGAGAGTCATGCTCGGCGCTAATGACTTCGCAACTAGAATTTGAATAGATGTCGCCACGTTTTGGTATCAAGATTCAGGGTTATAGCGACAGTTTAAAAGAGAACTGTTTAAGTTGGAGTAGAAGAGGAACAGAAGCTCACCCTCGTCTGTAACTGCACTTATGGCAGCAGAGGGCTCTAAAATTATCCTCTGCTCCTTTAGAAGGAACTCGCACACAGTCAAAACTCATCGATTTTAAACTTCAATGAATTTTAAGGACATTTTACAAAGTAAGATGACGTTAAGGACACACAAGCTTACAGGATCACACAAAGCAAGACATCACACTGCGAGGATGTTCCAGGACACTTGTGTTAAGAAGTCGAATCAGATGCCTCTCAGGTGAAGGTGACTTGCCGCGTTAATGCGCCACATGAAGTGACAGGAAATGAATTAGCTCGGGTTCTCACAGTTATTTTAACAGTTCATAGGAAATGACATCCGGTAGAAATGCTGAATGGAAAATGACTCGGTTTTATTATACTGCTACCCAACACATCCTTATTTAAAATTCTACAAACAAATATGGTTGAGTCTGGAATCATCCAGGTTTTTGAAATAAGCATACCATGCTACTTCAGTAGATGCCTAAGTATGTTTGCTAATGATAAATATAGGGGTAAAGAAAAGTGACTGAGTCATCCATCTTGGCATGCTTACGATCTGTGCATGCATCCCTATGTACCTTCGTGCAAAAAACAACAACAACAACAACAAAGAATGGAGCTACAACACGCAAAATTAAAGAACTCTCAAATGGAGAAATAAACAAAACTAAATGAATATCTTAAATAAAAAGAGAACGCTGCATGCAGTGCATCTCAGGGCAAATGTTCAGATGCAGGTGTTCATGTACTGTAAAACTTTTTTTTTTGTTTTTTTTGTTGCGAACACCAAAATAATAAACAAGGTGCCTTGCTAGTGCAAGATATGACTGAAAGGAAGTCAAAAATCAAAGCAAATCCAAAAAAAGGGAGAAAAGACAAAAAAGGAAGAGGCAGCAAAGGGCTAGTACAGAAACGCGCCATACAAACCTGGGCTCTTAAACTGATCCGGGCTGTGAAGGTGCTGCAGGGGAGAGTTGCAGGCGGACGTGGCGTGCTCGCTTTGCAGCATCTGAGCTGCCTGAGGCCCCAGGGAGCCATAGTCGGCAAAGGAGCAGGGCGCCCCCCGCTGGTCACTGGGCGCGGAATAAAACCCATAATCGGGAAAGCCTGGGAGATACAGTACAGGATGGGGGAGGGGAAGAAGGGAGGCGGTTAAGGGGTGAGGGGAGGGACGCCATTATTTTGGCGAAAAAAAAAAAACTCTTTCATTGTACACAGTCATGTAGGCAAGGTGTGTATGTTTTGCGTGGCTCTCGTGAGAGTGGCTGAGATGTCTACATGGCTCTAGATGCTCCCTGCTTGTTCTACATCCAGCTTGCAATATTTAAAAATACACTGCATGACTAAAACGAAGTGAGAGAAGGGTCCATTGGCTACCTGCTACCAGTGATTAGAAAAAGTAACCACAGCCAGACATGAAGGTAATCTACCAGGAAACTAGGCTAGTCTACACAAATAACCTTCAGATTAACCCAGACGATCAGTGTGAGAAACAGATCTTTGCTGAAAACTGGTCCTCATTCACACGCTTGCAGTCTTCAATAGTCTCTTTTATACAAACTGTCGCTGCCTTTTTGAGAGAAAGAAACTTGCATTCACATACAATTTCAAGAATCGATTTCAAACCCTTTTCGACTAAACGCGCGGCACGACTCATTACGTTCCCTGTAAGATAAAGGAGGCCACATTCATGTCTGCTGGACGAAAGCGTTTAGGGAGGGTCAACAGCACACAGCACCGCACTCATCACATCACAAAACCGCCTTCCTTTCAGTCAGACAGTAGATTATCAACGCACCAGAGAGCATCACTGACTAGCCAGAGCTGACATTTAGAGTTTGTCAGAATAACCAGAGATTTGGTTTTGAAAGCCACAGGCAGCACTTGCACGTCTTTCCATCTTAGCAGCTAATTCAGTCAAGGCAAGCAGCACAAGTGTTTTACTATGTCTACTAGTCAGGCTTTTTTTTTTTTTTATTAGTTTCCCTAAGCAAAAAAAAAAAAAAACCAGAAGAGCCCAAACATCACCTAGCTAGTGCAGATGATACCGTCAGTAACAGTATCCATAGATTCAACCGCAACTTCCTTATGGGTAATGTGCCTGCTTCATATTACAGTGTGAAGTCTGAGAATGGCACTGTGTCTGGATTATCTGTTTACTGAAACACATATGCTTATTTTAAGGAATCAGACAAACCTCCACCTATGATGAGCTCCTTTAAGGGCAATACCGAACAATACGCAGCCGAGGGACATCAGTACAAGCTATTTATTCTTTGTTCATAATTTTTAACAATTGTGCCTTTAAAAAAATAATAAAATAAAAAAAAACATGAATGGTACCTTCTGTCCTTGACAACATGTTTTATAATCTAAAAACACAACTTTCATTGTCTATATAGAACACAAAGGCTTTGTAGACCAGAGGCTCATAAAGTAAAGTCCATAAATAGCAGAGCTATTTATTTAATATGTATTTACGTACAGTCCTAATCTCGTTTGACTAGTCCAAACCCAAATAAAAATAAACATAAATAACTGCACATATCATCATGTGACTCTGTAAAAGATATACACACAGATACACTTAGTGTATAATAAGACAGACATATTTAAATCACGGGGCTGATGCTTAAATTGGATTGTGTTCTTAAATAAAAGTCTATCGAAGGGGTGGAATTTGTTTTACAGTTAAAGAGGTCACTGGCTGCACGAAAAGTTTGCGGACTCCTACACTTTCTTTGTTGCTTTCAGATATGTATTCCGAGCGTGTGGGTGCCTCAACAAAGCTTTACTGGCATTAGCATTAGTAAAGTTAGCTGCCATCGAGTTGCAGTTCCCAGTAACATTAGTGGTTCATCGTCAGATCTGAGATTTAGACAGCAGCTGTGAAATCATCACAGTGGAGAAAAAAAAAAAAAAAAAAAGCTTTACCATGAATCTTAGATGAATGTCGACTTACATAATCATTCAGTTGTCAATATATCACATAATCAAATCAAACTATCTCTGTCGAACCAGACAGACAGTGAATACTGTGGACAGTACTTTTTGTGTTAACGGCGTGCTTTTTTATTTATTTTTTTTTAGTTTTATCTGCAGTCCTCCCAAGTATCTTCCGCTCTCCCCAACTGCCACTGTCCCTAAACCGATTGTAAGCAGGGGGCAGAGAGACTACTCTCTCCTTCTCTGTCTCCTAATGACTCATCTCTGATAGGACTGCAGCAGCCTTGGAGCCTGCACTGCCCACTGCGGCTCCTGCTGCTGACTCACCACGTCCGCATCTGCTCTCTCTCTCACACACACACACACACATACACAAAAATCTTAGACTTCTTATGCCCTATTGTCGGTTCCCATATCCCATTCATGTGCCTTCATCAGGCACCTGACACAAACACATCTGCTCAGTACCACACAGCTGCATGTCCTTAATAATACCCCCATTATTGCCCATCCCCTTCTAGTGCAACCTGCATCTCCACACAAATGAGAGCTGTTTCTCAGTTTTCCCCTTTTATGTGACAAAAAAAAAAAAAAGTGTCCAACCTAGAAAGAGTTGCAAGTCTAAGCTGGGATGGAATGACGCCTGACCAGGAGTTTGGGAAGATGATAACCTCAGGGAAGGCAATAAAATTGTAGAGTGGAAAACACTGACCTGTATAAAGCTCTCGAGAAGGCACATGCCCCTCTCGCTACCACCTCACTGTTCTCTATCTGCATGTCTTTCATGGTAACTAGGCATGCTTTCAGCTTTGCTTTAATTGTTTCAAACCCAAATACAATCCAAAAACACAAAAGAGGGGGGAAAAAAAAAAGGGAGCGTGAAAGAGACGACTTTTATTTAATCCATTTTATACGTGCATGCAAATAGCTCATCGTCCTTGAGTTTCAAAGTGGGTTCCGGGCTCCTCACTAATTAGACAAGCTTCCTCGGCTTCCTCTCCTCACTCTAATTAGAATCTTTAATAACAAACAAGCGCCGACCTTTACAAAAGGCTTCACCACAATCTCCTCCATTAGCTAAACGGATGAGGAGAGGAGGGGTGAGAGAAGAACCGTCATTCTTCCCCCTACAGCCAAAACACCATCCAAGGCTCAGGCCTTGCCAGGCGCACACAATGTCGGCTTCCTGCCGCGATCTGTTCAAGGCAGCATCGGATTCAGAGTGTTTTTGGGAAGAGGGAAACGACAGGACACAAGGACGACATCAGCACGCACAACAAATACACATGGCGGCTTTGTTTGCTCTGACACGGACAATTAACCCTCAGCTGGCGACACCTCGCAACCGGGAAGGTCTTATCTAATAAAGGCAGGCAAAACGACTTTTATTGTTCAGGTAGATTGCCTCTAATGATAGTGCCATCAGTGTAAAAAGATATGAATAAAAATGGGCCTGCACGAGAAAGAAGAAAAAAAAAAAAAGAAAGTGGCTCTTCCGTGGATGGCAGGAGCGAGAAAAAGACACCATCTGGGAGTGCTGCAATCACTCGGTTATCTTCCCGCGCTAATTTTCTTTTCAGCGCATACAAATGATTTACTTCAGGCAAAGGTGAGAAACAAAGTGCGATCGAGCAGAAGAGCCTTTTTTCCCCTCTTTTTAACATCAAAGTTAGAGAAATAATGGTCTCTCTCTGATCTTTCCCCGGTACAGCATATGTTTCTCTCCGCGGTGTGTACGACGGAACTGATTGTGTTGTCTGCTTCCTTTGGGAGAGGCTGCGGCGGTGGAGTGGGTATGGATTAAAGAAAGGCGTTTATTTGTACGGCGCGGGAGCAAATTTGCTGCATGCTAATGAACAAACATCAAATGGTGCGTTGGAGCTGCACAGACATCTGCTGCCACACTGTATCCTAACTACTACAGCATCATCACACGAGCTCTATGTTTGGAGTAATGAAGTTGCCTGTTTGTGGGGTGTTAATTCTTGTAATGCGAGTGTGTGTAGGTATAGCCCTAAAACAAACAGGAAGTCAACAAAAAAAAAAAGAAATAAAGGAACAACATTTATCATAATCATTCCAGGATGAAACATGAGAAAAAGGGAAACACAGCAAAGAGCTTCTGATTGTTGTCATTACCACTGTCACTGTGTTTCACTGTAGGATTTGTGTGGAATTTGTATCATTACTTAATTTAGTATAGGGGTGCAAATAGGTGTCTTGTTTTGTTGTTGCCGCTTGTGTGTGACTGGATGCTTTTATTGTGCGCTCTAAACTGTTCGCACACTGGCTGGCAGTACAGCATCCTGTGTAGTAAGAGTGACCTATTTCTAATAATTTTTTTTTATAATTTAGTCGTGTCCAATTCCTCCCCGTCACTAGGGGGCTCCCACATTAAGGCTACTACTACCACTCATTCAGGAGGGCCGAAGACCATCACTCTCTCACTTGCGCACGCACCGTTGTGGGTGGCATAACACACTCTGAGGACAGTGCTATCCGCTCCTTCCGCTTGCATGAGCTCACAGACGCCCCTGATTGGCCTGAAGTACTTCACATCCCTCCCCTCTGAGAGAGCTCGGCCAATCAGCTCTCTCTAGACCTCCGGCTGCGAGAGGTTACAGCATCACCCGGGAATCTCCGGATGATAGGGCAAACACTTTACCGCTGCGCCACTCTGAGGCCCAAGGCGTGACCTATTTGCCAAGTTTGTTTCAAATTGTAACAAAAATTATATTGACTCAGGATATTTATAACCTGATAATCATGAAATCACAATACAGATCGAATCAGCACCTACTGTAGGTATCGTGATCATATGGTATTGGGCGATCCCTTGTGATTTCTCCTAGTATCTTCTGACTTGTTCTCAACTTTAGCCCTTTGGAGCTGTTCACTTTGATATCTGTAGATCTCATATATGATCTTTAAAACTTTTCTAAACAGCTACATGACAAAGTAATCTATTTGGCCGAGTCAATTCTGCGCATTTTTATCTTTCTGCCATACACACTATGTTAGATTACAAGAACTTGGATGTATAAGCACACAATATATTCTGAAAGTATAGATGTTCAAGTTATTAAGAACACCATGCTGCTACAAGAATAGCTTCTATACAAAGCTAAGTCTCATTGTACATCACACCTAAGAACATGTCGTGTATATAACACTGAGCTCAGAGATCCCGGTGTTCAGGTAGGTGTTGGTGATTTTAAGCTGAAACAATGGTTCAGGATAAATGCACACAGATCTTTCCACCCAGTCACCCCACCTCTCATCATCTAATTATTAATGTTCGAGCCATCGGCCTGAAACAAAAGACCGCTTCTTCGCCATTTCTTTTTAAATCCTGTGGTCTAATTGGATGTAATTACTCATCTACAAAACAAATGAGTAGGTCGGCGTTGCCGTGGCGACCGGAACGGTGGGTCCAGCAGTGCGAATCGTTTCACTGAGGTTCATTTCTGCGGATAATTATCACCCGTCTCCTTTCTCTGCCTTTTGCCCAGTCCTTGAAGGGTTACCGTCGCCAAGCTCCAGCCGTCGGCTACTGCTAATTCAACTGTCTTCAGCAATTCTGTCTGTCCCTCCCTCGCTGTCTTTCTGCATACGGCCATCAAGTGTGAGGCTCTCTTCGAGTGAATAAATGCTGCTCTCTCATTTTCACTTTGCCACATCACTGCTTCAGAGGAGGAATTCCACACCACTGCCACTGGCTTTTTTTCCTCCAGAGCAAAGAACCGAGTTTTTCTCGCATAAAAGGAAGATGAGAAACTCGGACTGCATGTCGATCGAGCGCATATTCTCCGGCGATTTTACCACTATAGAGCCAAATTGAGGAGTAGAATATGATAATCCTAATACCAGTGTTTCAATGATTATATACACATGTGCTTTTTTCTACTTCAAATCCCTGGTGGCCATTAACTGCACTTCCAGACCAAATGTCAATAAACCTGTCAGATGCCATTCCTAATGAGCTTAGAATTTCAGAGCAGCGACAATTAGCAACTTCATTTTCACTTACGAAGAGGCCCAGAGTTAGCCTTCACTTTTCTATTAAAAACAGGCTGTTTCTAAATGAACTGGTGAGTAATTAAGACCCCTCTATGAGTCATTCTGACGGTGCTGACATTTCCCAAATAGTTAATATTAAATGTCTTGTCATTTTGTTCTGACAGAGGCTAATGGGTGTTAACTGGTGATTTACTCCCTTCTCAACAGTATCCGTATCTCTAGCTGCTCAAATGTCTCAGAATGCTTACAACATCATGTATGAGTCAATTTTGAAGTATGAAGAAGTCTGAAGAATAAAATCCGGATTTGCATTCCAGGGATCTGGCTTGCATGAGAATGGAGAACATTCCTGAGAGACACTGTGGTGTTGTGTACTTGTGGTTAAAGCACTACAGGTTAACTTTTCAAAATAAGACTTGACACTAAATCTGCATACCCCCAGCACCCCTGGGTACAACCAGAGACAAGAATGTGGTGCTGCACAATGAAAGCAAGAACAGACACACATGACTGTTGAGTGGCCACAGTGTCTGAGCATGAAGAACAGTAAACAGCTAAGACAGAACAACGCAAACTAACGTCCTTAGGCAACAAGTCACATTATGGGTGCTACTGTATATGATCAAGTCTGAGTCTTAGCTGCTTAACCTGCCAGACATGCATTGGGACAGGAAAACCACCCTACCAAAAATCTGCTACGCAAGATTATATATATATATATATATACACAGGGTGGGCCATTTATATGGATACACCTTAATAAAATGGGAATGGTTGATGATATTAACGTCCTGTTTGTGGCACATTAGTTTATGTGAGGGGGCAAACTTTTCAAGATGGGCGGTGACCATGGTGGCCATTTGGAAGTCGGCCATCTTGGATCCAACTTTTGTTTTTTCAATAGGAAGAGGGTCATGTGACACATCAAACTTATTGGGAATTTCACAAGAAAAACAATGGTGTGCTTGGTTTTAACGTAACTTTATTCTTTCATGAGTTATTTACAAGTTTCTGACCACTTATAAAATGTGCTGCCCATTGTGATGGATTGTCAATGCAACCCTCTTCTTCCACTCTTCACACACTGATAGCAACACCGCAGGAGAAATGCCAGCACAGGCTTCCAGTATCCGTGGTTTCAGGTGCTGCACATCTCGTATCTTCACACCATAGACAATTGCCTTCAGATGACCCCAAAGATAAAAGTCTAAGGGGGTCAGATCGGGAGACCTTGGGGGCCATTCAACTGGCCCACAACGACCAATCCACTTTTCAGGAAACTGTTCATCTAGGAATGCTCGGACCTGACACCCATAATGTGGTGGTGCACCATCTTGCTGGAAAAACCAGCTTCAGTGCATAAAGAGGGAAACACGTAGCAATTTCAAATATCCAGTGGCCTTGAGGTTTCCATTGATGAAGAATGGCCCCACTATCTTTGTACCCCATATACCACACCATACCATCACTTTTTTTGTTCCAACAGTCTCGGAGGTATCTATCCAATGTGGGTTAGTGTCAGACCAAGAGCGGTGGTTTTGTTTGTTAACTTCACCATTCACATAAAAGTTTGCCTCATCACTGAACAAAATCTTCTGCGCCAACTGAGGGTCCTGTTCCAATTTTTGTTTTGTCCATTCTGCAAATTGTGTGCGCCGATCTGGGTCATCCTCGTTGAGATGCTGCAGTAGCTGGAGTTTGTAAGGGTGCCATTTGTGAGTAGCTAATATCCGCCGAAGGGATGTTCGACTAATGCCACTCTCCAGTGACATGCGGCGAGTGCTACGCTGTGGGCTCTTGCTGAATGAAGCTAGGACAGCCACTGATGTTTGTTCATTAGTGATAGTTTTCATGCGTCCACATTTTGGCAAATCCAACACTGAACCAGTTTCACGAAACTTAGCAAGCAGTTTGCTAACTGTAGCATGGGAGATGGGTGGTCTCGTAGGGTGTCTTGCATTGAAATCTGCTGCAATGACCCGGTTACTGCGTTCACCAGATATCAACACAATTTCGATCTGCTCATCACGTGTTAACCTCTTCGACATGTCAATGGCTGTGAACAAAGAGAAACTTGTAAATAACTCATGAAAGAATAAAGTTACGTTAAAACCAAGCACACCATTGTTTTTCTTGTGAAATTCCCAATAAGTTTGATGTGTCACATGACCCTCTTCCTATTGAAAAAACAAAAGCTGGATCCAAGATGGCCGACTTCAAAATGGCCACCATGGTCACCATCCACCTTGAAAAGTTTGCCCCCTCACATATACTAATGTGCCACAAACAGGACGTTAATATCACCAACCATTCCCATTTTATCAAGGTGTATCCATATAAATGGCCCACCCTGTATATATATATATATATATATATATATATATATATATATATATATATAAGAACTCCTTTACTTTTTGCAACCAGATCACTCACTATACAATCACTATTTCTCTAGAAATAGTGATTGTAAGTATTGCAAGTAAGATCAAGCCTTGTATTAAAGGTCACAGTAAGGAAGGAAATGAGAAGATGAAAAAACTTTCTTTAGGTCCGTATCCCTCTTTGTGAGTGGGGAGATGAAAGCGGGCAACAGCTGAGCACCTCTGGAGTATGCTTCCCCCCTTTGAAGTTCAGGATGGTTTCTCCCAAAGGCCCTCTCTGAGCATCTGCCCATCACAGCTGTGTGGAGGAGTCCATCCTGAAACTGAGGAGGAACAGCGCCTCTCTAACCTTTATGTGTAACATTTATCTTCCTGCGACAAGAGCCTGTGGGACCGGTGTCACATGGAGCATCCTTGAGAGAGCGGAGCTGTTGTTGGCCCTTTTGGCACGAGCCGGAGCCGCAGCTGTGTGGGTGTATGCGTGTGCCCGAGAGGCAGTAGATGGGCACACGTGAGGGCTGGGGAGCCAGTTTAATCTCGCCATGGCAGCACAAGCCAATGCAGCCCTCTGTTGAGCCTCTCGGCAGCGATCACAGTGCTTGTTGGGATGAAATGCATAATGATCTCCAGATAATGGGAAGTACTCAGCCAAACGAGAGCAGCTCCGTGTCTAGCCAGCAGCAGGCCTCATCAAGCAAAAATGGGGCTTCATACAATAACTTCCTTCTTGTTTCATCAGGATAATATGTCCAGAGGACGGTGCTGTCGAGGAGGATGACGATGGGCCTATAGCAAGTGTATGCAAATAGACTTCAAACAAAAAGTAATACTGACCCTGACCCTGTTACATCCTGACCAAAAGTAAAGGGCTGACTGATTTTTTCTTTCTTTTTTGAGACCAGCTGTTGGTGGCAGTGTTCATACGATAATTACACAAAAACATTCTGAGGTTTAAACGTTGCAGCGATTGGCCATTTTATAAACCATATTAGAAAACTGCTTTTTCAAGAGAAAGCTGCCAGACAGTGTTAACCTACAAGGGATAACTGCTGGCCACCAGCACAACACACTCTTCTGCTGACAAAAGGCACTGTAGAAATACTGTCCGGTTCCTGACATCCAGTATGTTGAGAATGAGAAAGATGAGAGTGCAGATAATCGTGAAGGAAAAATTTGAAACGATGGACCAGTGTCCCAGGACACGCTCCAGATCCACCATGGTTCTGGCCAGGATAAATCACTTACTGAAGACGAATGAAGGAGAAATTAAGTGTAGGAATAACACAAGAATGAACCAACCTCTTCTCTAAATAGCTAGAGGGAGGAAGGAAGATTGGGGATCGATCGGGGAAGAGAACAGTGTTGTGAAGCCTTATGACAGAGAGAGAGGTTTAAGAAATATATCTCAGTTTCTGGAGGGGGGGGGCATCATTTTTCAATACTTTATACTTATTGTCCAGCCCTTGAGTAGACAGAAATCTCTCCATGGAGCGAACCAAATTTCTCCAGTGAACAGAGAGTAGTAACGGAGTGAGCCAGAGGACATTTCTCAGCAGAAAGACAAGAGCGAGTAGGAGGGGTGACTTCAACAGCATGTGCCAGCACGGCAGTCGGACACACACAAGTGCGAGAGACAGACCTCCAGAGGGCAGCGCCTCCTGTGGTGCAGCACCCTGTGGCTCTCATACTCTCAGCTGCACGTGAGGTCCAGGAACAGACGGACAGTCAGAGACACAGAGCCCAGCCCAGAAAAAGTCAAAGGGACAGCTAGTGAGACAGACAGACAGCTCGATGTTCAGACTCCATCTGTAAACTGTACTTCAAATTCAGTGTGCTAGCCTCCCAGGCAACAGCTGAAACAACTACACCTGAGCAATGGCTTATATAAGTTTATAAAGTATGTTTATGAGTAAACCATGAGGGGAATTCATTTAAGTATGCAGATCAAAGTCAAACAGCAAAATGCAACATTATACAAGGAAAAGGGCTGGCCCATGTATAGGTATTTCTGACTTGAATATTCATTCAATTTGGATTTTTAATGAAAGGGTAGAATAAAGATTTTTATTTCTCCATGTTTTCTCCAAATTTGTCACCTGCCCCCCCCGTCGCGCTTAAACATGTTGCAAGAAAAACAAGCTCTGTCTACCCTCTTCCACATACATGAGCTCACGGGACTGCTGTGACTGAGGCAGCATGGATAATTTATTCTCTCTTGGCTCCTGGATCGTAGGGATACAAACTCACAATCTCGCGGTGAGAACTTAAGAACAGTTTAGCTAGCATTTATTCGACGCCAAGTAACTAAGATCTACTAGAGCAAGAATGAATGAGCTAAAGTCAGCATAACAGTTCTCTGTGTGCATAGTACGATACACATCTAGAATTGCAGCTGGTTATCTGTTTAATAAAACAAAAAAGGGTTTTAATAAAACCTCATTTTAAGTCATTTTGATGGGATACAATACATTAATAATAGTAATACACCCTACAGGCTGATAGCGGGAAACAGCAGAGTGATACTAATGTTAAAAATATGAGATATGATATTTTATTAAGAAATAAACTTGACAGTAAAATGTTTAAAACAAACATTCTGTATTCGCAACCAAACATTCTTGGAAGAAAAACACTGCAAAAGGAAAGCATTTTTGAATAATACATTTCTAAATAAGAATTGTGTTGTGGTAAGACTGTACAACTCCCTCACCGTTAGTGGTTTTAAGGTAGAGGAAAAGAGCTACAATTTGCTCAGGCTTTCAGCTGTCCTTGTGTCTGTGGTGCTTCACATACTTCAACTATCTCACATTTTAGACAATAGAGTCAGCAGTGCATGTCAGATAAACATTTCCTCAGCTATCGCTGCTCGAGCCTGAGTGCAGCTCTTCAATTCTGTGAGCTTTTTTTTTTTTTACAGTACTGGTGAGGTATAGAATTACAGCGTCATCTCAATAACCACCGGACACTTTCAGGAACTGTGCACAAAAACCACGGTGATTTCTGATGTTGAAGGTTTTTCAGTGATTATTTACACCTCAGGTTAACATTCCGATGGAGGATTTCCAGGGACGACGGATAGATACATGTCCAGGTCTAACAGAAAAAGCTGACAATGTCAAAACCCTTTGAGATCGCACAACTCCCACAGACTTCTCACAAATCCCACATACTTGTCATATCTAATACCGCCAACAGTGAAAGTTGAGCATGTCGTAGTGATGAGTCTAGGTACCTCTGTACACAGTATAACAATGTAGCCAGGTGGGGTAACCAAGAATTTATTTATTTATTTATTTATTTTTATTTATTTATTTTTTAGATTTCAGCACTGAAACACCACAACAAATCACTCAAGAAAATGATTGACCTAGCACTATCATCATCATCTGATTAGCTATTAACCCAAGCTGACACTAGCAAGAAACTAAGCAGCATGTGCCCATTAATTTTTTATGTTCACGTGACATTGAGTTAATTATCTTGTACACAAAGCAACATAGTTTGAGCGATTTCTCTCACCAATCCAATTTTTCCCCCAATTCCAGCTTCAGTTCCCACCTTTAACTAATTCCTATTTACAGTTTGATGCACAAAGATGAAAGAAAGAAATTTAAATCAAGTATCTATAGAAATATTACAAAGAAAAACAATGATTAGAAGTTTGTTGAAAAGACCATTGGTGCCACTGGAAAGTGGTGTATGTTGCATATATTTTTCAAATCTGGCAAAAATAAATAAATAAATAAAAAATTTTATCAAGGTAAATAAAATGAATCCATTTTAAAAGATAGACATTTCGCCTTCGGTTGTTAATCATCAGAACGCAATAAATATGACCCTTTGGTTATTTGTAATTAGCCAAAGTGGTAACGTCATTATTCATGCAAGATTAGTCAAATGCACGAGGTCTGTGCATGCATATTCTATGCGTCTTACTATGTTATCTATTTTATTACACCGCAGATCTCTCTACTTAACTCTGCCACGGCTGGAAATGAAAAACAGACTTAGCTTCCGCCCATCCAATCACAGAACAGCACCCAGAGGGTACCCACTCCAGGACGGTGCTTAATTACAGAACAAAAAGCACCAGGGTCCCCGGGGGGTCTCAGTCTGCCCATTAAAGATGTCCGTCACCTCGGTTCTAAACTGCGCTTAAGGCTGAGAAGCCATCGATTTATTTACTGCTATCGAGGAGGCACATTTCTTCATCAAGCTGATGAGCCGATCCATAAACTGCGATAACGAGAAGACAAATCCCATTCTGTCCTGACATTTCTATCATGGTGTGTCCATAATGGTGCACTGTTTTTTTTTTTTAAATATACATGTCTGTTACTGAGGGTTAAATCATATTCATCACGTTAGCAAAAAAAAATACAACATTTTCAACGATTAGAGCAAAAGACAACCGTGATCCGGAAAAATTGTGCTAGTGATTTTAGTTTAGTTGTTTTGAGGAGGACTGGTAAAGCTGCCACTCTCTCTCTTTTTTTTTTTTTTTTTTAAGTGTGTAAGTGTAGAGTGCAGAAGAGGACGAACATAGCCGTAACCACACAGAACACACGCGGTCAGAGTGTTTACCTGGCCCCGGGTTCTGTGGGTACGCCACGTATCCGCCTCTTCCTCGGGCGCCCCTACCTGAGCCTCGTGCTGCCGCCACTGCCGCCGCCGCCGCCACCGGACCATACACTGCTGCTGGGAAACCTGACGCACAGACGAGACACACACAAGCGGTTAGCACTCACTAACAATCTACCCTACGGTCGCTCTGTGACCATAACAGCACTAACGTTCGTTACCAGGAGGCAGTTCAGTATGGCGCTTTTAGCATGGGAGACACTTTTTATGGGTTACTTAAAGATGTTCAGCCTACAGTATGGAAAGCAGAAAATGGCGCTGCATCCATGTGGGGAAGCTTTAAGAACAGTTGTAGTGAAAGAAATATAAAGATCTGAGTATAAATGGATTGCAGAGGGCAAACTGAAAACCATGAATAAGCAATGCGCATAAACATTTTATTCCTCACACTGTCTCTCTCTCTCTCTCTTTTTCTCTCTCTCGCATGCATGTGAAGCGTTGCTGTGAGGCAGATTGAATAAACTAACTATAACGGGGGCGCCAGCACAATCATTTACTCAAATGAAATAATTAGGAGAGGCAGCGACGAAAACTCAGGCTTCGATCTGTGAAAGTTTTTCCATGCCTCTTTATTGAGTCAGCGACATGTTCCCATTTACTTGCTTTCTCTCTCTCTCTCTCTCGCTCTCTCACATACACACACACACTCTCATACCTCACAACATGACTCCTTTTCAGCACCATAATTCCATTCAACACAAGAGTATAGAGTTCATACATTTGAACTGATGGCTCTTTTCTGTAAAAAGTGCTGCTTTTTTGTCACACACACACACACACACACACACACACACAAACACACATGCAGAGAGACCGCAATGAACCGTTTCACTTGAGCAAAAAATTATAGGACTGTTCAAGTGAGGAGTGTGAAGAGGTCAGATGGCCAGTAAAGGGCCATTCACACCAAATATTCACCAGGCAGCTGGATATCAGTGCAAGCCAACTGGTAAAAGTATAGGCTAAAACAAATGGAGGGTTGTTTGGATGAACAGCTTTCAGAGAATGCATACACCCTGTAATTTAACAAAACCAAGAGCCTGCCCTCTTGCTTCAGGGATTCGACATACTGTCATAGGATAGAAGATTTAGACTCACTGACACCTAATGTCCAATACACTCGATACAGAACTGTAGTGATGAACAGTGGCGCTCATGAAATACTTTCGAGTGTGAGCAACTTAATGAAAAGCCGCAAGAACAATGCTGGGAAACAGCCCAAGAGGAAATCAGATTCCTCCCCATTCACGTGCAGCACGTTCCTGAATCCAGTTTATCATCCAGCGATTTGTGTAGGAGTGCGAAGCCCGAATATAAACACGACATTGCTGAACACAATCACTGCTGCATGATTTTCTTTTTTCTTTTCCAATACATTTTATCTAATGCATATTGACACAATAGAAAATCGTTTTCACTTTACCTTGAATGGCAGGGATCTTAACTGAAACATCGTGAATTATGAGCAACCCGTCTGTGATCACTTGGGTATTGTGAGATAACGGTCTCATGAACAGTGCTGAGGTCGTGAAAAGTTGTGTAGGGAACAGAGATTGTCCACATGTTTCACTTTCATCCGGCTGAATCAGGTATCTGGTGCCCTGGAGTTCAGTACATTATGTTTGAAACATTTACATTTAGGTGTTTGGCAGACGCTCTTATCCAAAGCGCTTGAACATTTCCAACATTAGATACATTGGATCCTTACACTGGATTACTAGGTTACTTACAAAGAAACAGAGGTCTTAAGTCGCCAATTAAATATTGCCAGAGAATCGGCTATACGGACATCTAGAGGAAGTTCCTTGTACCACATACGTGCCAGAACAGAAAACAGTCTAGATACATGTCTCCATTGATCTCTGAGAGATGGTGGGAACAGCTTAGCAATGCTGGAGGATCTGTGGGAACGTGGTGCAGCGTGGGGTATGCCTTGTAGTCCGTATGCTAGTTAGTATGTTGGGGAGTTAGCTAGAATTGATGCAAAGAATGACTTTCAATCAGACTTCCATTTTGAATTAGCTTCAGTGATGTTACCATTAAATATTTTAAAAGAGACTCTGCCTTGTTGCTTTGTAGAGAGAAAAAGGTCTGGGAGTCCCTAAGGACTGGGGAAAACCTGGTTTAGGTACCAGCCAGCATGTGTGTCTGCGTGTGTGTGCATGTGTGCTTGAGAGGAAAATGAATAATGGCTAGTCACTGGCTAAGCTTGACTGGTCTGCCCCGCAGCATCCCCCTCCCCCTGAAAGATGGAGACAGGGGGATTAATAGCTTGTTACCAAGTGGCTATTATACCATTCCACTCCGTGTGCGGCAACGAGGCCCATCGAAAACCATGCGGTCTTCTTAAAGAGCCTTAATCGAGGAGAATGATGCGTCTCATCAGATGCGTATTTTCATGGTCGAGTTTAAATGTCAAGCTTTAAGATTACTGAACTCGTCATGGCAGAAAGTATGAAAGTGAAGCTCTACAGATGGTGGTCAAATCAAGTAAACAATGTTACAACACAAAGGTTTGTTTGTTAAGCGGTGCAATCAAACATCGTCATTAACGCAGTCTGGATCGGGACATACATCAGAGGAACGCGGCTGAGACATTACATTATAATAAATATAATTACAGACCGGGCATGCTAATGAAGCCATAGATCAGCGTGTGACAGCCGCTCATCAGACGGCGGTGCTCCGACAGCGAAGATGGGACTCACAGTCAGACAGAGTGATGGCATGTAATCAGACATAGCTCAGCTCGGACAGCTCATCCAGCCCTCGATATCAGTCCAATTCCAGCAAGAGTGAACACACCAGTCTCATTTAAGAGTCCTATGATTAGCAGAGAGCTCTATTAAAAGTCTTGGGTTTAATGGTAAGGGGGCAGTGATGGCTGAGTGGGCTATTATTATACCAGCCAGCCATGTGTGTCAGGGTCAGTTATTTATGTTTTTGTTTGTTTGTTGTTTATAAAAACCACTTTAATATGTGGCAGTGCTTCTATACCTTTTTTTTTGTTGCAACATTATGGTCAGTCGCTGAAGATAAAAAAATAAAAATAATTTAAAAAAAGGAAAAATGACCAGTGTTACATTACAATCAGACTTTGTCTTGGCTTAGCATCCTCACTCTAATTGCACTTTTCATTTCTTTATTCTTATCCACACTCATTAATCTCTTCACAGCACCAAATCTGTGGTAATTACAATCACGAACCTTGTGCTCCCCTGCAAAAACCACATCCTCTTGTCTCCTCTCACTCAGTCCACCTCTTAGCCCCTTTTATCGTTAAATGCTCCTCTCCAGAGCCACAAGTCAAACGCTCTCTTATTTTGCTCGAGTACTTCGTCTCCCTTGTCGCCCTGTCACTGCTCCCTCACCCTGCTCTCAAACTTAACGCAGAAAAAAGTTCTTCAGAGAGATTAACTGTGCCGGATTAGGAGGGTTAATTAATAGTTCTTGCCAGCTCATTGTTTTGCGTTGGCGCCGCGAGAAGCCGCCCAAGAGAGGCGCTGTGGCATTAAATCAATTTCATGGCCCTTTTATTACCAGCGCGATAAAGCCAATATTTCGATTTTAGTTCTTGTTTTCTCTCTCCCCCCCCCCCCCCCCCCCCCTCTTCCTTCCTAGTGTTGTTTTTGCCCCTGCTGTCATCTGAGCTGCACTTGGACAGACGGCAGGACTCCAGGGAGGGCACAAGGACACATCTGCTTACAGCCTCGGCCAGGGGTCTCGAGAGAGCTTCCCAAACTGTATGCCAGGGATCCTTGTGGGCATGGAGCTACACTCTGTTTCAGGTCGACAGAGGCGAAGAGGAGCCGATCACGGCACAGAGCAGACATGCTTCATGCTCAGTGCAGCACAAACCCTGCAGCTGCCGGCTTGCCAAAAACCGAACCCACGCTCCAGTAAGATCAAAACTAAACAAAGATACAAGCAAAGATTCCACCAATAATGTTAAAATATCCAGCCCGTAATGGTCGTATCCGTCAGTCTTTGGTGTTTGATGAAGAAAATTGACGCTAGGCGATGAGCGATGGTTCAACAAAAAAAAGAAAGTATGTAACATTATTTCTCTCTTACTACAAATCAGCAGGACATGTTTGGTGTCCAAAGTTTGCTTCACTGCACTTGCTAATGTTGCACTTGCTCTTTCTGTCGGCTCTAACTCTCAGATCACTTACAGGCTGATGCAATTATGCAATTATACACCCAGTGTTAAATTAGTAACCAGTAATCAAGGGTTGCCATTAAGAGGCAGATAGCTGTGAGCAAGACACAGGAAAACTGTCGGATCCAGAGGACGGCAAATCTGCTGGTGAGCAGGGCTAAACTTCACAAGCTGCAGCGGCAGCGCTCATAAAAAGAGGATCAAGCTGTAAATACAACCGAGACTCCTGGGCCAAATCCTCCAGCACTCCTGCCTGCTCCTCCCCTCCTCAGCCTGCAGGGTCGTGCGAAACAGAAAGCTTGCCCCCTCTCCGTCATATTTGAAAAGGAAGCAGTAACCGTAAAGAGAAAGAAAAATCACGACAAATAAGAATAGTCAAGGGGGAGAACAGCGATTGCTATCTTTTCATCTCCGGATTGACAGACAGCTTATTGTTGGGGCGTTCTGCTGCGAGCTGGCGGCGTTTGTTGTTTTCAGAAAGGCTCGGCAGAGTGCTATCAAAGCCCTGAATCGAAGTGAGTGGCCCCGAGCCCAGGTGTCTCTTTACACACTACAGAGCTCATCTCCACACACACACACACACACACACACACACACACACACACACACACACACACACACACACACACACACACACACACACACACAATTCCACCCAAAGGAGAACTCATGGAAGCAAGACATGAGCTTTGGGGAAAGTGAAATTCTTAAGATGCACTTAAGAAGGAAGACGTGAATGAAAAACCAACTTTACATAATTTTCCCCTAAACAGCCAAGGCATGCTGGGTATTCAGCTTCTGCTTAAAAAGGACTCTACTGCTAGGAAGCTATTACAGATAAATAAAAAAGTTTGTGCAAATACGAGCCTCAAACCGTGTTTAGATCTTTAGTGATGTCACAGGTGCACTGAGGTTGTGTGGATGATGATAATAATACACACTATATAGAATACTTGCTGTTGAGCCACCTTAGTGTTGCGTCTTCACTACAAAACTTCCATTATGTCCAAAATTCGGCACGCGGCTGATGCTCCGGCTCGTTTAATAGAGGGATTTTTTGCTGTCGCCATCTGGATTTTCAACAAAGAATTAATCTAAAGTTCAATAAAAGAGCTCTGTCGGACAGGCTTTTCTCTGATGAGTACACACACTTGAGCCGCTGTTTAAAAGGGGCTGAGTCGGAGAAGAAGAAAAAAAAAAAAAAAGTTTCCCTGAAATATACGCCATTGTTCTTTTCCGTGCATTAGCAGCACTTCAGACAGCCGTGTTGCATTCATTTTCGCCAGCTCCGTAATGGCATGTCATTTTGTATATGAAAGCGTGTGACAGGCACCGTCTCGCAAGCCTAACTAGAGTCTGAACTCATCAGCGGCGCAGGACTGAAAGTACAGAGCCGAGGTGTAATTTATGACGCATTAGCACACACTTACACAGCTGGATACACACGGGGGCGGCGCTCCGAGCTTCTGTGCCCTGCGCGGGTAATAAGGCTATTGTAACACCGTGATGTATGGCTCTGGCCCGCATTACTCGCTCATTACCGTTCCACCGGACGTATTTTATGGAGGTGACTTACTCGCCCCCGGTCGCCTCCACCAGAGCCCCGTTCGTGTGTACCATAAAACATCAAAACTTTGCGTGTGTCTCAGACCGTGCCTGGGCTGCGGCACCTCCCTAAGCAGCCGAGCAAGCAGAGAGACGTCCGGTAAAATAAATAATTTCCCACGGCGGCACCACAAATAGCTGGGTTACTGTGAATCTGACCTGTGGCTAATGGAAGACTCATCACACCGTTAAGGTTATGGCTTGCCTTTTTCCCCCCTCTACCTCCCCTTTCCTCTTTTTTGCTGTCTTGGATATAAAGCCCTGATCTGTGTGGTCCCCCGTAAAAGCTTCCCTCTATCAAAGTGTTAGCAAAAAAAAAAAAAGACACCAGACAGGTCTGAAAGTCAGAATGTTCCTCAGAAACACTGCCTGATCTCCACCGATCCTCTATCATCAGCCCTGACCGATCCTAGGAATCGGTCTTGTCCTCCGATGACATTTAAAAAAATCAAAGAATGAGAAAAAGAGATAGCAGGAAAAGACTCCAACCTCTTCGCAAGACGCCACCCTTGTTAGCCCGAAGTGCCTCTATTAATTAGCAGGGCCACCGCGGCCTCCTACTCGTTAGCACCAGAGTAAACAGTCCTAAGTTGTTGTGAATTTTAATGGCCTTCTCCGAAACACTCAAGAAGCGACTGTGGGGTTTTTTAAAAATAAAACACACAAACACAAATCCCCAGCAAGCTGTGAGCGAGAGGGAGATGAAAGCGAGAGCCTGGTCAAACACACTCGATCTCTTCCTGCGCCACTCTGAGGTGAACGGGCGGCTGAAGGAAATCCGTGCGTGCACAAGGTTACTGCTGGAGTTTAAGCATGTTTTATGGCCCACTATTACATCTTTACTGCCACGCAATACAAAGCAAAGAGCCTTCATAATACATCGAGAGAAATGTGTGCTCCGGGCTGAACCGCTCCGTGTAGAGGAGACGAGAGGAGCTGAAGCTGAACGCAAGGGGTGACAGAAAGACCGAAATCATTCAAAGTGTATTCTGGGAACTCTGGGATTGAGGTGGGAATACACCCCTGAATGGAATGTCAGTCCGTCACTTTCACACTGAGCGGCAAATTTATCAAAGCCAGTCTACATCCCGGTCTGTTTTTGGGAGACAGGAGGAAACAAGAGCACCTGGAGCAGTTCAGGCTCGAACTTGGGAAAGTCGTCTTCTTTCTAGCTGAAGCCCAAAACATTATTTCATTTTAAATTAAAATTAATTATAATTTTTAAAAAAGTAAAAAAATGTATGCTCTTCCCATGCTTGGTGGGTTTCCTCTGGGTACTCGGGTTTCCTCCCACAGTCCGAAGACACGCAGATGAGGCTAAGATTAAAACACAACTAGATATAGTAACGTCTTTAGTGTCGACATCATTCCCTGATCTTCACCAAATACGGAGACTGGTTGTAGCTGCTATACAGAAGGCCAACACTCGTTGGGGGTGCGCTTCAATCTGTAGGGTCCTGTGTTTTATTCCTCTTACACCACAGCCACGGGCAACAAGTAAAAAAAACATTTTCTTTATTAATTGAGTCATGATTATTTGCTATTTTTCGTTAGATTTATTCATGTTGTGGCAGGTTAAATTTTTTTTTTTTTAAATACCGTTTTTTTTTTTTTTTTTTTTTTCACCCAGGTTTATTCGGTTTCTCTAATGAACATGATCATGCTTAATCACATTTAATCATATTTATATTACAAAGATGATTAAAAATTACTGGTGTAATCTAAAAGAAAAATGAGATCTGAGTCACTGTCTCATTCCAGACATCTCTTATTTACACACACGCACGTACGCGCGCACACACACACACACACACACACCTGGAAGCTCTTTTAAAGGCTCCATTTGCATCAGTATTGTTTATTTTGATTATTAAGGAGATGAAGAGAAGATGAACTGGGGATTTAAAAACAGACTGAATTACAGCTGAACTGACGGATTTAGGCAGAGCTTCACACAACACTGCTCATCACTAAACTGTACACAAGGGTATCACATGACTTATTCTCAAATTGCAAGCCTTGTCTTATTGATTTCTGATAAATGACTAGTTCATGCGCTCTTTTTAGAGCTCTGGACCACCAGCACACGTGCGCACACACACACACACACACACACACACACACACACACACACTTCTGCTCCTCTGGTTCACAGTTTCTTCTTGTCCATTAGTGAGGAGGTGTGAGATCTCCAAACAAGGCAAGCTCACACATGCCTGAACCTGTGTGTGTGTGTGTGATACACATACAGATGAGTATATATACAGTATTTCTGGCCTTTATATTACCCTGAAGGGTGTGATCGTTATGCATGAATGTATGTGCATGAACACATGTCTGTGTACTACCATCACACCTTTCCTGAGCAGAATCGTACTGGCGCCAACCTTATTAGTCATACTGGCAGCTAATGGAATTGTACTGGCGCTAACTGGACTCATACTGGTGACTAGCAGAACTGCACTGACGCCGAGCGAAGTTGCATCGAAGGGGAATGGAATCGTCGGCACTGGCGGATAAAGAAGATTCACATTGTGCTAGCTTCGAGGGACATCGTACTGGTGCTGAGCAGAGTGGTCCTGGTGCCGAGCGGAGTCGAAATGGTGCCGAACAGAATCGTACTGTCCCTGAGCAGAGCCATATTTGTGCCGAACGGAGTCATGCTGGAACCGAGCGGAGTCGTCAAGCAGTGACTATCCATATTATTTGTATGCTGTAGGAGAGATTCAGTCCCCAAGTGAATAACGTGTAACTCAAATAAAGAAAAACCCACTTTCCCAGGTTGCTCCAGCTCCAGTCTGTTCTCATACCACCTCTGCATCATATGTGAAACTAAACTCATACATGTCCACATCTGTCCTAGAAAACTGTCTGGATTTCATATTCTCACTGAACCTCTCTTTTCATGTCGTATCTTCTTTTATTGGATGTGACTGCCGATAATTAATTCCGCTTCTGTTTACAGAAGATCCGATGACGGGCGTCGCCATTATCCGACACCAACATGCTCCGTCGTTAGGAATGTCAGGATCGATTAAGGTGACGGCTAAGGTCACGGACGCGGTGCCTCGGGTTCAGACCGAATGTTCTCATGCTGCGATCGGAGCGAGATCATTATTTCAGGTCTGGTTAAAGCTGTAGCGGACGCTCGCCTCAGCCGAGAGGCGAGCGGGAGGAAAGTGGAGCGAGGCAGGAAATTGAGAATGGGCCGAAATATAAAAGCCGAGCTTCTTCTTCCCCGACATTTCCTCTTTCCAGATGGCCAATTTCCATAATGACAGCGCAGCACTTCACACTGTCCAAATAAGAGTGTGTGAGAGCGCACGGCCACTCCTGTTCATGATGAAGAGGAGGAGAGGTGATGCATTCTGTGCCCTCTGAGCAGGTGAATAAGTTACAGAGCGAGAAGTGAGAGAGAGAGAGAGAGAGAGAGAGAGAGAGAGAGAGAGAGAGTGTATGTGTGCGCGATCACGGCTATGACCTCTGTGCCACAGTAAAACGATCCTCACTGACTTTCACCTCTTGCCTTTGTGTGCTGTTGCACTTTGTTTACTGTCAGTGAAAACAGAGTGGGAGAGAGAGAGAGAGAGAGATGGACTGTAATAGGAAATGTGGGACAGAGACGGTTCAAAACAAGAAAAGTAGTTAAGAGTCGTAGACGAATAATGATTCTCCCTTGGATGAGACATTGAAATATAAATGTGCACGCTTGACTTAAGAGTCTAAATTCCTGAATAGATTCAGAATTTAAGTGGAAGTAAATGTGAATGCACTCTTTTTAGCGCTACACTATGCACTCTCGAAATAAAATAAAAAAAGTTTTGTTTTTGCCGCGTTCCTAAGTAGTGAAGCTTTAAAACCGCACTTCATCATAAAACTTTATACTTTTTTTTTTTGGTTTGTTTTAAGATTTAGATAGCACTTAAATGGGGTCTCTGGCTAGGGCTAATTAGCTAATTCTCTAGCTAATTTTAATTAAAAACCTGTTCTGTGGGTAGAAGGTTCAGAAATGTGTGTTTGTATACACCTACCCACAAACACACGGATCAGCCAGAACATAAACACACAAACACCACCACAAGGTAATTTAAACCACCAAACGCCCACCGGTGCCCACTCTGATCCCAAACAAAAGCCAATGTAGCACAAATCAGCAAAAAAAAAAAAAAAAAAGATTGCCATGATAGAAAGGCCCCAACAAACAAGTCAGATCCATGGAAGCCCCAACCTGCAGCCCACAGCACCCGAAGGATCCGCTGCTAAGTTAACGCGTCTTGGTTTTAATGTTAATGGTCTTAATGTTCTGGCTGATTTGTGTGTGTGTTGGATTGGTATGCAGTACATTTCACATGCTTCAGTTCCATTGTGTTCACTATAGTCAATAAATTTTTTTCAGTTAAAGATTGGATTTTTCTTCTTTTCTTCAGCGTGAGATGAAGCTACTTCACTAAAAGGAGGATTTTTTTTTTTTTTTTAAAACATTTTCCACTAAACTTTACTACAAGAGGGGCCAATAATTTTGGACGGCAGTTTGTCAATCTCAGTCCTAGGTGAGCTGGGCTTTGTACAAAAAAAAAAATGATAAAAATAAAAAATATCCGACATTTCCATCTTGTCTTCGTTCACCCGAATGGCTTCCTGGTGCCTTTTCATGTTTCCTGCCTTCAGCTGTACAATGCTGTGAGCCTCAGCCGCTGAAAACTATCGCACATTTACACCTTGGACACACCACGTCTGCTAACTTAGAAAACGAATCAAAATCAAATCACAAGGTCAGACGCGATGAATAATAAGCAAAAATAAACCTGAATAAGTACCGAGCTCGTGTATAAGGAGTGATGAAATCACGTGTGTCGTCCTGAAGCTGCCAGTGTGACGAGCAGCGAGACAAAGCAACACTTTTTTTCTTCTTCCTTCTTTTCTCCCCTTCCAAATAATCGCGCTCCTTTTCTTCACCCGACTAATAGCCACGTTCTTTCATTTAACAGCGTTATGTTTTTTTTTCCCCCCCCCCCCGGCGATGATGCAACTTGTGACATTCGCGACATTAAAGCGGAGCCGAGTCGAGAGCGAGAGCAGCCATGTGATTTAGTGGCGCTGGCGAGTCAGGCTGTGTGTCATAAAGATGAAGGAGAGAAAGAGAAAGAGAGCGAGGGAGGATGAGTGCCGATGCCGGAGTAGATAGAGAGATGTTTCCTGCCACCTCCGGCTCTCCTGCTCATCACGTCTCTCTGCATTCTCTGATATATTGGACAGACTGGAGGAGCTAACAGAAACGCCTGTCATTCCCTACAGCCCTCTGATGACCTGTGAGGCTCTGTGTGTGTGTGTGTGTGTGTGTGTGTGTGTGAGAGAGAGAGAGAGAAAGTGTGTTGTGAGAGAAAGTGGCAAGAAAAGACAAAGTAAGAAAGTATGTGTCAGGAGCAGATGTTTTGCACACTGCATCCTTCACTCCAGTGCTGTATAATATTGTTAAAGCTGGCAGTGGCTAATGCACACACACACACACACACACACACACACACAGTACTGTAACCAATTAAAACACACACTCACGTTTAATAAATGCAGAATGTACATTTGATCTGAGCGCAAGCTGACACACTGTTGTGACCTTCCAGAGACAGAGCACCGAAGCTTTTTTATCCTGAAAAAGCAGAGCAGCTCGAGCATATGGGTGGTCTGTGAAATTGAGAGGTATGCCCTCATTGACAGGGAACAGAAGGAGCATCAATCTCCCCCCATCTTTCTCTCTCTCCACATGGACCGAGGCTTAGAGAGAGAGAGAGTGAGCGCTTCGAAACAAAATGAGCTCCACTCCTTTGAACGGAGTCGATCCCCCCCACCCCCCCACCCCCCCCACCCCAAAGACTTCACACAAATCCTCTCCATCCACGCTCACCTTCTCGACTCTGCTGCAAGGTCACTGAGAGCATGGACCGAGTCAGGGGGTTGTACAGGGGTAGTCTTACGGGGCCAAAGCTGGGGGATTAGACCTGACACGCCACCACTAGCTCTCAGACTGGACACACTGAACTGGATAACAGCGGTCTGTCTTACTGTCTTCAGTGCCACAGTTTATTCCAAAGCTAGATTTGTTAAAAAGCAAAAGCAAACAGTTCGACCCTGAGAAACTGTTCTTTAAACTGTCAAACAGCTTCATGAATTTAATCCAATTATTAAAATAATCAGGCTTGTTATTTAGTAGTGCAGTGATATTTTTCTGTTTACTGTAGCTACAGAACACTTTTATTTTGGCTGGGTGTGTGTGTGTGTGTGTGTGTGTGTGTACGATCTTACGATGATACCCTGTTTTCTATAATTATCACCATTTATAAATATCCCGATTTGATATTACATTTTCTCCCCCGATTTTGTTAACCAAGCGCATCGCTGTCATCTGCCATAATAACAAATTTAGCAAATAATTCCCTCCTACTGTATGACACGGGATGGAAATGTTTAAATAGTTCAGAGTGCGATTTATAAGGAAACTGTGATGTTTTACCTTATCAAATGCTTCCAAAGGCTTCGAGTGACTGCGAGCATGTGCAGCGTCAGGATGGCCATACACAAGAATTACTTCAAGAATTACATAAGTACTACTGCCAAAAAACTTAGCTATACATGTTTAGTCATTTGTAACGGTTTCTGACAAAATCTTTTTAAAAAAATAAATAAATAAAACTTGTTTCCATAAAAGTGTAGAAAATGCAGAAGGTTTAAAATTGTAACGTTTTGTAATTAAATTCATTGTCTTCCCCCCCCTCCATTTCCAGGTATTTTGGTTAAAGAAATACCCCTCAACTGATGTATTTAACCGTGTTTTTTTTTTGTGCATTTTGTGAACAAACATATGTTCCATGAGAAAAAAAAAAAACCCACAATCTACTCAGATTCAATTTATTTTAGACAAAAGCAATCAGCCTGCATCGTTGTTTATAGAGATAAACGATGGAGCGGCCCGTGACCAAACCCAGACATTTCAGCACGATTGGATATACCTGATTCTGTGCCGACTGCACAACAGAAAAGTGTTTGCTCTGTCATCCAGAGATCACAAGTTCAAATCCCAATACTTGCCATCTGTAACCGGCAGCTCTCAGGGGAAACGGTGCATGCTCACGTCAATCACAGCAGCACTAGCCAATCACATGCGTCTGGGTTTTATTTAGAATTTATTTATTTCTATCCCCTAATGGTGTGACGCAGTTCAAGCAGTTTGTGTCTCAGAGGAAGCATGTGATAGCCATCACCCTCCCTGGTCAATGTTCAATGTGTGTTGGATTGTACTTATTTCAGGTTGTCCCTGACTATTAGTCCCTATTACAAATGGATCTACACATACGAATGGATCACAGTTCTACAAACATCCATGGAACAAATCACAGGAGCAGCTCATGTGTATTGTACTAAAAATAGACACTGCAGTGCACCAGAAACCAATATTCACTATTAAATACCAAATTTTCAGTGTGTAAGTGAAATGGTTAAAATGTCCAAAGTCCAGTATAGTGTGTGTTCGTGCTGAGGTGCGGGGAAAAATGGGTCGGCCTCACCAGTTTGAGTGAATCAGTCCAGGAACACGATGATAGAAAAGACCTGTTCTGCAAAGCTGTCCTGACGGTGAATAATCCTCATTTCAGAAAATCCTCAACGAAACAGAGTTCACAGTCCAATACAGCGGAAAACGGCTCCGAGACAAAATAGCGTCCAGGATTCCACTCGCGATTTAAAGGCGCAGAGGCAACACTTTACATTTCACATTTCACTGAGATTCATTTCCTTAGGTGCGGTTACGGTTTTTGGCCACATGATGGTGTGGGGAAAGGGGGGCAAAGATTCAGTCAAGTGGATTGGTATGCTTTACATTGTATATTTGTGTCAAAGGCGTACAAGACTCACTTTGTCAGACTTAAGAACAAATCCGACTTACAAATGTACTCCCAGAACGAAACTTGTTCAAAAGTAGGGGACTACATGTATAGACATAACACTTTTTTAACGTTACGATATCAAAAATGTTTTTGTATGCTGTAAATTACAAACAAAAAAACAGATCAGATTGAAAAGAAAAATTCTGTCTTTTTGATTTAAGAGGATTTTTTTTGAATAACAACATACGAATGTGTCATGAACCAAACTGGTGGGATGGAACCCGTAACCCAATATTGTGTTGCACAACCTTCAGAGCGAATCACTGCAAACAAGTGCTTTCTGTAGCTCTCAGCAAGACGTCTGCCCCTGTCTGAAACTCTGGCCCACTCATCCTGAGCAATCTGCTCCAGCTGTCTCAGGTTTAAAGGGAGCCTTCAGCAGACTGCAGAGTCTAATGTTTTGTGTTCTTAGCCATTCTTGGGTGCTTTTAGCTGTGTGTTTTGGGTCATTATCCTGTTAGAGGACCCAGTGACTGAGACAGGGCTTTCTGACACTGAGCGGTACTTTTCACTCCAGAAGATCTCATTGTGAAGGAAGCCCTGTGCAGAAAAGCAACCCTAAATCATAACCAAGCCTTCTCCTGGTTTCACAGTAGGTACAGTAGTGCTTTTCTGTGAAAGATTCAACACAGAGAGCTGATGTGACTTGCCAAGAGACTCCAGTTTGTTTGTTTTTTTGGCACATATACATCTCAGAAGCAGAAGCACTGTGGACAAGGGTGAGTCAAAAATTATTCGACCGCTTAATAAAACTATTCAAATATCTATTATAACTTCTGCTGGCTTATCAGTGTTTTCCGACGCGCTCGTATACATGCAACAAAATTTGGAGCGATACTCTACAGAAGGTGAAAGGTTCTTTCTTTAAAGAGAATCATTACCGGTGATGGTGAC
Source organism: Clarias fuscus (assembly GCA_030347435.1). NCBI lineage: Eukaryota > Metazoa > Chordata > Actinopteri > Siluriformes > Clariidae > Clarias > Clarias fuscus. The sequence goes on along the minus strand of CM059223.1, from coordinate 4,848,053 downwards.
ATTGATGGTGATGAAGTGATGAGAGGTACATTAAAACTCATCAACGCTGACCGTTTTCTGGGATTCTCATCTGGAATATATCAGGGAAAAGGTTCAACAATCAACAGTGCTCGTTTCAGTGAGACGCTAAAGCGTAACCTACGAATTAAACACAGAGGATTGATAGCCGAGGGCGTCATGATCTCACATGACGATATACACGTCCGTACAGTTCTGCACACACTGTCGACACTCGACACCTGATCTCTCTCCCTGAAAGCAGAACTACAAGGAGGAAGATTGACTTCTTCTGAAGACGCAAGTGAAGACAGCGATGCATTTGTGGCTCGCAGCTCAGCATGAAACATTTTTTAATGAGGGAATACAGAAGCTTGTTGACCGACAGACACAGTGAATTGAAAAGTAAATCTTTTATCAGATTAAAAATGACGTATTTGTCGACTTTTCTAAAAGTTAATTAAAATGAGTTGAGTTGTTACAGCCAATTCATCCGATCAGCTTGTATCAGTGTTCCTCGGCTCTTCGCCTACCACTGGCACGATCCTTCTGTCCACTCACCTTCTGGGGTGAGCTTCCCTCAAGCGGCCCCCAATCCAGCCAAGGTGTCTACAGCGTCATGGACCTTCTAAAAGAGACTCCTTAATAAAATTTTGCAGCTGCACTCGCATGAAAATCAAGAGATGCTCTAGCCTTTACCTTCAACACGCCTGGCCATAATTTTTTGTTTCTGATCTCCTCAGGCATTCCTTTCCTCTTGGTCCATGTTCACTGAATCGCACATTTAAAAAAAAAAAAAAAAAAAACATTTTATAGAATAAGCAATAATTCCTTTCTTTCCTCTCCACCTCCGCTTCGCTCTGTGACCTACAGTACAGTACCATGGGCATGCAGGAATGAAACACTGTAAAGGGACCTAAAAAACCAAAAATATGTCGCCGTGTGTACAAAATGTGCAGCCCATAAATGCGCCTCTGGAATAACAGTCAGAAATTCCCATGAATACACTTTGTGGAAACCTTGTGGAAAGCCTTCCCAGAAGAGTTGAAGGTGTTAGAGCTGCAAAGGGGGCGGGGCCAACATCATATTAAACCCTATGGATTAAGAATTTAATGTTATTCAAATCATATGCACGAATACGGCAAATAAAGTGTAACATATGTATATATATATAAAATGTTGTCCACGCAAGTACAATACATTATCTGATTTGTGGCTGTAAACAGATTATTTTGTCTCATATTTAGTTCTAGTAAAAGCATGAAAGGCTGTAGACAGATAGAGAGCATGTTTCCCCAGAGGCCAGCACTTTTCAGACTGTAATTGTGTGCACACTTTTCATCTTTTTCAAATGATTTTTGAGGCAAACAGAAGGAGAGTGGCACGCAGGCCTAATGGAGGACTAACAGGCGTTTAAAAGCAGCACAGGGGAAAGGAGAGAGCTGCTGGGGTTCACCGTGGGTGGCATTAATGATGCGACCATGCTAATGCTGGTCTAATGTAAGCCCTGGTCTAATGTTACACAGCACTGATGATCAGTAACCTTGCTGAAATACACACACACGCATATGTATATACGAAGTGCTTCTTAATTCACACTGAATTATTTCTTTATTCCAGCTAGCTATCATTCTCTCTCTCTCTCTCTCTCTCTCTCTGTCCTTGCAGCGTACTCTTTCGCCAGCATGTCGATGAAATTACACATTCCTTTCTTTTTAAGCAGACAGGATGAAGTGGTAGATACGCGGTCCGATTTATTATTTTTTTCCCCCCCACCGATTCCGTACGCTGATACTCCACCGAAAGCGCTTCCAATTAGTCGCTCTCCGCCCGCTAAACTGACAGACGCCTGGAGAAGAACGAGGTCCTAATTGCTCGGGTCAACCGGCAAGCAAAAAATCTGCAATTAGGCTTTTACTTTGACGACTCTACTCGACTCTGTCAAGCCGAAAGGTTTAGACTACGTCAAAAGTATTAAGATGCTTAAAGCACTAAACCTGAACGTGAGACTGTAAGACCAATATCAATCAGAATGCTCACATCCTTCCTTCAAATACACACACACACACACACACACACAGTCGAGAAAACCTATTACAGCGATCTGAGCTGCTGTCAGACGTTTCCCATTCGAGCTTATCAGCCGTGTGCCACCGACGTCCGGAGCAGCAAACAGGCATGTGTAAAGAGGCTTAAATAAAGCAGGAAGTCAACAGGCAGGGAGGCACGGGCCGAGTCGGCGGGTATCTGTGCCAACATCTCGCCGCCAAGAGCCCCCATCACACTCCCCATCACTCTAGCCATCTCACTCACACACACACACACACACAGACCACAGCTCTGAATGGTTTCACTGCAGCTACAAAGCAGACCACTAACGGCAAGATTATTGTGCAACGTTTTTTTGGGGAGGAAATAAAATAATGCGTACACTCACTCACTGTTAGACCTGAATTAACATGTTTATATATGAAAGCAAAAAATTATTACAATTTACAGTACAGACCAAAAGTTTGGACACCCCTTCTCATTCAGCGAGTTTTCTTTATTGTGTTCTTTATTGTGTTCTTTAGCCCAAACGCGTCTCTTCTGCTTGTTGCCGGTCCTTAGCAGTGGTTTCCCTAGCAGATATTCTACCATGAAGGCCTGATTCACACAGTCTCCTCTTAACAGTTGTTCTAGAGATGTGTCTGCTGCTAGAACTCTGTGTGGCATTGACCTGCTCTCTGATCTGAGCTGCTGTTAACCTGCGATTTCTGAGGCCGGTGACTCGGATGAACTTATCCTCCGCGGCAGAGGTGACTCTCGGTCTTCCTTGCCTGGGGCGGTCCGCATGTCAGCCGGTTTCTTTGTAGCGCTTGATGGTTTTTGTGACTGCACTCGGGGACACTTTCAAAGTTTTCCCAATTTTTTCCGACTGACTGACCTTCATTTCTTAAAGTAATGATGGCCGCTCGTTTTTCTTTACTCAGCTGCTTTTTTCTTGCCATAATACAAATTCAACCTCTTTGAATGAGAAGGTGTGTCCAAACTTTTGGTCTGCACTGTATATATAGACACTTTAGATAAAGAAAAATAGTATGATATATATTTACATTACCGCTCAAAAGTTTGGGATCACTTGCAAATTTCTTTGTTTTTGTTTTGTAATTTATTTTCATTATTCTACAAAAACACTGGAGATTTCAAAACTATGAAATAACACATATGGAATTAGGTAATTATGTAACAACAGTAAGTTATTATTTGAAGACATGAAGGTCAGTCTTTCTGGAACAGTTCTCACAAGAACAGTATTGTGTGTCGAGTGCGTTTGTAAAACCCATCGAGCTCCATGATGAAACTGTCTCTCATGAAGACCTTCACAGGAAAGCGAGACCAAAACGTACCTTTGCTGCAGAGGAGATGTTCATTTAGGGTCACCAGCCTCAGAAATCACCAATTAACAAACAGCACCTCAGGTTAGAGCCGCTATGAAGCTTTACAGGAGCAGATACACATCTCAATATCAACTGTTCAGAGGAGATTATTGTGTATTTTAGATAAACGCCTTCAGGATTGTTTTACAGTGTAGAAAGTAATAGAAATTAGGAACGACCATGGAGTGATCACAAGCTTTTGAGTGCTAGTGTATATTACTAATATTATCATATTATTATCGTAACATTATCATAAATATCAATATATAACGTATAGAAACACATTTTGTATGAAAATATTTATACAAGTTTTTCCTGACCTGAAGTGTGTATAATTGTTTTTGCCTGACTTTTTTGGCTATATATTTATAAGATAAAAAATACGTTTAAGTTATCCAAAAGCTTGTAATGATCTCGTGAAATACCCCGTATCAGGTCCTGAGTAGGATTCCACCGCCGTTGCGATGTTGTTACGTTACACACTATGCAGTGAGCGTATTATATTATTCGATTAGGATTCAGTCTAACCTTGTTGAAGGAGGTTTAAGTTAACATATCCTTCTGAGACCTGGACTCTACCATTGTGTACGTCACATCTCCTCCTCCTCCTCCTCCACCTCACTTTTTCACTCTACCATCACCAGATAACTATGAAATTTAATCAATGTCTTCAAACTAAATATTTATCAGGACTGCACCTGGAGATACAGACAATGTACGGTAGTTGGGAGTAAATTCCATGTCTTCATATGAGGTTAAGAAAGGATGGGAAAAAAAAAAACAGCATAGAGATGAAAGATGACGTGAAAACACGGGCGGTTAATGAGGTTTAACACGCGTGTGGTAGTGTAACACTGTACGCTTATTCATATCTGAATGTTTCAGATAATTTTCTACGTGAATGCATTTCTGAAAGTGGAACAGTTATGACATATCCTTTATACAGGAACCAGTCACATTACCACACACTTGCATATTTGTCAGAGTGTTTTTGATTGAACCATCGCATGAACCAGGGTTCCATTCAAATCGGCACCACACAGGAGACTTACCGGGAAACTGGTAGCTATAACTCGGAGCAAATCCAGTGTATCCACGGCCATATGTCGCCACGATGTTTGGGTAACCTAGAGGAAATGGACAGAACCAAAGTTTAGACTCGTCAGAAAGAAAAAGCTCAATTATAGTAGGGTGCTTGAAATATCATATCATATACATTGTGCTTCTACTTGGTCATCTTATATGATCAGATTATAATTTGTCATACTGTAACAGCAGCGGTCCTCAGCCACCAGGCCGCGGATACTGCAGCGGTGCACACTTTAAATCCTCCCGTGCCATGCTCGTGTTAGTGCTTTTTAGGTGAGAGAAGCAGTGCTCACACACACATTTTTTGTGAGCTCATAAGAAAGAGCTCTTTGGTCACAGTAAGCAAGCCACAATCTCAACTCATGACTGAACAATTCCTTTCATGTGTTACAGCTTTCAGATACCGTGAAGGCTGTAAGCTCCGTCTCCAACCGGAACAGAGCTACGCTGCCTTGTCCTTGTCCTCACCATAGGACACCCGAACAACAGTGAAGCCTCACCAGTGGGAACGCTGAGGAAGACGAATCATCCACCCGCACATGTGGATTTTCATTGCAGTTGCAGTTCACCTTGCAGGCAGCAGAGGGAGCTTAAATTACAAACAGCCCCTTTTTTCGCTCGCAGTAATCAACAGTTCTGAGAAAGTAAAGATGCACTGTGCCATACACACACACACACACACACACACACACACACACACACACACCGAACAGACTATTTATACCACCACCGATACATCACCGTGGTTCTCTTTTGCAAGGCTAAGGATAAAGAGGAGAACGAGGTCAGAGACAGAGAGCATGAATGAGACTCCGCGTTTAGCGTACTGGTTTAGACGAGCACATACGGCATCGCCGAACGCACACCGATATTACAACGGTATGTTAGCAAGCAACTGCGAAGAGCTTCAATCAGAACGCGTCACGAGGGAATTTCTCCACCATCTGCTCTCCTTCTCTGGTGCTACTCAGAGATGTGGCAGCGTTTCTGTTGTTACTCCGGCAGATCGCATATTCTTGGCCTGGTTTATTACTCTTTTATTTACACGCTTTATTGATTTTCTGTTCTCCAAAAGGAAAAACTTGGACGCAAAGCCAAGCAGCGTGTGAGCAAGTGCGGTTAATAAATTCTTTCAGAGCACTTTATAAACACACACACACACACACACACACACACACACACACACACACACACACACATGCGCATGAGTGTGTACAGTATTCTGACACACATGCATATGAATTGCGACGGAGAGAGAGATCACCACCACACAAGGGAACGGTCAGGTCTAGACGGAGGCGTCACGAAAACCCCCAAAGGCTAATTTTTTTTTTTTTTTTTTACTGTTTAGTGTATCTGCGGTGTTCTGGCCCTCAGGCTGTAACCAGTGACATTTAATCAAGGAGCAGGGGTGCAAATCTGGCTGAAATGCACCGTGCACAAAGAGCAGCAGATGTGACCAAGGCTACGGGTGGAATTTTGTTAACCGTGCCGAAGCGAGGCTATCTGCATAACCCTGGGTGGTTCAGGACTAATAGGCCTCAGCGGGGCTCGGGGTAAAAAAGGTTTCGGGGTAAAAGAGTGTGTCCAGCATGTTTAAGCATGACACATGGGAGATGCCCTTTCAGGATTAATCTTTGCTACTCAAAGTCTCGCTGCAATCAATCGCTAAATTGGTCTCGGGTCAGCAGAAGAAAGTTCTAGCTGCAGCATTAACCGAAAGGGCAGAGCAGTCGATGCTGGGTTACAGAGTCACTGGGCCAATCGGAGCGCTGGGACGTTTCACCATCATCTGACTAACAAACACTCGAACCGGTTTCACCCGTCACCTGGAAAATGTCCTCTCAGTCGGAACAATGGAAAAAGGAAGAGGAGATGCACATAGCCAGTAATTAAATTTTTTTGTTTAGACGATTAGTTTTTTTTTTTTTTTTTAAATCCAACCGTTTACTCTGGAGTACTCCTTTATTTGGTTATGCTCACCATCCTCTACAACATTAGGAACACTTATAACCTTTTATCACCATGCAGGGATCATAAGTTTATTTTCAACTCACAAATGAGGCGAGAAGTGCTGGTTTGAGTATTTCAGAAACGGCTGAGAATTTCACACAAAACGGTGTCTAAAGTTCTGGTGAAAAACAACAAAAAAAAATGTCTTCTGACTGGAACGCCCACTCGATGATGAGAAAAGAGAATGACCAGAGCGGTTTGAGCCGACAGAAAGTCTATAGCAACTCAATTAAGCACTCTTTAGACTAGGACACACCTCAAAGAATGCACAAAACACTGAACCAGAAAAAAGAGCCTCAGATTCCTGTTTAGAAATGGATACGGTGTTTCGCTGATGTAACACATCCATATCAGGGCTTGATGTTCTCTGCATGCTGAGATGCTTTACTGCTCACCGTGGCTGCACAGAATTTATTATACGAGTTACTATATTCTGCTTGACCTTTATGATCAGTCTGCTTTTCTTTGACCTCTCTAAACAGCAGGGCATACCCACTCTGGAGACCGCTGTGTGTGAAATGCTCAGGTTTCTGAAATACAGTCGAACGATTTCTGTTCAAGAAGCACGTTCCTAAGTCAGATTAATTAGAATCCTAAGATTAATTAGAATCCTAAGATTAATTTGGTAAAGAATATACAGTGGAACCTCGGATTGCGAGTAACGTGGTTTACTAGTGTTCCGCAAACCGAGCAAAGTATTTTTAATACATTTTTAATCGGAAACCGAGCAAGTATTAGTTTACGAGCGCCGAGTATCATGTATCACGCATGCGACTTATTTTGACACCGAGCGTCACTCTTGCGCTGCGGAATTCTTTCAGCGTCTCTTGTGTGTGTGCGTGCGCTTAATTTGACACCGACACACACGCAAACACCCGCACAGGTGTTTTTTACTTCACCGCAGTGATTCCCTTAGTATGCGCTCACGCCAGGTCAGAGAGATTTCTTTTTTCCTGTTAAAACGGTGTTTCCGTTGTGTGTGTTCGTTTGTTGTGAAACTTAAAAAGCGAGATGGGGAGAGAAGTGTTACTGTGTAAAACGAGGCGAGGGAAGGGGCTAATTCCACACACACACACACACACACACACACACACACACACACACACACACACACACACACACACACATGGCGCCTGCGCGCACCAACGGAAACACTTATCTGTCGGGATTTATTTGTAAATTTTTTTTTAAAGGTAAAGTGCAGATTAATTTGTTTTATTTTCATTTTATAGATTGTATTAATTATTTTTATGTATTTAATTTTTGGGGCTGTGGAACGAATAATTAGAGTTTTCATTATTTCCTATGGGGAAATGATGATTTGGTTTACGAGTGTTTTGGAACACGAGCCCACTTCCGGAACGAATTATGCTCGTAATCCAAGGTTCCACTGTATATTTAAAAAAAATATTTGTTCCACATTATACTCTCGCGAGACTGCGCATTTAGATCGCGAGGGGAATCTTGGGTCAGCTGACCTCCTTCAAAGGCAGCCCTCGCTCGGAAGACTCTCTCGACAACCGATTGTCATTCATACACACTACGGGTAATATGGGAAAGCCAATTAACCTAATCTGCATGTCTTTGGACTGTGTGAGGAAACTGGAGTACCCGGAGGAAACCCACCAATCACGGGGAGAATCCATGCACACAGACCCCGAGGCGGGAATCGAGGCGGGGATTTCACATTATCCATAATATCTCAGGAAAGTTCATCTTTAGCTTAATTTATCATGATATCACTATTTAATCATCCTCTCAAACTGTTATTCTGTGCAGAAAACTAGCTGACTAGATTTGACGTCTCTGTAAAGGTAGATATTTCACTTTGCCTGATATTTGAACTTTCACTTGATTTCCGGTCATGTGGATATGCAAGCAAACATAAACAAAAACAACAACAGCAGCTTCTCAAAGTCTTCTTCTCGACTCTCGAGTCGCTGGCTTCAGACGCTAGCTGAGAAGGTGGAGTCTCACCAGTGAGAAACAGTAAGCAGGAAAGGGCTGTGATAAAGGTCATGATGTTATTTACCCATCGTGCATCAGGCAGCAACTCAGCGTGATGCATGCTGGGTAAATAAAGGCTGTCGTTTCCTCTGGAGCGCCGGAGTCAGCTGCTGCTGCTGGTACCGCCGCTGCTGTCGCTTCTCCCGCCTCTCCCCGTTATTAATATGCATGCTAATGCACCTATTTTATGGCTCAACGGTTCCGATTCACTTTAAAATCAATTATCCATCTGGTACACCCATACTCCGCACCAGCTCGAATGTGTATTAATTTCAGCAAACATACATGCAGCACAACACAATAAAGATAAATGGTTCGATTAGGACTGGTAAACAAAGGAGCTGGGGAAGGAGTTTTAATGAGATCTGGCGTAGAAGGGAACCTACAGTTCCTTAAATAATGAGTCCTGATCTTCAGCTGCCTTTTTTTTTTCTCTTTCTTTTCCTCTCCTCCTTCCGTTCGAATGCAAATTATACTAAGTTATGTCGCGCTGCCCTGCGTTTTCCAATTTCATTTAGATAAGCGCGAGTGTGGATAAGTCTGGAGTTAATATTTTCACATGAGCACTCCAAAGACTCTCTCTCTCTCTCTCTCTCTCTACAGCTCACTGTCGAACCGTAAGAACTTCTGAAAAGTTCACACGGCTTGTTAAAAGTTCAATCCGGCCAGATTGCGAGGTAAGCTGGCAAGAAAAGGCGGCCCTAGTGCCATTTACATACTGCTGCTACCACAGCACATGAATCAGACTCTGTTCATTTCGGGATGCCTCCTCAGAGCCGCTGCCCACCGTGCTGTTCTGTTCTGTGTGCGCGTGTGTGTGTGTGTGTGTGTCTGTGTGTGTCTGTGTGTGAGAATGTTATAGGGATGACTATGATAAAGTAGAAGATTGCACGGTGGCTCTGGAGCGATGAGGAGCTCCTGAGATCCACCGGTGCTGTCATTAGCCAGAGCAGAGGTCAGGCAGATGGATTGGTGAGCCCCTAATAGAGCATTATCCTAATTTTCCTCCTCATTTGCGCTGCTAATGCAGCCTGTGCTCGAATGGGCGCCGCCATACACCCTGCGATGCCCCACCCCGCCTCCCACAGGCTCATTTCCATATGGGGCGACCCTGAGCTCAGGACCGCGGGTTGGTAGGGGCCTGGCACTTCATTCCGCTAATCAAGAGCGAGCTGACTAGTGAGGTAGAAAATCGGCAAGGCTCAGTATTCAGTGTATATGTACTGTATATATACCTGAATCATATATACAGTCGACCCCCGAAATCCACAGAGCTGCATTTTCCTCTACAGTTATGATAAAAAAAAAAAGAAAAATCATACAGTATTATATTTTATATTGAAATTTTGCCTGTTAATATGTAGGTTACAAAATCAGTAAATGATATCGGTCTTAATATGCATATTAAAACGCATGAAAAATTATGAATCGCTATGAAAAAAAAGAATTAAAAAATGGCGGAGGATATTTGCAGTTTCCGTGAACAATTATTAGTTAGGTTCGTTAGGAAAAATCCGCAAACGACTAAGGCCGCGAACTCAGAACCGCAACTTTACATGGGTCGACTGTGTATATATGAGTGGAATATAAACCTGGGTCCTGCTTTTATTTATTATTTTTTTGTAAATAACAGTCTATAAAATGTTCTCGATGAAATACAGTCAAAGTGTACACCGTAAATATAACCCTGTACATTTTTTTTGTTTTTTTTTTGGTAGCTTTATGATGTTCAAATGAAACTTGTTGGCTACACTGGGATCAAGTCCAAACCTAAACTAAATGAGTGACAAACCAGTTTCAGAGTGAACATGATCCTACACATGAATAAATGAATGAATAAATGTGTGTGTGTGTGTGTGTGTGTGTGTGTGTGTGTGTGTGTGTGTGTGTGTGTGTGTATATGCGTCTTGGTACTCACTCAGCATGCCCATTCCCAACATGAAGGCGTCCATGGTGTAGGGCAGACCCCTGGCCCGGCCCCGTGTGCCCGGCGGGAACATCACCTCTTTGGGCTGGGCCTTCTTACATTCTACCTGTAGGAGACACAACGAGACACAGCCGTCAACAAAACGACGGAACCACGGTTGCATTCTGTTTACTCCTAAACCTATAAGTGATGTTTAACCTGCCATCATCAGACCAGACAAGGCATTTTCAAAGTGCTTTCTTATTAATCTTTCTCTCTCTCGCTCTCTCACACACATATACAGTATATACACACACGCACACCAGATACATCCTTTGGCTCAATAACTTCATTAATGAACTGATTTTTTATTTTATTTATTTCTTAGTAAATTATATGCATCTTTGTTAAAAATAAATAAATAAATTGCGCCCCCTGTTGGACATACATCACATAATTTCGCACACACTATTAGTAGACGCAGTATTCCCGCCCTGTTTGACTTCCTCCGTGCCGCATGTGTCTTTTATTTAAAGCAAGCTTGAACCGGACAGACCGACATCAGACAAAACATTCCTCCCTTCCTCTCCACCTCTCTCTCTGTAACACACGGTCTCTGACTGACACTTCAGCTCCGACTGCAACAGATGTGTGTGAGCTCCTAGTATGTCAGGGAGGGACAGGAGGGCATCTGCTTTGAGTTTCAGCTCTCTCCCTCTGTGTGTGTGTGTGTGTGTGTGTGTGTGTGTGTGTGTGTGGTCAAACGTCGCCAAAAAAAAAGAAAAAAAAAAAAAAGGAACAACTCCTGTTCATATAGACTTACACACATACTGTACTGTACACACACGTCAATGCATAAAGCACAAAGGGAATCCTTTTGGGGGGGGGGGTTAGAAAGTGTTTTTTAAAATGTGTGTACTTGTATTTGAGTGTGTTAGAGCTGTCACACTCTCTTAAAATTTGCATTTGAGTTTTAATTAATGTAAGAGATTAAGTACTGAAATGCAATTGAGTATTAATGAGTCTATATTTTTATACCGCAGACAGTCAGAGTGAATGTGTGTGTGTGTGTCATGTAAACAACAGGAAAAAAAAATATCATAATCTATTACATTTTTCAATAACTTCTGGTGTCTGGCTGGATTTTACATTTCCTATGGGGCCGGCTGGAGGTAAATATCCAAGACTAAATACGTAGCTTTAAAATAATCTAAATAAATAAAAGAAAAGGTTTTATCGGTACATGGGTCAGAACTCGCTCTTTCAGTGATATCTTTACGATTCATGCATCGGAGGACGCGCATCCCGTCTCAGAGAAATTTTCTCTGTCTGTCTGTATATCTGTATGTCCGTCCAGCCAGATTTTGTCACAGCATCACGCAAAACTGTCTGGACAGAATTAACGGAATATTTTGCAGTCCTTAGATCTCTGCCTGAAGTTTAACCTGCACCATAAGTGAAATTTAAATGTTGAGTAAGAGCAACGGTTATGCACAGTTATGTGTCGGGTTTAATAATCTACTTTAAAATAATCTACTAATGCGCTGCTGTCTCAATGTAAACAAACACCTGCACCATTAGATATTAATTAGAAAAGCTAAACGGAATATTTTGACTGGGATTAGTTCATATTTTCACTTTGGCTGAAATAACAGCGCTGAAGTGGTACAAGTGAACTTTAACACGCCGGAGTCGTTTTAAGACAAAGCGTAAAAAATCTTTATCCGATCGGCTTTTTTTCCATTTCTCATCTGTGATTCTCTCTCCGATTACCGAACAGCGAGTGCATTTGTCTGACGATGAAAGAAGTAGAACTTAGTGTAAACAAGGCATAAGATACTCGACCTTACAGAATGTGATTTCTGTGTATTAATAAGTTAGACAGAGAGTTCTGCTGTACAGAGAGACACACAGACAGACAGACAAACCTGAAATAATAATAATAATAATAATAATAATAATAATATCGCTGATTAGCGCTGATGCATTAAATCTGATAAGGTTATTTTTAGCTTTAACTCTTCCTACAAGTGAGTAAATAAAAAGATAAATAATTTTTTTTTTTAACAAATCCCAAAAGGCTTCATGCTCAACTGTATAGACTCATAACATCATTAAAGAACTTCAACAGGATCTAACTTTCTGACGTTTAGGGCGCACAGTATTTTAAAAATTTTCTTTAAACATATTTAATAACCAAGTGTCAAATCCTTCATCTTTGAATGATTCTCCATCATCTGGCCTCTGATTAGTTTACTCAACGCACTTGTTCTGTAAAGCGCGTGCTTTTTCCAATAAAATAAAACGTCACAAACATTTCACGTATTCAGCTCACGTGTTCAATATTCGCAGATGCAGGCTGCTGAGAAACGTTTGATGAAATAGTGTTTGTCTATTCATTAAGATGAATAAACAAAATCACACACACACACACACACACACACACACACACACACACACACACACACACACACACACACACGCACGCGCGCACAAAAAAAGAAAGAAAAAAAAAAAAGAAAAGGACCCCAGAAAAGTTTCAGGCCCGTGTGTTTCAGCAGACTTGCGTAAGGCGACTAAAAGTAGACAGCGGGATCATACACTATAAAACTGTAAGTATGATGAAAATTCAAATATCAGTCGAGCGCCGAGATCGGTCCTGACAGCTCCCGTGTGTGTTCTCATATCCGTGCGAGCTTGTGACAGGAGTCTGCTCTTTGGTAGGCCGAGCTCGTATTCGACCGAAAATGTCTGCTGCCTCGTGCCGCCCTGCTCCGCTGCAGCGGTGATCGACTCGTCAGCCTGCCTGCCTCCAGCCTGTCCATCTGCGAGGCTAAAAGCTGCTCTCTCTCTCTCTCTCTCTCTCTCCTGCTCCCTATCTCAAGTCTATTCCAATTCAGAAGTCATCTTCCCTTAAACATCAGAAGAAAAAAAACTGTGGCCAAGACAGTTGTTTTGTAGGAGAGAAAACACACACACACACACACACACACACACACACACACACAGGACTAGAAGAAGGTTATACGTGTTTACTTGGCCAGTAAAACCTCATCACGCTCGGTAACAACACCGTGCACTTCACTCTAATGCCGATCTGATGGTAATGATACCTCTGGAAATCAACACCCGAAAACGTCGCCAGATCCAGCTGTCCATCTTGGTGCTGCGCGCACAAACACACACACACGCGCGCGCGCACACACTTTATTCTGTTGTTGTTTTCGTTGTTGAGAGTCTGCCTCTCTGGTCGAGTCCTTTCCATTTAAGCATCCAGCTTGTTCGTCTCTTCAGGACGACATGCGTTTGCAAAGAGCAATGCTTTTTTTTCCCAGCAGGAGCCACACACACACACACACACACACACACACACACACACACACACACACACACACACACACACACACACACACACACACACACACACACACACACACACACACACACACACACACACACACACACACACACACACACACACACACACACACACACGGCCTCTTCTAACTCGCCATACTCCATACATACATAAATGTGTGTGTGTGTGTGTGTGTGAGACCTCAGGCGGCTTTTACCCAGAGTACACTACAGTGCTATAACCCTGAATTTTATATCCAGACGATATACACACACACACACAAAAAAAAAGAATTTGACGTCTCTGGTTCCTCACAAAATACGTACAAGTGATTTTGATGGAAAAGCTCACATGGACACCGAACAAAACTGCTAATCAAAAATCTCCAGCTGACAGTTTAGCAGCCAGCAAGCTCCGAGTCGTTGATCTGCAGACAAAATGCTAGATTAGGCTTTCATGTTGCTCTTGTGAAGTAGGAGTATGTAAGTAAGAACACACACTCGGAGTTGTGTGTGTGTGTGGTGTGATGTGTTAGAAACCTTCCATAAAGGTTTAAAAAATAACAATGAAATTCTACAACGTTTTCTTTAAAACGCATCAATATCGACCTGAAGGTGGAGAAAATGAATCGCCACCTTCCAACCAATCGGAATCGAGCGTTCGACGCTTCTCCCTTCCTTCCTTATTTTTGTGCCGCGTCGACTGTCAACACTGAGTTTTACATATACATTTTTTTTTTTTTTTTTTACTCTGCAAGAAAGAGTGTCAGCGTCAGCTATTCCTGTTACACCGAGGCCACGCGCGGGTTTGTTATCCCTGCAGCGAGAGGTTAAAAATGAGCCTCTGGATGGGCGGTGAGTGGGAAGGGCCTCCAGGGATGCTGCGTGTGTGTGTGTGTGTGTGTGTGTGTGTGTCCTGATATTACAGTCCAACGCCGGAATGTGAGCACAGACGTGGAGACAGGATGGTACAGGACAGATTCTTTCACACTGATGAGAAGGATGCTGGGAGGTGTGGCAGCGCGCGTGGCAGACTGGCAGAAAACATCGCTCTCTGGGTGAAAGGAGCCAGACCGGTTCAGCTGGCGCAGACAGGAAAGGAGCGGAGACGTCGGGAGTGACGATCGTCGGGTTCTCGGTCCACTCAGCCGCCACAGTTGTGTCAACGCACCCGTCCACTGCGGCATGCCGGTGATCACCAACACTCTGCCCATCCACCACCGGGGACAACTGCTGTCTGCGTATTCAATCTGACTGGTCAGAGGGCATCTGTTCTCTAATACCAACAGATTAATGCGCTTCTTCTAATAGATTATCGTTTCTATAGCCTGCTAAAGATAATAAAAATAAATAAATAAAATAAACTTGTTACTTAAAGTAAAATGTGAAGTTTGGAAGGAGACTCCAGTGTAAAAGCTTTGTTACAGTCAGGTAACATGTCACAAAAAAAAAAATCAGTAAAATGATGATTCATTAATTCAAGGTCATGTCAAGTGTTGCCTGGTAACAGTCAGTCACTCCGTTCATGTGTATCTGTACTTTACTTGAGTACTAGTGGGTACGTTTAACTTTTACTCCACTACATCCTATTAAAAAAAAAAAAAAAACCCTATACATGAAGTCCCCTACATACAAACGTTTGATGATACGAACAAGCAGTCGTGCATGTTCAATCACGGAAGTTACAGTAGATACCATTGTCACGTGCATGCAGTGTGCATCCCAGGAAAGAAGCATTAAAAGCGGCGGTAACGAAGCTGGTACGGATAAAAAGCGGCAAGTACACAGCTCGCTCTTTTAACACGAATCGTTCAACCATCGGCATGATTCTACGTGTTGGTATCCTAGTATCCAGACAATGTACATTGGACTCATCCGTATGTTGGGGACTGTTTCTACGTTTTTTTTTTTTTTTTTTGGGGGGGGGGGGGGGGGGGGCAGCAACAAAAACAGCATGTTCACAGTTTGGAAGCAGACAGAGAGAGACTCTTTTACGATCACTACAGTGAGCTAATAAAAGCTTAGTACTTTTGATACTTGACTAAATGCAAAGGTGAGTACTTTTGATTGTACTTAATGTACAATCGTAAAAGAGGACACTGTCCACCACCGTGTCCAGGTCTGCATCTAGGTGTACACTTTGTGTGTTAATTCCTGTAATCTGTTAGTTTCTGTTCATTTCACTACAGACATTAGGCTGGTGAACCGAGTCTCACCCCAGGAACCCCTCCGTCCCTGACAGACTCGTCCCAACACCACACACACACACACACACACACACACACACACACACACCGAGAGAGAGAGAACGATGTGGGACCTAAATGGCTCCTCAGCCGGTGGTGTTTTCATGATTAACTAGTAACTATAATAGTTCTCTCTAACAAGCTCTTTAATTCTAAGTGACCAAAATACTAAATAAATTGGTCACAGTGTGAGAGTTTCTAGAAGCTTCTGCGCTTCGTACACACGGTGAAAGCTCGCCATTGCTAACATTGATGCGTTCATCCCACTTAACGCACTCTCATCCCATTTAATGCAGAAAGGCAAACAGCCTTACAGGCATGTCTGTCACAAGACAACATCATCAACATTCTGCCTCTCTCACACACACACACACACACACACACACACACACACACACACACACACCACCGCAATGTACACATGTGGAATTACGTAGCTCCGCTCAGAGCGCAAAACAATTTGTCTCTCCAAGGAGAACGCTCATAATTCCAAGCATAAAAGAACTTTCTGCTGCATAGGCTGAAATAAAACCTATAGAAAAGTGATGGGCAGCGATATCGGCCCAGAGAAAATGCAGAATCCATTATCTGCTCAGGCACAGCGTGTGTGCAACCCTGTCACACCAGGAACACATTACTGCCTTGCTGTTTTTATTTATCCCGGGTATAGTCAAATCTCCAACTGACTGTGTGCGTGTGTGTGTGTGTGTGTGTGTGTGTGTGTGCGCTTTTCATTTACAACTCATTTTTAATCATTAAAAATGTGCAGCAACACACACACTGTAACACAAAGTGGAGAATAATCCTCGCTCAAGAAAAGAGCTGCCAAAAAAAACCTCTTAACACATTTATTTAGTAAGTAATGACCAGCTTCCTCTTTTTTAACAACCAAAAAAAATAAATAAATAACTAAAAAAGATCAAAGACCAAGTTCAAAGTTCGTCCAGATAATTTGGCTCAAAGCAAAGTATCCTCTAAAAGTAACAACTGTTTACGATTGTTTCGCTTTCACAACCTTTGTGCTCGGCGCGCTCTACTATTTTAAGAGAGGGAGCAGGAAAGCGCACGTCTCGGCCTTGTTGTCCCGCAGACTTGCCGACGCAATATCGAGCACCTCGAAAAATCCAAATCACCCTGTTTCAGAAAAGGGTCGAATACATGACGTGCATTGAGCAAGGAAAACAACTAAGGAGACTGAGACTGGGATTGTGTTGAGAACTCTCAAAACCTGACCAAAATCCCATCAAAACCTCGAGATAAAAAAAAATATATATATATATATAAGCGATATACAGTACAGTATACTGTATATACATACAGTAATTGGTCACTTTGATGAAATACATGGAAGCAAATAGCTGCTTGTAATTCTGTGATAATCGTCTTATTACAAGAAAAGCGTCCTGTTACTACGAGAAAAGCATCCTGTTACTATATTTTGCAACAACAATGCTTTTCTTTTCGTAATAAGATGTTTCTCATAGCAACAAGATGCTTTCTCCTATAATGAGATGCTTTTCTCATAATAATGATGCTTTTCACGTAGCAAGGAGATGCTTTTCTTTCCGTAACAAGATGTTTTTCTCATAATAACGAGATGCTCATGGGGATTTTATTATTTTTTATTTATTTATTTTTTTGGTAGGACCAGACTAAACAACGTGAAGAAGCATCGGGCCCTAGGTCACGGTTTTTAAAAAATAAATAAATAAACAAACAACAACAACAACAAAAAAAATACTTTCCACAAATGACATGTTTAAGATCAGCTCTTTCAGAACATTTCAACCAGAAACAGTGCGCAGCCCTTTCGTTTGGGAAACGAGCCCCGTCACGTCCCAGCTCAGAACGCGATCATTCCCTGCCGCTGCTCACTGTTGTTATGGCACAGAATTCCAGTATTCGAACTGTTTTATGAGTTTCGTATCGGGGCATACGACATCTGTAGACAGCGAGCACTTCAATTATAAGCCACGAAGCCTGATGTATGAAAAAAATCTATAAAAGCTCTTTAGTCGGGCCTTATATACTCCAAACCTCCGAGTTTAAGAGTTTTTTTTTTTTACACAACCACGCAAACTCCCTCACATTCTCTGGTACTTACTCACAGCTACACACATGACAAATGAGAAAAACCTCGCTTGATTGGCTGTTCGAAGCCATCAGAAAAGCCCCAGCTTAACAGCAGCATGTAATCCACAAGAGCATGAGAGAGATTACTTTTGAGACACGGGAGCGTGTGCATTATTGATACACTTTGCCTATGACACAGAAATCTATATTCTCCTTCCATCACAGCCCCCCCCCCGAAAACGATGCTGTCAGAGGCTATATGCTTCAGCTGAAAAAAAAAAAAAAAAAAAAAAAAAAACATAAAACAGTAGAGCCAGTGCATGCAGCTTGATGCTACCGTACACGGCACTAATAGCTCTCCTTCCCATCAAAGCTACATAATACAGCTCTCGCCGTAGCCCGAGGAAGACTTTTCCTCAGCTTTCTGTCTTCTTTAAGCTTTTGTGTGAAGGCGAACTAATGTACTGTGCGAGTCAGTTTTTAGCACTACTCTCCCTGGGCAAGGTCAGGCTCTGAATAACGGCTCGTCTGCGTTGTTCATTAGCTTCCTTCAGGAAAGCCGCGATGTACGGCGCCAGAGTTTGGTAACTGGTTGCGGGAAACACATTCGATGCAATTTAATTATTTATATAGCGCTCTTAACGATGGTCATTGTTGCGTATGAATTAAAATGATCAAATTGTTGCCGAGGGCGAGATAGTGGCAAAGAAAAACTTCCCGAGATGGCAACGGGAAGAAACCTTGAGAGGAACCAGACTCAACAGGGAACCCATCCTCATCTGGGTGATAACGGATGGCAGGGATTGATCTTTTTAGGAGGCTTTCAGTTTAAGTAATCAAAAAGTTACAATCAGTAATCAGATCCCTCCTTCAGCCACTGCACGCAATCTGGACGATCAACTATCATTTTCCCCCACACATTACTAACCTCACTCGCTCTTGTCAATTTCTTCTTTACAACATCAGAAGAATTTAAAATAGAAAACACCCCAGGGCCCTGCTTTATCAACATTGTGATTAAAAGGTTTGAAATGGTTTCCTACACATAAATTTTTTCTTTTTTCTTTTATAAAGTCTCATATGCACAGTATAACTGATTCATTAAAGGAGAGTCGAAACGATCAATAAAGTTTTCCCCAGCACATCCCAAAGACAATGGGGTTAAGTTTGAATATTATTCCTCACGTTCCCATAGGACTAGGCTGCATATTCCAGGACTCAGATTGTGAAAGAGTGGTTCTGAGAGCCTGAGGAATCAGTTTCACACCATCAGGGAAGAAAAACTCCATAGATGTGATAACCTGGTCATTCAGTACGTTCAGGTCGTCAGCTGACTTCATTTCATTGCCACATAATGTTGCTGAGCCTGGACCTGAGCGACCCCAGATCATAGAACTGCCTCCAGAGGCTGTACAGCGGGCACTACACATGATGGGTGCACTTCCCTTCTTACCCTGACGCGCCCATCACTCTGGAATAGGATCACTCTGGGTCATCAGGGTCACATGAACTTTGTCCATCGCTCCAAAGTCCAATCTTTATGCTCCCTAACAAACTGAAGCATTTTTTCTGATGAATCTCATTAACAAGTGGTTTTCTCACGACCACACAGCTGTTTAGTCCCAATCCTATGAGTTCGCATCAGACTTAGTGTGTATGGAAATGTTTAGGTGATCTCTAATCATGCTGATGATCACTCATGATGTTTTTAATCCTTGAAGTTCAGTACTATTCCTCCAGGTTTTAATAAAGCGGTAGACAGTTGTTAACCCATTTCCAGTCATTTCAAAAACCTACCCAGTTCTAATTTTCTACAATGATGGGATACGTCTTCTGACATGGTTGCTTGAGGAGTGAGAAGCTCCTCACGGCATCAGGTAGGGTTAAAACAACTGTTGCATCCAAATTGTATTAATCCCTGCAATAATAATCCAGTCAAAGGTTCCTAAATATTTGCTATTTAAAGTAAAATGATGACTTACTGACTGATGTACGTCTCCAATATTAGCAGGCAAACATACATTCATGCACTTAAATTCCTGTTAATAAACTCAGCAGGTTTGCTAGACAAGTTGGATGACATCCAACCCATCAAAGACTAACTATACAATATTAAACCAACCTTCCAGAGAAACAAAGTGTAGTCACAGAAATGACTGACGTCTCTAAGAAAATCAGTACTTCTGTTTGTATTGTAATTGACAGAGAAACCTAATTGTTTTCCCAGATCAATATGAGGTCAAACGGACAAAAGGTCACACAGACATCCAAACCCTTTTTTTTTTTTTTTTTTTGGGCTGCAGACATGAGAGGCAGTAAACTGAACAGTATTGGTGTCGATCAATGGACCAATCAATAAATTACCAATCAATCGCTCCTTTGGGGTATAAGCATTGCTGGGAGGTAGCAATATGTTCTGAGCCAGATTAGCTTAATGATTAGCTTAGAGGAGGAAGCGGTTGAAGGATAACCGAATACACTTCCTGTCATGGGGTTTGAATCACAAGGCATTTTATCACAAGGCAACAAAACCAGCATGTGTGTGTGTCTCTGTGTGTGTGGCCATCCTGCTCATCCATCATCATCACCCACAGCATCAGTCCATTAGTCGCACAGCACAAATTAATGACATTCTGAGTGGCTGTGATAAATGTCACACGAGAGGATGCATAGGCTCCGATCCGCTAGATACCTCGTCTCTCACTTGCCCCCTCTCTCTTCCTCCCTGTCCGACATCTGGGGAAAGCGAGTCCGCATTCTGTCCCAGGCTTTGAGGCTGAGCAGGAGCGCCGAGTCTTAATGACTGGGTCATTATCTGTGAGATGGTCACTCGAGCAGCTCTACTGGCAAAGCGATAAGCACCAGCAGCCAGTTCCCCTCAGATAACCGGCCCACTGCTGGAGCCAAATTGTGCCAAAAATGACAAAAGGAGAGAGAAGGAGGGAGGGGGGTCGATGGAAGAGAACGAGGCTTATTGGTATGCACTGCCATTTCCCGCATTTCGTTGATGAGGCAGAACTCACATCTTAACAAGCAAGAGGGGAGTGATCAGGAGCCATTGAGGAAAGAGAGAAAGGAAGGGAGGCAGGGACAGAGCAAGCCAAGGCCATTTTCTCAATCACTCTCTCATTCCTGATTCCCAGCAGCCCTAGGGAGAGCGAGCGGAGGCAGCAGCGGTAATCAGATCTGAAAAGTCTGTGAATGAATGAAGAGCTCTGCTGTTCTCACTCTTTCCTTCTCACTTTCCATCTATCCATCTTTTCACATGTCTCTGGTCTGTGGACAGAAGAGTGCATTCAGGCAATGCTCTCATCCTGACACGAGGCATCCCGGGCAAGGATCGCAGCCAGCTGGAAGAGCCTCTTGCGAGTGTAGGAGGGAATAACTTTCCATGGGTTATGGAGAGAGCTGTAATTCACCACTACCCTCCAGCAGGCTGTAAATAATGACTCACGAGATTCTAAATGACACTGTTTAGTGCATGAAGTCCTTCGTTCTTTAGTCACTCTGCTGCCACTGAATGACTGTTAAGGACAAGGAGTAGGAAGGAATTATGGATGCTTGAGGAGAGTTAGAACACATAAACAAGGCATCATATTCAGCATTCTCTGGCTTATTGATTAAAAAAAAGTTTAAGAGAGAGAAATGTGGACTGGGCTAAAGAAAAACGTCCAGGTTTTGGTTTGCTGTAATACAATCTGCAGTGAGCATAGCCACGGATAGTACCATGCATGCTTCTCCACATCAAAGACCCCCCACAGGGACTAGCAGAAAAGTGCACATCAGGTTTGGAGCCTTGCTTGTGGATGGTTTCCAGCAGGCTGGTTAACGTTTATTCATCCAGATCTAAACAACCCTATCTCATACTTTGACACAAAACCACTGGCTCGTCTACTCGTCCCATCCGTCTTCATTTCCTCCAGATGTGAGCTTCACGCCAGGTCCTTTTCAGGTCTAATGTCGGGCCAGCAATCTGTGACTTTAACCAAGCTTTGGCTTTAGTGTAATGAAGAAAGGAGGCTCCTGAATGTTTTATAGGCTGCCGTGTGTCCAATCTCAAAAATCAAAGGCAGCTGGCAGCAGGAGGGTTCCCCTCTTTTCGCCTCGTACGCTCCCTCTCTCCCGAGCCCCTCCTGTGCTGGAATCCCTCCCAGGTCCATCTGGGTTGTAGGTGTAAGGGGCACCTGGCTCATAGCTTAAAGAGTTACCTCAACAGATGGTTACAGCAAAGAAGAAAGGGGAAAAACAGGGGGGAAAACAGCAGCTTTCCAAACATCCCAATCCAAGCACTGGCTCGAGGTTTACAAAATAGTAATAACAGTCATCATAATGATGAGGATGATGATAGCAAATTAGCAAGTCAAATACGCAATGAGGCTTGCAAGCAGGTGATGCTTCTGAGCCTGCTTTGATCTCGCTGACACGGGAAAAAAGAGATTTCAGCTCTGAAATGAACACCGAAGGCGGGGGCAGGAAGGCACCAAACTCTTTTCAAACCTGCTCCAAACTAAGCTGTTCTTACTCACACTCCTACATCTCTTTCATTTAAAACGGAGCCAGTGAAATGTCACCAACACGCAAGAAGAACCACTGTTGTCATGTACGTGAACCAAATGGCCTCTATTAAATGCAGCATTTTGAAAGATGGTCTCTTCTTTTCCCACTCACTTCTTTTGAGTTTTTTTTTTTTTTTTTTTTTGCGCTTGCCCTAAGGTTACTCATCTGGTAATAATGATGCATGCAATTTCCTGGCAGGCTCATTTTGGAGACAGGCATGCGATGGATGGCATGAACAGAGCCGGAAGGAGGAAAGTGCCAGGAATAAGATGTGGAACCAGAACCCTGGCTTTGGTGCTCCCTAGTGATGAAAGCATCTGATCCGCCATCATATAAAAATTGATTGCACTGTCTGGTTCTTATGAATCTGAAGCCAGATAGTGTGTTTGTCCCAGAGATCTGAACCGGCGGTGTGTGACAGGGTTGGACCAGGAAGAAAGTGAGAGAGGATAGAAAAAGAATGTGTGTGTATGTGTGTGTGTATGTGTGTAAAACAGGCATTCTGTTCTTGATACCCAAACCCCACAGGTCCTGCTCTCACTGAGCCATCCCGTGTGGTCTCAAAGGGGCCAAAGGCAGACATTAGTCACTTGCTGGTACACATGTATAGCTTCTCAAGGGAAGTCATGAAGGAGTCTCCTACCGCTTTCTGCTCTGCGGTCCGCGTCGATCAAAAATTACGAGTCTGAAAGAAGGTGGCAAGTCTTTTTGGAGACCTGATTTGAGCCTCAGGACCCCAGCCCCCCCCAACCAGGTGTAACATTGTCTTTGTCTTTTCCATCTATACAAAATACTTCTGAAAATATCTTCATCCGCCACGTTAACACAAAACAGGCCAGGAAGTGCTTGGCCGAAGACCCTAAGCAGAAGATTAAAGTGCAAACCCGTTATGTTCTTAAAAATACCGTATACGTGTGGACGGACCCTAGGTCAAGCACTTGTCTAACCGAACAAGCCACGTTTCTCCCCCAAGTATCCATCTACATTTTTCTATCATTCTGTTAATCTGTCTATCTTTCCGTTTACATTCACATTTTTCAGCAGCTTGTAAATGCAAAACCGCTCCTTCAGCCGAGTGGAACGAAAAGCCAAAGTTGAAGTCTAATAAAGAGAACATTGAGAACTCGCTTCCCAAGTTCTGCTTGGCACCAGGCAGCCAGACTCGGGTAGAGACTCGGGTAAGACTCGCTGACTTGTACAGATGAGACGAGGCGATGCGGTGTGACGGAGTGATGAAGCTCTGTCGTAAAAAGTGCAGAGATAGGGATTTATAGGACGGAAAGTCCTTGTTCTTAAAAATCGTATTTCTTGATAACTCCATGAAGCACTATCAGCGTACGTCTTCATAAAACTAAATCTCCAAAAGTAATATTTCAAATCCGTTTCTAAATAAGCTG
Source organism: Clarias fuscus (assembly GCA_030347435.1). Taxonomy (NCBI): domain Eukaryota; kingdom Metazoa; phylum Chordata; class Actinopteri; order Siluriformes; family Clariidae; genus Clarias; species Clarias fuscus. The sequence goes on along the minus strand of CM059223.1, from coordinate 4,823,992 downwards.
AAAAAAAAAAAAGGCTGCCAATTCTGTGTGTGTGTGTGTGTGTGTGTGTGGTCCTGAGCGTTCAGCTGTGTGACGCAGCCAGCACGAGGGCCAAGGCTGGTCATTACAAGGATCGCAAAGGCGATAATCCATCTTTAATGAAGTCAGCTGCTGCCAAGTCTATCAGTTTCTCTCTCTCACGTCTTTCTCTCTCTCTTTCTTTCTTGCTCTGCCAGCTAAAGTGCAGATGGAATAGGTTTCCATCTTCCTACTGTTTCGCTCTTCCTGGACAGCGCGTGCACATCACTGCGGCCGAAACATGCGGTTTACATTCACACACGTTCTAAGGAAGAAATTCGGCGTGGAACGAGGAAATAAAAAATCTGACCACTTACCATTTTGTTATTGATTTCATGGAAATGAATTTCACAGACTTTCTCTACGACGTCTTCATTCTCGAAAGTTACGAAGCCGAAGCCTGCAGAGATACATAGAGAAAAACATACAAAGGATTGAATAAGTAACGTGTCGATTATGATTATTTTTTCCTGTTAAAAGTGCAGCATAATAAATAAATAAATAAATAAAATAAACAAACAAACAAACAAATAAAAGTCATGTTCTGTGAAGCGCAGTGTCCGTTTGACCGGCAGTGTCTCGGGGCATGTTTCAGATGAGAATTACGCCGGCCTTAAACACCAGCGTGCTCTTCCCCAGCAAACACACATTGTCTTTTTGAAACCAGGCCAATGATGAAATCTCTGACATTATTAGACACGGTGGAGAGGCTCATCCACACAAAAAAAGGGAGATGGGAAAACAGCACAAAGCCCTCTTAATGAGATTCACGGAAACCCGCTCTCCAGCATCTGAATTTCATTAAATGCATTTTGTGTTCCCTTCATTGAAATTTCACTGTATAACAAGCTCTCGTTTTTATGGTAATACGGGAGCAGCCAATATTTGAAATGTGTCACTGACCATGGGATTCTTTTTCTTCGTATTTATTAAATAAAAGCTTAACCCTCTCCTGCTGGCCCGAAAGAGAGAGAGAGAGAAAAAGAAGAAGAAGAAGAAGAGGAGCTGCCGGAATTCATCAGGCATCTGCGATCCTCTTTTGCATTAGACTCTGATGGCGACGCACAAAAAGCAATTTTCTATCTGTATGGCTGAGCCTCAAAAGGGGAAATTACTTGCCATTGCCAAGTGTTAAGAGGGGGCTTACTGTGGGAACACAAAAGAAAACAAGCTGCGATGAATGGAAAACCGTTGCTTTGCTGTCTGTTTATTCCGGTCGAAATGTTCGGTAGTACCTGCTATTACACATGCTCACGAGTGCTGCTCTCACACACACACACACACACACTTCATCATCACGAGCATCATCTCTATATTCAAGAGCAGCTGTGTTATAGAGACAAGTGACACGCACAAAAGGAAGCCACATGACAAAAGTGTCTAAGCACAGGCTTCTGCTGGCAGATATACATGTGTGTGTGTGTATATATATCTATATATATATATATATATATATGTATAATGTGTTTAATGCAGATGTGCATTAAGAATTGCTTGTGTGCAGTAATACACACAACACAAGCAATTCTTAATGCACATCTGCATTAAACACATTATACATGCGATAACACACTATGTTTCTATGTTTCTACTATATCTACTAAACAATGCATGTTCGAGATCCGACGCCGTTTCTCCTTCTTAATCCCACGGGCCTCAGAGCTTTCCGGAAGTCACATCCTAATCCGAGCTAACCGATCATAAAAGGAAAACCGCAGCCAAGATCGGCACTGGAAGCTAACCTCGAGCCTGTGAACCTCGACTGCATCAGGAGGAGAGATAAGTGGGGTCAGAGGTCAAGTGCAACAGACAGGGAAGGCACAGGGCTGTGGACTCGGCAACACAAACACACCGCAGATAAGGCGAGATAAGAGACAGCCGCGCTGATATGACGGCAAGTAATTGAAGGTTCTACCAAGTGGGTTTTAGGAACTGAACGCACAGCATGGAGGAACAGGAGGAGCAAAATGTTACTCATTTTTGCACAAGACGTACGGATTTAATGTTAGTATCAAACTTGTTGGTTATCACTCAAACATAAAGCAGGTTTTTCTCCTCCTCCTCCTCCTCCTCAGAAGAAGAAGAGGACTCCAGGATGATGACACCTTCTGGAAGCCCCACCCCCTTTCACAATCTCACGTTATTTTTATCGATTAGTAATAAACTAAACACATAGACGTTTGAAATGTAGGAGTAATTGAAACATAATGCGAGTGTGTTAGAACCGTCCTCTCATCCCAGAAGAGAAGGGAGCTGGACGGGTTGGTGAATAACTCATGAGGTCGCTTCGTGGGCTGCCTGCTTTCACAGGGTGTCACACCTTGCTGAGACAGCACACCCAGGCGCTGCAGAAGGCTGCCATCGACGTCAGGGTGCGAGAACAGAATCTCTGCTTCCCTCCGTTTTACACAAACACCACATGGGCATCTCGTGCAACGTCTGTTTGGAGAAACTAGCGTTTGAGTCAGACATTCGGGAAAACATCCAAAGCTCATCAAATCACTCACTCTACCCCACACACCCCCTTCCCCCCACCCACGAACTCCCCCTGCACCATTTCTCCCCCTCCCCTCTTCTTACAGTTTCTAGTTGTTCACCTCACTTTCGCCTTTTCTTCTCATTATTTACTGCTAAGCAAAGAAATTGGAACTGGCAAGGGGAGCTGTAATCGCCGAAATAAAAGCTCTCGCTTTGACCGGGAACTACTTTAGCGCACACCTTCTTAGAGAAGGAAAAGAGAACTAATTGGGCTACAGAGGGGAATAAGCATGGTATATGAGCAACGAGGCTCAGAAAGTAGCGGCAGCTCTCCTGCAAGTAATTGCCTCCTTTGAAATACGCCTCCGGTCTCGTAGGTGTGACATAGCGGCGGGTTCAGACAAGAGCAGCCGGCTGAGATATTTTTTCACACCGCAGTCTCGCTTCTGCAGGGCGTGTGAGGCTTCTGGAAGGGCAGCATTCGGGAGAAAGTAGTGGACCGCCTGACAAAGTGTAAGGGTGACCTTGCAAGTGCCACTTTTGATATCTGACAATTCAGTTGTCGTGAGCCAGCTGGCAGGGGCGAAGCCCGGGAGGAGGAGGAGGGGCTCACTGTGAGAGAGGGGTTAGCACACATCTGGCCTCAGCAGACAGTCTCGTCAGGTTCAGTGTCATACTGCAGTACCGGCGCTGACCCAAGTGGGGCAGTGCTGAAACACAGGATAATTGGATTTATCCCAAAAAAAAAAATTAAAAAAAAGAGCACGAGAGAAACTCCAAAACAGGCCAACGCGCCTTGCATATAACATGCAGCACGGTATTCTCACATGTACTCACTAACACTGCCATGGCAGATGTTGAGGGATCCGGTGAACACGAAGCCTGACGTCTCTGTTACAATTACGGATGCTGCCGGAACAGACGGGGGAATAAGCCACACGACGCGCCACATATGCCTTTACTTACTTTTCTGCCTTTTCATCCTTGGACCGCACACACACTAATATCCAGGAGGGCAGATAGTTTTGCATCATGGGGGTTCTTACTGAAACTCAACCCATCTTGCCCTATTTAACGAATGCCCACCATACTGCGGTCGCCCGCTTCATTCCCTGAATCCACGGAGCCTTTCCTCAAACCCCCCCACGGCCGCCTCGAGAACAACAGATGGCAGACGCAACCCCTTCCCTTGTGTTATTAAGAAACGTCCGTACCATTGCGGCCCTCGGGAGCGGCAGCAACACCTTTCACTTTCTCGTCCACGCTCTCCAACTTTCTCGCAACCTTAAACAATCGGCTTTTACGACAACTCGCAGATTTTGCAATCGCACGCCCGATAATAGGTGTTAGCGCCAGTCGGCCGGCCGTCGCGGATGACTGAGTTGTATCTCACACTTATTAGCCGGGCGCTAGAAGCCTGTCTCCTCACTCTCTCTCTCTCTCACACACACACACACACACACACACACACACACACACACACACACTGCAGCACATCTCTCTCCCTCCCTTCCTTCCTCTCAGCCAGGGTCTCTAACGCTTGAATCCTGTTCTCTCCTTGGAGCAAAACACACACACACACACACACACACACACACACACACCAAAAAAAAAAAAAAAACCTATTTAAATGCAAAATTGATGAAACACCAAGTGACCTTTGCTTAAAAAGCAGTTTAATGTATTTAAGGCGGAACAAATCAAGAGACTTCCAAGGAGACCCTAATTTCCACAAGTCAGCGAAGGAAGTGTAAAGGAAAAGCGTAAAAGGGAGAAAGTTAGCGCAGTTAAATGTTCGAACTGTCAGGTTCTGACGGAAAAGTGACTCCTCCGCCTTCCCTTTGGGGAGTTATAAATGAGTGTGAACGCTTCTGCGAGCTAATGTCCTCTTTCAAAGCATTTTACGCAGGCGCATAACGGAGACCGCTGGGACGATGCTGGAGACAGGTTTAAAGTTCTGTCAGAGTGAGGAGCGTGCACACTATTCACACTCACCAGCACACACAGACACCTTTTTTAATACAGAGAAGCACAGCTGACAGCTGGCAGGAGGACATGAATAGATGCAGTGGCAAGAAAATGCTCAAGGCAGATAAAAGATACGGAAAGATGTTTTAGTTGCACCAAAAGAGACACGGTTTTGTTCAGATTTAAGGTCCAACTGCGCGGTACAAACGTAGCATGCTAGCGCAGGCGAATGAAAGACATGCGAGACTTATGGGAGACCTTCTTTTTGGACGGAAAGAAAACACCCTGCGTAACGAACCGCTAATAAACACAGAGAGGCAGAAAGTCCTGCTGCATCAGCGACTCTGGCTCGGACAGTTCCTCAGCCTCAGCTACATCACTCCAGTTCAGCATTAGTTAATATAGTAGTCTGCTTTCAATTTGAATCTTTCAGACTATTAATGGATATTCTGGACATCCATATCTCACGTCCACTCACACACACACACACACACACACACACACACACTCATTAGACTGTAGAACTGCCTGGAACGATAAAGGCAGAAGGACTCTTATTTTGTGTGTCCTCTGCTGGTCATGTCTCCTCCTAAAATCATACCTCAGCATGTCCCGCTCTCTAAACCTTGCTGACTCACACGTATTCGCCCTCAGGCTACTCTTGCTAGCAACATGAGCCCAGGTCCAAACACACGCGCACACACACACACACACACACACACACACACACACACGAGTGGAAGCGAGCTTGTCCTCCACGCAGGACAGAAGTGGCACTCCTGAGCGAGACAGAGGTCTACAGTCTTGCAGACGCAGGAAAAAGTGGCATGTTTGATTAAGGGCAACATTAAATGTTCAAACTAACGGGGATTGGAAGTAAACTATATATATATATTTATTCCTACTACAAAAAAAACAACAACATGTAGAACAAAACAAATCACTCCCTCCAAATCGCTAATGATCTCTGCCCCAGTTCCCCCTCGCGGTAAAGCCAGGCCGGCTAATGAGCGAGCGCTGAGGCAGCAGCAGGAGCGGCGGGACAGCCTCTGACAGCACATACCCTAACCCCCCCTCCCACTCCCCCTGTGAGGATAAAGCGCTCTCCTGTTTGACCTCCGACCCCAGCTGTCTCAGTCACTGAAGCTCTGCTGCCGGGAGTCTCGGTGTGTTATTAAGTACCCGCCCCTTTCTCAGCCAACTGCAGAGAGAGGGGGCGTGTGCGAGACACACCTCAGGGTAGACCAATGCGGGGTCTGTGCGCACACCGGACACGGGCCGACGAGAGGAACATGCAAACGAGAGCAAAGCAGTGGCAGCATGTAAACAAACAAACAAACAAATGATTAATTTGGCATCGGACGGAGGAAGAAGAAACTGCACAGTGGCACGAAAACGCTGAGTGCAGGAGACAGAGAGAGACAGACGGGGAGCACGTGACTGCTGAGTGCGAAGTTTCAAGGAAGAACAGCCGAGACACAGCGACAATCAGCGTGTCCTTTTTATTCTAGTAGTTTATTATGAGAATGAGAGACAACGGCGCAGGGAGGCATCGAAACACTCTCACGGCAAGCTTCATCCACAACGACACAAGATCTTCATTTAAAAGACTTTACACAATACAAACACACACACACACACACACACACTGAAAACCCCAGATCTGACAACACACACACACACACACACACACGTCACAGTATCCTGATTACTGGCGTGTCCGAGCGCACTTTTAATTTAATTTAAAGTGACACTAAATCTTTCCAGTCTTGACGTCTCCGCATGAACACTCGAATACTGCAGCGGAAACACAAACACACATCATCATCATCACACTCCTCTTTATCTCCCGACAGCGTTTGTCCTGTGCATCGACACTCCGGCTTTTGCTTCTTCCTCAGACGGAGTTTCTGCGTCACGTCTCAATCCTTCACTGCTGGATGTCTGAGCCCACACATACACACACACACACACACACACACACACACACACACGATCTGATGTTTTTCAGATCGCACCTGACTCACTTTCGTACGTTGTCCTACAGGTGGTTGTGTGACGTGAGAAGGGCTACATGGGAATTCGCGCGACCTCCTGCCTCTGCGCACGCGTGGGCCGCTCGCCGTCGTCGTCGTCAGGGAATTCATAACAGCTGATAAAACGTCGAAAGCGATGCGTCTGGCTTTTTCTTCCTTCTTCTGGGCCTCAACAAAAACAGCCGTCCCGCAGAGCACAACACATTGTAGTGTTTTTTCTTTTGTTTTTATTTTATTTTGGTAAAATCACATCCATTGTTTGAGTGAGCAAAGACGCATTTAAGCACGCCATTCCAGAGCACGGACACGTCCATGTCGGTTAGCGTCAGATAAAAATCACTTGGAATCATGAATGTGAACGTGTCGTGACGCGCAAATCCGATCCGACCCCAAAAGAATTGGAATTGTGACGTGAACGTCGCCCCATTTTGTTCAGGACAAAAGGAAAAAAACGGATGAATGGATGAGCATGTGAGTGCAAGCCCGTCTCTCTGAGAATAGGCGTGTTCACAGTCAGATGTCTCTGTGTGTGTGTGTGTGTGTGTGTGTGTGTGTGTGTATGAGAAAGACAGAGAGAGAGAGACAGATAGAGACAGAGTATGTTAACACTACTTCAGATCTACTGAGTAAACCCCACAACATGACCAGCCTCTCTCTCTCTCTCTCTCTCGTTTTAAAGCAATTAAAAGTGCACACAGGAGACGGCGCTTGTCGATACGCGGAGGATCTGAGCACTCCGGGCTTTCAGTGCCTTTAAATAAGAGAGAGAGACACACACACACACACACACACACACACACACACACACACACACACACACACACGACTGATTTCATGCTAGTCACTAAAAGCAAACACACACACGGGTAAGAACGGCTGCACGGTGCATGCATTCCTGATGGCTCCGCCTTACACACACACACACACACAAAAAAATAAAAAATCATTTCCATTCACAATAACAAGCGCCTGTGAATCCCCCGGGCTGTGATTAGTGCATGTGAGTTTGCGGTGTGTTTACAGCGCACTGAGGAATCCGTGGCGTTGAGTTCGGGCCCGAGTTCTCCTCCCGGAAAAAGGAGAGAGAGAGAGAGAGAGAGAGAGAGAGAGCGAGAGTCCGATCTCATCCCTCCATCTCTCGCTCTAAATCAGGCTGATGTAATTACACACGCATCAGGCCGGCTCTGTCCCTAATTACACAGGAAGCACAAAGGCCACAGTGCTGATGAGAGCGTTAGGGAGACAGCCATCAGTCAGCCGCTGTCTCACACACAAACACCACGAGTGTACAGCGTGTGTGTAGTGTGTGTGTGTAGTGTGTGTGTGTGTGTGAGGGTGTTTTAGCTTCCTCAACATAAATCTCGGCTCATTTGCCAGCAGGCTGACTTCAGATTACCGGCTCGCTGTTTTCCGCGCGGGCTGAGTGACATTTACAGCGCCGAGGACCTTTCTTATCGAGATGATCCACCAATTACAGGGAGATACACACGACTGCAAATAAGCGTGTGTGTGTGTGTGTGTGTGTGTGTGTGTGAGAGTGTGTGTGTGTCTATGCGAGTGTGTTCTTCCAAGTCGGTCCAATGTATGAAAAATGTATTTACAGTACATAGGAGGAATTATGTGCTAGTTTTTTTTCTCCTTCTATGGTGATGAGACGAAGAAAAGAGACTGTGACTGACTGGCGCGCACACACACACACACACACACACACACGCGCGCGCACACAGAGGGCACAGCGGCTTCATCCAGACTGGCACACAGGAGCCTCGTACGAATATTAAAATCATTAATCAGACTCGGAAACTCCTGCCACACGGACGGTCGGATCGAAGGCGGAGCGGCGACGTCACTAGTCGCGTCCGAGTCGAAACGGAGCGCTCGCGACTCACACACCTGTTTGTCAACACGTCTCCCGGCGGCTTAGTCTCCTCACGCGCATGCTAGCATGCGAAGACATGCACAGCGGAGAACATGCGAGTGCACATCAATCAGACGAGAGAGAGAGAGAGAACAGGTGGTGCTGGAGACTGGAATACTGTGTGTGTGTGTGTGTGTGTGTGTGTGTGTGTGTGTGTGTGTGTGTGCGCCTTCCATGCAAATTTCCTTATAGTGGTGAGCTGGGAATTTACGAACAGGGTTAACACACACCATGTGTGTGTGTTGTGTGTGTGTGTGTGTGTGTGTGTGTGTGTGTGTGTGTGTGTGTGTGTGTGTGTGTGTGTGTGTGTGTGTGAGAGAGAGAGACAGAGAGCGGGCAGAACGATCTCTCGACGTGAGCGTAGAGAGAACTATTTTGTCTGTGTCTGTATGTAGGTCAGCGAACAGCGAAGGGCCATCAATTTCTCTGTCCCATTTAGTCTCTCTCTCGAACACACACACACACTCACACACACACTCACACACACACATACACGGCTCCCAGATGCTCTTTTCCCACAACCGATACGAACATCCCTTCCTGCTTATCATGGAAACGGAACGCAGAACGCCAAGCGAGCGGCGCTCCGTCACCGCGTCCTCCCGGCTGCACGCATCGTTATCGTCACGTCCTCAGTCCTGCTCCACAGAGACGATCTCTACGTGGTCCGGACTCTACGCGGCACGTCTCGTACATGGCCGTACAGCGTCCTCGATTTCCAGTGTGAGCGAAATCTAGATGTGATGTTAAGGTTTAGACAGGATGTCTTTGTTCTCAGTGAGAAAGGGACGAAGGCGAAGACACAGTATACTGAACTGAGAGAGAGAAGGACAGAACAGACAAAACCATCCGGCACGATCAGAAAGAGACACTGATGAAGGACAGGGGAGGAACTGATCCCTATTCGGTCACGTCTCTAATGATGAACGAGGTGGTAGAGCGGGACCGAACGAAGCAGGAATCAAATGAAGCTGTTTTCTCTCACGTCACACGAGCTGGAAGCGATCGTCCCCCTCGGGCCGTGACCCAGGCTACACACACACTTATTAAGCTAACCTTCAAGTCTTTGGACTTTGTGAGGAAACCGGAGTACCCTGAGGAAACCCTCTAAGCCTGTAAAGAATGCAGACACATCTCACACACACTCACACACACAGACCTGACGCGGGAATCGAACCCTCACCCCTGCACATGCGAGGCCACTGTGTTACTGTAAACGCTACACCACCATACGCCTCCATCCTTTAGGTCACATGGCAGAGAAACTCAAGGACACGATGTTTTCTACATGCTACACAGCGCTGGGACTGGAGACTCCTTCTCTGATATCACACCTGGATTTCTCTGTCTAATAACGTTTTTGTTACACGGTTATTGTTCATCTCATATTATATGGACGATCCGTGTGACTGAAGCCGTTTTATAGAAAATTAATCAGAACCCAGAATTCAACAGTGCGGCGATATAAAGCTTTTTATTATAGATTATTATTACAGATAGGTACAAAGTACTGTAGGTGTACCTAATTAACTGCAGATAATAACACAATATATAATATAATATAATATAATATAATATAATATAATATAATATAATATAATATAATATAATATAATTCTTACACTGACAGGATCAATTAACTGGTCTAAAGCTCAATAGAGATTCTGAGCTCAGTAAGTTTTTCGAGGGCTGAGACGGACAATACCCGTGGGGGTCGTCCAGCTCAGGGAGCGCAGAGGACTCGGCTTCATTTTCTGAGCTGGAATTAGGAAAGCTCTGTGGCAGATTCGCACCTTTTTCGTGCCACCCGAGAGCCTCGATACGGATACCATTCTCATCCCGGCTTAATTACCATTTTTCATTTTGCGACGAGTTCTGGATTTGGACGGAAGATGATGAATAATAAATGAGAGCTGGAAGGGAGTGTGGGACGGAGGGACGGAGGGACGGCAGGGGAACACACCGACTCTGGATCATGGCATGAGAAGACACGGTGAGGAAACGCCGGACCAGGGCCTGATGAACGATTTCAAACTTGGGACGGATTTCTAGATGGATTTGTCTCCCTCGCAGGTAAAGTGGACGGACGCGCTCTGTACCCTCACCAATCAGAAGGACGAAGTCTTTCATCATCTTGCAGACGCACTGATCCTGCGCAGTGAGTGAATTCAGTCTAGGGTGTGAAAGCCAGCCTGGAGAGCGTCCTCCTCCGCTGTGCTGATCCTGGAATTCGCTTGGTTCGCACACACACAATCCTGCATCTCGATATTCTCTAACACGGCATAGTAATGCGGAGGTCTTGGACAGAGGGCGTCAATCTGATTAAAACATTAGGCCACGCCCAGATTTTGCTTGTTTTTCCAGAATCTAGATTTTATTGCACAGGGTTAACGCTGCTGGATATTTAATGCACCGCCAACACAAACATTATAACGTATGGACATTTACCCTCTGTAGCATTTAACTCTTAAACACAGAGATGCCGTAATAATCGTAACCTGTGATAAAATGCTACACAAGATAAAACCTGATTGGCGGCACACGCGTCATATTCCCTGTAATTAAAAGAAATGATGCTTCTTCCAGTTTGCTCCATCGCCCCCACCGTCCTGTAATTGCATTAGGATTTCAGCAACGCTCGTGTAAAAACCTCCGCCAGCGAAAAGCCCCGAGGAGCGCAACAGCGCAGAGCGAGCGAGCGCCCAGGACCGGCTGGTTAACGGATCGAAACGCACGCGCCCAGGCCATAAAGAAGCATTGATTAAGCTTAATTAGGCACTCTCCTATTTACGAGCGTGCTCGCGGGCAGTGTTTTAAAAGCGAGGTACCGGATCAATTCTCCCATAATGAAGAACATCGATGTTGGCACTTTGCGGCCGCGGCGTCTACGCTTCTAGAAGATGGCGCTTAATGAGCGAACCAAAACACTTGTAAGCCTGACTGCTTCCTTTATTTTCACACAGATCATAATTGAAGGCAAGGAACGTTCGTGTGCCCGAAGGAACGCTCGCAGACACCCACAGGCGGCCGTAACAACACCATTAATCGCTCCCAGCCCTGATGCATCGTGGGGAACAAGAGCAGTCCAGGAAACACTGGAGAAGAAATATTCTAAAAATGAGCAGTGGAGCAACACGCGATTACTGTTTACGCATAATTAAGAATGAAAAGGCCTCTGACCGGCCTTTCAATTATTCTCCCCGTCTCTCTCTCTCTGTCTCTCTATACACACTCGGTATAAAGCAGGGTCGTCTGCGTGTACGTTCAAAGCATCCAGGTTTCATTTTATCCTTTAAGTGCAGCTTAATTGGCTGTGTGATCCCACGTGAGCGCGTTCGCGGCAATGCCGCTGCCATCGCTCTTCACACACACTTTAATCATGGCACCTGGGCCCCAGCCAGCACGAATTAGCCACGCTGAAAAGCTCCGCACCGAACCGTGGCTGCTTTATTTACTCCTTTGTTCATTTTGTTTCGTTCTCTGGCTGCATCTCCCGGTCTCTCTCTCTCTCTCACTCACTCTCACTCTCTCATCTCATCGTCTGCTCACTAGAGAACCGAGCGATGCGAAGGAGCACCGAGATCTCCAACCGTCTCGGAGAATGCGCTAATCAACGTGCTCGAAATCAGTCAGACTGGACAAAATGTACTAACGTCACATCATTTGGAGCTTTATTAATAAGTTGACCTTTCGTCTTGCGCGGAGTGCTGGTCGACGGGCTAGCTCTTGGAGTAGGGATCGCGATTATTTCGGCCAATTAGCTTGAGTATGTTTTAGCTTTAAATGGGAGACGATGATGCCGTCGTACTTGTCGGAAATGCAAGCAATTTGTGTTTTGCTTGGTTTCGTTATAGGCTCCTCGTCACTAAGGCTTTAGCTTTAGCATCTCCATGTCAGAAAACTACTCGACTTCAGCAACTTGACTAGGCGACTGTATGCATAAATTCTATGCTTCAAAAACGACAGACAGTCTGTTCATGGACCGTATCTGTTACTCTGATGCAAATCAAAACGTCACCAAACTTCAAATGGATCCGTTTTATTTATAGTCACCATCGGTTTGGCATTAAAAAGGAACTTTTTCGGAAATAACAGTTGCTTGTAAATACTCGTGCTCGTGATCTTTTGCACGTAACGACACAACACCGGTCCGCCATGGTCTCGTCTACTTCTGTACGGCAACAGGGACGTTACTCATCAGACGCCGGTGCCAAAACCCACATTCGAACCCAGTCCCGAAATCACATCTAAAAACATTATGCCATCTTAAACGACACGTCGTCTCCTTAACGAGTCGTTCCGAATCGACGCTAAACCACCTGTGTTGTTTTGTTCACGGCTAACACAAGCTACAAAGCTAACTTCTCTACTTTGTGTGTGGAGCGAGTGATAGTGCACTATTGTACCTTACCATTTTGGGATTCAACCCCAGAAGAATTAGTTAGCAGAAAGCTTGAAATGTCAGTATTAGTTAACACTCGCTGCACATCGTTCTATGAAGCGTCAAGAAGCACATAATCCATAGCATCGTCTCACTTGCAACAGAAGCACCACATGAGCTAATGCTAATGCTAGCAAACGCCACCTAATCCAGGTGTCTGACGTAGCCACATTATGAAAACAAACCGAGCTGCTGCACGTTAATATCCTTATCACCTTCTTCTTCATCCATTTTCACACATTTGTCTCTGTTTTGAATAACAGTGATTATGAAAGTAATCAGCAGAACAGAAGCTGTCGATCGCTAGGTTACCGTTTTATCCCCATGACAAAGCATTGTGTAATCCGGTAGGTCATCATGGTTAGGTTTCTTTTATTTGTTCGTCTCTGAAATACACCTCAAATGCAACGACCAACAAAAATACATAGTCGCCTAACGTCCGAGTGTTACGATACAGTACTGTCACTGTACTCTGTTGTGACTGACGTCGTGGTCTATGAAAAAACATGTCTAAAAAAGGTCCATTAACGATACTGTCATTCACGTTTCCGGTTACTCCCTGAGGGATTAGTGTCATCACCCGAGAATACTCGAGCACGTTCAAGTCGCACTCATTCCAGCCCTGGCGTGCGATCGCGGCTCTCATCGTCCTGAAATTCTCACCCGTTTCGGAGCTGCTTGGTGGAAACTTGCCGTCGTGACCTTGAAGAGCTTTGTGACTGTATTCTGCCTCACTTTGTAAATCCCTTTGGATAAAAGCAACGAGCAAATGAATAAATGCAAATGTTTACGTGCCAGTCGACAGCGGCTTACCGCGGACGCGCTACGAGTCGTCGCCATGTAAACGAGTTATTGCATTCCTGAAGACTTCATCACGACAGCGACTGGTTTAAAAAAAATTAAAAAAAAAAAAACCCGAGGCATGCTATCTCGTCAAAGCCCGAGTGAAAAAGGAGGAAATGCACACTGACTCTGAGACGAAGTAGAGCTTTTCCTTTTCTCCTCTCTCTTTCTATGTTTCACTCGTTCGTTCTCCCTCTTTAGAAATGTCTTTTAACTCGGTCTTTGCAGAGGAAAGCTCATTTCAATCTCAAAGGCCACATCTGCGGAGCCGGAGCAGCGCTCTAAATGAGTGGAGCTAATCCTGTACCACGGGGACGCTCCACGGCAACTCTTCACACGCGGGAGGACACGGGGGCTGGAGACAGGATACAGCGATAGTTTACTTCAACTGCACCTGAAGCCTGTTTTTTTTTTTTTTTCCTTCCTTCTCCTCTTCCACTTTAGACGCTCGTCACTTTTTTTTCTTTTTTTTTTTTTTTTTGAAGGTGGCAGAAATGTGGAAGCCGAGAGATAAAAAGGGGAATTTGGACGAAGGCTGGAAGTGTCCATCAAACTGAAATGTGATTCATCCTTTCGGACGGGGAAGTCAGGCGAGTCCAAGGTGCGCGTCTGGCCTCGTTACTAACGGCAACACGAGGCAAAGTGGAGCACTCTTTAGAAGGGGGGGGGGGTATGAATTAGGAGCCAGGAGAGTAAAGACTATGAACATTATTACACAGACAGCAAGGTGAAGAAAGTGTCGCTTTTCCTGAAGTGCTGCCCCTTTCTAATCGCCCTTTAAGATGCCCTGATCGATGGCACAGCGGGCACCACTGCCTGCCCACAACATTACAGGCCACTCGCCTTTGAAGCCTTAGAGCCAGCAGGGTCTCCGCCACCAGACTCAACCTGGTTTAATTCATCTGAAAGGTTATCGACACACACACCACACACACACCACACACAAACACCTCTCCACCTTTCCTCCGATCCAAATCAGGAGATAAGAAACCAGAAGGCGAGAGTCAAAGCCGAGGAGATATCAGCCGAGCATTATGGGAGGTGGATGAAGCGCTGCAGCTGGGGGTCGGAGGACGCCGCCTGCTCTGCGTGTGCTGTTATGAAGGGCAGTTAAGAGAGAGCGAGAGGGGAGGAAGTGCAGTGAAATCACTCGACTTCCTCCCGATGTACTTTAAGACGCAGTTTCGCCTCCGAGCGTCTTCAGCTCGGCAGGTTTAAATGTCAGCGGTGTGAGCGGATCAAACGGGCAGCGGCGTTTCTCACTCTCAGCGCTGCACTACACCTCCGTCTGATGGAAGCCGGACGCAGAGATAGCTGCCGTGAGCGCACACACATATACACACACACACACACACACACACACACACACACACACGCCCTCCGTCCTCTTCCATCGGCGCTACCGAACAATACGGAGCGAACCAGGGATCTGGCGATCCGCCGGCCGCGTCAATCAAACCCGGCGGCGGCTTCAGGAAGCTAACATGATTCAGTATTACTGCTGCTACAAAATCGATCTTTCCTCTTACCATGAATCTTTAAAGACA
Source organism: Clarias fuscus (assembly GCA_030347435.1). Classification (NCBI taxonomy): domain Eukaryota; kingdom Metazoa; phylum Chordata; class Actinopteri; order Siluriformes; family Clariidae; genus Clarias; species Clarias fuscus. The sequence goes on along the minus strand of CM059223.1, from coordinate 4,808,704 downwards.
TTTCATGTCTGTTATTTGCTTCTTAAGTTTTGCACAGGAGCTGTGAGGCCAAGTAACAAATCTGTTCTACTCGGATATCTACTGTATACGCCTTCTTTTACGTGTCCTTACCCACAGAGGTCAACTCTAAGAGGACGTGTTATCTGAAATTCACGTCTTTGTCATGTTTAGACCTGTAGATGGATCTCCATTGGGGGAGGGGGGGGGGGGGGGGGGGTTATTGGCTTGTTTGATAATCTCTGTATCAAACAAGCCAATTAGATTCTCCAACTTTTGGTCAACTCAATTCCATTTTATTTATAGAGCGCTTTTATTGTCCCAATGCAGCTTTACAGAATTAGCTCAAATTTATGACCTCATATAAGAAGAGCTCGTCCTCTGGAAGGGTGTGGCTCAGAAGTAGCTCATTTACATAGACGCTGAAACAATGCGTCTGGAGGAGGAAGCTCAGGAAGGCTAGTGTTAGGCTGAGACCGGTGTTAGCTTGGTAAAGAAAAAGGACTTACCTCACTTACCCACCGTCACTACGCAGCTTTATTCTGTGTACAGGGTCGAGGGGGGAGTGGAGCCTATCCCAGGGTACACTCTGGACGGGGTGCCAATCAATCAATCACACACACGCTCATTCACACACTATGAGCAATTTGGGAACTCCAGTTAACCCCATCTGCATGTCTTTGGACTTTGGGAAGAAACCAGAGCACCTGGAGGAACCCCACTAAGCATGGGGAGAACACACCCACAGAACGTACATTCAGACAGGAATCAAACCCGGACCCTGAGGGTGCGAGGCGACAGCGCTAACCGCTAAGCCGCAGTGCCGCCAAACATGAGAACTTTAAATTTAAAACAGAACTGTATCTGAAGTAAGAACTATTTTATGATCTGGACGCATCATTTTTCGCTTTATTCCTCCTCCTTCGTGCTTTAGGGAGCAGAAGGGTGTAAAACGCAGCCCCCAGAGAAACAGTATGTGAGGCTAGGACAGGATCGCTCGGTGGGTTACACACAGACACACCAAACTGTAGGACGTCCAGTTGGGTAACCATAACGTTCTTGAGAGACGTCCCTGCGAACTACATATGGTTTGAGGCTCACATTTACTCAAAAGACCTGATTTATAATGAATCCACAAGCGAAGCAGCTGCACCCTGACCCTGTGCAGATCCTCCAGCTGTGTTCGGTCTCACACTAAAACACACTTGGACTTAGTTTCTTTACATTTGTTTTTCAGCGACACTGCTTCTTTCACCACCGGTCCGCTCGGATCGTTCACTCGGCCAGCTCGTTAAATAGGTTTCCGTGGAGTAATTGCGATGGAGTAATTGCTCAGGTGTTCAGGAGTGTGTGTGTTCTTTGCCACAGCAGCAGTCCGTCGTACTTCTGTCCAGTTGATCCAGTAAAAAATAAAAGCAGACGTTACGTTTTTTTTCGTGATGTTTCGCTGCGCACTTTTCTCAAGAGCGGACCATGGCGGCGTCATACCACTACCTGAGGTAAGGAGGAGCAGATCGAGGTGAGAGAGTGGCATGTGGATTGACATCTGTTTGACCTCTGAGCTCCAGGAGTGTGTGCGCTCTCTCTCTCTTTCTCAGAGCGAACGTGTGCTCAGAACAAAAAAAATCAGGGGGAACGGATGACACGGTGCCGAGGAACAGCTCCATACAGGAAGTGGCCGAGTGGGACGCCCCGCCTCCTTCACTACAACTACAACAGTAAGAGAGAGGGTCATGTGACCGGGAGACGACTCTTCTCTCCGCTTCATCACTTCATTTGGATCGCACTCTCCATCACCCTGAACTCCTCATCCTCCCCGGAGGAGTGAGAAACAAGAGTGCTGCTTTAGTGCTGCAAATGAGGGTGTTAGTGAGGAAACAAACACGACCTCAACTTCACACACACACACACAGTTTAAGATGTAGAGAGGTAGAAGAAGAAAAGAACATGTGACTCTTTGAAGTGCTTTACCAATCACAGAGCCTGGTTGCCATGGACACCGCTCCATCAGGCCCCACAGGTGGTCTCAACACAGCCCGTCACACCTCTGTGTGTGTGTGTGTGTGTGTGTGTGTGCGCGGTGGAGCACGTGTGTGCTGCTGGACTCCTGACAAGTCTGCATGGGTGTGAATTTTCCATGTGTCTAAATGGCCCCATTTTTACACACTCAGACACACACACACACACACACACACACACACACACACGCACACGCGCGCAAACACAAACACACAAATTGACAAACAAGGACCCTGAACCACACACAAGACTTTGGCACATACAGGTCAAATGCGCGCACACACACTCGCACACACTAATGGACAAATAAGGACACACAGACACACTAAACCACAAAGACACACTTTGACACAAACAGGCCAGACAGACACACATATACATACACACACACACACACACACTTGGACAAACAAGGACATACAATAAATGCACAGAAACAAACACAACACAATCCGAGATGCGCACACACATACACACACACAGGACATACACAAACCTGACGGACAGATGCACACAAACACACACACACACACACAGTGGGTCACATGATCACGATATTGTCTACATGAGTTTAATGTGAAGTGAACAGTATGAGGGTGTGACACACTCGTACACACTCGTGCAGACCCGAGCGTTCTCGCGTCAAGGTTAAAACAGTCAAATAGTTTTTTCGACCGAACGCCGGTGATTAATCAGTTTGTCATCTCCTGCCAGCGTGAGACAGACGCTCGAGCACGGAGCGTTCCTCTGAGCGCGCGAGGAATCCCGCGTCTGTTATGATGGCGGCTGCAGTTTTCAGCAAAGGAGGTTAAAAGAGAGACGGTGTGGGGGGGAGCGAGGGGGGGCTAAACAGTTCCTCTCGCTGGACTTTAAGCCGCAGCGCCGCCTTCCAGCATCAGCAAATCGCCGGCTTTAAATGTCAGCGATGTGAGCGGATCAAGCGCGTGTGCGTGTGTGTGTGCTGCCACGGACAAAGTCAGTTGTTCTGTAGATACACACTTTTCCGAATGTCTCTCAAACTGACAAAACTCACTCATAACTGATGCACATAAAGAATTCCTGATTCAGAAACACTTCCCCATACAGTACATTCTCAAATCTGATTGGTCAGGAAGTTGGTCTGGCTGCAGCTCCGTAAACACACTCATTCAGATCAAGACACGCCTCAGAAAATGATTTAAATTTTTTTTTAAAGTGTAAAATGTGTATATAACATTAATGGAGGGAGTCTCCAGTGTCAGAGCTCTGTAACTGTACGCACGCACACACACTCAGGAAAGTCTTCAGGATGATCAACTGTAACACTTTGGGGTTCCTGGGTCACATGACAAGCTCATAACAAGTTGACAAACACATGACAAGTTCCTAACTTCATAAAGAATGAGAGACATTCACATGATTAGAGTGTAAACAAATAAAAAAAAAAACATAAAATATTATTAATTGATCAAATCCTACAAGCCAATTAGCCAACTGTTCCCCCTATTGTGACCTCATATAAGAAGTGCCTGCCACTCCCCTGGTTTGTTGTCTTCAGGATGATTCTTTTGATCTTATATCTACAGTATTTCGGGGTTCCTGGGTCACATGACAAGCTGTCAATTTATGTTTATTAACTTTGTAAGATAAAGAGAGAGAGACTGGAGAGATGAAGCGACTGCGGACGGCGGCTGTAGCGAAAGCGCTAACTTGTTTCGTGGACATTTGAAAAACATTGGGTGAGAAAAGTACAGTATTAATGTCATGTATTCGTGAATTCAAGTCGGGAGTATTTGGAATATTTTTCCTGCCAATGTGTTTATGTGATGCACAAGAAGAAGAAATGTAATGACACACACACACACACACACACACACACTTCTGCTGCCCTCTCAGACAGAGATGAGGACATCACATCACATCACATCTCCGCTCTTCGCCAGCAGCTACGAGGAAATTAACGCCTTCTCTGAATATCCGTGCAGCCATTTTTTTTTTCTCGTTAAACAGAGACGTATCTTTGCTCGTCGCTGCCAGCTGAGTCACACAACCAGCGCAGGACGCGTCACTCGATCACTCTATCACCTGTATCTCTCCGTCTGTGATGAGTGTCCCGGTTCTGTATTCTGAAAGCTCGCTCTTCTGTTAACACCTGATAACCGTCTCCCGGACTTAATGCAACTCATTCACTTTGCTCTTTCCAAAAGGCACTTCATAACCAGGCCATTACTCTGCGTTTAACAGGCGCACGCACACACGCACGCCCCGACGGCCACGTGCCTCTTCAACACGCCGAGACGGGGCCGCGTTGTCACTTTGAGCGGCTAAATTGGTGCTTTTGAGCTTGTGACATTGAGTATCAGGAGCTAATTACAGCAAAGCTGGGAGGGAAAAAAAAAACCCCACTGCCCTCATTCACACTGATACACACACACTCGCGTTCCACGTGAATAATTAAGGCTTGCGAGGGGAGCGCACGTAAATTACAGCCCCGTATAATTAGCGGCGTTAAATACTGTGGAGCTGAGAGGGACGAGAGGGTGATGAGATGTGATGCGAGGTGATGTGCTGCTGTCTGACCCCTCGCTGGTTTCTCCCACACTGACGGGGGGGACAGAAGGGACAGATACAGGAAGAGAGACCGCTTGGCGACGCGTTAAAGTGGGAGGGGGGGGGAGGGGGGGCATTTATTTTTGCTCACATTATTTGAGCTCTTCAAAGTTACTGTAAATCAATCCAAAGTTCCCCGACGAGACATTTCCACCCCGATGAATGTGGTCCCTTCAATGATGACTCCGCCCCCCTTGCTGACTTAAGATTCCGTAAGATCTCAGGAGTATATTTGAGAAAGCTGAACATGTGATCAGTTTTTGTGTGTTCTTTCTCCCCTCAGAGAATTCAGATCCTCAGTCGTAAACACTACACAGCGCAGTCGTAAGCAGTCGTAAACACTACACAGCGCTGTTTTTATTTCTTTATTTATTTCAATCCACTTCACTGAAATACAATAAGCTGTACAATAAGTCTTCGTTACAAAAACGTTATGCAAATTTTGTACTTTTCAGATATTCACATGGCTACCGAGAGTGTGAACAAATAAAAAAATTACCAAAAAGTTTATAAATAAATACATGAATAAACAAAATTCCGGTACTTAAACAATGCAATCAGCCAATTCTCCCCCTATTGTGACCTCATATAAGACGAGCCAGTAACGTCACCGAACGCCAAAGGTTTGTCCAGTTCTTGTCTCTGAAGACAGCGACGCGGTGCTGCTTCAGTCCTTCGTCCTTTACCTACAGTAGTCTGTCTGACATTTCTGCTTTAACACATCCGCTTCCTCAACGCCGTATCGCTGCACTGCATTCTGGGCCTCCGAGTTTAGCGTACCACTGTAGCGCCACACTAGCTTGTCGCTGGACTTCTCATTAGCACGTTGTCTAATGTTGCAGTAATGTAAAACTAACCACTAACATCTCAGACCTAATGACACACAGCACCAACCAGCAGATCAGTACCACAATCATTACAGACATCACTTGTATTCCGGTATAAACATGTTCCCCAGGGTAGGTTTGCGTTCCCATCCTTTAAAAGCCCCGTCAGTATTTGACACGATTCTCTAAAGTCTGTGACACACACCGTATCCCTGCTAGTGAGAGACACATGGACGCTTTTGTCACCGAGCCGGGATTATTCTCTTATCCGGCCAACCCAGGGGCTCGATTACAAATTTACCACGAGTTCAAACCGCCTCTGGCAGAATCACGATATACCCCAGAGTGAGATGTGTGTGTGTGTGTGTGTGTGTGTGCGTGTAATACTGCCGCTTAAATCTCTGTGCAGACCTAGAGATGTATTTATTTTTTATTTATTGCATTAACCTTTCTCATCTTAAACGTCTGTGAAACCGTGTGTCAGTTTTGCTTCATCTCGATCGCGCGGATCATCAACTAACATCAGTTCCTTCATCTCAGAAAAAACGTTTTTTATCCCTCAGACTGAGATTACCTTGCTGTAAAGTTAAAATAAAAAACACCACACTGCAGAAAAACTGTACACAATCAGGTTTTGAAGACGCAGGAGAGTTGTTGTAGACGACCTCTACTCCGGCCTGAGCGGGAAGAAAAAACCCAAACAAACAAATAAAACCAGTAAAACTTATAAAAGATGGCTTTTAACTAGCAGCTAGTAGACTTTATTGCGCATTCTTCTTATTTATTAGCTAATATTCGCCTGGCGCTTTATTGGTAACCGTGAAGCACTTTGTAAACGGTTTTTAAACACACACACACACACACACACACACACACACACACACACACACACACACACACACACACACACATATCAGGTTTATTGTTAGTGCTTGAAGCGCATTTATTTTATTTGAACTCCTTACATGAAACTGTGGAACAGCGGCTCTGTAGCTCAATTACGGACGGATAAATACAGGCTAAAAGATATTTATTTAACATTTAGGTTACGATTGTGGCACTAAACAGAAGGACAGCACGGGATAATACAACGGTACATCATGGCGAAGTTGAAACTTTAAACAGTTAAGTTCCATCAGGCTGCCAGTGTGGGCCCTTGAGCACGGCCCTTAACCCTAACCGCTCAAGGGGCGGGGCATCCTGGCTGACGCTGCGCTCGGACCATCAGGCCGCCAAGCATAATGCACTTCTGTATTCATGTCTTCAGAGTTGCCATGTGCATGATCAAACCTCTACCATTACATCATCCTGCTCGGGGAGGACAGGAGATCATCGTGTCCGTATGAAGTGCGCTCGCACACGCACCACGTCTTTGGTGTTTGGTATAAAGGTAGATCTGTTGCTGTGTTGCTTTACAAGCATCTGGACTTTAATGTTCTCAAACACACACACACACACACACACACACACAGCAGCCCACGTCTGATCTCTCACATCTCCTCATCTATCACTCAGGCTTATAAAGCTCCAGATTTTCTGCTCCAAATGAGCCCCAGCCTCTCTGATAGAGGAGTCCGAATACATACGCCGAGAGAAATTGTGATTTATAGATGAGCGTGATATTAACTCGACACTAAGGTATTTCATGAGACTGTAATAACACTTTCTTGTGTGCGCCGCGATCCGCCGCGCAACCCGGGCAGCCGAAACCTTAAATCACATTAACGTGACGTTTTAGGAATCCGAGTACAAAACACCTTCGTAGGACTTTCCGTTCGCTTCCTCTCACGCGTCTGCCTGCTGTTGATTCCTCAAATAGTTTCTCTACTCTCGCTTTTCTAATTGGGTAAAAATGTGGTCTCTGGTCTGCTCCGACTGAGCCGTTACTCTGTGTGTGTGTGTGGCGTAGCCGTAGCGCAGCGTCCGGCTCATCTCCCTGTATGGAAACAGGGGCTTGTGGGATGCAGCTGACAGTCAAAGCCTTTATATTGTCACTGATTGAAAGTGACAGAGTGAAAGAAGCTCCGCTCGGAAACAATGAAGACAATTTCGCAAGTACTGAGAGCGTGATTACTGAGCGAGAGCGCGAGAGAGAGCGCGAGAGAGAGAGTCCTCCAATAGTGCAGACACCCAGACAGCTGGATTATAATCTTCATGCCTTTTTCTCTGTTTCACACATCACACCCAACTAGTTATATTCTGATATTTCATTTTCACATACTGCCAATTACCTGACATTTTATCATCGTTTTACAACATTATCACACAGTAAAGTTGCACTGCGTTGCAGCTTATTGCAAAATACTCAATCTGCCAAGTAGGGGTGTGAATCTTCCTCTTCACAAAATACAATAGACGAAGAATATGATACGACGAAATAATAAAGTTAAGATATTTGATTCAACGCTTATTCAATACTATTCAGACCCAGTTCAATGCGCTCCGGTTTAGACTCGATTCAATGCGCTCCGGTTTAGACGCGATTCAATGCTCTCCGGTTTAGACGCGATTCAATACGCTCCGGTTTAGACGCGATTCAATGCGCTCCGGTTTAGACTCGATTCAATGCGCTCCGGTTTAGACTCGATTCAGTGCGCTCCGGTTTAGACTCGATTCAACGCGCTCCAGTTTAGACTCGATTCAACGCGCTCCAGTTTAGACTCGATTCAATACGCTTCGGTTCGGGTTCCGATTCAATTCGCTTCGGTTTAGACTCTATTCAATACGCTTCGGTTCGGTTCCGATTCAATTCGCTTCGGTTTAGACTATTCAATACGCTTCGGTTCGGGTTCCGATTCAATTCGCTTCGATTTAGACTCTATTCAATACGCTTCGGTTTAGACTCGATTCAGTATGCTTCGGTTTAGACTCATTTCAATACGATTCGGTTTAGACTCAATTCAAAACGATTCGGTTCGGCCCCAGTTCAATACGCTTGGTTCAGACTCACCTCAGAGATACGCTTAGTTTCGATCTCTACTCAATACATTTCGGTTCAGTTATCTGCAAGCCCTTGAGTATATCATGTGCATTGTTTTTTAAATGGAATATTGATTTTTAATCGGATTCAGACCAGATCTAAGATTGCAAATCCATGTATCCATACACAACAGATCTGCTTTTCAAGCCAAGGCATGCTTGATGCCTCTCTTACGCTTCTTTAATTTTAGTTCTGGGGTGCCAAGCAAAATCTGATTCAAAATCATTTCCTTAAATACACATGGTACCTTTACCAACGTCCAGATCTTCAGTGATGTCACAGCGATGTGGTTTAGGACACAGTGGGAATTCCTGTCATCTATAAATAACCAACAGCAACAATATGGAGGAGGCTGTGCAGATGGTAACTTTAGATCAGACTTTAGACAAAGTTAAGAAGCAAACACTGGAGTGTGTTTTAACTGATCCGCTACATTTACAGAGTTTCCTGTGGCCACCGAATCAGCCGTTTTAACAAAATGACTGCATTGTCTGTTCATCATTTCTCAGGGTGTTATACACCTGACAGAATTTAATTTGAGCCGAGACTCCGGAGGAGCACGACACCCCAACTGCAGTCTCTTTAAAATGACACCTACTACATTAAAAATACGCCTTCTTCCGCTGCTCTCCTGGGTGGCGAAGGATCCGGAGTCTATCCTGGGAACACTGGGTGTGAGAGCGGAATACACCATTGATTTGATACCATAAAAACACACACACATGATTACACCTAAATGCAATTTACACATCCTACTCCACCTGCCTGGCACGTTTTTGGACAAAAGGGGAGAAACCTAGAGAAAGAAAGAAAAAAAATGACTCATGGCTATAAGGAGAACATGTAAGAACTCCACACAGACAGTAACTGAACTCCGGGTCGAACCGGTGACCCCGAAGCTGCAAAGCAGCAACACCAGCCCACTAACTCCTACCTCCAGCTGACCCCACTTTTATTTCCTGCTCGTTTTTTTCTGTCTCCAGACCGTGTAGGAGATTCCCAGCAGGAGACGAGCAGGAGTAATAAATCCACCCATCCTGTGCACAGAGGGCAGCTGAGGTAAGCGCTAAGATGCTCGAGCATTCTGGTGATGGTGGCTTTGTCTCTTACAGGTGGTCCTGAGGGGGCAGTTGCAGGCAGCTCATCTACCCCGGTCTCATTCACACAGCCGGAGAAACTCCAGTGTGATGAGCACTACGGCGCAGATAGCCGACTTCCAGCCGTGCCTGTTTATGAAGGCTGTCCAGGGTGGCGGGAAAAGCACTTTTTAGCTCTCATGCACACAAACACACACACACACACACGGTGGTGGATATGTCTGATCAGAATGCATCCTTTTGAATAAATGTCTGGCAGCACTCCATCAGCCATCTATCAGCCAATCAAAGGACCTGTGAAAAGGACCTGTGAAAAAAAAAACTCTGTGTGTGTGTGTGTGTGTGTGTGTGTGTGAGAGAGAGAGAGAGGACACAATGTGTGTACACTACTTATGAGCCACAAAGGAAGTCTGGAAAAATTGAGGAGGTCTAAAAGTGTACATTTATGATACACATGAGAACTCCTCGCACAAAAGGAGAATGTGTGTGTGATGGTGTGCGAGAGCGACCGTGCGAGTGCTAGTGTGTGAGAGCCGGATTCGTTTTCCCATTGTACGCTCAGCCCTCCGTGTCAACCACACAATGGGCCGGTCTCGAGCCGGCCCACCTTCTCCACTGGACATAAATATATGCCACGGGCTTTTGTGCTCTGTGTGTGTGTGTCTGTGTGTGTGTGTGGGGGGAGAGTGGACAGCATAGGGGCCTCAGGCCAGCTCCGATAAGGCCTTCGGCTGACATTGTCCTCTAGAGATAAAAAGGACTGAAATGAAATCTGAAGACTGAAAGAAGCCATTTTCTCCTCTCACCTCCCCCTGGAGCTTATCCGTCATAGAGAAAGGGCTGAAATGGCAGTGCTGGGAGAGAGAGAGAGAGAGAGAGAGAGAGAGAGAGGAAAATAAAAAGCTCTACTCAGGTACATGGCTGGTTTCCCCTCACCTTTCTCACCAAGTGGAGAAAGTACAGCCTGGAGCTGACCAACTCAGAAGGACATTAAGGACATTAACACGTCCTTCTTCCTTCCGGTCAGATCACTAAATTATATATTCACGAGGCGTATTAGCAGCTCAGGGGCAGTTCCGAGTCCTAGCCAATGTCCCGCACACAGCGCACACATAGTGCCTGACCCAAGTCTGGATCAAGATGAGAGGGTAGCATCAGGAAAAGCATCCGGTGGAAAACCTGTGGCAAAAACGAGGACTGAAGAAAAACTGCCATAGTATATGGTGTGAGGACTGAAAGTGTGACCTGGAATCAGAGAAGAGTGAGATTTGGGAGAATTCCATCAATCTAAGAATCAGGGAACAACAGAAAGGCTCAGTGGTTAAGGCACTGGACTACTGATCAAAGGGCCCAGGTTCAAACCCCAGCACCACCAAGCCGGCACTGTTAGTGTAAATGGATTTTTTGGATGTAAAAATTAAGATAAAGGTGTCCGCTCGAAATGCTCACACGTAAACGTAAATATAAAGTGGAGAAATCAGAGGCGTGGAGGAATCTGAAAGAATGAGATGAGAAGATGATGGAATATGAAGAACACTCACTAACCCATCATCATATAAACCATTATCCTGTATACAGAGTCACGGGGGGCCTGGAGACTTTCCCAGGACACTTAGTGCACACGGTGGGGTACATCCTGGACCCAATCCATCACAGGGTACACACACACACACACACACACACACACACACACACACACACACACACGCTACTGGGCAATTTGTCCAAAGAACCCAAAGGAATCCCACCAAGCACAGGCAGAACATGCAAACTCCACGCACCCAGAGACGGGAATCGAACCCAGCCCCTGGAGGTACAAGGTGACCGAGCTAACCACTACAACCACTACTAAGGGAAGTCAAAGATTTTAGGAACAGGAGAACAAGAAGCTGGAAATTGTGGGATTGAAGAGGAACAGGAATTAGGATACGACAGTGTGCAGCCATGGGAGTTTGGACATGGAGGCAACAACAGGAACCGAATATAAAAGATGATCTTTTCAGAGCAACAGGAATTAGAGGACGGAGAAAGGATGGGAATGGGGATGCAGTGGGAACTGGGGATTTCATGGGATGTGAGAAATCTGTTCGTAGTGAGAAATGAGGAACGGCGGCCGTTAAGCTGTCGGGTGGAATTAGAGATAAACCGGATCTGTCCACTGCTCTCCAGAGAAGTGCCATGGGATTCCGGGGATCATTACAAAAAGGTCCATCGTCTCCCGTCCAGGACAAACATTTCTCCTCCTCTTCGTCAGCTTCTACAGTCAAGAGCAATCTTAGTGTTTTCATCAGTCACTCCCCACCCCCCCCTCCTCTCACTTTCTCACGCTCTCTGGCCATCATCTGCTTCTCCTCCCCATAGACCTCTGTCTCTCTGTTTGTCTCTCTGTCTCTCTCTCTCTGTCTCCATCCCAACACCCCCACCTCTCCCCGTGTCACCTGGGAGGTGAGTTCTCATTAACCTGCTGCTCTGGCACTCGATAGAACAGCGTTTAAAGGAAAAAACACATTAACGCAATGTCACACCTCTGTTCCCTTCACTCTAGCTGCTGCCAGGGAGGTGTAGCCTCTCAACCGCGCAAACACACACACACACACACACACACACACACACACACACACGCACACACACACACACACACACAACTGTAACAAATAAATTGAACAGTGCAGTTCTGGAAAAAAAAAAAAAAAAAACAACGGGAGGGGGTTATAATAACACAATAACAACAACAACAACAACAACAACAACAACTCTTTACTTGTGGACGACGCACAGGACACAGACGGCGAAACTTATTTAGAGAGACGAACTTCCAGAAAGAGAGGACACAGAAGGGCTCCAGTGGTTGCTATGGTGATTGAAATGCTTTCCTGCGAATCCAATGAACAGGCTGACTCGAGTGTAAGAGCCATCAGTAATTAAGGCTTGATGATGATATGACGGTTTGATATAGTTTTGGATTGTATAACTCGGCCCACCTTCACTTTTCCGTGCTGTAACCAGGAGCTGACGGGAGGGACATCTGAGACCCTGCGAGACACAACACGTGTGTGAACTGAGATGAATCTCACCCAGCTCAGGGCAGCGTGGGGTTTTACACTAGCCTACAAGTCTGCTTGTATGATTTTGAGAACAGGAATGAGTACCTTGACGGGCGTTCAAGTCAAACCGGGACTTTTGAATGAAGGCTTAAAAGTGACTGACATTTAAAGAAGACGTAAAAGAAAAGTACAGTGATGAGACTCTTAGCCGCAATAAAACCTGACCTCGCTCTGCCTGTCCTGTCCTCGCTCCAACCCAGTTCTACATGTTTGGGACATTAAAGGAGTTCCTGGGAGGCCGGCGTTTCAGGCATTCTGAGAAAACTTTGATGATGTCCAAGCACTAATGAAACACTGTGATAAGTGCGTTAGTCTATCAGGGGATTATATAGAGAAATAAAAGGCGTGTTTACTCTCATCACTGTCTCCTGTTATTCTTTACAATCAGAAGTTCCGGTTTGACTCGAACGCTGGTCGTAATATCATGTGCGAAAATAAACAGCCTCTAGTTGAGGTAGCTGAGGCTGAGGGAACGTCAGAGGCAGAATTCCCACGCGGTCCTGACGCCGCTGACATTTCCCACGTCAGAGATTAGCCGCTAGCGTCTCCAGTTTTAGCGCACGCCGAATTTAGGAGCATGCGATGCGGATATCCGGAGCGAGATACAGCCAACCTAAATGTCACGACGTCCATCTAGTTTGTGCATCTGCAACAGTGAGATCTTCTGGGCTCATAACGAGTACGAGTACGCATTGGGCGGGGTACTCATTGGGCGGGGTACTCAGGGGGCGGAGTTTACAAGAATGTTAACGATGTGCGGTATTTTACTGATAAAGATATCACAACATTATAATGATACGGCCATCACTTCCATGCGCGTTTACTACATGTTTTTTTTTAGGCAAGGGCGCGAGTGTGTGTGTGTGTGTGTGTGCGTGCGCGATTGATTCATCATTCTGTCACACCAGCATACCCCTGCGCCCCTAACAGACGCCTATCCATCAATAAGAGGAGCGGATTCCTCCTCCTAGCATATGAAGGGGTGTAACACACGCCATGCATAGTAAGCACTTTCGCCTAGCTATCAGCCAGGACGGGTTAATAAGCCGGAGAAGCGGCCGAGAAGACTGACGCGTCGAAAATAAAACACGGCCTATTAATTCCCCCTCCACCCACAGCACGCCGGAGCACCGCGGAAAAGAAACCTTGACAAATTGTAAGACGGACGCCTTTTCCCCCCCTGCACTTCACTTGCAGACAATCCTGGAGCAATTACAC